>CAMTDV010000010.1:79210750-81717130 GCA_947069175.1 Scalesia atractyloides
AATAATTTCATGCTTTCATTTTCAATGTAATTGATTCGGGGTGTAGAAGTTTTTAAAAAATCTAAACTACCTTGTCCACCACGCTTCTGCGCAACTTCTGATGTGTAATTATATTTTAAGGTAGGGATTGTATAAATATTTTTACTAAATGTAATAAAAGTGTCGTGTTAATGTAAGTGCACCATTACTATAGAATAGAAAATTCAATCCTAAGACAAAGTCTTTTGATTGTATGTTTTTAGGATTAATGTTTATTTGAGGTATAACATATTTCATACTATAATTATTTGAGAAATCTAAAAATTGTATAGCTATTGGTTTTAAACAATGTGTAATTTGTATTAACCTATTTTCTATTGTTCTACTCTGTATTATATATGGTAGTTTTATATGATAATCTATTGGTGCTAAACTATAAGATATTACACTTGTGCTTGCTCCCGTATCGACTAATCCTGTAACATCTATAAATTTATTTTGATCTAGCCATATTCTACACTGTATTTTTATCATATTTATTGATCCTTGTGTTTGTATATATGTAAGCTCTTGTGTAGGTTTTTTATCTTCCACAGACATTTTACTAATTTCTTGATTTATTTCTGTATTTGATTTTCCTTCAAGTTGTAGTATTCTATTTTCTAACTCTTTTATTTTTAAGGTATGTATTTCAACTATTAATTCTAAATAAAGATACATTATTAAACTTAATACAGAAAAAGAAAGTATTTTCAAAATTTGATTTAAAATCTGGGTATAATCAATTACAATTAGAAGAAAATTTTAAACAATGGACAGCTTTTACATGTTCAGAAGGTCAATTTGAATGGAATGTATATATATATATATATATATAATATATATATATATATATATACATGCGTCACCACATTTACCGCATATTATGTTTCAATTTCAGTTAGCTCCACAGGCAGTAAGGACTATCGCATAACTCAAACTCATACAAGCACACGATAATTAGACACGACAGATGAAAAGCAGGTAGAAGAGGCAAAATGGGCGGCTCAACTAAAAACAGGCTGGATTGGGTTTATAGATAACTAGTGTCAAAGTATTATTGTATTATTCTAAAAAGAATCTATTTCCTTGAATAAAATGATTTGGGAGGTTTTAAGTATTGTAAAGAATCTATTTCTTTCAAATGGTCCAACCCATTTGACCCGTTTCATCATAAGCTATTATTCTATTCGAGATAGAAATAAACCCTAGTCCCTCATCAACCAATTCATATCATACTAGTTTTTATTCCCGTGCTACGCGGCGGAAGTTTGATCGTTTTTATTCCCGCGCTACGCGCCGAAAGTTTGATTGTGTTTCCTCGTGGTACGTCGTGTGACTTTAGTTGTTTTCGGCTCGGCTTATTGGAAACCATAAAAGCGAAGATTGATAAAGTTCTAATAGTGCCATTGCAAAAATGTTTTTCTACCCGCGCTGTTTGGCGGGAGTTTGATTTTTCTTCCCAACGCTACTCGGCGTGATTTTGGTCATTATTGAATCGACTCACCGGAAACCATAAAAGCGAATATCAATAACAGATTTTTCCCCTACGGTACGCGACATGAGTATACTCAGCTTTCCCCCATGCTATGCGGTGGGAGTATGATCGTTTTCCCCTGTGCTACGTGACGTTACTTTGGTTGTTATCGCTAAACTCATCGGAAACCATAAAAGCGAATATCGATATTGGTTTCGATAATACCAATTAAAAAAATTAGGTTTTCCCTCGCGCAATACGCAGGAGTTTGGCCGTTTTTCCCCTATGCTACGCAATGTGATTTGGTCGTTATCGGCTCGACTCATCTGAAATTATAAAAGCAAAGATCAATAAAAGTGAATATCAATACCAGGTTTTCCCCTGCGCTACATGGCGCAAGTATGATCGGTTTTCCCTCGTGTTACACAGCTTGACTTTGGTCCTTATCGCTCGACTCATTGGAAGACCATAAAAGAGAATTTAGATTTTGGTTCCGACAATACCAACCAAAAATATAAAAAATAGGTTAGATTTGATCGTTTTTTCCTGTGCTATGCGGCGTGACTTTGGTCGTTATGCTCTACTCATCGAAAACCATAAAAGCAATAATCGATAAGGCGAATGTTAATACCGGTTTTCTTGATAGCATGGAAAGAACATTAAAAATAAAAATACCATAAAAGACAAAAACAGCCATTATTCGTAAGACCTTTCATCAATTGTTATATAATTGGATTCCTTGACGCTTTCCAGCAGTATTTCAGTCAATATCAATATCGATTTGTTTGATTACAGTATCATAACGATATCTGCACTCAGTATAGCAATTAATATGTGTACATCAAATGAAATCCATAAAAACGAATACCCGTACCAATACCGGCGTTATTCGATCAATATTGGTTCGGTTCGTTACGGTACCAAAATAATATTCTTTAATATGTTTAATGTTAAAAGTAATCTAATAATAGACTATTATAATAGTAAAATAAAATAATAAAAAACAAAAAAGACTATATTATTAAAAAACTAAAACAACTATTCATACAACATTTCCAATTATATATATTAAATAAATTAAATGGTTGAAATTGCCACTTCTATAAACAACCATAAACTTTGAATTTCAAAGATAATGTCCAATCAAAGAACCTTTACATCTTTATCAGTTTCAATCACTAAACCATCTCCTCCAAGAGTACTGAGAATTTAATATACAGTGTAGCACTACCACAAACCTACACATAAACTCGTGAGGTAGCAGATTGAACCATGTATGTCTTACATCTAACAGGTGAAATGGCTTAACAAAAAGGAAAATGGATCAAATGGGACAAACAAGTTGGAAGCTATACGTATTGTACTCAAATTCTTAGAGAACCTCATAAATGCGTTTATTATAATTTTTGTATGGCTAACTCACACACTCTCTAAACCTACTCCTAAATTTAAAAAAAAAAAAACACGGGACTAGAACCCTCAACCACATAAGGAGGTAATGGTATAATAGAAGATCTAACTAATTTAGTTAAGTCATATTATACACATATATAACTTAAAAAATCGAAGAAATGAACAAAAAGAGTGAGTGTAGGTTGGCCAAGCCCGTAATTTGACTATTTTGACCCATTACTCAAATCCACCCATTCAGCCACCGCTATCAAAAAGGCAAATGAAGATATTTTCTAACATGTTCACTTACCAATTTGGCTAATGCTTGCATCTTGTTTTTCATACAAGTTTGGGTACCTAATCATGCAAAATGGGCATATTTCATATTTTTTTTATAAGTTTAGGACTTCAACATGCAAGAAAAAGGAAAATTTTGTTAAAAGCAAGTATAGTTGTTGTTTTTTCTTGTAAAAATAAAGTGCAAGGAATTACGTATGAGTTCGATGAAATTCATGGATTCTATAACTATATAACCAAAACAAGCATCCATGATTAACATGAGAACTTTTTACTTATTTTAATATATAAACTACCAGAAAAGCAGTTTTCTCTAAGATAAACTTACATATCCAGTAAGTAACTATTACCCCCCTTACTGGATTTCAAGACAAGCTTGTCGAATATGTGCGTCATAGCATTATTGCATAATCTGTTTCAGTTTCCGTTAGCTCCAGGGGGCTGAGGACTGTTACAGATTTGAACCAACATATAGGAACACTACAAAAAGCAATGATGGAAGAAAAACAAGTAGACGTGGCAAAATGGGCAGCCCGGAAAGCGAGTCAAAACAGGTCGGTTTGGGGTTGGCCTAAAACACTTTTTTTATGAATAGATTAGTGCCTAATTGTAATTACAAATATCATAGTATCTTAAAGAGAATCTATTTACTTTAATAGAATGACTTTAGCGGGTTTATACATTATAACACACATTGGACGTTTTTCAACCCGCTCATCCCATT
Source organism: Scalesia atractyloides (assembly GCA_947069175.1). Lineage (NCBI taxonomy): Eukaryota > Viridiplantae > Streptophyta > Magnoliopsida > Asterales > Asteraceae > Scalesia > Scalesia atractyloides. Next base: position 79,214,659 of record CAMTDV010000010.1, read on the forward strand.
TGATAAGCTTTTTTTCCGCTAAAGCTAAAATATTTCCCTGAGTCCCCCATCGACTTTCGAATGATCGAAATTGCCACTTCTAAAAACAAGTAAAAAGTTTGAACCACATACAAGAACATGAAAATCAGCCATGACAAACGAAAGCAGGTATAAGAGGCAAAATGGGCGCTCGGGTAACGCGCCAAAACATTTTTGCACACGGGGCCAAAACATTTTTCATTATAAGCTATTTTTTCTGTTCGAGATAAAATATAACTCCCAGTCCCCCATCAATCAATCATTATTAAATGGTCCGAATTGCCACCTCTGTATACACTGCCCAGATTTAAAAAAAAACTTTGGAATAGAACCATATGCATCAAATAATAAAAATGCACAACTGTGGCACACAATATCATTAGTATAATCAACAAACTAACTGCAGTCACTTGAATAATTCTTCAAACCAGTCTCTAGGTTGACCAGTAATGCTATCACGAACCTACACATAAAATGGTGAGGTGGCAATTTCAACCCATATTTGTCTTCCTTCTAACAAGGCAAATAGTCTAAGACAAATGGTTTAACAAAAAAGAAAATAGGTTGAATAGATCAAAAGTTTTGACCGTTTTGACCCATTACCCAAACCCACCCATTTGGCTGCCTCTATCAAAAAGATATAAGAAGATAACTCCTAACATGTTCACTAACCAGTTTGGCTGATGATTGCATTTTGTTTTTCATATGAGTGTACGGACCTATACACGCAGAAGGAACATATTTAATAATCTTTTTTATAAGTTTATAGACTTCAACACGCAAAAACAAGAATAAAATTGTTAAAAATAAAGTCCACCGATTTTTTAGTTGTAAATAGTCATGTTTAAATGAAGTCTAGGGACTTATATAGTCATGTAGGAGTTCAACGAAAGTCATAGTATGATATTAACAAAGGTGGGAAATTGGCACGTCGGACAAGTCAGGTAACAAGATTGAAATGAACTACTTTGTCCAATACGATTACAACATTTATATTATCTCAATTAATACCCTAATCTTCTGTTTAATAAAAAACGTTTTAGAACATTTTACATACTGAAAATACCAACTGGACCATTTGGCAAATGTAACCCAAATCAACCGATCTAATAGTTAATGGGTCAAATTTTCCGACTCTAGTACTCTGTAATAACATGAGATGAGAACTATTACCTCTTCAACGACAAACTTTAAGGTGTTAGAAAATCTGCCAACAGCTGAGGTGGGGCCCCTTCTGGTTTCTCAAATGCCATAAAGTTTGACCAGATGTATCAGATGGAAGGGCTTTCGATGACTTGATTCCGCTTCAGAAGCATCTACTAGTAACTGCTTCATAGCATTTACTGCATATTATGTTTCAGCTTCAGTTAGCTCCACAAGGGCTGAGGATTGTTACAGATTTGAACTAACATGCATGAATACAATAAAAAGCCACAATGGAAGAAAGAATAGGCAGATGTGGAAGGCTATAATACCGAGCCGAAACAGGTCGGATAGGGTTGGCTTGAAACACTTTTTCATGAATAATTAGTGTCTTAAATATGATTACAATATAGTTTTATTTCAAAATAAATCACATTACTTGAATAGAATGAGTTAGGAGGGTTTATACATCATAATACACATTGGGTGTTTTTTCATCCCGTCCATCCCATTTGACCCGTTTCAATATAAAAAGCTATTTTTCGGCTAGAGATATAAAATAAACCCCGAGTCCCCCATCGAACAATTCATGTTCGAATAGTCAAACTGACATATTTAAAAACAGGTCAAAAACTGGTACTTTATAAGATTATTTCCAAATGAAGATAGAATGTAGTAGCTTATCATATGCATCAAATGTGACGTGGGCTCCGCCACTAGAACATTGGACTTTTTACCAGCTGAGTTTTTCTCTGCAAGTGGCCCATACTTGATTTCCTTAGATACCGACTATGCAGTTAATATCGTGATATATATCACTGATACCGATATCCTATTTTTACCGCATTAACTGCATAGGATACAGAACATATATCAGGGTTCTTTAGTAGGTTCCCATAATGGCAAATATACAAATAATATAAAATGGATTACTTTGGAAAAAATAACTAGTAATTACAGTGTATGATATCCAAAACTGGCTTTAAAAGAAGCTATAAAGGTTTCATAGCTTGAAAAAAACATGTTTACCTATAGTTACGATTTACGAATGCAACTAACCTCATCATCATACAAGCAACTCCTCAAAACACCAAATATAAGTAGCCAAAAATAGAAAATCCACCCTGAGGAGTAATGTTGACATAAGAAAAAAAATGTAAGCAAAGTCACCTTCATAGAACCAACCATCACAACAACTTATCACAATGTGCAAAGACAAACTGAAATGGGCTTTCAGGTGCTTTCGTAACGGGATTACAATTTCTGGAATGTGAGTTCAGTCTTGTAAAATAGCATATAAAACTGTTAGGAAACAAAGCTAATACCTTGTATTAAAAAAATCTCACTACTGAGAAATAAAATTATGAATATAACATAGTAAAAATCATCAAAAATAGAATATCAACGGAAAGAACTATATCAAAAAAGCAATCACACCACAGTAGCAACCTTTGTAACCCATTTAACCGCAAAGTACAAGCCTCAAAGTACAAAGACAAGTTAAGATGGGTTCTAAGATACTCTAGTAATGGTATGCATAGCTCTTGAATATGAGTTCAGTTTTGTAAAATACCATATAAAACTATCAAGCCACAAGGCTATTACATTATATAAAAAATCTCATCACCAAGAAATAAAAGTTTTATAAATAACATAGTCAAAATCATAAAAAAAATAGAATACCAAAACAAAGAACTTCATCAAGAAAGAAATTTACGTTACGCTAGCAACCTTCGTCACCTAATCAACTGCAAAGTACAAGCCTCAAAGTACAAAGATATGTTGAATGGTTCTAAGGTGCTCTGGTAACGCCATCCTATTTCTCGAAGTGAGCTCAGTCTTGTTAAAAACACAGAGAATTATCAACCCACGAAGCTACTAAACTATATAAAATAAAAACTATGATAATATCATAGTCAAAATCGACAAAAATAGAATATCAACAGAATCAACTTTATCAAGAAAGCAATTCAAGTTACGGTAGCAACCCTCATTGCCCAATCAACCGCAAAGTACAAGCCTCAAAGTACTAAGACAAGTTCAATTGGGTTTTTAGGTGTGCTAGTAACGGCATTCCTATTTCTCGAATGTCAATTCAGTCCTGTAAAATACCATAAAACTGTCTAACCATAGCATCGTTATTGAAAAGTAATAAAACACGTACAAAATTAAGTATATAAAATATCACCAATAGTATGGGAGGGTGAAAACATTATAATACTTGAGCAGTGAAACAATTTCTCAGTATGAACAGAAAACGAAAAATCGGAGAGATTCAAAGAAGTTTACAACATAAATACACGTAAATTACATCTAAAAATTCTCATTACCATAAAAAAGTTGAAAATAACATAAATAACTTCCATTAAGAAAGCAATCCATGCTACAAACACATCCTACGTACGCCCAATCAACTGCAAAGTACAAGCCTCAAGGTACAAAACAATTGGAATGGGTTTTTAAGTGTTCTTGTAACAGGGTCACAAGTTCTCACATGTGAGTTTACTGTTGTAATACATCATATAAAACAAGAAAATTACGATAGTTTATAAATTATACAACCCCTTCATAATACTACAAAATCAAATAAGTTTAGAAGTCAAGTTAAAAACAAAAGGAAAAGACTGATAAAACTATTGCACCTAAAAGCTATTACATTATATAAAAAAATTTCATCACCAAGAAATAAATGACAGGGACTATTGCACCTAAAAGCTATTACATTATATAAAAAAATTTCATCACCAAGAAATAAAATATCACCAATAGTATGGGAGGGTGAAAACATTATAATACTTGAGCAGTGAAACAATTTCTCAGTATGAACAGAAAACGAAAAATCGGAGAGATTCAAAGAAGTTTACAACATAAATACACGTAAATTACATCTAAAAATTCTCATTACCATAAAAAAGTTGAAAATAACATAAATAACTTCCATTAAGAAAGCAATCCATGCTACAAACACATCCTACGTACGCCCAATCAACTGCAAAGTACAAGCCTCAAGGTACAAAACAATTGGAATGGGTTTTTAAGTGTTCTTGTAACAGGGTCACAAGTTCTCACATGTGAGTTTACTGTTGTAATACATCATATAAAACAAGAAAATTACGATAGTTTATAAATTATACAACCCCTTCATAATACTACAAAATCAAATAAGTTTAGAAGTCAAGTTAAAAACAAAAGGAAAAGACTGATATAAAACTATTGCACCTAAAAGCTATTACATTATATAAAAAAATTTCATCACCAAGAAATAAATGACAGGGCAGTGTTAAACAACACAACTTGATCAAATAAATTCCAAAAAATAAGAAAAAAAAACAGAGATATACTGTATTAAAAAAAAATATATCATTAGAAAAAGTTTATGAAAATAACATAGTCAAAATCATCAAATATAGATTATCAACAGGAAGAACGTTATCAAGAAAGCAATTCATGCCACAGTAGCAACCTTACTCACCCAGTCAACCCCAAAGTACAAGCCTACATATACAAGTTGGAATGGACTCTAAGATGCTCTAGTGATGACATGCATGGCTCTCGAATTTCAGTTCAGCCTTGTAAAGTACCATATAAAACTGTCAAACAATAAAGTCAAACAACAAAGCTCTTACGTTATATAAAAAAATCCCCTTACCAAGAAATATAAGTTAAGAAAATAGCATAGTCAAAATCATCAAAAAAATAAATATCAACAAAAAGAACTTTATCAAGAAAACGATTCACGACATATAGCAGCCTTCGTCACCCAGTCAACCGCAAAGTACAAGCTCAAAGTACAAAGATAAGTTGAGACGGGTTCTAAGATACTCTAGTGATGGCATGCGTAGATCTTAAATATGAGTTCAATTTTGTAAAAATACCATATAAAACTAAGAAATTTAAGTTAAGAAAATAGCATAGTCAAAATCATCAAAAAAATAAATATCAACAAAAAGAACTTCATCAAGAAAACAATTCACGACATATAGCAGCCTTCGTCACCCAGTCAACCGCAAAGTACAAGCCTCAAAGTACAAAGACAAGTTGAGTTGGGTTCTAAGATACTCTAGTAATGGCATGCATAGATCTTGAATATGAGTTCAATTTTGTAAAAATACCATATAAAACTAAGAAATATAAGTTAGTAAAATAGCATAGTCAAAATCATTGAAAATATATATCAACAAAAAGAACTTTATCAAGAAAGCAATTCACGCCATATGGCCTTCATCACCCAGTCAACCGCAAAGTACAAGGCTCAAAGTACAAAGACAAGTTAAGTTGGGTTCTAAGACACTCTAGTAATGTCATGCGTAGCTCTTGAATATGAGTTGAATTTTGTAAAGTACCATATAAAACTATCAAACCACAAGGCTATTACATTATATAAAAGAATCGCATCACCAAGAAATGAAAGTTAATATAAATAAAATAGTTAAAATCATCAAAAACTGAGTATCAACAGAAGTGTTAAAAACATTTAAACAGCTGAGCGATGAAACAATTTCAACAATATGAGAGTGCTGAACAAATGTGGCTAGCAAAAAAAATGTAAAATAAAAAAGATACAAGTATAGAATAAAAACAAACGTGAAAATAACAGAAAGAACATCCATTAAGAAAGCAATCCATGCTACAAACAACCTACATACGCCCAATCAACTGCAAAGTACAAGCCTCAAAGTACAAAACAATTGGAATGGGTTTTTAAGTGTTCTTGTAAGAGGATCACAAGTTCTCACATGTGAGTTCACTCTTGTAAAACACCATATAAAACCAAAAAAAGTATGACAGTTTATAAATTAAACAACCCCTTCACAAAACTACAAAATCAAATAAGTTTAGAAGTCAAGTTAAAAACAAAAGGAAAAGACTCATATAAAACTATCGAACCAAAAGGCTATTACATTATGTAAAAAAATCTCATCACCAAGAAATAAATGATATAAATAACATAGTCAAATTCATAAAAAATAGAATATCATAAGAAATAACTTTATCAAAAAAGTAATCCACGCTACAATAACAACCTTCGTCACCCAATCAACCGCAAAGTACAAGCCTCAAGGTACAAAAACAAATTGAAATGGGCTTTTAGGTGCTCTAGTAAAGGAATTCCTTTTTTTCGAACGTGAGTTCAGTCTTATAAAATACCATATAAAACTGTCAAGCAGCAAAGAAGATAGGTTATATCCAAAAAAAAATTCTCATTACAAAAAAAATAAAATAAATGTTATGCATATAACATAGTCAAAATCATCAAAAATAGAATCAAACCACAAAGCTATTACATTATACAAAAAAAAGCTCACCAAGAAATTAAACTTATAAAAAACATAGTCAAAATCATAAAAAATAGAATATAAAAAAAACTTTATCAAGAAAGCAATTCATGTTACAGTAGCAACCTTCGTCACCGATCAACCGCTATGTACAAGCCTCAAAGTACAAGGGCAGGTTGAAATGAGTTTTTAGGTGCTTTGGTAATGGAATTCCTATTTCTCGAAGTGAGTTCAGTCTTGTAAAATACAATATAAAATTGTCAAACCATAAAGCTATTAAACTATATAAAACATCTCATTACCAAGAAATACAAAACTTTGATAATAACATAGTAAAATCATCAAAAAGAGAATACCAACAGAAAGAGCTTTATCAGGAAAGCAATTCACGTTACAGTAGCAACCTTTGTCACCCAATCAACCGCAAAGCACAAGCCTCAAAGTACAATGACATGTTGAAATGGGGTTTTAGGTGCTCCTGTAACGGCACTGCTATTTCTCGAAGTAAGCTCAGTCTTGTTAAAAACTAAGCCAAAACAACAATAAAAGAACAACAGTTTGTACTTCACAAAACTATAAAATCAAATAAGTTTAAAATTCAAAATCAGATTCAAAAACAATAAAAACAGCAGAAAACATCTACAATCATATGGGAGTGTTGAAAACGATGAAACAACTCAGAGGTGAAACAATTTCAGTAATAATATGGGAATGCTGAACAAACATGGCTAGCCCAAAAAACGTAAAATCAAAGAGATTCAGGGATGTATAGAACAAAAACAAAAATATGATAAAAATAACAGAAAGAACTTCCATCAAGAAAGCAATCCATGTTACAATCACAATCTACGTACACCCAATCAACTGCAAAGTACAAGCCTCAAAGTACAAAACAATTGAAATGGGTTTTTAGGTGTTCTTGTAACAGGATCACTAGTTCTCACATGTGAGTTCAGTCTTATTAAACACCGTATAGAACAAGATATGTACACTAGTTTATAAATGAAACAATTTCCTCACAGAACCACAAAATCTATAAGTTTAGAATTTAAATTTAAAAATAATAAGAACAGAACAAAACATCTACAATAATATGGGAGTGTTGAAAACATTGAAACAACTAAGAGGTGAAACAATTTGAATACTAAGAAAATAACAAAAACAAATGTGAAAATATCAGAAAGAACTTCAATTAAGAAAGCAATCCATGCTACAAACACCACCTACGTACACCCAATCAACTGCAAAGTACAAGCCTCAAAGTACAAAACAATTGGAATGGGTTTTTAAGTGTTTTTGTAACAAGATCACAAGTTCTCATGTCTGAGTTCAGTCTTGTAAAACACCATATAAAACAAGAAAAGTACCATAGTTATAACGTATAATGCAACAAAAATAGGTTCAAATCCAGTTCTTAGGTACTTTAGTAACAGCAGGCCTAGCTCTCGAGTGTGAGTTCAATTTCATAAAATATTATAAAAACTGTCAAACCACAAAGCTATTACAATATATAAAAAAATCACATTACCAATATATAAAAGTTGTGAAAATAACATAGTCAAAATCCATCAAAAGTAGTGTATAAACAGAAAGAACTTTATCAAGAAAGCAATCCATGCAACAATAGCAACCTTCGTTCACCCAGTCAACCGCAAAAGTACAAGCCTCAAAGTACTAAGACATTAAAATGGGCTTTTAGGTGCTCTGGTAACGGGATTCCTATTTCTCGAATGTGAGCTCAGCCTTATAAATAAATTATAAATTACTAAGGAATAAAAGTTACTGAATATAGCATAGTCAAAATCATCAAAAATAGAATATCAACGAAAAGAACTTTATCAAGAAATAAAAATTATGAATATAACATAGTCAAAATCATCAAAAATAGAATATCAACAAAAAGAACTCACAAAGAAATAAAAGTTATTTATATAACAGTCAAAATCATCAAAAATAAATATCAACGAAAAGAACTTTACCAAGAAAGCAATTCACGCCACAGTAGCAACCTTCGTCACCCATTCAACCGCAAAGTACAAGCCTCAAAGTACTAAGACAAGTTGAAATGGGTTCTAAAATGCTCTAGTAACGACATGTCTGGATCTTGAACGTGAGTTCAATCTTGTAAAATACCATATAAAACTATCAAACCACAAAGCTATTACATTATACATAAAAATTTCATCACCAAAAATAAAAGTTATATAAATAACATAGTCAAAACCATAAAAAATAGAATATCAAAAAGAAATAACTTTATCAAGAAAGAATTTCACGTTACGATAGCAACCTTTGTCACCCAATCAACCGCAATGCACAAGCCTCAAAGTACAAGGAATAGTTAAAATGAGTTTTTAGGTGCTTTGGTAACGGAATTCCTATTTCTCAAAGTAAGTTTAGTCTTGTAAAATACAATATAAAAGTGTCAAACCATAATACTATTAAACTATATAAAAAATCTCATTGCCAAGAAATAAAGTTTACGATAACAACATAGTCAATATCATCAAAACCAGAATATTAAAAGAAAGAACTATATCAAGAAAGCAATCCACGCTACAATAACAACCTTCGTCACCCAATCAACCGCAAAGTATAAGCCTCAAAGTACTAAGACAAGCTGAATTGGGTTTTTAGGTGCTTTGGTAACGAAATTCCTATTTCTCGAAGTTAGTTCAGTCTTGTAAACAATTAAGTAAAAACAACAATAAAAAAACACAGTTTGTACTTCACAAAACTACACAATTAAATATGTTTAGAATTCAAATTCAAAAACAATAAAAACAGCAGAAAACTTCTACAATAATATACGAGTGTTAAAAACATTGAACAACATGCCTAGCCAAAAAACGTAAATAAAAAAGATCCAGGAAAGTATAAATCAAAATTACACGTAAAAATAACATTAAAAACATACATCAACCAAGCAATACAAGCTACAATCACAACCTATGTACACCCAATCAACTGCAAGTACAAGCCTCAAAGTACAAAACAATTGAAATGGGTTTTAGGTGTTCTTGTAACAGGATCACCAGTTCTCACATGTGAGTCCAGTCTTGTAAAACACCATATAAAAACAAGAAAAGTACAATAGTTTATAAATAAAACAATATCTTCAAAGAACTACAAAATCAATAAGTTTTGAATTTAAATTTAACAACAATAACAACCGAAGAATACATCTACAATAATATGACAGGTGAAACAATTTCAATAATATGAGAGTGCTGAACAAATGCGACTAGAAAAAAAATGTAAAATAAAAAAGATTCAAGGAAGTAAAGAACAAAAACAAACGTGAAAATAACAAAAAGAACTTCCATTAAGAAAGCAAGCCATGCTACAAACACAACCTAAGTACGCCCAATCAACTGCAAAGTACAAGCCTCAAAGTACAAAACAGTTGAAATGGGTTTTTAGGTGCTTTAGTAACAGGATTACAACTTCTCGAATGTGAGTTCAGCCTTGTAAAATAGCATATAAAACTGTCAGGCAACAAAGCTAATACATTGTATTAAAATATCTCATTAATAAGAAATAAAAGTTATAAATATAACATAGTTGAAATCATCAAAAATAGAATATTAACGAAAAAAATATATCAAGAAAGCAATTCACACCACAGTAGCACCCTTCGTCACCCATTTAACCGCAAAGTACAAGCCTCAAAGTACAACGACAAGTTGAGATGGGTTCTAAGATACTCTAGTAATGGCATGAGTAACTCTTGTATATGAGTTCAATTTTGTAAAAAAGACTCTATAAAACTATCAAGCCACAAGGCAAAGTACAAGCCTCAAAAAATAGAAGTTATATAAATAACATAGTCAAAATCATAAAAAAATAGAATATCGAAAGAAAGAACTTCATCAAGAAAGAAATTTACGTTACGCTAGCAACCTTCATCACCTAATCAACTGCAAAGTACAAGCCTCAAGTACAAAGACAAGTTGAATGGGTTCTAAGGTGCTCTGGTAACGCCGTTCCTATTTCTTGAGTGAGCTCAGTCTTGTTAAAACCACAGAAAATTATCAACCCACGAAGCTATTAAACTATATAAAATAAAAACTATGATAATATCATAGTCAAAATCGACAAAAATAGAATATCAACAGAATCAACTTTATCAAGAAAGCAATTCAAGTTACGGTAGCAACCCTCATCGCCCAATCGACCGCAAAGTACAAGCCTCAAGTACTAAGACGAGTTCAATTGGGTTTTTAGGTGTGCTAGTAACGGCATTCCTATTTCTCGAATGTCAATTTAGTCCTTTAAAATACCATAAAAACGTCTAACCATAGCATCGTTATTGAAAAGTAATAAAACACGTACAAAATTAAGTATATAAAATATCACCAATAGTATGGGAGGGTGAAAACATTATAATACTTGAGCAGTGAAACAATTTCTCAGTATGAACAGAAAACGTAAAATCGGAGAGATTCAAAGAAGTTTAGAACATAAATACACGTAAATTACATCTAAAAATTCTCATTACCATAAAAAAGTTGAAAATAACAGAAAGAACTTCCATTAAGAAAGCAATCCATGCTACAAACACAACCTACGTACGCCTAATCAACTGCAAAGTACAAGCCTGAAAGTACAAATTAAACTGTAATGGGTTTTTAAGTTTTCTTATAACAGGATCACGGGTTCTTACATTTGAGTTCAGTCTTGTAAAACACCGTATAAATAAAGAAAAGTACAATAGTTATAAATTATAATAAAAAAACCTTCACAAAACTACAAAATCAAATAAGTTTAAAAGTCAAGTTAAAAACAAAGGAAAAGACTATAAGAACAAGTGAAAATAGTTACGATTTGTTTAAAAATTTCAAAAAGATCGAGATTATCTTTACAAACCCTGCAGATCTGATCACTAATCGGCCCAGAAAACTAACAATTTCAAAAGATCAAGATTATCGTAAACCATCGTAGAAGAAACTTGCCGATTAAGTAATTCTACGGCAGACCAAGAACACGCCAAATGATCGTCAAATTCCATGATTGAAAAACCCTAAACTCGCAATTCTCACAAAACCCTGCAAATTCTTGTTTATTTCAAAACAAATCAAATATCAACCGATGTATAATTGAAAGAAAATGGGATAAATTGGCCGTCATACCTGATAATTCTCGACTACATCAGGTTGATTGAAAAACCCTAAATACGAAGAGGGGTTTTCAAGTTCAGATGTCTGATCTGAAACAGGCGATGTTTAAAATTTATGTGACGTCATCTTTAAAATGGTAACAATTAACAAAGTAAGGGTGAGCGGAGTGGGGGCGGTAAACCCACTCGGCATCGCTCACCATCCACCGTCATCATCTTTACCGCATACATGTTTAGCGAATGGAAGCCAAAAACGGTGAAGGTTCACCAATTCGGGGGGGAAGGGGAGAGAGATATGTGTGTTGTGGGGTCTATTCCTTCTCAACCAATCACACATTTTACTTTTAAAAAATGGGGAATTGGCCTGTAATAATCTCATCTAGACCTTATTGGCCATTAATAATCCCACCTCAGAATATTCTCCCCACCAGTCTCACATTTCACATATTTTTCTTACAATAGTCCCCCGTTAAAAAAACTTAACGGAGTTAAGCTTTTTTCCAAATTACAAACAGATTTTTAAGGGCTTTTGATCAGAATGATGATAGAGTTCATTGATGTAAAACTTACTTCGAAATGGTGCTCCAAGTGACTTGATTTTGGTTAATTGGAAATTTAAACACCCGAATTGAAGTGCCGTTTTCATCGTTTGGAGCACCGTTTCGAGGCAAGTTTTAGATCAATGGACTCGTATCGTCTTTCTAATCAAAAGCCCTAAAAATCTGTTTGTAATTTGGAAAAAAGCTTAACTCCGTTAAGTTTTTTTAACCGGGGACCATTGTAGGAAAAATAAGTGAAAGGTGGGACTAGTGAGGGGAAAATATTCTGAGGTGGGATTATTAATGGCCAACAAAGTTTATGTGGGATTATTACAGGCCAATTTCCCTTAAAAAATAATTTATCTAAACCCCATTAGGTAAACCACCGCCAACGTTTTTCAGCATTAGGTAAACAAATTAGGTGAATTGACGTGACACTGTATGATTAGGTGAATGGGGAGTTTACCTATTTGGAATAGATAACCATTCCCTTCACCCTAATGTTTCGAAATGTAACATTTTAAAAGAAATGTAATATTTTAAAAATCTGGTTTATGAAAAAACAAAAACATATTCTTAGGTGTATGTTTAAAATCTCATCAAGTAAAAATAAACTTGATTCAAAACTACAAAATTATAAAATAATACGACACTGAAGCAAAACCAATGCACTCAATATGGTTTTCGATTCTTAATATAACAAAAAAGATCAATAGGTTTGTTTAACTTTTACTTGTTACATGTCTTTTTCTTTAATACCATGATAGTTCCTTGTGTTCTATATAAAATAGAAGAGTTGAGTATAGATAAACGTATATTTAAGATTTAAATAGTTTTTTTGACAAATCTATTTTAGTGTTTTTTAACTATATTTGTTTAACATGAGTACATTGTATAAATTTGAAATTTTCTAATATCGTGTAAATTTGAAAATTTCAAACCTTTGTTTAGCCCCTAATTCATCGGTCCAAACTTATAAACAATTTGATTTCGGTTCGTTTAATCTTCCAGCAAGTTTGTGTTGGTTTGTGTGTGTTTACTTTTCTTTATTTGTTTAGAATTTATATAATCTTAAAGAAAAAGTCGGTGGTTGTCACATCAAAGCCACCACCGCCTTCTTTTATATATAATAAATGTTTCGCGTTCTAGATCTCAAATTCTAGTATAGCCTGGTGGTTGGTTGTGATAAATCTAACCAAAAGGATAACGGTTCAACCCCAAATTCACCCTTTTTATAACCATCACAAGTCCAGTATCGTTATTTCCTTCTTTATTTTACCGTTCTTTTAATTTTTTTACTATTGTTACAACTAACCCCTAAACTTTTCTAAATTTATATTTTTCATTTAAATTCAAAACATTAACATGTTATGTATGGATAAACTCACATAGTGAGTCCTTCATATTTCATTTGTTAAAATTAGTACATTTATTATTATTTAACTTCAATTTTAATTTTATATTTTAGTTTTTTTTATTGTTTGATTTGTTAAAATTAGTTAATTACATTTTTTATTATTTAGCTTGAATTTTTATTTTATATTTATATTTTCTTATTACTTAACTGATATTTTTTAAGATATTTTTATCAATGTCTATAAACTTCAATCAGGTGTATTATATGGAAGGGCTTTTAGTCGCCTCGTTGCCACCTCAGCAAATTCTTCCGCTTCAAAACCATCTATAACAACTATATGACCTAAACAAGAATCTATGACTAAGGTGAGGATTTTTTTTTACTTATTTTAAGATATAAACAGTAGTTTTCTCTAAGATAAACTTACATATCCAGTAACTGGCCCAATACTGTATTTCGAGACATGCTTGTCGAATATGTGGGTCATAGCATTATTGCATAATCTGTTTCAGTTAGCTCCAGGGGGCCGAGGACTGTTACATATTTGAACCAACATGTAGGAACACTACATAAAGCAATCATGGAAGAAAAACAAGTAGAAGTGGTAAAATGGACGGCCCGGAAATCGAGTCAAAACAGGTTGGAATGGGTTGGCGTAAAACATTTTTTATATGAATAGATAGTGCCTTATTAAATATCGTATTATCTTAAAGAAAATCTATTTACTTGAATAGAATGACTTTAGCGGGTTTATACATTATAACACACATTGGACGGTTTTCAACCCTTTCATGCCATTTGATAATCGTTTGTTATAACAGATCTGTTATGGAATTACACTAAAACCCAATGAAAAAAGGAATAAGAAGAAAATCTTACGAGGTTGATAGAAAGTTCAAGATGTAGGTCAGACAGAAAAACCGACTCATATTCCAAAAGGGTGATTATTGCGGAGCTTAATTATATATAACCTAATATGTTAAACTACCCACATGAGAGAGGAGAGATCGCTTTGAATGGAGTTGTGGTTGTGGTACGCAACTCCAAGAGTTTTCATAGAAGCAAGCTATGTTTTAAAGCCATAAAACACAACACAGAGAGAATGAGCGAGTTTAAGAAGAGTCTTGTGTCAATCTACTTTAAACAACAGATAACGTACGGACATCAAGTTCACTAGCAATTAGGAGACCAGATTTATTTTTACAAGGAAAGATTCAAAGTGATCTAAATGTCAAGGTTTCAAAGTTACCAATTACTTATCATCATATACAATATATAATACGTATACGTTTTCAGTTCGCATTGTATCATTTATTCAGTCCCATTTTAATACACAAGATCAAAGAATGCAGTTTCTCCTGTTTTATGTTTTGCGATAACGATAAATAAAATTCAAGGACTACAAGACTTTTTGACTTAAATTGTTGATAAAAATTGTAATCTTCCGAGTAGAACATCTAATGTTGTCTACAAAGAAGCTTTAGAGATAGTAATGTGGTCTCAGGTACTTCACTTTGGTCCCCACATTTCTAAAATTACATCTATGTTCCTTGTGATTTGCTTACATGGAACTCGTATCATATAGTCCCCTAAGTAGATGATTTTTAGTTTTTCCAATCAAATTAACGTGAAATGACCAAATATCCTTACTATTTTAAAAATATATAAAAGAACCCATAAATACCAAGTGGACCCTTACAAAACAATGAAGATAACTCGGGTTTGAAGGGTCCTCCACTATGGCATAGTGGTTGCTCCCATCTCGGTGAAGGCTTGGCCTGGGGTTTTACCCAGGTTTGAGTCCAAGGGGGGCGCAGTTTTACCTATTCTACGGGGTTTCTGCGCATCAGGGGTGTGCTACGCTTTCTAGCGGTGGTCGAGTAGTCGGCCTTTGGACATAGCTCCGAAAGGGTGGGTTTACACGTGGAAAGCAGTTAGCCGTTCAAAAAAAAAACTCGGGTTTGAATTGTCACACCCCGACCCGCAGCGGAATAAAAGTCGGAGCATAATTGGGTTATCACCAAAACTCATGATA
Organism: Scalesia atractyloides; assembly: GCA_947069175.1. NCBI lineage: Eukaryota > Viridiplantae > Streptophyta > Magnoliopsida > Asterales > Asteraceae > Scalesia > Scalesia atractyloides. The sequence goes on from CAMTDV010000010.1 coordinate 79,230,146, forward strand.
TTTACTAAGATGTTTCATATTTATTAAATTCAAATTACAAACTTAAATATCCAAAAACAAAATCCATACAATTACAAAGGAAAATGAAACTATATATTTATTCCAAAGCATTAACTTGTTTATTCTTCTAGGCCATCCTAAGTGTTTCCTGTCTCAGCTGGATCACCTGTATCATGTGTAAAACAGGGGAGATTTTGGGTCAACAAAAGTTGGCGAGTGAACCTTGATAAAACATTTTAACTAATTTCTTGTTTTATTTATTAAAGAAAATTAGTGCATTAATCATATGTGAGCAAACATATATATGTAAACAATCACAAACCACTTTGGATGAGTATATGACATGAATGATGATGTATTTGAGATCAAGGCTCAATCAAACGGAGCCGATCTAATGAGGCTCCTGATGCTCAACCCGTATCCTACGGGGAACTGATGGGCCTAATGAAATGCGTGCACTGAAATGATAAATTCAATCTACATATAATTCACACAACAATCAATACACATTTAATCACGGATATGATGTATGCACAAGTGTTTAAATAAAATAAAAGAATAGTACGACACATGATACACCCCAAAACATGATTAAAACGGGGAATTGGCAGATGTCACACCCCGACCCGCAGCGGAAAAGGTGATCGGGGCATGATTGGGTTATCATCAAAGCTCATGACATTTATTATACGTTTCATATTCATTAATACACTTTAATGGAGAATTACAATCAATATTACAACATGTCCTAAATATCAATCTAGGCTTCATTGTTTTCTTCTAAGGCATTTCCTATGTTTTCCTTGCTTCATCCTGTTCACCTGTATCATGTGTAAAAGGGTTTTTGGATCAACAAAAAGTTGGCGAGTGAATCCTATGGAAAACATTTGAACAAGTTTATTTAATTGATTATGAAATAAAGTGCACAACCACACATGAGTAAAAATAGATGTAAACTTATTCACCAATCAAATTAATATTAAACAATACACACATGAACAATAATGGATCGTTTAGAGGCACGCGTTGCTCAACTCGTCTCTCACGAGGAACTGATGGGCCTAATGAATGAATTGCATAAACTGGACAATATGAAATACATAACTACAAACAATATAAACTCAATAATACACACATGAACAATAATGGATTTGTTTTGAGGCACGCGTTGCTCAACTCGTCTACCACGAGGAACTTATGGGCTTAATGAATGACTTTCATATAGGTTGACAAAATGAAATACATAATCACAACAATATAAACAATCTAAGTTTAGATCACGATATGGTATGGCACAAGTTTAAATAAACGAGTTAATTATTTTGTGACACATGACACACCCCAAAACGTGTAATTAAAAAGGGGGAGTTGTAAGATTCACTCACAGTGGGTGCGTTCGGTTGATGATGTTGAATGCACGCGAAGTGGTTTAACCACGAGTGAAATTAACCTAGATAAATAGCATTATGGTTCGGTAAGTAAACGGATTTTATTAATCCATTTTAGTAGGATTGTTGGGTGTATTTTAGTGAGTTTAAAGCTATTTTCTAACCTTAAAAATGTTATTTTTAAGTATTTTTAATTGATTTTTAATTAAAATAAATAAATAAAAATAATAAAAAATTGACTTTTTTGACCGTTGACCGTTGACTGTTTGACCGTTGACCTTGACTGTTTGACCGGTTCGTATGCGTGTAAGTGTGCGCTGAGTGAGGCTCGAACCCGAGACCTCCCGTACGCGTGCACGCAGCTCTACCAACTGAGCTACGTGTCTAACCCGAAATATTTATGTTTTTAATTATATTTATATATTAATTAGATTAATCCGAAAATCAATTTATTTCTAAAAAGATTTTACTGAATCGGACCGGTGCACTCCACAGGTCTCGAACCCGGGACCTGTGGGTTGAGTTAACACACAGTCCACCGCTGGACTGTGTGTTTAACTTGTTATATAAACCGATTTTTATTATACTTGTAACATCCGTCAAAAACGGATTTACCAAACCCGCTCCGTTTATTAACCGAACAATCAGTTAAAAATTTCGTTGCGAATTAAATGCCCAAAATAATTTTAAACGATACATAATCAATTATTATATGGGAATATATAATTAATTTTTGAAAAACTGTTAAAAATATGAAAATAAAAATAATATGTTCCTGCCGGGTTTCGAACCCGGGTCAGTCGCCGGGTCACGGTTCAACAGACTTAACATTCAACACTTAAACCACTGCGCTACTGATGTTTCTTGTTAAATGTTAGAATCATTTAATTCATAACATGACTTTCCGAATTCAAAACCGGCGCCCAAATGCAGTCGTCGGAAATCCCGGCGATCTCGCCAATAATTTAACGATTCCTTCAGTTATAACGTAAACTTTAAACACACATCGGTTATAACCGACGTCTGAGTCCGCGACACAAACTATAACCGCCGGAAAATGTAATGACTTTGAATCAAGTCGGAAATTGGACCAAATTCATCGACGACTTGCCCTATAAATACCCCCTCGAACCTCTGCAAACTTTTTCGCTCAAAACCGCACCCTTTCTCGGCGAAAACTCACTCGCCGGAAATCTCCTGCAAATCGCCGGAAAACCGGGTTCTTCACTTCTAAGCCTTACTAAACCCCCTGAGCTTATACCGAAGTCACCCACATCCTTTGTAAGCTTTCTGAAGACTCGCTGCTGCAAGACACACGACGCCGGAACCCGTTGCTGTCGCCGGAGTTCTGCCGGAGAAACAGAGGAATCCAGTCGGTATACCTCACGCTTAAATCGTCCCTTCTTTTTATTTAATCTCACCTGTAATTAACTAAAAAACGCTAAAGAAACCGATTAAAACATTGAACCAGTCGGACTTCCGATTCTGGTTAAAACTGACGAAGAAGACGAAGTTCGATAACATATAAGTATAACTAAAATCAAGTTATTACTCGGGTTAGACACACAGTCCAGCGGTGGACTGTGTGCACATTAAACACACTAACGTCTCGAGTTCGAATCTTGTCCCACACACGCTGCCTTAATAAAAATGTTTTTTTTTTTGTTAACTGAACCGGATTCATTTCATATATATGTTAAGTATAATAATAACCGAAAAAATAACCAAGTTAGACACACAGTCCAGTGGTGGACTGTGTGTATGTTTAATCACCGGACACGAGTTCGAGTCCGGTCTACTGCACCGACTCGGACAATTATCTACCTTTTAAAATAAGTCAGAAATGAAAATACTTAGTTTGTATTTAAGAATAATAAAAATCTGTTTAGTTAACAAGTTGGACACACAGTCCAGCGGTGGACTGTGTGTTAGCATAAGCCACAGGTCCCGGGTTCGAGACCTGTGGAGCGCACCGATTCTTTGGATTAAAATCGTTTTTAAAAATAAAGGATTTTCTGTTTAATCTAATTAATGTATAAATATAATTAAAAACAGAAATATTTCGGGTTAGACACGTAGCTCAGTTGGTAGAGCTGCGTGCACGCGTACGGGAGGTCTCGGGTTCGAGCCTCACTCAGCGCACACTTATACGCATACGAACCGGTCAACGGTCAAGGTCAAACAGTCAAGGTCAACGGTCAACGGTCAAAAAAAATAAATTTTTTTTAATTATTTTTATTTATTTATTTTAATTAAAAATCAATTAAAAATACTTAAAAATAACATTTTTAAGGTTAGAAAATAGCCTTGAACTCACAAAGATACACCCAACAATCCTACTAAAATGGATTAATAAAATCCGTCTACTTACCGAACCATAAGGCTATTTATCTAGGTTAATTTCACTCGTGGTTAAAACCACTTCGCGTGCACTCAACATCATCAACCGAACGCACCCACTGTGAGTGAATCTTACAACTCCCCTTTTTAATTACACGTTTTGGGGTGTGTCATGTGTCACCAAATAATTAACTCGTTTATTTAAACTCGTGCCATACCATATCATGATCTAAACTTAGATTGTTTATATTGTTGTGATTACGTATTTCATTTTGTCAAATTATATGAAATTCATTCATTAAGCCCATCAGTTCCTCGTGGGAGACGAGTTGAACAACGCGTGCCTCAAAACCAATCCATTATTATTCATGTGTGTATCATTGAGTTTATATTGTTTGTAGTTGTGTCATTCATATTATCATGTTTATGCAATTCATTCATTAGGCCCATCAGTTCCTCGTGAGAGACGAGTAGAGCAACGCGTGCCTCTAAACGTTCCATTATTGTTCATGTGTGCTTTATTTAATATCTAATGATTGTTGAATAAGTTTACATCTATTTTTACTCATGTGTGGTTGTGCACTCATTTTGTAATCAATTAAATAAACTTGTTCAAATGTTTTTCATAGGATTCACTCGCCAACTTTTTGTTGATCCAAAAACATTTTTACACATGATACAGGTGAACAGGATGAAGCAAGGAAAACATAGGAAATGCCTTAGAAGAGAACAAAGAAGCTTAGATTGATAGTTAGAACATGTTGTAATATTTATTGTAAATTTCCATTAAATTGTATTAATGAATATGAAACGTTAAAATAAATGTCATGAGCTTTGATGATAACCCAATCATGCCCCGATCACCTTTTCCGCTGCGGGTCGGGGTGTGACAGATTGGTATCAGAGCCATGACTATAGGGATATAAGATAGGTTATTAGACCCTTAGAGCCTAACTATAGTCTGCCTAAATTTTAATTGATTAGGTGGTTACATACAAACTTGTGATATTATATTGTTTCATATTTGTTTATACTTACAGTCAAACATACATGCTTATATACATATTCATGTTCATATATTCAATTCATTTTCATACTCTCATTATTCAAAGATTTTGTTGCAATTTTCAAATCTCATCAAAGTAAGTTTTGCGACGGGCATGTAGTAACTGGAAGGGTACAAGTACCGGTAGTCGGAACGTCCTGTCTAGGTTGGCATTCGTCTAAATCCAATATAACGGACCAGTTTGCCTACCTGGGGACTAACGATGAGAGTACGAAGGACCTATTAGGCCAAAGCATGCCACACCAAACATCGTTCGAACTAACCCACTTTGAGGTGTCACCGTGTCTACACCTAGACACATTCCGAATATCACACGTTGTATACATATTTCTCGATTTTCTACGGGTTTTAGTGTACGCAACCAGGCTAACCCATGCGAACCATATGAAGAACCGGTATTCATGGGGGTCCACATGATTACAAAGGTGAAGTATGACGGCATGTAGGGCCTAATGGCGAGCAAAGCCCAAGACATCCTATGGATGTAGTAGATTTATTTTTCTATAATTATTTTATGAATGTTCATTCCTAGTGCGACCCATGAACCCAAAAGCATCCAACTCATACTCTTGACATGTATTCCTTGTAGATGTCTTCTAACCACGCCCGTAGGAAGATGAGAGCAGGAAAAGCCCGCGAGCGCATGGCTGCCCTAATCGCTCAACAAATGGCTGCCGTAATACCCAACATTGTAATCCAAGTCCAACAAGCACTCACCGCTAATCCTGCCAATCAAGAAAATCAAAACGTTATCAACCCTCCCCCAAATATCACTAAATGCACCTACAAGCATTTCAAATCATGCGACCCTCCAAAATACAAAGGGACTGAAGGCGTCACCGCTCTCCTCCATTGGTTTGAAGAGACGGAGAACACCTTTCTTAATTGCGATTGTCCCGATGATCGCAAAGTGCGATATGCTACCGGTCGATTATATGGGATAGCACTTACTTGGTGGAATACAGAGAAGGCCAAACGAGGTGTGGAAGATGCTATAACCTTAACTTGGAACGAATTGAAGGAAATCATGACCAGATGATTTTGCCCAAGGAGCGAAATCAAGAAATTAGAAGATGAATTTATTCGTTGAAGCAAAAGGAAGGAGACCACACCACATACAACAAAAGATTCCTCGAGTTACATCAAATGGTTCCCAACATGTTCACTCCCCTCTACCGTTTGATCGAGCACTACATTCGTGGTCTTCCGTCAAAGATTCAAGATTCTGTAATAAGTACCTCGCCTGCAACTTTGGAAGCAGCAATGGAGTTAGCTACAGAGCTCACCGAGAACCGAATCCGGAACAAAGACTTCAAGGAGGAGAAGAAGAAGGATAGAGAAGCGACTGAAACCTCCGACTCCACCCAAACCGAATCCCCTTTCTCAACCCACTTCTAAGAGAAAAAGAGACGGGCAACTTTTCGCTGCTATCCAACGAAATCCACCAATTTCACACGCCATACCCATTCAAGCTATCCCAATCACTAAGTGGCACCCAACTCAACCTACCCAAATAAGAAACCATATCTTGGACCTCACCCTCAATGCAACAACTGTTTTTATCACCATCCCCTTACCTTATCTTGTCGACTATGTGCAACTTGTGGACGCTATGGTCATTTGAGCAAGGTTTGCCGCACCTTTCAAAACCAAATCTCTTCCCCTACTCAAACCATGAACCAAACCTATCAACAACCCCAATACCCCATGTTTCCATATGTTCGAGCTTGTTTCAATTGTGGCGACCCTACCCACTTTAGAAACACATGCCCTCAATTGGTTAATGTCATCAACACTCAAGCTCAATCAAACCCAGTTAACCAAGTAAACCAAGAAAACCCAACCGCTAGGCCACCAGCAAGAGGAAGAGTCTTCAACATCAACGCCAATCCTGTCGAAGATAATGACGGCCCGAACGAAGATACCCAACTAGTCCTCTTCACCGAAAATCCAGATTCAACTTCTATCGTTTAGTTTTATGTTTTTCTTTATCACATAGAACCAAACATAACTTAAGGATAAAGCCAAGGAAACTTTGACGAGAATACGGTGGATACGCCACTGGTACTTCCTATATATAAGTATTCTTGTCAAAGGATCAGAAGCATTATCTGACGGTTATGAGAGGTTCCATGTGTAGACTGTTAGAGTAATTATTGTTTATTATTTCAGTACATGCAATTTCATAGGCCGCCGCTCCCCATTACATTATGAGCGTTGAGCATGTTCCCCATTTCATTATGAGGTTGAACCTGGCGTGCCCACATTTTTCATTTTCAGTACATGCAATACGATCGGCTCCGTTTGATTGAGCCTTGATCGCACAGACATTTTCATTATCAGTATCTTGTGGTTGTTGTGTTTGTTGTAGAGTCGCGTAGAACTAATCATAACTTGCGGATAAAGTCAATGAGAATTTGACAAGAATAAGGTGGATACGCCGCTGGTACTTCCTATATATAAGTATTCTTGTCAAATGATCGGAGGCAGTATCAGGCGGTTATGAGAGGTTCTATGCATAGGCTGCTTGTGTGATTGTTGTTTAGATTAAGTTTATTTTTTTAAGTACATGCAATACGATCGGCTCCGCTTGATTGAGCCTTGATCGCACAGACAATTTCATTTTCTAGTACATGCAATACGATCGGCTCCGTTTGATTGAGCCTTGATCGCACAGACATTTTTCATTTTAGTATTTTATGTTTGTTGTATTGGTTGTAGAGTCATATAGGACTAATCATAATTCACTGATATAACCAATGAAAATTTGACAAGAATATGGTGGATACGCCGCTGGTACTTCCTATATATAAGTATTCTTGTCAAAGGATCAGAGGCATTGTAGATGGTTATGAGAAGTTCTATGTAGGATTTAGTAGTTTCTTGGTAACTAATCATAACTTGTGGATAAAACCAATGAAAATTTGGCAAGAATATGGTGGATACGCCGCTGGTACTTCTTATATATAAGTATTCTTGCCAAAGGATCAGAGGCATTATCAGGCGGTTATGAGAAGTTCCATGTAGGATTTAGTATTGCCTTGGTTGAAATTTGTGTTACATTTATATCATCTTGCTATTTAAAGAGATTGGATTGTGTTCCATTTCTACATAAACTAACCTCTCCATCATAACAAACGAGAGAGGAACTGTCACCATTCAAACATATATGCTATCAGAATGTGGATTCAAATGTTAGCTGTTGTGTTTATTTATGTTCTATAGTCATAGAACCAATCATAACTTACTGATATTAGCTGTTGTGTTTATTTATGTTCAAATATTAGCTGTTGTGTTTATTTATGTTCCATGTAGGTTGTAGTATTAGAAGTTTTGCCTTAGGATATAACCATACCCTTCCAAACATATCCAAACTCTTATGCATGATATCATATTTAGCGAATCAATACTGCTTATCAATACTTTTACAGTAGGCAACAAAAAGCGATTCCTGTAATAGGGTACTTAACCCTTATAAGGAACGTTACCGCCTCAAACAAAAACTTAAACCCTTACTTTTTCTAAGCATGTAACTGTCAAACTAAACACCATCATTCTTTTAGTCAAATATATCACTATTTAAATTTCGGGACGAAATTTCTAAAAAGTAGGGGATACTGTAACATCCGTCAAAAACGGATTTACCAAACCCGCTCCGTTTATTAACCGAACAATCAGTTAAAAATTTCGTTGCGAATTAAATGCCCAAAATAATTTTAAACGATACATAATCAATTATTATATGGGAATATATAATTAGTTTTTGAAAAACTGTTAAAAATATGAAAATAAAAATAATATGTTCCTGCCGGGTTTCGAACCCGGGTCAGTCGTCGGGTCACGGTTTAACAGACTTAACATTCAACACTTAAACCACTGCGCCACTGATGTTTCTTGTTAAATGTTAGAATCATTTAATTCATAACATGACTTTCCGAATTCAAAACCGGCGCCCAAATGCAGTCGTCGGAAATCCCGGCGATCTCGCCAATAATTTAACGATTCCTTCAGTTATAACGTAAACTTTAAACACACATCGGTTATAACCGACGTCTGAGTCCGCGACACAAACTATAACCGCCGGAAAATGTAATGACTTTGAATCAAGTCGGAAATTGGACCAAATTCATCGACGACTTGCCCTATAATACCCCCTCGAACCTCTGCAAACTTTTTCGCTCAAAACCGCACCCTTTCTCGGTGAAAACTCACTCGCCGGAAATCTCCTGCAAATCGCCAGAAAACCGGGTTCTTCACTTCTAAGCCTTACTAAACCCCCTGAGCTTATACCGAAGTCACCCACATCCTTTGTAAGCTTTCTGAAGACTCGCTGCTGCAAGACACACGACGCCGGAACCCGTTGCTGTCGCCGGAGTTCTGCCGGAGAAACAGAGGAATCCAGTCGGTATACCTCACGCTTAAATCGTCCCTTCTTTTTATTTAATCTCACCTGTAATTAACTAAAAAACGCTAAAGAAACCGATTAAAACATTGAACCAGTCGGACTTCCGATTCTGGTTAAAACTGACGAAGAAGACGAAGTTCGATAACATATAAGTATAATTAAAATCAAGTTATTACTCGGGTTAGACACACAGTCCAGCGGTGGACTGTGTGCACATTAAACACACTAACGTCTCGAGTTCGAATCTTGTCCCACACACGCTGCCTTAATAAAAATGTTTTTTTTTGTTAACTGAACCGGATTCATTTCATATATATGTTAAGTATAATAATAACCGGAAAAATAACCAAGTTAGACACACAGTCCAGTGGTTGACTGTGTGTATGTTTAATCACCGGACACGAGTTCGAGTCCGGTCTACTGCACCGACTCGGACAATTATCTACCTTTTTAAATAAGTCAGAAATGAAAATACTTAGTTTGTATTTAAGAATAATAAAAATCAGTTTAGTTAACAAGTTGGACACACAGTCCAGCGGTGGACTGTGTGTTAGCATAAGCCACAGGTCCCGGGTTCGAGACCTGTGGAGCGCACCGATTCTTTGGATTAAAATCGTTTTTAAAAATAAAGGATTTTCTGTTTAATCTAATTAATGTATAAATATAATTAAAAACAGAAATATTTCGGGTTAGACACGTAGCTCAGTTGGTAGAGCTGCGTGCACGCGTACGGGAGGTCTCAGGTTCGAGCCTCACTCCGCGCACACTTATACGCATACGAACCGGTCAACGGTCAAGGTCAAACAGTCAAGGTCAACGGTCAACGGTAAAAAAAAATCAATTTTTTTATTATTTTTATTTATTTATTTTAATTAAAAATCAATTAAAAATACTTAAAAATAACATTTTTAAGGTTAGAAAATAGCCTTGAACTCACAAAAATACACCCAACAATCCTACTAAAATGGATTAATAAAATCCGTCTACTTACCGAACCATAATGCTATTTATCTAGGTTAATTTCACTCGTGGTTAAAACCACTTCGCGTGCACTCAACATCATCAACCGAACGCACCCACTGTGAGTGAATCTTACAACTCCCCTTTTTAATTACACGTTTTGGGGTGTGTCATGTGTCACCAAATAATTAACTCGTTTATTTAAACTCGTGCCATACCATATCATGATCTAAACTTAGATTGTTTATATTGTTGTGATTACGTATTTCATTTTGTCAAATTATATGAAATTCATTCATTAAGCCCATCAGTTCCTCGTGGGAGACGAGTTGAACAACGCGTGCCTCAAAACCAATCCATTATTGTTCATGTGTGTATCATTGAGTTTATATTGTTTGTAGTTGTGTCATTCATATTATCATGTTTATGCAATTCATTCATTAGGCCCATCAGTTCCTCGTGAGAGACGAGTAGAGCAACGCGTGCCTCTAAACGTTCCATTATTGTTCATGTGTGCTTTATTTAATATCTAATGATTGTTGAATAAGTTTACATCTATTTTTACTCATGTGTGGTTGTGCACTCATTTTGTAATCAATTAAATAAACTTGTTCAAATGTTTTCCATAGGATTCACTCGCCAACTTTTTGTTGATCCAAAAACCTTTTTACACATGATACAGGTAAACAGGATGAAGCAAGGAAAACATAGGAAATGCCTTAGAAGAGAACAAAGAAGCTTAGATTGATAGTTAGAACATGTTGTAATATTTATTGTAAATTTCCATTAAATTGTATTAATGAATATGAAACGTTAAAATAAATGTCATGAGCTTTGATGATAACCCAATCATGCCCCGATCACCTTTTCCGCTGCGGGTCGGGGTGTGACAATACTTATATACAAACTAAACATTTCCATTTCTGTTTTATTTTAAAAAGTTAGATAATTGTCCGAATCGGTGCAGTAGACCGGACTCGAACTCGTGACGTGTGTTTAAACATTCACACAGTCCACCACTGGACTGTGTGTATAACTTGGTTATTATTCCGGTTATTAATAAACTTAACATGTACAGCGGTGACTCCGGTTCGGTTAACAAAAAAAAGACATTTTTATTAAGGCAGGCATGCGTGGAACAAGATTCGAACTCGAGACGTTTACGTGTTTAATGTGCACACAGTCCACCGCTGGACTATGTGTCTAACCCGAGTTATAACTTGATTTTAATTAAACTTATATGTTACCGAAACTTCGTCTTCTTCGTTAGATTTTAACCAGAATCGGAAGTCCGACTGGTTCGATGTTTTAATCGTGTTCTCTTTAGTGTTTTGAGGTTAATTACAGATGAGATATGAATAAAAAGAAAGAGAAATTAGGCGTAACGTATACCGACTGGACTTCTCTGTTTCTCCGGCAGAACTCAGGCGACAGCAACAGATTCCGGCGTCGTGTGTCTTGCAGCAGCGAGTCTTCAGAAAGCTTGAAAAGGATGTGGGTGACTTCGGTATAAGCTCAGGGGGTTCAGTAAGGCTCAGAAGTGAAGGGTTCGGTTTTCCGGCGATGTGCAGAAGTTTTCCGGCGAGTAAATTTTCGCCGAGAGAGGGTGCGGTTTTGAGTGAAAAAGCTTGCAGAGGTTCGAGGAGGTATTTATAAGGCATGTCATCGATGAATTTGGTCCAATTTCCGACTTGATTCAAAGTCATTACGTTTTCCGGCGGTTATAGCTTGTGTCGCGAGTTCAGGCGTCGGTTATAACCGATGTAGGTTTAAATGTTTACGTTAAGACTTGAAGAAACCGTCCAATCTCGCGAGATCGCCGGGATTTCCGACGACTGAAATTTGGGCGCCGGTTTTGAATTCGAGAATTATAATATGTATTAATTGTTTCCATTAATTAACAAAGAATACAAGTGGCGCAGTGGTTGAGTGTGTGTGTGTTAAGTCTGCTGAACCGGTTACTGACCCGGGTTCGAAACCCGGCAGAACCATTTTATTTTTATTTCATTATTTTTAACAATTTTTCAAAAACAAATTATATATTCCAATATAATAATTAATTATGTATCGTTTAAAATTAATTTGGGCATTAAATATGCCACGAAATTTTAAACTGAATGTTCGGTTAATAAACGGAGCGGGTTTGGTAAAATCCGTTTTTGACGGATGTTACAGTATCCCCTGCTTTTTGGAAATTTCGTCCCGAAATTTAAGTAGTGATATATTTGACTAAAAGAATGATGGTGTTTAGTTTGACAGTTACATGCTTAGAAAAAGTAAGGGTTTAAGCTTTTGTTTGAGGCGGTAACGTTCCTTGTAAAGGTTAAGTACCCCATTACAGGAATCGTTTTTTGTTGCCTACTGTAAAAGTATTGATAAGCAGAATTGATTCGCTAAATATGATATCATGCATAAGAATTTGGATATGTTTGGAAGGATATGGTAATATCCTAAGGCAAAACTTCTAATACTACAACCTACATGGAACTTCTCATAACCATCTAACAATACCTCTGATCCTTTGACAAGAATACTTATATATAGGAAGTACCAGCGGCGTATCCACCATATTCTTGTCAAATTTTCATTGGTTTTATCAGTAAGTTATGATTGGTTCTATGACTATAGAACATAAATAAACACAACAGCTAATATTTGAATCCACATTCTGATAGCATATATGTTTGAATGGTGACAGTTCCTCTCTCGTTTGTTATGATGGAGAGGTTAGTTTATGTAGAAATGGAACACAATCCAATTTCTTTAAATAGCGAGATGATATAAATGTAAAACAAATTTTAACCCAGGGCAATACTAAATCCTACATGGAACTTCTCATAACCGCCTGATAATGCCTCTGATCCTTTGGCAAGAATACTTATATATAGGAAGTACCAGCGGCGTATCCACCATATTCTTGCCAAATTTTCATTGGTTTTATCCACAAGTTATGATTAGTTACCAAGAACCTACTAAATCCTACATAGAACTTCTCATAACCGTCTGACAATGCCTCTGATCCTTTGACAAGAATACTTATATATAGGAAGTACCAGCGGCGTATCCACCATATTCTCGTCAAATTTTCATTGGTTTTATCAGTGAATTATGATTAGTCCTATGTGACTCTACAACCAATACAACAAACACAAAATACTGAAAATGAAAAAATGTCTGTGCGATCAAGGCTCAATCAAACGGAGCCGATCGTATTGCATGTACTGAAAATGAAATTGCCTGTGCGATCAAGGCTCAATCAAGCGGAGCCGATCGTATTGCATGTACTGAAAATAATAAACTTAATCTAAACAACAATCACACAAACAGCCTATACATGGAACCTCTCATAACCGCCTGATAATGCCTCCGATCATTTGACAAGAATACTTATATATAGGAAGTATCAGCGGCGTATCCACCATATTCTTGTCAAATTTTCATTGACTTTATCCACAAGTTATGATTAGTTCTATGTGACTCTACTACAAACACAACAACCACAAAATACTGATAATGAAAATGTCTGTGCGATCAAGGCTCAATCAAACGGAGCCGATCGTATTGCATGTACTGAAAATGAAAATGTCTGTGCGATCAAGGCTCAATCAAACGGAGCCGATCGTATTGCATGTACTGAAAATAATAAACTTAATCTAAACAACAATCACACAAACAGCCTATACATGGAACCTCTCATAACCGCCTGATAATGCCTCCGATCATTTGACAAGAATACTTATACATAGGAAGTACCAGCGGCGTATCCACCATATCCTTGTCAAATTTTCATTGACTTTATCCACAAGTTATGATTAGTTCTATGTGACTCTACTACAAACACAACAACCACAAAATACTGATAATGAAAATGTCTGTGCGATCAAGACTCAATTAAACGCAGCCGATCGTATTGCATGTACTGAAAATGAAAATGTCTGTGCGATCAAGGCTCAATCAAACGGAGCCGATCGTATGTGGGCACGCCAGGTTCAACCTCATAATGAAATGGGGAACATGCTCAACGCTCATAATGTAATGGGGAGCGGCGGCCTATGAAATTGCATGTACTGAAAATAATAAACAATAATTACTCAAACAGTTTACACATGGAACCTCTCATAACCGCCAGATAATGCTTCTGATCCTTTGACAAGAATATTTATATATAGGAAGTACCAGCGGCGTATCCACCATATTCTTGTCAAATTCTCATTGGCTTTAATACTTAAGTTAGGATTGGTTCTACGTGATAAAGAAAAACATAAAACTAAACGATTGGAGTTGAATCTGGATTTTCGGTGAAGAGGACTAGTTGGGTATCTTCGTTTGGGCCGTCATTGTCTTCGACAGGATTGGCGTTGATGTTGAAAACTCTTCCTCTTGCTGGTGGCCTAGTGATTGGATTTTCTTGATTTACTTGGTTAACTGGGTTTGACTGAGCTTGAGTGTTGATGATGTTAACCAATCGAGGGCACGTGTTTCTAAAGTGGGTAGGGTCGCCACAATTGAAACAAGCTCGAACATATGGGAACATGGGGTTTTGGGGTTGTTGATAGGTTTGGGCCATGTTTTGAGTAGGGGAAAAGATTTGGTTTTGAAAGGTGCGGCAAACCTTGCTCAAATGACCATAGTGTCTACAAGTTGCACATAGTCGACAAGGTAAGGTAAGGGGATGGTGATAAAAACAGTTGTTGCATTGAGGGTGAGGTCCAAGATATGGTTTCTTATTTGGGTAGGTTGAGTTGGGTGCCACTTGAGTGATTGGGATAGCTTGGATGGGTATGGCGTGTGAAATTGGTTGATTACGTTGGGTAGTAGCGAAAAGTTGCCCGTCTCTTTTTCTCTTAGAAGTGGGTTGAGAAGGGGATTCGGTTTGGGTGGAGTCGGAGGTTTCAGTCGATGCTTTATCCTTCTTCTTCTCCTCCTTGAAGTCTTTGTTCCGGATTCGGTTCTCGGTGAGCGCTGTTGCTAGCTCCATTGCTGCTTCCAAAGTTGCAGGCGTGGTACTTATTACAGAGTCTTGAATCTTTGATGGAAGACCACGAATGTAGTGCTCGATCAAACGGTAGAGGGGAGTGAACATGTTGGGAACCATCTGATGTAACTCGAGGAATCTTTTGTTGTATGTGGTGTGGTCTCCTTCCTTTTGCTTCAACGAATAAAATTCATCTTCTAATTTCTTGATTTCGCTCCTTGGGCAAAATCGTCTGGTCATGATTTCCTTCAATTCGTTCCAAGTTAAAGTCATAGCATCTTCAACACCTCGTTTGGCCTTCTCTGTATTCCACCAAGTAAGTGCTATCCCATATAATCGACCGGTAGCATATCGCACTTTGCGATCATCGGGGCAATCGCAATTTAGAAAAGTGTTCTCCATCTCTTCAAACCAATGGAGGAGAGCGGTGACGCCTTCAGTCCCTTTGTATTTTGGAGGGTCGCATGATTTGAAATGCTTGTAGGTGCATTTAGTGGTAGTTGGGGGAGAGTTGATAATGTTTTGGTTTTCTTGATTGGCAGGATTAGCGGTAAGTGCTTGTTGGACTTGGATTACAATGTTGGGTATTACGGCAGCCATTTGTTGAGCGATTAGGGCAGCCATGCGCTCGCGGGCTTTTCCTGCTCTCATCTTCCTACGGGCGAGGCTAGAAGACATCTACAAGGAATACATGTCAAGAGTATGAGTTGGATGCTTTTGGGATCATGGGTCGCACTAGGAATGAACATTCATAAAATAATTATAGAAAAATAAATCTACTACATCCATAGGATGTCTTGGGCTTTGCTCGCCATTAGGCCCTACATGCCGCCATACTTCACCTTTGTAATCATGTGGGCCCCCATGAATACCGGTTCTTCATATGGTTCGCATGGGTTTGCCTGGTTGCGTACACTAAAACCCGGAGAAAATCGAGAAATATGTATACAACGTGTGATATTCGGAATGTGTCCAGGTGTAGACACGGTGACACCTCAAAGTGGGTTAGTTCGAACGACGTTTGGTGTGGCATGCTTTGGCCTAATAGGTCCTTCGTACTCTCATCGTTAGTCCCCAGGTAGGCAAACTGGTCCTTTATATTGGATTTATACGAATGCCAACCTAGACAGGACGTTCCGACTACCGGTACTTGTACCCTTCCAGTTACTACATGCCCGTCGCAGAACTTACTTTGATGAGATTTGAAAATTGCAACAAAATCTTTGAATAATGAGAGTATGAAAATGAATTGAATATATGAACATGAATATGTATATAAGCATGTATGTTTGACTGTAAGTATAAACAAATATGAAACAAATAAATATCACAAGTTTGTATGTAACCACCTAATCAATTAAAATTTAGGCAGACTATAGTATAGGCTCTAAGGGTCTAATAACCTATCCTATATCCCTATAGTCATGGCTCTGATACCAATCTGTCATACCCCGACCCGCAGCGGAAAAGGTGATCGGGGCATGATTGGGTTATCATCAAAGCTCATGACATTTATTTTAACGTTTCATATTCATTAATACAATTTAATGGAAATTTACAATAAATATTACAACATGTTCTAACTATCAATCTAAGCTTCTTTGTTCTCTTCTAAGGCATTTCCTATGTTTTCCTTGCTTCATCCTGTTCACCTGTATCATGTGTAAAAAGGTTTTTGGATCAACAAAAAGTTGGCGAGTGAATCCTATGGAAAACATTTGAACAAGTTTATTTAATTGATTACAAAATGAGTGCACAACCACACATGAATAAAACTAGATGTAAACTTATTCAACAATCATTAGATATTAAATAAAGCACACATGAACAATAATGGAACGTTTAGAGGCACGCGTTGCTCTACTCGTCTCTCACGAGAAACTGATGGGCCTAATGAATGAATTGCATAAACATGATAATATGAATGACACAACTACAAACAATATAAACTCAATGATACACACATGAACAATAATGGATTGGTTTTGAGGCGAGAGGAGAGATCGCTTTGAATGGAGTTGTGGTTGTGGTACGCAACTCCAAGAGTTTTCATAGAAGCAAGCTAGTGTTTTAAAGCCATAAAACACAACACAGAGAGAATGAGCGAGTTTAAGAAGAGTCTTGTGTCAATCTACTTTAAACAACAGATAACGTACGGACACCAAGTTCACTAGCAATTAGGAGACCATATTTATTTTTACAAGGAAAGATTCAAAGTGATCTAACTGTCAAGGTTTCAAAGTTACCAATTACTTATCATCATATACAATATATAATACGTATACGTTTTCAGTTCGCATTGTATCATTTATTCAGTCCCATTTTAATACACAAGATCAAAGAATGCAGTTTCTCCTGTTTTATGTTTTGCCATAACGATAAATAAAATTCAAGGACTACAAGACTTTTTGACTTAAATTGTTGATAAAAATTGTAATCTTCCGAGTAGAACATCTAATGTTGTCTACAAAGAAGCTTTAGAGATAGTAATGTGGTCTCAGGTACTTCACTTTGGTCCCCACATTTCTAAAATTACATCTATGTTCCTTGTGATTTGCTTACATGGAACTCGTATCATATAGTCCCCTAAGTAGATGATTTTTAGTTTTTCCAATCAAATTAATGTGAAATGACCAAATATCCTTACTATTTTAAAAATATATAAAAGAACCCATAAATACCAAGTGGACCCTTACAAAACAATGAAGATAACTCGGGTTTGAAGGGTCCTCCACTATGGCATAGTGGTTACTCCCATCTCGGTGAAGGCTTGGCCTGGGGTTTTACCCAGGTTTAAGTCCAAGGGGGGCGCAGTTTTACCTATTCTACGGGGTTTCTGCGCATCAGGGGTGTGCTACGCTTTCTAGCGGTGGTCGAGTAGTCGGCCTTTGGACATAGCTCCGAAAGGGTGGGTTTACACGTGGAAAGCAGTTAGCCGTTCAAAAAAAAACTCTGGTTTGAATTGTCACACCCCGACCCGCAGCGGAATAAAAGTCGGGCCATAATTGGGTTATCACCAAAACTCATGATATTTACTAAGATGTTTCATATTTATTAAATTCAAATTACAAACTTAAAATATCCAAAAACAAAATCCATACAATTACAAAGGAAAATGAAACTATATATTTATTCCAAAGCATTAACTTGTTTATTCTTCGAGGCCATCCTAAGTGTTTCCTGTCTCAGCTGGATCACCTGTATCATGTGTAAAACAGGGGAGATTTTGGGTCAAAAAAAGTTGGCGAGTGAACCTTGATAAAACATTTTAACTAATTTCTTGTTTTATTTATTAAAGAAAATTCGTGCATTAATCATATGTGAGCAAACATATATATGTAAACAATCACAAACCACTTTGGATGAGTATATGACATGAATGATGATGTATTTGAGATCAAGGCTCAATCAAACGGAGCCGATCTAATGAGGCTCCTGATGCTCAACCCGTATCCCACGGGGAACTGATGGGCCTAATGAAATGCGTGCACTGAAATGATAAATTCAATCTACATATAATTCACACAACAATCAATACACATTTAATCACGGATATGATGTATGCACAAGTGTTTAAATAAAATAAAAGAATAGTACGACACCTGATACACCCCAAAACATGATTAAAACGGGGAATTGGCAGATGTCACACCCCGACCCGCAGCGGAAAAGGTGATCGGGGCATGATTGGGTTATCATCAAAGCTCATGACATTTATTATACGTTTCATATTCATTAATACACTTTAATGGAGAATTACAATCAATATTACAACATGTCCTAAATATCAATCTAGGCTTCATTGTTTTCTTCTAAGGCATTTCCTATGTTTTCCTTGCTTCATCCTGTTCACCTGTATCATGTGTAAAAGGGTTTTTGGATCAACAAAAAGTGGCGAGTGAATCCTATGGAAAACATTTGAACAAGTTTATTTAATTGATTATGAAATAAAGTGCACAACCACACATGAGTAAAAATAGATGTAAACTTATTCACCAATCAAATTAATATTAAACAATACACACATGAACAATAATGGATCGTTTAGAGGCACGCGTTGCTCAACTCGTCTCTCACGAGGAACTGATGGGCCTAATGAATGAATTGCATAAACTGGACAATATGAAATACATAACTACAAACAATATAAACTCAATAATACACACATGAACAATAATGGATTTGTTTTGAGGCACGCGTTGCTCAACTCGTCTACCACGAGGAACTGATGGGCTTAATTAATGACTTTCATATAGGTTGACAAAATGAAATACATAATCACAACAATATAAACAATCTAAGTTTAGATCACGATATGGTATGGCACAAGTTTAAATAAACGAGTTAATTATTTTGTGACACATGACACACCCCAAAACGTGTAATTAAAAAGGGGGAGTTGTAAGATTCACTCACAGTGGGTGCGTTCGGTTGATGATGTTGAATGCACGCGAAGTGGTTTTAACCACGAGTGAAATTAACCTAGATAAATAGCATTATGGTTCGGTAAGTAAACGGATTTTATTAATCCATTTTAGTAGGATTGTTGGGTGTATTTTAGTGAGTTTAAGGCTATTTTCTAACCTTAAAAATGTTATTTTTAAGTATTTTTAATTGATTTTTAATTAAAATAAATAAATAAAAATAATAAAAAAAATTGAGTTTTTTGACCGTTGACCGTTGACTGTTTGACCGTTGACCTTGACTGTTTGACCGGTTCGTATGCGTGTAAGTGTGTGCTGAGTGAGGCTCGAACCCGAGACCTCCCGTACGCGTGCACGCAGCTCTACCAATTGAGCTACGTGTCTAACCCGAAATATTTCTGTTTTTAATTATATTTATTTATTAATTAGATTAATCCGAAAATCAATTTATTTCTAAAAAGATTTTACTGAATCGGACCGGTGCGCTCCACAGGTCTCGAACCCGGGACCTGTGGGTTGAGTTAACATACAGTCCACCGCTGGACTGTGTGTTTAACTTGTTATATAAACCGATTTTATTATACTTATATACAAACTAAACATTTCCATTTCTGTCTTATTTTAAAAAGTTAGATAATTGTCCGAATCGGTGCAGTAGACCGGACTCGAACTCGTGACGTGTGTTTAAACATTCACACAGTCCACCACTGGACTGTGTGTATAACTTGGTTATTATTCCGGTTATTAATAAAGTTAACATGTACAGCGGTGACTCCGGTTCGGTTAACAAAAAAAAGACATTTTTATTAAGGCAAGCATGCGTGGAACAAGATTCGAACTCGAGACGTTTACGTGTTTAATGTGCACACAGTCCACCGCTGGACTGTGTGTCTAACCCGAGTTATAACTTGATTTTAATTAAACTTATATGTTACCGAAACTTTGTCTTCTTCGTTAGATTTTAACCAGAATCGGAAGTCCGACTGGTTCGATGTTTTAATCGTGTTCTTTAGTGTTTTGAGGTTAATTACAGATGAGATATGAATAAAAAGAAAGAGAAATTAGGCGTAAGGTATACCGACTGGACTTCTCTGTTTCTCCGGCAGAACTCCGGCGACAGCAACAGATTCCTGCGTCGTGTGTCTTGCAACAGCGAGTCTTCAGAAAGCTTGAAAAGGATGTGGGTGACTTCGGTATAAGCTCAGGGGGTTCAGTAAGGCTCAGAAGTGAAGGGTTCGGTTTTCCGGCGATGTGCAGAAGTTTTCCGGCGAGTAAATTTTCGCCGAGAGAGGGTGCGGTTTTGAGCGAAAAAGCTTGCAGAGGTTCGAGGAGGTATTTATAAGGCATGTCATCGATGAATTTGGTCCAATTTCCGACTTGATTCAAAGTCATTACGTTTTCCGGCGGTTATAGCTTGTGTCGCGAGTTCAGGCGTCGGGTTATAACCGATGTAGGTTTAAATGTTTACGTTAAGACTTGAAGAAACCGTCCAATCTCGCGAGATCGCTGGGATTTCCGACGACTGAAATTTGGGCGCCGGTTTTGAATTCGAGAATTATAATATGTATTAATTGTTTCCATTAATTAACAAAGAATACAAGTGGCGCAATGGTTGAGTGTGTGTGTGTTAAGTCTGCTGAACCGGTTACTGACCCGGGTTCGAAACCCGGCAGAACCATTTTATTTTTATTTCATTATTTTTAACAATTTTTCAAAAACAAATTATATATTCCAATATAATAATTAATTATGTATCGTTTAAAATTAATTTGGGCATTAAATATGCCATGAAATTTTAAACTGATTGTTCGGTTAATAAACGGAGCGGGTTTGGTAAAATCCGTTTTTGACGGATGTTACAGTAGTGGTTCACTCACAGTGGGTGCGTTCCTTGATAATGATGAATGCGCACGAATTTATGATTCAACCGACGAAGGAAAACTAACCTAAATAATAACGAAATAATTCGATAAATAAATAATTTTATTTGGGATTAATATTTTTAATTAGTGCTCTTAATGAGATTTTTAGATTTATTTTTATGAGTTTATTGCAAATTTTTAACCTTAGGAATCTTATTTTTTTAAGTATTTTTAAATAATTTTTCAATTTAAATAAGTAAAAATGAGAAAACAAAATTTAAAAAAAAATGTGTTGACCTTGTCCGGTCTGACCGGTCGGATAGCATGAATTTCAGGTGGCGAGTGAGGTTCGAACCCGTGACCTCTCGTATACGTGCACGCAGCTCTACCAACTGAGCTACGTGTCTAACCAAAAATATTCTCTGATTTAATTATTCTTATATACTAGTTAAGTAATTTTCTGAAATTCAATTATTTTAAAAAGATTTAAAATCATCGGACCGCTGTCCACCCGCGGTATCGAACTCTCGATCTTGTATTCATTTGCACCCAGCCCTACCAACTGGGCTGGGTGTCTAACCCGTAATTATTGGGAGATTTAATACTTTTATTAACTGGTTGCCGAAAGCACAGACTCCTTTTAAAAAAAAACGAATTTTTAATCAGGACTATCGGTCACAAGCAAAGCTCGAACCCGGAACGTGCTTGTTAACTTTGCACACAGTCCACCGCTGGACTGTGTGTCTAACCCGGTTTAATACCCGATTTTAATTATATTAATATACAACTTAAGCTTCATCTTCTTCACTAAGAAAAACACAGAACAGTGATCCCGACTGTTTTGCTTAATTGACCAACAAACTTATATTAGATTGAATAAAAAGATTAAGTAACATGACATACCAAAACAGAGAGTTTCTTCAGATTTCCGGCAAAGTTTTCGTCAGCCCTGATTTGCGATTTCCGGCGAGAGTTTCCGGTGACAAAACTGAGTTTTTTCGACGAAAAAGACAAGTTGAATAGAGAAGATATGAGTAATGATTGGAACGAAAGGCGAGCTTGAAATGATTGAAGGACAGTATTTAGACAAAGAAATCCAGATTCAAGTTTTCGGTTTCAAGTTCATCAATTTCAAAATAAATTGGTTTCAAAAACTTCGGTTATAACCGCTGCCGGTCATTAATATTACACGTTTTCGATCAACAGAGGCGTTTTGCCCATAAATTTCGCGCTCAAGCTTTGACGACTGATTTAGAGGTGGTGTATTCGAATTGCAGGTTTTTCGCTAGATTCTTCGTAAATGTTATTTGGTTTTGGTTTTAGTCACAATGTGTGTGTGGAGTAGTGGTGAAGTCTATGTGTGTATGAGTGGGATACCCGGGTTCGAGACCCGGCTACCCTGTTTTATTTTATTTTATTTTTTTATTTATTATTAGTGATTAATTTAACTTACTTTTTTTGTTTTATTTATTAATTATGGTTTTTAAATTCTAAAATATTTATTAACTAAGAGATGTTTAAAATAACCGGAAAAATAAATACGCAACGAACTTTTAACCGAATATTTGATTATTAAACGAAGCGGGTTTTGAAACCCGTTTTACGACGAATGTTACATGAATCCTCCATCACCCTGCTCTGATCTGAGTAACACGCCTTCGCTACCACCCACGCCTAACTCCTCCGCCACCGCTACGCTTTCAGAATACATAATAGGTAATTTGTTGAAATTGGGTCCTCCACTGCGGCGCAGTGGTTGTTCCCATCTTAGTGAAGGTTCGTCCCAGGGATTTACCTGGGTTCGAGTCTAGGGGAGGGGGGGGTAGTTTTACCTATTCCACGGGGTTTCTGCGCATCAGGGGTGTGCTACGTTTTCTAGCGGTGGTCGAGTAGTCGGCCTTTGGACATAGCTCCGAAAGGTGGGTTTACACGTGGAAAACAGTTAGCCGTTCAAAAAAAAAGGTAATTTGTTGAAATTGTTTATTAGTTTCCGTTTTCCAATTAGTTTGAGATTGTAGTATCGATGATAAGTGATTAAACAATAAAACTGGATTAAGAAATTTATTATTGAGGGAAGTGTAGTTTGAGTCCTTGTGGTATGAGCTAATTGACCCTCGGGCCCCTATTTCTAAAAAAACGTCACCTTGACTCCCCAACCTTTCCAAATATCATCAATCCACCCCATCTACGAAATCAACGTTAGTTTGACTTTTAGTGTTTGTGTGGAATGTTATTTTGTACCCTTGTTTCCTGTGTTAATGCCCATATTCTAGGTAAAATAAATCATATGTTAGGTTGGTGTCTCGTGTATCTATGGATATATATAGTTGAAAATGTGGATGAGTAAGGTGTTTTCTCTAGGTCACTCAGTTTTGGTTATTAATGAGAATCATAAGATAGAAAATAGGTTGGGCTAGCATGCTTTTGTTTGAATTTTTATGGAAGAATTTTGTGAAGCTAAAACTATTGATGGTTGTTTAGGTAAACCATGATTGTTTTTGGAAGTCCTAAATGTACTCCAAGATTACATTTAGGTGGCTTCCTTTAATTCCATTATGAAATAAGAAAATTGTTGGTTTTAAAAAGGGTAAATGCACGGTATCCTTCATCGTAGAAGGGATCCCTCTTCCCAAGCTAGCGACCCGGCAACGCTGTCTGGCAATGAAACCCCTGCCAACCGAAGGGGCTGAAACATGTTTCGAACCCGTGACCTCAAGTGTCCTCGGCCCGGTTTAAAGTGGGGGCCAGTGGCCACTAGGCTGACACCCAGTAAGTTCAGCATGTAACTGTATCAGATACTAGCATCTTGACGTTGATGTAGGAAACTTTTTTACATGTTATTTATATAATAAAACTTCATTGTATAAGATTCATAAAGTTGGTGTCCACTTATTAGGATACAAAAAGTAACAGCTTTAGTTTCATATATCATACTTATTTGAATTGGGCTGAATTAGTCTACCCTTAACGCGGCTACATTTCAAGTCCTACTGGTATGAATGGCAGCGGCGTTGCGGTGGAATCAGCAATATTTAAATTTATTTGTTTAGATAATGTGTGCCCTTTATAATCCATGGTTAATTTATAAACAAAGCGTACGCTTTTGATAGAGTAGAAAACAATGTACATTTGCTTACTAGACAAGCTTCATTGACCACAAATCTCAACAAATCTGAAGAGCAAAAGAAATTGATTTGCGAACAGAACAACACCTACCATTTGACCGATTACCAAAAGGTGGTTGCCTGAATTTCTGTTCAGTAAACTCACAACTCATAACTCATTTGTCAATTATCACGAAATATAACAAAAAAATCAATAATTTTTTAAAACTTAAAAAATGAAGTGATCCAGATCAAGGCTCAGAGTGTTGCTTTATCTGCTCAATGAACAGCTTTCGCCATTCTCATACAAGAGGTGTCAGAATATTTAGCAATCAATCATCTTCGCCTAAACCGAAATTCAAAAACATATCAAAATCAAATTGTTAGATTAGAAATCAGACTAACGGCTTCAAAACCTGCAATCTGCAAGGGAAAATGACTGATGCGGCTACCTAGACTCGATCTAGGGTTCCAGATTCAGTTGTGATGTTTAACGTTGTATAAGTAGATATTTATAAATTTCTTATGGGCTGAGGCCCAATAAGATCTCATCACTTTCTTTGTGAAAAACGGTGAATAAATCGGATGCGTAAATGTGTTGGACCGGTGGTTAGAGCCTAGGTGTGGGGTTTGGGTTGGGGACTTTGCACGACACGTGATGGAGGTGGGCTCCACCAATCCAACACAAAAAAAGTGGGGGTGTGTAGAGGCGTGGCCAGCCTAAAGTAGCCAACCATATTGGACCAGCTAATCAAAGTCAACCAGCTCTCCTGCCCCACGCCAGAGGGGCAACGCCAAGCCGGGGTGGGAAAGTTTGCGTTGAAGGGCAACCCACGCCCCCAACCCAAGCTCACACCCCGCAGTCTTAAAATGTGTGTTTTAACTACAGTTGTTACTGTTACTGGAGTTAATGCGTTTCTCTCATTGAGATTAAGAGTTTGAGCCCTGATTTGGTGTAATTTAAATCGTTAAAATAGAACTACGGCAAAATGCACATTGTGATATATTTATTCTACAAATTTTAAGAATTATTGTTAAAAAAATAAAACAAACAAATATCTTTAGTAATATTTTGAGTTTTAGAGTTTAAAGTAAAAATCTTTTTGAGTTTCTAAGTTTACTTTATTTTAAAATCAAAATTTTTAAGTATCTAGGTACCTGATATTTTAAAATCAAAACTTGTGCTCGACATCATTTGCATAAATTGATGACCTGGGTGCAACCCCATCTATGATATCGTCAAACAAAGGCATGACTGTAAAACGGGGTTATCATTGTTTGCGCTGACTATACCGAAGTACACATGTCAAATCCAAAGTTCTTGTGATGTGACTGGTTGAAGTATTAGGGATGGACCTTCGTGATCACCTCAATGATGTTGATCTTTCCAAACAGTTGGACATGCCCTCTCCCAATGTGTGTGCCTCAAATATATAGATATAATAATAATAATAACAACAACAACAACATTAATAATAGTAGGAATCACGATAATAATCTTTATGATAGTTCATGAATTGCTATCGTATACTTTTGTAAAGTAGAGAATCCTAGTTTAGGTCTAGCATCCTCTGTTTGTTGAAAGTATATAAACTCGCGTTCTAAATCTCCTTTAATTTGCAAAAAGTTGGCGACTCATCTGAAAACAGCGCCGGAAAGTAGCATTATCATCCAACGAGTTTTCAGAAAAATAATAATTCACCAAATGCTCATAAGCATCCTCCCAACCCCGTTTAGTACGTGGTTGTGAGGTTTCGACTTTTGTCGACTAAAAGTTGGACCCCGAACCGCATTAATTATCAACTCATCTCACAAGTCCTAATCAGATGAACAGTCGGATTGCGAGTCATTTTTTTTTATTTTTAAATTAGAGAGTTTGAGAGGTTTGAAAGAAATATGAGGGATTTGATAATTGTGTGTGTATATATATTATTTCTTGAAATTCTAAAATAGTTTTTTATATTAATTTCAAACCCGTTGAACCTCAATCTACGTGCCACCGTCACCTTTTAACACACAAACATCATTTTTTTTAACGGCAAACTGCTTTTATTTCTGTCATCTGTGGGACTCAAACCCAAGACCTCCCTCTCACAAACATCATTTAGCGCCCGAGTTTAACGCCTCTGGAGCGGTGTTTAGGGCGCCAATGGCCAAGATGGCTAGGGCGCAAGACCAATAAAATAAAGACCTTAACTGATTGATAAGATGAGTTGATGAACATCGGGATTTTACACATTGCTACGTTCGAGCAAAAACGTTGGTCAAAGTGTTGATCAAATTGTCATGCATTGACCATCTTAGTCCAACATCATTAACTACATGAAAATTCCAAGAATCAAGATTGCATGACAAAAATGTAGTTAAAAAGTTTTCATAAAACCATCTTTCTCACCTTCATGCTCATGATCCCAAACACAACAAGAAAGAAATTGATAATGCTATCAAATATCAATCATTTGTCCTTTGTTTAGGTCAAAATAGCAATTGTCACCACCCTAGTAATTCAAGATTTCAAATGGGACATCAACTACAATCATGCTCATCTGAACCCACCACTAGAATCAACAAAAGATGCAGCCGGATCCAAGTGAAATGTTATGGGAAGTCATGTCAGTCTTGCGCGGGGAGGGTGATCGCAGACTGTGTTGCAGTGAGTTGCTGCCCATGTGCCGTTGTCAATATCTTTACGCTTGCATTTCTTAAGCTTCCTTGGATGATGGGGAGGAAATTGTGTTTGGGTTTTAGAAACAAGAAAAAGAAACTCATGAAACATGAAGATAAAGATGGAAGTTTAAGAAGAAAGGAGGGAGAGAATGGAGCCATTAAATTAGGAAGTTGTAAGTACAGTGCAAGGTATGAAGCAGAAAGGGTTTGGTTAGAATTGTATAAAGTTGATCATTTGGGTTTTGGTAGGGTTTCTTTTAGTGGCATCCAATCACTTGGTTAGTAGTAGACTAGTTTTAGAGCCATTTTGAGTATAATAATCCCAATATGTTGGATTAAAACCTAATACGCATATCTCATGTCTATGGTTCTAGACCCAAATCAAGTAAGTGATTTTTAATTGATCCATCATCATTCAACAGGATTTCAAAATGGATCTATGCCAAAATATGATTACATTCATTGCTTGTTGGTTTTTTGATGTAAAAGGATTATTGTGCAAATCTGTGATGCATTTAGTTATATTAATTCATCATAAAGAAAAGGCTCTTGCACTACTTTTTTCAAAAAAATAATAATAATAATAATTATTCTGGTTGGAATTTAATCAAACATCTAAAAAAACTTTCCATCTCTTCATTAATCAAACATCTAGTATTTGTATTTCTGACTCCAAACCAGCGGTGGAGCTTGAACGGAAACTCGGTGGGGGCCGGACTCTAAGAATCCACATCAGTGGAGCCGAACTCTTAAAAATCCGATATTTTACACTATAAAAAACAATTTTTCGGAAATTTTCGTTAAAAATAACACTACGCGAGAAAAATCAATAGGGGCCAAGGCACCCCCGGCCCTCGACTATCCTCCGCCAGTGCACCCAACCAAAGTGATACGTAATCAAATTGAGAGACTGGTAGAACTCATAGCCAAAGTCTGGCTTAAGGTTTACTGACTCCATTTCTCCAGTAACCTAATCAGTCCATATGCTGAGGCCCAACAGAATAGTTCAAGACCTTAAGTTAGCGAAATGTTTCCAGTTTCCAAATGACTCTTTTATGCCTTACCCTTTGCTTGGATACCAATATGGCAGTATGCCCCCTCCCACTCCATGATGTAAATTTCTAGTACAATTAGTGACTGTGAGGAGGATCACTTATGAAACTATGAAGATTTGATGATCGGAGGTCTCTGTTGAGGGTTTAAGCCCCATGGTGAACAAATGTGAAGATTTACGAGTAGGATTTAAAGGGTGTTGGTGTGTGTTCTTTAGCCTACATCTCATCCTCCCCCAGACCCTTTTAGAGTAGCTTGATTTTTCTGGGTATAGTTGTTGTGGTGCATGTTTGTCGTTTCAAAAAACACTACTTTAAATAGAATCCCAAACAACCCTTGTCTCAATTGTTTATTCATTTATAATTCAAAGTTATTTTCTTTAGTTTTAAGTAGGGGTGAGCATAAAGAATTAACCGAAACCGAACAGAAAAACCCGAACCGAAGCATTAAGCGATGGTTCGTTTATTGTTTATTTGAATATCTATATAATTTTGAAAGTTTTATATTCATGAGTTTATATTTTATAAGTTTTAGCATTGAAACAACTCTCAGTTTTATAGTAAGTTGCAAGTTCCTGTATCATTCACACAAAATACGTTTTGGATGAATATGTTAACACATGTATCAATATCATCAGATTAGATAGTCAAAATGAACATAATATTGATAGACTTCAACTTCAAAACTGAAGAACTAATAACACATTGCATTAGCAAAGTATGAAAAAAAGAAAAGATTACCACAAATCCATGATCTAAACAATAGAAACCTTAGCACCAGCTTCTTCAAGCTGTTTCTTCGCGTCTTCAGCTTCATCTCTGGACACTCCTTCCTTAAACTTCTTAGGAAGACCTTCAATAAGCTCTTTAGCCTCCTTAAGCGCAAGGCTCGTCAATCCTCTAACCGCTTTAATCGTCGCAATTCTCGCATTACTCGGAACATCATCAATCACAACGTCGAATTCCGTCTTCTCCTCCACAGCCTCCGCCGCTTCCGCTCCACCGCCACCAGGTGCAGCGACGACGGCAGCCGGAGCGAAGGATGCGGCAGTGACTCCGAGCTTGTCCTGAAGATATTCAACCAGTGATTGTGCCTGAGCTAGGGTTAGGTTTGAAATTTCATCACCTAGCTCAACAACTTTCTCCTCGGTGGCGACGGCGGCGACTGGGCGGAGGAATGTGGATGGGTGGTTGAATTTGGGAGTTTGGAGGCCGAATTGTTTGGGAGAGAAATGTGAGGGGAGAGAGGATTGAATGTTGGTGGCGCGTGGAGTGTATGTGGAGGGTAGGGTGACTGTAGAGAGAGTGGAAGACGCCATTGGAGTGAGCTCGGGAGAGAGCGAGACTGAAGAAAGGGGAGGGAGATAGGATAAGAGGATTGAGAAGATTGGTTGATTTTAGATGAAAAAAGGAGACGGAAATTTACATAGCACACCCTGATAAATGATAGGAGTGCAAAAAATCACCTGATATATGTTACGATTGCAAAAAATGGGGCATTCCGAGAATCGAACTCGGGACCTCTCGCACCCAAAGCGAGAATCATACCACTAGACCAAATGCCCAAATTGTCAATTTATTTCCTAATTAATATTAGAAAATATAGAATAATAGATCTTTAGGGAAAACACAAGAAAGTCACTTTGAAAAGTGAAAATCGAAATGCGTTAAATCAAACCAACTGAATTTGATGCTTTTAAAAGCTCTGTATTTTCTAAGAACTGATTTTTTGTTCAATACAAGAACTAAACCGTTTTCTTCCTCTCATAATTCAAGAATGAACAATACAAGTAACTGGTATGCATTAGCTTTTGTTACTTTGGATTTTCAACATATATGTTGTTTTGGCTACAGCCGACCGTCTAGTATACAAAAGAGAACTACATGGAAAACGAAGTCAAAGAAGGAAATATACTTGTCCCCCAAGACCCAAGTTTCTTATTTCTGAGTTACTACAAGAAACTTTCAAACTATATAGGCATAGGCTTCACCTCCTAAATTTAGTTAAGAGTTAGCTACAAAGTTGTTAAAGGGTCCAACCCCTCCTGGTATGTTCGCATGGGTTGAACCACACAACCATCGTTGGTTGGACCAGTCATTTTTTACGAGTGGTGGTTGAACACTTGAACTACTTACCCGGTTCAATGCTTACACTATCGTGGTTAAATTTTGTTTACGTTAAAATATTCTAATTTGGGATTTCTTATATACATGATATAGTTTGCCAAGTAGTGGAGAAAGATGATAATGTAATATATCCAGATATCTAAAAACTACTTTCCCAAAGATAATAGGATTTAATCTTTGGATCTCTAATAGGTAAAAGTATTTATCAGCTAATCTAGAAAAATGTTGGGTTTTATTTCTAACATAATGTATTATTTTAAATGTTATGTAATATCTTAATGTTTTTCAAATTAATCATGACGTAATCTGGTTTATGAATACAGTTTATATGGTCCGATGATCGATCCGGTTTTCAAAAACATTGATTACCTAATCAGCTCTTGTTTCTTTAGGATTGAAATAATCTTAATACCTTCTAATCAAATGGCACATGTGTGTTACGTATCAAATGGTGGATCAACGAAAATAATCCCCCATTCATATCTCACGACGACACGTCCTTGGAAACAACTGACCACCACCCCGATGTTTGCATGTTAAGCGTACAATGGTAACACTAGTTTATCT
Source organism: Scalesia atractyloides (assembly GCA_947069175.1). Classification (NCBI taxonomy): domain Eukaryota; kingdom Viridiplantae; phylum Streptophyta; class Magnoliopsida; order Asterales; family Asteraceae; genus Scalesia; species Scalesia atractyloides. The sequence continues at coordinate 79,261,083 of CAMTDV010000010.1, forward strand.
AAAGCAAAGGTCAAAATCAATTCACCCACAACGATATGCTATGAAACCATTGGTTTAGGCTTAACGCCACCAAAAGGCCGAAAACGTGTCCCTCAAACACTCGAGCTCACTCAAATCCTCAATCACCAATTTCAGTCTCGTCTCCTCTTAACTTGCACCTTTAAAAAGCCCGTCTAGATGACCATTGTCTACTAAACAAACACAGAAAGTAGTTCGTGATCGAAATAAACAGTGGCCATAACTAGACTTTTGCTTTATTACTTCGCCAAGTACTTTATATATTTTTGTTTTCGAAACACCAAGCTCACACACTCATTAAACTTAAACCCACAATCGGCCAGGACTAGTAGCACACCACTAGGCCAAAGGAGACCATTCGTGAGCCAAATAAGTTAATAAATTTACAAAACTAACAAACCTAGAGGGATTTCAACTGAAAACTGTTGTGGACCGATAAACCCCAATCTTTCCAATTGCTTGATGCATTTCTTAGTAGAAGTATTATTGTCAATGTCAGCTTAGTTTGGAAAAATAAGGTTTATTACCCATCACGTACACAAGGTGTTGCTCCATGTACAAAATAAGGTTTATTACAGCCAGAAGCTATGCAGTTAATGCGGTAAAATATCGGGACCGATATTTGAGATATAGGTTATCGCGGTGAGATATCGGTAGGATATAGGTAATTTTAATATAATGCAAAATTTATATATATATAGCAATTTAACACCAATAATTCAGAGATAGATCGGTCAAATATCGGTGATATATCGGTCAATATCGCCGATAATATCGGTACCTATATTCTGACCGATATTTGACACCGACATTTTACTAGGGACCGATATATCACCGATATTAACTGCTTAGGCCAGAAGTTGTCTCTCTCGCCTGTTTTTATCAAGTAAACATTTCATAATTTCTACATCCACTACCTAAAGACCCTAAATTTGACCAGATGTACATGAGGCAAGCAGGCCCTGATGCGTTCGCCTGAGCGCCTCGCATCTCCTTTTAAAATTCAAGATTGTCAGCCTTGAATCACTTTGTACAAACCAAGAGAGTATTGTACTATCGTAGGATCGGATTTATCTCGTTTATTGTATAATCTTAAGAATTGGAGATTAGTCACTTGGATATTTAAATGCCAAGGGTTTCCAGCACTGAATAAGAAAAAATAACTTTTCTAAATGAACTTGATAGAAACAAGAACTATAAATTTTCATGACTCATACCTAAGATTAATGCCATTGTTTTTAAGTCCAGTCATGTTCAACAGCAAAGAGTTGTAATAACATCAACCAAAGTACGGATAAATAACTTAACAAAGATAGAATGAACATATTATCAAGCGTAATTTAGGCCATAAACTCGTAACAGGATAAGTTTAGCTACAAAAACTAATAACACATTCCATTATAAAAGTATGAAAAAAAGAAAAGATTACCACAAATCCATGATCTAGACAATAGAAACTTTAGCACCAGCTTCTTCAAGCTGTTTCTTAGCATCTTCAGCTTCATCTCTAGACACTCCTTCCTTAAACTTCTTAGGAAGACCTTCAATAAGCTCTTTAGCCTCCTTAAGCGCAAGGCTCGTCAATCCTCTAACCGCTTTAATCGTCGCAATTCTAGCATTACTCGGAACATCATCAATCACAACGTCGAACTCCGTCTTCTCCTCCACTGCCTCCGCCGCTTCCGCTCCACCGCCACCAGGTGCGGCGACTACGGCAGCAGGAGCGAAGGATGCGGCGGTGACTCCGAGCTTGTCTTGAAGATACTCAACCAGTGATTGTGCCTGAGCTAGGGTTAGGTTTGAGATTTCATCGCCTAGCTGGACAACCTTCTCACCGGTGGCTACGGCGGCGACTGGGCGGAGGAATGTGGAGCGGTGGGTGAATTTGGGGGTTCGGAGGGGGAATTCTAGGGTTTGTTTGGGGGAGAAGTGTGAGGGAGTGGTGGTGGCGCGTGGAGGATAGGAGAAGGAGCGTAGAGTGACTGTGGAGAGTGCTGAAGACGCCATTACTACAGCGGAGCTCGGTAGAGATGAAAGGGAATGAAGCGATAGGATAAGAGGTTTGATTACAGGTTTGGTTGATTTTGGATAAACTGTTTACAATTTTGAGTATTTTTATACAACACCCTTATCTTTGAATTGATTTCCAAAAAAAGTTGTTAGTTTTAACACATTTCGACGTGTTATATTTATTATTTATTAACACAACGGGATATGTGGTTACGTAAACACGTTATGTATTACATTTAAAACAAATCGAGAAAATGTTTAAAACGTGGATTCAATTCATGGAGTCCACCCCCGAAAGTACCTTTGGGGAAGAAGATCCCCTCGAATAAAATATATCCACGTGGACTCGAGCTCGAGGAAGGGAATGTGTATATCATTAAGAGTCATCAATGGAATGTGAGAAAGCGGGAGGAGATGTGGGGAAAATGGGTGTGAGCGTGCAAGAACATGACCCTTCCATGAATCCTAACTTTCCAATCACCATTGTGCAACCTACATCTGCCAGGAATCCTAAACAACTACCGTTCCACAACTTGTTATTGTATTTCTAGCACTTTAACTAGATTGTGAACCACTATTTCCCGTCTCCATATTGATCACTCAACACTCTCTTTAACCGGACTCAAGAATTCAACAAACGTCTCAATGAAGAAGTTCTTTTCTTTGTATTTTTCTTGATTTTCTACTCAAATTTTCGGGTTTACACAGTCAGCAAAGCTCCATTATTTTTGAAAGGTGAATTTCATTAGAACAAAGCCAACCCCAAAACAAGATGGCCAACAGAACAAAACATTACATAATTACAAATTTAGACCAATTTTGCCATGTAATCGATTTAACTTGCGACCTATTCTTGAACCATAAGAAACCCACCGCTTTTATTTCGCTTATAATTTCTAAACTTTAGCAACTTTGTTATTGAATCTAACCCCATTTCTAGCTCTCCAAATGCTCCAACACCCAATCCTTATAATCCCTTTGAAAGCCTCTTTTTCGATACCTTTTAAACCCACATGCTCATGTATATCTAGAAGGTCTTTAAACGCGAAAAAAGAACGAATTTGAGACCCTACACCACCTGCTAATATGGGCCCACACCACTAAGGCAATATAGCAAGATGAGAAGATATGATCAACATCAATGTTTCTTTTCTTCAAAGCATCCATGGTTGCAATCTTGTTCATTTCAGCTCTCCATATGAAGATGTTATATTTCGACGAAAGCCATTTACATCCTTCTGGGACGAAAAAGTTGTTTCCAACCCTGTCCTTGTCAAGGAGGCGTTTAACGGCCCCAACACTAAAGTCCTCATCTTCGCCACCAATCCGAGACCACATGTCTTGCTTTTCAGCTAACGAAAACGTGTACAACATGCTGCATAAATTCAGAAATTCACGAACTTCTTTTCCATTGGCGATAAACCTGCTCCAAGCCCAGTCGTATGGAGGCCTGTTGTTTTCAGACATTACCCGTTGTAACGCCCCAAAACTCGGGTCCAAATATTTTATTTGGACATTTTATTAGGATGGAATAAGTAAGTAGGATTTTTTTGGCTAAGTGAAATATTTGACTAATAACCCAAGTTATCTAACTTGGTTAGATTAAGTTGGCTATTAATTAAGAGTGGAAAACAATGGGAGTCAAATAAATAAGAAAGAACATGAGGGGTTAAAGGTGGGCAATAAGGATGAAGTTTTATAAGAATGTGGGGATAGGAAAAATACCATAAATTTAGTTTGTGTGCACCCATCATCGCCATTTTTAGAGAAGCAGGAAGGGAGTTCCCTAACTTCTTGATCAGGCTCCAATTGAAGGGGAATTCTAGCACAAATCTCATGCATGGATGTCAATTTATCACCATCTACTTACAATAATCACCATGTAAGTAATAGTTTTCAATTTAGAGAAGTTGTTAGCCATGGATGAATGTTGAATTTTTGAAATTGTGAGAAATTAAGTATGAATAAGGGTTAGTACCATGAAATAGGGCCTTATTCATGGCTAATTTATATCAATTTGATGATTTGAGGTGAAACCCACCATTTTGAATGAAAGTGTCGACATGGGTGTTATACCCATGTCCAATCCTTGTTTGATTTACTTGTTCCTAGCTTGAAATGGGTTGTGTGATGTTAGTCTAGGGCTCATTGTATGAATGGAATGTGAAATTGAGCCCTCTCTTGGTGATTGGAACTTGGAAGGAGATGACTATGCTTAAACTAGTTGTAAACTATGTATAGTAAGTTGTATGCACACCAAGTGTTTGATAAAATGCCTAACTAGTGATAATAGATAATATGGTGTCCTTGAAATTATGAATTACTAGTATAATGAGTTGGTTGTGTTAGTTGCTAGTAAATATGAAAAAAGAAGGTGTCTTGAATGAATTTCATGTTGCAAGTATATTAGTTATGAAATTGGTGAAAGATGGCACCTTAGAGGTCCAAGAACCTTGTTGTTGTTAATGATACATACTATGTAATTCATTGGTTTGGTAAACACAGACGTAATGTGTTATAAGGGATGACATGTAGAATCTTAAGTGAATGCATTGATGTTAGGGCCATGTTACAATGATTAATCTAGATGTGGAAAGGTAAGGTCGTTTGACTTCTTAGAAAGTTAACAAGTAGGAAGTAAAATTGGTTTGATATAAGTAATGCTTTGGTTAAACTAATGACCCTAGAATCCATGCAAAAACTATGAATGTAATATGACTCTTATAAAGATGTTGTGTGGTATGATGAATGTGTAATATGTTAGATGGATAAGGACACAAGTATCCGTGTTGATATTGAATGCTTGGAAGTTAGTATGATATGAAAGTCAATTGTGGATGTAATTAGCTACAATTAGATTGTGGATTAACGTTTGTATGTATGTAAATGATAACGAAGGATAGGTCCTCGGAAAGGTGGACTTGTACCTTCGGAGCTAGCGAGACAAGGGAAGCAACATATCAAGTAGGAAGCATGAGGTAAGTGATTTCTGGAATCACTCCTTGTTTTGTATAAGTAAGGTTATTCATCAGTTATTAAAGTATGATAATTGAAACCAAATAAGGATTTTCAAATAATAGTAATGATAGAACAAAAGTAAGTAAGGTCGTATGGGTAATACGTAAATCAGTTATGAACGAAAACTCTCATTAAGTTCAGACGGGTCAATATGTAGAAAGTAATGTGTCGGATGTGGATTCTGGATCTTGTGGTATGGGAACCATGTAAGAATGTTAGGTAATGTTAGTACTAAGGTAAGTTTTGTTTTAGCGGGTCAAATGTACTTAACTAGTTCGAAAAGTACATGGTAGAATCAAACGGGTCAAAATCAAGAATGTATGATAAAAGTTTAGATTTGATTATGGAGACATGGGGTTAAGTTTTAGAATGATTTGGGGGATAGGAATAATGTTATTTTACGATTTGGGAAGTTCGAGATGTGCGAAAGGGGGTTAAAACGTCGAAAAGAACGAATTTCAGCGTCGGTGCTGCAGGGGCAGCGTCGTCGACGCTGGTAGCAGCGTCGCCGACGCTGGTCTGCAGCTGGCCGACGCCTTAAGTTGCTGTCTACGCGACAGCCGATGCTAGCAACTCCGTTTCTTCGTTTTTCTTCGATTTCGGACCCCGTAGACCCATTCCCAAGCCCCATTAAACTTCCATAATGTACCCCAACCTTGCCAAATAGTTTTATGAGATACGAGTGATTATAGTACTCATTTTTTAAGCTCCGAAAATGAACCCCAAACTCATTAAAGAGTGTTTATGAGACACGGGTAAGAATGGGGCGTGTATGCAAGTATGTGTGGGAACGAAATGAATACATAGGAATGTATGAATAGATTGATTGTATGTTAGTAGATGGAACCCATTAGTAAACACGAATAGAAATGAGTATACGCGTAGGTTGGTATGTACAAGACTTATATGAATAGTAGCTTGTGACTAAGAATTGTTAGTATGAATATGTGAGAATGTAAGTTGTATGTAAGAGTTTGGATAAAGGGGTATGCATATATGAAGTATGATTTTTATCTTTATAGAATTGGGTCAGATAAGATGTATGCGTGTTAATAAACCAAATGTTTCCGAATGAGTGAAACTCGTATGAAAGTATGAATGGTGTTAATATATGTGAGTATTAACTATACAAACTGAGTTGTTTATAAGAATGAAATGAAAGTGCAGGTAAGTAAGTGTTGGGCTCTAAAAAAATTGGAGGCCCGGTGTAAAGGACGAATTTGGAAGGACATGATGTTGGAGTAGTATACATAGATAGATTTCTATATGGTTATTTGTAACATCCGTCGAAAAACGGGTTTCCAAAACCCGCTTCGTTTATTAATCGAATAGTCAGTTATAATTTTCGTTGCGTATAAAATGTCAATTTTAATTTTAATCAATACATAATTAATAAACATTGTTAGAATTTTAAACCATAGTTAATAAATAATAAAAATAAGGCAATAAAAAATAAATGAGGCTGCCGGGTTTCGAACCCGGGTCAGCCGGTTCAACAAGCAAGCATTTCACCACTCCGCCACTTGACTCCTTTGTGAATATTACTGAAACAGATAATACTTGAATTAAACCTCGAATTCAAAACCGGACTTCTGCGCGGCAGAACTCGCAATCGCCGGAAAATCCGGCAATCCGCGAGTTTAGCCATTTCCCTTTCGACTATAACGTTATAACCGACGTCGACATGGTTATAACCGACGACTAGCAGTGAATTGCGGTCGTAACCGCCGGAGAAACCTTGACCACGAATCAAGACCAAATTCAGACTAAATTCATTCTGTTTCTTCCTTATAAATACCCTCCCAAACCTCTGGTAATCTTTTCGCTCAAAATCACTCAAACTTTCGAAGCTTTAGCGCTCGCCGGAGAAATTTTACAGTCGCCGGACTTTCGCCGGAAAATCGAGACTTACTTCAAATCGGTAAATGTCTCGACCTTTTTGTTTGTAACCCATTGTTAGACTTATATTAACTTCAATCCTCCAACCAGAATCTGTCCCAGACTACGCTGCCGGGAGATCCCTCACTCGCCGGAATTCCACTGAAATATCAAAGTCACGCTGTGAATCGGTACAATCATCTAAACCCCCTGTTATTCCTTGTTTAATGACTTAATTTCACAAATCATTGATCAAAACCGTTAATTGATTCACTCAGACGGAAGTCACAAATCAGAGCCGACGACTCTTGCCCGAATTCTGAAGAAGACATTTTGATCGGTACATTCGATTCCGTAACCCTCTCTATCCATTTTAATTCAATCAATTATATGATAGATGACCGATTTAAACAAGAACAGTCGGTCACCTTTGTTCTGTGTCGTTATGAATGAAGAAGACGAAGTCGAAATGAGTATACGATTAATATAAATTGATTGTTTAACCGGGTTAGACACACAGTCCAGCGGTGGACTGTGTGCAAACATAAACGCACGTCAAGACTTCCCCCTTAGCCACTTTTGTCCTCAAGAATAAATCAAAAGCAAATTACCAAGTTCACCAAATAACCCACAAAAATAAAGAAAAGCCATAATAGTCCCTGGCCCAAGCAACAATTAAAATTAAGAACATAAAATACGGATGCGAACGTATCAAGACTTCCCCCTTAGCCACTTTTGTCCTCAAGAGTGAGCTCGCTGAAGTCCGGAAAACGCAACTTTAGCTCATCTAAAAACTCCCACGTAGCATCGTGAGCGGTTTGGTCCTTCCAGTGCACGAATACTTTCATCACCGCCTTATTACCTCTTTTAACCAACTTCCTGTCCAACACAGCCAACGGGTGAAGATTAAACCGAGCTTCCACCGGTAAGGGAACAATCTTTTCTGGAGGTCCGCACGGTCCCTTGAGCAACGACACGTGAAAGACCGGATGGATGTGAGCTTCTTCCGGTAGATCGAGCCGATAAGCAACCGTTCCAACCTTTTCTATGATAAAAAACGGCCCGAAATACTTGGGAGTGAGTTTTGAATGCTTGTGTACCCGTAACGAGTTCTGCATATACGGCTGGAGCTTGAGCTATACCCACAGACCCGGTTCAAACACTCTTTCTGACCTCTTTTTGTCTCCTTGCTGTTTCATACGGTTTTGAGCCTTCAAAAGTGACTGTCTAAGTACCCGATGGCTGCCTCCCGATCTCGCATCACCTCATCAATTTCACTATCAGTCGCATCCCTCGGGATGTAAGGTATATGCAGCGGGGGTCGATACCCGTACAAGGCTTCAATATCATTTTTTAGCTTTCAATTATTCTGTCCAGCAAGAGTGGCTCTAGTTGCGATACGGCTGTGACAAATAACTCCGATCCTTGCACCCGTGACAGCGCATCGGCTACCACGTTTTCTCGCCCCTTTTTATACTCAATGGAGTAATCGTATCCCATAAGTTTTGCTAGCCATTTATGTTGTAGAGGGGTAGTCACCTTTTGAGTGAGTAGGTGTTTAAGAGATTTTTGATCCGTACGAATGACAAATGGGCTGGTAATAAGGTAATAGTGCCACTGTTTCACCGCCAATATGATAGCCAATAACTCCTTCTCATAAACCGAAAGCGCGTTCTGCCTTGGCGACAAAGCTCGGAATAAAAAAGAGACCTGGTGTCGGTCTTGCATCAAGACCGCCCCTATCCCCCTGCCGACGCATCGGTTTCGATTACAAACTGTTTGGTGGGATCGGGTAAGGTTAAAACCGGGGCCGAAGTAAGTGCACTCTTGAGACGATCGAAATCATCTTGTGCTTCCACTCCCCACTTAAACGTGTCTTTTTTCAACAAGTCTGTGAGTGGCCGTGCGATCATTCCGAATGAACGTATGAATCGCCGGTAGTACCCGGATAAGCCCAAAAACCCTCTAAGTTGTTTGACAGTTTTCGGAGTTGGCCATTGTTGCACTGCTTCAATTTTTTTCGGATTTGTGCTCACCCCTTCTTTCGCTATAATGTGACCCAAGTATTCGATTGCTCAGCCCCAAAATACACACTTCGACTCTTTGGCAAACAGTTTGTTGGCTTGCATTATTGTGAGGACCTGTTCCAAGTGCTGCCGGTGATCCTCCTCACTTCGGCTATAGACGAGGATATCGTCAAAGAAAACCAACACTCCCTTCCGAAGCATGGGTTTAAATACGTGGTTCATGAGGGCTTGAAACGTTGCAGGAGCGTTAGTCAAGCCAAAGGGCATGACGAGGAATTCATAGTGCCCCTCGTGTGTACGAAATGCCGTTTTCGGTACGTCCTCGACTGCCATTCTCACTTGATGGTACCCGGATCGGAGATCCAACTTCGAAAAAAAGAGCCTCCCGCTAACTCATCTAACAGCTCATCGATAAGCGGAATCGGAAACTTATCTTTTACCGTTGCTTCGTTGAGACGCCTATAATCCATACACATTCGCCATTGGCCGTCTTTTTTCTTGACGAGGACTACCGGAGCCGCAAACGAACTTTGACTGTTCTGAATGATTCCCGAGTCCAACAGTTCACGCGTGGTTTTTTCGATAACATCCTTTTGAACCGCCGGGTATCGATACGGACGCATACTAATGGGGGTGGTACCCTCCTTCAACACTATTTTGTGATCAAACGGGCGTCGGGGCGGTAAACCCGTGGGCACCTGGAAGACGCATGGGAATCGGGCCACCAACTCTTTCCACCGATTGGCCCCCTCTTGTTCACTCGGGACGTTTACCACGCGGGACTGGTAGTTGTCTCCTTGTTCTCCGTTGGTTAAGTGTAGACTGAACAATTGTAGATCCCTGGCCCTCGCATGTTTACCCATCTTCTCAAGGGAGCACACAGCGAACAAATTATTTTGCAACCCCTTTAGTTCGTAATTCTTACCCGCTAGTTCGAATCTCATCGTCATTTTCTGGAAATTCCACAGAATGTCGCTCAACGGAAGCAACCATTGCACCCCTAAAATCATGTCATAATTTTCAAGAGGCAACAGTAGTACCTCGGTTGTGAACCAGTTCCCTTGCATGTTCCATTGGAAATCTCGGCACATTTGAGTAGTTAACTTCTTTCCGTCCGCCACCCCTACGGTCACCGGCGCTATAGTCACGGCTTCACAACCCAATTTCTTGGCCAACCGTTCCCTAAGGAAGTTATGTGTCGATCCCGAGTCTATAAGTATATGGAGTTGACGGGTACCCATCGACCCACTGACCCGCATAGTCGAGTAAGACGGAATACCTGTTAAAGCGTGTATTGAAATCTGATGTTCCGTTTCCTCTTCTTTTTCGGGTTCCTCTTCTTCCCCTAAATTCTCCTCCTCCTCATCAACTTCGATGATATAAAGTTGCTTACGGGGTTTCGCACATATATGGCCCGGTACAAACTTTTCGGTGCACCAAAAAACACTCTCCCTTCGCCCTTTTCTGTTCCAATTCTTTGCTGGTCAAACGTCGCTGATTGTGAACCGGGCGCGGGGTGGTGGTTGTTGCTCGGTTGGGGGTGGGTAGGAGAGGCAGTTTAGCGGCGTTAGTAGGTGGTGTAATTTTCGTGTTGGTGGTCTTTGAGGCTCCCCCGTTCCACCTTCCCCCAACAAATTTTTCCTCCAACGTTTCGTTATCGGGGGCTTGGGTCTTAGCTAACCCGTACGCCTCATGCAACGTACGTGGCTTAAACATTTTTACCGGTCCCCGGATGTCCGGTTTGAGAGCCTTGATGTATAAGCTCACGGCTTGGGTTTTGCTCAGGGTAACCTTGTTCAACAGTGAGTTGAAGGCCGTGTTCAGTTCTTGTAACGACCCGGTTTGTGTTAAGGATGCCATCTCTTCCAGTGGGTCTTCAAACAACGCATCGGAAAAACGCGCTGAAATAGACCGAACATAATCCGCCATGGTACCTCGGCCACCGTAGCATTCCTTGTCTTCATATATGCACGATGCCATTGGAGCGCATCACCCTCCAGATGAACCGCCGCACAACGAAGTTTGGATTCGTCTGGGGTGCCATCCATTGCGAAGAAGTGTTCGCAAGGATAGACCCAACCCTCCACGTCTGCCCCTGAGAATTTAGGGAATTCAATCTTACCAATACGGAATGGTTTGGAACCTCGTGAATCAGCATCCGGATCAGAGAAAGAACCGAAAGAACTACCCGACGACTGCACGGCTTTATCACGCACCGCCTTCAAAATCTCTTCCTGCTGCTTCGAAGATTGTTCCTGTTGCTTCATCAGGGCCGCTAACGCAGCTTGGATGTCGTGGATTGCCTTATCATGGGACTTGAGGGTGTTGTCGATTTCATTATTGCGGGTGTTAGTCATGGCTGCCGCAAGGAATTCCGATGAGGAATCAGAATGGCTCTGATACCCTTGATAGGGTTTGATTAGAGAAAGACTAGGAGAAGGATAAAACTAATTCTCTGGGTAATCTCCAGGAACCGTATGCATTAGTTTAAATCAAAAGCAAATTACCAAGTTCACCAAATAACCCACAAAAATAAAGAAAAGCCATAATAGTCCCTGGCCCAAGCAACAATTAAAATTAAGAACATAAAATACGGAGGCGAACGTATCATTGTTGTGGTGCTGGTTTATGATTGTGATTGTTGTTTCAGCGGCTGATTTGCAGTTTGAAGGTCCGCTTAAAATTGTGTTGTATCCGGACCCTATACTGAGGGCAAAGAACAAGCGTATTGTTACGTTTGATGAGAACTTGAAGAAGTTAGTAGACGGAATGTTTGACGTAATGTACAAGTAAGTTTTTATTTCTTTTCTGTGTGTAGTGTTGTTATTCATGATTTATGTGCTCAACTGCTGAAGGTTAGTTGCTGATTTTGTAGCAAAAACAGAATAGTTAGACCATGCGTAGTGGTAAGGGTGAATAATGCCCTCACCCTTGGGCGTTTTCCGCCATGTGGCAGTATAGTCAACAAGGGGCATTATTGGGCGTTTTTCTAAAATGGGTGTAGTGGGGATGTGGGCATTATGTTAAAAGGGTGTAAAGAATTAAATAAAAATAAAAAAACCAACAAAAAAAGGTATTGGACTAAAAAAGGAAGATTAAATGTGATTGGTTGTTTCAAATTCCTTCAAGCGTTGTTTGGAAAACGCCAAAGCAAAAAAAGTGGCCAAACACGCCCAGGGGGTGGTTCCCCGGCGTTTTTGGGCGTGATTGGGCAAAAAAACGCCCTCACAGGAGCCACTACAGGTGGTCTTAAGGTGTATTCAATTACATATATGTATCTGGTAGTCGATGGGACTTTTAAGGGTGGTCTAGTATGTGGTAGACTCTGATTTGCTCACAACTTGTGGATGGTTATTGCAATTTACAAAGCTTGTTTTCTCATAAGAGGAGTGAAATTTAGTAATGCCACGGATAGCGGTATTGATATAATATGTCTTTGAAGCATTTGTTCATCTCTTTCTGGCAGTATGCCCCTTAGCTTTTCATTTTGCCAGAAATAAATGTGGATTGGAGCATTGATTTGTGTAGAGAAAGTTAACAATATCGTTAGTTAATGTTAATTTTGTGTCATTTAGCAATAGATATGCATTAATCACTAACCAAAAGTTTTCCTGGCCACATAGACTCATTACCTGGTCATCTCTTAGCTCCTTTGGATGCATTAAGTAATGAAATGGATGTCATGTATTGAAAAATTAAGAATTTGATCAGAGCATAATCTCTTTTGTTGCTTCCAATTTGTAAATAGGAAGCATTGATGGGTTGAATTGATAAAAGTCCAAGAAACACGTGTAATATGAAAGTGAGGACTTATGATGAAAGGTTGCTAGAAATCTAAACTAGGGGTGTAAAATTTCTGACACAACACGGAAACATGACATGAACCTAACATGAAATTTGCGGCTTTGGGTACAGTATAAACGGGTTCAGGTCAGTTGTGGGTTGAAGCCACCAACCCGTTTAGCTTAATGGGCCGGGTTCGTGGGTTGACCCGTTTAACCCATATACATTTTATTTTATTTTCTTAGTATGTGTTTTGTGCCATAAGTAAAATTGGTTTGGTATTTTATGCCAAAATTTAAAACTTAAAAGAGAAATCGCCATAGGATTATATACTCAAAATGCAACTGTTTTATAAACATTCTCCACTTAAAACCATCGGGCATTATCATCATTCCCAGAAACCACTACACTATCTTCATTGTTTTTATGTTTTTTCTTCTCACTTAAAAGTCATTTCCGAGTGCATGTTCTTTTGTTTCCCTTGTCTCCGTTTAAAGACGTTTGTAATGGTCAAACAGATGGGGAGGTCACCAAGGTATATAAAAAAAGAAGAAACATATATCAGATAAATAAATGATTATGTATCTTACACAATCCATAATTTAGGCCTGGTGGGACTGAATTTTTAAACTTATGGATGCGTATCATTTGGTTTGTCTTATTTCTAAGTTCTAACTTGTTGATGCAAAGATATTATCATTTTTCTTGTTATTATGCTCATTACAACTACTGCTTCTAAAGAATATGAACCTGTACATTACATGAGAACTGTTTTTGGCTTAAAATTTGCTATTTTGCTACTCATTTTCTTTTTGACCTATGAATCTGCGATTCCGCGTCATGGCTATTTCTTTAGTCTACTTAAATCTACATCATGCTTCAAAGATCGACCATTTTCTCATCTCGCTGAATGTCCAATTGAATGCCAAGGGGCACCAAAATACCTCAAAGGCTCAAACTCAACAAGTTAAAGCCAATTCAGCTTTTAGCGTCTTCACTTATTAGATATACAGATTATGGCAACCTTGTTATCTACATGAGTATGAACAGTACTTGTATGTCCACAGAACTAATGGCATTGGGCTCTCAGCACCCCAAGTTGGAGTTAAGGTTCAACTTATGGTGTTTAATCCAGCTGGTGAACGAGGCGTAGGAGAAGAGATTGTTCTTGTAAACCCACGAGTCATCAAATCTTCTAAAAAGCAGGTTCCATTTGAAGAAGGCTGCTTATCCTTTCCAGGGATCAATGCTGATGCGGTGGTAATAAAATTTACATTTTTTGTGCTTCGTTAGTTATAATTTTTTTTATTATCTTTGCTGCACACTTTGGTGACTGCATGCCTAATATGAACCATAATCAGATGAAAATGTGAATGTTTTTTTGCTCTCTATCTAATTCTCAGGTGTATCCAAATTAATAAGAAAGTATTATCTTTTTAACCTCTTCAGCTATATAACTTTCATGTGTGGTTCAATGCGATTTCTGATGCCTTTTGACTTTGAACTTGCAGAGGCCCGAAGCTGTTAAGGTTGATGCACAAGACATTACGGGTGCAAAGTTTTCAATTGGCTTGTCACGTCTCCCCTCACGGGTTTTCCAACACGAATTTGATCATTTGGAGGCAAGTTAATCAATGACAATTTGAATCAGAGTATATTATTAACACTTTTACAATTTTAGTTTCTGAACTTATCTCTGACTTAATAAATCTACAGGGTATACTCTTCTTTGACAGAATGACTGCAGAAGTTGTCGAGAGTATCCGTGCAGAACTACTGGTGAGTAATTTGTAGTCTAGAATATGATTTAATATCTACAATGGTCTCTGGTGCCATGATATATGTCAGAAGTGGAAAATAGTCAGGTTGGGTAACTGATCTAAATGAATACGGGTCAAACATGTCGAAATGGGTTGGGTCGGATTGGGACCCCCAAGGATTCTTCCTTTCTTTAAATATCAGCATTATATCCTATGGATGCTGATTAATGGTTATAATGACACAAACAGGCATTGGAACAGAAATACGAGGAAAGGACCGGACTGACGAGACCCGAAAGTATAGAAACCCGCAAAAGATGGAAAACAGCTGCTGGATTTGGAAGATCTTGATACGAGTGAGGGCCTTATTGTAATTATATTACACTCGAATCATTTCTTTCGTCTGAATTCGCAGAAAACTGGTGGAGATAACCCTTAGATTTGGTTGAAATTTAAAAGTATGAATAAACCTAATTATAGTTTTATTTTTTGTTATTTTTAGCATTGAAGCATTCTTTTTGTATATTTAAAAGCACCTTTGGTGGTTAATTAGGATATGATTTATAATATCAATCACCGGTCAAGAAGATTGAACGACAAAAGTTACTGGTAACTCCATTCAAACCTGGTTGATTTGATTGTATGAAACATTCTTTCTGGTGGCAGGATGGAACCTTGGGATCATCAATGATGTCAAAAGGCATCTGGTTAAAATCCAGATTTGCTTCCTAATAGGGTCAAAGATATACATCCCGTTCAAATACATCTATTTATTATTAGGGTGGTAATTAGTGACGTGTTTTCAGTTGGTATCGCCTAACCTGGACACGAATCGTTTAGTTAATAACGTCAAAGAGCCTAAGCTTAACCTGGATGACCCGTGATGAATGGGTTGGTTAACGCCTTGTAATGTTATATTTTTGTTTGCTATCTTTACATTGGTTGTTGTGTTGATCCGTCTACCCACGACCCGATCCAAACACAACCTGTTTGTTCAACAGGTTAAAGACCTTTATGAGCCGAACCTGTTTAGACTTAACACTAACCCCTCTATTTTTTGTGTTGGGAATTGACATGCTTGCTATTTATCATGTAACAATAGGTCAAATGGTTTATTAAAGTCACTCAAAAACTTTATAAGAGTCGTGCTTTTGAAACTAAATTATCATATAGTGATTTTTTAAACCTACATGTCACTTTAGGTAAAATTTTCAAAAGCGTTACATATTAATCAAGTTTTATAATTGTTACCTTTGCTTATATGCTCGCTCATTAAACCGTGTAAAAAGTTAACTTATTTTAAACTTTATCTAACTATTTAAAAACAAAATTTAGAAACAGCTTTTTTAGATCAATGTTACCACATGATAGTTATCCATTGATCCACATTACAATTTTTTTAGTTTCTCTCACACATTTAACATCTTTACTTCCAGTAGTGACCACAATGGCGGCGGCCACTACTAGAGAATTTTGCACAACAATCAATACGTTTTTTCTATATTTTCAGGATCATGATATTAATTTTCATTCTATAGAAAAAATTAGTGGTTCTAAAAATAAAAAGTGAACCAAACTTATATTTGTTACAAAGAAGCATAAACAATAATAAAAAAAAAAAAACTAAATCAATCAACGGTTTAACAACATCAATTTCGATAATCATAGAGTTATATATTTTTTTTCGAACGACGACTATTTCAGTAGATCATTCAATAGAACAAGAGGCCAGAAAGAACCGGGAGTCCAAAAAAAAACGCAAAACATTACACAACAATATCCCATATATTAAAGTCTCTCCATCTCTCCCAAGCTAAGTCTTTAAAATTCGCTCTGTGTTTTAGACACAATAACGACTACTCCTTTACTCTGTCTACCACTTTCAAAACCGAGAATAAAATGCCATAAAAACATTATAGTCTCGGGTCTTAGAAATAGCCACGTAAAAATTAGCATCCACCACTTTCACTATGTATTTTAAAGGATGTCACTAAAATGAAAAAAGAAAAAAAAAAAAAAAACGATCTCCAAAATACAGTTAATACTTTGATGTTACTTGTCTTTATTGATCCAGTCAGTCAATCAACGGTATTAATGATTTGAATTAAAGATTCAGTACTACAAACACCGCACCCTCATCCAACCGTTAAACCTTTTTCCGCCAGATCAACGGCTCCCACACACCAAACTGCTACATTTATACCCAGGCCACCATTCAACAACTTCCACGTGCTCCATGGGCCCACACAGGCCTATGTATACCACGGACCCCTAAACTCGCTCCAAAACATATTCCATAAACCATTTCAAGTCCGCCCTGCAACAAATCATAATTGGGGAAAAACAACATTCAACCTAATTCCGCGAAGATACAGAGAGATTATTCAGTCTCATATGGTCAAAATTTGTATGCGAAATCACTGAAGCTTCTTAAAAGTTCATAGTTACCGGCTTAATTTCATCCGTACAGAAGCGATTTCAGTTTTTAGGGTTTTTTTTTGGTCTGGTGGTGAATTCGATCGGCGTTTTGCGGATTCCGAGCTGATTTTAGCTGCAATTTACAGGTACGAATACTAATTTTGATTTTTTTCTGCGTTTTGGATTGAGTTAGCTACTTTGTGTGATTTGTGGATGGATTTGGACCTCAAAAATTGTGGAAACTTTTTTTCTCTGTGAATAATTTTGCCTTTAGTTGCTGTCGTTAGGTTATTGTTATCTCTTTTGGACGCTGGTTTTTGGTGTTTGGATTGCAGGTCTTCACATTGATGAAAATAAGGGGAATTTAAAAGGGAATTTACCTGTAAAGAAAGAGGAGTGTATAGATACCGATATAAGTCAAGGAAAGTACATTTTTAAAGAATACAAGCATAGCAATGCACAAGCTTTATGAACATATGGCATTACACTATTATATTACATACTTGTGTTTAACTTATCCATAAGCACTTCCAGGTTCTTGCTCCCACTTTTTTTTGTCACAAATTACTATTTATTGTTTTTTTTAAAGCCATGAACTACATCGTATAATCTGCTTATAAGCATTAGGCTGAGAAAATAAGCAGATTATAAGATGTAGCTCCTGGTTTGAAATAAAGTAATAAACAGTTATATGTGACGATAAAGTTGGAGCGAGAACTTGGAAGTCCTTATGGAGAGAAGTCCGAGGCTTATTAGATAAGATTATATGAGTGAGAATTTAACAACTTAAATACAGGTATGCAATATAGTAGTGTAATGCCATGTGTTCATAAAGCTTGTGCATTGTTATATTTGTATTCTTTCAACATGTGCTTTCCTTGAGAAAGTAGTGAAATTTGAAAAGGCTGCAGAGATATCTAATTGTTTAGGAGATCATTAGTTATGGTCTAAAATTACATGTTAATATGTTATAGTCATTACTTTGTCAGACATAGTGAAGTTTTTGACAAGCCGAAAATGACAGCAGCTTTCAACAGAAAATAACGGATGAAAAAAGGAGATGGAAGAAGCATTACAGCTAGCAATACCATTTAGTGAAATAACCTTTTAGGGACTTAATAAGTACCAGCTGTGCTCTAGGTGTTTACCCATATCATAATTTTTATGGGTCCCATATTAGAATTTATGCTAGAAGGTTCACGTAGATGGTGCGTGGCTAACATCCTGGATGAGATGCCGCTGCCAACATATATCAAAGTCTTACCCATGATTAATTTTCTTTCATTTGTCTTAGTCAACCACTTAAACCTTTTGTTTTATTATATATCTCACATCCTGGATGAGACGCTGCTCCACATGACACAAATTGAACTTTTTAGTGAAATGAGTTTTAACGAATACAGCATTTGCTTTGTTTCGTAGTACTTATGCATGGTGTCCTGAACATGTGTCATGTTGCATCTTCCAAAGCAATATTTTTTTTTGTCACAATTAATAACTTAAGTGTAAACAAATGTGATTCATGTTTATTGTAGTAGTCTAGTAGAGTGCAAAATGAAACTAGACGATCATTGGTTACCACTAAAACTCAAGAATAACAATACAATTGTTAAGTAAAAGATGACTTATGGAACAGTCAGTTTTAGTGTAACTGTCTTGTCACAATTAGATGACATAGCGTGATCTTATATGAAAAAAATAACAAAAAGGTTTCATACACATTTAATAATATTTGTATACATTAGTTATAGTTGCAAGTGTCTAGTATGTGAAACAAACCAAGTACTAGCAATAATAAAATCTTGTGTACAAAGTAATTGAGTCAATATGTTATAATGATTACCGAGATTTCTGGATATAAACCCTGTTAAAAAGGAATAAATGTGATTATTTGAGGGGCTAATAGTAAATGAGTTTGGTTCGAAGACCTAAACACTTTTAAGGAAAATAATCCAAAAAAAAGCAAATACTGTTTTACATTGTCTAATATCACACATTGCACCATGGCTTATGTACCTTTACATGATTGTGGAGTAGATGTACCAGAGTGTTCTCATGTGTCATAGTGGTTTTGTCATTATACAGATGTTTGTTACCTGCGCGATGCATAAGTGATAAAACGTACATTTTCTCAATTTGGTGTTCCACAATTATGGCGTCTGGTGGAAATATGGCTCCGCCAACAGTTGAAAAGGTTGATGGTGATTCAATGTTTGTTGACAAACTGCCTGAGGAAATCAATGAAATGAAAATTAAAGACGAGAAGGTGGAAAAGGTTGTTGCTCTTGCCTCTTGGTATCTTTGTCGTAATTCTTTCATTACTTTACTTCTACGTTCAATGGGCGCATCTCTACTACAGTTTTCTCATAAAACTCGCCTCTTGTAGGAAGTGGAGGCAACTGTGGTGGATGGAAATGGCACTGAAACCGGTCATATTATTGTTACGACTATCGGAGGAAGAAATGGTCAACCCAAACAGGTAACTGTCATTCACTTTGTTATTAATTGGTCTTTATTAGTGTTCTACTAGTTTCATGGTGTTATTTAGGTGGATTGTTTGTTATGTACTTATCGGGTTATTAAAGAAACGTACTCAAGATATTGTGTTTAATGTTGGTCATAGGTAGCACTTTATGAGTACATGCATACGTTATTCCATTTGTTGTTCAAGTACTTTCTGATTTTTTAAACCAATTTTTACTGTTCTTTCAGACAATAAGCTACATGGCTGAGCGAGTGGTTGGTCAAGGTTCTTTTGGAATTGTGTTTCAGGTAATACTTTAAAAGACAGCTGTGAATTGTCCTAAACTTTTACATTTTCCATAAACGATTTGGGTGTCAAATACGCTTTTTGCTTCCTAAATGTATGTTACTCATCAAGTTTTAATATCTGCAGGCCAAATGCTTAGAAACTGGAGAAGCTGTTGCAATTAAAAAAGTATTGCAGGATAAACGATACAAAAATCGGGAATTGCAAACGATGCGGCTTCTTGATCACCCCAATGTTGTTTCACTTAAACATTGCTTCTTTTCAACCACAGACAAAGATGAGCTTTATCTCAATCTAGTTCTAGAATATGTCCCAGAGACTGCTTATCGTGTAGCTAGACACTATAGCAAGGCCAATCAGAGGATGCCCGTGATTTACGTCAAACTATACACCTATCAGGTATGTTACATTCATTTCTCTATTCGCATAGCCTGTTGCTAGTCTTATCATCTTCCTAAGCTTTTATTTCTGTTTCGAACTCGTAATTATATCATAAATCTAAATACCCTGGTGTCTTTCAGATTTTCAGAGCACTCGCGTATATTCATGCAATTGGTGTCTGCCACCGGGACATAAAGCCTCAAAATCTTCTGGTGAATCCGCATACTCACCAGCTCAAACTCTGTGACTTTGGAAGTGCAAAAGTTTTGGTAATACGTTTGTCTGGTTATAAATTGCAATTTATCTATATAAAGTTGTGGAAACTTGATCTTATTATTGATGCCTTGTCTGCAATAGGTGAAAGGTGAACCAAATATATCATATATATGTTCCCGATATTACCGTGCACCTGAACTTATTTTTGGGGCAACCGAATACACAACTGCAATTGATGTATGGTCAGTTGGTTGTGTTCTTGCTGAACTGCTTCTAGGACAGGTTCTTTCCCATAATAACATCCTACTTTTAATTGTGTATCTTTTTTATTATTATTATTATTATTATTATTATTATTTATTTTTTCCTTTGTGCCTTTTTGTACTCTTTAGCCTCTGTTCCCAGGTGAGAGTGGAGTTGACCAACTTGTGGAGATCATCAAGGCAAGTTATATTCATTTTTTTTAAATAAATAAATATATATATATATGGATTTTCTGAAATTAGTAATTCATGTGTTTGTAGGTTCTTGGTACACCAACCCGTGAAGAAATCAAATGCATGAATCCAAACTACACCGAATTCAAGTTCCCACAAATCAAAGCTCACCCATGGCACAAAGTAAGATTATATATAACATTTCATACATACGTACATATACATAAGATTATATATAATCTTTCATTTTATACATAGATTTTTCACAAGCGGACCCCACCAGAAGCTGTAGATCTTGTTTCAAGACTCCTCCAGTATTCTCCCAACTTGAGGTGCAACGCTGTAAGTGCATCTTTCTCGATTAGATTTATATACGAATGGAAGATGAAGGAAGGTATATTCAACTAACTTAATGTTCAACAGTTGGAGGCATGCATCCATCCGTTCTTTAATGAACTTCGTGATCCAAACACTCGTCTACCTAATGGCCGCCCTTTGCCACCCCTCTTTAATTTCAAGCCTCAAGGTTGGGTGGTTAGTTATTAGTTTCTTTGTTTGAATGTGAGTTTAGGTTATGTTATGCTAACAAGGGCATGGTTGATGATGGTAAATTAACAGAACTAAAAGGGGCATAGTTGGAGCTTGTGGCTAAACTGATACCAGAGCATGCTCGTATGCAGTGTGCCTTTCTTGGCTTTTAATTAAGTCACCGTTATTCGCAAAATTATCATTATGTTGTAACATGTCATGTTATGTTTATTTTCAGATATGCTTATTTATTATTACTTGTAGCTTTTTCCTCAACTTATGTATTATGGTATTGTTGTATTATGTAAAAATAGATTGTGCTTGCTTATTGAAAACCCTAATTATTCTTCAATGTTATCAAATTAGTCATTTTATATGTTAATTTTTTTGATAACAAATATGTAGTTAATATTCAAATCAAGTAATTTTATGAATTTTACAGCTCTTTGAATTGGTAACCACTAGCCGAAAGTCACAACCCTTTGATGACCATTGTCGTGCGACTTATCCCAACAGGTGCATGAACGGTTCATTTCATGAAATTAACCCAACCAGCAATAGAAACCAACACATTTTATTGTCATATTGAAAATATTCTCAACACGATAATGAGTTAGTTCATGATTTTCTCATGAGCATTTAGCATTTCTACATGCATTGAATACAATACTTAGCAATCATGTTATAGGTGTCACTTGATCATTCTTATGATGTTGCATTTTTAGTGTTATAAGTGTCACTTGATCATTCTTATATGTTGCACTTTTAGTGTTATGTTAAATAAATAAATCAAGAATGTTGAACAGGCTTTGTATGAAACCTTTCATGGATGAACCATGACATGACTCTTATATAATTGGGGCAACGTTTCGACCATAGATATTATTGCACGAGATTATTGGGGAAATTTTCATGACTTAATAAGATATAAATCATTTAGTGGTTGTTAGGGTTGCAAACGAACCGAACGAACATGAACAAGA
The DNA here is from genome assembly GCA_947069175.1 of Scalesia atractyloides. NCBI lineage: Eukaryota > Viridiplantae > Streptophyta > Magnoliopsida > Asterales > Asteraceae > Scalesia > Scalesia atractyloides. The sequence goes on from CAMTDV010000010.1 coordinate 79,283,310, forward strand.
TATTGTTCGTATTCGTTTGTTAAGAAATATATGTGCTCGCGAACCGTTCACGAACACTTATCGAATGTGATTTTATGTTCGTGTTCGTTTGTTAAGGAAATGAACTTGTCCGTTTGTATTTGTTTGCTAATTTTAGGCAACGAACAAAAACAAACGTTGACGAACACAAATGAGCACAAACTAATGTTCATGAACTTAACGGAAACAAACGAACACAAACAATCGTTCATGAATGGAATATATAATACACTGACACTTATTTGATATTTAATTTGTCGGAATTTTGAAAAATAAATATAAAAACTAAAAACATTAATGAACTATCGAACACAAACGAACACACTATCGAACGTTCACGAACATAAATGAGCGAACACGACCTCTGTTCATGTTTGTTCATTTAAGTAAAAGAACGAAAATTCTTGTTCGTGTTCGTTTGTTTAATAAACAAACGAACACAAACGAACTTCCCGCCGAATGGTTCATGAACTGTTCGCCGAACATTTGGTTCGTTTGCAGCCCTCGTGGTGGTATATGGTTTAGTCGTGATAACGAATGGTATATGTTTTATAAGCTATCACGATCTTAACTTACAAAACATATAAAAAAAGTCGCTAAGCAAACTTTTTTTTGTGTTAATCCACCTCAACTTGATTCACTTAGCCGGTGGCGAAGCTTGAGATTTCCGTCCAGGGGTCGAAGACGTATATACCTAAAAAAATATAAAACCTGGGGGGGGGGGGGGGTTGAAAACGTATATACCTAAAAATTCTACATGAAAACTACATACCAGACACTACTGAACGAAAAGTTCGGGGGGTCGGGCGCCCCTCCGGCCCCCACAAAGCTACTCTTTCGACAGTGCAGGATCACGGATAAATTTAACTAGATGTTGGAAGTTGATGACAACACAAAATATTGATCTCACAATTTGTTAACATAGTCGCTAGACTATGTGAACTCTTTGGTTTTGGTTAACCTCCATAATGTCATACAAAGAAAAAAATGATTTGTCCCATGTTTGTTATAATGGTTCATGAACTATAAATATATCTACTGTAATGTAATGCTAGTATTAATGATATTAAGATTCTATGTACGGGGATTATTAGTAAATGAGAGCGATCTTTTCAGAACAAATAATATGTTGAGAACTATGAAAAACATATTAAATATTATATATTTTAACCATTATATAAATTGACTAAATGCATGTAGATTTTGATATTTATTAGATTTATTATTTATAAATAAATATTATATTGTAGTATTTTATCTAAATGCATCACATAAACTATATGTACATTTATATGCATATTTTTATGATTTTTCTTCTAAATTTAGGAGAAAGAAGACAGAATCAAAGGAGTGTGAAGAGATAAATAAACATTTGTATATCACTTTTACATTTTCATTGAATAAAAAATATATGTCTTATACATTTCTCACGGTTCTCAATGTACTTTTGATTTTGAAAAAGAGACTTCCCTACCATTAAACTATTGAGGGAGACTAGGAGTGTCCCTTGCAAAGAATAAACGTGTATTATAGTGACATTCTAATTCATGGTAAATCATAAACTGTTACATTGTGATTTAAAACACTAATCATACAAATAATTTTTGGTTTATGAGTTTTAACTTTTAATTCATACATATTTTTGTACTTTTATTTCTTAGAACAAAAGCCCATGGATTCAATCATATTCCAATTAGTATCATCTTTTGTGTTTATACACTTTTCAAGGTTCTCAATATACTATTGATTCCGAAAATGACACGTACCTATCACTAAATACATATCAAGGAAAAAAACAAAACAGAGTGGAAGGACGAAAGAATGGACCTCTAAAAAAATAAATATGTATTACACTAATCTTCTAATTCATGGTAAGTCACTAAACCATAAGCTTTTACATTTTAATTTTAATATAATTATACAAATAAATTACATTTCTAAGTTTTAACCCATTAATTATACAAATAAATTACACATTTCTAAGTTTGAACCCATACTTGTTTTTTTACCATTCAACTTTTTTTGGAAAAAAGCTCGTGGATCAAAGCATATTCTGATTACCTCCTCTAGTCACCATACCACACCTTCGATCGTTCATTTCTCTCTACGCTTCTCCGGCGAAGCGACTTTTTCTCTCTGATTGACATGTCACCGGAGACGAAGAACATTTAGAGAGAGAGAGAGAGATTAACACGATTCTCCTTTCATCCTGCATTTTGATCTGTTTTATGACCTAATAATCCATCAGCATTTCAATCGACACACCTTCAGGTAGCATTTTTGTTCCATTTTGTTTATTATTCTTCTAAAATTAGGGTTTCGGTGTGGATGATGACGTAATGTGAAGATTTAGGCTCGTTGATAAAACCCTAGGCTACATACGTGTACGTATATCGTGAAATAGTGTTCGTATTAGGGTTTATCGCGTTTACGATGAGTTTGTGCTTGTTTGAAATGATTTTTAGGGGTTTTGGGAGGTGAAGGGTTTTGGTTAAGCGTGACGTCATTGTGTATTGCACGTGTGTTAGGTGATTTTAGTTGGTCATGTTGATAATCTGTTTTGTATAAAATCGGAGGTATGTAGGTCATTTAGATGTGAATAATCGTAATGAATGTTTCGTTTTAGAAGGCGCACAGGTGTTTTATGCTTTCGGTTGATTATTAGTTTAGTATTTTGAATTTGGGGGTTTTTATGGTTTTATGAGAGACAGTGAAGAGTTTTTAGAGTTTTATTAGTTTAGTATTTTGAATTTGGGGGTTTTTATGGTTTTATGAGAGACACTGAAGAGTTTTTGGAGTTGTATCTAAAGTATGATCTACATTTTGTATATATGTTGTCTAGGGTTTTGTTAAATCTTCAGGACACATGTTTGTTTAGCCAGGCTGCTTGCTTAGATATTATTAAATGAAAATGCAAGAGTTATTTTGTTATTAATGTTTATGTTTAGTGGTTAATTTGTTAAGTTATGTTGTGTAGTGTACTTGAGATTGTTTGCTGTATGGCTGCTGCTGCTGCAACTACAACTTTGCTGGTCCACGCTACGCACCGCGGATATACGCTTCCAAAGCCGTGGAGAGGCCTAGTAGATGGTAGAACTGGGAATCTTACTTTTGGAATCCCGAAACTAATGTTACCCAATATCAAGGCCCACGCCTCCACAGAAAAGCAGTCTTCAGATAACTTAAATTCGGCGGATCCTTCTGACAATGTCATGATGACGGTAATGCTGGTGATGATGTTAGGCACGAAAGCAGCGGCAATGGTGAATCAAATTTATCTTTTGACACTAAAGGTCATGAGGTTTGTGCTTAGCCTGTCTTAAATTGTTTTTATTTGTCGAATCATCCTGACACAAAAGGTCCTGAGGTTTGTGCTTAGCTATGTCTTAAATATGTTTTTATTTATGGAATCATCCACACATCTAATTTACAGATTTTTGTAGAATGCCTACTTTAGATTCATAAAGACATTTTTTACGGTTTCAGAAAAAAGTGGGTCTCATATTAGACTAATTTACTTCAGAAATTAGGATTTTGCATGAAATTGTTTTTCAGTTTTCTAAGGCTGCATGAATATGTTTATGTTTATATTTGCTTGATATGATTATAGTTATAAGTTTCTTATGTGGCCTGCTATTTGCATGCATACCTTTGTCATATATTGGCGTATGTAATGAGGTCTCGACGCCTTTAAATTATTATGTTTTATATATGGATGTTTGTGTCTAGCGTTATCATTAGTGTAAAACATTTGAAGTTTCTTTGAACTTTTGATGTTTACTTATTTTCTATAGGCTGTTTTGTCTTCATGACACTTTCTGGTGGTGTTAAGGCAACCGTAATTCTTGTTTTAATCTTATGTTAGACAACAAATGGCGGGACTGATGATACCCCTATAGAGACAGTTGACTTTGGACAGAAAGAAACTCCTGCTTTGACTCCTGTGCCATCAGTTGACTTTGGACAGAAAGAAACTCCTGCCTTATCCCCAGATGCTTATCGCCGGCGGCATGAAATAACTGTATCTGTAAGCACCAGTTACTCAACATTGTTGAATTAATTGTAAGCTAAATACCTTTCCGGTTAAAGCATCAAGTTTGGTTTTCATCATACAAAGTGATTTGTTTTTTTGTCGCAGCAACATGTGATGACTGATGATAGCGTTATAACTAAAATCAGATTTTCTTATTAAATTTTTAAAATTGGGACACTACACTTACATGACTTTAAGACGAGAACAAAGAAATCTAGTAAATAAGCATGTATATTGTATATAATTATGGTGTTTTGATGAATTTGTTTTGTTTTCAAGTCCCTGAACTTGGCCTTACATCTTTAGGGAAACAATGTGCCTCCACCTTTTACATCATTTAAAGATACTGGGTTTCCCGCTGAGTTACTCAGAGAGGTATCACTTTTCGAAGGACTGATTCCGTACATACTCATCTGGTGGACCAAATAGTATATTTAAAAGATGATACCTTCGATTTGTATAGGTACTCAAGGCTGGCTTTTCTGCCCCAACTCCCATACAAGCCCAGTCATGGCCCATTGCGCTCCAAAATCGTGATATTGTAGCAGTTGCCAAAACAGGATCCGGAAAGACATTAGGCTACTTGATTCCTGGATTTGCGCATCTTAAACGAGCTGGAAAGAATCCTAAAATGGGTCCCACTGTTTTGGTTTTGTCACCCACTAGAGAATTGGCTACACAGATACAAGATGAAGCGATCAAGTTTGGAAAATCATCCAAAATAGATTGCACGGTATGTGGCTCATTGTTTCGTTAGTTCTTGAATTTAATGCAGATGATATTAATTAAATATATGTTTTTTAATTGAAGTGTTTATATGGAGGAGCACCAAAGGGTCCTCAACTAAGAGAGCTGGACCATGGCACAGACATTGTGGTTGCGACACCTGGCCGTTTGAATGATATTCTTGAAATGAAAAGGGTCAGCCTTACTCAGGTTAGTTACTTGGTGTTAGACGAGGCGGACCGAATGCTGGACATGGGATTTGAACCTCAGATAAGGAAAATAGTTAATGCAGTCCCTACAAGTCGTCAAACTCTTATGTACACTGCCACCTGGCCGAAGGAAGTTCGAAAAATTGCAGCTGACTTTATGGTTAATCCAGTCCAAGTCAATATTGGAAATATTGATGAACTTGTTGCCAATAAATCTATTACACAGGTATGAATTGTATTCTTGTTGTTGATGATATCATCGTATTAGTGTATTTGGTGATTTGCTGCGATGTGCATTTGCAGCATGTTGAGGTATTGACTTATAATGAGAAACGGCGGCGCTTAGAGCAGATACTTGGATCTCAACAACCAGGATCTAAAATAATTATATTTTGTTCAACAAAAAAAATGTGTGATGTGCTGGCACGAAACTTGAATCAGCCGTTTGGTGCTGCTGCGATTCATGGAGATAAAAATCAGAGTGAAAGAGATTCTGTGCTGAGTCAGTTTCGGTCAGGCAAGTCTCCTGTGCTTGTTGCAACTGATGTTGCCGCTCGTGGTCTGGATGTCAAAGATATCAGGTTTGTTATGGCTTTTAGATTAAAATGTCATTTTCGTCCATGAGGTTTGCCCAGTTTTGCGACTTTCGTCCAAAGGTTTGTTTTTCCGCATTTGGATCCAAAACGTTTGAAATCTTGCCGTTATCATCCGGCTCATTAACTCCATCCATGTTTCTCCGTTAAGGCGGGGTATTTTCGTCTTATTTGCTAACTTAAGGCTATTCTCCTTTTTTTGAACACTTGTACATTATGCTAAATGCTTGTACATAAAGTGAAAAAAGACCGAATTGCCTTTTAAGTTAACAAAAAAGACGAAAATACACCTGTCTTAACGGAGAAAAATAGATGGAGTTAACGAGCCGGATGAAAATGGTAAGATTTTCAAACCTTTTGAATCCAAATGCGGAAAAAACAAACCTTTGGACGAAAGTCGCAAAACCGGCCAAACCTCGGGACGAAAATTGCATTTGACTCGGCTTTTTAAGTTCTTATGCTTTGAAAATGTACGCCTTTTTTTTAGTAAACGGATGTTTATTTATGTTGATTGGTTTAAAAGGGTGGTGGTGAACTATGATTTCCCGACGGGAGTGGAGGATTATGTACACCGCATTGGAAGAACCGGGAGGGCAGGTGCTACAGGAGAGGCCTACACGTTTTTTGGTGACCAAGATGCAAAGTATGCTTCAGAACTTGTTAAAGTTTTGGAAGGGGCAAATCAACGTGTTCCTCAAGAACTTCGGGAAATGGCTTCACGTAGTGGTGGAATGGGTGGAAGATCTAGGCGGTGGAACTCAGATGGAGCTGGTGGTTCTAGCTTTGGTGGCCGTGATGGTGGAGGATATGGCGGAAGGGGTAGCAGCCGTGACAGGTATGATAGCTATATAAATCAATTAGAGTCTACTTTTCTTTCGTCATCCAACCCTCAATAAAATATTTCTTGACTGCAGTGACAGTGGTGGTGGCGGGTATCAAAGTAAGAGCTTTCACGAAAGCGTGTCCAACAATGGTGGTGGAGGTGGATGGGGCGGGCCGCCACGTAGTCGTAGTCGTAGCCCGGAGAGGTTTGACGGTGGTGGTCCACCGAAAAGTTTTCACCAGCTTATGATGGAGAGAAGCCGGGCTCCACCTAGCACCTAAAAAATCTTTTAAGGTCACCACCAATCTGATGGTGGTGAATTTGAAAAAGGATGGCTGTGTCTTATTATCTTATTTTGTGGGCTAATTAAGAAGTTGAACAAGAGTTGCTATATGTTATGATGTTTTGGGAGGTTCTAAGTTCTAACATAGGATGGTTTATTGTAAAGCTTTTGTATCCACCTAGATGGATTATGTGCGATGCTAATGTGGTCTAATTTTGTTCGATATGAAACCTCTATATGCTATGTGGTTTTCATTTCATTTTCTTGTTTCTATTTCTTGCAATATTTCATATGTTCACCATTTTACTGATGGTAGCGAGATTGGGGGGCTAGGTTGAAAGACAAAATTGGCTGGGATACTCGTTTTTTATGCAGTTTAATCTTTTTATTTTCGTAAATAAATTTCTTAATGCGTTAGCTATGACTACAATAACAATATTGTAACGAGAAGAATCGAAATCTCATGTATAAGGTTTTGACAAGGCTCAACTGGCTTGACCTTTAGCTCCCTTCTTTGGCTAACCTGTTTAAGGTTAAAAGGCGGTAAATTGTGTCATTAAATTTGAAATTGCCACCTCTACATTTCACACTTAGTTATGTAACTGATCATTTCTTGTTACATGAATGTTATATCTTTTAATTCAGTTTGGACCACTAGTATCCGCATGTGGATGTTTGAGGCAACACAAGATATGCAATGCTCATAGCAAACATTCGGATGCAGGGAAAGGGATTTATGTGCCTCTCACCCATCCAAGAAAAGAGAAGGTAGAAAATACGCTGAGAAAATGTTATTTCTCCCAAAGTATTTATTGATTTACTTATTTATGAAATTATATTATTATTGTAATATCAGATTTTTTGTAATCATGTCAACACGTTTGTAGGATGACCAATGGCGCAACTTTATGGGGGTCAGGGGTCCCCCCACCCCTCCAATTTTTCGCTCAGTAGTGTAATTTTACTGAAAATTGCAGAATTTTCTTTGTAGTGTAAATATTGGATTTTACCGAAAACTTGTTTGGTAAGGCGATGTGGTTTGTAACTTTGTTTCACTTACAAAGTGACATAGTTTATGTCACTTTATGTTATTGTTATAAGGTATAGGTCATGATATATTGATAGCATGGTATGATTACATGCCCATATGTGGTTGATGTGTGTGTAGGGTGGTTCTAGGCTTTCAAGACCAGTAGCATGTAATACTAGTAATTGTTTTTAATGAGTTACGTATGTATCTAACATTTGATGGACATGCATTATTGGACCATTACAATTAGCTAAAGATAAAAAGTTGGAAGGTTTTGAAGTGGTTTTAAGCTTTTAGCATGAATCGTATCAAGTTATTACTTGTGTGATTACCATTGTGTATATTTATTGATTCCTAAGTTGTACATAATTGGAGTTTTGTTTTTAATTTCAATGATTTGTTACGAATTCCAAAGTAGGTTTCCGAAAACCAAAATATGATTACCCTGAAAAAATAATTCATGGACCCATCGCTCTGTGTTAGGTTTGAGACCTTTTAGTCTAAGACCATGTGTAGTGGTAATGCCCTCACCTTTGGGCGTTTTCCGCTATGTGGCAGTCCAGTCAGCAAGAGGCATTATCGGGCGTTTTTTTTTTCTAAAATTGGTGTAGTCGGGATGTGGGCATTGTGGGGCATTATGTTAAGGTGGGTGTTAATAGAATTAAATAAAAAGAAACCCTCAAAAAATCCTATTGGCCAAAGAAAACAAGAACCAACGTTTTTTTAAAGTACGCCTTGCGCATTTTTTTGGCAAAAAACTCCCCAGGGGCAGTAAAGAGGCGTGGTTGGGCGTTTTTTTTGGGGGAAAACGCCAAAAAACCCCCACTACGGGTGGTCTAATAGTTGATAAAAGATTTTTACGTTTCCAAAGAAGTTGCTGATCTCGGTTTCATTCCATTACATTTGACCGAAACAACCACATACCCATGCTTTAAAAAAAACCGAAGAATTAAAGAGACCAAGAAGCCTCGTTTATTAGAAGCATACCATCAAATAGTCTACACACCTCATCCCTCATCCAGTCATCCGCTCCAAAAGATCATCATGATAACTAAAACACTGACACTCAAACGCGATATGATCTCGATAGTCTAGTACAAGAATTATAATTCTCAAAAGCCTAACCTACAATAACTTTCGATTATAACAAATGATAGGTTGATAGTTTTCCTCGCATATAATTTGCAACAAATAACTTAAAGAACTAACTACATGGTATTAGATTGTAGTAAACTTATTTTTAGAAGATGGAGTAGACAATACGAAGTTAGATACTCCTAGGTTGCTTGCAGGTTTGGGGTTTGCCAAGGTTGTGCAAGTGTCAAAACTTTGGTCGGATAATTATGGGCCGTTAATTAGATATACCCGCCCCAGAAAAATATTCTCTCTTTTTTTGTCCTTAATTCCACACTAGACAACATTCCTACTTCCCAAATATTCTTCTTACATTCCCTCACCCATCCTTTGTTTTTAATTTTGAACAGCCAAACAAGACCATTTATTCAATCAAACACCCAATCTTGTACCTTAGCAAGTTACTAAGAGAAAGACAGAACACACCCATCTTTTATTCCCACGTAATTTAATTATTATTATTATTATTATTATTATTATTATTATTATTATTATTATTATTATTATATATACATTTATGATCGGGGAATAGTGCCAGATATATACATTTACAAGATGAGAGAATAGTGTCAGGCAGCTGCATGGCACTCCCTTATGGTCCAGGTATATTACGATTTTAACCCCTGTTAATAATTATGAGTTAGCACCCTGTTTAAAGTTACGATTTTGCCCTGGTTAAAATTACAGTATTGTTATCGCTTTAGCTTTTTGCAAATTACGATTTTACCTTAGTCCAAATTACATTTTTGCCCCTTCTAAAAAACTACAGTATTGCGATGTCTGACACTTCCCATTGGTCCAGGTATATTACGATTTTAACCCCAATTAAAAGACGAATTTACCCCCTGCTCAAAGTTACGATTTTGCCCGTGGTTAAAAATTACAGTTTGCTATAGCTTTAGCTTTTGGAAAATTACGATTTTTCCCGTTTAAATTCACAGTTTTGCCATTGGTTTTGTTCTTTTTTTCTCTCACCCAAATTACGGTTTTGCCCTCGGTTCAAATTTACAGTTATACCATCATTTTTGTTTTTGTCACACCCCGACCCGCAGCGGAAAAGGTGATCGGGGCATAATTGGGTTATCATCAAAGCTCATGACATTTATTATATGTTTCATATTCATTAATACAATTTAATGGAAATAAATTATACAACATCTTCTAACTATCAGTCTAAGCTTCTTGGTTCTCTTCTAAGGCATATCCTATGTTTTCCTTGCTTCAACCTGTCCACCTGTATCATGTGTAAAAAGGTTTTTGGATCAACATAATGTTGGCGAGTGAATCCTATGGAAAAACATTTGAACGAGTTTATCCAATTGATTATAAATAATGTGCATACCTCATATGAGTAAATGTAGATGTAAATTTATTCACACAACACATAATATTGAATATTGAACATACAAACACCAAATGATAGTTTTGAGGCACGCGTTGTTCTCGTCTCACACGAGGAACTGATGGGCCTAATAAATGAGTTTTGAGGCACGCGTTGTTCTTACGAACTGATGGGCCTAATGTATGAGTTTTGAGGCACGCGTTGTTCTCGTCTCACACGAGGAACTGATGGGCCTAATAAATGAGTTTTGAGGCACGCGTTGTTCTTACGAACTGATGGGCCTAAATAATTTGTATACAACTTTGACAATATGAAATACATCACAACCAAACAATAGTTACATTCTAATTTAGTTCATATAATGGTATAGCACGAATTTGCATAAGAGAATTAGTTTAAGCGACACATGATACACCCCAAAACATGAATAAAAAAAGGAAGTTTGTAAGAATTCACTCACATTGGGTGCGTTCGGTTGATGAGGTTGAATGCACGCGAAATGGTGTTAACCACGAGTGAAATTAATCCTAGATAAATCGCATAATGGTTCGGTAAGTAAACGGGTTTTATGAATCTATTTTAGTAGGATTGTTGGGTGTATTTTTGTGAATTTGAGGCTATTTTCAAACCTTAAAAATGTTATTTTTAAATATTTATAATTGATTTTTAATTAAAATAATTAAATAAAAAAAATATTTTATTTTTGCTACAGTAATATTGACCGTTGACGTTGACTGACTGTTTGACCGGTTCAATGGCATTTTGTTGTGCGCCGGGTGAGGCTCGAACCCGAGACCTCCCGTACGCGTGCACGCAGCTCTACCAACTGAGCTACGTGTCTAACCCGTTATATATCCGATTTTAATTATATATATACATTAATTAGGATTTAACAGAAATTCTTTATTTTAAAAATGAATTATATCTGGCGAACCGGCGCGCTCCACAGGTCTCGAACCCGGGACCTGTGGGTTAGCGGACACACACTCCACCGCTGGACTGTGTGTCACACTTGGTTATAACTCGGTTATCAATATACTTAACATATACTCAAGGCGACTCCGGTTCAGTTTGCTAAAAAAGGATTTTTTATCAAGGCGGCGTGTGTGAAACCGGAATCGAACTCGTGACCTTAGCGTTAAAAGTGCACACAGTCCACCGCTGGACTGTGTGTCTAACCCGGTAAATAACTTGATTTTAATTATACTTAACCATTACCGAAATGTCGTCTTCTTCACTGTTTTTAACCGGAAGTGACGACTAACTGGTTAAAATGTTGATTTAAGTTTCTATAGCGTTTAATGATCAATTACAAATGATATAAAAGTAAAAAGGGAAGGAATTAGGCGTGAGATGTACCGACTGGTTTTACTCTGTTTTCCGGCAGAACTCCGGCGACAGAAACCTTTTTCCGGCGACAAGTTTCTTGCAGCAGGGAGTCTTCCGAAAGGTTACAAAGGTTGTGGGTATCTTCGGTGAAAGTTTAGGGGGGTTCAGTAACCTTGGAGATTACTGATACGATTTTCCGGCGAGTGTAATAAAAATTTCCGGCGAGTGAGTCTTGTGTTTCCGGCGACTAGCGTTAAAACAGAGAGCGAGAGATGAGAGTATGGTTTAGAGGTGTGAGAGTGATGAGATGGGTTGTGCGGTTTAAACACCTTGCGGACGTCGGTTATTTATAGGTGTTTTCCGAACCGAATCGAGTCGGTTCCAAAGGTAGGTTCATGATTGGCGTAAACACGGAAAGGAATCACAATTACGCGTCCCGGTCAATTAGGATTCGTGAAAAAGGAAGGATTACAGGCTGTACGCGTGAAGTTCTTTTGGGCGGCAAATTTGACTTCCTAACTTGAATATTTGAATTAATTGATTCTCTTCATTAACAGAAAATCAATGTGGCGGAGTGGTTTATGGTGTGTGAGTTAAGCGTTTGGTTGAACCGGATACAGACCCGAGTTCGAAACCCGGCATGATTAAAACATTTTTATTTTGTTATTTTTATCAGTTTTTCAAAAACTAAATATATATCCCCGCATAATAATTGATTACGGATCGTTTAAAATTATTTTGGGCATTTAATTCGCAACGAAAAAAATTTGACTGACTGTTCGGTTGATAAACGGAGCGGGTTTGGTAAATCCGTTTTTGACGGATGTTACAGTATCCCTGCTTTTTAGAAATTTCGTCCCGAAATTTAATTAGGGAATATAATTGACTAAAAGAATGATGGTGTTGAGTTTGCCGGTTACATTTTTAGAAGAAAATTTAGGGTTTAGGTTTTTGTTTGAGGCGGTAACGTTCCTTGTAAAGGTTAAGTATCCTAATACAGGAATCGCTTTTTGTTGCCTACTGTATAAGTTTTGTTAAGCAGGAATGATTCGCTAAAATGATAACATGCATAAGAGTTTGAATATGCTTAGGGTTATTTCCTAAGGCAAAAATTCTACAATCTACACAAATAAACACAACAACTAACAATTGTATCCACATTCTGATAGCATATATGTTTGAATGGTGATGGTTCCTCTCTCGCTCGTTATGATGGAGAGGTTAGTTTATGTAGAAATGGAACACAATCCAATTTCTTTAAATAGTGAGATGATGTAATTGTAACACAAATTTCAACCAAGGCAATACTAAATCCTACATGGAACATCTCATAACCGCCTGATAACGCCTCTGATCCTTTGGCAAGAATACTTATATATAGGAAGTACCAGCGGCGTATCCACCATATTCTTGTCAAATTTTCCTTGGTTTTATCAGTGAATTATGATTAGTTCTATGCGACTCTACAACATAAACAACACAACAACCAGCGCTTGAGTCTTAATTCTGATAGTATCCGTGTTTGACAAAACCTCTCTCGTTTAATATGATGGAGAGGTTAGTCTATGTAGAAGTGAGACACAACTCAACTTCTTTAAATGATGAAACTGAAATATGCCGTGAAGTATGATGATATGAGTATAAAACAAACTGAACTAGTAATTTGCATTAAAATTTCTTGGGTAAAATTCCAACTGAGATACATGAAAATCGAGATATAAACATAAAAACTAAGTGATTGGAGTTGAATCTTGATTCTTGGTGAGAGAAGGCTAGTTAAGTGGTTGGTTTGGTCCGTTAACATCTTCAACAGGATTGGCATTGATGTTATAAACTCTTCCCCTTGCTGGCGGTGGAGCTGGATTTGCTTGGTTTGCTTGGTTAACTGGGTTTGCCTGAGCTTGGGCATTTATGATGTTAACCAAACGAGGGCACGTGTTTCTAAAATGGGTAGGGTCGCCACAATTGAAACAAGCTCGAACATATGGGTACATGGGGTATTGAGGTTGTTGATATGTTTGGATCATGGGTTGAGTAGGGGTTGAGGTTTGGTTTTGAGGGGTGCGGCAAACGTTGCTCAAATGACCGTAGCGTCCACAATTCGCACATAGTCGACAGGGTAAGGTAGATGGATGGTGATAGAAACAGGTGTTGCATTGAGGGTGAGGTCCAATGTAAGGTTTCTTGTTTGGGTAAGTTGAGTTGGGTGCTACTTGAGCGTTTGGGATAGTTTGAGGAGGTACAACTTGTGAAGCTGGTTGGTTACGTTGGGTGACGGCGAAGATTTGCCCATCACGTTTTCTCTTAGAAATAGGTGGTGTAGAGGATTCGGTTCGGGTGGAGTTTGAGGTTTCGGTTGATGCTTTATCCTTCTTCTTCTCCTCTTTGAAATCTTTATTCCGGATTCGGTTCTCGGTGAGCGCGGTTGCTAGCTCCATTGCTGCTTCCAAAGTTGCAGGCGAGGTGCTTATTACAGGGTCTTGAATTTTTGATGGAAGACCACGAATGTAGTGCTCGATCAAACGGTAGAGGGGAGTGAACAAGTTGGGAACCATTTGATTTAACTCAAGGAATCTCTTGTTGTATGTGGTGTGGTCGCCTTCCTTTTGTTTCAAAGCATGGAACTCATCCTCCAATTTCTTGATTTCACTTCTTGGGCAAAACCGTCTTGTCATGATTCCCTTCAATTCTTCCCAAGTCAAGGTCATAGTTTCTTCAACACCTCGTTTGGTCTTTTCTGTATTCCACCATGTGAGTGCCGTTCCAAGTAAGCGACCGGTAGCATAACGCACTTTGCGATCATCGGGGCAATCGCAATTTAGAAAAGTGTTCTCCATTTCTTCGAACCAATGGAGGAGAGCGGTGACACCTTCAGTACCTTCGTATTTTGGAGGATCGCAGGATTTGAAATGTTTGTAGGTGCATTTAGTGACTGAAGGATTGATAGTGTTTTGATCTTCTTGTTGAGTTGGGTTAACGGAATTAGCGGTAAGGGCTTGTTGAACTTGAACTACGATGTTGGGTATTACGGTCGCCATTTGCTGAGCGATTTGGGTAGCCATGCGTTCACGGGCTTTTCCTGCTCTCATTTTCCTACGAGCGAGGCTAGAAGATATCTACAAGGAATACATGTCAAGAGTATGAGTTGAATGCCTTTGGGGTCGTGGGTCGTGTTTGGGATTGAACGTTCATAAAATAATTATAGAAAAATAACTCTACTACATCCATAGGATGTCTTGGGCTTTGCTCGCTGTTAGGCCCGTCATGCCGCCATACTTTACCTGTGTAATCATGTGGGCCCCCATGAATACCGGTTTTTCATATGGTTCGCATGGTTTCTGCCTGATTGCGTACACAAAACCCGGAGAAAATCGAGAAATATGTATACAACGTGTGATATTCGGAATGTGTCCAGGTGTAGACACGGTGACATCTCAAAGGGAGGTTAGTTCGAACGACGTTTGGTGTGGCATGCTTTGGCCTAATAGGTCCGTCGTACTCTCATCGTTAGTCCCCAGGTAGGCAAACTGGTCCGTTATTTTGGATTTATACGAATGCCAACCTAGACAGGACGTTCCGACTACCGGTACTTGTACCCTTCCAGTTACTACATGCCCGTCGCAGAACTTACTTTGATGAGATTTGAAAATTGCATAAAATCTTTGGATACTGAGAGTATGAAAATAAATTGAATACATGAACATCGATATATGTATATATGTATAATGAATGAGCATGTATGTTTGACTGAAATGTAAACAAATATGAAACAAATAAATATCACAAGTTTGTATGTAACCACCTAATCAATTTAAAATTTAGGCAGACTATAGTATAGGTTCTAAGGGTCTAATAACCTATCCTATATCCCTATAGTCATGGCTCTGATACCAATCTGTCACACCCCGACCCGCAGCGGAAAAGGTGATCGGGGCATAATTGGGTTATCATCAAAGCTCATGACATTTATTATATGTTTCATATTCATTAATACAATTTAATGGAAATAAATTATACAACATCTTCTAACTATCAGTCTAAGCTTCTTGGTTCTCTTCTAAGGCATATCCTATGTTTTCCTTGCTTCAACCTGTCCACCTGTATCATGTGTAAAAAGGTTTTTGGATCAACATAATGTTGGCGAGTGAATCCTATGGAAAAACATTTGAACGAGTTTATCCAATTGATTATAAATAATGTGCATACCTCATATGAGTAAATGTAGATGTAAATTTATTCACACAAACACATAATATTGAATATTGAACATACAAACACCAAATGATAGTTTTGAGGCACGCGTTGTTCTCGTCTCACACGAGGAACTGATGGGCCTAATAAATGAGTTTTGAGGCACGCGTTGTTCTTACGAACTGATGGGCCTAATGTATGAGTTTTGAGGCACGCGTTGTTCTCGTCTCACACGAGGAACTGATGGGCCTAATAAATGAGTTTTGAGGCACGCGTTGTTCTTACGAACTGATGGGCCTAAATAATTTGTATACAACTTTGACAATATGAAATACATCACAACCAAACAATAGTTACATTCTAATTTAGTTCATATAATGGTATAGCACGAATTTGCATAAGAGAATTAGTTTAAGCGACACATGATACACCCCAAAACATGAATAAAAAAAGGAAGTTTGTAAGAATTCACTCACATTGGGTGCGTTCGGTTGATGAGGTTGAATGCACGCGAAATGGTGTTAACCACGAGTGAAATTAATCCTAGATAAATCGCATAATGGTTCGGTAAGTAAACGGGTTTTATGAATCTATTTTAGTAGGATTGTTGGGTGTATTTTTGTGAATTTGAGGCTATTTTCAAACCTTAAAAATGTTATTTTTAAATATTTATAATTGATTTTTAATTAAAATAATTAAATAAAAAAAATATTTTATTTTTGCTACAGTAATATTGACCGTTGACGTTGACTGACTGTTTGACCGGTTCAATGGCATTTTGTTGTGCGCCGGGTGAGGCTCGAACCCGAGACCTCCCGTACGCGTGCACGCAGCTCTACCAACTGAGCTACGTGTCTAACCCGTTATATATCCGATTTTAATTATATATATACATTAATTAGGATTTAACAGAAATTCTTTATTTTAAAAATGAATTATATCTGGCGAACCGGCGCGCTCCACAGGTCTCGAACCCGGGACCTGTGGGTTAGCGGACACACACTCCACCGCTGGACTGTGTGTCACACTTGGTTATAACTCGGTTATCAATATACTTAACATATACTCAAGGCGACTCCGGTTCAGTTTGCTAAAAAGGATTTTTTTATCAAGGCGGCGTGTGTGAAACCGGAATCGAACTCGTGACCTTAGCGTTAAAAGTGCACACAGTCCACCGCTGGACTGTGTGTCTAACCCGGTAAATAACTTGATTTTAATTATACTTAACCATTACCGAAATGTCGTCTTCTTCACTGTTTTTAACCGGAAGTGACGACTAACTGGTTAAAATGTTGATTTAAGTTTCTATAGCGTTTAATGATCAATTACAAATGATATAAAAGTAAAAAGGGAAGGAATTAGGCGTGAGATGTACCGACTGGTTTTACTCTGTTTTCCGGCAGAACTCCGGCGACAGAAACCTTTTTCCGGCGACAAGTTTCTTGCAGCAGGGAGTCTTCCGAAAGGTTACAAAGGTTGTGGGTATCTTCGGTGAAAGTTTAGGGGGGTTCAGTAACCTTGGAGATTACTGATACGATTTTCCGGCAAGTGTAATAAAAATTTCCGGCGAGTGAGTCTTGTGTTTCCGGCGACTAGCGTTAAAACAGAGAGCGAGAGATGAGAGTATGGTTTAGAGGTGTGAGAGTGATGAGATGGGTTGTGCGGTTTAAACACCTTGCGGACGTCGGTTATTTATAGGTGTTTTCCGAACCGAATCGAGTCGGTTCCAAAGGTAGGTTCATGATTGGCGTAAACACGGAAAGGAATCACAATTACGCGTCCCGGTCAATTAGGATTCGTGAAAAAGGAAGGATTACAGGCTGTACGCGTGAAGTTCTTTTGGGCGGCAAATTTGACTTCCTAACTTGAATATTTGAATTAATTGATTCTCTTCATTAACAGAAAATCAATGTGGCGGAGTGGTTTATGGTGTGTGAGTTAAGCGTTTGGTTGAACCGGATACAGACCCGAGTTCGAAACCCGGCATGATTAAAACATTTTTATTTTGTTATTTTTATCAGTTTTTCAAAAACTAAATATATATCCCCGCATAATAATTGATTACGGATCGTCTAAAATTATTTTGGGCATTTAATTCGCAACGAAAAAAATTTGACTGACTGTTCGGTTGATAAACGGAGCGGGTTTGGTAAATCCGTTTTTGACGGATGTTACAGTTTTTTCCCTATCAAATTACAATTTTGCCCCCATTGTAAAATTACAATCAAGCCATTGTTTTTTTTAGTGTTTTATTTTAATTGGTTGACTCAGTGTAATTTTTATTCGTGCCAGGCGGCTCCCTAGCACACGTTCATTTGTCCTGAAAAAATACAATTTTGCCCTCAGTTTAAAGTTTAGTCTTTCCATCGTTTTTTTTGTGCAAAAGTATGACGGTGTTTTGTTTTAATTGATTAACTTGATGTTTTTTTAAGATTGTATTATTACTAGTATATACAAGTAACCGAAACACACACGTACATGTGATGAGAGAAAAAATATTCGGCTTGGTGCCCTGCAACGCATGCGGGGCAATAACTAGTTTTTATATAGGTAGAGATGGAAAAAAAGCGGTTTGGATTTTCAAACTGGTTTGTAACCCCACCTGACTTGCACTACCAAAACTGGTTTGAGCTAAACCGGTTTCAACTCAGCCTAGACCGCTAGTTTTTATGCCGGTTCCCTCTCTCATCAACGAAACTGGTTTCAAGTTGAACCGGCTTGAGCTGAACTGGTTTCAACCTAGGGATGAGTGTGGTATCGGTACCGAACCCAAAGTAGCGGTACAGGAAACTCTAAAAAGTGTACAAAAAATAATTCAGTACGAGAAATTTTGTGCCAGTACGATACCGACACTCAGTACCAAATGCACATCCCTATTTCAACATGACCCAAAATATATATTTGTTTTTTTTAAATACCGGTTTATGACCCGAACGAATTTAAACAGGATTCTAATATTTTTCACCAGTTTATGACCCAAACTGGTTTCTCCTCAAATCAATTTTGACCAAAGTTGACGAAAACGGTTCGATTTATAACCCAAACCGGTTTTTATGTTATAATTATTAGAGTAAGATGTTACTTAGGAATAGTGTTTTGTGTTATCTCTTCTATTCTTGTAGTGAGTTTTCTTTTTATCTTTTAGTGTTTTCGTGTTGTAGTAAAGGTGGTTTACCTCGTTCTTCAAGTTTGTACGTTTTACTTTTGGCCCTTCAAATTTTGCTTTTTGTTTTTAGTTAAAGCTTTCTCCGTATAAGTTCGAGTTTGTTTACGTTTTCCCTATATTTTACATCACGTGGTGATATAAATTCTCGTTTTTGGTTTACGATTTTCCCGGTTTTGATGATTGTTTGCATAGTACTTGCTACTTAGCATAGTTTTATAACTCCAGCACCCGCAACACGAGGGTTGAACACTGGTTTATTTATATAACATAGCATGTTTCATATTTTATATATATGTATGTATTTGTATAAGTATAATGATACACTACGATCCAACAATACAAGTGAGACATATATTCAAAATCGTGTTTGTTGGGCATTGGATGTGTGAGATTGCGTAGGCATTTCTTCCAAAAACCGAAGAATCAACGTAACCATCAATGTCTTCTTAACCTAATAAACAAAGATGCATGCTTGTCTCACTTTTGTTCATCCATACACAACCATCTGTCGTTGTTGTCGTATTAATATAAGGTTCTAAGGTAGATACACGATCCTTTCTAACTTTAGATGCATGTTGTGTAGTCCTTTTGTTATTTATCCCATGAATTATAAATGAAAGAGATATATATCTACTATTGCAAAGCAGCCGTTTTGGTTCGAAAATAATAAATATAACACTATAAGCATATTAAGTTACTTTAAGCTATAATACTAATCTCATAATCACTGACCCAGGAATTATTTGTTGGGGGTACGAATAAGACGTTCAACTATATTTTCAAGGGTGAGGTCGGGTTTTTTTTGCCTAAAATATACCTAATTTCTTTTAAGGGGTGCGACCGTCGACTTTGACCAAATGGTGGGTCCGCCGCTAGTCACAATGTAAAATAATAAGAGCGAAATTAACTTTTGTTTCATTTTTTTTTTCACTCATATGAACCTTTTAGGATGCAAACAATGATGGTATATATTATATCTCTTAGAATTCTTGAAAAATAAACTCTTCATACGTGGTATTTAAAAAGTCCAACAGAAAAATGTTTTTATTAAAAAAGACAAGTAAATCCTAAATAATGCAAGGTGTAATTGTCATATCGATAAAGAAATATTTGTTTTGAATTTTCCGTAACTAGGCTTGGTGTACTTCCATTCAAATTTTGCTTCATTACTGTTGGGTTGGATGGGTTTCAAAATAGAGACTGAAATTATATTGATTCAATGATTCTTGTAACCTAGAGTTGAATATTAAGTCGAAAAAGATAAATTGTTTAGTTTTTATGTATCCTTGTAAGAACAAAGAGTTAATCTAAGGTAGTAGATTGATATTTACATTCCTAAACATAACGTGTATTTGTTTAGTTTTTTTTTTCTTTCTTTCTATATTCTTGTTAAGAACAATAAGAGTTGTCTATTTGTTTATATCTATAGTATTAATTTGAAAGTTGTTTTTGCATTGAGGTGTGGTACCTCATGATTTGTTACTGTTTTGGGTTTTATTTGTTGTATATCTTGCTTTGTGGGTATTTGTGAGCTTTATATGTTATAGATGTTGCTTTGTGGTATTTTATTTTTGTGAGTGGTCGTGTCACCCATTTTAAAACATGTGGGTTTGTTTATTTGTTCACACCGCTGTTTTTGGAGGTGTCGAATCCCTTAGCTTCAGATTGGAAGGACCAAGTGACTCGCCGACGTTGACTAGGCTTTCCCTGATAGACTACAAAAAAGAATAAACCGTTAGCCTCGTCACGGAGGACCCCGGAGGGGGGATCCGTGACCAAGCTCCGGTGTGAGAGTAAGTAAACTTGCCGGAGGATAAAGGTTTTCCGACGAGTACAATCGTCGGAGTATGTCTGGTGTGAATCCAAGTGTATTCAATGTGATTACAAGAATGTCGGAATTGATATCGTTGTTAGAGTAAATGTGAGTGTATTGAATGCATCCCATACTCTTCTCATCCGGATCTTATATATAAAGATGCTCTTATCAAGTTGACGTCGCTTAACGGTGGCCTCTGTGGGCACGTGTCGATCATCCGGTGTGGGGGGGGGGGTGATATCCTCATTAAATGCGGTCTGCTCCTTCCTCGTCCGACTTGAGGGTCATCTCACGTTTGCAGGCATTAATTGCCTTTGCTTGGAGAACATGACCTTTAGAGATATGGGCTTGATACAAGGGTCACTGGGCTTCGGAGGTTGCTGGTAATGGGCCTATCCCTTAGTTGAGATAAGATAGTCCACGACGAGGAGGCCCAATCTGGGACTAGAGATGGGCATAATAACCGGTTCCAAATCTGACCCGGTGGAACCTACCTGGGATCGGTTCTGGTTCCTACCCGACATATAGTAGAACCGGTTCCGGGTTCAAAATACCCGATGGTTCCTACCCGGTTCCACATTTTTGGAAAAAAATAAGTTCCGGAACCGGTTCCAACCCGTACCCGGGTTGTACCCGTAACCGGTTCTTATCATACCCGGTTCCTACGGTAACCTTCCAGACCCGGCGTCAATATATTTTAATGTGAGTTTTTTTATAAATCTTTGCTAGAACAAGGTATAATACATAAATATAAAACTATTTATTACGAGAAACAAGCACCCGGTTACACAAACAACCTAAACAAGAAACGTTAAACAAAACACATAAAACACTAAACATACTAATCATAAAACACAAATGGGTTTACAATACATAAAACAAACTAAACTTTCGATGACCCGGTCCCGGATGCTTCACCCTTTTCATTGTTTTTCGCCTTTGTCACCGGACAATGGCGGTCGGTGTGTTTCTTGAGCGTCGAGTTGGCCGACGCCTTCATGAACTTCCCGCACCCCTTGCATCTAGTCATTTCATGGCTATCCGACATCAAGCACAAGTCAAAGTGCTTCCAAATAGCGGGGTTTCTTTTGGTTTCCAAAACATCCACGACCTCATCGTTGCAAGCCATCGTTATCTCTTTGATAGTATTAGATTTGAAGTGTAAAGTGTTAAGTTTAGAAATGGTAAGTAGGAAGGGGTTTATATACAAAAACCGATTTTTTAGTCAGGAACCGGTTTCCAACGGTAACATTTATCAGGAACCGGTTCCAACGGTAACATTTTATCAGGAACCGGTTCTGAACAGTAAATGGCAGGTTTGACTGTCAGGAACCGGTTCCCAATAGTAAAATGGCAGGTTTGACTGAACAGTAAATGGCTGTCAGGAACCGGTTCTGAACAGTAAATGGCAGGTTTGACTGCCGGAACCGGTTCCCACGCTATCAGAAACCGGTTCCGCACCATACCCGGTTCCACACCATACCCTGTTCCATAATACCCGTATCCGGTTCTACACGGTTCCATATTCTTGGGTGTGAACCCGGGTAGGAACTGGACCCGGTTCCACACCATACCCGGTTCCAATGACATCCAAGCAGAACCGGTTCCGGGTAATAATAAAACCCGATTATGCCCATCTCTATCTGGGACCCTCGACGACAGGAGGGTTTTTAAACTTTGTCCTACTTCACTTTTCTCGTATCTCTTTCTTCCCTTTTCTCTCATCATCGGCGATAATAAGCGAGTTTTTTGGTTGTTTGGTGTGGTGGTTTTCCGGCTATGCTTTTTAAAATAGTTGCAGATCCGTTTATTTGCTTAGATTTGGTTATTTGCTCTGTTGCTTTTGCTTCCGGATTGCTTAACTGCCGACGATTTGTCTTTAGATGTTGTAGTCTCATTCGAGAAGATGAGGTGACCTTTTCTAGTTTAAGATGGTCAATGACGCTTTTGCTTCCGATTTGGTTTTTGGTGTAGCTGCCGACGTTTGGTTTGCAGATGTTGTGGTTTCATTTGATAAGATGAGACCCTTTTATGTTTTTTTTTGTTTGACGATGAGTTTGGTCTCCTCTAGATGTAATGTTATTTTTTTGGATGCCTTTGATTTACGTTGTTTGATGGATTGGTGTTGTGTACGAGTTGTTATGTTTCTTTGGTGATTTTTGTTTTCCTTATCAGTGTATGAGCAGATGTCGGATGCATTTTGGTAATTAACTGTGGTTTTGGAATTTTATTTTTGACATTTTTTGAGACTCTCCACTTGGTTTGATGGTTTGGACTTGCTTTATAGTTAATGGCAATGGATTCAAGTTCCCGAGATATGATTAGCGATGGAGTTTTTCGGCCGAAAATGTTTTCCGATGGCCTGAGACTAACGACGTTGTCACACCCCAACCGATGGCGGAAACATCGGGGTTAGTGGCACTAGGCGACCAGATTGTCTCACGAGAAATTCCGTAACAATTATCCACAACATTACTTAACGTTTAACATCCCATACTATTAAACATAATATTTCAAACAACCATTATAGAAATTCTGGTTTTCTCATAAAAACAACATGGTTCGATATCCCCTAGATTTTTATTACAACCGTTCTAAACAAGATAAGCAAAATACTAAATAAAACTACTCCAAAGCAATCCAAGCTAAATCCTCAACCTGTTACATACGTTAAAATACAAGTCAATACAATTAAGTAAAGGTGAGCATACGAGTTTGAATAATACTAGCATAGTCGAGAAGGCATTTGCGAAACAATCTAATTACATATCATGATACACCAAAACACTTAACATAACATAGGCTCATTTCTCATGCTAACTATCATGAAAAGGCTGGCGCGACCATCCTAACTAGACCCTGTCGGGTGTTAGCCAAACTATAGTACCATACTAGCTAAGGAGGCAAGTCAACGAAAATAAGTCCTAGTCACATGTTTCTAGTATCACGTATCGAGCATATACAATCAGATTATTCGCGCGTGATAAATAGTTTTGATTTGTGAAGTGATTTTGATATAGGAACATATGTAACACCCAAAAGTGCGTTTAAGTGTAAAAGGGTTCAAGTATACTCACTGCTGGTGCGTTTTTGTAAGACTTAAGATTCTGAGGAGAGTTGCGGAGTGCGCCGGATCAGCCTATAAACGAACAGAAGTGCATCAGTCTTCCGAAAAGCTGAAACGGTGAAGTTTGAGTTGAGTAGTAGCCAAGTTCGGGCGAACTTGTATGGTTTTGGGTGGTTTAGTGTCAAGTTCGGTCGAACTTGAGGAGTTTCTTTGAGAAACTTGTCAAGTTCGGGCGAACTTGTGAGAAAACCTTACTGAAAAGGCAAGTTCGGGCGAACTTGTAAGAATTTCTTACTGAAATGACAAGTTCGGGCGAACTTATATAGTTTCCTAAGAAACTAGACAAGTTCGGTTGAACTTGTGAAGAGTTTGGTGAAAAAAAGCCCAAGTTCGGTCGAACTTGACCCATTTGGGTGCAAGTTCGGTCGAAACTTGACCTAGGGAGTTGGTGATTCTTGAGCGAACTTGATGTTTTCGGGTCCAAAATCTTGCTTTTTCGCGTCGTTTGCTGAGTAAATCAAGTGTTCATCCCTCCCACCCTGTGCTACTGAGCAAACTCAGGTCGGAGAGGTCTTTTAAAGCGGTTTCAGCCGTTTTACAAAAGCGTGGGCTAATCCGGACGAACTCGGAATTCGTTCGGGTAAGTCCGACTTGTATAAACCAACATAATCGTCCTTGTGCTTCCAGATTTGGGATCTTGAATGATAAATGCTTTGTTTCATATCAGAAATGAACAAAACATCATCAAAAGTCCGTAGTCTCTGTGTAGAAATCAAGTCTTTAAAAGTTTTACTCAGATCTAAGCATAGATCTAAGTGAAAACAGAAGTTTTATGGAAAAAGATGAAGATTTTCGTAAATAGAAGAGTTTTGATGAAAACGAAGGCTATGCGTTGTGCCAAAATTGTTGTAAACCTTTGTAAATCATTGATAAACGTTGTTGTGGCTGAAATCGGGTTTATTCTTACTTAGAACATAAAAGTTTCGGGTTTGAGAGCTCTGAGCGAAGTTACAGCAAGTTCAAATGAGAGAATGAAGCTGAGTATTTATAGGTGAAGGCAAAATGAGGGCTGATGGGAGCCAAGTTCGGTCGAACTGGCGTGATTTCATGCAAGTTCGGGCGAACTTGCTAGATATTCAAGGGATTTATGTCAAGTTCGGCCGGACTTGCTGATTCTGTGAGAAATCGGGCAAGTTCGAGCGAACTTGAGGGGAGATGGAGGTTCTGTGGTTAGGCCAGCCAAGTTCGGCCGAACTTGGGGTCACCCAAGTTCGAGCGAACTTGTCCAAAACTCTGTATTTTCTTGTTTTTCGTTCGTTTATCGATTGTTTGGCGATTTAGTTCGTATTAGATAGATAGTTATATTAAGCGTTATAATTGATGTAATAGTGCGATTTAGCGATTCAAGCGTGTGAGAGCGATGCGATAGCGAGCGTAATCATAACCATAAACATACATAACACATAAATAACATGAAACCATATAATTACCTGCGATTTGCGATGTGATGAGATTAGCGATGCGTTTAATAAGCGATTAGATGCGATATAATTGAAATAAAACATATTTTATTTAACATAACTTTCTTATAAAGGAATCTCGAGATTACAAGCGATAGATACAATGGAAAAATAAAAGAAAAGATAACAACAAAATTTCGGAGTTGTTACAGACGTTAGGGTTCTGTTAGTCATGGTCCATTGGAGGCCAATATGTTACTAGTTGGGACTGCCAGTGATTATTTTTTAAGTTGAGACTGTTGGCGGCCAACGACGAATAGTTGAGATTATTAAAGTACAATATTCCATTTTTTATGCACGTAATCTTATGTACATGTTGGTATAAATTTGAGTTTGTCTACGTTTCAACGTAAACTTTTTTCAAAACGAATCAGATCAAACATAATACGTTTTCGTGTTTATTTATGTATGTATCCAATTAGTTTACATTTTGATGTAAATTCTATTATGAACCGAGTGAGATAAAATATAATACGGTCTTATTCAATGGTTTAAATTCGAGTTACTCTACGTTTTGACCCGCCGTAACGCGCGACAGGTAAAATTTCACTTTCAAGACATAGTTACCCCCTGATGTGAATTTGTTTTCTTTTGTCCTTTGTGGTTTCTTTTTTCTTATAAACTCTAAATAATCGCTTTTGATTATACGTGTTAGTTTTTTTCTTTATACACGTTTTTATGCTTCTTCTTTCTTTTGAGTATGTTTTCTATGTATGAGGCATGTCAAATATCAATTTGTTATGATTATACAATCCAAATTCAATTTTGTTTACGTTTTGATTCAACCACAATGCTTAAATAGGTCACATTGAGTTGAATCGGATACGTCGAAACACGTGTTTTCATATGATCAACGTATCATATAACGTTTGGAATAATCCATTCGATACTTTCAACGAGCCCGCCGTGCATCGCCCGCGGGTCACATTAGTAGTATTTAACACAACTATCTAACCTAAACATAACGCATTGAACTAAATGTCTCATTTACCCACACAGTAACAAAAACATTTTCAATAAGCGGTTTAGATGGCACAATACGATACATGTAATGTAATTTAATATAACCAGTCATTAACATAATTGACTTGGCACGACACCACAAATAAATATAAGCATTTCAATAACTGAAATAATACGACACGTTTAACATAACTATTAACACAACTCACTTAGTTAACATCGTTAAAAACTAAGAAGTCATTACTAGCACAATAACAAAAAATATGGTTGTTAAAATTCTTAGCAAACTACTTTAGCCTATTATGGGACATAATTTAAATATCATATACTTGATTACTTATAAAATAATAAATCAACCTCGTTTTCATAAAGTAGTCTTAATTAGACATGTCACAACGACATGGTAACTCAATTAACACGGTTAGTTATGTCATAAACAGATTATACTCGTACCCTTCCAGTTACTACATGTCCGTCATGGGAACTCACTTTGATGTGATTTAAAAAATACAAAAATCGTTGCAAAAATCATGGAAATTGTGAGGTGTGTGCTCTCATGGATATGATATGTTATGAGGATATGATTCATGATGAGCATTGTATAATAATATATACTTATGAACATGCTTGCATAACATTGAATGTAACAATAAACATAAAGCATATAAACATCATGAATTTTGTATGTAACGCATAAACAATTTAAAAAATTCTAATCAACTATAGTATAGGCTCTAAGGGTCTAATAACCTATCCTATATCCCTATAGTCATGGCTCTGATACCAATCTGTCACACCCCGACCCGCAGCGGAATAAGAGTCGGGGCATAATTGGGTTATCACCAAAGCTCATGATGTTTACTAAAATGTTTCATATTTATTAAATTCAAATTACAACTTAAATGTTCAAATCAAATCCATACAATTACAAGGAAAATGAAACTAAGTAAAACAATCCCAAGCTTAAACTGATTTATTCTTCTAGGCCTTCCTATGTGTTTCTTGCCTCAACTGGATCACCTGTATCATGTGTAAAACGGGGGATATTTTGGGTCAACAAAAGTTGGCGAGTGAACCTTGATAAAACATTGTTATTAATTTTCTTGTTGTGTTTAATATTGAAAAGTTGTGCAATAATCACATGTGAGCAAACATATGTATATAACAAAACACAACCACATTGGATGAGTAAATGACATAAATGATAATGTATATGAGATCAAGGCTCAATCAAACGGAGCCGATCGAATGACATGAATGATGATGTATGTGAGATCAAGGCTCAATCAAACGGAGCCGATCGAATGAGGCACCTGATACTCAACCCGTATCCAACGGGGAGCTGATGGGCCTAGTTAAATGCATGTACTGAAAATGATAACTTCAATCTAAACATAATTCACACAACAATTGATACATACACATTTGATCACGGATATGATGGATGCACAAGTGTTTAAATATACTAAGGAATTAATGTGATTAAAACGGGGAATTGGTAGAGATTCACTCACATTGGGTGCGTTCTTTGATGACGTTGGATGCGCACGAGTTTTGGGATTTGATCGACGAGGAAAACTAACCTAAAAATAATAACGAAATGGTTCGGTAAATAAATGGATTTTATTTGAGATTAATACTTTTAATTCATAATCTTAATAGGATTTTTTTAGATTTATTTTTGTGAGTTTAAGGACATTTTCTAACTTTAAAAATATTATTTTTAAGTATTTTTAATTGATTTTTAAATTAAATAAATAAATAAAAAGAAATAAAATTTTTGACTTTTTGACCGTTGACCGTTGACCGGTCGGACTGTGGTTAATTGTGCGCTGAGTGAGGTTCGAACCCGGGACCTCTCGTACGCGTGCACGCAGCTCTACCAACTGAGCTACGTGTCTAACCCGAAATATTCTCTGTTTTAATTATATATATATAGTGATTAACTTTTATCTAATTTAGTTTATTTCAAAAATGATTTAAAATGGCCGACCCGCCTTCAGTGACCCGGAGTCGAACTCGAGACGTTCGGTTCGAGTACGCACAGCCCAACCAGTTGGGCTGTGTGCTTAACCTGTTTAATTACTAAATTATATTATATTTATATACATGTTGAAAGGTGATCTGAATAGGTTTAAAAAGGATTGGTTTTATTTCTGAAATTCGGTAACGTGTGCGATTCGAACTCGTGACGTGTGTGTTGTTTGCGCACATAGTCCACCGCTGGACTGTGTGTCTAACCCGTTTGAATATATGATTTTAGTTATACTTATATTTATTCTCGACTTCATCTTCTTCGTTTACAAAAACTCAGATCAGTGAGATCCGACTGTTTTGTTTAATTCGATTATCAAAACTTATAATTGGTTGGAATGTAATAGTTAACGAGATTAAAGAACATAATGTACCAAAACAGTGCGTTTACTTCAGATTCCCGGCAGGAGTCGTCGGCTCTGATTTGTGACTCTCGGCTGAGTGAAATGTTTGACAGTTTAGTTTCTTCTGTTATGAAATTAAGTTACTGAGTAAGAGATATCAAGAGTTTTTAGATGATCATACTGATCGACAGTGAGACTTTGATGTTTCAGTGAAATTCCGGCGAGTGTGGGATTTCCCGGCAGCGTAGTCTGGGACAGATTCTGGTTGAATGATTGAAGTTAATATATGTCTAATAATGGATTACAAACAAAAGAGTCGAGAATTTTACCGATTTGAAGTAAGTCTCGGTTTTCCGGTGAAAGTCCGGCGACTGTAAAATATCTCCGACGACGTGTTTTGAGATGAATTAAGCTTCGGAAACGATCGTGGTTCTGAGCGAAAAGATTCTCAGAGTGTTCAAGAGGGTATTTATAGTGAAAACAGGCTGAATTGAGTCAAGGTCCGCGAGTTAAGATTTCCGTCGGTTATGACGGAAATTGATTGCCGGCAACGGTTATAACCGACGTCAACATCAATTTGAGCGTTTTAGTCAAGACTGATTTGGCCAAAATCGCGGATTGCCGGATTTTCTGGTGATTGCGATTTCTGAGCGCGCGGTGATTCTCTGGTTTGAATCTGGGTTTACTTTAAGTTTTATTTATTTCTGTATTATTCCAAAGTAAAGTGTGTGGCGGAGTGGTGTGTTGTGTGTTTGTTGGAGCGGCTGACCAGGGTTCGAAACCCGGCAGCCCTATTTATTTTTTATTCACTTATTTTTTTATTATTTATTAATTATGGTTTAAAATTCTAACAATGTTTATTAGTTATGTATTGTTTAAAATTAATATGAACATTAAATACGCAACGAAAATTATAACTGAATATTTGATTAATAAACGAAGATGGGTTTGGAAAACCCGTTTTTCGACGAATGTTACATATTCCAACTTGTTTAACATCAAATTAAACAATGTAGGGTTATAGGGTTAAAGAGACATGCATTAAATTTCTAATAATGATAATATAGTATTAAGAGTTAATTACTGTTTTCGTCCCTCTGGTTTGTCAAAAATCACTATTTCAGTCCATTAGTTTAAAAATTACGATTTCAGTCCCTGTGGTTTCACTTTCGTAACCATTTCAGTCCATGTGGTTTCACTTTCGTAACCACTTCAATCCATTTATTCTGTAAGTACAGGGACTGAAATGGTTGCGAGGTAGATTGAAATGGTTACGAAAGTGAAACCACAGGGACTGAAATCGCAATTTTTAAACTAATAGACTGAAATAGTGATTTTTGACAAACCACAGGTACGAAAACAATAATTAAGCTATATTAATTTTGATCTTCCAACTTGTAGGCCACGTCATATTTAATCTGAGTGGCTATAAGATCCCATAATTTTTGTGATGGTGGTTTTCTTATCAAATAAAAGAAAAATCAAATACAAACACATATGACATTTTTTTCTGGTAGGATCGTTACACGTACTATACGAATCTTAACAGTATTTATTGACGCCAAGGATCATACACTTACATCACTAACTTTGACGGATTCATACGCTAAACTTTCTATATGTAAATGACAATTGGCTTTTTAGAAATTTACTTAGTAATGGAAAACTTTTATCATAATATATAAGAGTTGGTCCGTTCACGATTCAAGTCTGGTTTAACTCGGTGTTGAGCTTAAGAGTATACGAGTCATTTTGGTTTAAGCATGAATCCCCTATTGAGCTTAAAGTATATCGCTTATCTTTCAGCAATCATTTTTAAACAAGTTTCGAGACACAAAATATTCACTAGACCCTAGTTAATTGTCTCAACTTCAAATTATAATTTTATGGTAACAAAACTCACAAATTATTAGTCACCGAGATTTCATTATTATCATTTATTATCTATTTAAGAGCATCTCCAACACCATGTGTATATATATATATATAGGAAACGTTTTTGCGCCTATATTGCGTCCTAGCTTGTTTATATAGCGTTGGGGCTTGTTCTGTTAGCGACATTCGTGGGTCATGAATGTTCTTAGAGCAACTCCAATAAAATGTTTTCTGGTGTGTTTTTTAGAGTGTCGCATGTTCACTAATCAGATTATTTCTCTCATTTGCCTATTTACAACCCCTTTTAAACATTAGTGTTCTCTCTTGATGACTTTGAGTTTTTGTCACACCTTCACTCCTTTACATCATACCATCTCTCATTCGCCTCATCATCTTTCCTAAAAATTGTCTTAAAACAACTTATTGGGGGTACTCTTATTAATGGACATGGTCGAACAAGATGGGTGGGGGGCATGGAGCAAAGTTGGGTCTTATTCTTTTTTTTAGTTGATCTATAATATTGGGCGGGGAGGGTGTGACGACTAACCGACTAAGGTAGTGCATTTTTTATTAATGAAGTGGTGGTTCATTAGTAAAAACAAAACCCGTAAACAACTAGATTTTGAAGGAGTTGGGTTCAAGTCCTACGCATGACAGAGTTTAAAAGAAATTTGTCATAAAAAAAGGTAAAGTATTTTTTTCTTAAATATTTTTTTAAAGTAAGTTATGTGTGTATATGTTTTCAAAAAGATATACAGTTCTTTTTACAAAAATGAAAACACCTATAATATGTTTGTTTATTTTATTTTTCTAAATATAATGATAAATTGGCCAAATAATTTTTTTTCCCTTGACTACCTATAAATACGTAGCCGCTTATCCCATGCTAAGCTTAAACCGTTATCTTCCTCCGACAATGGAACCTAAAAAATTCTCAATTGCAATCGACTCCGATCACAAAGCCACCGAATTCCGGCCACTTTCTCTCTCCTCGCCGCACATGAGAGCTTTCCACCTCGCATGGCTCTCTCTCTTCACCTGCTTCTTCTCCACCTTCTCCATCCCTCCCCTCCTCCCCATCATCCGTCAAGACCTCCATCTCTCCCCTTCCGACGTCAGTACCGCCGGAATTGCCGCTTTCGCAGGCTCCATCATTTCCCGCCTCGCCATGGGCCCCGCCTGCGACGTATTCGGCCCACGCCTCGCCTCCGCCACCCTCTCCCTCGCCACTGCTCCCATCCTCCTCTCCGCCGTATTCATTTCGACCCCATTACACTTCATCTTACTTCGTTTCTTTGTCGGGTTCTCCCTTGCGAACTTTGTCGCGAACCAGTTTTGGATGAGCTCCATGTTTTCTAGATGCACCGTTGGACTGGCCAACGGTGTAGCTGCTGGGTGGGCCAATGTGGGGTCTGGCCTCACCCAGTTAGTTATGCCCGTTATCTTTTCTGTACTAAATACATATTTTGATTTAACGCAGTCCTATAGCTGGCGGACTACGTTAGTAGTGCCAGCTGTATTTCAAGCCATGATGGCAATTATGGTCCTGGCCTATGGTCAGGACCTACCAGATGGTACCTATAGAAAGATTAAAAGGGGTGAAAAAAACTCGAAAGATGATGGAATTGAAGTGTTTCTCAACGGAATAAAGAACTATAGAGGTCGTATTAACCGGGTTTATTATCTATTATATTTTTTTTTTCATTATTAATATTAGAGTTAACTGTCATTTTCGTCTCTGTGGTTTGTTCAGTTATATCAGTTCAGGCCAAACTTCAAATTTGTACCATTTTCGTCTCTGACATTCTTGAAACATGTCAGTTACATCCAATAAAAAAAAACACAGGTTAACTGTAATTTTCGTTCTTGTGGTTTGTCCAATTATTCAATTCAACCTTAGTTTTCCGAACGGAATTGGCATATTTCAAGAATGTCATGAACAACAATTGTACAAATTTAAAATTCGCATGGACTATTAAAATTGGACAAACCACATAGACGAAAATGATTGTTAGCTCTTATCATTATTATTAATCGTTTGGTTTTATTATTGACTTTTTCTTTGTAGATTTGCTTTTCACTTATTCGATATACAGAAAAATATTATTCACCAATACAGCTCGTTTGAATTTATTTCAGGTTGGGTTTTAGGTTTAACGTACGGATATTGCTTCGGAGTGGAGCTCACCATGGACAACATAATCGCGGAGTATTTTTACGACAGATTTGGAGTAAACTTGGAGACGGCCGGGGTGATAGCCGCGAGCTTCGGGTTTGCGAATTGGGTGTCGCGGCCGACGGGAGGGATCGTTTCGGACAAGTTAGGGAAAAGGTTCGGGATGAGAGGGAGGTTGTGGGGGTTGTGGGTGGTGCAAACGGTGGCTGGGGTGATGTGTTTATGGTTGGGTGAAGTTAAGTCCGTGTGGGGTTCGATTGCGGTGATGTGTGGTTTCTCGTTTTTTGTTCAAGCAGCGTCTGGGCTTACGTTTGGGGTTGTTCCATTTGTTTCTAAAAGGTACTTGATTAATTCTTATGTGACGTATATATGGTTCGTATTAGTATTTGGGGTAAGAGAAGTTTGATTAAAAGTCATATAAAACATGTTTGGAATCTTTTTTTAAGCATGTTCACCTTTGTAGTTAGTTAGTCTTTTACTTACTTTCACTAATTGCGTAACTAAATATAACAAGTGGTGGGAACAATTAGCGGGTTATCGATGTCTAAATGCTAAAACGGTTGTTGAATATCGATGTCTAAATGCTAAAACGGTTACTTTTTCGTACACGATGCACCCCTAGCATATATTTGATTTTGTTATAACTTATATGCAAAATTTGGTTACTGAAAATGGTTCACAAAATAATATAAAAATACACATGATCCACCCTAGCATATTTTCACAAAATAATATAAAAATACACATGATGCACCCTAGCGTAATGTAAAACTTGATTACTGAAAATGGTTCAAAATAATACACTAACCAAATTTTGCATATGACAAAATCAAATATATGCTAGGGTGCATCATGCGTACACGAAATAGTAACAATATCATATATCAATACTAGATCGGTTATCAGAGTTCTCAAATATACCTGGTGCATGGTAGCTTCAAATAAAATCCAAAAAATATATATGAATATTTATTAATAAAAATATTACAAATTATTTCGTGCTTCTCATTTGAACTCTTTGCTCACACATACACAAAGATCGTATCAAATAGAATTGTGCTTTTGCCAATGAGGTAGTGGTGGAGTGGTTGGGGAAAAACTTGGTGTTCTTTGTGACTCATATTCGACTCCCACTCTCCCTATTATTTTTTGCGGCATCCAGGTGAAGGACAAATACGGGTGGCGCCGGTTTGTCTTGGATGTGAGGCGAGGTTTTACCGATTATTCCACTGTCGTGCCTTCGGGTGGGTGGAGGTCGGGTTTCCGCGCATCTGGGAGAGCCAAGGGGCTGGCGGCGGTCGAGTAATCGACCTTGGCTACAGCGCCCGGTGTCACGATGGTTGACACGTCATTCCTTACGGTTCAAAAAAAATGTGCTTTTACAAGCTAAGCCTAAAAAGTGTTTTGGGTCATTAATCTCATTATTTAAATCAAGTTCTAACTTTTTTTTTTAACTTTTATATATTTTACCATTTAAAAAAACAGTTATACAATATTGCTATATTTAAAAACAACGATATATATCACATGTTCATAACTTCATATAACATAACAACAATATTCAAGTTGTCTCTGCATATAAGGCCATGTGTAGTCAAAAAGCTCTTGTAGGGGCGTTGTCTGATATGTGACGTGCCACGTCAGCATAGGGCGATTTGACATTAGATGACGTAGTCAAAACGCCCCTACGTCATCATTACTCAATTATTAATTTCCATTATTTAATATTAATTTGTAACTATATAAAAATAAAAACAAATTTCATTAAAATAAAAAATTACACTAAAAATAAAAATAAAACATTACACCAAAAATAAAAATTGAAAACCGAATGCTTGTGCGGAACCGAATGCTTGAGATGAATCCATTTCGCCCATGTTTTGGTTTGGGTTCCAACTGTACATGTTGGGGTCCCAAGTAAGTGGTTGGTTCAAAAGGTTCAAGAACCCGTGTTGATTTTGATTAAACTCGATGAAACCGGATCCGTATGGGGTGGGCCGAGTGGGTACCGGAGAAACGGGACGGGTAGAGTGGCTAGTTTGGTTCGTATCGCCGCTCGAACGTGGAGGAATGAAACCTCGGTTGAAATGATTCATGGTTAAAAGCTTGTAAATTTTTATAAAAAAAGGGAAAGAATAGGATGAAAGGATGAGAAGTGTGTTGAATTTTTTTTAAAAAAAATGAGAGATGATGGAGAATATATAGGTATTAATTGTGGTATTTTAAAATAAAAAAAGTTTTTTTTACATATGACCGTTTGTAACGGTCGGATTTTGCAAAATCCTCTCACCAAAGCGCCGCCTTCATCAAAACGGTTCAAGTTTTAGACCCCAAAGCGCCCGGCGTAATGGTGTTGCCGGCGCTTTAGGGCTTTTGGGCAACAAAAAGGGACGGAAACCGCCCCACTACGGATGGGCTAAATGAAAGTACATTTATAATGGGGCATTAAAACCATTACAAAGATACGCTTAAAACCACTTGTAATGTAATTGAAACATGTTTGTCCCTAAAATACACGTGTCACATTTTGTATACGTATATTAAGGGTTCATTCAATCATTTTGCCATGAGCATATTTTGACCATTATTTTCAAGAAAAACTCCGTAGCCCATAGGGTTAAACATATGAATGCTGCTGATGCAGATCAATGGGAGTGATATCAGGAATGACTGGGAGTGGAGGTACAATTGGAGCAGTGGTGACACAATTGCTACTATTTTCAGGGTCCAAATTTTCAACCCAAACTGGAATTTCACTCATGGGTGTTATGATGATTATATCAACTCTTTCACTTACCACCATCTACTTCCCTCAATGGGGTGGCATGTTATGTGACCCTTCCTCTGAACACCAACACTGCCAATTGCTCGCCTGAGATCCTCGCCTAACCACAATCGGCTCCGTCAATACAAGTATATACAACCAACTGGCAAACGGACAGTTTTATCAACATGAGTTGGCGGAGTTTATGTTGTAGATGTATAAAAACATGGAAGGACAATGACAACCTTATAGGAAATAGGTAGAATTTGTACGGTTTTAGACGTATCCTTATAATGTTTGGAAATGATATCAGATTTAGTTGCTACCATAATTTACCTTATTTTCCACTATATGGAACAAATACAGGTAAACCTGAAAATTTTGATACAAATTTAGGTGAATCTTTACCAGGAGTTTTGACTCATTTTGATCAGGGGCGGACCTAGTGCATGGTAAGGGGCAACGCCCGCTACCGCTTGGCGCTCCGGTGGTAGTGTAAAATTAGTGTAAATTTTGGAAAAATTTGACCTTTTTTCGATTTCGTTACCACTTTTTTATAAAACGTTACAGCTACGAACGAATCCTAGATCCGCCACTGCTTTCGATAATATTACATGTGACTTATTCGTGGCGATCCGAATACAACGGGCCGAACCTGGCCCAGATAGATCGTGCCTTACCTAGGGGGGGGGGGGGGGGGGGGGGGGGAGAACAATACTTTTTTTCATGTAATCGATTTAATTTGAAGTTATACTTCTTTTTCTTCCCAAAAGTTTATTTAAAATATATTAAAATTAAACTAACTTGAGATCGTTCTTTTAGTGATAGTATAAGTTAAATAGCAACATAAAAACAAAAACATAAAAATCTGAAAAGTAAAAAAAAAAAAGTAGCTCCACAGTTTAAAATCTTAATTTTGCCGGGACTTGAACCCGGATCTCTCGGGTGAGAGCCGAGTATCCTAACCAACTAGACTACAACGGAATAGTTGTTTCTATATTGGTAAAATCTACTTAACCTCGTATCGCTAATATAAGACCTGTTTCGTAAACACTCTTTGATCTCTGCTTTTGGTCGTTATAAAGAACATTGCAAGTATTTCATAAACGCACTTGGGAGAGGTGCAATTGCAATGGCACCCATGGACTTTGCAGGTTGATTCACGAAGATGGTTCTTAGTTTTGAAACGACCACACATATGCAAGGTTGTATTCATGGACCATTGAACCATAGCCGTATTCATATGTCATTTCACACATTAATCGTATAAAGATGAAAACTGTCAAGCGTCAACCAACTCATCCTTAAACAAACTCAAGGACAATCAGACTCGTTAAAGTGCCAATCAACAGTTTGTAGCGAATGGCGTCACATATTTAATCTCATCGATGGTATTGAAAAAGTAAGAAGAGAACCTAAATGACAAATAAGGAGCTAACCAAGGTTTTTAATCAATAAAAGAACAAAATAAGACTCTAAAAGGTTCCAAGTACAAAACAATTACAAAAAATGTCCCAGTTTCAACAACAAAAAGTATGGCCAAGCCGCTGAAATGAAATCCAAGTGGCTTCTACACTGCTGCAGCTTGCAGCAACCACCGGTCAAGTTAATGATTCTCCGGCATAGGGTATTTAACTGAAAATGTCAAACGGGTGAATATTATACACATTTTCAGGAATAATCGTTCAACAACGCATCTCAAGCAATGAAAGTACAACATTCTGACTAAGAGAAGTAATATTTCAAATTATTTAAAGGTTGTTTAATAGAAGTAGACACAATTATCCCGAACTAAATCATGACTTGACAATGACATACCATTTGTCTCGCTGTACATCTCTGACAATTAAGCCATCCTCAACAAAATCAAAACAAGGTTCACTAGCGACAAAAAGCATTTTAACTCGCATTGTTACTTTCATCTGTTTCCATCAATACTAATTCTTTATCAACGTCCTTTTGTTCAAGCTTTTCAGTTTCTTCATCTCCAGATTTCTGGGAATCGGTTTTTGGGATTTCAACCACAGGCTCAACAGAAGCTTCTGAATTTCCTTTAGGAGTCAATGTAGCCTCACCATTTTTACCATGGTTACTAGATTTTAACCATGAAAACTGTAAGTTGTGACCATTCCAGCATTTACCATTCGAAAATGCCTTTTCAGCTGATTGTCGGGTTGTGAAGTATACACAAGCTGAATATTTAACGTTTCCAGAGTCATTTTCGCTATCGGCAGGCTCTAGAGTATCTAGTTCCACCTTAGAAAGATCACCGAACTGTGAAAAGTGTTCTTTCAAAACTGCAACCTGAATAACCACACACATGAACATAAGCAATCTAACAGAAAAAACTAGGTCAAAAGATAAGGGCTGGGTTCATTTCAGAACTCTAAATAATTACAGAACTTTCAGAACTCCTAATAAACAATCTTTTTATTTATATATTTTTATATTTAGGGTACTATTATCATTCATTATATGTATTTTTATGATTACATACATGTTAAAGAGTAGTTTTATCCTTTTTATATGTAATTTTATAATAACACATATGTAAACTAGTTCTTTTTACATATATGATCATAAAAATACACATAATAAATGATAAAAGTGCCCTAAATATGTATAAAATTATTGTTTGTTAGGAATTCTGAAAGTTCTGCAATTATTTAGATTTCTGAAATGATTCAAACCCTAAAAGATAATAGTAATAACAATAACAATAACATGCTTACATTGGCAAGATCAACTGGCAGAGATGAAATTATCTTAAATGCAGTGGGACGATTGTCGAGTTTGAACCGATTGGTAGCAACTAACGGACCAACATGTAGCAATGGGCGTAGTGATGGTTTCAACGCTGGTGCTTCTTGTACTACAACCACAGCCGTCGATTTGGATCTTTGTGGCACAGCAGAATCCATAGATTTTTTACCATTACCTATCACTTCAGCTCCCGGTGAAGATAAAACGGTTTCAGCTTTTACAGAATCAGCTACAATTCCTAGTTTTTGTTTTTTCGCCACCTGTTCAGGTTCTACGTCTCCTTTTGAAGCTGTAGCCTGCAGACAAAAGAAATTATGCATTTAGGGTGGCAAACAAACTGAATGAACACGAACATGTTCACGATCACTTAGTGAACGTAAACGAATACAAAAATGTTCATGAACATAAATGAAGACGAACAAACGTTATATACACATTTTAAAATAAAATATGCATTTTTATCAGAAAGATTATAAGTAGAATCCACCAAATAAATATCTACTTAACATAAACTATCCGAACATAGTTGACGTAATTATCATAAACTTAATTAACACAAAAATTGAGGAAGTTTGTCAAGCTTTAACACAAACTGAAATTGAAATGGTCAAATAAGGGATGTTGGCGGAGGCGTATGGTATAACTATGATTTTAAATTTATAAAATAAAACCCATAAAATAAAAATATAACATAAAAAACCTTTAAATGAACAGACACAAATGAACATAAACGAGCAAACATAAATGAACTCATTACGGAACGTTCACGAACATAAACAAACGAACATAGCCTTTGTTCATGTTCGTTTGTTTAACTTATAAACGAAATTTCTTGTTCATGTTTGTTCATTTATTTAACGAACGAACTTCCCGCCGAACGGTTCACGAACTGTTCGCTAAACATTCGGTTCGTTTACAGCCCTATATGCATTGCTTCATAAAGTGATTCATTAAAACAAGATAAAATAGGTGTTTACTTGTTTCGCAAGTTTGTCTAACTTGCGACGAAAGTCATTTCTCTTCTGATCAAGCATTTCTTGTTTTTTGCGAAGCTCTTCCTTCAAAACCTCTAAATTCTCAAGCTTCTTTTGTGAAGGTGGTTTTGAAGTGTTGGTAACCACGGGCATTGGATGATCAGAAACAGGGGCAATTATGTCATTATGTGAAGATGAAACTGGCATGCCACGTGGTGGCACAGGTGGTATGTTATAGCCACTGATTGTTCCGTTAACTGGAATGTTATCACGATTAGCCCAAAATAGTTTAATAAAGCGATTACCCATCACAGCATCAGGTGCCGTTAAAGCAGCTTCTGCTTCTTCTCTTTTGGAAAACTGAACAAAAGCCCGTTCACTATTTAAAGGAATACGAATATCAATCACTTCACCAAACTTATGAAAATGTGAAATTAGGATTTCCCTTCGGTTCTGTTGGAGTGGAACACCGTTCACAAATAACGTACATTGTGCCTTTTGAGACGGCTTACGCACAATTTTTTCACTTCCACTTTGCATTTTCAGAGATGAGTTTGCAATGTTTTGTTTATTATTTAATGCCCCTGTTTTTCAATTAAAGAACTTGCTTTAGAAACCATATTTCCTCGCATTTCGGTTTTGCCTTTTGTACTGTTAATTCTTCCCATTGCGGTCCCATCGCTTTTGACCACATGTTCATCAGAGTCATCAAGTGGGCCAACACGATGATCCGCAGATGGGCTCGGATCCAACAAAGACCCACTTTCCTTTACGTTAGACTGATTTGTCGATTGCAATGCAGGTGCTGTTTGAGAATTATTGCCCCATAGAGGCTGGTCAGGATCATAAAAGTCGGAACCGACACCGTCAGCTGAACCAATGAATGCTTCATTTAAACCTGACCCACTAGAACCCACTCCTCGTTTGCCAGTTTTTCCATGTGATGGTTTGAATGAATTCGTTGAGGTACCAGAAGCAGGTAAAGGTACCGGTGGTACTGCAGGCGTATTTGCATTTTGAAGTGATACTGGGAGATTAAACTGTGAAAGGCTCTGTAAGTTGTGAAATAACCAAAGAAATAACAAAAAATTCAGATATGAATTTTAAAAAGATAATATTTCATTTAGAGTAATATGCCATTTTCATCCCTGAGGTTTGTCCATTTTCGCGACTTTTCGTCCAAAGGTATGTTTATTCACATTTGGATCCAAAAGGTTTAAAATCTTGCCATTTTCATCAGGCTCGTTAACTCCATCCATTTTTCTCCGTTAAGTCAGGGGTATTTTCTCCTTTTTTGTTAACTTAAAGGGCAATTCGGTCTTTTGAATACTTGTACATTATGCTAAATGCTTGTACGTAAAGTGAAAAAGACTGAATTGCCCTTAAAATTAACAAAAAAAGACGAAAATACCCCTGACTTAATGGAGGAAAGTAGATGAAGTTAACGAGCCGGGGTGAAAATGGCAAGATTTCAAACCTTTTGATCCAGATGCGAAAAAACAAACATTTGGACGAAAGTCGCAAAACTAGAAAAACTCAAGGATGAAAATGGCATTTTACTCTTTCATCTTTTTCAATCTATGCATTTGGAATATATCATACCTGAACATCTTCAACAACAATACGGTTAACACCATGCTCCATCGGACACATGTCACCTCTAAGACAAAAAACCTTGTTCCTCAAAATCTCTACATCGCTGATGTGCAAGTCCCATACCCATATTCATAGAAGGATTAATAGATCTATAAGCTCCTTGTAAACCAAGAGGATGTAACGGGTCCAGACCACCATTTGGTAACCCTGGAACCATCGCAAACGCACCCCAGGATGGACCATACGCATTCGAAACCGTTGGTAAACCGCGCCCACCAAACATACCAGGACCGGCACCCATCTGAGAAGCAATATCATGTTGGTTCCAAACACCTCTACCCCTGATTGAACCAAGGTCCCCCCTAATCCTTTGGTTCAAATCCGAATGTCTCCTGTTGTTTTTCCATGGTTCACTGGACTGAGAGCCAGATTCCTTGTAAATATGGCCATTTTCGAAAGATCTGTTTCCCCGTTTATATGGTTTAACATATACTTGTTCAGCAGCTTCTCTTTCTTGTGATTGAGATCTTGCTTCGTCTCTTCTACGATGTTTATGGTTGCGATCGTCATCGTCATCATCACTGATTTCTTTCTCATCGGGATTGCTTTCAGATATGGAAGGTAAGTGAGCTGGTTCTTGATCTGAAGCTTTAAGCTCCATTTACTAATTATGATGAAGGAAAGTTGAAGATACTTTATGGCTGGCAAGTTGTAATAGTTACTAGTAGAACCTGAAATATTTTAAAGGACAGCATAA
Source organism: Scalesia atractyloides (assembly GCA_947069175.1). Classification (NCBI taxonomy): domain Eukaryota; kingdom Viridiplantae; phylum Streptophyta; class Magnoliopsida; order Asterales; family Asteraceae; genus Scalesia; species Scalesia atractyloides. The sequence continues at coordinate 79,324,836 of CAMTDV010000010.1, forward strand.
TTGTTCATTAAATTCAGAAGTGGCAAATCATAAGGAAGTTATGCCTGAAGTTGAATGGGCCGTTGAGAATAAAATGTTTTCTATGATGCTTGGTGAATTGTTGATTTGACAAACAATATGTATGTGAAGTAATAACTCGAATGGAAGCATGTGACAATGAGAATAATGAATTCGTTATTTTATTCATATATATTATTACAGAGCGCTATAGCGAATAGCGTAGCACTCGTGTCGCTATTTGATTTTGGCGTCTCCATAGTGAGCAAATAGCAGGATTTTAGGTTCTTTTTCTTTTTTGCTTTAATATATGTAGCGGGATTTTATAGGTATAAAATAGCAGGATTTTAGGTTTTTTGTTAAGCATGCATATAAAACAACGTACAAAACAGCTTATTTGAATATAATATACATCTATGTTGTCAAAGACGCAAGGCGCATAGGCCTCGCCCAGAGCCTAGGCGCAAGGCGCAAAAAAAAAGCGAGGGTTTTTTTAAGAAAAGCGCATATAGAGGAAAAAAATTAAAAATATATTATGCTTTGAAAATTAAAATTATTAACAAAAGTTTATATAAATATAACTTATTTTTGATACATTTAGAGCCTATTGGGTAGAAAAAATCGCAATAGCAAAGAAAAAGCCCAACAAATATAAACAGAAGTCAAAAGAAAGCCCAAGAAATAATAAAACCTAACACTAAAACCCTTAGGTTATCTGTAAAAAAGAAAAGATAGTGGCGCAAGGGAAAGATGCAGCGTACAACGTGAAGTAAAAACTATCAGATGGTGAGTCTAGCAGCGTTCAGGTTTGTCTTCTTCTTGTTTATCACCTGACATCCATAAACCCTCGCCTCTACCTCGCTTGCGCCCAGCTCTAGGCGAGCGCCTGACCAGGGCTTTTACAAAAGAGACGCAATTTTGCGCCTCGGTCACCACCAGGCGCTTCAACCTCGCTGCGCCGCGCCTCTGCGCCTAGGCGCGCGCCTAGTGAGCTTTTGACAACATAGATATACATATAAAATATTTCTAAAATTTTCTCCTAGTGTGTCGCTAAACATAGAATAGCGCCCGCTATTTCATCGCTATCGCTACGTAGAGTGTCGCTATCTTCCACTATCGCTATTAATAACTATGACTGAATGTAACTAAGTATTATAATGGTGGGATAAGTAGTTAGATATCTTAAAGTTGATTTTGTAAATAAAGAAAATTGGGAAGTGTGGAAGCTTTCTAATGGTGTTTCCTATTTACTATAAAATACATGAAGAAGAACAACGAAATAGTTGAAACGTTTCTTCGTGGATCAATTAGATAATTTACGTTGGGTCGTACCACAGTTGCATTTTCTCTTGGTTTCCTAGAAGAGGGTCAAGGCCCAAGCTTCACAACAAAAAGAAAAAAAAAACAATGGTAAACAGTGTTTAATTTGTATTGAGTTAACTTTTAGAAACTAAAATATTGTAATCTTGCTTAACAACTTAATTTTTTTTCCTTCAAAAAAAGAAAAACCAACTGGTCTGCTTATGTACAAAACTGAATTATTGTTTTATGATTTTACTCATAAGAAAATCTAAATAATTTAAAAAAAACCCCCGGAGGGATTATTTTAGTTAGGGATTGGTATAAAAGTGTGATGTTTAGCCAATAAACTGAATTGACTGTTCGGATGCTATAAAGATATGGATTTGGCTAAACAAGTATTTTTATAAGTATAATCTCATAAGTCAAATAACAAAAAAAAATATTTATACATTTGGAAAGTGTGAATACTCATAATAAATTATGCACGAAAACTTCATGCCATTTTATTCAACTAACATGTGAAGATTTCTATATCACAAGTTATGGTTCGTACATTGTGGCACGTGTTAAAACTCAGCCAATCAACTAGGATCCCTGTAGAGAAAACAAACTATATAGTATATTGTATAGAAATTGATCGTCAAACGTCATGGTTATAGGATTTTTAAATACTATAAAACTCGGAAAACTTATATTTACCAATTAACATAAGAAAACATTTATATATATGGAACGTGTAAATACTCATAATTAATATTGCATGAAAATTTAACAGATGGACTAAAATGTGAGATTTCTATATGCCAAGTTATGGTTCATTAATGAACTAACACGTGTTAGAAACTCAAACCATTTGACTAGGATCCCTATAGAAAAATTAGTATGTTGTATGAAAATGATAGTAAAGTGCAACGGTTATATGATATGTGAAAGGTAAAGAGCTAACAACTGATAGAGTAAAGGACTTACATAGAAGAGGGCTAACAGTTCCCAATGAGAAAAAAAGTTTAAGGTTAGGGTTAAAATACATGCTCCCATGTTATGTTAGCTATTTATAATTGATCATACCTAATAATTTTTCAAATAATAAAGATAAGAATGTTTATAGAACTTAATTGATTGTATATATGCTTATGGATTTTTGTAAGCCACTAATGTTATCAGCACAAAGCAAGGCAAAAGTCGGGCAAAGAAAGTTTCCACGTTCAGGCAAAATAAGTTTCCACGTTTGGGTAAAGTACACCCCCGTGTTTGGCCGAAGTAAGTATCCGCGCCGCTTATGTGGCAAAACATAAAACATTATAAAGGTTATGATTGCTTTATTATGATAATTGTCTTTGTCCGTTTTAAATAAATATAATTGGCATGATATTTTGAAAGTGGAAACTTTGTGTACGATTAAAACTATAGACTTGCTAACGTAAGATGACCTCAAGAGTGTATGTGACCTCTAGGAGCAAGGGTAAGGATTTCAAACCTTAGAGGCATCGAGAGGCTTTTCTAAAGAGAAAAGTTGAGAGATTTCCTTTATAGTTAAACTCACTTGTTTTAAGAGGTAACTTTCTAGTGAAAAGTAGCGACATATGTGAAGAGTCTTGTGTGATAGTATTAGTTTACTGGAGTTAGGAGGTAACTTTCTATTGAACTACTGTGAGACCTAAATATTTTGAGAACTAAAAAGTGAGATTTACATTGTAGCAAGCTGTGCAAGTTGAGAAGGATATGTGCCTATGTGGACGGAAGAACTAGATTAAAAAAAACTGGAGACATTTGGGATAATACTAGGGTCTCTAAACAGACAATAAAATAATTTAACAGCAACATTTAAGCCAATAGGATGAAATTAACATAAGAAAATAATCTGTGAGACTTTAGGAAATTGGAACTTGGATAAGCAAATAGTTTAGTCAAAAAAAAACATCAAAGGATGCTATCTGTATATGATAACCTTGAATCTGTGATTGTATCATCTCTTTATCAATTTCTGGTTCCAAATTTCAGCATAATTTAGGATCTTGCTCTCCATCATCAGATGGTACCATTCAATATTAAGATTACGAAATTCAATTAAGTTCCTAGGTTTAAAACTCTCTAGAGGGAGAGAAAGAGGTAGAACAACACTCATGGAAGACAAATGATAGCATCAAAAAAAATTATTTCGGTCTCCTCTGTCTTCAATAACTATCTACGAATTAAATTTCCGAACATTAAACACGAAACGGAAGCCCTAAACAGTTCTCAAAGAGATCAAACGGTACAAGCAAATACACATAGCCAACTGCTGAGTCATCACACTCTATAGAAACATCTTCGATGAAGCAGATAACTCATATCACACAGTCTACATTGAAATATTTCGGTCTACACGATGTTCAGCAATATTACACAAGCAAAAAACAATGAACTACAAAGCATCTCATGCGGCAGTTTCAATCAATACGATCAAATCAACGGATCGCATAGGCTCGAAATCAATCAACAATCATATATAATCACCGTACAATTTTAACCTAATATCATGAAATTAACAGAAGTTGAAAGAGACTAACCTCGGTCTAACGATTTTACGATTCTGTGCGTGATTGATATATATATATTATAGCATTCTGAGCTCCAGTTTGTGTAAAATTGGCGGAGCTATTGTTATAGTTGTGTATGTATATCGTCTTCTCTCTCTCTCTCCTCGCCAAATTCTGCAGTTTCTCTCTCTAGGACGGAGGAGGAAAGGTTTTACAGATATGAAAGGGAAGAGGAAGAAAGGGCTAAAATGAAATGAGCAGTTCAAGCCCTCGTACTTTGCAGTACGTACGTTTCTGGTTTCAACTTTGGTAAAGTGTACTTTGACCCCTCTTACTTTGCTACATGCTTGCTTTATCTCTGAACTTTAACGTAGTTTCAGATCTGGTCCCGTTTGAAACACTTATGTTTTCTGTTTTATACAAAACAGAAACCAGAAGCTAGAAAGTATCATCAATCAAAGCATCAGGTTCCTAAGGGGACGTCCAAGTGGCTGAGTGGTATACCTCACAATAGGGATGAGCTCGGAATCGAAAGTATAGATCTTGAAAATGGTAAAAAAATGGGTACATGTACTTGTATAGAAAGTGCTTGGTACGGTACGATACAATACTTGAAGGTAAATCAAGCCAAAATACTGGTATTGTACTGAACCTAAAGTTCCAATCCCGAAAAAAGGCCAAAAGTGGGTATTGAATTGGTACCGGAAATGTCTCGGTAAAGTACGGTTAGGTACTTGGTACCAAATGCTCATCCTTACTCTACAACCAAAAAATTGAAAATTTAAATTATAGGGAAATTGGTCTGTAATAATCTCACCTAGACCTTATTGGCCATTAATAATCTCACCTCAGAATATTCCCCCCACCAGTCTCACCTTTCACCTATTTTTCCTACAATGATCCCCCGTTAAAAAAACTTAACGGAGTTAAGCTTTTTTTCCAAATTACAAACAGATTTTTTAGGGCTTTTGATTAGAACGACGATACGAGTCTATTGATGTAAAACTTGCCTCGAACGGTGCTCCAAACGATGAAAACGACGCTTCAATTCGGGTGTCTAAATTTTCAATTAACCAAAATCAAGTCACTTGGAGTACCATTTCGAAGGAAGTTTTACATCAATGGACTCGTATCATCGTTCTGATCAAAAACCCTAAAAAATCTGTTTGTAATTTGGAAAAAAAGCTTAACTCCGTTAAGTTTTTTTAACGGGGGACCATTGTAGGAAAAATAGGTGAAAGGTGGGACTGGTGGGGGGAATATTCTAAGGAATGGTTATTAATGGCCAATAAGGTCTAGGTGTGATTATTACAGACCAATTCCCCTAAATTATATAAGATGCGGGTTATGGCGTGTTTATCTTAAAAATGATGTATTTGTCCTAGGAAATAGAAATAACGTATTTGTCATAGGTATCGTTGTTAGAAAAATTTTAACATCGGGAAACGGGTCATCATAGAACCAGCTGGCCCATATATATAAGGCGCCATGAGGTTAGTCGGTCTCATATCTTTTAAGCCCAACTTTACGTGTTTTTGGCCCACTCCTTTACTACATTTAAAGACTTATGCTCTGGTTAATGATACCATGTCAGTTTTGAGCCCCAACTTAACATGTATTTGACCCACTCTTCAAGTACATTTAAACACCTATGCTCCAACGATACCTATGCTCCACCTACACTCCCCTAATTTTACTTCTAAATCTCACTCCCTCGAATTTAACTTCTAAATCTACCATTTTTTCTCGGTGTATTTTGAAACTATAAGCCTTAATCTTATGGAGATAATAAGCCTCAATGTGAAACTATGTCTTATAGAGATACACACATTTCCAATATCTCGATACCATTATGCTAAAAAACATTTTATAATTAAAACATTTTGGTATAAAAGATATGTCTATAGCTCAAGCCTTCTTTTATCCTTCCAACGCTTGCTTTGAGAACTTGTAAGATAAACAAATCATATGGTTTTCTAATCATACAGTTTCATTATTAAAAATAAAAACATCTATAGGTAAATTTAATCTTCTTAAAAACATTTTATTTATTATATATTTGTAAAGAAAAACTAGTTAATAAAATCAAACAAAGAGCGACTGGTTTACCCCGCAACCCACACATCTCATATTTTCATTAATTTATTTTATGAGTGAAAATTCAGCTTATTTTTGTTAATTAGTTCAATTTAAGGCCATAAACGAACCGAACGTTAAGCGAACAGTTCGTGAACCGTTCGGCGGAAAGTCCGTTTATGTTTGTTCGATTGGCTTAACGAACGAACAAACAAACACGAGCAAAAAATTTTGTTCGGTTAGCTTAGCGAACGAACACGAACACAAGTTCGTGAGCGTTCGGTAATATGTTCGGTTACTTCTTCGTATTCGTTTGATTATATTAAAAATAATAAATAAGAAACATTTCATTTAAACATATTGAAAACTTGAAACCCTATATTTTTCTAAGTTAGCTAAAATTTGAGATCAATATGTCCTGGGTTCGATTCCCACAAGGGGGGTGTAACATCCGTCAAAAAACGGGTTTCCAAAACCCTCTTCGTTTATTAACCGAATAGTCAGTCATAAATTTTCGTCGCGTATATATTGTTTATTTTAATTTTAAAACGATACATAATTAATAAACATTGTTAGAATTTTAAACCATAATTGATAAATGATAAAAATAAGTGAGAAAAAAATGAAATAAGGCTGCCGGGTTTCGAACCCGGGTCAGCCGGTTCAACAAGCAAACAACACACCACTCCGCCACACGCTCAACTTTGGAATAATACTGAAACGATTAATACTTAAATCAAAACTCGAATTCAAAAACCAGACATCAGCGCGGCAGAACTCGCAATCATCGGAAAATCCGGCAATCCGCGAGTTCAGCCATTCTCCTTTTGACTAAAACGCTATAACTGACAACAACATCGGTTATAACCGATGTCTAGCCCCAATTCCAGTCGTAACCGCCGGAGAAATTTGACCGGAATTCTTGAAACTGAAATCGGACAGCTTCTGTCAATCTATAAATACCATGTGTATTTCTCTCAAACCTGCTCACACTCGCACAACTTTCACCCTCTCGCTAACCTTTCAACAAGTCTCTATTCATCAAGAACATCTCGCCGGAATTTTTCTGCAAATCGCCGGAAAACCGAAGAATCCATTCCCTTATTGCCCTACTCTAAAATAGGACTTCTAGAGCTCAGACAGAAAGCATCGCACTCACCTCAAACTTCTGGTAGAGCCTCTGTCACAAGTTATACATCGCCGGAAATTGCTGAACCCGTCGGAGTTAGTCACCGGAAAACCGGGCCCCTGTGTTCGGTATGCATTCTAAATCTTTCTGTCAGTTCTATTCAATTTATTTGTTCAAACTCTAAAACAACAGAGCAGTGAAATCAAATGCTTAACAAATCTGTGTTCGATCTGAGATTAACGAAGAAGATGAACAACGTGTAGTTTATAAGTATAATTAAAAATGGGATTTGTATCGGGTTAGACACACAGTCCAGTGGTGGACTGTGTGCACTTAAAACGCAAAGATACCGAGTTCGAGTCCCATACGTAGTACTGAATCCTTTATATTAACCGAGCATTTTATAACGTTAATATCAAACAAAACATATAATACGTAAATATAATTAAAATCAGTATTTTAACCAGGTTAGACACACAGTCCAGCGGTGGACTGTGTGCAAAGTTAAGCCACAGGTCCCGAGTTCGAATCCTGCTTCTGTAACCAGTTCTAGCAATTATCAAAGCTTTTTAAAAAGAGACAGAAATGAATTAATCGAATTAATATATAAATATAATTAAAATCAGTATTTTAACCAGGTTAGACACACAGTCCAGCGGTGGACTGTGTGCAAAGTTAAGCCACAGGTCCCGAGTTTGAATCCTGCTTCTGTAACCAGTTCTAGCAATTACCAAAGCTTTTTAAAAAAAGACAGAAATGAATTAATCGAATTAATATATAAATGTAACTAATCAGATTTGTTTCGGGTTAGACACGTAGCTCAGTTGGTAGAGCTGCGTGCACGCGTACGGGAGGTCACAAGTTCGAACCTCACTCAGCGCGCATAATTAACACGGTCCGACCGGTCAACGGTCAACTGGTCAACGGTCAACTGGTCAAAAAGTCAAAAGTTTTTATTTTCTTTTTATTTATTTATTTTATTTAAAAATCAATTAAAAACATTTAAAAATAATATTTTTGAAGTTAGAAAATTTCCTTAAACTCACAAAAATAAACCTAACAATCCCATTAAGAACACTAATTAAAAATATTAATCTCAAATAAAAGTTTATTTATTTATCGAACTATTATGTTATTATTTAGGTTAGTTTCCTTGCCGATTAAATCCGAATTCGTGCGCATTCATCATCAATCCAAGAAACGCACCCACTGTGAGTGAATTCTTACAAATTCCCCTTTTTATTCATGTTTTGGGGTGTATCATGTGTCGCCTAAATTAATTCGCTTATTCAAACTCGTGCTATACCATTATATGATCTAGACTTAGAATGTAAATATTGTTTGTTGTGATGTATTACATATTGTCAAGTTGTATGCAAATTATTCATTAGGCCCATCAGTTCCTCGTGGGAGACGAGTTGAACAACGCGTGCCTCAAAAACATTCATTAGGCCCATCAGTTCGTTGAACAACGCGTGCCTCAAAATCATTCATTAGGCCCATCAGTTCCTCGTGGGAGACGAGTTGAACAACGCGTGCCTCAAAAACAATCATTTGGTGTATGTGTGTGCAATATTTAATATTATGTGTTTTGTGAATAAATTTACATCTACATTTACTCATATGTGGTTATGCACTTTATTTTGTAATTGATTCAATAAACCCGTTTAAATGTTTACATAGGATTCACTCGCCAACTTTTTGTTGACCCAAAAACCTATTTTTACACATGATACAGGTGGACAGGATGAAGCAAGGAACATGTAGGAAATTGCCTTAGAATAAAAACAATAAAGTCTTGAAAGATGTATAGAACATTTTATACTTGTATTATTGATTGTAATGATTCTCCTTTAAATAGAAATAATAAATATGAAACGTTATAATAAATGTCATGAGCTTTGATGAAAACCCAATCATGCCCCAACCACCTTTTCCGCTGCGGGTCGGGGTGTGACAGGGGGTCTCATATTTATTGGGTTTTCTCCTAAATTGGTGTATATGCATTATGCCTAGGGGAGATGAATATGATCGGGTGGTTCCGTTGGTGGCACAATGATACTCCAGTGGTCCGTCAGTGATCCAAATTTGTCGTTCAAAAAAAAATAAAATTTAGCCATTCTAAGACATCTTGGGATAATTATGTCTAAGTTAAACTTTTAGTAATTATGTCTAAGTTAGTTAAACTTGGTTCATTGTTTGGTGGTTGTAATAGACTTTTTGTATTTTGATTTATCATTTGATTGTTGTATTTAACTATTTATGTCCAATGTTTAAGGATAACGATGTTTCTATTTTTTATTTTCAACTTAAATGTTCGTTTATGTTCGTTTTTATTTGCTTGTGTTTGTTTGTGTTCGAGACTCGTGTTCACGAATTGTACATGAACAATTGAATTTCCTTAACGAACGAGCATGAACATAAACTTATGTTCGGTATGCGTTCATGCCAGTTCACGAACATGTTAATTTCCTTAAAGGACGAACACAAACATGGCCTTGTTCTTATTCATTCGGTTAGTTTACAACCCTAGTTATATTCATAAATTTTTAAGTTGTAAAGTGACCAAAGTTATGTGATCAAAAAAGGTACATATTTAGTGGGTTGGTCTAATTTTGCAAAGTACAAGTTCACGAACATGTCATTTCTTTAATGAATGAACACGAACAAGAAATCTTGTTCGGTAAGCGTTCGTAAACAGTCCATGAACAAGCTTGTTCTTTAATGAAAGAACACGAACACGATTCGTTCGGTTCGTTTATGGTGCTAATTGTGGCTAAGAGGTTTACAAAACTATTGGAAATGAGGGGTTAGGAGAGGAGTTAACATCTAATGCGAAACACCAAAACCAAATACAATAAAATATGTTCATATATGGTGTGCACATTATAACCACTATCTACACCATATAAATTATCAACAAATGGAGGCATTAGGTGTTGTACCCCATGTTTTGGGAGATTTTAAAAAAAAAATTGTTGATATTTCATTTGTACCCAAATCTACTTGATATTGTAGGTTTAATCCAAAAGTTTTTAGTTTTTCCAATTTAACCTCACAACTTTTTTACTTTCAACTTTGATCCCCTATGTTTTTCATATTTTGCAAAATTTTTCGTTTTATGTTTGGTTCTAAATTTTGCGAGTTAATACGACACAATGTGTGTTTAGTTCAATGATTTTTACGTTTTGTTATACGTTTCATTCTAATTTTTGTGAGTTAACATGGCGCAACGTACGTGTGTTGTTCAGTGTATTTACATCGTCTATTTTTTCCCGTTTAATAAGTTCGTCACAACGTGCGAGTCCTAAATCGAGTTAGTTATTATTTTCTATGTTTTATATTTCAGTCTAATTTATCCATGTTAAGACGCCACAACTTCAATGTTGGTGGTCGTTGGCTATAGTGTGGCATTGGTGCTATTTATCACGGTTTTACGCTCCCGCCGCAACGCATGGGCTTAATACGATAGGTTATTTGTATGGATACAAGTCATGTAACCTAGTAATTATGATACCATTAATTGTATTGAGCTTATTTGGTGAATTACTTATTTGTATAAGATAGTTATAGAGACTTAATCAACAAAAACATCTTTAACACATTGTAAATGTGAATCTGATCAACAACGTGTCAATTTCGTTGATTGCGACGCAACACACGCGGGTCAATGTTCTAGTTTACTATAAAAAGATAAGAGTAAACTGCCATTTTGGTCCCTGAGGTTTGGCCACTTTTGCCACTTTAGTCCAAATCTTAAACCTTTTGTATTCGGGTCCCTATGGTTTCAGTTTTGTTGCCATTTTGGTCCAAACGTGAAATCAGATCAGATTCCTCAAATTAAACCCTTATGTTTTGTCCTTTTCCTCAGGGGTAATTTAGTCATTATAATTTTATTATAACTCATTAATAATTAAAATGATAAAAACCAAATAAAATCTTTTACCCTATAAAAGCACATAAACCTTCTTCCTCTTCCCCAAATCCCAAACCCTAATTCTCCTGCAAGTAGATCAACAATGATGGTGGGGACGAGTAATGCGGTGGAGGTAGCGAAGATGAATGTGGTGGTGGCGGCGGTGATTACCTTAGAGGTGGCAGTGGCGAAGAGTAATGTGGTGGGGATGGTGAGGGTGAGCACGGATGTGGTGGTAAGGGTGAGGCGGTGGCGGTGGTGATGGTGATGGAGGAGGAGGTAAAGGTGGAGGAGGTGAGGGTGTCGGGGTGGCGACGATGATGGTGATAGTGGAGGCGGTGAGGGCGACGATGTAACACCCCAAATCGCGTATAACAACAACACACGGCGGAAACACTTGGGGAGTCACGTTACAAATTGTTTCACAACACCTCATATTTCAAGTTTTGTTTTATTGAATAACGAATTACATTGTCTTGGAATAACGAAAACGAAATACAATCAAATTGTCTTTCAAATTTTAAAGTCACTAAGGCCCGAGTCCATCCTATGTGTAGCACGCAGCAACAATCATCACATAGATAAACCTGAAACATATGTGAAAATAGGTACGTCAGCATAAAAATGCCTATGAGTAACATATGTTTTGTTGTTTAGATTCATGGCTTTATTTAAAGAAATGTTTAAATGGTTTCAAAATAGCCATGAATCCATATAAAATGTTTTTCTTTTATAGATCATATGAAAATCAATGATATAAAAGAGGTAATGTAGGGTTATCTTAATAACCAAAAAGTGTCATGAATAAGCCATTGTTTTTGTGTAAACCTAATCGTCAAGTATAAATCAAATGTCAAGTAACTCAATGTCAAGTAACCAATGTCGAGTAAACCATTGTCATGTAAATCAATGTCAAGTAACCAATGTTGAGTAAACCAAAGTCATGTAAATCATTGTCAAGTAACCAATGTCGAGCAAACCAAAGTTATGTAAATCATTGTCAAGTAACCAATGTCGAGTAAACCAAAGTCATGTAAATCATTGTCAAGTAACCAATGTCTCGTATAGTCAAAATGTCTTATATAAAACAACGTCTTTGAATAAACAAAAGTTTTATTCAAATCAAAGTTATGTTTTATAAGCCGTTGTTTTTTATTGTTAAAACATATCTTATGGTTTGTTGGCGAATACATTCAAACCTTGTTAATTGTCGGATAAACCTTTATAAAGACAAAGGTTTACCAATGTTCATCGGATTATGTCATTCCCCAATGGATACTTCCAAAACTAGGAAGCGGGAATGAGGTGTCAAACCGATGGTACAATTACATACTACCGGTCGGTCATAAATGTTAATGAATGTATCATTGTCGAGTTCAATGCACCAATATGTCAATAACAATGCAAATATGTATGAAAATGTTTTGAAACCATGTACTAGTATGCTTAGTCAACATACATAGCAAGAAATGTCTTTGAAAATCAAGGTGCTAAATATGCTAAGACAACATATGAAGCAAATGCAATTGAAATCATGTACTATATGTACTATGTAATCAAAGCATGTATTGTGTCATGAAAACACGAAAGTAGATATAGGCACATATGTTTCACCCCAAAATATTTGAAAATGTAAAAGAGGGGACTATGTACTCACTTGGGATTGCAAGAAAGTCCTTGTTCAAGAAGATAAACCAAAGCTCAAGAGTCCGAGAAATTATGTATGTCCTAATATCGGACAACTATGTTAATATCGAGACTTTAATCGGAGGATTTGGATAGAATGAAGTCTTATAAACCAAACGAGTATTGGAACTCATATGAAATGGTTTAATAAAGTTTACATTCTGGTTTGGAAAGGATCCTAAGTGCTTTTTGACCCATAATGGCTCGTTAAGGTAGTTTACGCTACTTTAACGTATCATTTGCGTAAACGCGTGATCGGATGGTTAGATATGCCCTATGATAAGTCTTATATGCCAAAACAAGTTTAATATAGTTGTAACATCAGTCTATATGGAAAAACATTGGTTACATAAGCTTAGAATCAATTTATGCGCAAAAAGGGCATTTTGGTCATTTATAAAGGTATACTAGGCGACTTAACATAATGCTAACCAAACGACGTGACCATAATGTATAACCTCATAGGGCTATTCCCTATGCAACTATGGTCCCTAATATAATTTTGGCTGGATCCTAAGATCGACCAAACTGGTCGGATTCGAAAGTCGAAGCGGTGGTCGAGAATGCTCGACTTACGACCCTAAGCAAGCACTAAACTAAAAATGACGAGTTAGACATGTTAAGCATGCCTAACCTAGTTTATAAAACTGATTTGGTATCAAAACAAAGTGTTTTGATACCCGAAAATAGTTCCGTCGTATAATGCGCAAAAGTGCGCATTATCGACCGAAACTTTGACTCGTCACTACAACTAGCAAACGTGGTAATCAGTAGGTATGATCTCTATGGATCATAACCATCGTGATTATGATCACGTTGCAAAGTCCAATTGGACTTTGACTTGACCAATTAATGGTTAAAGCTGAAAGTCAAACTCTGTTTGACTTTTAGCTTGAAATAGCTAAACAAATGAAACAAGACAAGGATAGAGCACTTACTTGTGTTGTAGAACACCCAAGAGCTCCAAGAAGACAAGAACAACTCAGGTAGGAGGCATCCAACAATGTGGTAGCCTCCACTTAGAGTGTTTGAGAGAAAGAAAAGAATTGAGCAAGGAATGAGGTGAACTTTTATGGGTATTTATAGTGTTCTTGGATCAACAAGATCATTTAAAGTGTCCCATGTGTTGGCATGATCTTATGGAAGTCCTAACAAGTGTCAAATGCAGGTGAATTGGTGGCAAAATTGATTTGCTTGGTGTCCAAGGAGTAAACAAGAAGCTGCCACCTGTTTGCAACAAGTCTGATGAGCTGGGGACCCCTTACGGACCGTATGGGGTTTTGCCTTACGGTCCGTAAGGCCCTTGCAGGGGCTGAAGTTTCAAATTTGGCAGAAATGGCCCCTGAACTTGATTTTGACGCGTTTTGGCACTTTTAACACCCGTTAACCCCATTTTCAAGCTCTATAAGGACAATAATGTAACATCCGTAAAAAAACGGATTTTACCAAACCCGCTCCGTTTATTAACCGAACAATCAGTTAAAAATTTCGTTGCGAATTTAATGCCCAAAATAATTTTAAACGATACATAATTAATTATTATATGGGAATATATAATTAGTTTTTGAAAAACTGTTAAAAATAAGAAAATAAAAATGATTTGTTTCTGCCGGGTTTCGAACCCGGGTCAGTCGCCGGGTCACGGTTCAGCAACTTAACACACGCACACTCAACCACTGCGCCACTGATGAATCTTGTTAATTATTAGCATCAAATAATTCATACATCTTTTTCGAATTCAAAACCGGCGCCCAAATGCAGTCGTCGGAAATCCCGGCGATCTCGCCAATAATTTAACGATTCCTTCAGTTATAACGTAAACTTTAACTCATCATCGGTTATAACCGACGTCTGAGTCCGCGACACCAACTATAACCGCCCGGAGAAATTATAACCGACGAATCAAGTCGGAAATCGGACCAAGTTCATCGATAACCTGTCTTATAAATACCCCCTCGAACCTCTGCAAACATTTTTGCTCAAAACCGCACCCTTTCTCGGCGAAAACTCACTCGCCGGAAAACTTCTGTATCTCGCCGGAAAACCGAACCATCCACTTCTAAGCCTTACTGAACCCTCTGAGCTTATACCGAAGTCACCCACATCCTTTTCAAGCTTTCTGAAGACTCGCTGCTGCAAGACACACGACGCCGGAGTCTGTTGCTGTCGCCGGAGTTCTGCCGGAAAACAGAGGAATCCAGTCGGTATACCTCACGCTTAAATCGTCCCTTCTTTTTATTTAATCTCACTTGTAATTAACTAAAGAACGCTAAAGAAACTGATTAAAACATTGAACCAGTCGGACTTCCGATTCTGGTTAAAATCGACGAAGAAGACGAAGTCCTGTAATGTTTAAGTTTATTATAAATCAAGTTATAACTCGGGTTAGACACACAGTCCAACGGTGGATGTGTGCACAATAAACACTAACGTCTCGAGTTCGAATCTTGTCCCACACACGCTGCCTTAATAAAAATGTATTTTTTTTTGATTAACCGAACCGGGTCACCACTGGTATATGTTAAGTATAATAATAACCGGAATAATAGCCAAGATAGACACACAGTCCAGCGGTGGACTGTGTGTATGTTTAAATCACAGGTCACGAGTTCGAGTCCGGTCTACTGCACCGACTCGGACAATTATTTACCTTTTTAAATAAGTCAGAAATGAAAGTACTTAGTTTGTATTTAAGTATAATAAAAATCGGTTTATATAACATGTTAAACACACAGTCCAGCGGTGGACTGTGTGTTAACGCAACCCACAGGTCCCGGGTTCGAGACTTGTGGAGCGCACCGGTCCGATTCAGTTAAATCGTTTTTAGAAAATAAAGGATTTTCTGTTTAATCTAATTAGTATATAAATATAATTAAAAACAGATATATTTCGGGTTAGACACGTAGCTCAGTTGGTAGAGCTGCGTGCACGCGTACGGGAGGTCTCGGGTTCGAGCCTCACTCAGCGCACATATACTCGCATATGAACCGGTCAAAGTCAACAGTCAACGGTCAACGGTCAACGGTAAAAAAAGTCAAATTTTTTTATTATTTTTATTTATTTATTTTAATTAAAAATCAATTAAAAATACTTAAAAATAACATTTTTAAGGTTAGAAAATAGCCTTAAACTCACAAAAATACACCCAACAATCCTACTAAAATGGACTAATAAAATCCGTTTACTTACCGAACCATAATGCTATTTATCTAGGTTAATTTCACTCGTGGTTAAAACCACTTCGCGTGCATTCGACATCATCAACCGAACGCACCTACTGTGAGTGAATCTTACAACTCCCCTTTTTAATACACGTTTTGGGGTGTGTCATGTGTCACAAAATAATTAATTCGTTTATTTAAAATTGTGCCATACCATATCGTGATCTAAACTTAGATTGTTTATATTGTTGTGATTACTTATTTCATTTTGTCAAATTATATGAAATTCATTCATTAAACCCATCAGTTCCTCGTGGGAGACGAGTGAGCAACGTGTGCCTCAAAACCAATCCATTATTGTTCATGTATGAATTATTGAGTTTATATTGTTGGTAGTTATGTCTTTCATATTATCATGGTTATGCAATTCATTCATTAGGCCCATCAGTTCCTCGTGAGAGACGGGTTGAGCAACGCGTGCCTCTAAACGTCCCATTATTGTTCATGTGTGCTTTATTTAATATCTAATGATTGTTGAGTAAGTTTACATCTATATTTACTCATGTGTGGTTGTGCACTCATTTCATAATCAATTAAATAAACTTGTTCAAATGTTTTCCATAGGATTCACTCGCCAACTTTTTGTTGATCCAAAAACCTTTTTACACATGATACAGGTGAACAGGATGAAGCAAGGAAAACATAGGAAATGCCTTAGAAGAAAACAAAGAAGCTTAGATTGATGTTAGGTCATGATGTAATTATAGTTGTAAATTTCCTATTAAATTGTATTTAATGAATATGAAACGTATAATAAATGTCATGAGCTTTGATGATAGCCCAATCATGCCCCGGTCACCTTTTCCGCTGCGGGTCGGGGTGGGCAGGGGTGTTACAGAGTGGTATCAGAGCCACTCCTGTGCCGTTCGGATGTTGGGGCAAAACCTCATCGAGGACGATGAGTCCCTTAGGGGGGGTGATTGTAACACCTAATGGCAACCTCCCAAATGTAGGCAAAAAACCTCATCGAGGATAATGGCAACCTCCTACATGTTGGGGCAAAACCTCATCGAGGACGATGAGTCCCTAAGGGGGGTGATTATAACACCTAATGGCATACCTCCCAACATCGTCCGTGGACAGAAGAGATTCCTGGTTCATAAGTAATGCCCTACCTCTAAAATCACCAACGCGTTTTGGGCTTAATGCTAGTGGATGAGAGGAGAACTCCACAGTTAAGCGTGCTCAGGTGGGAGTAGTACCAGGATGGGTGACCTCCTGGGAAGTCTCCACCAGGGCAACAAAAAACAAAGCCGTGAGTTCCTGGATGGGCCACCCATCAAGGGCAAAGCGGACAATATTGGTGATAACGAGGGGCAGGGGTGTTACAAATAAAGCATAGGGAACTTGAAATGTGCTAAAAAATATTCCGGATGTCGGTTCGTTTGGTAGTACGGTTGCGGTTTTCGGTTAATTACGACGAAAAGCATAACGAACGCGCAAATGGCCGTACATGTGTAACGAATGATATTTTTGCATTCCAATCATTAATGTACAAGATTTTAATGATTACAAATTTTGGATGTGCGTACATGTTCCGTATTAAGAAATACATGAATTGGCATAGTTTCGCAGAATTTGCAAAATAGCCCCTGAAGTTGCAAAAGCATGTTTTGCCATACCGAAGCCCTCAAAACTTATTTCTAAGCTATGTTAAAGGTATTTGGGGTATGTTTAGCTTATGACCTTGTTCCGGAGTGTGCGTTATACGAGAATCGGCAGACTTTCGTAGTTTGTCGTAAATAGTCCCTGTGATCGAATAGGCTTGTTTTTGACATACCAAACCCTCCAAAACTTAATTCTAAGTTATGTACAGGTTATTTAGGTATTTTAAGCTTGTGTCATTGTTCCAGAGTGTATGTCGCGTTAAACTGATTACGTTTGCGTAACGGTTTGTGATTTCACTTCCAGAAGCTGTTCGAGAGTTTGTTATCGTGTAATAATCGAATATGTGCAATTGTTATGGATAAGTTCCATAATTCAATGAATAAAACACAAGGTTTTATTGCTTATGAAATTGTTCGAGATATGATAATGACAACTGGAGGCACAGTTGTCACAGACGATGGTGGTGGTGACAGAGGTGGTAGTTTAACACGTGTTTGAGGTGAAGATTCGAACTTCAGAGGTGACGGTGGTGGCACCGGGTTGCTTTCACGTGGTGGTGGTGGTGGGGCATATCTATCACTTGGTGACACTTGCCAAACCGGAGGCGGTGGTGTTCGTCGCGGTTTTACCTATGGTGGTGGCGAGTGTGATCTCACAACTGATGAAGTCTCAAAAACTGGTGGTGGCGGGGACGATTTAACAAACTGTCTGGCGGCTCAGCAGGAGAATTAGAGTTTGGGATTTAGGGGAAGATGAAGAAGGTTCTGTGTGCTTTTATAGGGTTAAAGGTTTTATTAAGTTTTATTATTTTAATTAATAATTAGTTATAATAAAATTATAATGACTAAATAACCCCTGAGGAAAAGGACAAAACATCAAGGTTTAATTTGAGGAATTTGATCTGATTTCACTTTTGGATCAAAATAGTAACAAAACAGAAACCACAGGGACCTATATACAAAAGGTTTGAGATTTGGACTAAAGTGACTAAACCTTATAGACTAAAATGACACTTTACTCAAAAAGATAATGTTAATGTGTGTGGAGTTAAAATAAAGTATAGAAAATTAAATAAACAAGTGAAAATGTAAGTTTTTGAACATCGTGTGGAGTATTTTTTTTTCTTGGCCTTTTTGTGTACGGGTCTTCTTGTTTAGTTTTTGTTTCTTTCTTTATTCTTAAGCTACTGTACAACAATTGTGAAAATATGATTCAGTTAAATTAAAAATCATATTATTAGGCAGCCCATTATCTCTCTAATCAACCACCACACTCTAACACAATTTGTAGAGGTGGTAAGCTGGGTAGATTTATTAACGGATCAAAATGTCAACTTTAGTATTGGTCAAATGATTCAAGTTAAGTGTTAGGTATATTTGGATAACAAACCACAGCCAAACAATCAAGCATAAAACAGAATCAAAACGGAGAAAATGGAACACTAGATTTATGTGATTCAGTCGGTGCGACCGACATTTATGGGCTGCAACTAGCGGTAAGTGCTCAAATAATTACAAGTACATAGATCAATATTTATAAAAATTAATCTAGGTTTAACATAATAACTAGAGTCGGCTAAAATTAAGTTAACTTTATGCCAAAATAAAAAAAATGTTTGTCGACCCAAGGCTAGGGTCGGTTGCCCTCTCTTGGCCATGCCTCTGCAAGCCTGTGCAACATTGACACCCAATATCAAGTTGGGACAAAGTATAGTATTCGTCAAATTAAAACACTAACAAGATTAGGCAAACAAACCAACCCACGAATATCAACCCAGTAAAGTAGGGTCTAGGGAATGTGATCTTCTCAGTATATTCTTGTACTACACCTTGTGCGCCTTAGAGACGAAGGAAGTTAGGTTAATGGTAAGATAGTTATAGGGTGACCCTGCCTTTTATGGTAAGACGGGCAGAGAAATGCCTCAGGCATATGTTCGAGTGCCACACGCTACGGCGCTCATTTGCTACTTGTGAAAGTAAAGTTTTATATTTTGCTATAATATGCAGTACCTATGTTCTAGTTATTTCTAGCAATACTTGTAGCTAGATATAAAACCCTTTAATGTTATTGTCTTTTGCTAGCGTTATGTTAATCTATTTAAGCTTAATAGTTTCTTTCTCACTGACTGTAGGGTTATGCTTGCATTTGATTATAGGCACAATGAGATGGGTTTGATTTTCTCATATTGCATTTCGAATTGGAATATTAGGTTCTTGATGTGAAATCCAATTGCTATCTTCTTTATAGTACAATTCTAGATCTGTAAGTTGTAGAATAAGTTGCTCATTTTTCTCCATATTTCCCTGTTGGAGGTTAGACATAGCCTCCATTTGTAGGAAAACAAAACTTTCAGGGGTTTTTGAAAATCCTTTACATGAATTTTATCACTTTTTTATAAGGTGAAATTTTGATTTTGCATGTCCCATGCTCTAAGAGGATTTAGGCTTCCAACTTATTGTTAAATATTAAAAGGATCTTGTTTTGTTGTTTCCTCTTGTTATAACTTGATTAATTTCTTTCTAATGCCACGCTCGACATGTCTCTATACTTTTCAAATGATTTTCTACAAGATGAATTTTGTACACGTAACTGAATCTCTTATGGAGTAAGTGTTGTAAAGTGACAGGGATAATGTACATAAGTGACTACTACCTATCCCTGAACCATTATGTATATATGTATCATGATCTTGCGATGCCCCGTTATATGGGTCAAAATGGATAAATATTGGAGGGATGGTATCAATAAAATTCAAAAAGGCCTGGTTTTTAGAGTTTCCTTTATTCCTCCGAAAAGCTTGCTTCGCCTTGGGTGATGGAGCCAATGATGACGACATCGATTAGGTATGGGGGTGGTAGCTAGGGAAAGTTGGGGAAGAGATCTTGCCGACATTCTCGGATGAAAATTGCCAAACCGGGAACCACTTGGCTGGAACATTAAGTCAGCAGAGGCAACCTATGAACAATCAATTGGTCCAAAGACCAGTGAAAAGTACCGGCAAACAAGAATGTGTCATATCCGAAGACTTAGATCTTATACCATGTAAAGTGAATAGTAACATATTCCAATGGAGGGGGAATCCTTAATATATAATAATACAAGAAATATCACTCTAGGAAACTTATATCAGTCCATGAGCAATGTAATAATAAAACATATAAGTAATATAATATATACAACTAATGTGTACTATACTCAGATCTAACAAAAAGTAAATGACAGAAGGGCTTGTAGCCTAAGAATATAATGTGTGTAGTAAAGGAGTACTTTTTCAGGTGGGTGAAGGTTTTTGTCTCACTAGAAACATTTGATGTGTATTTAGGAGTAGATTTGTTTGATTTGTGAGTTAAGCGTTCTAAAAAAAGTTTAAAATCTATCGATGATTATTTTACAATTTATAGTCGCGTTTTAAGGTATTTTTTTTTGAGTTTTAAGATAATCACCAACACTTAGACAACCCGTAGTCGGGCGTTTTTTTGCCCAAAACACATCAATCACGCCCCAACCCCCCACCCCCCCTCGGCGCCATAGGGCGCTATTTGCCCATAAAACTCACACCCGCGTGATTTGAAACACGCCAAACCCCACCTCCTTTGGCCAATCACATGCATTCTTTCCTATTTTTGCCCAATACTATTTTTTGATGTTCTTTTATTTATTTAATTGTTTAACACCCCTTTTAAGATAATGCCCTACATCCCCATTACACTCATTTTAGAAAACACCCCATTGCTGACTGGGCTTCCACATGGCGCAAAACACCCAAGGATGGGGTGTTTACAAATGGTCTTAGCTTTGGTGGTGTTAGATTCTTGTGTCTTTGTGAACTCTTCACTCACTCTTATTACTCTTTTTCCCACCCACACACTGAAATTTATGGAGCATGCTTTATGCATGTATCTCTCATCAAGACCTCTCTCAAATACTGTTTGAATTTTATGGAGCATGCGTTATGCATGCACTTCGCTTTGAATAATATGAACTTTAGCTGTGTGAATTATTGTTTCTAATTTAATTATGTACGTATTAGCAGTTTAGCACCACAATATTGTAACGACAACTTGTCACTCGTATATCCACTACGAACAACATTTAGCAACGAGTAGTTGAATGTAAAAAAAAATACATTAAATTATTGCTAATAACATTTTTCCCTGGAATAATATTATACCATACCCCCAACAAGATAGATAGGTTGATGTGTTAACATTGGATTAGATGTAAGAACAAAATATAATTCTATAAGTATGTATTAAAACATTCCAAAACTCATAATTTCAAAGAATTTCAAATACTACAAGGAATAATATAATATTATACTACAAGGAATAATATAATATTATAATAATAAATACAATTTAAGAGATGAACATCTAAATACAACATTTTTAGAATATTTTGGTAAAATTCACACTTTTAAGCAAAAAAGCAAGATGGGTGGGGGCCCCAGGCTTCAACTAAGATTCGCCCATGTATGTAAAGGGTGTTGTTTGTGTAAATTGATCAATGCATAATATATAAAGTAAAATTAAGAGCTCTATCGTATATTCGTATACTCTCACTACACTTTAGAGAGTTGTCCATCTCATTTAAAATAGTTGAACACGAGAATAACATATTCCTCCATCAAGATGCTATCCATGGTCGTCTTCAGCCATACTAAAGAAAAATTAAAACATTACCGACGAATCAAAGCTAAACCAGGATAAAAAAAAACTGGAACAAACTTGCATTGGAATCAAATTGGTCGGACCTCGAGTTTTAATCACAATCCAACAATAACCAATCTTCAAAATAGAATTATAATCAATCAGTATTATCGGGATTAAATCAAGAGCATATACTTCTCAAATCATAGATGAATAGATGCAAACATGACACAAGCCAAAACCAAATACGACAAATATGTCCCCAACTACTACGCAACACCCACGAAACAAAAGGAACATAGCCTAAGATCCATTAAATGAGACCACAATGACATAGTGGTTTACCTTGTCATTGTCGTCTCAAGTTAAGAAAAGCGGAGGTGGTTCAACGACTGTGTGTCCTCATTACCCATGAGTGGAGTGGCAAGGATAACGAATAGTGGCTCATGTGTTAAAAAGTGAAGCCTAATTATTCAAAGTTTTGTAGACATCCTAATGGTTAAATCCTACACTATGCATTTATAGTAGAAAATCTAGGAGTTCTTAGAAAAAATACATTGAAACTTTGTTTATAGATAGTGTAGTTTAGTAAATAATTTGTAAAAGTGGTAAAAAGAAAAGTTTTTAGGCACTATTATATAAACAAGGGTATATATAAACCACTATGTAACAAGAAATTATATTTTATTTTTTCTTTTCTTTTCTTTCTCTGTTTTTATTGACTTATATAATTTAGTCTTTCTAAATAACTTGTATGTATATAACTTTATATAATATAAAGTTACATATTTTTAGTTCTTTTTTTCATTATGATTGTAATACACTCCTTTTACAAACACATTTTTTCCTACAAAATAAATTCAAATTTTTAGCTTCCAATACGGCTGAATGGATTTTAACATAGCTACAAAACACTATAATATATATTCATTTATATAAAAATAGATGCTGAGAAGAACCCATGGGACTCCTTTTTCTCTCAAATATACATACAGAAACAAAAGCAATGAAACTTGTGCGTCATGCAACCCAATTTCCTCCACGTGCACACATACGTGTCATCACCATGCACTCCCCTCTTCATCTTTATTAACACCACCGTTACACCCCTCAAAATCTCATCATCTCCCTCATCTGTTGATCACTAACAATTTCATCCATGGCTACTTACGATCGTGACCGTCATCCCCAGCAGGTCCAAGTTCACCCCGTTCATGACCAACGCTTCGACCGGTTCGGCGACCGGTCCCACTACCAAAGCCAACAAGGCCCATCAAAGAGCAAAGTGTTGGCCATCATGGCCTTGCTTCCAGTCGGTGGAGCCCTACTCGGGCTTGCTGGAATCACCCTTGTAGGGACCATGATCGGGCTGGCTGTAGCGACCCCGCTTTTTGTCATCTTCAGCCCGATCCTGGTCCCCGCGGTCCTGACGATAGGGCTCGCGGTTGCCGGGTTTTTAACATCCGGTACTTTCGGGCTCACCGGGCTGAGCTCGTTGTCGTATTTGGTGAATAGTTTGAGGCAGATAACCGGGACCGTGCCCGAGCAGGTTGATTCGGCGAAAAGAAGATTGCAGGATTTGGTGGAGTATACTGGACAGAAGACTAAGGATGTGGGTCAGACTATTCAGGATAAGGCTCATGATATCGGACCGGAGGGTGCGGTTCATGGCGGTGGTGCGGGTGGTGCGGTTGGTGGTGCAAAGGAAGGACGTGGTACCAAGGCTTGATTGAAGAGTTGTGTGGAGTTGAATGATGAATGTGTGTGTGTTTTTTTAATTATAATGTAGTTATGATTATGAAGGTTTTAAGTTTATGAATGTGAGTTTCGTTTGTGTGTTAGTGGTGCGAGTGTGTGTCTTGTTATCTACTTCGGATCTACTTTTTGTTCTTTTTAATGTTTGTGCATTATTATTATTATTATTATATGGTATATTATGTTACTTTTTGAAAATTTTCTTATGAACTGTGATTTGAACTAGATGTGATTTTAACTTGAATGATACTATGAAAGAAAGTAAAAAAGAAAATAACATTTATTAACTTCTATTTTATTTTGCGACTTTAGTAGTCAAGGTACTACGATCTTTTAGGTTGCAGCATAATCTTGTTTATAGTTATTATCATAGATATAAGAGTTTATTTATATTTTATTTTGCATTTAAAATTCCAATTTTGTTACTTTCGGTTAGAATATATAATAGATGGTATATGATTCCGGAATTGATGTATAGTCTTGACGTATACTCGATAATCAATACGCTTATAGCCCGTTCTAGACTAAGTTACGTCTCGACTCTCAAGTATGAAAATCGATTGAGTGTTTGGGTTAACCCAACAAGAATAAAACAGTCACGACGGAGGATGTTTAATTACTCTCAAATAATAAGTTGGCCAATGACCTCTAGATCATGTAGTAGGAGAGTTTGTCTTCTTCTACGAAGACTCAGGTTCAATTCTTATTTGATTCAAAAAGAAGTGAGGCACCGGTGGGTAATAATATCGGGGTTTGATTCTTGAGCCAAATGGGTTTTACCGGTAATTTTACCGTCGTGTCTACGGGCGGGTGGGTTATCGGGTTTTCCCCAAAAGTGGTGGTGGACGACTCAGGTTACTCTTGAAGTACTCCGTTTGTCCAGTGGGTACGCCGAGAGTAGTCGAGATTGATTTGTTAACCGTTCATAAAAAGTAAAAAAATTAATCTGACATCACGTAAACTTTTAATCACATAATTTTTGGTCACTTTACAACTTAAAAATTTATGAATTGAACTAACAAAAATAAGTTGAATTTTCATTCGTAAAGTAAATTAATGAGAATATGAGATGTATTAATGAGAATATGAGATGTGTGGGTCGTGGGTAGGGCCGTTCAAACCATTCGTTCGGAAATTGCTCGGAAAATGATCGTTTAATTTGACGTTTGGTTGTAAACGAGCCGCTCGGTTTGGTTTGTAAACGAGTCAAGCATGAGCAAAAGTCCGCTTGGCTCGGTTCGGCTCGGCTCGAATTAGTATTTTTAATTAGTATATATATGCATATACACATAGATATATAAATATGTATATACATATATATATATACACAAATATGAATTATACATGTATAATTTATATTTGTGTGTGTATATATATAGGAGAATTATAGAGAGAAAACCCACTTAAGTGAAAAAACTCAAAAAAACCTTATGTAACAATTTTTTTTGTAAAAAAATTAGAGAATATAGGTTACATGTTATTGAACGTTTTGTAACAAAAAAAAAACGCTAAAGGGATTTTTGTATAATTTTTTTTTTAAATTCATTTTTTTAGATATATATGCTAAAAATATGAATTTAAAAAAAATTATAAACAAATCCACTCGGCGCTTTTTGTTTTTTTTTGTTACAAAATGTTCGATAACATGTAATTTACATTCCCTAATTTTTTTACAAAAAAAATGTTACCCAAGGTTTTCTTTCTATCTTTCCCCTATATATATATTCTTTAAAATAAATTAAATTTATAGTTTTATATATGTCACTCTATTAGATTTTGGTCAACTACATACAACTTTACAACATCTCTATACGTACTAGCCAATCACGTCAATAAAAAATTAATATCAAATCTAAAAGTTAAAAATTAAATCTAAATCGGGCGACCGATTATCCAAATCGCTTGCACTTCGCTCGACACTCACTCGAAATATTTACTGCTCGGGAAATGCTCGCTTGATTTGAGGTTTGGTTTTAAATGAGCCGCTCCACTCGGTTTGGTTTGTAAATGAGCCAAGCACGAGCATAGGTCTGTTTGATTCGACTCGGCTCGTGAACAACCCTAGTCGCGGGGTAGACCAGTCACTCTTTATTTGATTTTATTAACTAGTTTTTCTTTACAAATATACAGTAAATAAAATGTTTTTAAGCATATAAAACTTGCCCGATAGAAGTTTATATTTTTAATAATAAAACTGTATGATTAGAAAACTATATGTTTTGTTATCTTACAAGCATTCAAAGCAAGTATAGGAAGGATAAAAGAGGGCTTGAGCTGTATAGATATCTTTTATTCCAAGATATTTTAATTATAAAAGGATTTTTAACATTAGTGTAGATTTAAAATTAAAATTAATAGGTGTGAGGTTTGCTATTTTAAAAATATATATATATATATGTATTACAATTTTTTTATTATGACTACCGCATAAAGCTCACATGGTATCGTTGGAGCATAGGTGTTTAAATAGACTAGGAGAGTGGGCCAAATACATGTCGAGTTGGGCTCAAAACTACATGGTATTGTTAACAAGAGCAGAAGTCTTTAAATGGACTAATAAAGTGGGACAAAAGCGGAAAGTGGGGCCCAAAATATGTTATTTCTATTTTCTAGGACAAATACATCGTTTTTAAGATAAACACGCCATAACCTACATCTTATAGAATTTAAATTTTCAATTTTTTGGTTGTAGAGTAAGGACGAGCATTCGGTACCAATTACCGAACCGTACTTTACCGAGTCATTTCCGGTACCAATTCAATACCCACTTTTGGCGTCTTTTCGGGATTGGAACTTTAGGTTCAGTACGATACCAATATTTTGGCTTACCTTCAAGTATTGTATCGTACCGTACCAAGCACTTTCTATACAGGTACAAGTACCCATTTTGACCATTTTCAAGATCTGTACTTTCAGTATCGAGTTTATCCCTATTGTGAAGTATACCACTCAACCACCAGGACGTCCAGTTAGGAACATGATGCTTTGATTGATGATACTTTCTAGCTTCTGGTTTCTTTTTGAGTAAATTACACAAAACGTCCTTTAAGTTTCACCAATCTTGCTGGTTTCAGCCTTAATCTTTAAAAGTTGCCAAAACCAGCCTTTAAGATTAAATTAGTTACGGATTTCATCCTTTATCACTAACCCAGTTATTAAATCATGTTAAATGGCATCACATGCAAGCCATGTGAGGGTAAAACCGTCTATTTCATACTTAAAGGACGTTTTGTGCAATTTACTCATATTTTTCATCCTCTTCATCCTCCTCATCCTCGTCTCCTCCGCCACTTCGCCTGAAACCCTAACGGAAGTCGACACACTTCTCGATTTCAAACTCAACCTCCATGATCCACTCGGTGCACTCACTAGCTGGGACCTGTCAACCTCTTCCGCTCCATGCGACTGGCGAGGCGTCGGTTGCTCCGGCGGCCACGTCACCGACCTCCGTCTGCCATGTCTGCAACTTCACGGCGCATTGTCTACCATACTTCACGGCGCATTGTCTGCAACGATGGTACTGAATCAATGTTTTCCAAAATAAAACACATAAATGAATCACCTTCTAGTTCATCAGTAAACAAGAAATCCAAATTATGAAGCATATTGATACAAGTCTACAAAAACTAACAGAATACACAATTTAAGCTCATAAACAATACATTAACAGAATCAATAGCTTGAATACACAAGGTACGTTACCGTCTGCGTTAGCGAACTGTGTTTCATAAACAAGGTACGTTACCGTCTGCGTTAGCGAACTGTGTTTCACTGCTGCATTTTAGCGCCGACGGTAACGCAATCCGAGGTTGTCACAGAACTGTTTATGAGGTTCCTACAACCATCATCCCCGAGCTCCCAAACTGTTTGAAGTATGGTAAGGTAAATTACTAGAATTGCAGCAATGGTCGCTACTGATACCGAAACGTTGTAATTCATGCTTCAGTTTTGCTCTCTTTTGATGCCACCCATATTTATAAATGTGTTAAAAACAATTTCAGGGGATATCTATGAGCATGCGGTTGTACTTAGTGTAAAAATGGAAGATCAAGATGCGTTCCAGAGAGATTTCTTTCAGCTCAAGCCTTACTATTCAGATGTCGGGTAACAAATTCATTACAAAACTAGTTATCAAAATTTCATCAAACTTGTTAGTCATGATGTCGTTTTGTTATGGTACAGTGGTCGTCTCCCACAATCCCCGCAGGAGTACCGATCTTGGGCCTTAACCTTTTGCGACTACTAGTACAGAACAGAATCGCCGAGTTTCACACCGAATTGGAGTTGCAGACGTGGTAGACGGAGGTCGGTGACGTGGCCGCCAGAGCAACCGACGCCTCGCCAATCGCATGGAGCGGAAGAGGTTGACCGGTCCCAGCTAGTGAGTGCACCGAGTGGATCATGGAGGTTGAGTTTGAAATCGAGAAGTGTGTCGACTTCCGTTAGGGTTTCAGGCGAAGTGGCGGAGGAGACGAGGATGAGGAGGATGAAGAGGATGAAAAATATGAGTAAATTGCACAAAACGTCCTTTAAGTATGAAATAGACGGTTTTACCCTCACATGGCTTGCATGTGATGCCATTTAACATGATTTAATAACTGGGTTAGTGATAAAGGATGAAACCCGTAACTAATTTAATCTTAAAGGCTGGTTTTGGCAACTTTTAAAGATTAAGGCTGAAACCAGCAAGATTGGTGAAACTTAAAGGACGTTTTATGCAATTTACTCTTTCTTTTTTGTATAAAACAGAAAACACAAGTGTTTCAAACGGGACCAAATCTGAAATTACGTTAAAGTTCAGAGATAAAGCAAGCATGTAGCAAAGTAAGAGGGGTCAAATTACAATTTACCAAAGTTGAAACAAGAAACTTACAAACTACAAAGTACGAGGGCTTGAACTGCTCATTTCATTTTAGCCTTTTCTTCCTTTTCCCTTTCATATCTGTAAAACCTTTCCTCCTCCGTCCTAGAGAGAGAAACTGCAGAATTTGGCGAGGAGAGAGAGAGAGAGAGAAGACGATATACATACACAAATATAACAATAGCTCCGCCAATTTTACACAAACTGGAGATCAGAATGCTATAAAATATATATAGCAATCACGCACTGAATCGTAACCCTAATTAGCGAAATCGTTACACCGAGGTTAGTCTCTTTCAACTTCTGTTAATTTCATGTTATTAGGTTTAAATTGTTACGGTGGTTATATATGTCCGTTTATTGATTTGGAACCCTATACGATCCGTTGATTTGATCGTATTGATTGAAATTGCCGCATAAGATGCTTTGTAGTTCGTTATTTTTGTTTGTGTAATATTGCTGAACATCGTGTAGACCGAAATATTTCAATGTAGACTGTGTGATATACTTCATCGATGATGTTTTTATAAAGTGTGATGACACAGCAGTTGGCTTTGTGTATTTGCTTGTACTGTTTGATCTCTTTGAGAACTATTTAGTAGGGGTGTTCATGAGCTGATCCGATCCGAGCGAGGGTCTGCTCGTGCTCGGATTGAATTATAACCGATCCGATCGAATCGAATTTGTAAATCCAAGCACAAAAGTGATGCTCGTGCTCGGATGGAATTTGAATCGAGCGGATCGTTTTTGCTCGGTTTTTCTAACCGAAATTAAAACATGACTAGCAACACAAAAAAAAAACCCCGAAATCAAGACTATTACAAGGCTGCATTCAACAAAAACAAATCCTAATTTTGAAACAAGTCCAACACCTTACTAACAAAAGCAATACATAAACTTCTTCTTGATTTGAAGTAGCTGGCGAGGTAGGAGATTGTACCGTATCCGTATAAGTTGATCTTGAGCAGCAACGAGGTATGTAGCAGGAGTTTAGGTGCTGATTTGAATTTTTAGGAATTAGGGTTAGATTTTGGTATTCAGTTGGGCTAGTATGTTTCTTGGGCTTTTAATTTTTCTTGGGCTACTTATCTATATAACTATACATATATATAAATCTTTTAAATCTATAATATATATATTAATTATTTAATAAAATAATTCGAGCGAAACTGAGCGATCGACGAGCGAGCGGACCTTTGCTCATGCTTGGCTCGTTTTCAAATCAAACCAAGCCGAGCGGCTCATTTACAAACTGAGCGGGAATCGAACGAGCATTTTTCGGGCATTTTTCGATCGATCGTCGAGCAGTTTGGACAGCCCTACTGTTTAGGGCTTCCGTTTCGTGGTTAATGTTCGGAAATTTAGTTTGTAGATAGTTATTGAAGACAGAGGAGACCGAAATAATTTTTTTTCATGCTATCATTTGTCTTCCATGAGTGCTGTTCTACCTCTTTCTCTCCCTCTAGAGAGTTTTGAACCTAGGAACTTAATGGAATTTCGTAATCAAAATATTCAATTGTTCCATCTGATGATGGAGAGCAAGATCCTATGCTGAAATTTGGAACCAGAAATTGATAAAGAGATGATACAATCACAGAGTGAAGGTTATCATATACGGATAGCATCCTTTGATGTTTTTTTGACTGAACTATTTGCTTAGCCAAGTTCCAATTTCTTAAAGTCTCACTGATTATTTTCTTCTGTTAATTTCATCCTATTGGCTTAAATGTTGTTGTTAAATTGTTTTATTGTCTGTTTAGAGACCCTAATATTATCCCAAATGTCTCCAGTTTGTTTTTTTTTTTTGGTTTTTTATTTATCTAGTTCTTCACATGTCCACATAGGCACATATCCTCCTCAACTTGCACAGCTTGCTACAATGTAACACTCTGTTCCCGAGTTTACTTAAAGAGGGAAAAGAAAGGAAATAAAAACATGCTTGTGTTCCTGAGTTTCATTCAAGGAAGGAAAAGAAAGGAAAATAAAAAATGTCGTATTCCCGAGTTTCATTTAAGGAAGGAAAGGGAAGAAAACTAGGCTAAATTCTTTAGTTTTTCTTTATTTCCGATTTGGAAGGAAAGGGAAGGAAAGACTTCTTTTCTCTTCCTTTCCCGTCTTCCCTTTACTTTCTTTTCTTTTCCCTACTTAAGTGAACTCGGGAACACAGTGTAAATCTCACCTTTTAGTTTTCAAAAGCAATGTAAATCTCACTTTTTAGTTTTCAAAAGAGTTAAATGCCATTTTAGTCCCTGTGGTTTGGACTATTTTGCCAATATAGTCCAGATGTTTCATTTTTCGCATCTAGATTCAAAAATGTTTCATCGTTGTCATTTTGGTCCAACTGACTTAATCCCATCCATATGTGTTAAGTCAGCCAAGGGCATTTTAGTCATTTCATTTTTCTTTTAATTAACCCTTTATTCTTTATTGTTTTCCCTCTCATTTTCCCGCCCTTTCACCCCTGTATAACCAGAACCTTGAAACCCTAAATTATCAACATAACACAGTTCGAACAAATCATCTTTCCCACTTTTATACCCGTTTAACTTCTCATCATTCACACGCTTCATTTATTAAACCTAAATCATATTGTAGGTTTCATATTGTAAGATTTCTAAGTGAATTTAACATAAAACATTATAGTTGCAGGTTTATAAGTTCAGATCTGTTGGTAAAAGTATCATGGGGATACAATAGCAAGTAGCCATTGATTCAGCAGATCACATCTAGTAAGTGGAGTGTGTTTACCACATCAGTAGCCAATGTTGCCGGAGATGCGACGACGATGGTGATGCGATGGCCGACGGCGGTGGTGAAGAGACAGCGATGGTGATGCGACGCCCGACGTGTGGAGTGATCGGCGATGGTGAAAGGACAACTAGTGGTGGTGATGCTAGGGGAGAACTGGTGGGTGATGGTGAAGCGACGGGTGGTGGTATGGTGGCTGGTGGAAGAGAGGTGGCAAATGGTGGTCATGGATGAATTTTATTTTTGACGTACCCGGTATTAGAATACCTACCGGAAATTTTTAGGGAGAGCGAGTCGAGAAGTGATTTTGTTATGTTTCCTTGATTGTTGAAATCCGGTTATTGCAGTATATTTTTGTTCGGTGTTTGTGGATGTTGATGTCGCCGGAGAAGAGGGATAGTGTTGGTCGGTTGATGGTGGTGGTTCAAAGTGTGTGTCTGACTGTCTGCAGAGCTTTTGAATTTTTGGTGAATAAATGGTTTAAATGGTTGGACAAAAAGTAAAAACAAAAAACAAAATGTAAAAGACTAAAATGCCCTTGACTTACCAGAGGTGAATAGATGGGGTTAAGTCAGTTGGACCAAAATGACAACAATGAAACCTTTTTGGATCCAAATGCGAAAAATGAAACATTTGGACTATACTGGCCAAACAGCCCAAACCACAGGGACTAAAATGACATTTAACTCTTTTCAAAATATTTAGGTCTCGCAGTAGTTCATATAACACATAAGTTATTTTACATATTTCATGTGGCTAAGGCGGAAAAAAAAAACTTTTTAAAATAACATTTTAACTCTTTTCAAAATATTTAGGTCTCATAGTACTTTCAATAGAAAGTATAACACATAAGTTATTTTACATATTTCATGTGGCTAAGGCGAAAAATAAAACTTTTTTATGACCAAAATGAAAAGAAAAAAGTTAAATGCCATTTTAGTCTCTGTGGTTTGAGCCATTTTGACAGTTTAGTACGAATGTTTCATTCTATGCATGTGGTTCCAAAAAGTTTTACTGTTTCCATTTTAGTCTACTAAGTTAACTTCATCCATTTTAGTCCAACGAGAAGGGTAATTCGGTCATTTTTAATGGCTGAATTGTCCTTCTAGCTAACAGAATTACAAATAAAATGATCAATTGCCCTTTTCGTTAACAGAAAAAAATGGATGAAGTTAACCTAGTGGACTAAAATGACAATGGTGAAACTTTTTTGGACCCACAGACGAAAATGAAACATTTGGACTAAACTGACAAATGACCCAAATCACAGGGACTGAAATGACATTTAACTCAAAAGAAAATAATTTTTTTGTAGCTAACATGATGTAATTTAATCATGTAATTGTAGCACCAAACTGTAATTTAATATATATAATAATGTGGTTAAAGTAAAAAAAGAAAACCTTTGGATGACTAAACCTAAAAACAAACAATCTTAGTGTAGCTATGTGGCTAAAGTTGTGAAACAAAAACTTTGGATGACCAAACTAAAAAGTAAATAATCATATTGTAGCTAACGTGATGTGATTTAATATATATTATAATTATAATATAATATATGATTTAAAAAAAATAGGGTCTTGGAAAAATCAGGCCTCAGCCAGAGGTGTACATGTATGTTTTAAGCTAAAAGACGTTGCGCAAATGTTTCGCTTATGTTTTCGTTTACTTTGTTTCCTAGTAGCGAATCGCGGATATAACTTATAACACACTACTTATAAATTGTGATTATGATTGTTAGTGTGGTTTGACTGTAATATTTACGAAAGTGAAACCATGAAACTGTTTTTGTAATTTTTAAACTAATAGAGTGAAATAGTTATTTTAGACAAACCACATGGACGTAAAACGTAATTAACTCTGTTGCATAATATTCCAAGTATGACATCCAAAAGATTAACCAAAACTTTTTGACCTTTTTAACGTGTTCTTGAGTTCTTCCTTATTCTTGTAATATTCCATGTTCTTCCTCGTCAATCTTCATCACCCGAATCCCCTCAAATCTAGATACTGATCCAATCCATTTCAATCGCATCTTCACTTCGTTTCAGTCCCAAAATCTCAACGTCAACTGACCACCGTCATCCCCTTCACGCCGTACCAAATTGATCGTCTCACCATCGTTGCTCATCACTACCACCGTCTCTGGTTATTTCATCTGCTCGTAGCATTCCGTTATTTCACTCGAAAATAATTCAGGTACCTTATTAACTTCCAAATTTGCAATTTGTGAATCTAGAAGTACATACGAAAGAACTCTAAATGATTCAAAACCCTAGAGGAAGAAATGTTTTATTTAAATTGGATGTGTTAAGGTTGATCTGATCAGTACTTGTGAGGGGTAATATAGACAATTGACTATGCAATTTTACTGTTTAATTTCACTATTGTTAGTTGTTACAGTTTGATCTTCTTAGATTACAATTTTTTTTGTAACTTACAGCATAGTTGTCAACAGCGAGTGCTACGTAGCGTATAGGTCTAGGCTCGCTATTAGGGTTGTAGCGATAGATAGCGATAATAGCAACGACAATTTATTTATTTATTTTTTGTTTTTCTAATATAATAGCAATTAAATATAGCTATAAAATAGCTGGATTTTAGGTTTTTGTTAAATATACATTTAAAATAGCATATATACCGGAGTATTTTGATATAGCTGAATTTTAGGTTTTTGTCAAATATACATGTAAAATAGCACTCTAGCAGGGTATTTTGATATAATATTTTAATTTTTTTTCTAGTGTATCGCTATTTATAAAATAGCCGCCTGCTATTTATCGTTATTCGCTATGTAGTATATATGTACCTTATCGCTATTTGTCGCTATTCGCCATTAACAAGTATGCTTCCAGTTGTAATTTAATAAATGATTAAATGGTAAAATTTACTAATGAATGTGTATGGATTTTATTATTTTTGTATGATTGATTATATGGAAACAGGGTAACATTTGACATTAATTAACAACACTCACAAAGCTGACTATTTTAAATTTTTGATGTGTGTGTGTGTGTTTATGTAATTGGCAGTAAAGAAGGATGTGGTAGCATTAGATTAAGTTTATGTACGATGGCGGGGCTAGAGGAGTTAAAAAAGAAACTTGTACCGCTATTTGATGCGGATAAGGGTTTTTCTTCAGGGTCAACTTTGGATCCTTCTGATTCATACATGGTAAATTCATATTGGAAGTTTAAGGTAAAATGGTGCATTACAATTTATGATGACTTTATCGGTTTTGTGTTTGCCTATGTGAAGCTGTCGGATGGTGGGACGGTTAACTTACTTAGTAGATCTTATGGAGTGTACAATATCAATGAGCTTGGATTGCAAAAATGCACATCGAGACCGGTGAAAGATGTGGATGAAACAGAGAAAACTTATCAATGTGCTTCACATGAAATGAGAATATTTGGAGCTATAGGCAGTGGTGCGAGCAGTGTAGTTCAAAGGGCGATTCATATTCCCACTCATAGAATA
Organism: Scalesia atractyloides; assembly: GCA_947069175.1. Lineage (NCBI taxonomy): Eukaryota > Viridiplantae > Streptophyta > Magnoliopsida > Asterales > Asteraceae > Scalesia > Scalesia atractyloides. The sequence goes on from CAMTDV010000010.1 coordinate 79,359,783, forward strand.
ATCGCGTTAAAGAAGATCAACATCTTTGAAAAGGTCCGCATACAATGTTTTTTATATTGGAATGTAATAATTTATATAAATTTATGTTGTGAATGTTTGAGTACAGGAGAAAAGGCAACAACTTCTTACTGAGATAAGAACATTGTGTGAGGCCCCTTGTTATCAAGGTCTTGTTGAATTTTATGGAGCGTTTTACACGCCTGATTCAGGGCAAATTAGTATTGCTCTAGAATACATGGATGGGGGTTCTTTAGCTGATATTATAAAAAGACAAAGACGTATACCTGAAGAAGTCCTTTCTCCGATGGTTAAAAAGCTCTTGCAAGTAATAATGCTTTCTTTTTTTTTTTTTCATTTTATCATGGGTTCTTTTTATATTTCATTATAATCAATGTTTCAAACATATATATATGTATATATTTTTCTCAAGGGATTAAGTTACTTGCATGGAGTTAGATACTTGGTCCACAGAGACATAAAGCCTGCAAATCTTCTTGTGAATCTCAAGGGAGAAACAAAAATAACAGACTTTGGCATAAGTGCTGGTTTAGAGAATTCTATGGCAATGGTATGTTTATCGTGATTTACCCCGTGTGTGTGTTTACTTCATAATCTGTAAAGCTAACAAGTGTTAAGCAATGTCGTTGTAATATCCTTATTTTGTTTTTTCAGTGTGCTACATTTGTTGGAACTGTAACATATATGTCACCTGAACGAATCAAAAATGAAAATTATTCATATCCGGCTGATATTTGGAGCCTTGGTCTTGCTTTATTTGAGTGCGGTACTGGAGAATTTCCGTATACAGCAAACGAAGGACCTGTTAATCTTATGTTGCAGGTAACATATGCATGTCACTTCTTAAATTCTTAATGTTAACTAGTAGTCTATAATTTTCTCATGTTGGTTAAAATGTTTTTGAGACTAGAATAGCTAAATTATCATATTTGGGTTATATTTATATATTTTAACGGGCCAAATGGGTAAAATCTAGAAATTTAGTTAAAAAGAAACGGCATCCAGGTGAAGGGCGAATACGGGTGGCGTCATTTCGTCTTGGATGGGAGGCGAGGTTTTACTGATTATTCCACTGTCGTGCCTTCGGGCGAGTGGAGGTCGGGTTTCCGCGCATCTGGGAGACCCAAGGGGCTGGCGGCAGTCGAGTAGTCGACCTTGGTCACAACGCCCGGTGTCACGGTGGTTGGCACGTCGTTCCTTGCCGTTCAAAAAAAAAGTTAAAAAGAAACGGGCCAAATATTGCTCAAAGTGTATCTATATTTGGTGATATCAGGTTTTTGTACTTTCTAGTGATATTTACAGAAACTTCTAAAGCACTTGGTCAAAATGTGTTTCGGGTTGACCCCACCCATCTTGACTTGTACGTAATTACTATTTTTCACCAGCTACCCAATCTGTTCATCTTAACAGATCCTGGATGATCCGTCTCCATCACCACCGAAAGACGTTTTTTCTCCAGAATTCTGTTCGTTCATTGATGCTTGTCTGCAGAAAGATGCTGATGCAAGACCAACAGCAGAACAGGTAACGAAAGAAGGTTAGAAATATGTTATAATTTGAAAAGATTTTTAGTTTTTTCTCGAGGAACTTTTATATTTGACGTACTTATGCAGCTTCTTTCACATCCATTTATCACAAAGTATGAAGATTTCAAAGTGGATTTAGCAGCATTTGTCCGTAATATTTTCGATCCAACACAAAGAATGAAAGATTTAGCAGATGTAAGCTGTTATCCCTTTAAGAGTAACTGTTCAATCTCTGTTTACTAATAAGTAACACGTTAAACATGACTTGTGCGAGGTACAATATTCGCTGTCACCTCTTTACCTAAATAAAAACAATTTATGTCCTTTACAACTAAACAAGATAAAACATTTAAAACCATTCATTTTCACATTTTTCATCTCCCCCTCTTCTCTGTACAAATTCATGCTGTTAATTACATAACCTGTGTATTCTCTTTGTGTTTCTGTATCATCAGATGCTAGCAGTACATTATTATCTACTTTTTGACGGGAGTGATGAGCTTTGGCAATACGCACAGAGCTTCTATAATGAATCTTCAACTTTCAGGTATACGTCCATGAGACTGCCCTTTTTATTCCGATTTGAAAGAGTAAATTGTCTAAATCGTCCCTGAGTTTTAAACATGTTTGCCATTTTCATCCAAAACAATTTTTTTGTACAATATAGTCCTTCACTTTTGAGATTTTTTGCCATTTTCATCCAAATATCTAATTTGCTTTATTTTTTCTATCAAAGATTTGGATGAAAATGGCAAAAATCCCAAATCTTAGGGACGATTCCGGCAAAAAAGTCGTTTGGATGAAAATGGCAAAAAATCCCAAAAGTGAAGAACGATATGATACAAAATGTTGTTTTGGATGAAAATGACAAACATGCCCAAACCTCAGGGACGATTTTGGCAATTTACTCGATTTGGAATTTATACATTATTTCAAATTTTATTTTATATCAATTTTACATGATTGTATAAAATGACCATTTTACTCTTCAGTTTTAGAACATGACCAAATTACATCTGATAACGTGGGCTGATTCGATGCCATTACTTTGCTTTTCACTATTTTCAGCTTCTCGGGGAAAGAATCTATCGGCCCAAATGACATTTTCACGACATTATCAAGCATTAGGAGTACATTAGCTGGCGAATGGCCTTCTGATAAACTTGTGCATGTGGTTGAGAAGCTACAGTGTAGAGCTCACGGGGAAGATGGAGTTGCAATTAGGGTTTCGGGCTCGTTTATTGTTGGAAACCAGTTTCTTATATGTGGAGATGGTATACAAGCAGAAGATGTACCAGATTTTAAAGATCTTAATATTGACATACCAAGCAAACGAATGGGAACATTTCAAGAACAATTTATTATGGAAGCTGGAAACATCATTGGCCGATACTCCATTGCTAAACAAGAGCTTTACATCATCCAGTAGATTACTAATATAACAGGTAACCTATAAAAAAATAGCTAAATTTGAAACCGTTATCATTTTACTCATTTATCTTAATGAGTCAAACGGGTTGGCCGGCTGCATATGGGTTGTAATGAAGTCGTAAATGGGTTGACGGGTTATAAACAGGCTGAAATGAAGTTGAAACATGTTAAATGGGTCAAAAAAGGGTTGACGGGTGAAAAGCAATTAGTTGTGTATATATATTTCTTTATTTTTGTGATTCTAACTTTAAAAGGGTTGACCCGTTTGATTACACCTCGTGAAGGGATCTACGCGTTTACTAAACAAGTTAACATGTCAATCCGAACTTTCTATGTTGTGTTGGGATAGATTAAACGTTTTTCTCGTTTGATGTTTAGGTCATGAACTATCTATGACACCTCGTGAAGGGATCTATACGTGAAGGGAGTTGTTCGTCCTTGCTACTGTTTGCACATACGTTAACGTTCTACCTAAGTATAATGTATTTAACATTAACGTTCTACCTGTGTATGTAACTTTGTATGTGACAGTTACAACATATCGGACCCTTCTAGTAACTTGCTCAATATATGTTTAAATGATGTTGAGAAGCATAGTTGTTTACTAAATGATGTTGAGAAACATAGTTCTTTACGGAATACACTTTGTGAATACAAGTAGCATCTAATTTTTTTATTTATTATCCATTCATTAATAATGTACTTTCATGTATAAAAGCTCTTATCTTTAAATGAGTCATTATTATGTCTATAAGTACTTTTAAGTCCAATTAAAGACGGAAAATAAAATGAAAGTTTATTTCACTAATCTGTCAGTTTTTCTTTATAATCTCATTCCAAAATAATAAAATTAACAGTTAACTGTTATTTTCGTCTATGTAGTTTGTTTGGTCAAGATCAGGCCAAATTTTAAATCTGTACCATTTTCGTCCCAGATAATCGTGAAACATGTTAGTTCTGTTTAGGGATGAGTTTTTTTTCCCAAATACACGTACGTGTACCCGTACCGATTTTAGGTATTTGGTACATGTATCGGTACCCATTTTTATTGATTTTCGTATTCGAGACTTTCAGTATTAGTACGGGTACGAGTAAAAACAGGTATTGGTACCGAATATTATATAGAACTTTAAAAGTTTTTTTATTATGTTATGTTTTATTTCATATTATAGTATTTATGGTACTTGTATCGATTTTACCTATTTGATACTTGTATCGTATTGGTATTCGTACCGCTTTTACCTATTTGGTACTCGTATTGTATGGTACTTGTGCCGATTTTACCTATTTAGTACTTGTAAAGTGCTCAAAAATAATATAAAAACAAAATGGGACCAAAGCGATTACCGTACTGAAATACCCGTACCATACCAATATATTCGGTACGGTATTTGGTACTCAGTTTTGTTCAAATTCGGTACCGGTACGAGTACGGTACTACTCCCATCCCTAGTTCCGTATATAACTGATAGAGTTAACTGTCATTTTCGTCCTTGTGGTTTGTCGAAATTATGACAATCCAAACCAAATTTCAATTTTTTTTGAATGGAACTGGCATGTTTCAAGAATGTCAGGGACGGAAATGATATAAATTTGGTCTGAACTAGCAAAATTGAAAAAACCACAAGGACGAAAATGACAGTTAACTTGAAAATTAATAATTAAAAAAAAAGGTTAATACATGAATTTTAATAAAACACAATAATTGAAAAATGATTGATTATGGGCCAAGAAGCCAACTCAAGCTCTAGTGGCAGAATTTCTGGGAATCTAATGGGCCCCCGGTTACTCGCTCACTATAGCCTGGCAGTGAACCCACGGTCTACTCACTCGCCACTATCACCATCACCATTTCACCGGTCCACAACCCTGTTGTAACTCGTAAATAAATACCCATTCCCCTAAAGAAAAAACAAATTTCAAAAGCGCGGGAATAAGAGCCGTTGCAAAATATTGGCGCCAAACCCCCCACCATTTAACTCGTTTTTTTCTCCTCTTTATTTTATATCAACTCCTCTCCCTCCTTCCTCTACACTCTTCATTTTCTCCCTCTAGTTGGCATCATTACTCTTGGGTTTGATTCAGAAAGCCGTGATTATCTATTTTCGATATGGGATTCTCGAAAAAGCATCAAGTGGATGGCGATTCGATCGAAGGGAAGATATGGGTGATTTCTGGAATCACTATGTGTGCTCCGTTGAAGTCTGTATCTATTAATAAAGGAAATGGTGAGTATGATGAAAGTTTGGGTTCGGGTTCAACGACGCCGACTAAGGAGGAATCGAGGGTGCCCGAAAAGATTCGATGTCCACCGCCACCAAGGAAGCGTCGGCCGGTGTCGAACTGCCACCGGAAAGGAGATGTTGAGTATTTTACTTCACCGGAGTTGGATTCTTTCTTTGAACACTTTGCGAATGCTGAGAGAGGGAGATGCATTTCTTAAGTTTGTGTGTGTGTGGGTGTGTTTTAATTTTTGTTTTGGGTTTCAAGAGTTTGGAATAGAGTTGGGGTTGTTACTATGTACAGATTGTGTATATGATCAATAATAATATGAGAATTAAATTTATAAGCTAATGTTGGTTTTCACTTTTAATGATCAATGTTGTAGTCCTTTCTCTCCCTGAAAACGTACTTGATTTGGTGTTTTTTTTAATTAGGCAACTCTAATTTGTGTAAAAAATTCAATTTAAATTTACTTTGGTTGAATTCGAACAGCAACAGCTTGTGAATGTTTGTTTACACATGACTAAACAAGTACACCTACAACTACGGCCAATGAGGTGGTAGTGGTGGAGCGGTTAAGAAGAGACCTAGTGTTCCAAGTGACCTTGGTTCGATTCCTGCTTCCCATTAGTTTCGGCGACACCGGGTGATGATGGGAGACTAGGCAAGTAGGTGACAATCGCTAGTTTGATCCTTAAACTGAACATGTTTTACCTCACTGCACTATTGTGCCTTTGGGCGAGTGTTCACAGGCTTCGGCTCTAGGTGACGGTTTTCCTCGGTTCGGAGATGAGTGTATCCCGATGTGGTGAATTTTTCTAGTAGCCCATTTAAAAGATTCACTGGTCATTAAAAAAAAAGGTACAACTATGGATAAAAGCCCTCTTGGCTTCTAATTCTTTCTACCAACTTTACATCAATGGTAATGAGTGAGTCTTCAACTAGGTATTTATAGTAATATAATATAAGATTAGAAGTAGACTCTTGTTTCAAAAATACCATGTACAAAAAAGGACACCAGCAAATAAGAAAAAGATGATTTTGGCCACAACTAATCAAAAGTCGAGTTTGCATCACTAGTAATAATTATGTACGTTATTTCTTTTCTTAGCTAATTTTGATGAAAAGATATAAAAAAAACATGGTACAATCAAAATTTTTAAATAGATGTCAACTGCTAAATAAAGGCTAACAAGTTCCTTTCCTTAAAGATTGTCTGGTTCAATATAATAAATTAATGCATAAGGGGGTAACCAAAGTGGTCCTATGGTCTAGTGGTTAGGACATTGGACTCTGAATCCAGTAACCCGAGTTCAAATCTCGGTAGGACCTATGTTTTTGACATGATGCACCGGAGCTTCATAGATCCAATATACATTGTCGCATTGCTGTTTTTTCATCCACAAGCTCGCCGGCGACATTTCACGGTAATTATACCCTAATTTTTTTAAATAATTTCGATTCTATACCTGTACTGATTTAGGCTAGTGATTTGAATTGAATCTGTTTTCCTGATTGAAGAAACAGTACAATGTATATTAGATTAAACAGTTGGAAGATAAACTTTTTATTACCTTAATATCACTGAAGAATTAAACTAGGGCACAGAGTACGGAATCCCCTAATTTCCTTTCTGTAATCAGTTTATTTCTGTCAATTGAGGAGGAGTTCATCGTGATTCAAATGAAGGTTTCCAATCGCACACCAAGTGTGTTTGATAATATTCTTAACATTCATAGGTCCACCTACTATTACTCCTTTACAGTTTACACCCTCTTTACTTTCATCCATTTTTTTAACGGTAAATTTGGATCACTGACGGATCACAAGTATCACCGTGCCACCAACGGAACCACCCGATCATATCCATCTCCACTAGGAATAATGCCTATACACCAATATTTTTTTTATGGATCTGGGTTCAGTTGTGGCTTCATTAGTGTCTCATGGAACCCATATGCACTCTCTAACATACTCCTTGTGCTCATTGGAAGTCAAGACGTCGATCATTTGTTCATCTGTTGGCGGTTGCTCATTGGCGTGCTTGTCCATAACCATTCATCATGGTTTTTAAGGTACATGCTTTTCGATGTAACTGTTGTTTTCACTATGTCGTCTTGTTTTGTTTTTGTTTTGGTTGGTTGGCGAATTTTCTCACTGGGTTTTGTTTCGTGGTATCGTTAGTTTCTCGCTAGCCTTATGTGAATTTATTAACGGGCTGTTTGTCTACCTCTTAATGAAGCTCTTAATGGTTCAAATTTCTTACTGGTTCAACACTTAATGATTCAGACTGTTTGTTTCGCGAGAAAATGTCTTAGTGGTTCAGACATTTGACTCTGAATGGTTAAGCATTATACTGAGTCTGACTGGTTAAGACCTCTAATCTGAATTGGTCAGACATTTGCCTCTGAACGGTTAAGCATTATACTAGCTCTTAATGGTTCAGACCTCTTACTGGTTCAGCACTTAATGGTTCAGACCTCTTACTGGTTCAACACTTAACCATTCAAAAGTTGTCAAACAGCCCTAAGTGTTGTTAGAAAAAAAGCTTTTTGTAGTTGACTTGTGTAGTTTGATACTTTTTTATTAACTTGTTACTTGATTTCGTAAAACAGACATATAAAGTCATTAAAAAGACGGTCTATCTCACTATTAAGTCGCCACATGACTCCAGTTGTATGTGAGCCAAATACGATTTCCCCTTATAATTTCTTATGATATTTTAGGGTTTATACCCTAATAAACAATCATAATAAATATTATTTTTTAATAATAGTGAGTTGGTGACGTACTTGTGGTATAATCAATTATAACAATATGACAATGGTGACATACTTGTGGTATAATCAATTATAACAATATGACAATCAATTCATTTTCTATTTTTTACCCGTTAGAACAATACATTTTATTTATTATAATTAGGGTTATTATTATGGAATATATATAGGATTTAGGATTTTGGTTTGGGAATAGCTCAAAAGAAGGCCCATTGTGCAACAAATAGTTCAAAGTCAGTAATTGTAGACAAGCAGTTAAGTAACATATCATAAAATACAATTTAAATTTGGTTTTATTTTTTTCTCTCCACTTTTACTTGTAAAGATTGTTTTTCGGCAAACCACTAAAGGCAAAATCCTTTTTTTCGCATAACCCTTCATTACACATACACATCAACACACACACATATATATATATATATATATGTTTTTTGGAACTAATTTTACGTAGAGAACTGAATTGATGTTTTAATGCATTTTGTGTTTGTGATAGGGATACATTTGTGCAAAAATAATTATTTTAGATAAATTGTTAACATACATTTAAGATGAACTAATTTGAAAACAAGAAAACATTGATGCTGGTAACTGGTTGCACAAGCAACATTTGAAACAATGTGATGTTCATCGAATCAAATTTGCCTGCCAACTGAATCATGTCCCGTGTATTAAACCAGCTAATTTGAGTTAATAATAGTTTCATATAAATGTATTTTGATTCGAGGGATGGACACTTTATAAGGTCATGTGTAGTCATAACGCCGGGCGTTTACTGACACGTGTCGTGCCATGTCAGCAGGGGGCGTTATGGGGCGTTATGACATTAGATGCCGTAGTCATAACCCCCTACCTCATCATTACCCAATTAATAAATAAATCCTTTAATTATACATATAAATGTATGTATATATGTGTGTGTGAGTGGAGAATTTTGCAAAACGCCACTATGAGTATGGCGTCCATCAAAATTTTTTACCCCATAACGCCCCCTGTAGTGGTGTTGGGGGCGCTTTGGAGCCTCTCCCCCTTACAAAACGCCCCACTACATATGCCTAACAATACAGGGTATGAGACTTTAAGGGACAAAAATGCATTGTGACTCGCCAAATTTGATAATCACAACTTAGCGAGTGACTTAGGGTTCATGTTATTGGTTGGCTTCTAATAATGCAATGAAATGCCTAGACATATTGAATACAAAATTCCTAACCCTAATATGTTTTAGTTGGATATCCAAATTGGTTATGTTCGAAAATCATAATTTCCATTTTGATTCGAAAACCGAGAACTAAATACGAACTTTTTACTGGTGCAGGTTTTTGAGACAAATTCGGGTTTTTGAGACATTTGAATATCATATCCGGGCTAGGCTGGAACTCGTTTAACTTTTGATTTAAATTTTTTTAGAAACATTACATTGATCTTTTAATTTCATTTGTTTTTTTTATTCCTATTCAATTGTTTAATTATTTTGTGATTAATTATAGTCTAGCTAATAACAATACATACATTTCAAAAGTATATATTTTTTAACAACTAAGTCACCAGATTTGAACCCTCACTATATGAGAAGATAAAGCTTTATCCAACATCTTGATATCACTAAGCCAAAGGCCTATTGGTTTTCCAAAGTATATTTAATCTATTTAATATCTAATATGTGGTTTAATAAATAAAGTTTATTTTTTTAACAACAAATAACAATTCATTCATCACCAAGAGTATATACAATGTATAGGACGAGTAAGACACTAGACCGAAACATTACACTACAACACCCAATAACATCACCATACGACAGAAACAAAAATTACTCGTTGATATTAAAAGTCACCCAGCTTTGCCAATCCAGGTTGCTTTGTTTAATATATAATAATAACTATTATTTAGAACCCCGCACTGCGGTGACATAGTTAAACAGAAAAAAATATATACTAAAAAACGTTGAACCAAGTACACAGATTGCAACGTGTTAATTGCCAAAAATGATATGAAACCCTAAAATCTAGAAAAGAATAACTAACTTCACTTAGGATCCACACATTGCCGCAAAACTATTTCACTGAAACAAATAGACGTAAAATTGTAAAAACATTGAACTGGAACAAATAGACGTAAAATTGTAAAAACATTGAATCATATACGAGTGTTGCAATATGTCAACTCACAAAAATTATACCAAAAGGTATAATATTTTTGTAACAAAAATAACCAAGTCAACACAATAAAATACCCACTTAAAAAATCTTAACCCAAATAGTAATGAAAACAATAATGCCTATTATTATATTATATTATAATAAAAGCACGTAAAAAACTTTACTTGAATGTGTTAAAATAAAAGCGATTAATGTGTTAAAATAAAATCACCTTTTTTATTGTTATGATTCACAAACTTGTACCAAAAGATACATGTAACAATTGAAGAGTAGACACATAAGAAAGTTGCAAATTAATGGTGGGTTAATATGCAATTTAGTTTGATTTCTATTAATTTTTTATTAAATGCAATTCGATCGATCATATGCAATTTAAGATGATTTCTACAAACTCTTTATTAAATACAATTCGATTGATCATAACAATCTGAAAATTCAATGTTACGAATTTTGAAAAGATTTAGTTAGCTTATAAACACGTCGTTTTAATTAATAAATCAATCCCTAACCTATAAAATAACTCAAACGGTAAACTTGGATAACCTATAAAATAACTCAAACGGTAAACTTGGATAACCTATAAAATAACTCAAACGGTAAACTTGGATATTCCATTCGATCTTATTTACAACCACAAACACCTATAAATTATCAGCGATCCTTCAACACTTCTCAGTTCTCACATCTTATTTTACAACCACAAACACCTACACAATTACCAACACTTCTCACAGAACAATGGCGGACATGCTTAAAGACTTGTTGGAATCCCTACTACTTCACATTCTCCCTTCTCTTGAAACCAAACGCGCTTTTAAAACATCAGTTCTATCGAAATCATAGGCTTCTACATGGACTTGAGTTCCGATTCTCAACTACAGTTCTTATGGTTACAAAAAAACTCAGCGAGTTCGATAAGTTTGTCTTTTATACGTTATCTGTTCGTCGATCCACGAAGCTGGATAAACTAACCTTCAAACGCGGCGAGATATGCAGCGCCAAGATTTTATACAAAGTGGTTGATTACGTATTTTTCACAAGTGGTGAAAGAACTAGATGCGAGCATTATACGCAGTAGGAAAAAATAATAGTTGGCCGATGTGATCAGGAAGAAGCAAATTTCGGTGCCGGTATGGACTCCTGCGATGATGAAGATGAAGATGAACACACCCCGTCTTCTTCGCATCGTCCCAGATCTGCAAAACCATGAAACACGTTAGAAATGGACAGAGACAAGAGTCTTTGGACCATTCTCCAACGCTTAAGTTAATATTCGATTCATCATTTATACATGTGTGTATATGTTAAGGAGAAGCTCCCTAACACTTTTACGTTAAGGAGAAGCTCCCTATTTATAGTGATGTGGTGAATGTAACCCTAATGAGCCTTCCAACTTGGGCTTACCAAGTTTGGGCTTATCTAACTTAAACTCATCATGGTAAGTTTTTACCCATTCGGGACAGTACCTCTATAAGACCCCACGGTCGGGTGTGATGTAACCCAGACTGCATTATGATGAACTAATCATTTGTTTTTGTCGGCATGATGGTCCTTGTTGGATCATGTTGGTTAATTGAGAACATACAACTTGTTCTCTGCTCTGATAACAAGTTTCAGATTGCTGTACCAATCAATGAAGTTGGAGTTGTTGAGCTTTTCATTTTCAATAATGGATAGGGTTGTAAACAAACCGAACGTTCAGCGAATAGTTCGTAAACCGTTCGGCGAGAAGTTCGTTTATGTTCGTTCGTTTAATAAAGGAACAAACATGAACAAGAAATTTCGTTCGTTAAGTTAAATGAACGAACATGAACATATGTTGCATTCGTTCGTTTATGTTCGTGAACGTTTAGTGACGTGTTCATTTATGTTCAATCATTTAAAGGTTTTATATGTTGTATTTTTGCTTTATTGTTTTTTGTTATAAAATTTTGAAACCCTAGTTATAGTGTATGTCTCCCCTAGTATCTCTAATTTGACCATTTAAATCTTAGTTTGTGTTAAAACTCGACAAATTAATTTCTTAATTTTGAGTTAATCATGTCTTTGATAATTATGTCAACTATGTTCGGTTAATTACATTAAGCGCTTATTTTTTTAGATTCTTTGTAATCTTTGTGATGAAAAAATGCAGATTTTATTCTAAAATGAATATATGTTTGTGTGTATTCATTTATGTTGATAAATGTTGTTTGTGTTCATTTATGTTCATGAACATTTGTTTGAGTTCATTTGCGTTTGGTGAGTGTATGTGAACATGTTCCTTAACGAATGAACACGAACAAGAAATCTCGTTCGGTAAGCGTTCGTGAACAGTTCATGAACAAGTTATTTCCTTAACAAACAAACACAACCAAGGTCTCGTTCATGTTCATTTGGTTCATTTACATGCCTAATAATGGACATAAAAGGGAATAGAGAGTTTGCAGCGTTACTGGCGTTAGACATATACAATTTTTAGGTAATTACTATTTTGGTGTTTAGGATTTAAAACGCCCCGCTTGCGGTATGCACATATAATGTATATATGTGTGGCCGCCCGGGGGGAAGTGAAAGTGCACTAATTTTAACGTTATTTTACTAATTTTGTGAAAATAACGTTAAAAGAGGGGGATAGTTAATCATGCATCATGTGGTGGCGTTGATAGCTGAAGAAAAGGGGTACATGCACTAATCGGCATTTGTCTCAATTGCTGAGTGTTATGTGCCTTATGTCCAAACTCCAAGGCTTGGTGCAAAACTACTATCGAGTCGGGGGTCTCACTGGAAGTAACCTCTCTATTTCTACGGGATAAAGGTAAGGCTGTCTACAGTGGCGGACCCATGATTTTTTTCAATGGGGTCCATTTTTTTCGGTGTTCAAGGTTTGAACTAGATTAAAAAAACAGGAAAAATGTGCTATAGAAGGCTTGAACCCATGAGCTCTTGTTGGAAAAGAGGGGGATTTACCACCACACCAGCTTTCCTTTTTCTTCTATGGTGTCCACCTAATTCTATTTATGGGGTCCTTATACAATTTAATATACCGAATCTACTAGTTTTTTAAAAAACATTGGGTTCCGTGGACCCAGACCCACAATACGTGGGTCCGCCCCTGGCTGTCTACATCTTACCCTCCGTAGACCATACCTTAGCTTTGCTATTGGTGGGATATACTGAGTATGATGATGATGATGTGTTTAGGATTTAAATTTGACGCTTAGGATGTACTTTTAGCATTAGGATACTAGTTAATATTAACTAGTTGCTAGAGAATGTTTGATTGATGGTTTAATGCTAAAACGGCTATCGGTTTGGCTTATGGTTTGATTAGTGATAACTAGGAAATGATATTGGGTAATTAATGTTTAGATAACCTTAGGACATATATAATACCTTTGATATCACTTATGACAATTAACATTATCTTGTGATCATATGTTGTTTCCATTAATCATGTATTAGTAATCTGTTGTTGGAAACTATAAATTTCGTGGCTCGGATAAGACAATTCAGTACTTGTATATTTTGCCAAAAAATTATAACATGTAAGTCTGTCCCCAGTCCCCACTTAGGGTTTTGTCCATGTTTACTATTGGACATAATGTAATGTCTTTTGTGTGACGTTCCAGGGCATACCAGAACCATCCTGACATGATAGTGTAACCGGGTAATCTACCAAGGGTCTCTGAAATTGTTTTTATTGTATCTCGGCACGACGAATACAATCATGTGATCTCCAAATGTAAATGCACTTCTTGTATATTGTTTCCTTATGGGACTCAATTATAACATAATTAAGTATAATTAAGTTTAATGCACGTAATTGTATAATTAAACAGTGATTAGGTTGTACGGAATTACCTATTATTTTGCCGTTTGTCACAAATTTGACCTTTTCGGTTGTTGCTAAACGACTCTAGCAGAACTGAACATATATTAGTGGCTTGATTTGCATGATTGTTTGGTTGTTGACGATTTTATTAAAAAGACCAAAACAATTTTAAAAGGTGTAAAATCTATAACAGTACAATTAAAATGACCAGATGTATAAAATGGTGATTTTAATTAAGCTAATGAAAAGTATATAAAATAAAGTGCTTATTAAAAAAACCAAGAGTTTTGAAATAATATAATTAAGTGGTTTTAATTATCAAGACTCAAATTGTTAATAAAAAAGTTTTAAAATAAAGTGCTTATTAAAAAAAACGAAGAGTTTTGAAATAACATAATAAGTGGTTTTAATTAACAAAACTCAAATTGTTAATAAAAAAGTTTATTAACATTAATTAAATATATTAAGAAGAAGTTTTATTGAGTATAAAATCATCAATCGCCTTAGATAATTATATTATCGTGACTATCAGAAATATAAAATTAAAGAATTTTATATAAACTGCATATGAAACAGATGAGTTTTTTCTATTCATATTTGAAACTTCCCTAAATCCTAGGTCGCTCTCAGGGTTTATTTTCTTCAAATTTGTCGAATATTAAGATTTAGCTATTATTTATTGATCCTGAGAAACGTTACATGGATTTTTTTGATTTCATAGCTTTTTTCATCCATTCAACTATATATTATTCTGTTATATATATACACACACTAATTCACAACATTTTTTAGAAATACTAACTTTGTTTTATTTAATTTTTTCTTATATTTTGTCCTTTTATGTACTTTGTTTTTATTTTTTCTTCCATTTTGTCCTTCTATGTACTTTCTTTTTATTTTTTTAGTAAAGCTCATCATTTGAACTTTCTTAAACTCTTTTAATTTTCTAAAAGATTTGAAATATGTTATTTTCGCACTATGAGTTTTAGAGTGTTAATTTTAATATACGTGTAAGTATAAACTCAAGTTGGTTTACGTTTTGATGTAAACTTCTTTTGGAAATGAGTCGTGTCAAATATAATATGTTTCCATACTTATTTTTATGTATGTTTTTAGCTGGTCTACGTTTTAATGTACATTTTGTCGTGTCTGTATAAATTCAAGTTGGTTTACGTTTCGATGTAAAAGTTTTTTATAAATAAATCGGGTCAAATATAACATGTTTTATTGCAATAAAAATTTACGTTTTTAGTTGGTTTACACGAGTTTTTGTTATGATTTTTCTAATTTACAATGTAATCTGCTTTTTTGTTTACCTTCCGATGTGCATAATAGAGTGTCTGCAATAAACCAAAAACATGTACATATTTTTTGTCACATAACAACCAATGGCTGATATAGAAAAAACGTCAAGGGACAACGTTTCTTTTCTATAGGGGCAGCGAAATCGGAAAAAAACGTCAAAATTTTCCAAAATTTACACTACCGCTGGCGCGTTGGGCTACCCCTTTTCAAAGGCTATATCCACCCCTGATAACGACTTTATTTTTTGAGTTTTTTTTTTCCGGTTGCTATAGTATATGCCAATACAATAACGAAGCAAACCGGTACAAACCAAGTTTCCATCGCGTCACCGCCTTTCTAAAAACTATATAAAAATCACTTTGACCCTCTTGACTTTCTGATACGTGTCAGTATAAAATTGACTTTGTCTACGTTTTATCTTATGTGAGTCACTTGTTATTACAAATTCGTGTCTTTTGTTTAGTGTTTTTTTCCTGGTTTTGATCATCGTTTGGTTGCTACAAGTAACGCACTCCGCCTCACAACGCGAGCGGTTTAAGACTAGTTAATTATTAACTATGGTATAACTAATAATAATACATACATATAAAATTATATTTAATCTGTTTATAATATCTAGCATGTGGTTTAGTTAAATTCCTAATGAACAAATACTAACTTTTTGGAAATAAGGATCTTAATAAATGCAACTCAATCGATGAAAGAGTGGTTTGAATTTTGAAAAGATTTTGTTACCCTACATTATTAAACCCTAACCGTATAACTCCTATATGTAATTATATAAACATTGTAAGCTTTGTCTCATTTACAATCACCATAAACACCTATACTCTGCGTACACAATCCAAACCTTAGAACAAGAAACCAACGCAACAATGGAGGACCGGCTTACAGAGTTGCCGGAATCCCTGCAGCTTCTTATTCTTTCTTCTCTTGAAACCAAACACGCCTTTAAAACGTCCGTTCTATCGAAATCGTGGCTGTCTAAATGGACCTTTGTTCCGGTTCTCAACTTCAGTTCATACGGTTTCAAAAAACTCAATGAGTTCGATAAGTTCGTCTTCAATACATTATCCGCAAACCTGGAGAAACTAACGTTCAAACGTGGCGGAATATGCAGCGCCAAGATTTTAAACAAAGTGTTCGATGACGCGTTTTCGCAAGGGGTGAAAGAACTGGAAGTAAGCATTATACGGAGCAGGAAAGACAAGAGTTGGCCCAAGATTCGTTATACGACGTCAGATTCGTTAACTAGTTTGAAACTAGACAGCAACAGTAACATGGGCTGCTCGTTTTTGGGCCCAAGATCAGGAACTTTTAAAAATCTAAACAGTTTGTATCTAAAAAGGGTGATTATTACGGATCTTGATCCGTTTTCGGGTTTCCCGCATTGAAGAAGTTAACATTGGTGAGTTGTAATCTTAAGATAGATGAAACTAACACTTTGAATGTACACGCGCTTCAACTTTTGGAGTTAACCATCTCTGATTACTACGGTCAGTATGTCAACCGCTGCGAACTCACGACTCCAAACCTTAGATATTTAGCGAGTAATTTCCCGCGGTTGCAAGCACATCAGGGTGGTCTTCCTGTTCTTGAGACGGTGGTCATCGATTTCATTGGCTCAATTCCATGGTAGAACTAATTATCTGATATTTTCTTATTACTAACTTTTTGGTGATACATTTTTACAATTGTATTGGTTATTTGTTTTAATCATTGTTCTTATTTTTGCTACATGATTATATAAATTAGTTACATTTATATGGTAAATTCTTATTCTTATTTGTGACACCCAAGTAATGGGAAAAGTTGAAATATTAAAATAGTTAAGGGAGATTTATGTCAAAACATGAAACTTGAAATGGTTGGTTGTACATGTTGGATGATAAGATTTAGTTCATGATCTAGAATCCCTATTATCTCGGAAATTCCGATAGAAATTGCTAATGAAAAGTAGCATTAATTAATGTTGTTGGCCGATCCTTGGGCTGCAAGATGCCAAGATAAGTGGTCTGTATGACTGTATATGTAGAAAAATGGGTTCAGTTGAAACCATTAAAGATTTGATATTTATCCATAATTTAATTAATTAGATTAAATAAGTACATGTTTTACCTATGTATTCATAATTTAATTCATAAGATTAAATAAGTACATGTTTTACCTATATATTAAAGTTAACTAGTTTTCTATTGGATGATTTTACTCCTAAAGATCAAAACGTAACCAATCGACTGTCACCGCTACATAGGAGGTGTGAAAACTAAAGAGAGAGAATAGATTATAAAATAAAAATGATAGATAGTTGTTGATAAGAGATTGCATAAGGTTACTTATATGATTTTACCCTTTACCAGTTGGAATACATCATCTCTATATTAATAGGGTTTACAATTGTATATGCAATCAAATTTCGTTACATATGCAATAAGTTGTATCAAATGAAAGCATAATAATAATAATAATATTATTATTATTTTGAAAAGCCCATTAAAGAGAACACTCACTCATCTACCGTAAAAAGCCCATGAAAGGGAAATCAGACAACACATCATCCATTAACTCAGTGTCAGAACCTGAGATTAGCCAGTGTAGATATGGACATGAACGGCTAGCACGAGGATAGCATAGATGGCGAAGAAGATGAGAGTGTGAACCGCAATGGCTTTGCCGTCGGTCCTCATGCTCCCAAACTCTAACTGCTTGCCATTACCTGGTAACTGAAAAAGGAGGCCAGGTTGCAATAACACAAAGAGTACCGGTCCCCAATCTGCCATTTCTTCATAGCTACCAGTGTACACTTTGAGATTGCAAAATGCACAAGGTAAGTTGGGGAGTGATCATATGGTTTAACGTGTAATGTAGTGTGTGAAAAGGTGTGTTCACTTGGACGTCGTTCCCCTAAATGGAATACAATTCGTTCTTTGATTCCTTTTGCTTTGTATTTGCGATTTTACGTACCAAATTGGTAATATAATATGGTGTTTTCTTTATAAAGAAAATTGAATTATTCTCTCTTTATTTGTAAATTGTAGAAAGCGTGTAACATCCGTAAAAAACGGATTTACCAAACCCGCTCCGTTTACCAACCGAACAGTCAGTCAAAAATTTCGTTGCGAATTAAATGCCCAAAATAATTTTAAACGATACATAATCAATTATCATGCGGGAATATATAATTAGTTTTTGAAAAACTGTTAAAAATCGAAAAATAAAAATAAATTGTTCCTGCCGGGTTTCGAACCCGGGTCAGTACCGGTTCAACAACAAGTCTTAACACACAACACACAAACCACTGCGCCACCTGTATTGTTTGTTAAATATTGGAATCATTTAATTCATAAAGTGACGTTACGAATTCAAAACCGGCGCCCAATAGTTCAGTCGTCGGAAATCACGGTAATCTCGCGAGTTTTTAACAACATCTTCCGTTATAACGTAAACCATTACTAAGACATCGGTTATAACCGACGTTTGAGTCCGCGACACCTTCTATAACCGCCGAGTTTTTATAACCGATGAATACAGTCGGAAATCAGACCAAGTTCTTCGACGATTTGCCCTATAAATTCACCCACAACCCACTGCAAACCTTTTCGCTCAAAACCACACCTTTTCTCGGCGAAATTCCACTCGCCGGAATTATTCTGTTCGTCGCCGGAAAACCGTTTTCCTCATTTCTGAGCCTTACTAAACCATTTGAACTTATACAGAAGTCACCCACATATTTTGTAAGCTTTCTGAAGTTTCTCTGCTGCAAGAAACTCGTCGCCGGAGCCTATTGCTGTCGCCGGAGTTCTGCCGGAAAACAGAGGGTCCAGTCGGTATACCTCTCCGCCTAATTTTTTTTTCTTTTCACTTATATCTCACCGTAATGAACTGAAACACACTAATAAACCGATTAAAACTTCGAACCAGTCTGTTATTGATTCTGGTTATAACACAACGAAGAAGATGAAGTCGGTAAACGCATAAGTATAATTTAAATCAAGAAATTACTCGGGTTAGACACACAGTCCAGCGGTGGACTGTGTGCACAATAAACACAAACGTCTCGAGTTCGAATCCTGTTTCACACGCCGCTTTAATAAAAATGATTTTTTTTGTTAAACCGAACCGGAGTCACACAGGTGTATGTTAAGTATATTAAAACCGGAATAATAACAAGTTAGACACACAGTCCAGCGGTGGACTGTGTGTATGTTTAATCACAGGACACGAGTTCGAGTCCGGTCTACTGCATCGATTCGGACCATTATTCAAACTTTTTAAATACGGCATAAATGAAGATGCTTAATTTGTATTTAAGTAAAATAAAAATCAGATTAGTTAACATGTCAAACACACAGTCCAGCGGTGGACTGTGTGTTAGTTTAAGCCACAGGTCCCGGGTTCGAGACCTGTGGAGCGCAAAGTCCGAATTGAATTAAATCGTTTTTAAATAAAAGGATTTTCGGTTTAACATAATTAATATATATATATAATTAAAAACAGATATATAACGGGTTAGACACGTAGCTCAGTTGGTAGAGCTGCGTGCACGCGTACGGGAGGTCTCGGGTTCGAGCCTCACTCAGCGCACTTATATTCCGACTCGAACCGGTCAACGGTCAGTCAACGGTCAACGGTCAGAAAAAAATCAAATTTTTTTTATTATTTTAATTAAAAATCAATTAAAAATACTTAAAAATAACATTTTTAAGGTTAGAAAATAGCCTCAAACTCACAAAAATACACCCAACAATCCTACTAAAATAGATTAATAAAATCCGTTTACTTACCAAACCATAATGCGATTTATCTAGGTTAATCTCACTCGTGGTTAAAACCACTTCGCGTGCATTCAACATCATCAACCGAACGCACCCACTGTGAGTGAATCTTACAACTCCCCCTTTTAATTACACGTTTTGGGGTGTGTCATGTGTCATAAAAATAATTAACTTGTTTATTTAAACTCGTGCCATACCACATCATGATCTAAACTTAGATTGTTTATATTGTTGTGATTACTTATTTCTTTTTGTCGAATTATATGAAACTCATTCATTAAGCCCATCAGTTCCTCGTGGGAGACGAGTTGAACAACGCGTGCCACAAATCAAATTCATTATTGTTCATGTGTGTATCATTGAGTTTATATTGTTTGTAGTTGTGTCATTCATATTATCATGTTTATGCAATTCATTCATTAGGCCCCTCAGTTCCCCGTGAGAGACGAGTTGAGCATCGCGTGCCTCTAAATGTTCCATTATTGTTCATGTGTGTTTTATTTAATATCTTATGATTGTTGAATAAGTTACATCTATTTTACTCATGTTTGGTTGTGCACATATTTCATAATCAATTTAAATAAACTTGTTCAAATGTTTTCCATAGGATTCACTCGCCAACATTATGTTGATCCAAAACCTTTTTACACATGATACAGGTGAACAGGTTGAAGCAAAGAAAATATAGGAAATGCCTTAGAAGAGAACAAAGATGCTTAGATTGATAGCTAGATCATGTTGTAACATTTATTGTAAATTTCCATTGAATTGTATTTAATGAATATGAAACGCATAATAAATGTCATGAGCTTTGATGATAACCCAATCATGCCCCGATCACCTTTTCCGCTGCGGGTCGGGGTGTGACAGATTGGTATCAGAGCCATGACTATAGGGATATAGGATAGGTTATTAGACCCTTAGAGCCTATACTATAGTCTGCCTAAATTTTAATTGATTAGGTGGTTACATACAAACTTGTGATATTTATTTGTTTCATATTTGTTTACATTTACAGTCAAACATACATGCTTATATACATATTCATTATACATATATCGATGTTCATGTATTCAATTTATTTTCATACTCTCATTATCCAAAGATTTTGTGCAATTTTCAAATCTCATCAAAGTAAGTTCTGCGACGGGCATGTAGTAACTGGAAGGGTACAAGTACCAGTAGTCGGAACGTCCTGTCTAGGTTGGCATTCGTATAAATCCAATATAACGGACCAGTTTGCCTACCTGGGGACCAACGATGAGAGTACGAAGGACCTATTAGGCCAAAGCATGCCACACCAAACGTCGTTCGAACTAACCTACTTTGAGGTGTCACCGTGTCTACACCTGGACACATTCCGAATATCACACGTTGTATACATATTTCTCGATTTTCTCCGGGTTTTGTGTACGCAACCTGGCAAACCCGTGCGAACCATATGAAAAACCGGTATTCATGGGGGCCCACATGATTACACAGGTAAAGTATGGCGGCATGTAGGGCCTAACAGCGAGCAAAACTCAAGACATCCTATGGATGTAGTAGATTTATTTCTCTATGATTATTTTACAAATGTTCATTCCTAATGCGACCCATGAACCCAAAAACATCCAACTCATACTTTTGTCATGTATTCCTTGTAGATGTCTTCTAACCTCGCCCGTAGGAAGACGAGAGCAAGAAAAGCCCGCGAACGCATGGCTGCCTTAATCGCTCAACAAATGGCTGCCGTAATACCCAATATTGTAATCCAAATTCAACAAGCACTTACCGCTAATCCTGTCAATCAAGCAAACCAAAACATTATCAACTCTCCCCCAAATACCACTAAATGTACCTACAAGCATTTCAAATCATGCGACCCTCCGAAATACAAAGGGACTGAAGGCGTCACCGCTCTCCTCCATTGGTTTGAAGAAATGGAGAACACTTTTCTAAATTGCGATTGCCCTGACGATCGCAAAGTGCGTTATGCTACCGGTCGACTATATGGGATAGCACTTACTTGGTGGAATACAGAGAAGGCCAAATGTCACACCCCGACCCGCAGCGGACAAGGTGATCGGGGCATGATTGGGTTATCATCAAAGCTCATGACATTTATTAAATGTTTCATATTCATTATTACAAATTAAATGAAAGTTTACAATGATTGCTACAACATGATCTAACTAACAATCTAACTCCTTTGTTCTCTTCTAAGGCATATCCTATGCTATCCTTGCTTCAACCTGTTCACCTGTATCATGTGTAAAAAGGTTTTTGGATCAACATAATGTTGGCGAGTGAATCCTATGGAAAAACATTTGAACAATTTATTTAAATTGATTATGAAAAATGTGCACAACCAAACATGAGTAACATTAGATGTAACTTGATCAATAATCATAAGATGTTAAATGAAAACACTCATGAACAATAATGGAACAATTAAAGGCACGCGATGCTCAACTCGTCTCTCACGAGGAACTGAGGGGCCTGATGAATGAATTGCATAAACATGATAATACGAATAACACAACTACAAACAATATAAACTCAATGAAAAACACACATGAACAATAATGAATTTGGATTGAAGCACGCGATGTTCTACTCGTTTTCCCACGAGGAACTGATGGGCTTAATGTATGAGTTTCATGTAATTTGACAAACGGAATATGAATAAATCACAACAATAAATCAATCTAAGACTAAGTCATGATGTGGTATGGCACAAGTTTAAATAAATAAATTAATTAATTCATAACACATGACACACCCCAAAACGTGTAATTTAAAAGGGGAATTGTAAGATTCACTCACAGTGGGTGCGTTCGGTTGATGATGATGAATGCACGCGAAGTGGTTTTAACCACGAGTGAGATTTAACCTAGATAAATCGCATTATGGTTTGGTGAGTAAACGCATTTTATTAAACTATTTTAGTAGGATTGTTGGGTGTATTTTTGTGAGTTTGAAACTATTTTCTAATCTTAAAAATGTTATTTTTAAGTATTTATAATTGATTTTTAATTAAAATAATTAAATAAAAATAAATAAAAAAAATTATTATTTTTCTGACCGTTGACCGGCCGGTTGACCGTTGACCTGACCGTTGACCGGTTCGTTGACAGTTTATTGTGCGCTGAGTGAGGCTCGAACCCGAGACCTCTCGTACGCGTGCACGCAGCTCTACCAACTGAGCTACGTGTCTAACCCGTTATATATCCGATTTTAATTATATATATACACTAATTAGATTAAACCGAAAATCATTTTTATCTTAAAAACAATTTAATCGAAACGGTCATGCACACCACAGGTCTCGAACCCGGGACCTGTGGTTCAATCCAACACACAGTCCACCGCTGGACTGTGTGTTCAACATGTTATAGTATTCAGTTTTTATTATACTTAAATACAAAATAGATATTTCCTTTTCTGCCTTATTTAAAATAAAAGATAATTGTCCGAGTCGGTGCTGAGGACCGGACTCGAACTCGTGACCTGTGATATAAACAAACACACAGTCCACCGCTGGACTGTGTGTCTAACTTGGTTATTGTTTCGGTTATTAATATACTTAACATATATCTTAGGCGATCCGGTTCAGTAAAACAAAAAAAAAATGGATTTTATTAAGGCAGCGTGTGTGAGACGGGATTCGAACTCGAGACGTTTTGCGTTTTATATGTGCCACACAGTCCACCGCTGGACTGTGTGTCTAACCCGATTAATTTCTTGATTTATATTATACTTATATGATAACGAGAGAGCGTCGTCTTCTTCACTGAAAGAATAACCAGAATCGGTGTTCGACTAGATCAAGATTTTAAATCAGTTTCTTAGCGTTTTAGGTTAATTATTGGTAATATGGAAGTAAAAAGAAAGGAAAATAAGCGTGAGGTATACCGACTCGTTTCCTCTGTTTTCCGGCAGAACTCCGGCGACAGAAAAACAACTCCGGCGACGTGTTCCTTGTAGTAGCTAGTCTCCAGAAAACTTGCAAAAAGGTAAGGGTGACTTCGGTGAAGGTTTAGGGGATTCAATAAAGCTCAGGGATCAAAACACGGTTTTCCGGCGAAAAACAGGAAAGTTCCGGCGAGTGAAAATACGCCGTGAAAAGGTGTGATTTTTGTGCGAAAGTGTTTGTAGACGGTTGTGGTTGAATTTATAGGGAAAATATGAGATGCATTTGGTCTGATTTCGGACTGGGTTCGTCGGTTTAAGTTTTCCGGCGGTTTTGAATTTGGTCGCGGACTTCAAACATCGGTTATAACCGATATGTGATTAAAGATTTACGTTATAACGTAAATTAGTGTTAAGGCTCGCGTATAATCCGGGATTCCGACGACTGAATCGTCTGGGCGCCGATTTTGAATTCAAAATGTTATTATATCAATTAAATGATTGAAACATATAACAAACAGAACAAGCGGCGCAGTGGTTTGTGTGTGTGAAGATAAGTCACTGAGTGACTCGGTACAGACCCGGGTTCGAAACCCGGCAGATGTATTTAATTTTTATTTTGCGATTTTTGACAGTTTTTCAAAAACTAAATATATATTCGCGTATAATAATTGATTACGGATCGTTTAAAAATGTTTTGGACATTTAATTCGAAACGAAAATTTTGACTGACTGTTCGGTTGATAAACGGAGCGGGTTTGGTAAATCCGTTTTTTGACGGATGTTACAGTATCCCCTGCTTTTTAGAAATTTCGTCCCGAAATTTAAATAATGATATATTTTGACTATAAGAATGATGATGTTTTGTTTTGACAGTTGTATGCTTAGCAAAAATGAGGGTTTTAGTTTTTGTTCAAGGCGGTAACGTTCCTTGTAAAGGTTAAGTACCCTATTCAGGAATCGCTTTTTGTTGCCTACTGTATGAATATTGATAATCAGGAAATGATTCTCTAAAAATGATATCATACATAAGAGTTTAGATACGTTTGGGAAAAATATGGTTATATCCTAAGGCAAAACTTCTAACACTACAATCTACATGGAACATAAATAAAAACACAACAGCTGATATCCAAACATGAATGAACACATCAGCAAATATTTGAACGTGAATAAACATAACAGCAAATATTCGAACATGAATGAACACATCGGCAAATATTTGAACATGCATAAACACAACAGCAAAAATTCGAACATGAATAGACACATCAGCGAATGAATAAACACAATAGCCAATATTCGAACATGAATAGACACATCAGCGAATATTTGAACATGAATAAACACAACAGCAAATATTTGAATCCACATTCTGATAACATATATGTTTGAATGATGAAAGTTCTCTCTCGTTTGTTATGATGGAGAGGTTAATTTATGTAGAAATGGAACACAATCCAATCTCTTTAAATAACATGATGATATAAATGTATCACAAATTCCAACCAAGGCAATAATAAATCCTACATGGAACTTCTCATAACCGTCTGATAATGCCTCTGATCCTTTGGCAAGAATACTTATATATAGGAAGTACCAGCGGCGTATCCACCATATTCTTGCCAAATTTTCATTAGTTTTATCCACAAGTTATGATTGGTTACCAAGAAACTAATAAATCCTACATAGAACTTCTCATAACCATCCGTTAATGCCTCTGATCCTTTGACAAGAATACTTATATATAGGAAGTACCATCGGCGTATCCACCATATCCTTGTCAAATTTTCATTGGTTTTAACAGTGAATTATGATTAGTCCTATAACTCTACAATCAATACAACAAACATAAATTACTGAAATGAAACATATCTGTGCGATCAAGGCTCAATCGAACGGAGCCGATCGTATTGCATGTACTGAAAATGAAATTGTGTGCTCAAGGCTCAATCAAACGGAGCCGAACATATTGAATGTACTGAAATTGAAATTGTGTGCTCAAGGCTCAATCAAACGGAGCCGAACATATTGAATGTACTGAAATTGAAATTGTGTGCTCAAGGCTCAATCAAACGGAGCCGAACATATTGCATGTACTGAAATTGAAATTGTGTGCTCAAGGCTCAATCAAACGGAGCCGAACATATTGCATGTACTGAATATGAATAACTTAACCACACAAACAGCCTATGCATGGAACCTCTCATAACCGCCTGATAATGCCTCCGATTATTTGACAAGAATACTTATATATAGGAAGTACCATCGGCGTATCCACCATATCCTTGTCAAATCTTCGTTGACTTTATCCGAAAGTTATGGTTAGTTCGATGCGACTCTACTATAAACACCACGACCACAAGATACTGATAACGAAATTGTATGTGCGCTCAAGGCTCAATCAAACGGAGCCGAACGTATTGCATGAACTTGAAATGTAAATTGAACTGTGCACTCAAGGCTCAATCAAACGGAGCCGAGCATATTGCATGAACTGGAAATGTAAATAAATCTGTGTACTCAAGGCTCAATCAAACGGAGCCGAGCATATTGCATGTATTGAAATGTAATATTACGTAACCGATCAAGGCTCAACAAACGGAGCCGATCGTGCGGGCACACCCTGATCAACCCATAATAAAATGGGGATCAAACTCAACCTCGATGGATGGGGAGCTGCGGCCTCAGCAAAATCGTATACTAAAAACAATATATAATATATAATATCCAATGATTTCTCTAGCAGTCTACACATGTGATAAAGAAAGACTAAACAATAGGAGTTGAATCTGGATCTTCGGCGAACAGGACTAGCTGAGTATCTTCGTTTGGGCCGTCATTATCTTCGACAGGGTTGGCGTTGATATTGAAGACTCTTCCTCTTGCTGGTGGCATAGTGGTTGGGTTTTCTTGGTTTACTTGGTTAACTGGGTTTGATTGGGCTTGAGTGTTGATAACGTTTACCAATTGAGGGCATGTGTTTCTAAAGTGGGTAGGGTCGCCACAATTGAAGCAAGCTCGAGCATATGGGAACATGGGGTGTTGGGGTTGGTGATAAGTTTGGGCCATGTTTTGTGTAGGGGAAAAGGTTTGGTCTTGAAAGGTGCGACAAACATTGCTCAAATGACCATAACGTCCACAAGTTGTACATAGCCGGCAAGGTAAAGTAAGGGAATGGTGATAAAAACAGTTGTTGCATCGAGGGTGAGGTCCGAGATACGGTTTCTTATTTGGGTAAGCTGAGTTGGGTGCCACTTGGGTGATTGGGACAGCTCGGATGGGTATGGCGTGAAAAACTGGTTGATTTCGTTGAGTAGCAGCGAAAAGTCGCCCGACTCTTCTTCTCTTAGGTTTGGGTTGAGAAGGGGATTCGGGTTGAGAAGGGGATTCGGGTTGAGAAGGGGATTCGGGTTGAGAAGGGGATTCGGAGGTTTCAGTCGATTCTTTATCCTTCTTCTTCTCCTCCTTGAAGTCTTTGTTTCGGGTTCGGTTCTCGGTGAGCTCTGTTGCTAGCTCCATTGCTGCTTCCAAAGTTGCAGGCTTGGTACTTATCACAGGGTCTTGAATCTTTGACGGAAGACCACGAATGTAGTGCTCGATCAAACGGTAAAGGGGAGTAAACATGTTGGGAACCATTTGATGTAATTCGAGGAACCTTTTGTTGTAGGTGGTGTGGTCTCCTTCCACTTGCTTCAATGAGTAACATTCATCTTCTAGCTTCTTGATTTCGCTCCTTGGACAAAATCGTCTGGTCATGATTTCCTTCAATTCATTCCAAGTTAAGGACATAGCATCTTCCACACCTCGTTTGGCCTTCTCTGTGTTCCACCAAGTAAGTGCTATCCCATATAGTCGACCGGTAGCATAACGCACTTTGCGATCATCAGGGCAATCGCAATTCAGAAAAGTATTCTCCATTTCTTCAAACCAATGGAGGAGTGCGGTGACACCTTCAGTCCCTTTATATTTCGGAGGGTCGCATGATTTGAAATGCTTGTAGGTGCATTTAGTGGTGTTGGGGAAGAGTTAAAAATGTTTTGGTTTACTTGATTGACAGGATTATGGGTAAGTGCTTGTTGAACTTGGATTACAATATTGGGTATTACAGCAGCCATTTGTTGAGCGATTAAAGCAGCCATGCGCTCGCGGGCTTTTCCTGCTCTCATCTTCCTACGGGCGAGGTTAGAAGACATCTACAATGAATACATGACAAGGGTATGAGTTGGATGCTTTTGAGATCATGGGTCGCATTAAGGATGAATATTCATAAAATAATTATACAAAAATACTACATCCATAGGATGTCTTTGGCTTTGCTCGCTGTTAGGCCCGTCATGCCGCCATACTTTACCTTATGTAATCATGTGGGCCCCCATGAATTACCGGTTTTTCATATGGTTCGCACGGTTTCTGCCTGGTTGCGTACACAAAACCCGGTGAAAATCGAGAAATATGTATACAACGTGTGATGTTTGGAATGTGTCCAGGTGTAGACACGGTGACACCTCAAAGTAGGGTTAGTTCGAACGACGTTTGGTGTGGCATGCTTTGGCCTAATAGGTCCTTCGTACTCTCATCGTTGGTCCCCAGGTAGGCAAACTGGTCCGTTATATTGGATTTATACGAATGCCAGCCTAGACAGGACGTTCCGACTACCGGTACTTGTACCCTTCCAGTTACTACATGCCCGTCGCAGAACTTACTTTGATGAGAATTGAAAATTGCATAAAATCTTTGGATAACGAGAGTATGAAAATAAATTGAACACATGAACATCGATATATGTATAATGAATATGTATATATGTATAATGAACATGTATATGAGCATGTATGTTTGACTGAAATGTAAACAAATATGAAACAAATAAATATCACAAGTTTGTATGTAACCACTTAATCAATTTAATATTTTAGGCAGACTATAGTATAGGCTCTAAGGGTCTAATAACCTATCCTATATCCCTATAGTCATGGCTCTGATACCAATCTGTCACACCCCGACCCGCAGCGGACAAGGTGATCGGGGCATGATTGGGTTATCATCAAAGCTCATGACATTTATTAAATGTTTCATATTCATTATTACAAATTAAATGAAAGTTTACAATGATTGCTACAACATGATCTAACTAACAATCTAACTCCTTTGTTCTCTTCTAAGGCATATCCTATGCTATCCTTGCTTCAACCTGTTCACCTGTATCATGTGTAAAAAGGTTTTTGGATCAACATAATGTTGGCGAGTGAATCCTATGGAAAAACATTTGAACAATTTATTTAAATTGATTATGAAAAATGTGCACAACCAAACATGAGTAACATTAGATGTAACTTGATCAATAATCATAAGATGTTAAATGAAAACACTCATGAACAATAATGGAACAATTAAAGGCACGCGATGCTCAACTCGTCTCTCACGAGGAACTGAGGGGCCTGATGAATGAATTGCATAAACATGATAATACGAATAACACAACTACAAACAATATAAACTCAATGAAAAACACACATGAACAATAATGAATTTGGATTGAAGCACGCGATGTTCTACTCGTTTTCCCACGAGGAACTGATGGGCTTAATGTATGAGTTTCATGTAATTTGACAAACGGAATATGAATAAATCACAACAATAAATCAATCTAAGACTAAGTCATGATGTGGTATGGCACAAGTTTAAATAAATAAATTAATTAATTCATAACACATGACACACCCCAAAACGTGTAATTTAAAAGGGGAATTGTAAGATTCACTCACAGTGGGTGCGTTCGGTTGATGATGATGAATGCACGCGAAGTGGTTTTAACCACGAGTGAGATTTAACCTAGATAAATCGCATTATGGTTTGGTGAGTAAACGCATTTTATTAAACTATTTTAGTAGGATTGTTGGGTGTATTTTTGTGAGTTTGAAACTATTTTCTAATCTTAAAAATGTTATTTTTAAGTATTTATAATTGATTTTTAATTAAAATAATTAAATAAAAATAAATAAAAAAAATTATTATTTTTCTGACCGTTGACCGGCCGGTTGACCGTTGACCTGACCGTTGACCGGTTCGTTGACAGTTTATTGTGCGCTGAGTGAGGCTCGAACCCGAGACCTCTCGTACGCGTGCACGCAGCTCTACCAACTGAGCTACGTGTCTAACCCGTTATATATCCGATTTTAATTATATATATACACTAATTAGATTAAACCGAAAATCATTTTTATCTTAAAAACAATTTAATCGAAACGGTCATGCACACCACAGGTCTCGAACCCGGGACCTGTGGTTCAATCCAACACACAGTCCACCGCTGGACTGTGTGTTCAACATGTTATAGTATTCAGTTTTTATTATACTTAAATACAAAATAGATATTTCCTTTTCTGCCTTATTTAAAATAAAAGATAATTGTCCGAGTCGGTGCTGAGGACCGGACTCGAACTCGTGACCTGTGATATAAACAAACACACAGTCCACCGCTGGACTGTGTGTCTAACTTGGTTATTGTTTCGGTTATTAATATACTTAACATATATCTTAGGCGATCCGGTTCAGTAAAACAAAAAAAAAATGGATTTTATTAAGGCAGCGTGTGTGAGACGGGATTCGAACTCGAGACGTTTTGCGTTTTATATGTGCACACAGTCCACCGCTGGACTGTGTGTCTAACCCGATTAATTTCTTGATTTATATTATACTTATATGATAACGAGAGAGCGTCGTCTTCTTCACTGAAAGAATAACCAGAATCGGTGTTCGACTAGATCAAGATTTTAAATCAGTTTCTTAGCGTTTTAGGTTAATTATTGGTAATATGGAAGTAAAAAGAAAGGAAAATAAGCGTGAGGTATACCGACTCGTTTCCTCTGTTTTCCGGCAGAACTCCGGCGACAGAAAAACAACTCCGGCGACGTGTTCCTTGTAGTAGCTAGTCTCCAGAAAACTTGCAAAAAGGTAAGGGTGACTTCGGTGAAGGTTTAGGGGATTCAATAAAGCTCAGGGATCAAAACACGGTTTTCCGGCGAAAAACAGGAAAGTTCCGGCGAGTGAAAATACGCCGTGAAAAGGTGTGATTTTTGTGCGAAAGTGTTTGTAGACGGTTGTGGTTGAATTTATAGGGAAAATATGAGATGCATTTGGTCTGATTTCGGACTGGGTTCGTCGGTTTAAGTTTTCCGGCGGTTTTGAATTTGGTCGCGGACTTCAAACATCGGTTATAACCGATATGTGATTAAAGATTTACGTTATAACGTAAATTAGTGTTAAGGCTCGCGTATAATCCGGGATTCCGACGACTGAATCGTCTGGGCGCCGATTTTGAATTCAAAATGTTATTATATCAATTAAATGATTGAAACATATAACAAACAGAACAAGCGGCGCAGTGGTTTGTGTGTGTGAAGATAAGTCACTGAGTGACTCGGTACAGACCCGGGTTCGAAACCCGGCAGATGTATTTAATTTTTATTTTGCGATTTTTGACAGTTTTTCAAAAACTAAATATATATTCGCGTATAATAATTGATTACGGATCGTTTAAAAATGTTTTGGACATTTAATTCGAAACGAAAATTTTGACTGACTGTTCGGTTGATAAACGGAGCGGGTTTGGTAAATCCGTTTTTTGACGGATGTTACACCAAACGAGGCGTCGACGATGCTATGACCTTAACTTGGGACGAATTGAAGGAAATCATGACCAGACGATTTTGCCCGAGGAGCGAAATCAAGAAATTAGAAGATGAATTTTACTCATTGAAGCAAATGGAAGGAGACCACATCACATACAACAAAAGGTTCCTCGAATTACATCAAATGGTTCCCAACATGTTTACTCCCCTCTACCGTTTGATCGAGCACTACATTCGTGGCCTTCCGTCAAAGATCCAAGACCCTGTAATAAGTACCAAGCCTGCAACTTTGGAAGCAGCAATGGAGCTAGCAACAGAGCTCACCGAGAACCGAATCCGAAACAAAGACTTCAAGGAGGAGAAGAAGAAGGATAAAGAATCGACTGAAACCTCCGACTCCACCCAAACCGAATCCCCTTTTCAACCCAATCCTAAGAGAAGAAGAGACGGGCAATTTTTCGCTGCTACCCAACGAAATCAACCAGTTTTACACGCTATACCCATCCGAGCTATCCCAATCACCCAAGTGGCACCCGACTCAGCTCACCCAAATAAGAAACCATATCTTGGACCTCACCCTCGATGCAACAACTGTTTTTATCACCATCCCCATACCCTACCTTGTCGTCTATGTACAGCTTGTGGACGCTATGGTCATTTGAGCAATGTTTGTCGCACCTTTCAAGACCAAACCTTTTCCCCTACTCAAACGATAAACCAAACCTATCAACAACCCCAATACCCCATGTTCCCATATGCTGAGCTTGTTTCAATTGTGGCGACCCTACCCACTTTAGAAACACATGCCCTCAATTGGTTAATGTCATCAACACACAAGCCCAATCAAACCCAGTTAACCAAGTAAACCAAGAAAACCAACCACTAGGCCACCAGCAAGAGGAAGAGTCTTCAATATCAACGCCAATCCTGTCGAAGATAATGACGGCCCAAACGAAGATACCCAACTAGTTCTCTTCGCCGAAGATCCAGATTCAACTCCTATCGTTTAGTTTTATGTTTTTCTTTATCACATAGAACCAAACATAACTTAAGGATAAAGCCAATGAAACTTTGACGAGAATACGGTGGATACGCCGCTGGTACTTCCTATATATAAGTATTCTTGTCAAAGGATCAGAAGCATTATCTGGCGGTTATGAGAGGTTCCATGTGTAGACTGTTAGAGTAATTATTGTATATTATATATTATATATTGTTTTCAGTATATGCTTTTGCCGAGGCCGCAGCTCCCCATCCATCGAGGTTGAGCTTGATCCCCATTTTATTATGCGGTTGATCTTGGCGTGCCCGCACGATCGGCTCCGTTTGATTGAGCCTTGATCGGTCATTTCATTTTACATTTCAATACATGCAATACGCTCGGCTCCGTTTGATTGAGCCTTGAGCGCACAGTTCAATTTACATTTCCAGTTCATGCAATACGTTCGGCTCCGTTTGATTGAGCCTTGAACGCACATACATTTTCATTATCAGTATCTTGTGGTTGTGGTGTTTGTTGTAGAGTCGCATAGAACTAATCATAACTGGCGGATAAAGTCAATGAGAATTTGACAAGAATATGGTGGATACGCCGCTGGTACTTCCTATATATAAGTATTCTTGTCAAATGATCGGAGGCATTATCAGGCGGTTATGAGAGGTTCCATGCATAGGCTGTTTGTGTGGTTAAGTTATTCATTTTCAGTACATGCAATACGCTCGGCTCCGTTTGATTGAGCCTTGAGCACACAGACAATTTCAATTTCAGTACATTCAATACGTTCGGCTCCGCTTGATTGAGCCTTGAGCGCACAGACATTTCATTTTCAGTACATGCAATACGATCGGCTCCGTTTGATTGAGCCTTGATCGCATAGATATATTTCATTTCAGTAATTTATGTTTGTTGTATTGGTTGTAGAGTTATAGGACTAATCATAATTCACTGATAAAACCAATGAAAATTTGACAAGAATATGGTGGATACGCCGCTGGTACTTCCTATATATAAGTATTCTTGTCAAAGGATCAGAGGCATTATCGGACGGTTATGAGAAGTTCTATGTAGGATTTATTAGTTTCTTGGTAACTAATCATAACTTGTGGATAAAACTAATGAAAATTTGGCAAGAATATGGTGGATACGCCGCTGGTACTTCCTATATATAAGTATTCTTGCCAAAGGATCAGAGGCATTATCAGGCGGTTATGAGAAGTTCCATGTAGGATTTAGTATTGCCTTGGTTGGAATTTGTGTTACATTTATATCATCATGCTATTTAAAGAGATTGGATTGTGTTCCATTTCTACATAAACTAACCTCTCCATCATAACAAACGAGAAAGGAACTTCCACCATTCAAACATATATGCTATCAGAATGTGGATTCAAATATTTGCTGTTGTGTTTATTCATGTTCGAATATCAGCTGTTGTGTTTTTATTTATGTTCCATGTAGGTTGTAGTGTTAGAAGTTTTGCCTTAGGATATAACCATACTTTCCCAAATGTATCTAAACTCTTATGCATGATATCATTTTTAGCGAATCATTCCTGCTTATCAATACTTATACAGTAGGCAACAAAAAGCGATTCCTGTAATAGGGTACTTAACCCTTACAAGGAACGTTACCGCCTCGAACAAAAACCTAAACCCTTATTTTTTTCTAAGCATATAACTGTCAAACTAAACATCATCATTCTTTTAGTCAAATATATCACAATTTAAATTTCGGGATGAAATTTCTAAAAAGCAGGGGATACTGTAACATCCGTCAAAAACGGATTTACCAAACCCGCTCCGTTTACCAACCGAACAGTCAGTCAAAAATTTCGTTGCGAATTAAATGGCCAAAATAATTTTAAACGATACATAATCAATTATCATGCGGGAATATATAATTAGTTTTTGAAAAACTGTTAAAAATCGAAAAATAAAAATAAATTGTTCCTGCCGGGTTTCGAACCCGGGTCAGTACCGGTTCAACAACAAGTCTTAACACACAACACACAAACCACTGCGCCACCTGTATTGTTTGTTAAATATTGGAATCATTTAATTCATAAAGTGACGTTACGAATTCAAAACCGGCGCCCAATAGTTCAGTCGTCGGAAATCACGGTAATCTCGCGAGTTTTTAACAACATCTTCCGTTATAACGTAAACCATTACTAAGACATCGGTTATAACCGACGTTTGAGTCCGCGACACCTTCTATAACCGCCGGAGTTTTTATAACCGATGAATACAGTCGGAAATCAGACCAAGTTCTTCGACAATTTGCCCTATAAATTCACCCACAACCCACTGCAAACCTTTTCGCTCAAAACCACACCTTTTCTCGGCGAAATTCCACTCGCCGGTATTCTGTTCGTCGCCGGAAAACCGTTTTCCTCATTTCTGAGCCTTACTAAACCATTTGAACTTATACCGAAGTCACCCACATATTTTGTAAGCTTTCTGAAGTTTCTCTGCTGCAAGAAACTCGTCGCCGGAGCCTATTGCTGTCGCCGGAGTTCTGCCGGAAAACAGAGGGTCCAGTCGGTATACCTCTCCGCCTAATTTTTTTTTCTTTTCACTTATATCTCACCGTAATGAACTGAAACACACTAATAAACCGATTAAAACTTCGAACCAGTCTGTTATCGATTCTGGTTATAACACAACGAAGAAGATGAAGTCGGTAAACGCATAAGTATAATTTAAATCAAGAAATTACTCGGGTTAGACACACAGTCCAGCGGTGGACTGTGTGCACAATAAACACAAACGTCTCGAGTTCGAATCCTGTTTCACACGCCGCCTTAATAAAAATGATTTTTTTTGTTAAACCGAACCGGAGTCACACAGGTGTATGTTAAGTATATTAATAACCGGAATAATAACCAAGTTAGACACACAGTCCAGCGGTGGACTGTGTGTATGTTTAATCACAGGACACGAGTTCGAGTCCGGTCTACTGCATCGATTCGGACCATTATTCAAACTTTTTAAATACGGCATAAATGAAGATGCTTAATTTGTATTTAAGTAAAATAAAAATCAGATTAGTTAACATGTCAAACACACAGTCCAGCGGTGGACTGTGTGTTAGTTTAAGCCACAGGTCCCGGGTTCGAGACCTGTGGAGCGCACCGTCCGAATTGAATTAAATCGTTTTTAAATAAAAGGATTTTCGGTTTAACATAATTAATATATATATATAATTAAAAACAGATATATAACGGGTTAGACACGTAGCTCAGTTGGTAGAGCTGCGTGCACGCGTACGGGAGGTCTCGGGTTCGAGCCTCACTCAGCGCACTTATATTCCGACTCGAACCGGTCAACGGTCAGGTCAACGGTCAACGGTCAGAAAAAAAATCAAATTTTTTTATTATTTTTATTTAATTATTTTAATTAAAAATCAATTAAAAATACTTAAGAATAACATTTTTAAGGTTAGAAAATAGCCTCAAACTCACAAAAATACACCCAACAATCCTACTAAAATAGATTAATAAAATCCGTTTACTTACCAAACCATAATGCGATTTATCTAGGTTAATCTCACTCGTGGTTAAAACCACTTCGCGTGCATTCAACATCATCAACCGAACGCACCCACTGTGAGTGAATCTTACAACTCCCCCTTTTAATTACACGTTTTGGGGTGTGTCATGTGTCATAAAAATCATTAACTTGTTTATTTAAACTCGTGCCATACCACATCATGATCTAAACTTAGATTGTTTATATTGTTGTGATTACTTATTTCTTTTTGTCGAATTATATGAAACTCATTCGTTAAGCCCATCAGTTCCTCGTGGGAGACAAGTTGAACAACGCGTGCCACAAATCAAATTCATTATTGTTCATGTGTGTCATTGAGTTTATATTGTTTGTAGTTGTGTCATTCATATTATCATGTTTATGCAATTCATTCATTAGGCCCCTCAGTTCCTCGTGAGAGACGAGTTGAGCATCGCGTGCCTCTAAATGTTCCATTATTGTTCATGTGTGTTTTATTTAATATCTTATGATTGTTGAATAAGTTACATCTATTTTACTCATGTTTGGTTGTGCACATATTTCATAATCAATTTAAATAAACTTGTTCAAATGTTTTCCATAGGATTCACTCGCCAACATTATGTTGATCCAAAACCTTTTTACACATGATACAGGTGAACAGGTTGAAGCAAAGAAAATATAGGAAATGCCTTAGAAGAGAACAAAGATGCTTAGATTGATAGCTAGATCATGTTGTAACATTTATTGTAAATTTCCATTGAATTGTATTTAATGAATATGAAACGCATAATAAATGTCATGAGATTTGATGATAACCCAATCATGCCCCGATCACCTTTTCCGCTGCGGGTCGGGGTGTGACAAAGCGCGCGTGACATTATTTTTTTTTTAAACGGTAAACTAATATCATCACTACCTGGGAGGGAGTACACCTTAACAAACACTTTGATACCATTGGGCTACAAGCCCTTTTGTAAATGCGAAATTACGTAAGATGTGATTTGATATACTAATAAAACGGTTACAACTTGATGTCATGTTTGCTGTATGCATTCAAACTCTTTTAGCTAAACGTATGTTTTATTGATTATACACGAATAAAATGTGATACATGAGAGGTGCGTAATTTCCAACGCGACACCAAAATTGTCATGTTTTTGGTTGTCATGTTTAACCCGTATAATAAACGGGTCATGTATGGGTGACGTGTTTAATCAGCTTAACTAAATAGGTGGACATGCTCGCACATTTTTGAAACCAACCATCCCGATTACCTGTTTAGAACTTTATTACTATTCGTCAACCCATTGATAAGTTTAGATAAATAGATTTAAAGAGTAGTGCAGGCAGGGGAGGCTCTAAGGAGGGGCAATGTGGGTGGTCGGCCAGGACAAGTTTTTTCCGGGGGCATAAAAATTCTTAAATTTCTCGGTTATCTATAGATGCGATTGATTGTTTATTTCTATAACTTTAATGTGTGTTAAAAAATAACAATTTATATTATTTAATTTATTAAGGCATAAGGGTTAGAGACATATTTTTTCTAGCTCGGCCGAGGCAATTAAAACATCAGGACTGCCTCTGAGTGCTGGAAGTGTTTTTGGGGGTTGGGGCTAATGTTTTTACACGAATAAAAACATTGTGCATGTCAACTAGCCCACCCCGTTTATACTCTTTTTTATGTCACAAAGTTGGCTTGAGTTATAAGGAAATTTCTTACATTATTCCATGTTTATTAGTTCTGATAACACTTAAAATTTCGAGCAATTAAAGGGGGTTATAATCACAACATATATTATAAAAACACAAAATCCAATCCAGAAGATGTAAATAATTAACCAATGATGAAAGAAGACAGAATTACATGAAAAAAATGGGCACTGGATCAATAGATCTTAACCAAGGTACATATGGACCCCAACCGCTAACAAGAAGATGCACATAAGCGCAAAATAGATGACAGAATGAACCAAAATCGAGACACCACTCGTCTGGAAATTACCGAACTCAACAGCCTTGGTGTGGCCGGGTATCTGGATCAGCAGCCCTGGCGTTAGCAGAATGAAGAGCATCACCGCCACGAACACCGGTCCCCAGTCCGCCATTTTGTTTTACGATTCTGATCGATATGTATTTGTATATTTGTGTACAATCTCTAGTGTGTGCCAATAGTGTATTTACAGTTGCATTTAAGGATCAATGAAGGAAGAAAATACACGATAGGTATGACTATGAAAGAAGAAAAGTGATACTTGATTGCTTACTCAAGTTATCCTGATTCAAAATGAATACCACTTGTTATGGTCACTATACTTTATAGGTTTAGTAAGAACAGAATTTGTTTCAATATATATTCATATAGCTAAAAAGAATCAATTAACTGGTTGATTTTAATAAAAATAATTATTGTTTCCCAACTTACATAAGTTAATATATGGGTTACAAGTTTTTTAAATTTCATGCTTGTCCCAACTCCTAAACTTTATATGGGTTAAATGATCATGTTAAAGGCAATTCGTTTTCTTCCATTTAATCTTATTCCAAGGCAACGATTCAAGAATCCCTTAATCCAAATCAAGGAACTATTCATACATTGTTGAATCGAAATAAGGTATCAAACATTTAGGGCCCGTTTGGTTCGCTTAATTTCTTTAAAGGAATTGGAATTCATAAAGGAAATTGGAATTTGATAGAATTGGAATTAATTCCAACAGAATTTTGTATTGTGTTTGGTTTATAAATTTGTAAATCCAATTGTAACGGTTAAAAACTAAAAAGACAAATTTGTCCTCATTTCTTTTATTTGAAGTAGTGAAAAATATGAAAATATGAGGATATTTTGGTAATTAAAAAACATTTCAATGGAAAATTTAAATTCCTTCCCAAGTAAGAAGGATTGTTAAATTCCTTTGATTGATGAAATTTGATGGATTGTTTTCTAATTAGATTTTTATTAAATTTGATGGATTGTTTTCTAATTAGATTTTTATTAAAAACCAACCAAACATGATTTTTAATGGAATGTTTTCCAATTGCAATTCCAATTCTTTGAAATCTATGAACCTAACGACCGCTTATTTTCCATAAAAAAATCACAACAGCCATTTGAACTTGCCATGTTGTAACACAACTGGTTCCCGGTTATGAAAATGGTAAAAGTCGATGCAAATTTTGCAATTTAGTTTGGTCAAACCGTCAAATGGCTAGTTAGGTGATTAGCCCTTTTCCAAAAAGGATAGCTTCAATTACGGTTTAGGAATTAGGACAGCACCAGAACAGATCGGTTTTATGGTTTTGTCTGGTGATAGATATTTGAACACCTGTAGAAGCAAATGATAGTTTTACAAAAACATAACATAGCCAGTCAGACAACACTTCACAATTTGATCCACACTTCCAATAATAGAATCGACAAACCAGTATAAAACACAGAATTGATGGGTAAAATATTCAGAACTGAATGCTAAACTAGCCAATATCTGGCTTCTAGAAGCACCTTGTTTTAAGCATAGCTCAAGCGGAATATGTCGTTGAACACATAAAAGCTTCCTTGGGGTGTTGGCATCAGATGGAACATCTGCACGTAAACAAACAAGCAAAGAACGTATGACTTCCTTTAACAATTACGCTTCGATATCACAAAAGAAATATATGTATATAAGCTTTACAAAATAAATAGAATTGAAATGTATGAGAACATAAGTGTGCCATGAAGAAAATAACCGCCTTACAATTTCCAAATTTACTTATGCACAGGCTGATTTGGGTTATAGTTCATCTCCAAACTCCAGAAGAACATTTAGGTAAAATTTCAGCGACAGCTTAAAAAGGATGAGGTCAAATTGGTCGAAAGTCATCCCAAAGTGTTTATTTAATGCATAAAACCTCCTAAATTATATTATTCACAAAGTTATATTGCTAAAAAACTATTAAAAAAAACTAAAATTTTGTTAAGATGTGCCCATTTTGCCAACTATAATACAAGCTAATTATATCCTATCAGGTGCCCACAAAAAGTTATTGCAAGTAAAATCACGATGCAACAACTCCTTTGTAAAGTTTGTATGACTCAAGGTTCTAAATATCAAATTTCAAAGCCCAATCACACCTCGTAATAAAGTCAACATATATGTATGTATGTGCATGCTCTTCCATTGGAGCTGCTTGCATCCCTCGACAAGTTATAATATGCAAAACTTTTGTAGCACTCTCAAGTAACACAAATACAGAACAATATTGCATGTCGGTTTTCACAAAACAAGTCCATGAATGTACATTTCTGATATGACCTAATAAAAGAAGAGATTGCAAAGAAACATATAGTTTAAGCTTAGCAACTTAAAAAGCATAAATGCTAAACAAATTGATATCAAAATATGCCCATGTCATTGATGTATTAAAATTTAGTAACATAAAAGGCAGATATATAAACATATATGCTAAACAAATTAGACATCAAATCTGAAGAATAGGAGACACAGAAATAATCTACAAGATCATCATTCCCTCAAAAAAAAATCCATAGTTTGCAAATGTAAGAAGTAACCATGTTATAGATATTGCATCATTTTTTTAGAACAGGAAAGGATATTATGGAGGTTTCATGACTGGTAAATAACAATTCAATGTGCTTTCATTTCATGGGTTCATCGAAGAAGTCAACAACACCTATGAATAGTGAATAACTTATGGACAAGAAAAAAGTAAGCACTCATGTGTATAGAAGGTTTGTGCGAAGTGAACAGAAAATTTTCCAATGACTCGATGAGTGTCAACATTTGCAATAATTGCGCCTGACTTTAGATTTTAAAGACGAATAACGGGGTTGCAACAAAATGGGGCAAAAAGTCCAAATTTCCAAGGCAGGTGTTCCCCCTTTTTGGAATTTCTGCAAGTGCAATGGTTTTCTTTTAAACCTTAAGTCAACTCAACACTTAGAACTTCGATACTTAAAACGGAAATCCACAACAAGCCAGTAAGCACTTTCATATCTTTTAAGAAGTGATTTCTTTTAAAGCCTTTGAGATCAGATACTAAATGGTGTAAAACAAGTCGAAAATGTAAAATACGGAGTCAACTTCACAATTTTTAAAAAGTAATAAGATCAATTAGGAGTCTAAATCACAATTAACCCTCCAATGTCCATTTACCAAATCAATCACAACTCAGAAGTGTGCAGCCTTTACATAAACACTACCAATCCCCATTTAGTAACCAACAGATATGATTTGTAAACCATTAATTGTCAAGACTGAACTACAAGTCTACAAGGAATATAGAATATATCCCAACAGAAAAGTGTCATGTTTATGCACAAACAAATACCAACAGCCAAGAATATACACATCAAAACAGGTACACAATTCAATTTCATACAAGCTAATACATGTATATACCACCATGACACTTAGCGCTTTCAACAGTTACGAAAAAACATCACACATGCCATTTCTGTCTCATTTCTTTTACTGCATAGAAGACCTATACTCTTTTCACAACAAGTTTTAACTCAACACCACACAAATTACCACCAACACCACACAAAAATCGCTATAATTATCATCATGTAAGAACTTCCTTTTAAAACATCAATTTATTACCAATTCCACTCATATAACCTAATTCACTGTGCACATTCCTATACCACTGAATATACAGACAAACACATCAAATCTAATTTCCTGATCACTTAATTAGGGTTTAAAACTCAAATCTCAACCAAACACGAAATTTCAACCAATCTAAATCAAGTAACAAGATCCAAACACGTATCTACAATCTATATAAACACAACAACCAAAAGCGAACAAACAGCTACCTGACTGAACTTAAGAGCATGTTGTTCACCGGCAAGTTGAAGA
This sequence comes from Scalesia atractyloides, assembly GCA_947069175.1. Lineage (NCBI taxonomy): Eukaryota > Viridiplantae > Streptophyta > Magnoliopsida > Asterales > Asteraceae > Scalesia > Scalesia atractyloides. The sequence continues at coordinate 79,401,715 of CAMTDV010000010.1, forward strand.
TTACCGCTAACAAAAACAAGCATACCACCGGCGGGACCGGAGGGCTGGCAATCGACGGTGGTGATGCTGTGTTTGCACTGCTGGAAGGGGAGAGAGGCGAGCTTGTTGACGATGTTCTGAGATCCTTGAATCTTTTAACCTTCGAAAGTCAACATGGAAGACTCTTGATAGAGGTTGGCTAATCCGGCACGATTGGTGTCGAAGGTGGAGTAGTAGTGCTCCACGAATGCTTTTGATAGAGCGTCGGGATCTATCGCGTTGTTCTCCGGCTTGATTTGATTCTTCGGTGTTGAAAGGGATCGTTGTTTGTCGGAGAGTGTAGACACTCTGTTTTATGGTTTAGTTAGCTGATATAAAACGCTACATGGATTGGGTTGTGGTGTGTGAGATTGGGACCCTTTACACCTAATACACTAGATGGATTTATTGATTTTTTTTCTTTGCTTTTATGGGTGGTGGTGCGGAATAAAGCCTTTATATGTCATGGGTGTCACGTTTAAGGGCGTAGCTTAGTGGGTGCCCGGGGAGGGGGGGCCGACCCTCCCCCCTTCGAACTTTTCGCTCATTGGTGCCCGGTATGTAGTTTTCGTATAATTTTTTTTTAGGTATATACGTTTTCTACCTCCCGGTTTTATAATTTTTAAGGTATAATCTTAGGTCCGGTGACTTCCGACCCCCCGGTTGGAAATCTCAAGCTTCGCCACGGGTCAGGTTAGAGCGGCACGTAGAGAATAAGCTTTAATTAACCATCTGCTCACTAGTATGGTTGAAATAAAGTCCCTTCAACTATTAACAAAAACACAAATAGAGATCATTGGTTCTTTGCATATGGTAGTAGTTAAATTTTCCGTTCAAAACAAAAGATCCACGCTGCTATGAGCGTCCCAACGATGGGATTCGTGGGGGTCTATGGTCTTGTGGTGGATTTAGGTGGCTGACGGCTATTAGAAGGAGAAGAGAAGGAGGTTTGTTCGTTCGGATGGATGCCCATAGTCAAAACATGTTAGAGTAGAGAGGCTTTTGTTGGATAGATAGTGTTTGTAAAAATAAAGGACGTAGCACTTGTCCAATCTTTACGGTATACAAAAGGCAAATTTTAGATTATACATATATTCTTAAAACCTAGTCATGCCTTAAAAGGTTATTGAGTCGTTTTTTAAAAAATAAAATATCTTAAACATTGTATAATAAATTGTGTTTTCTTTTGTGACGAATAAACAAACAAACGTAACATGTGTAATCTCACTCATATGGTACTGGTGGAGCAAATCTTACCTCTATCATAAGATATAAACTACCCCGACCAACCCATCTTTATGCTTATTGTTCAAATTTAGGTCGGGACCCCTCCTTTATTTACTCTCATTTATGTTCCTATCAAAGGGTAACGGTTGTCGTAGACCGTTTTCAGTATGTAGTTGATGGTAAGCTGGAGATTACTAGGAGATTGTTTATCTTTCTTACTATGAAATCTTCCAACAAGCACTTATTAAACATAAACTCAATTTAATATCAAACTTTATGGCCTATTAGAGTGTTAAACAAAACTCTTCTTCTTGATCATTGCAAAATCAACTATCACCATTCTCTTTTTGTCGATGGCATTATAACGGAGTTCAATGGCACCGAACCACCACTCTGTCCAATGGTTTAGTGGTTATTGATGACGGAAGTGCTAGCGGTCATAGTTTTGAGGATGTATGCGCAACTAATGATGATTCAAATTAAGTCATCAAATCTTTTAACATCTATCCCTATAAAATTGGGCATACACTTTTGATTATCATGATTTTTAGGTCATTTGTTATGAAATTATGGTAATTAGTAACTCCGAATTTGTAAATATGGTAGCTTTATTAATTTATCAAGTGGTGTAGGCTTTGTTCATTCTTCTTCTTTTTTTTTTTTTTAATTCAAGAGTAGTAAAAAAGTATAATGGATTTATTTAAAACATTAGCAAAACAATCATTCGAATGATCAAAAATATCCCGAAGCGTAGGACCCATAACCCGATTCATAACCCAAATACCTGACAGCTGGACAGCATTCTCACGAAAAGAGCCGTTAGACGACCGGATTCTTCGCCCGACCCGCAAGATCCGTCCCCAATATTAATTAGGCGGTTTGAAGCATCATTTTCTACAAAATCTTCCAATCGGAACAAATTCTTCAACGATGATGATGATCGATAACAATTTGCAAACGCAGTCAGAATTCCAGTACTGGTTTCCAGTTCTTCGTCGATTCGGTCCTGACGATCCTTTTTTCGCTTCTGGGAACATTGAACGCGAACTTCTTGCCAAACAGGTTCGTTATTTTTTCAATTAAGCACGTTGATTACAGTCGGTTTAACAATATATTATCTAATGAGCTGCTGTTGTGATTTTGAGATGCTAATTTTAGGGGTTAAACATGTACTATCCAGAATTTAGAAGTGACATCTTGCTAGGTTAATTTTATACCTATAATTGACGTGTTAGGGTTTAAGGATGGTTTATTTAGTTGGAAACTGAATAGTTTGTGAAATATGGTGATGCAAAACAGCTGTTTTTGGATTAGTAAGAGTGGTAGAGATGATAGTTGTAGTTTTTAAGGCTTAAAGGAGAACCGAAAGAATCGCAGTACACTATTGAACAAGTGTGTTGGTGCTACTGCTTCCTATTTAGAGTCAGACTGCTTTGTGTTTGGACTAGTAAGCAGGGGACCTTGTTCGCGTTCGCTTGTTAAGAAATATAACCGAACGGGATTTTATGTTCGTGTTCGTATGCTAAGGAAATGAACTTGTTCGTGTTTGTTTGTGTTTGCTTGTTAATTTTAGGCAACGAACAAAAATGAACGTTGATGAATACAAATGAGCACAAATTAATGTTCATGAACACAAATGGAACAAACGAACACAAACAAGCTTTCATGAACAGAATATATGATACACTGACCCTTGTTAAATATTTTATTGTCGGAATGTTTAAGTATTTAAATGAAATTAAAAAACTAGAAACAGTAATGAACTATCGAACACGTTACCGAACGTCCACGAACATAAATGAATGAACACGGCCTCTATTCATGTTTGTTCATTTAACTAAACGAACGAAATTTCTTGTTCGTGTTTGTTTGTTTAATAACACAAACGAACTTCCAGCCTAACAGTTAACGTTTGGTTCGTTTGCAGCCTTACTAGTAAGTATGGTAGAGATGTTTTTGGTTTACTGGATGTAAATTTCTATTAAATAGTTCAGAAGGAACTGCACCGTTGCGGTTTTAAATTGACCATGCACCTACTTGATAAAGTTGGTGATAAATTATGGTTTACTGATGAAATTTACAAATCGGTGAATGGTGATGAACTTGATCCTGTATAAAACTATAACGACTGCCCTGACTCCTTTGTGAGCAAGTTTAGGTGCAGTAGTGCTCAACCAACAATCAACTAATAGTTTCAGGACCTGGCAATTTCACTTATTATATGCCACCAAAACAATTTTTACACTTTAGATGATCAAAGGCAACCCATTTTTTTGACATACATCAAAAACCAACTTCTAGTATGTAACTGTTGTTGTTATACCATTGATTAATATAAATAAGTTTTAATAAGATGAACACTTTTTGTGAGCACTGCTTCTAGATATCTGCTTATGTCCAGTCTGCAAATCCAATGCTTGGATGGCTTATATCTATTTGTTCATCCCCGTTTTGTTATACAAAGTCATCACTACCCATTTCAGCTTTACTCGGAGAATCAGAGAATGGTGGAAATAATCTGCCAGCAGCCCAACATTTCTAATTAGTTTGCCATCTTTCGTTGGCCTCCTTTATTTTAAAATGAGTTTGACTAAAGATAATACTCTTTCTTGTTGATGCCCAGGTTGCACTGGATCTTACTGAAGAGGAAAAACAGCAGCTTAGAAATTTGGATGATACTGACAGGTACTGTCTGACTTTTTATTTTACTTTATTTTGATTTATGTTACTTGTTTTTTACTTGTCCTATATTGGCATATTTATTTATACAAAATTTGTGCAACAAGTCACAAGATGCAAATTATAATGACTACCCAGTCTTGGCTTAGGTGTATTGATGTAGGCCGTGAAGTGAAGAGAAAACAAGATATGTTTAAATTGAAAGATTCTAATATGGGTCCTATTGTCTCTGATTTCAATCATTTGTCTTTAATGTATGCCAACATCACTTGTTCATCGTTTATTGTTCTTACTAGCTTAGGTGAAATACACATTTGTGCATCATATGGGGTCGTTTTATAGAGTTGCTATGTGCCTTATTTTGATGAACTGATCTTTACTCTTTAGTACATTGTACAATTGTAGCAACATGGGCTTGTCATTAAATAGCTATATACTTAGGTTGATGTTCCATTTTGGTAGTTAAACTCAATATGCCCTGACCTGGTAATTACACTTTATTGAAATGGGTAATTTGGTAATCTGATAACCTGATGACCTGTTACATCTTGCTTATATGGCATTTTCTTCTGCTGAGGTGGCTATCACTGAATTACCAGTAAACAGAAATATGATTATGTAAGACATTGTTTGATCTACTTTTTTGTTTGACTAGTGAAGTGAGCTGTCCAATTGTTGGTTGTGGAGCCAATTTGAGATCGTTGGTAGAGTTTGAAGATCATTACAATGCAAGGCATACAGCTTCTTGTTCTGTCTGTTCTAGAGTATACCCTACATCTCGCCTGCTTGGCATACACGTATCAGAGGCACATGATTCTTTCTTCCAAGCAAAAGTCGCACGAGGTTATGCTATGGTAATTCGTCATCTTCTATTGCATTTCACAATCATCCCGTTTTGAGTCTAAACGGGCCGGGGGGCGGTCAATGTATCATACATAATCACCAAAGTAGCACAGTTAGGTAGTATTTTTTGTTTAGGGGAACATATTTCCCATTTTATAGAAATTAGTTGTTTTTTTTTTTTGAAATTTTAAAAGTAATATAAATAAATAAACACTATGCTGAATAATTCTTTCCTGCCAGTCACCAGCCCCACCACCGTATCTTCCACGTCCCCAGTGTTTGTTACTCTATCCTCCAACAGTTTTCCAACACAAATACACACATCCCTCTAGTGTTCCCATCGTTATACAACCCTTTTGATTATGCTACCCCATGATGTCAAACGCTTCTATATGGTCAGTGGCGAAGCTTGCCATCGAAAACCGGGGGGGGCGAAAACGTATATACCCAAAAATTTCTAGTGTTCCCATCGTTATACAACCCTTTTGATTATGCTACCCCATGATGTCAAACGCTTCTATATGGTCAGTGGCGAAGCTTGCCATCGAAAACTAGGGGGGCGAAAACGTATATACCCAAAAATTTCTATAGAACCGGGGGGGGGGGGGGGGGGGGGGAGGAACGTATATCCCTAAAAATTTCTATAGAAAAAACACATACGTAACACTACTGATCAAAAAGTTCGGGGCACATTTAGTTTAGGTGTATCTTCTAACAACCCTGTATATGGTGGGTTTGTTCTTCTAACAACCACATTTAGTTTAGGTGTATCTTCCAACAACCCCTTTAGATTATGTTCTTTGTGACTAACTTTTAAGGTAATTTTTTTTTCATTTTCAAACGTGGAAAACTCTAATTTCGTATGTATTTGGTGTGTTTGTTATTAGTGACTGATTTGCAGGTTTGTTTAATTTTCAAATGTTGGAAACCCTAATTTGATTTCAGATGTATTTTGGTGTGTGTGTGTGTGTGTGTATGTTAGTGACCGACTTATCTACACAATCTAATTTGAGTGATTTTGAAGCGCATAACCTGCGTTGTGGAATTGACTTTTGGTTGATAGTGGTGGGTTGGTAGTTTTTAGGTCCTTTGTACTTTGGAGGGCATGTTGGCGTGGGTTGGTAGTTTAGTCTTGGGGTTGTGATGGTGGTTGACTAACGCCAGTGATGGGAAGGCTAGTTTGGTCATTTTAACTGTCTTATGGGTGAAAGCAAACAATGAAAGTGGGAGCAATATTCGTAAATAGCTTGCAGAAGGAACGATATCTGTAACTTTGACCAAACCACGGGGACAATTTTTTAAGGCTTAATTTTTGAAATAATAATCATATTTTCTTGTAAAGACGATTAGGTTTCAACCGTGTTTGATTTGCTTCCTTGATAGTTGATTCTTTTGTTCTTTCTATTTTACCCTTGAATTTTCATATCATGTAACAGTATGAATGCCTTGTTGAGGGATGTGGTATAAAGCTCAAAAGCTACAAAAGTCGGCATCAACATCTAATGGACAAACATAACTTCCCTTCTTCATTCGACTTCTTTAAAAAGGCCCAACCATCGAAAAAAGAGAGATCGAAGAAAAACCAACGTAAACAGCACCATGCGACATTTACCTCAGAAAACGAAGAAGGATCGGGTGAAAGTGCGATGCAAGTAGAAGACGAGACCCTGAATGGCCTTGTTTCAGCTGTTTCCAAACTGACTACTTCTGATTCCACTCCTTCGGCTATTAGTTTTGGTCGGCGTCATACTCGTGGCTTGACATTTGTCCCTCGTGCTGTTCAACGTGAAACAAAGAAATGAAGTTCTTTAGTATGTTGAGGTAGTTATTGTGGTAGGCAAATTATGGTTACTTTGGTTCACTAAATATTTTTGAAATGATATGAACTGTGGAATGTAATTCAATGTGGTATGTTGAAAAGGATGGTCTCCTTGTTGAACATTAAGTTTACATGTCACTTACATCACATGTCTTGCTTTACTTGCTGAAAATGTAGCAAGCTTCTGTATATTTTTTCAAGAATGAAAGGGTTCTATAAAGTTTTTAAGATATGCGTTAGGGGGACGGGGCGCCTCGTTATGACCCATCCACCACGCATGGATGTGCGTGATACACCGCCGTCGCCGACTTCCATCACGCGTGGACTTCACAACGCGTGGCCACTATCACGCGTGAAGATTTGTTGGGCTGTGAGAGATTGTTGGGTGTAGTGAGTGATGGGCATTTCTACTAAAATCCATCACTAGTGATGGAATAAAGCTCGATGACGTGGCGGAATCTGATTGGATGTTGTGAGTGAGGAATTCCATCGTTAGTGGAGCACACCTACCCCTCTTAGTCAACATTGTCCCCTTTAATGGGTACCCGGCAAACCTATGACCAATATCCTAGTTTGAGTCTTGTTTTGTACCCTGCAAACCTATGACCAATGGGTATGCATTCCTCATTGCGTTGCGGGAGGCTGAGGTAGTAGAACAGTGCCGATGGGTAACGCCACAAAGCGGTATGCGGCCCCTCTGGTGTGTCTCCATTCATGGTTTAGTGGTTGAATTATTGCTCAATGATGAATACAACGAAGAACAAAGGCAGCTGCAGGACAGACCTTTGATGCGGCACCTGTGGGGTTGAGGGAGCACCACGTCCCACCTGTGGGGCTGCGGGATTAGCGGTGTGAGGCAAATGTATATGGTATACCTCATGTGTGAATAATTCAAAATTGTGCCTTTTGCAACCATGGAGTCAGAGTGTATCTGTCCGGTAACGAGTTGAGTTGGTTGGGTACCTCTTACTAAGGGCGACATGAATGCCGCAACAATATGTGGCAACATTTGGCAAGTTCATTCTTGGGCTCATGGTAACCTCTCGGGCCCGGCAACCATCTGCAAGCGGCAAGGTGGGTGGCGCATGTGCCACTCTTGCCGCTAGGTGATTGAGAGAGAGTGTTGGTCCCTCCCAACATCAGCCAATCATATTTTTGTTAAGTTGTTTTTTTTATATATTGTTTTTTGTAAATTTAATTTAAAAATTGGTTGTGATATGCTAAGTATATTTTTCCTGTTACTTGACCAATTTGTGGTGAATGATGTAGTTGCAACTATAACGTGAAAGAGAGATGTTTTGACAAGTGTAAGCAAACACTCTTTGTGGCCTGAGAAAAGAATATCCGAGTATTACTCAATATTTTAAAAACCGGTTTTTCATTCATACCGGGTTAGGCTCTGAAATTATTAAATCTAGTTGTACCGGGCGGTTCAATCATGTTACTAGTCAACACTATATTCTATAATTCCATAAAATACAAATTCATCTGAAAAATAATCCAATCTCAAGATTTATATAACTGATTATGGTTTTATTTAAAAACAACTATTTTCTGTAAAATGTTATGCATTTTTAGAGGATTTCTATTACTTATAAACAATATTACATTGGACTATGTGAGTCAGAGTTTCAATAGCGATGAAATATTGGAATGAGGCACTGGGTTAATTACCAACAATAAAAGGTTGGTATTACCTTAATATCGTATTTTATTATAATTAAAAAATCAAATTTTAAGATAATGCAAACCGGTTCAATGTTTTGAACCGGTGGAACCAGATTTACTGGCGGTACGTAAGATATACGGTATTTAGATTTTACCGGCCTTTATCATACCGGACCCGTGTCCTGGTGTCCGGTTACTGGTATAACCGGCATGTTCATACCGGTATTTAAAAGATTGGTATTACCTAAGAAAAAATATCGAGTATTACCTTAATGATACGGCGTCGTATCATCGTAAAAAAATAAGTCAGCAGTCGTTAATGTGGGGATTGTACAATTTATAGCCAATGAGGCGTTGACAGCGAGGAAAGGATGACGAAACCCCCCTTCCACGTCCAACCTCCCAAAAATAACCAAAAAAGAAAAAGTGAATTACAAGAAAAGGTCTCTCACTATTACACATTAGCAGTTTCAGTCCTTCGATATATAAGTTTGTTGTTTTGTAGTGAAAATGTAAATAAATCAATACTCTAGCAAGTGAATAATGTTTTCTTCTTTTAATTTTAATAGTAGGTCTTGGTCTGGAATTTATGTCACAACCCACTATTCCACTAAGACAACATGACTCTACACGAAGCTGAACATGTTAGTGTTAGGGTAAACGGGCTCGGGATAAAAATAGGTTAACATGTTAATGACAACTAAAAACGTGTCTAAACAAGTTTAATCCGCTGAACTTATGTATGACATGCATAAAACCTTTAATTTATCGTGTTAGATATGTTACTATGTTAACATGACAGGTTTGCTACCCATTTACCAAAAGAATGTAGTTTATTAGTTTTACAAATAACTAAATGTGTATTGTAAATTGCCGAAACTTTTATTTTACGTGTTAAATTATATATTATTACTTTAAATGAATTGTTTATACTTAATCATATTAAACATGTTGTTTTATGTCATTCGTATTATTGACCCTGTTACTTTTGATCATGTTAAACAAGTTTTGTCGTGTAACTCTCTTATTGAACATATTTGTAACCCGATATTCAACATATTTAACAGAAAACGACACATTTTACTAACTTTAAGTAGGCCTTAAAAATCTTACTTTTGTTACTTTTAATGTGATAGTCTTAACTCGACTTGATTTTGGTCTTGACAAAACCTCATGATCCATTGCTAATAGCAGATAGAGAAAGACATAAAGTTAATCACGAGGAACTGGTTTAAAACATCAAATGGCCAAATCCAAAATCTCAATTATAAATTGACCATAACAATGCTAGATTATATTACTCTAATATTTGAACTTCCTTTATATCATTATTTAATTAAACGGTATATCATTTCTTACTTTAGTAATCACATTTTTCTACTACTTTAGAATTCTCATACTCAATAACTCAAAAGGATGGCAATGATGGTGACAAACCCATGGAGTGGGGTTCGATTCTGATCCGCACCATGATTTTCATCTGGTTGTTACTTCAGCGAGGCAACTCGTGTGGAGGCAATACGGTTTCCGGGGGAACGCTGTAACCAAGTCTGACCAACCCAGTACGGGCCCGGTTAAGACAATGTAGTCTGGGCAAATCTTGGCTAGGGCCGCTGTTTAGGCGGTCTGACATTGAGTCACTCAAAAAGAAAGTCACCGTTCAAAAAATATAACTCCAAAAGGATATTAAGAGGTTTGTTAAATCAACTTTGAAAAGCAAAAATGCAAAAGCAGTTGTCCAGGGATCAAAACTGTACATCTTTATACAATAAGAACCATTGTGTAACTAATGCGATAAAAACTCAACCTTTATACAACGCGTATAAGTGAACAACCTTTGGTCTCATTGTTTCACCATCATCTGAATTCAAAACCCTTAATTCCGTTTGCAGATCTGATTGATAATGGATGCTTTAGATTCAGTTTTCGAGCCGTTGAGAGAGTTCTCAAAGGACAGCTATCGTCTAGTCAAGAGATGCCACAAGCCTGATCGCAAAGGTACAATCTACACGATTTCACTTTTAGTTGACTCGATTCAATTCACTGATCTTGATCTGTTGTTGTCGATCTGAAGTCTGATTCGATTGTATGCAGAATTCTCGAAGGTAGCGGTTCGTACGGCCATCGGTTTCGTGGTGATGGGATTTGTAGGGTTTTTTGTTAAGCTAATCTTCATCCCTATCAACAATATCATTGTTGGATCTGTTTAGAGGTAAATTTGGTTAATTATATGGATTTTTATATATACAAAAGATTGATTTTGACTTGATAGTTGTTAATTCTATAAATCGGCCTTTGTTAAGCATCAAATACGTCAGCGTCATTGAAACTTGATTAATAACACAATTTACTTATTTTAATTGAGGAAAATTAATAGTATATAACTATTAAACATGACGTCTGTGTTTTCTATGCGGTTAATGCGGTAAAATATCGGATATCGGTAGACCACCGATATTTGAGATATAGGTTATCTCGGTGAGATATCGATAATTTTAATATTATGCAGAATTTGTATATATAGCAATTTAACACTAATAATTCAGTGATATATTGGTGATATATCAGTTATATCGGTCCAATATTGGTAATATATCGGTCAAATATCGGTAATATATCGGTCAAATATCGGTGATATATCGGTCAATATCGCCAATAATATCGGTACCGATATTCCGACCGATATTTGACACCGATATTTTACTAGGGGACCGATATATCACCGAGACTAACTGCATGGTGTGTTTTATCACATGTGTGTTAAATATTTCTGTCAGATCTCATGGTGTGGAGGGTAGTTGGGACAGCAGTGTAAAGTTGATAGCTTTATAAGGTGATTTTGTAGCACTGATGCACTCAGGAACAGTATTGTTGTTTAGCATGAATTAGATAAGTAGATTGATTGGGTCATTATATGGTAGATGTATCATATGTTGTTCTGTATTTTGTTGCATGCATATATGTGGAAATTGAGAATCAAAATAAAAACCAAGAGGATCAGCGAATTGAGATGTTGATCTTTTGAGAAATCAAGTGATAGTGTCTGTGTTTAAATTTTATTGTAGTTCAGATATGGTGGTGACACGCTCCATCAATGTAAAATGTCTATGCATGTTGTAGTTTCGCTTACCGGATTTATTGTCAAATATATCAGAATTTGACATGAAAACTGTCGCCCTGTCGGCTCTTCAAATTGGGTTCAAGCTCTGTAATTGAACAGCCATTTGAGTTTGACCGGTTAAAGCCCACAAATTAAACGCTCGGGGGTTTATTTCACATAAGAGGCATGTGTGGGTGTGTGTAGTTGTCGTTTTCTTGTGAAGAAAATTGTTGCTTGCATAAGATGCATTTGGAAGGAATAGTTTGGGCATCGACTTAGAGTTTTATTAAATATGACCCTATTAAGTTAATATAGGTGATATATCGGTTATATCAGTCATATCGGTCCCCTAGTAAAATATCGGTCTCAAATATCGGTACCGATAATATCGGCGATATTGACCGATACAACCGATATATCACCAATATTTGACCGATAAGACTGATATATCACCGATATATCACTGAATTATCAGTGTTAAATTGCTATATATATATAAATTCTGCATTATATTAAAATTACCGATATCTCACCGAGATAATCTGTACCTCAAATATCGGTCCTTGACCGATATCCGATATTTTACCGCATTAACTGCATAGATATGACCACAATGTGTTCCAAAGTGACATTTAAAGTTTTGTGTTCAGGATCTTTGCTAGATCATGACATTTTATTTATCGTGTCTTCTATATTGGACCGACACAGTTTCTTATACTGGTTTGGTTGACAACGTGCATTTAACAAGTGTATTATTGGGTATATCAGGTCATACAAGTGTCAAGGATGCATGGGCATGGAGGATGTGCAAAAAAAGAATGATGCATTGTAGGGAGTTTTTTGGTTTTCTGTTCTAGTAGAATGAGATTTGTTATTTGATACTTAAATGTTGAGAACTCATCTTAGTTTTTACATCTTCTGTCTCTGGCTTTTGTTTTTTTACTTGTTGGATCGTTCTTTTCACTTGCGCTTGAATGTGCCTCATATAATGGTATATACCGCATGCTTGATGTCATATAGTGACTATTGTTTTGCTAGATTGATTATTTCCCATCCTTATGTTTAATCACACAAAGATAAATGATATAAGCTGGCTGCCACCCCTATTGATACCGATTCCAAAGTAAGGCCCAACACAGGTGCGCTTCTCACCCATGGCTCACTATTTAAAAGCCTCGTCGGGGCCCTTCAATAGTTTACATTTACACAGGCCGATATTACATATGCAGTACAATATTTGTGCTTCTTTATGCGTGCACCTAGAGACTCATTTCAATTTCCTTGAACGGATATTGTGATACTTAAAAGGGCACTCTCAATCAACACATTCGTCCTCCAAATCTCTCTCTCACTTCCTGCTTGGATGCCGATTGGGGGGTTACCTAGACTCGAGACGCTCAACATCGGGGTATTGTGTGTTTCTTGGTGACAATTTGGTCTTGTGGTCCTTCAAGCGCCAAGCTACCATTTCTAGATCAAGTGCCGAAGCTGATATTGGGGGTGCAAATGCCACAACCGAAAACTACATGGATTCGAAACCTCTTACGCAGTTTCAAGGCATTATCATCGAACTTATCCCATGGCTTCATTGAATCATTGGTGTTGCTACCCACAGCTCTTTTAAGGCATTATCATCGTTCTTCCGTCCTGCCAGTTGACTAGAATGACTGCCACAACACATCTCGAAAAACCAAGTTTTCATGTTACCATCACCATGTGTATACCAATACCACACAGTCCGACGAACACATGTTTGTGTGGAAAAATATGGATCTTAACTGCGCCTGGCCTGCATAATCCTCGATAGGCGCCATTAAGTTTTACTAATTACAGTGGGATATTGAGCACGACAAGTGTTAAGATATATTCGTGTAATCGGGATTAACTTGGTGAACAAAGTGAATTGTAATACACATCGAAAGAGTTAGGAGGTGCGGGAGTGCACGCTTATTTGAATGGTTATAATTCTAAGTTTTCAGGCGGAGCCCTCTAAAGGGGCCAACGCCCCCTTGGCGGGAGTCCAGCGGCAGCCCCGGTTGGGATTGAGCTGGAATTTATTTTCTGGAATTTCCAATTATTTTTATAAAATTGCTTAATAAAAAATGCATCTGAAATCTTTTTCTCTGGAAAAAAATGCATCTGAAATCTTTTTCTCTGGAATTTCCACTTATTTTCTAAATACAAGATAAGGGCATTCGAAATACAAAATAAGGGCATTTAGGGAGGCAATTTTATTTTTTTAAAATTATAACAAGGATAATCCTCAAATTCGAAAATTTTTTTTGGTCTCAATCTCTGGTTCATTATGAATTTCATATATTGTTGTTCGATTTTTCGATTTGAGTTGTAGACTTATATCCGATTAAATCATTCAAAAAACCATCGAAATAATTTGACCTGAGACGTTTTGATTACCTATGTTTACAAAGTTCCTGGAACAACCAAAATATTAAAAATTCTCATGCAAAAGATTTGTTGAGAAAATGAGTATTCTGGTGAAGAGATACACCTCAGTTGAATCAGATTCCAAACTTATCACAAACATCAAAGATTTGATCTTACAAAGGCGACATGTTGAAGCTCTTCAACTCTACCGAAATCAACCCTATTTGACCTCCATTCTTCCTTCACTCATAAAAGCTTGTTCGCTCTGTAAAACCCACTATGCCTTCGGTCTTCAGCTTCATTCTCACTCTCTCAAATTGGGCTTTCATTCAGAACTCATACTTTCAAACTCAATCATATCCTTTTACTGTAAACTTCACGATTTTAAGTCTGCCCACAAGGTGTTCGATGAAATGCCTCAAAGAGATTGTGTATCATGGAGTGCCATGATAAATCATTTATCTCGAAACGGGTATTACGTGGAATCGTTGGAGATGTTTAAAGAGATGTATGAATGCAGGTTTGTAGCCAAACCTGAGTTGATTGCTAGTGTTCTTTCTGTAGCTGCTCGGTGTGGAGGTACAAGGGTGGGGAAAATGATTCATGCGCTTTCGGTTGTTGATGAGAGGTTTGTGAAGTCAGTGTTTCTATCGACTGCGCTTGTGGCCTTGTATTGGAGGTCTGGAGATTCGTTGTATGCGATCCGTGTTTTTGATGGAATGATGAATAAAAATGAGTTTTCTTGGACTTCAATGATTGCGGGATATGTTGGAATCTGTGATTATTCAATGGCTCTTGATTGTTTTCGACAAATGCAGTTGGCAGGCATTAAGCCTAATAGAGTGACACTAATTTCTGTTTTACCAGCATGTGTCGAGTCAAGAGCCATTAGTCTTGGATACAGCATTCATGGGTATGCTTTTCGTCATGGGTGTGATTCGGATATACGGCTGTTATCATCTCTCGTTCACCTGTATTCGCAGCACGCTGATTCATTACCTCTTGCAAAACTAATATTTGAAACTATAACACAAAAAGACGTCGTCCTTTGGAGTTCCATTATTGCAGGCTGCTCTCGGGATAAACAAAATGCTGAAAAGTCGATATCACTTTTTAATCGAATGCAAAAAGAGGGAATTCAGCCCAACGACGTAACCATATTGGCGGTACTCACCGCTTGTACTAGTATACCATCAATAAACCTCGGAAGTGGAATCCATGGCTATGTGCTAAAAGCAGGTTTTGATTCTGACTTGCCTGTTACAAACTCCCTTATCAGTATGTACTCAAAATGTGGCTCTCTGAAAGACTCACATCGCGTGTTTCAAGAAACGGGTACACCGGATCGTGTTTCTTGGAGTGCGCTTATTAGCGCGTATGGTGTCCATGGTTATGGCGAAGAAGCTTTACAACTATTTACCGAAATGAAAGCAAAAGGAATACAATACGATTCGATCACTATGCTTGCTGTTTTATCAGCATGTAACCATGCAGGGCTTGTTGAAGAAGGACATAAACTGTTTTCTGAAGTTGTGAAGGATGAAAATTTATTAGTAAATATGGAGCACTATGCTTGCTATATTGATCTTCTTGGAAGGGCGGGAAAGATTGAATTAGCTAATGAAGTATTGAGGACAATGCCTATGAAGCCTAGTCCCAAAATTATGAGTTCTTTGGTGTCGGCTTGTAAAACTCATGGAAGATTAGATGTTGCTGAAACTTTGTTAAGTCGGTTTATAGAATCGGAACCAGGTAATGCTACTAACCATACGTTGTTGAGTATGATTTATGCTGAATCTGGTAAATGGTTTGATGTGGACGGGATTCAGAGGAATATGAAATCAAGGGGATTGAAAAAAATTTATGGGTTCAGTAGAGTTGAAAATTAAAGAATATTTGTCATGTAACTAATGTAGATGCCTCCTAACCAACTGGCTGATGAAGAGAGGTTAGATGTTTGATTAATCCTATATATGCTTATTTCATAGTAAACGTAGATAAGTGCGGTTTATTGAGCTTAATAACTTCATTGAGCGAAATCAAGAGTTCAAGAGGATTCTAGATTTTTGAATAATCCGGTTGGTGGTCGGGTGGAAAAAGTTCTTCGGAATCTTCATGTTGGGATCATGTCGTGACTCGTGACAGAATCAAAAGATCTCTCAAGGTTGTCTTTGATCAACTAATGGGTTCTTTCCAGAATTGGGTTATAATATGTTGAGTGTGGGCCAACTGATGATGCACTTGTGTTCGATGATGATGAATATGTCATGACCCACAAGAGAACCAGTAAAGTTCCTTGTACAATCCCTATGTAAGGTAACAACACATTTCCTCTGAACATAACAAAGTCTAGTAATTATGTTTTAGCTGCAGTAAATGAGGAATCACTATTATGGCATCTTCATTTTGGACATCTTCATGAGCATGGTTTGAAGAAACTAAGTGAACAAAGGGTTGGTCACTAGTTTACCGAGATAGCGTCTTGGTCGTTCCCTCGACATGCAAGGCGAACATCTAAAGTCTTGGTGTTGGTACACTGATACGAACCCAAACTATCCAGTTCCTGCTACACATCAGTTTCGTACCCAGGAGCAAGTCAGGTTTAATTTAGGAAGTCACGAAGTCATAAAACATCTTAGTTCAAGTATTGATGCGTTATGTTGTTTTTCTTTGTCGTGTTTTTATCAAAATGATACATGTAAAGGGACTAAAATGTAATTTTGAATACTTAAGGGATTAGTAGTGTAATTGTAAGGAAAGGAATCAGGCTTGACTTTTCAGTCACCATAACAAGCTACAACAAACCACAAATTTATAGTTTACATGTAGGCGTAGAAAGATACATAACTAAACATGCCAAGCTTTGCTTCAAGGTAGAAGAATTTCAGTACTTACAGGCAACATCTTGACAAAACATACAAAAATAAGTGATGCTTGCGAAAATTGAAAGAATCCAATATTCAACAGTACTGGGAATCAGCAATCAGGGTTTTCAACAGCCGTTTCGGTGATATCAGCGGCTGAAGCCAACACCAACAGAGGCTCAGCAACACCGCCTTCCCTGAGCTCTTTTCGTGCCTTTCGGCGTTCACGTTGTAACCTGAACGATTCTCTCTTCCTGTTTCTATAACTGTTTGGGTTTTCTGGCTGCATTTCACGTGGGTAAACACTCACCTGTTGTTTTGTATCCATTTAAAAAAATCGTCAAATCAAAATGATTATAACTTATAACAGTTAGCCTTAGTGCTTCAGTCAATTAGAACTCACCTTTTTCCTGTCCGGTCCAAACTTCTCGAATTTGACCAATCCATCAATAAGAGAAAAGATGGTGTGATCTTTACCAAGGCCTACATTCTTACCTGGATGGACCTGTAAATTTTTGACAAGAAATCAAAAGTCTGAAACTATTGCTTTATCTTTACAAATACATAGCTCAAGTGTGATACAAAGGTCTACAGAGATTAACTTAAGCTAGTTTAAACTTTAAATCACTTTGATGAAAAAACGATAAGCTACTGCTAGTAGTAAAACGTCTCCCATCAGTTTTACAACGTTAAAGCTCAAAGCAAATCGAGATGACTCGCACAGAACGTGCAAATTTATGACATAAAAAATCTTGATTACCGACCACCAAGGCGCCAAATGACGTATGATTTGCTAAGTTCCCCATTTCTAAACATCTAATACACTGCATCAAATTCTAGTTGCCAAAAGGCCCATAACTAAACACTTCAGAACACATACTGTAATGTGCAACTAGATCCAATTATCCAAACAGTCAATTGAACCAACTACGATAGGCTTATATCCACATAACTTGTTTATAATTCAGAGTTTAATTATGTAACTTGTAAGAAAACTGCTTTTAGCTCAAATTACTCTTACAACCTATTATCATAGTCACATATGGAAACCTGATTCAGTTTAACATAAGCCAGACTAATCATAGTTATTAATGGCAAATAGCAATAACGTACCTATATGCTACATAGCAAATAGTGATAAATAGCAGGCGCTATTTCATAAATAACGATACACTATAAAAAATTTTTTAAAAAAATTATATGTATCTTATATCAAAATACCCTGGTATATACGCTATTTTATATGTATATTTAACAAAAACCTATAATCCAGCTATTTTATAGTTATATTTAATCGCTATCTATACTTGAAAAAATATAAAAAAATAAACTGAAATCCTGCTATTGTGGCTACATACCCTGTAGCGACCTTCGACCTATACGCTACGCTATATGAGACTAGTTCGATCAGATGACAAATTAACCACATAGTTATGAATGAAAATGAGAAATTAAATCAAATTAAGTTTTACACACTGAAATTCCACATTTAATCCAATATAACTAATGAAAGTGTAAACTTTATATAGCATATTTTGAATCTAGGGCTCAATTCTAAACTAATTTCACACAATTGCAAGCTAATTCAAGTAATCAAAGCTGAAATACCTTGGTTCCACGCTGTCTAATGATGATAGCACCAGGCTTGGCAACCTGGTCACCGTAAATCTTAACACCGAGCCTCTGACCTCGTGAATCACGACCGTTCTTGGTACTTCCAGCTCCTTTTTTGTGCGCATTCTGTATCGTTAACGGAGTTTTCACCGGCAGTAAAAATGAAACCTTACGAGCCGTAGTAACAGATCCAAATTCTCCTTTTAAGAAAGAAGATGATGAGCTTGAACCAAACGTGAGGCCTTTGAAAGCCCCAATCAAATTGAAACTAACAGCTGTCGCCATAATTCTGCAAAAGAAATGTTGTTTTAAGATGCAATTACTGGTAGAGCAGGTTAGGGTTTGGTGTTCTTACTAGGCGAGAATGAAGAATGCTTGCCTTCAATCGAGGAAGATGAAGCTGTTGCTACAAGTAGTATGAAGGTTATGTTGTATTTTATCCTTTATGTATGGGCGTTCATCAACGTATTTTCGTGGATAAATTACCTGATCTTGCCACGTTTGCTGCTCTACGGTAACTATGGAAGACCATCTTATACTGGATACCTATTAGAGGGTGTTTGGTTATGGACATTTGAAGGGTGTTTGGGTATGTAAATTACGATTGGTTTGGCCAAAATTTGTTGGAGTAATTATAATTGTCGTTTAACTAAAGAAATTGAAGGGTATTTGGGTATGAATAATGAGTAAATTATAATTGGTTTGGCCAAATTTTTCTGGAGTAATTATATATATGTATATATATATTAAGCCCATTAAGTCTAACCATCTTCTAAATCAGTCTTCACCGTCGGATCATGCGAAATTAAATCTCAGCCACTTAAAATCACAAAAATAACCGCTATAGTGGCGGTTCAAAGAGGTTCATGACGGTTTTCTTAGCAGTTGGTTACCTCATATTTTTTCTACCCATGATCTTGCAAGTTATCTTCTTATTATTTTAGGTCCATTATCTCCAAACCACCTCCTCCTACAAATCTGGGTCATGTATTGCTATATAATGGCATGACGGGTCTTAAACTACTGGACAATTTTATCTAATGTTTTAAATTTGCTACAAGAGCCCACCGCCTGCTGCCACAAACCGAAGTTGCAATCCCTGCACTCAACAATATATCTGAAAAGCTGGGGAATTTTGAGTTTGATCATCCAAGCGTTCTTCAAACACGAGACATGGTAAGCATCTAGATTAAAGTTAGGGTTTCTTATGATTGTAATTTTTATGTTGGTGCAGTTCATCAAACCAGGATGCCTTCCACTAATTCAGTTCTCCTCCCGCGAGTTCATGGTTAGGGAGTCAGAAGTTAAATTTTTTATTTCTTCTGATTCTTTCCTATTGTTTCCAATCACCACCATTAATTAACCTCCCCATCACAGGAAACCATCATCGTCACCATCGCAGGCAGGTTTGATAGGGACCATTCAAAAGTATTAACGGCCTACAATGAATGTGCAAGCTTGACCAGAGAACTTTGATGGAGAGATAATAGCAGGTTTTTTTCTTTCACATACTTTCAACTTTAGATCACGGCCGTTCAAATTCATATTTTTCTTCTAGAATGTAAGAGATTTGTTTGCTGATAGTTGAACAAGAATTTAGTAATTTTCTTGTGATGATGACAAAGTACTTGTGTTTTGAGCAGAGTTGAACTTGAAGAAGAAAGACAGGATCAGTTAATATCGGGGGTACATATACCTACCTCTCACGACATGGCTAATCCTGATTTTTGCTTATTAGTTTTGTTATATATGTTTTCTAATTGTGTTTCTGCTTATTAGTTTTGGTAATCTGGTAATTTACTAATCTGGTTGTTCACAATTCAGTTGGTAAGTAAGTTCTCATTTGACTTGATTAATTTCAACATTAATAGCCTTTAAAGAAATTGAGCAAAAGCAAACATTGTTATCTTAGGTCAAGAAATGCTGCCATTTTTGTTGATAAACGTGTACATGTAATGCTCCAAGTGAACTCACTTTATTTATATTGAGTGCATACGTGTCACAAAAAGGTCCTATGTGTAATTGAATTTTTTTTTATTGATTAAAGTTTACCTTAATTTATTATTAATAGGATTTTCACTAAGAGACTCCCAACTCCCAAGGATTAACATATGACGTATCTTGTGAATTAAATCTTGGGTGGTATGTTATTTTGTAAGTTATAGGGTTGTTGATGTTTGCAAGAATGTATTAAGACTTGCATAGTAAAAAGATAGCCGACTATGAACCGGAACGGATCGTTATTTTGTCAGTTATAATATTTTTTCCAGCCATGCTTATTCAAATTTTAGATTTTGATTATGTTTGGCATATGGATTATTTTTTCTTTGAAATTACTCAATTAGTAATGTCCTTGCATCTAATATGGTCTTTTTCTGCTAGGATTGAGCCATTGGTTTGTTGATCCTCATGCCTCTTATCTCTTATAAAGTGAAATATTTTTTTTATTTATTTTTAGACTGGCATGTACGCGATTGCTAAAGCTCTTGGATTGGCTGTTATAAAGGCCCTTTGTGGCTATCGGTGCAGGACTTGATTAAGATGCATAGCTTTACGTTGTTGGATGACAGGAAGAAAAAAAGGGTGCATGCGATTATCTTTAAGGCAACTTGGTGCATCTGGAGAGCGCGGAATGATTGTATTTTTCTGCTAAGACAATGAGCATTCAAAAGATCAAGGAGACCATAGTTCAGATCGTTAGGATACTTGTGGTTAAAGAATAGGTCACCTTATAAAATGTTAGCCTGGACACACTGGATTAAGTCCGCTTTGTAATAGTTCTCCTCTGTTTGGGGCCAAGCGGCTTGCTATCCAAAGGCGGTTTAAGAAACATGTATACAACGTATACGTCATATGTAGGATACACATTAAATTAAACCATCTGACTTTCCAAGAATCTTAAGGGTTAGATTTAAACATGTTTGAATAATTATAATTGTAGATGACTGGACTTAAGATTTATAGATAACAATTCAATAAAAAGAATTCTAGATAAGGTTTCTATTTAAAATTTTAAATTCAAAAAACTTTTTTATTTTATATTTAACAAATAATGACGCAAAGAGAAAAAATTACTTATATTAGTACTACATTAAAATATCTGTCTACTGGACGGGTATTAACAGAGGTGGATCTATGCCTAAGTGACATAATTTCATGTTTACTTTTGCATTAAAATGACACTATTTCATGTTTTACCACTCATATCAAGTTTATTTTATATCGTTTTATGGTTGTAAACTGTTCACGTTCGTTTTGCTTTTATAAATTAAATAATGATGCTTTTGTTTGTAATGTTATTTAGACTTGTGTCCGCTTAACATAGATTATCTTTGTTTGTTACGTTGTATGCGTAACCCGTCCACCGGACGGGTATTAAACTAGTTACAATTGGTGTTCTTTAGCTAAAGAAACTATAGGCTTTGTCTTTTATATTACTAGCTTTTAACATGTTATATCCTTTAGACCTGACCTAATTAAGTTTTTTGGTTGACTATTATTAGATCCCTCACAAAGTACATATCATTTCAAAAACAACTTCCTTGAACAACTCTTGTCAACAAATGTGTTTTTTTTTTCCTAACAAGGCGTTGGCTCACATTTTGGGGACCTATCTCTTTCTAGTTCCTTAATACAACTTTAAAAGATCATGGTGAAGTGAATTCTTCAACTATGTTTTTTCATGTTTAATACATTGATAACCTTATTACTAACGAATTCACCCATACTAACTAGTCATTACATTATGATCGAACCAAGATCTAAATCATTTTTCCAGTTACTTGAAAATGATAAGATTTTGGTTTCCCCTCTTTAAACAAATCTTGCATTATGAAATCAATGTCGTGCACTAAACTTTAAGCAAAATCTAGGAGATCTACAAAAAATTAACCATGTCATAAGCATACTTTCTCCATGATGAATCATGAGAGAAAACAAGTTTGAGTAACCATCTATGAATAAAAGAGAAGCAAACAGTCAGGGGTATAAGGAAGTTCCATTATGTACATTCTACTCAACAAACATAAGCATATTTTCAAAGCATATGCTCTTGAGCAATTCTTTACTAAAATATAACAGAAACAAGAACGTAGAACGTGTATACCTGATAATCCTAATATCGCAGACATAGAGGTAGACCTCATTACTACAAAATGGAGTATTAGGCGGTGTTGAATATTTATTTTAGACGGGGTTAAAGCAATAACACCGTCTTAAAATCAATAACTATATGACCATTGTGGTGCTTTGATTAAAATATTTAAGAAAATTCAAAAGAACACCGGCTAATGTTAAAACACCGTCTTATACTAATTCATTCAACATTTAGGAAGTGTTGTCTTTGAACACCGTCTTATAAACATCATACATTTTAATTAAAACTCAGATCCTAACAATTGGTATCAGAGCTTGATTCATCAAATTCGATCTAACAATCGATTTGATTTGAACAGATCAGCTCTCTGCTATTAGTTTGGTTGTTTTTGCTTGATAAACAGAGTTTTATTATGTTCAAAGTTTTTAAAACAGAAATCTGTGTAAAATCAACTGAAAATGTCTCAAAACACACAGGATGCCAACTCTGGATCCTTATTCAAACCGTCGATGCTCAAAAGAAATGAATATTTCATTTGGCAACGACGAATGGGTCATATCCTTTCTCAGCAAAACACCGGTTGCTGGAGATCTGTTGCTTATGGACCTCACGTTCCGATGGTTCCAAGCACAGAGGATCCAACTAAACAAGTGCCAAAAAATCCTGAAAACTTTTCGGAGCAGGATTTCCAGAAAATTGAATTGGATGCTAAGGCATTTAGCATAGTTGCTTCGGCCTTACCCAATGAGATTTATGCTGGTCTACTCCATTGCAATAGTGCAAAGGAGTTATGGGATGCACTAAAAGAGCAATTCGGTGGGACTGAGGAAGTGATAGAAAGTAACAGAGAAGTTCTAAATCAGCAGTATGAAACGTTTTGCCACTTGAAAGGAGAGTCTCTAACACAACAGTTCGAACGTTACAGCTGTCTCATCAGTGAACTTAGACTGGTTAACGTGGTTTTTCCTGATTGTCAATAGTCGTTTCCTTAGATCGTTACCAGATAAGTGGAAGACTGTAGCTTATGTAACACGAAAATCTGTTGGGTTTAAAGAAATGTCGTTGACACAACTTCATGGGATACTCCTCACTTATGAGAGAGAGTTAAACCAGAAAAAGAAGTTGCAAGATTCTGGCAAAATGACTGATGATTACTCATTGGGTAATACAACTCTTTTTGGCCAAGAAGAGGGATCTGACAGCAGTAATGACCAAAGTTATGATCACTATATAGATATTACTTCTGGTGGGAACTTTGGATCTGAAACATATGCACCCAACTATGCTTTCACTGCTAGTAGGGAAAGCCAAACCTCTGACAATCTATCCTTTGAGTTGAATGACTTGCAACCCTTTGTACCTTCTGATCTTGAAGAAATGGATATTTTGCACCAACTTGCCCTATTGAGTGTTAGGGCTAGTAAATTCTATAAGAGAACTGGTAGGAAATTTCTAGGATTGCATGGGGGGTTGAACGTTGGGCTGGATAAATCAAAAGTCAAGTGTTATAAGTGTAATAGGTTAGGACACTTTGCCAGAGAATGCAGGTCTCAAAATTCTGGATCAATAGTGACTCATCCTGGCCCTAGACCTCAACACACACAAAACACTGTTCATTATTCCCAATATGCCCCTGCTCAACATGTTCAAAACACTGGCCATTTTGCACATCCTGCTACTACTGTTCCAGTGCAATATGTTCAATCCACTGCTCCACAAATTCAATATGTTCAGGCACCATTACATCCTCAAGTGCATGTACAACAAGCACCCATTGTCACACAACCTGCTCAAACCACTGCTAGTCCAACAGAGGTTGGTCAACAGAGCTTTTTCACACAAAGTTATGTTGACTGGAGTAGCTTGCCTGAGGATTTGACCGATGAGAACTTTGCTCTAATGGCCAAAAATGATGTTGAACAAGAATTTTGTTTAATGGCCTTAGAGACAATTGCTGAAGGTGTTGAATCTATGGTGATAGTGTCAAAAACTGATGAAGTTCAAGTTTGTGATGAAACAGTGGTTTCAAGTGAAGAAAAGGAAAATGCTACTGATGAGGAAAAGAACTCTCATGCTGACCCATGGAATATTGATGTGTGTGAAGATGAGCGTGATTGTGCTCTCATGGCTGCTACAAAGGTATCACCTCAGATCCTTAAAGATCTATGTTCTGACAAATGCATCATTGCTTTTGCAAACATTAAGCAGGTGAATGAAAACCTGAGGAACAAAATTTTAGAAGATGAACTTAATTTTGAAAAACTGATTAAGAGTTAAAATCAAAGTTAAGTGAAAAAGATTCTGAAATGAGTAGCCTGAGACATGAATCAAGCATAACTAAGGACCAACTCCAAACTATGGTAGAAAAATACCAAGTTTGTAAAAAGAAGTTAGAAGAAACCCAAATCACTTGTGAAAAATGGGTTGAGTCCTGTAAAGGTTATGAGATTATGCTTGATGCTCAGATCAAGAGCAACATTAAGTTTGGTGTAGGTTTTAGAACCTATGATCAAAATGAGAAAAATGTTGCTGAAATTGATTCTGAGTTGGTTGAAATAGTCCCAACAAATTTGGCTGGTGAAGAAATAAAAATCACAGATAAATCTGGAAACAAAATTGTTTTGGAAAAATCAGAGGTTTCAACAAAAGATAAAGAAATTGAAAAATATCAGTTTAAACCAACCTGGTCAGATGAATGTGATATTTTAGAAAACTTTAAGCCAGGACTTTACAACCTATGATGGTATTAAAGCCCCAAAAGCATTGGTGATCCCTATCAAAGATGTACCAGCAGAGGTCACAACCACTGCTGATAAAAAGTCTGATAGGAAAAGAAGAGTAAAGATTAAAAACTTGTTTTGTGAATTCTATGAAAAAAGAAATCATGTGGCTGCAGATTGTTTTCTTTTAAAAGCCTATGACATTAACAAAACTTGTGTTATAAAAAATTCTTCAAGATGCACCATCTGCAACAAAACAAATCATTTAACTCAAGAGTGTGCGTATCTCAAAAACTATGAGCAAAAGGTAAAAGAGATCAAGGCAAAAGCACTAGAAAGAGAAGGTTCAAGTTCTGCTGGAAATAAATCTAAGCAGAGTTTTGAACCAACTGAAACATCTGTTACAAAAGCTTTAAACAAAACCTCTGTTCCTAGAAAGGTGCAAGTGACAGATGCCCCACCATCAAACTTATTTCCAAGAGGGTATGGCCAACCAGCCTATAAAAAGGTTCCTCTTACTTATGAAGGATACAAAAAGCCTTCAAAGCAAAGAGTGAATAAGCATCCCTATGGATACAATCATCTGATAGGAAATAGTCAAGAGCAGATGTTACAAGAAAAAATAAAACCACTGACCATTGTCCTAGACTTGAGGCTGGACCATCTGTGACCCCATCCAAAGCCATTTTGGCTTTGGAGACCTATCTTAACTGATCTATTTACTTGATGTGCAGGGATCCTCTACTTGCCTTGATAGCTTATGGTATGTATATAGTGGAGGTTCCAGGCATATGACAGGATGTAGAGCCCTTCTCAAGGACTCCATGGCTCATGGGGGGGGGGGTCATATATCTTTTGGTAATAACTCAAAGGGAAAGGTTCTAGGGTCTGGGTCGGTTCTGGCTGGTAAACTCAAGTTTGAAAATATGAATTTAATTGATAATCTGAAATTTAACCTGCTGAGTGTCTCACAAATGAGTGACAGAGGGTATGGATCCTTCTTCACTAAGAAAACTTGTCAAATTGTGGGACCAGAGGTTGTTTAAAAGATTGATCAAATCATTGCTGAGAGCAAAGCACAACTCACTGCACACAGAAGTGGGAATGTGTATGTGGTAGATATCCTAAAAGATAATCCTATGTCTGGAACATGCTTATTCTCAGTTTCTTCTAGCAAGAGACTGAGTTATGGCATCGAAGACTTGGACACACAATTCTTAAAACTATCACCACACTCTCGAAACAAAGTCTTGTAAGAGGTTTGCCTCACAAGCAATTTTCCTGTGATGAACATTGTGTTTCCTGCTTAAAAGGAAAACAACATAAAAGTTCTTTCAAATCAATTGAAGAGTCCAAAACAAGCCAGTGTTTACAATTGCTTCACATGGACTTGTTTGGCCCAATGCAAATCATGAGCTTAAAACACAAAAGGTATTGCCTAGTGATAGTTGATGATTTCTCTAGGTTTACATGGACCTTCTTTCTCCACTCTAAGGATGAAACTGCAGTCATTTTGCAAAACTTTGTTAAACAAGTAGAAAAGCAATTTGATCTTCCAGTAAAAATCTTTAGGAGTGACAATGGAACAGAGTTTAAAAATAGGGAGTTGGATGTTTTTTGTGAGTCAAAAGGAATTGCTAGACAATATAGCATTCCAAGAACTCCAGAGCAAAATGGGGTGGTTGAAGGGAAAAATAGAACTTTAATTGAATCAGCAAGAACTATACTTGCAGACTCTGGTTTACCCTTGTCTTTCTGGGCAGAGGCTATAAACACTGCTTGCTATCTCCAAAACAGAGTTTTGATTAACTCCAAGCATCAAAAGACTGCCTATGAGATTTTGTATAAAATCAAACCTCTGATTTCTTATTTTAAAGTTTTTGGCTGTCCATGCTTCATTTTGAACTTAAAAGATTCTATATCTAAGTTTGCAGCCAAAATTGACTGTGGTTATTTTCTAGGATACTCAACCACTGCTAAAGCCTACAGAGTTTTTAACTCTAGGACCAATTGTGTTGAAGAAACTTTGAATGTGAAGTTCAATGAACTTTCATCACTGAAAATCCCAGCAAATCCTACAGAGCTTTTTGATTTAGATAAATTCACATTTGTTGATGTTTCTATCAAGCTAGACAATGCAGGTACACAACAATCATCTAGAGAAGATCAAGATCAAGAATATGACTGTGTGCTTCCATAGGACAAAAGTCAATTCTTCCAACAAAGGATCAAGTGACACAAGCTCTTGTGTAAACTCTGCCATTTCTGGGTCAACAGTGTTTGATCCTCAAACCTCTGCCAGTTCACAAAATCAAACATCTGTTGATAAAAGTCCTACAATTGGGCAACAAAATCATCAGAATGTTACCTCTATACCCCCAATACCACCACCTCCATTTCCATCAGTGGCTGATACTTTAAATTCACCAGCAGAGGTTAGCTCAGATGATACACATTTGCAGCCATCACCTCAAAATGCTATTGTTCCATACCAAGGTGATTTGATTTATCTCAAAAGCCATCCAGCAGATCAAGTTATTGGCAACATCAAATCTGGGGTACTCACACGGAGCCAATCCCAAAATATTTGTCTTTTTGCTGGTTTTCTATCACTCACATAGCCAGTCAAGTACCAAGAGGCACTGAAAGACAACAGCTAGGTAGAAGCCATGCAAGAAGAACTCCTTCAGATCAAGAGACAACAAGTTTGGGAGCTTGTGCCACTGCCAAAAGATGTAAGTCCAATTGGCACAAAGTGGGTCTTCAAGAACAAAACTGATGAAAGGGGTATTGTTGTCAAAAACAAAGCAAGGCTCGTGGTTCAAGGCTACAAACAGGAAGAAGGTATAGACTATGATGAAACTTTTGCTCCTGTAGCAAGGTTGGAAGCTACTCGCCTGTTCTTAGCTTTTGCTGCTAACCACAACATAAAGGTGTATCAAAGGGATATAAAGAGTGCATTTTTGTATGGAAAAATCAAAGAAGAGGTGTATGTCTGTCAACCTCCAGGTTTTGAAGATGCATTCCATCCTGATCATGTCTACAAGCTCAACAAAGCATTGTATGGCTTGAAGCAAGCACCAAGAGCCTGGTATGAAACTCTATCCACTTTTCTCTTATCCATAGGGTTTACTAGAGGTAAAATAGATAAAACCCTATTCTTAAAATGGAAAGGAAAAGATTTGATGCTTGTCCAAATTTATGTGGATGACATCATTTTTGGATCCACAAGCACTGCTATGTGTGAAGAGTTTCGAAAACTCATGGCAGCAGAGTTTGAGATGAGTGCAATGGGTGAGCTCCAATGTTTTCTTGGTCCCCAAGTTAAACAATTGCAAAATGGTACATTCATCCATCAAAACAATTATGTGAAAGAACTGCTTAAAAAGTTTGATATGGATGATTGTAAACCATGTAGCACACCCATGGCAACCACCAAGCTAGTCACCATTGATGGTAAAGATGACCTTGTTGATCAAACCCTTTATAGAAGCATGATTGGGTCTTTATTGTATCTAACTGCATCAAGGTCTGACATCATGTTTGCAACATGTGTTTGTGCCATATCACAGGCATTACCTAGAAAGTCTGATCTTATTGCTGTAAAAAGGATATTCAGATACATAAAAGGTGCTCCCACACTTGGTATCTGGTATCCAGCTAATGGGAATATTGAGCTTTCAGGTTTTTCAGATAGTGACTTTGCTGGGTGCAAAACTACAAGGAATTCCACATCAGGAGGATGTCAATTCCTAGGTGATTGTCTAGTGTCTTGGCAAAGCAAAAAAGCAGGTTGCAGTTTCAACATCCACTTCTGAGGCAGAGTATATTGCTGCTGCTAGCTGCACTGCTCAACTCTTGTGGCTTCAAAACCAGTTGCTGGATTTTGGTGTAATTGCACTAACGACTCCACTCAGATTGGACAGTCAAGCTGCTGAAAACATCATTAAAAATCCAGTTTCTCATTCAACTACAAAGCACATTGACATCAGACATCACTTTGTGAGAGATTGATATGAAAAAGGTTCACTCAACTGCTGCTGTGGTTCCTTATACAATAATCTCAAGAGTAGGGGAGTGTTGATGCAAATTAGTCCCCAATCGATCTCTCAAGTTTTCAAGTTAAATGACATAGAACACCCTGTGTCATTTCCCCAAAATGAGATCCAAGCAGAGTTTCTGGAAAGAGGTTATGTAGGCCAGATGAAAGGTATGACCATCTTTAAACCTAACTTTCCTGCTGAGATGAGATTTTTCTTTCACACAATTCTAACTTGTCTCTCAGCAAAAACCACTGCTTTTAATGAAATTCCATTGAACATGCAATATCTGGGGTATGCAATTTTAACTGACACAGATTTTAACTATTCCCAGATACTGTTCAATGATCTTATGAATAATTTTCAAAATATTGCAAAAAGAAAAGCTTTTTTTATCCATCCACGTTTTCTAAGTGTTTACTTACAAGATCAAATCAAAGGTCCTGAAAGTAAAAAAGGCGTTGTGACTAAACCAGGCTGCCTCACTCATGAAACCTTCACCAGAATAACAAACCAAGATAAAGTTGCGAAAACACAAGTAGAGGAGGCTGAGCAAGTTTTACCTGAACAAAATGTTCAAACTCAACCTCCTGCTACTGAGCCCATTGCTCTTGGTGATCAGGGCACCACAACCGTTGCTCTGAAGCCCACACCAAAAATCCTCAAAAAGAAAACCAAAACACTTACCAAAAAGCCCACCAAATCCAAAAAGGGTCCTCTAGAATATGAGATCCCAGAGGTTAACCCAGTGATAGCACCAAAGTCACAAACCACTGCTGTTACTTCTTCACAACAGATGGTTCAAAGATCTCCAACCGGCTTTGAAACTCCTCCTTCTTCCTCACAAAAGAAAAAGGTTGTAGACACAGGGACACCAAATTATGAAGCTCTAGATCCACTTGGTTTATCTTCCACAACCCCCCTCCCAGGGCACTGTCGCTTTCTACACAGCCACCTTCACCAATGACTACACTTCCACCTACTATGTTACCATTGCTGAATGCAATTGAATTAGACCAGACACAAACAAGTACTTCTCAACAACCTATTACTGAGAATATACTTCATCAAGAGGCTGGGTCAGACTCTTTATTCATTGCTAGCCCATCAGCACATGAAGAGGCTACATCCCTTGGGTTACATGTAACCCTTGGTGATAGTTCAACTCAAGCAGCCACTACAATTGCTGAACTCCCAAGTTCTCGGTTGGATAGTGGTTTCATTACTAAGACTTGGTTGAGGGCAACCACTGTTGAGGCAACAATTGTTACCTCTGTTGTGGGAAGTCCCCAGTTCCAAGACAAAGGGGCATCTATGGTTGAAGCTGGTACTAAAACCACTGCTAATGATACCATAGCTACAACTACCACTTCAGGTAGGAGTTCAGATTATCCTATTAAATTAGGTGATGAGCTAAAATACCAGGATTTGACGGAGAGAGTGACAAAGATAGAATACTTTGTTGATGAAATCAAAAGTTTACTGAAGCAGATGATAGCTACAAAAAGTTAACCCTCTGTTATATCCACCGCTGATCTCAAAGAAGCTCTTAACCCTCTGTTTCAACATCAACAACATTATTTGGATCTACAACACAAGCACCAGATGAATGATGTTAGAAACATGGTTGAATCACGGTATCAAGACACTGCAGCAGACATTAAAGCCATCAAAGCTCATCTACTCACAACCACTGGCCATGCACCTCCAACGGTTATCTTTGTTACAACAGATGAAGCCAAAAAGGGGTAGAAACCTTTGGGAAACAAAAAGCTGAAAATAGATGATGATAAGGCCAAACCTACTTTAAATATTCCAAGGCCTGATGGTTCAAAGAAGATAGATTTAACTGGTGAAATTGCGGCCAAGGCAAGGGCTAGTCACAATAAGACAGTGATCGAGGAGAGCAGAGTGTTGGTTGAGAAAAAGATTGAACAGCAAAAAGAAAAAGGAGAGGTTGGTACTTCATCAAAGAATATACCTGCTAGAAAAGCTAGGCAACCAACAACCACTCCTCCTAAAACTAAGCCTGAAACCAATCCAACCATCAAAACCTCTGCTTCCCAAAAATCAAGCACATCTTCAAAACCACAACCCACATCCACACAAGCAGATGTTACATCACCTGTTGTGTCAACATCTGTTGATACAGCAGAGGTTGCAACAGATGCAACTCTATCCACTGCCATGATCACATTTCCCACATCAACTCATCCATTATCCACACCACCTAAGATCCCACTACCACCATCACCCACTTTAAGGTTCAAAAGGAGAAAAATCACAAAAGTGATAAATGATGATGAGATTCATGCATCTCTTCCACTATCATCACAACCAATGACCTCCACATCAGTGATTACAACATCTTCAACTCTTGAAGTTACTCCTGCAACAAAGATGTATCCTCTTGATTTACCAGCAGTCAGGGAAGAGATCCTAAGTTTCTTTTCAGAGGATGAACCTAACAAAAGAACAATCCTATCCCTTGATGGCTATCCAAGACCTGCAAATGTTGATGACTACCTGGAATTAAAATGGAAGCAAGCAGAGGATATTACCAAAAGAGAAACTGTTGGTAAAGGTGATAGAGAAATACAGATTGCCATGTCCTTTCAACTAAGTAAAGCCAACATTCTACAAAACTTTGTCAAGAATCTGAGCAACCAGTTGTCAGAAAGGGAAGATAAGCTGCTCAAAAGTGAACTCATTGAGTATATCATGGAGAAGAAGTTGTACAAGGCAACAAGGGCACGGTTCAGGGATTGGAGCATAGATGAGCTAAGAGATAAAATCAACAGAATGCAAGAAATGTTGAAAGACCCTCTCAAAAAGCCAACTCCTCCCAACTGGGATTTATACAAGAAAGATATGCCTGAAAAAGACTTAAAGTTGAAGAGAATGAAGAATGAACTAATTCAGAATCATTATGGTTCAAAGAACCAAGTGATGAGATGGGGTGAGGTCAGGGTGATAGACACTTATAAAAAGTTGGAAGAAAGAAGGAAAAAGGATCCATCCATGCCTCCTAAACCTGATTATTCAAAAGAAGATGCTATTCTCAAAGCCCAACTCTCCAAAAAGTCCGACACAACATCTGCCCATTCCACACTTGCCCTGTTACACAGAAAAAGGCAAGGGGAGATGTCTCTAAAGACTGACAAAGAGTTTGAGGATACATTTCAAAGAAGGTATACAGAACATGATTGATTATCCAACAGATGATTCAAGTGCCAAGCTGGCTAAAAATTTATCACAAATAGCTCCTTCACAATCCTCAGCAATAAAAGCTCCTTCAAGAAAACATTCAGACCAAAAAATTCTAAAGTGGAAGGTCGACAAAGACACCCATGAATTGACACTGCTCAAGTCTGATGGTAATGCCACTAAACTATCCATGAAAGCTGCTTATGGGCTTACAGTAGAAGACTTCCAAGAATTATTATGTTTAGAGCTGGAGAATGATGCTGATGACGAAGAACCTCTTAACTTTGAACTTCAATTCAAAGGTAAAATAAGAGAATTCTTCCTGAGGAATAAAGACCAAGAATAAAGTGTTTTTGGCATCATCTGTTCCAGGGGGAGATTGTTGGGATTGAACCCCATGAAAGGAACAGATGATACAAAGCCAAATAACACTATCCGAGCTTTGGTAAAACTATTAGAGGTTACAACCTCTGTTGTACATACACCTCCTTCCCTAAAGACTGCTCCCCTATCATGTGACTTCACAAAGTTGCAAAGGTCTGCCAAAGTTACAAGGATCAGAGGATAGAGATCAGAGCTTAGTCATTAGTTAGATAATCAATGTAACAGTGCTAAGCACTGATAGTTAGTATTAGCAGTGTTTGTAGTTAGTTACATTTAGTTTCCTGTCACTATCAACCCTGACGTTATCAAAGATGCTCAGTGGTTAGATAATTTAGTATAAATAGGTAACTTGTGTAACAGTTTAACTTGTCTATTAAAAGATCAACTTTTGCATATCATCTTCTCTGCATTTTCTTACTACCAAACTTTAATTGCAAAGGCTGAGGGGGAGTTTGTGAATTACATGCAAGTTTACCAACTTGAAAGCATGATGGTGATGAAAACAAACAACCATTGCTTGTAGTAAAAGTTTTCCATCTATTTCGCTGCAAATCTCTTTTAAAACTCAATCATTTTCCATTTTGAAATAAAAACTACAAGTAATTCAAATTCAAATCCTATAAAAAAAAAAAAGGAGCCCTAAACACAGTCATATTTTCTTATCTTATACTATAGAAACCCTAACATACTTATCGGAGAAACCATCGAGCAAAACCCTCCCCTTCGACTCAGCCCTCTCCAGTTCGACGCAGCAATGGAGCAAAACCCTACAGCCGCACCCCTCCCTAGTGATTTGCGCGATGCAGCCCCATCCCCTTCGAGACTGGTTAGTTTTCCGATTCCCTCTTCGACGCGGTTTGTATATGTATTGTTGTTTGTAAGTGATTTGAAGTGAAAAGAAACGTATTTTGTATATGTGCTGGTCGGCGACGTTAACGGCGGCGTCGCGGGCGATCGGGACTCCAGATGTGCCTGTGATCTGCAATGGTGATGTGGCGGAGGAGGTGTCGGTGCAGCGTAAGCGGTTGGTGATGCAGAAGAAGGCGGCTGTTGCTTCGGTGGTGGCGGAGGATCATGCGAGTGGTTTTGAGTCTGTTGATTTTGCTATTGATGTGGTATGTGTTGTTTTGACTTTTTATTTTTGCTGGTGATTTTGCTGTTGAGGATTATCTCAAGTGTTTTGTTGTAGGTGAGTGTTTGTTGTGAAATTTCGTTAGTTTTGTGTACTTCGTTAGTTTGGTGATGGTATGGGGTTTGAACACAAGTAGGTTATTAGGTTACAGTAATTTTTTTTATTAATGAGGTATTGAGGTGTAGTGATGAGTTATAGAGCTTGTGTAGATCATCTGCCACTTAACTATGTTAAGGCTTTGCTGGCAAATATATTATGGCTGCACATATCTTGTGGATTAACCAAATTGTACTAATACATATCACAAACCCGCCGCAACACGTGTGGGTTACATTCTAATTCTAACTATATAACAATTTGCGTGGAGGCTTATCTACAGTAA
This sequence comes from Scalesia atractyloides, assembly GCA_947069175.1. NCBI lineage: Eukaryota > Viridiplantae > Streptophyta > Magnoliopsida > Asterales > Asteraceae > Scalesia > Scalesia atractyloides. The sequence goes on from CAMTDV010000010.1 coordinate 79,435,893, forward strand.
ATTTAGCTTATTACCAAATTGCCCTTCCCTTCTTCATTGATTTACTAATAACCAGACATCGGATTTTGTTTCAGTTGTTGCTGTAGTCTATCATAAACCCTAGTCGCCACTGGTGTGGCGACTGTCACCCATCTTTGTCACAAACTGGAATCACCATCACTCTTCAGTACAGGTATATAGAATAATTACGTTTATACCATAAAACCTCATGCTCAAAAATCTTTTATCACCAAAAATTCTGAAAAAAATACTCACACACAACATATTTTTTGTTTACAAAATCTATACAAATAATAGAGCTAAGTGGGTCAACTTGCAAGCTCGCCTTGTCAACTTGGACACGACCCATTTAATTTGCCTTTGTCAACTTGGCTTTTGGTTATTTAAGAGAAAGAGAATGTATTCCTGTGCTGCCTTTCATCTGTATGTTTTATTACAAGAACAAAATGGTGGTTATTAATAATGTATCAGTTAGAAATTAAATCAAACATGATGATCACTACAATATTTTATTTTGATATAAAAAAGATAAATGATTTATTTATTTACTTTCACTATTTGGTGAATAAAATGGTAAGTATGCCTTCAGTCGATGTTTACAAATTGCATACTTGGATTGCATTTCTTGTAGCTCTCTCTATATTAACATATTAGTCCTTTATAAAAAAATGGTTAAAATTTTTTTGCGAGTCACACCAATTCGACCCATATTAAAAATGACCGGTCTTATTAAAACCCATTTTGACCCGTTACTTAACTTCCCAAAACCGCCCACCCTGCCACCTTTAGGTAGATATCAATTCTCTTTTCGGTAAATATTTTGTTATTACGTATTAACCGTAGTGCTATTTTATATTGTAGCTTTACTAAAGCAATAAGGTGTTGGGCAAAAGGAAAAGAGAATCATGCTCCTGTTGTTCCTTCTATGGATGAAGCAAATGAAAAACTTGAGGTTACAATCACAAACTTATACCAATATTCATTGGATTATTTATATATTATTTACATTTTTAATATTTTGGGGTTTAGGTATCGTCTATCACAGATTCGGGCATCCTTTTTTTGTTAGGATTTGTGTAAGTTCTAATATATTTCTTACCAGGTAGCATTTATTACTATGTATAGAAAGGAGGAGTGCCCAAATCTTTTTTAGAGATCCAGAGCCACAAGAACAAGCGGTTTGGAGAAGAAAGCAGCTCTTTGTTGGAATCAACCAAGCAGAACTTTAATCATTGATTTACGGTTAGATGAGGATAATTTAATTATCATATGCAAATGTAAACCCCGTCGCAACGCGGCAGGGTACTACTTCTGGTTAGTAATGTTATGGTTTGGTCCAGTTATATATGGTTTAAAAGCGTTGAAACCGCAATACTTCTGGTTAGTAATGTTACGGTTCGGTCCGGTTTAATTTATATGGTTTAAAAGTGTTGAAACGGCAAACCAAACAGGTCACTACGGATTAAATTTTTGAAACAGACCAACCAAAATTCGAAAAAAGAACAAAGAACAGACCGGTTTGGCCGGTTTCACGGTTTTAAACCGAACCATGAACACCCTAGTATAAATATATGTGTAACTTTATTGACGATGTTATTGATTTTTTTCTCTTTGCCTTTAGTTTTAGTGTATAACATCTGTAATAACTCTTTCTATTTATTTTTATTTTAGATGTGGCACGACACGAGAGAGACTACGGATAATGATATAGATATTATGTTGATGCCGAAGTTTTATAGCGAGTTGGGTATTTTGTTACTTTAGCTTTATATATAGATTATATGTAGTTTATTTATAAAATTGAATGTAGTTTGTTATGCATTCAACAAAGGATTGTAATTTGACCGGTTTATTTTCGAATTGAATGTGTATTGGGTTGATTTGAAAATGTTATATATGTGTATATAAGCTTGATGTGTATTTCTAAAAAACATTTTTACTGTAATTTTTTTTTCCAGCAAATGCTAATAAGTTAAAAAATATTTATTTTAATAAATATAGTAAACTTTCATTTTGCTCCCTGTGGTTTGGTCACTTTAATGATTTTGCCCCAATCATTTAAAAATAGCCATTTTACTCCTGGATTTATAGAGCTTATCCCTATTTCACTTCCCGCCCTAAACGACATCCATTTGTAACGTTAAATAATTGTCATGTGCCCCTCACATGAGGGGCATTTTAGTCTTTCCCACCCTCTCTTATTATTATTAATAATAATCATAATTAATATGTATATATTTACATTTAATAAAATATAAGCATTCACTTCCATTTCATCCCTGCATTTCTCTCTGTGCTTTGTAAACCCCACCATCAAACACCATTTCCAACCCACCGAACAACCACCCCCCCCCTCCCACAATCTCTACCCGATAACTACCAACACCACTTTGCACCACCTCCATCGACCACCACTACCATTAGGTTGCACCAGCCCCACCCGACAACCACCTTGCACCAGCCCCACCCGACCACCATCACCACCTCCACCTGACCGCCACCATCTTGCACCGCCCCCAAACACTCCGACGGCCTCCCTAACTGCTCGGAAATCTTTTAAAATCATATCTAAAACTGGATTTCAACGAACTGCACCGTCACCATCATCATCTGAGTCTGTAAAGTCGCCTATAAAGTCACCATCATTAAATCTGGTCACTGCTTAAACTTAGAAACATGAGTTTGAAATTTGGGGATTTTGAAATTTGGGGGTTTTCATGATACAACTTAGGGTTTGATTCTAGGGTTTGTAGAGGGGTTAACGTTTTTCCGACGTTCTCTGGCCGGTCTCATCTCAACCACCACTGGCACATATATCTTCGGCCGGTTTATGTGTTTTCAGAGGTGGTGATGGTAGGGTTGATAGTGGTGATTATGATTTGTGAATTTGGTGATTTGTAATGGTGTGGTGATGCTTTGTTAAGATGGAGGTGGTGATGGTTGAAGGTGGAGGTGATGGTGGTGGTGGGTTTGAGAGAGAAAGAGAGGGAGGAAGAAGATTAGGTGGTGTCTGATGGTGTGGTGGGGTTGTTACAACATAGAGAAAGATGTGGGGGAATGGTGTAGAGGGAGAGAAAATGTGTGAAAATCAAACAGGGAAATTAATAAGTTTGGTTGAGAAAAGACTAAAATCCCTCTCATGTGAGAGGCATGTGATCAGGATTTAACAGTTAAATTGGATGACGTTAAGGAGGGGAATCTCTAGATCAGGGAGTAAAATGCCTATTTTTAAAGGATTAGAGCAAAATCATTAAAGTGACCAAACAAGAGGGAGCAAAACGGAAGTTTACTCTAATAAATATTTGGAAATGTTTTGATGTTAAAAGACGGTGTTCATCAATTTTAAGCAAGTGTTCAAATTGAACACCGTCTAATAAGACTTGATTTTAAACCACGGTAGTTTAAGACGGTGTTGAAAACACCGTCTTAAAACCCATATCACCCCGTCTAATGCTCTGTTTTGCAGTAGTGCTTGTTCCTGACTGATTAAGTTTCCATGTAGGGTGTACGGTTAAGTTGGATAACGTGATCTTGAAGATCACGATTTAGAGGGACGAATTGGTGTTGATGTTGGTGATTATGTAACCTTTAAACGCTCTCTAGAAATCTCTATTTATATACACCCAAGGGAAACCCTACGTTTATCTAGTAGGGTAATTACGTCCATCGAATAATTACCATATAATATATAATAATACGAATACATTCTTACATATACCCGTACATTCCCCTAACGTGACCAACCTCTTTGCTAAATCTCCCTTTGTTATGATGGATTTACATAAGTTCTCGGCGATAATATCATGATTTGGGTGTGTGGAATGAGGAAGACAATGAATTGAAGGTGGAAACATAGAGAATTGGATCCAATACACATACATGGATCATGAGTGACACATAGGTTGAGAACGGACATGGAAAGAATAAAACACCCTCATGTGTGACAACTTTTCACTACATATAAACACTAATTTAAGGACCTAACGTGTTACATAAGAGTGAACGCGAATGTAACTTTTGGACAAAATGACCAAACCCACACTCACTATCAATCTTTGTAATTTTCATAATTCTAAAGTTAATCGTATAAATTATTTACTATATATGTTGATACAAAAAAAATATACAATAACTAATAATCACGATTGGGGGATAATCACTCTTATATATTACTCAATCAAACCCTAATTAACCTCACTTCCACTTCTTACACAACACCACCAATCGTAACTCTTCCTTAAAACAATGAGAAATCGCATCATCATCTCCGAGAGACCACTATTCTTCACCATCCTCATCGTCGTCATAATCACCGGCGGCCTCACCATCACCAGCCTCCACCGCACCGGCGGCACAAACCCCACTTCCATCCTCTGCACATTCGTCAACTCCCACTCCCAACCCGACCCCAAACAACCCCCACCACCCACATCTCCGCCATCCTCCACTACGCCACCACCCGCACCACCGCCCAACAAACCTCCCCGGAAATCAAAGTCGCCGTCGACGTCCTCCAAACCCTAGCCCCATGCAACCTCCTAGTTTTCGGGATCGGTCACGAATCCGTCATGTGGGCCTCACTTAATCCACGTGGCACTACTTTATTCCTCGAAGATGATCTTAGCTCAGTCCATAAAACCCTAAACGACGCGCCTTCACTGCGCGTGCACCACATATCCTACGACACTCAGTTATCTGATGCTGACTATCTTTTAACCTCGTACAAAACATCCCCAAAGTGTCTCCCTACACAAGTGTACCTTAAAGGGAACACGCGTTGCAAGTTAGCGTTGAGCAACTTGCCCGAAGAGGTTTATAAGAGGGAGTGGGACGCGATTATTATCGATGGGCCGAAGGGGTATTATGGGGAGGCACCAGGGAGGATGATGGCGATATTTTCTGCTGCGGTGATGGCGAGGCGGAGAGAAAGAGGGAGAGATACACATGTGTTTGTGCATGATGTGAATAGGAAGGTGGAGCAGGAGTATGCTGAAGAGTTTTTGTGTAAGAATTATTTGGTGACTGCTGAGAATAGGCTTTGGCATTTTAGAATACCGCCTGCGGCGAAAGAGAGTCCAACGTTTTGTTAGTGTTTGTGTATTTTGTTTTGTGTTTAGGTGTTGTTTAATGTTGAAATAAAGGTTGTAGTTTTGTGTTTGTTAAATGAGAGAAAATGATGGTTTTAGTTGGTTAAGATAAGTTTGAAATTTTGTAGGAATGTTTGATGTATAGGTAAAACGAGTGACGAATCTAGGATTTCTTTTATGGAGGTCGTTTTTAGACATGTGACGTGAATTGGGGTTGGGGTTTCTGTTCGTGTGTTACACATAAAGCCGATGCCCCAGATAACACAAACAACTCTCTTATTCAATCAAGCATATGATTTAAGGTATTTGTGTGTATGTAATTAGGGTTGAAAATGAATATATATTAGAGTTGTTTGAAATCGCATTAGTTTGAGAAAATTGTCCTAATTGACTCTAAACATAACCTCTTGGATCGATTTTTGACCCAAGAGAAATCCTATAGCCTTTATCTCCTGCATGACAATGCCAACCTTTGGATTTTGAGAAACTCTTAAATAGTCTTTTAGCCAAATTCTTAAACTAGAGTACATCCAACGAGTCAAGCTAGAACTCGTTTTGAGAGGTAGTCTACAACCCTATTTATATCTATTTTATGAATAGAGACGTTACATGGTAGTGGTATATTAAAAAGAAATGAAGAACAGAAAATGTGTAAGCTAGTGAAGCTTTTGATTAAACGCTTAAAAAAGCAAAATTTGTCGAGAGTGGGATTTGAATCCACGCCCTTTCGGACCAGAACCTTAATCTGGCGCCTTAGACCAACTCGGCCATCTCGACTTGATGACTTTTTTCCTATCAAATTAGTTTTAACTATAATATATTAAACTAGATCCAAAACCAATTTAAACCTCACTTTTTTCTATCTTTATCACTGCTTTATTCTTGAAACCATATTTGTTATCATTAATTCATATTGGGCAATAAAAACATTTTACATTTTTTTTTGCATTAAGAGTGGCGGAATCAGACTTTAATTAATGACCGGTGATCATAATGTAGTTCTTACTTTTTACATATACAAAAGTATATTCACTGCCTTTTTTTGGAATTTTGGTTGATGTACAATGATGCCTTTAACGATTTGAAGTTGCTGAATGATAAGCTAGCCGTTTTTATCAATCAATATTTGTTGAGTACAAAAAGAATACAAAAGAAGCTCTCCGTAAAGCAAAATGTGTCATCAGAACATGACCACATAATATTCACCGTCAACTACATTTAGCAATAAGAAACTTTTGTAAGCATCGATGTTATGAGCATATTGTGCTTGACTACAAGATTGATTTCCACCAGTTCTCGGTCATGGCTTGTCCTATTTGTAGTTATAATTTATCTAAAACGAATAATTATCAAAAAATACAAGATGAAAAAACAGAAGATCAAACTGAAGTATGATCTTTAACTTAGTTGAACTCCACCAAAGCTTCTACTGCTTGTCATCCTTTCCAAGAAGAGTGCGTACGAGTTTTTTAGGCTAAACTGGGCAGTGAAAACCCGACTCATATCCTCCTTCTTCATCTTCTTATCCATCTTCGCGCGCTTTTTTGGTTCATTTCCTCTATTAATACCCGGGACATCTGTATCCGCCTCTTCATTAATGGTAGAGAGCTCAGTTCTAAGTATCTCATCTATATCCAACCGCGATTCTGTACGCAACCTCGTTGAGCTTGTACGTGGAATCAACCACAGCAGTTTTCTACTTCCGCTCCTCATCCGTGTTGTTGTTCACAGCTTATCAGTGCTTTTGAGTTCCTTTGAGGAGATTGAAGGAAATGCGTCTATCTTATAGCTGCTGGAGACGTTGGAATGTGATGGACTGGTCCTACATATATTGTACACTATGTCAACTGCATTAAAAAGACTTTGTCCAATATATGATTAGAATATATAGACTCATCAAACGTTATAAATATATTTACTCCTGGTAGACTGATTCTTTACATGTTTAAAAAGTCTTCACATATAGACTTAATCAGCTATATTTACCATTTTTTTTAAGTTTATGTAACCAAAAATAGTTCAAAGAATTATTCATAAATAAAGGGTCAACTTGGCGTTGATCATATACAAGTAATTACAAGAAACTATTATCTTCCAACTACTACATGAGACTGTATTATTTTACACATTTTATAATCCTTGAAATAAATCGTTGTAACTCATATTTTTAATGTTTACGTGTGGACAGTTCAGGCACTTCCACATAGTGGCGGATCCACAATATTTATTGAAGGGGTGCAAAAAATGTGTTGATCAATATGAATTTAATTAGACTTGGCTAACACATGCCAAACCGAATTCATGACAAAAAAGGTTATGTTTTACACTACAAGCCCATTAATTAACCTATTTTCTTGTGAACCGAAGGATTTTTTTTTTAATATAACATACTGGGTAAGGGTAGACCTGATGTATAACAAGGGGCAACCCTCGCTACGGTTTTGCGCTCCGTCGGTAGTGTAAAATTAATGTTAATTTTTAAAAAAATTTGACGTTTTTTCGATTTCGTTACCGGCTTTTTATAAAACGTTACCGTTTGGTGGATAAAAGGAACTTGCGTATAATCTGATGTTACGATCATAAACATTATGTGAAAACACTTTATTTATGTTATAATATCATTTGGATATCAAACCTATGTGTGTTTCTTGGTTTAAGACCAAACTATGCTCCGTAGGGGCATTTTGGTCATTTCACACATAGTTTCGAAAACTTATTTGGAATTCTAAGTTTATAACATGTACCCGCTGTAAAAGTATTTTCAATTATAAAATCAGTAGGTAACAAGTCTTGGTTGGTAATTATGGTTTAAGACCATATTACGCGCCGAAAAGGCGTTAAAGTCGTTAAATGACGATATTTGCGATGTTTTATGGAAACTGATGTTATGAACAGACTTACATGATCAAGATATGTCATTTAGTATAACACATCAGTAGGTAAAAAGGTTTCAAATAAAATTTATGATTAAAACCATTTTATGTGCCGTAAGGACACTATCGTCATTTAAGAGCTTAATACAAGAACTTGTGCATAAACTCAGTGTATAAACTGAAATAACATCCCAACATATCCTAATCATGATATTATATCAGTAGGAATTAAGTTTGGTTGAAAAATTATGTTCAAAACCGTTCTATGCGCCGAAAGGGCATTTTGGTCGCTTTAAAGTATCATTTGTGATATTCTTTGAAAACTCAGTTTATGATCAGATTTGTAACATCAAAATATGTTAAACATGTTAACATATCAGTACCTAATTCATTTGCAAGTAAGTTGGTGATTAAAACCTCATTTTAAATAAAAAGGGCATAATGGTCAAAGTAAGGCATAATTACGGAAACTTGCATAAGATTCGGATTACTATTATGATCGTGTAATATAACCTCAGAGGATTATGCTACATCATAATATGATCATAAAGGAACCTTAAATCAGTAGCATACTTGTAACATCCGTCAAAGATCAGGTTAACCAAACCCGCTTCGTTTATTAACCGAACAACCAGTTAAAAATTTCGTTGCGTATTTAATGCTCAAATTAATTTTAAACGATACATAATTAATAAGTATATTAGAATATAAAATTTATATTTGAAAATTTATTAAAAATAGTGTGAAAAAAATTAAATGCTGAAGCCGGGTTTCGAACCCGGGTCAGCCGAGAATCATCCAAGTCTTAACTCTCACTTGCCCAACCACTCCGCCACTTGTGTTGTTTGTTTACATATTGAAACAATTAATACATAACATAAATCTGGAAATTAAACCCAGTTACACAGCGCGCCCAAATCCGCTCACGCCGGAAATCCCGACAAATTCGTCAAACTTTGTCGTTTTCTTTTGGATTTAACGGTTACATTTACAGCAACATCGGTTATAACCGAAAAATCCAATCAATTTCATTCATGGACAATAATCCCTGTTCGAAACCGAAAATATAATTCAATCCGAGTTATACCTTATTCCCCAGTTGTGCTCACGAGTTATCTCACTTACACTCTCCATTTTCGCTCAGAAAAACCTCACCGCAGTCGCCGGAATTCTCTGCAAATTAACCGGAAGTTATCGCCGGAAAACCGAGTTCATTCCATCCCGTCTGCTTACCCAAAAATAAGATCTTAGAGTTCATACTGACATCACCCACACTCACCTTAAACCCCTGAAGAATCTCTGTCGCAAGAAATTTCACTCGCCGGTTTTTCTGTTTTCGCCGGAAAACTTCTGGAATTTCCAGGAACTCGCTGTTAACCGGTATGATCATTTAAACCTACTGATAATCGTTACTCAGTAGTTCAATTTCACATCTAATCCATTCAAACTGTTAATTGATCCTAACAGAAGAAGTTCACAAAACAGAGCCGACGATCTTTGCCGGATTTCTGAAGAAGACGATCAGTTCGGTACAATCATTCCCCAAACCCTTTTCTGTTCAATACATTGCAATTGTTTATAAAGTTCGTTAAATTAATTTAACAAATAACAGCATGGTTAAGCATTGTCTGTGTTTTGAACGAAGAAGACGAAGTCGCTTAGATTATAAGATTAATTAAAATCAATATTATGAACGGGTTAGACACACAGTCCAGCGGTGGACTGTGTGCAAATAAACACACATACGTCCCGAGTTTGATCCTTGGCACACGCACACTCGCTTTAATAAAATTGTTCTTTTTAAAACAAACCGGATCCACACGCAGAATCATGTTAAGTATAATAAAAACCGGAATATTTACCAAGTTAGACACACAGTCCAGCGGTGGACTGTGTGCCAAACTAAACCACAGGTCCCGGGTTCGAGACCTGTGGAGAGCACCGAGTCGATACCATTAAATCCTTTTTAAAGTAAATGATTTTCGGATAACTTAATTAGTGTATAAATATAATTAAAAACGGAAATATTTCGGGTTAGACACGTAGCTCAGTTGGTAGAGCTGCGTGCACGCGTACGGGAGGTCACGGGTTCGAGTCTCACCCAGCGCACACATACAAACGACCGAACCGGTCAACAGTCAACAGTCATGGTCAATGGTCAAAAAGTCAACATTTTTTATTATTTTTATTTATTTATTTTATTTAAAAATCAATTAAAAACACTTAAAAATAACGTTTTTAAAGTTAGAAAATAGCCTTAAACTCACAAAAATATATCCAATAATCCTACTAAAATTGATTTCGTGCGCATTCATCATCAATCCAAGAAACGTAACCACTGTGAGTGAATCTTACAACTCCCCTTTTTATTACACGTTTTGGGGTGTAACATGTGTCGCTTAAACTAATTCGTTTATTCAAACTCGTGCTATACCATATTATGATCTAAACTTAGAATGTAAATATTGTTTGTTGTTATGTATTACGTATTGTCAAGTTGTATGCAAATTATTTGTTAGGCCCATCAGTTCCTCGTGGCAGACGAGTTGAACAACGCGTGCCTTAAAACTCATTCATTAGGCCCATCAGTTCGTAGAACAACGCGTGCCTCAAAACTCATTCATTAGGCCCATCAGTTCCTCGTGGGAGACGAGTTGAACAACGCGTGCCTCAAAACAATCTATTATTGTATGTGTGTGCATTATTTAATATTAAGTGTTTTGTGAATAAGTTTACATCTATATTTACTCATATGTGGTTATGCACTTTATTTTATAATCAATTCAATAAACTTGTTCAAATGTTTTTCATAGGATTCACTCGCCAACTTTTTGTTGATCCAAAAACCATTTTTACACATGATACAGGTGAACAGGATGAAGCAAGGAAAACATAGGAAATGCCTTAGAAGAAAATAATGAAGTCAAGAATAATGTGTAGAACATGTTGTAATTGTGATTGTATGATCCCCTTTAAATTGTAATAATAAATATGAAACGTTATAATAAATGTCATGAGCTTTGATGAAAACCCAATCATGCCCCGATCACCTTTTCCGCTGCGGGTCGGGGTGTGACAATACTAATCTAATTCGGTTAATAATCGAAAGTCAATGCAATAGTCAAACCTTGCGACTTTCGGTTGCGAACCGACCCTAAAACGGGAATTGACGAGCCAAACATGTTTACACATGCTCTAATAATTATTACCAAGTTGTTTAAGTGTTAAAACATATTTTAGAATGTGTATAAACTCAGATTATGAATATTTCGAAATCTGGCCCGTTGACTTTTTAAACATTAATAAGTTGACTCGTCAATTGACCAAGCAAACGTGGTAATTAGGAGGTGCCATCTTGAGGTATTATTACCTACCTAATTACGATCACGTAGCCATGCTCGGACCGAGCATTGGCTTGACCATAATGGTCTAAACCGAAAGTCAAAGCATTTATCGAAAACGCTTGACCTTTGGCTTTAAAGCCTAAATAAAAGAACTAGCTATGTAAGGAACACTTACTTGTGGTCCTATGGACTGAAGATAACTCAAAGGAAGTCCCCAAAAGCTCGGGAACCTCCACAAGAGAGTTTAGAGAAAGAAAGAAGAAATGGTGCAAGTCTTAACTCAAGAATTCACCACCTATTTATACTTGAAGAAGATCAAGGAGATCATTCCAAGTGTTTAGAGGCTTCTTAGGATGATTACAAGTGTTAGGGAGGTGTCAAGACCAGGTTAAAAGTGGCAAAAACGAGCTAGGTGTCAAAAGGAGGTGTTATGCTTGGAGACCAAGCATGTTGCTGATCTGCAGAGGGCTTACGGACCGCGAGAGTCCAGCCTTACGGTTCGTATGGACCCAGGTCAGCAACCCATACTTTCATATTTTGACAATTTTGGCCCCTGGACTTTTTTTGTCGCATTTTGTCACCCGTAACCCCCTTTTAACCTGTTTTCAAGGCTCTATAAGGGTGTTAAAGTATATGTGACTTGCATTATGTCCGAAAATATTCCGGGTGTCAGTTCGTTCGGTTGCACGTCGCGCGTTTCGCAGAAATGCGTAAAACGCTTAAACGGACACGTAAACGATCGAAATTTCGCAACGATGGACACCTTTGCATCCTTTCAATAAAACACAAGATTTTATTGTATACAATATATTTTGACCCACATATAGGGTTCGTGTTCAGAATACGAGAATCGGCAAGTTTCTGCAGTTTATCAGGAATAGTCCCTGGACTTCCAAACTTGTGTGAAACGTTGTAATTAGCGCATAGAGCTATCTTTGGCCCATATTAGGCATACACAAGAGTATGATTAACATCATAAGACTCTCGGTTTGTTAAAGGTCGCTCAAAGGTAAGAATTACCAAGTTGACGCTTTTAACCCTTCGTTAGATAAACTTTCTAATGATTCAACAAATGGCCTCTCTCGTCCAACAAGTGGCTCATTTGAGAACATGGACAATGTATAAGGTCACTCAGAGGCTTAGTTTGAGCATGTTGACACTTTTAGTCCTTTAATTATTAATTTGTCATTCAGAGGTTATTTAAAATAACATAACGATGCCTTTGGTCCCTCTCGTTTAACACGTGGCATACGAGGATCAGCGGGACACGTGCGGAATTTTATAGGACGGGTTTTTACGAGGTGTTACATCCTCACCCCCTTAAAAGAAATCTCGCCCTCGAGATTTTATCCAAAGATAGAGGTACATCTGACGCATAGCAGACTTATCCTCCTATGTATACTAGGGATCTTTACAAGCGTTCCATCTGGCCTTTATAATAGGCACATGCTTCCTTAGAAGCTTCTTAACCTTTTCCAACAAAACCCCCAGGTTTTCATTAATTTGCACACTTTATGTGACATAACTAGCAACTCATTGGCTAGCCTTTCCTTTAAATTGCATTCGTGGAACACCTTGTGAATTCCACTAAGTTTCTCAAGTAAACTAGCTTGAAGCTAAAGATTCGACACATTCGATTATCTTGAATGGTCCCTCATATCTAGGACTTAACTTGCCCTCCTAACTGAGGCATACCACACCTTTCCATGGTGATATCTTCAATGGAATCCTTATCCCTTATTAGTAACTTAAGAGGTTTGCGCCCCTAGTTGGTGTAACTTTTCTGCCTATTATGGGCAGCTTTGAGGCGATCACGGATTTGTCTGATTTTATGCGTCTCCTTTATGACAATCTGAGGTCCTTTTAGTTGGGTATCCCCAACTTCCGTTCAACAAACAGTGTTTGACACATTCTCCCATACAAAGCCTCCAAAGGAGCAGCCTTTATGCTTATATAGAGTATCATAGGTGAACTTAACTAGGGTGAGATGGTCATTCCAACAACTATCCAATTGATCTTTAAAGAATTAGCTAATTCTTGTAGTTGGTCGAACAATTTGTCGATCCTGGGCAACGGATAACGATTTCTGATCGTTACTTTGTTAAGCTTGCGGTAATCAACGCATAACAACATTGAACTATTTTTCTTATTCAACACTACTGGAACTCCCAAAATGGCAAGCTAAACTGCGCAAGTCTTTCTCCATAAACTTATTAGGATAAACAGAGATGATAAAGATAGTCTAAATCCTCAGCTTTTGGTTTATCTAACTTCACTTGGGCCATAACAATGACATTTTCGCCTTTCGAATCATTGGATGCCTTGAGTAGAGACACCTACTCAAGCATTTCAATACGGAATGTCTCCTTGAATACCGTTTGCTGATTTTAGTACAATATGAATGTTGGGAGATCCTAGTGGTTCCATGCATTAAACCTTCATGTTGATCAGGCATGAAAGCAATCTATGGGACACACTAAGATACTGCCAATTATCATATGGCGTTTTTATCAAACTGGTTTGGCATTTGCAGTCGATAGAAATCAATGAGATAAATAAATAAAATAAGTTATAAATAATAATAATAATAATAATAATAATAATAATAATAATAATAATAATAATGATAAGAATTCGTCTTACTTCAACCGAAAGAAGAGCATGACTGATTTTTATGGATAAGAATATCCATCAAGAATAGGAAGAAGCAATTTCTATGGTTTCATCGGTAGGTTCTACCTTATACTTAATATCTAGAGTTCTCATGATTATATATATATATATATAAGTTTTCTGGACTTATGGTTTATGAAAGACTTATTAGTGTCTGAATCAAAACAGGACTCTTAGAAAAATATATCCTTGAGTAATGAGAAGGAATGTACCTGATGATACTATGATATTTATTGCTTACGGCATTCCTCAGGCAATTTCAGACATTTCCTTTCTTAGCCTCTCCCGGCTTAGCTGCACCTTCTTTGGCAGCTTTAGGGCAATTAGTACTAATGTGGCATTTCTCGCCACAACTAAAGCATAATGCATTCTTAATGTCCCTACATTCATGGGACTGATGACCAGTTCTTTTGCAGATACCACACTGCTTAGGCTTTTGGTCATTTCGACACTGTCCCCAGTGCCTTTTATTGCAGGTTTGGCACATAGGCTTTTTATCGGACCCTTCTTGGTTCTTATTGAATCCAGACTTGCCCTTTTTCCTAGATTTCTGGGAGTTATCCTCCTTCCTTACTCTCTTTCCTTCATTGTTACTCTTGACCGACATTTGTCTCACATAATCTTGTGTGAGGGAAAGAGATAATTCCACCGCTGACTTATAAGTACCAGGTCGAACCGCCTTAACCAAGCTTCTTATCTCCGGAGCCAATCCATTAATAAATCACACAATGCATTTGGGTTCTGGAGTGACTAAGTATGGTACTAATCTTGACAGAGAGTTGTAGTCGGTGACAAATTTCCGACAATCCAAATTTTTCACTGTCAAAGTCAAGAAATCCGTTTCAATCTTTTCCACTTCATGTGGTGGACAGAAGGTATCCTTAATCAAGTCCACAAACTCGGACCAGCTAGGATTATACATATGTATTTTACCAGTAGACTGTACTAAAGCTTTCCACCAAATTAGGGTATCGCCTTTGAATGATTGTGATACAAATTTCACAATATCTTTGTCAGCACAGCCACTAATCTAGACTATGGTTTCCATTTCATCTAACCATCTAAGGGCTTCAACTGCCCCTTCTTCCCCATTGAAATCACGAGGCTTACAGGTTACGAAATACTTGTATAAACACCCATCCTTATTGGAACGCATCTTATCATGATTCTCCTGTATCTCAGTCTTACTCCTCACATTTGAGGAGTATACCTCACTATCCCTTGGATTCGATCGAGGTATAGACGAGTGTTTCGATAATTGTTTGGAGCGAGAAGCACTCGACTCATGTTGCCTTGCCCTATAGGCATTCATGGCCTTGTCAACCTCCGTGGCAATTAAAGCTTGTAGATCGTTTTTACTTATGACAATATTTGCATTTGCATTATCGTCGTCACGCTTGCTGTTGGCTCCATCAGAAGTTGCCATTGTAGCTTCTTGGTACTAAACACCAATTTGTATTTTATTAGTTGGTCATTCGCCTTTGATGACTCATTATATCTATGCCATGGTAATATCAAATCATTTTGGCTCTAAATTGGGTATATAAATTCCTTGCCTTTTGGATCAGTGTGCTCGATGTCACAAATGTCAGGCTTTGACATTTTAAATGGATGTCTAATAGATATTTATATATATAACCTAGGTCTCAAAGGACCATCACATGTATTTGAAAAGATCGGACATAGTCTGGGAATATCAGGCAGTGGATCATAAAGTCACATATGCCTTTGTCATAATGACAATTTAAGTAGCTCGCAAGCTTGTCACATAGGGCATGATATATGGCACAAAGGCCTTTGTCATATTACATAAGAAGTATGGCACTAATGGCCTTGTTACTAATGAACAAAAGATATGGTACGAATGGCCTTGTCACTAAGAACATCAATATACGGCGATAGGCCTTGTCACAAGGACATTTTTTTATAATATATAAGCCGCGATCATATTGATCAATTGGGCTTTTAAGGTTTGAACGTAGTTCATCGCCTTTTGACAGGGAGTCGTAGACCACAACTGTCGTTGTCATAATTGACGATATTATATGGCCCGTAAGCAAATTAATTGACATCTTCAAAGGATGTTAAAAATAACAATCATCATACAGATAATAGTAGTCACGATCATATTGACTATGAAACTTGGGCATAGCCCATTAATTTGGACAGGGAACCATAAAGGTCACAATTGTCATTATCATAATTGACAATATAGCCCGTAGGCGAAACACCACTAATGGATGTTAAATCATGGTTTGTAAGCACTACATCACTAACGGATGTTTATTTATGGCCCGTAGGCACTACATCACTAATGGATGTTTAAATTATGGTCATCATATTAATGATATAAGCTAGGACCAAAATTGGTCACATAGGCCATTAGGTTCGGACATAGTCCTTCACCCAGACGACTAGTGTGGTTCCTCAAGTCACACTGTCAGGAGTATTAACATTACTAGAATGTTAACAAAGAATATTTATCTTATAATGGTTTAATCAATGTAGCCATGATCGCACTAATCATAAAGGCTTGGAGGCTTGAACATAGCTCACCACCTCTGGATAGAAGGGATAATCTTCCTTAACTATCATGGTAGAAGGCTTTACTTCTTAACTACCATTTTATATTTGCCAATTAATGTGAACTTGTCACTTGACAGGGGTAAACCATCAAGAAGATCTTTTGGAATTATTTCGCGGATCGATAAAGTTCGAATCAAAATCGAGACGATCGCTTGAACAAGGATGTAATGATATACATATATTATAATGATAATAACTTTAAAATTCTTTCCGTTCATCATTATGAAATTACAATAGCGCCTTAAACAGGACTTTTAATAACTAACTTGTCCACGTAGAGACTTAAAAGCAACTCAAGTCCACACAGGGACTAAATAAATATATAAGTCCATATATATGGACTTTAAGAAATAACATGTCCACAAAGGACTTATAATGAGATAATATGTTCACAAAGGAACTATTTGGAACAAATGTCCACACAGGGACTTGAATCGAAGGGTATGTCCATATAAGGACTATAATAACAAATGTCCACGCAGGGACTAAACAGAAGAGATATGTCCACATAAGGACTCAAAAGGAAAATAAAATACAACTGAAATAAGGATTTTCCATAATCTCCTTTAATTCATTCCTTGTTGTTCCTCTTCTTGGCTTGCCACGTATGGCATTTGACACAAAGGTTTTTAATAGGAAGTGTAATAACTCCGAATCAGGATCTGTTGCAAAAGTAGAATCCAAGGTTTCAATGGTCAAAGAATAAAATGGATCACGGATTGGAGTTTGGTAAGCATAATCCAAGTATGGGATTCCAAAACTCGAATGTAAGAAACATGGATCATAAATATCCACTGGTATCATCTCTGAAGTTGGAGACTCAGGGACCTCTGATATGGATTCCACAAATATAGACTTTAAAATTTGAGCCTCAGGGACCTCCGGTATGGACTCTGAAGTCTGGTTAAAGGTTTCAATAGGTTTGGGTTTAGGAATAGGCTTATAAAGGTCTTTCCTCCAAATCGGTCGCATGCTTAACTTAGTCGCGGTATGAAGCATAGCGTTCCACGACTTCAGGTGAGAAGAATTTTCATCAATGGCTTCTTTGCTTAGCGACTTGTTTCTGAATTACATAAAATCGAAGCAAGTTGATTTAACAGGGATGAGAGCATTCCTATGTCAAGTCTAGACTCGGAAGGTATAAGGAATATGCTACTGTGTCATTTGAGATTAAACGCAAAATGCTAGTGTTTAATTCACTCAAACGTTGGCTCTGATACCAACCTGTCACACCCCGATTTCCACGTGTAACCTGGTGGGCCCGGATGGGGAGTATCGTGACGTATGTTGATATCATTACTACCAAACAATACAAGTAACACAGAATAGCACGGCGGAAGTCTTTAAAAGATTATTACAAGCCGAAAGGTTCAAAGATCAAATGCAATGGCTCGTAATAAAGATCCACAGGCGGATCGAAAATATACACAAAAGATGTTCAACAGACTTTGGGCACATCTAAGGACTTGCAAGGTCCTCTTATGTTGCTACTGAGCAGCTTCCAGCCTATTTACGTTTTTGTACCTGTGACTTAATTATTTTCAAAATACGTCAGTTTACACTGGTAAATACAATCAACCGACACATTTTGAAAACATTTTCAAAATCATTTTATGTACACATTGGTACATTTGTTTGATATTTAACTTGGGACAAACTATATCTCATGTTATCAGTTTTACATAACTTGACGTACATACGGGGACCAGAATCGATGCCGGTTCAAGATTAACCGACACACTACTTATTCCCTTATTGGGAAAACCCATATTGGGAAATATAAATTTATAATTTATTCCCTTATTGGGAACACCCTTATTGGGCAACCCTTATTGGGTTATAAATTATTTATTTGAACCGTATTGCATCTGCCAGGTGTAGGCCTACACCCCGTGTTTAGGTCGTGACCACTTACAATTAAATGAGTCAAGGATATCCAGGACACGGTCGCATTAACCCCCAATGTTTTGTTCAAGCAATACGAATTAAAACGGGTTATTTGAATTTCCTGACACATAGGTCTTCGAATCCCATACCCGACTATGGGGTAAATATTTTACCGTATCCCAAGCCCGTATAGGGGAAATAGGTTAAGAGTATTTACCTGAGCTCAACAATCCTTTTAATATAAGAAATATAGTAAGCACAGCTGTATCCAATTAATTAAGCGTAGGTACAATTTACCGGAAGGCTCTAGTCTTGAATTGATGGTATAAATAACCAATTAGAATGCTAACGGATCTTTATTTAAGTCATAGACTTAGACCGGCTAGCTTAAAGTATTAAAAACGGTACGATGCGCTTGATTAAGCGATGACCGGAATAGAATGTAGTTTTGACCTGACAAGTACTAAGACTCGTATAATATGGGTAAACTATTTACATTCTGGAATTTGAGTTAAAAATTATAAGGTTAAACCCGTTTCGGTTAAATTACGTAAACTAGCCTCGTAGGCTTAACCGTACGCATATAAGCGATACCGGGCAACCGGATGAGTCATGAACAAGTTCCGTATGCCAATATACTTTAAACAAGTTAGAATATCAGTAGGATATCAACTTGTATGCCCGTTAAGGTTATAAAATCAAACTATGCCTCATAAGGGCATTTTGGTTATTTAGCGACGTATAAAAGCAACATGCGTATAATCTGATGTTACGATCATAAACATTCTGTGAAAACACTTTATTTATGTTATAATATCATTTGGATATCAAACCTATGTGTGTTTCTTGGTTTAAGACCAAACTATGCTCTGTATGGGCATTTTGGTCATTTCACACATAGTTTCGAAAACTTATTTGGGATTCTAAGTTTATAACATGTACCCGCTGTAAAATTATTTTAAATGACTTATAAAATCAGTAGGTAACAAGTCTTGGTTGGTAATTATGGTTTAAGACCATATTAAGCGCGTTAAAGTCGTTAAATGACGATATTTGCGATGTTTTATGGAAACTGATGTTATGAACAGACTTACATGATCAAGATATGTCATTTAGTATAACACATCAGTAGGTAAAAAGGTTTCAAATGAAATTTATGATTAAAACCATTTTATGTGTCGTAAGGACACTATCGTCATTTAAGAGCTTAATACAAGAACTTGTGCATAAACTCAGTGTATAAACTGAAATAACATCCCAACATATCCTAATCATGATATTATATCAGTAGGAATTAAGTTTGGTATGAAAAATTATGTTCAAAACCGTTCTATGCGCCGAAAGGACATTTTGGTCGCTTTAAAGTATCATTTGCGATATTCTTTGAAAACTCAGTTTATGATCAGATTTGTAACATCAAAATATGTTAAACATGTTAACATATCAGTACCTAATTCATTTGCAAGTAAGTTGGTGATTAAAACCTCATTTTAAATAAAAAGGGCATAATGGTCAAAGTAAGGCATAATTACGGAAACTTGCATAAGACTCGGATTACTATTATGATCGTGTAATATAACCTCAGAGGATTATGCTACATCATAATATGATCATAAAGGAACCTTAAATCAGTAGTATACTAATCTAATTCGGTTCATAATCGAAAGTCAATGCAATAGTCAAACTTTGCGACTTTCGGTTGCGAACCGACCCTAAAACGGGAATTGACGAGCCGAACATGTTTACACATGCTCTAATAATTATTAACAAGTTGTTTAAGTGTTAAAACATATTTTAGAATGTGTATAAACTCAGATTATGAATATTTCAAAATCTGACCCGTTGACTTTTTAAACATTAATAAGTTGACTCGTCAATTGACCAAGCAAACGTGGTAATTAGGAGGTGCCATCTTGAAGGGTTATTACCTACCTAATTACGATCACGTAGCTATGCTCGGACCGAGCATTGGATTGACCATAATGGTCTAAATCGAAAGTCAAAGCGTTTATCGAAAACGCTTGACCTTTGGCTTTAAAGCCTAAATAAAAGAACTAGCTATGGAAGGAACACTTACTTGTGGTCCTATGGACTGAAGATAACTCAAAGGAAGTCCCCAAAAGCTCAGGAACCTCCACAAGAGAGTTTAGAGAAAGAAAGAAGAAATGGTGCAAGTCTTAACTCAAGAATTCACCACCTATTTATACTTGAAGAAGATCAAGGAGATCATTCCAAGTGTTTAGAGGCTTCTTAGGATGATTACAAGTGTTAGGGAGGTGTCAAGACCAGGTTAAAAGTGGCAAAAACGAGCTAGGTGTCAAAAGGAGGTGTTATGCTTGGAGACCAAGCATGTTGCTAATCTGCAGAGGGCTTACGGACCGCAAGGGTCCAGCCTTACGGTCCGTATGGACCCAGGTCAGCAACCCATACTTTCATATTTTGACAATTTTGGCCCCTCGACTTGTTTTGTCGCGTTTTGTCCGTAACCCCCTTTTAACCTGATTTCAAGGCTCTATAAGGGTGTTAAAGTATATGTGACTTGGATTATGTCCGAAAATATTCCGGGTGTCAGTTCGTTCGGTTGCACGTCGCGCGTTTCGCAGAAATGCGTAAAACGCTTAAACGGACACGTAAACGATCGAAATTTCACAACGATGGACACCTTTGCATCCTTATCAATAAAACACAATATTTTATTGTATACAATATATTTTGACCCATATATAGGGTTCGTGTTCAGAATACGAGAATCGGCAAGTTTCTGCAGTTTGTCAGGAATAGTCCCTGGACTTCCAAACTTGTGTGAAACATTGTAATTAGCGCATAGAGCTATCTTTGGCCCATATTAGGCATACACAAGAGTATGATTAACATCATAAGACTCTCGGTTTGTTAAAGGTCGCTCAAAGGTAAGAATTACCAAGTTGACGCTTTTAACCCTTCGTTAGATAAACTTTCTAATGATTCAACAAATGGCTTCTCTCGTCCAACAAGTGGCTCATTTGAGAACATGGAAAATGTATAAGGTCACTCAGAGGCTTAGTTTGAGCATGTTGACACTTTTAGTCCTTTAATTATTAATTTGTCGTTCAGAGGTTATTTAAAATAACATAACGATGCCTTTGGTCCCTCTCGTTTAACACGTGGCATACGAGGATCAGCGGGACACGTGTCGGAATTTTATAGGACGGGGTTTTACGAGGTGTTACAACAGACTTAAGGCATCTACGGATTTGCAAAGTCCTCTTATTATGCCAAGTAGCTCCAGCCTATTTCGTGAGGTACCTGTCACTTAGTCTTTGGAAAATACGTCAGTTTTCCCTGGTAAATACAAATAACTGACTCATTTTGTAAACATTTGAAAATGTTAATTTAGATGCACAAGGCACAAAAATCTTTTATGACTTGGGACAATTATAATTATAATCTTGTATACAGTTTTACATGTTTGTCATACTATTAGGGTCGGTTTGAAAACCGAACATGATTAACTAACTCACCACATATAAAACCCACAAAGGAGTTATCCCCAACTTGTGGGTAGTTATATTTTAGCATTTGCATCTGTCAGGTGTATGCCTACACCCCGTGCTTAGGTCGTGGCCATCAATAACTTAGATGAGCCGAGGATATCCAGGACATGGTTGTTAACCCCCATAGTTTATGTTATCAAACAAAACCAAATAAAACGGGTTATGCGGATTTATTAATCACAATCCGACTAAATGATCTCATACCCGACCAAGCGGCAATAATTCACCGTATCCCAAGCCCGTATAAGGGAAATAAGTTAAATGTATTTACCTGAGTTTTAATTGCAAGATTCTACTCAGTCGTATCTCACTTAAGACCTTATGAAGGTATCTTCTACTCGGCTACCTAATCTGGAAGGAAGGTTTTATATAACCTATTAGGATACTAACGGGTCTTTATTTAAGTCAAAGACTTCGACCGGTTAATTTAAAAAGATGGATCACGGTTCAAAAAAGCTAACATAAGCGGTGATCAGAAGGAATGTAATTTAAACCCAACAAGTATGAAGACTTGTATAATATGGTAAACTAAACACATTCTGGATTTTGAAGCAAAGATGCCAAGGTTAGACCCGTTTCGGTTCGTTCGTGAAAATTAGTCACATAAGCCGAACCGAACGCGTATGAGCATATACGAGTAACCGACAAGACCTATACAAGTTTCCTAAGTTATTATGCTCAATATATGTCATAACATCAGTAAGATGTCAACAAGTATGCCCGTAAAGGTTTTAAAGTCGAACTAAGCCCTATAAGGGCGTTTTGGTCATTTTATAAGTTCATAAAAGGGGTTTTTATGTAAACTGAGGTTATGGTCATAAACATTCTGTGAAAACATTTAATTTGTGATATTAAAATGGTAGGACATCATACTTATGTGTGGTTTAAGGCTTATGGCCAAACTATGCCCCCAGAAGAGCATTTTAGTCATTTCACACATGATTTTAGGGACTTAATTGGGATTCTGAGTTCTTGACTTATCTCTACTGTAAAAAACATTTGAATTCATTTATAAATTTAGTAGGCAACAATTCTTGAGTGTTAAAGATAGTTTTAAAGTCAACTAGGTGCTTACTTAGCGTAAAAGTCGACAAATGACGATAATTTCGGAGTTTAAGTGATTCTGAGATTATGACCAGCCTTGAAGTGTCAAAATAATTTATTTATCATAATATAAAAGTTTTGTATGATATCTATGTGTAAAACTCATTTAATTTGCAAAAAGGGTACTATCGTCATTTATAAGCTTTATGCAAGAACTCAAGGCTAAGGTCAAAAATAAATCTGACCCGACTCCCAATAATTCCTAAATATGATATCATAACAGTAGGTAAAGAGTTTCGTGTCAAAATTATGTTTTAAACGTGATGTTCATGCTAAAGGGCATTCTAGTCCTTATAAGGGCATGAATTTCGCTTTTCTATATAGCTACAGTTTATGACCAGTTTTGGAGCATCAAAATACTCTAATTATGTTTACCAATCAGTACCTAATTCATTTGAATGACCAACTACCTTAAAAGTCTCATTTTTTACAAAAAGGGCATACTAGTCAACATAAAGCATAATAACGAAAACAAGCATAAAATCTTAGATTGCTAAAGGACCATGTAATATAACCTTAGAAGGTTATGCTACAACATAATATGGTCCTAAAGTAACCCTAATGCATAAAGGAAATAAGCTAATTCGGGTCAGAACTGAAAGTCAACGCAAAAGTCAAGCCTTTGCGACTTTCGGTTGCGAACCGTGCCTAAACTCAGAATTGTCGGGTTAAACATGTTTAGACATGTTCTAGTAATGTTTACCAAGTTATTAGAGGGATAAAATATGTTCTATAACTTCCACATTATCATATTTGAATTTGTTTAAAATCTGACTAGTTTGACTTTTATTATTAATTAGTTTGACCTGACAATTAACTAAGTAAACGTGAGAATTAGGAGGTGCCCTTTTGAGGGATTAACACCTACCTAATTACGGTCACGTAGCCACATTCGCCTCGAACAATGGCTGGACCGTTTAGGTCTAAGCCGAAGGTCAAAGCCGTTTTGCGGCAACTTTGACTTTCGGCCTTTAAACGCATAAAAACCGAACTAGAGTGCCTAGGAAAGCTTACAACAGGTCCTAGCACGAATAAGGAACTTAGGAGAGCTCCTTTACTGACCAAGAGCTCCAGAGAAAGAGAAGAAATGAGAAAATGATAGGTGCAAGTTCAAGTGGCAACTTAAGACACCTATTTATAGTGCATGAGGCAAATCTAAGATCATCCCAGGTGTTTTATGATGTTCTAGGAGGTCTCCACGTGTCCTTGGACGAGTGAGGAGCAAGAAAACAGCCCATGGTTTCGAATAAGGCGGTTTGGAAGCTTGTGTGTGGGGAACAAGCAAAAATTCGCCCAGTACCATGCCTTACGGACCGTAAGCATAGGACCCTTACGGTCTGTAAGGAGCCTATCAGCGAACCAAAATTTGAAATTTGACAAGTTTGGCCCCTTAACTTATATAATCGCATTTAGGGTCTTGTAACTTGCATAATGCCAGTATAAGCTGATAATAAGCATGTATGGGAGTATGAATGAATATTTTAGGATTCCTGGTTCGCCGGTAGACCTCCCGAAAGCACAAGTTTTCGCTCGTTGACACTTTTAACCCTTTAAAGTAGACTTTCAACGCTTAGGGTCTAGGGCGCGTGTCTTCATATCAATGGTCCCGATTTTACGAGGTGTTACATTTTATTAGTCCCTACTCGTTTTTCAACAAAATTTATGTCAAAACGTTGGCCATCTGAAAAAATACATAAAAAATAGCACGAAAACGTAATATAATTGACCCGACTCATTTAAAAAAAAAGAATTAATGTGGAAATGTAAATCAACTTGAATGTATACCGACAGGTACATAAAAATAAGGACCTAAAACTTGATTAGAGAGTCTTTAGAAGTTAAGAGTTTGTAAGTGTCAATGCTAAAAATTAAGGGGTGAAAGTAAAGAAAAGACAAAGAAAAAATAAATAACTATAGTATTGTAGATCAAACTTCTTGTTATATACTCAATATTACCACGGAAGGGTAAACAAAAAAAATAAGGTCGTGATATGCCCAAAAGGATGTGGACACGTATTTTAAATTGATCAAAATCATATAATAATATCAGAAATGGTTCCAATGGTACCGTATCGATATTGCGATTGGAATCGACGTGGTATCAATATTTGTTAGGCCGGTGTCAGTACAGTTCTTTACCGGTACCAACACAAAAACACTTGCTATGGCTTATCATATAAAAAAGCTAATTAATTTATTGCAAATACAAATGCGTTTTTAATGAAATTTGTACCGAAAACCATAAAACGAATATTAGTTCCAATACCGAAGTTGTTCAGACGATATTGGTTCAATACGTCAAACATGGATAAAAATAACCACATCGCAATGGTATATTTGGAATTAAAACATTATATTATATTATTAAAATGACGAAAATGGTGAACAACGTCAATTTATAGTAAAAAAATAAAACTAAATGTGTGAGGTAGCTTTGATAACATGTATGTTTGTGTTTTGATTACTTGTACATTACTAAACACTACCCGGTTTCGGAAAAAAAAATGTCACAACGGCATACTCAGAATGTTAAAAACAACGTTTATTGAAAGTTATAACATAAAAATAAAATATATCTGAAATTAGTTATAATAGTAAAATAAAAAATTGAACCTAAAAAAAGTAAGTAAAGTAAAATAAAAATAAATCAAAACTAAAAAAAAGTAAGTAAAAAGTAAAATCAAAAAATCAAAACTAAAAAAAGTAAGTAAAGTATAATAAAAATAATGTAGATCACGTTTCTAAATGTTAGATACTAGTAAATTACCCCGCGCGATCAGGTAGGTCCAAATGTAAAGTAACTCGAATTTGTGCGATAAAGACCCAAAACGTTTCTGAACAAAAGTTACGTCAAAATGTTGATAAACCGAAGATGTACATAAAATTAAGCACGGAAACGTATTATATATGGTCCGACTTATTTGCGAAAGAAATTTACGTCGAACACCAACCTGAACTTACACCGACACGTACATAAAAATAAGTTTAAAATTTGTTTTTTAAGTTAACAATGGTACCACACGTTGCGGTGGGGCTGAAACGTAAAGTAAGTCGAATTTATAAAGGCTAATGAAGATATATTATATTTGACCTGACTTGTTGTAAAACAAAATTAATGCAAAACGTAGATTAATTGAAACCGTACAAAAAATGGGAAAACATATTATATCTGAGCCTAACCATTTCATAAAAACGTAACCAACTTAAATTTATACTGACGCGTACATAAATATAAGCATATAAAAAATAAGTAAAAAAGTTTTTTGAAAATTAAAGGGTTGAAAGTGCTAATACTAAATGTTGAAGGATAATGTAAATAAAACTTATCAAAAGATTAAAAAAATAACCAACGGCAATCTGTCATTCAGCAGCCTGCCACTGATCATGACAAAAAATAATTAAAAAGTTATTTAAAGGTTAAAATGTTGAAAGTGTCAATACTAAATGTTGAAGATTAAAAAGTAAAATAAATAAAATTTATCAAAAGATTAAAAAACATACTAACCAATGGCAGTCATCACTCTTGTGATTGTAGCTTTATATATGATATGATATAATATAATATAATGTTGTGTCCAATCCTAAACAATAGTTTTTTATTAGATTTTAGATTGGGCACCCATTTGGTAAAAAATTTAAAAATAAGACTTAAATTTATCTAGCCTTCATCATTCAACACTAACACTAGAGTAAAAAAAATTAAGAATAGGTCTTAAATTTCTCTAGTCTTCATCATTCAGAGGAGTAATAGATTATGATCATCTTTTCTAGGCCTGTAAACGAATCAAATGTTCAGCAAACAGTTCGTGAATCGGTTGGTGGAAAGTTCGTATATATTCGTTCGTTTAATAAATGAACGAATATGAACAAGAAATTCCGTTCATTAAGTTAAATGAACCTTATGTAGCCTACTATTGAGGTTCGCCACCTGTAAGTTTAATATTTAAAAATACGTCAGCTTTTGCTGGTATTTTTGAAAATTCACCGACTCTTTTGAAAATTCATTTGAAAATCATTTGATAATGATAACCATTTGATATATCTTGAGATTTCTTGTTATCGGATTTATATGCTTGTCAATACAGTCGGGGACCAGAAATCAAATGTCGGTACATGATCAATATACACACTATTTCATATTTGTATTTGTCAAATGTATGCCTACACCCTACACTTATTTATGGTCATTACAATTAATAAGTCGGGACGCCCAAACACAGTACTATTAACCCCAAGTGTTCAATGTTATTCAAGCAAAGCGGAATAAGCCCGGTTATTAACCTTTTTTGAAAGCATTTGCCTATTTGTAATACCCGCTCCAAGTAACTATTGCTATATCCCAAGTTTTATAAATAAAATAGGCTAAATATTATTTACATGTTCTAATTGTATTCTCAAAGTGTATTTAGTTCTCGTATCATAGCCGTATTCAATGTCTTTTAACTTAGATGTGATTTACAAGAGGGCTCTATAGTCCAGAATAAACAAAATATTAACCGTTAGAATGCTTACGGGTCACTTGTAAGACTTTTGACTTTGATCAATTAACTTTAGAATAACCCTCAGTTTCACTAGATTAAGGGTTGACTGGATAGAATATGGTTTATACCTGTACAAGTGAGGAGTTCCGTCTGATATGGGTTATTTAACCAAATATTCATATTTGGAAAGGTTTTGAATTTATTTGACCTGTTACAACAAGTTTATATAATTTATGTTATTTTAACTAGTCGTATGTATAAATACGGGTTTGGATGTGAAAACAGGTTTGTGATGAGTCCGACATGCTAAAATATATTTTCATAAAAACGTTTATTTTCTTAATGAACGAACACAAACAAAAAATCTGATTAAGTAAGTGTTTATGAACAATTGATAAACATGCTTATTTTTGTAATAACAAACACAAACAAAGCTTTTACAGCCCTAACCTGACCTTCGTATTAATATAAAATCTAATTGGCTAGAAGCTAAACACTAAATAGACCACTCCATGTAGTCCCTCTACCAGTATTAATAAAAATAATAATAACATGGTAACAAATATGTGCTTTAAACTAATTAGAGAACTAAATTTTATTTGATACTTTATTTTTACAACTCAATCTTAACTTGTTTTCTGATTAAATTTTATGTTACTGATATATAGTTAACTTTGTGTATATATTTATAACATTATATGTGTATATCGTTGGCAATCAAACCCAAGAACACAAACACATCATTTGATCTCAACCAAGATCGACTCTTTCTATTTATTAAAATTCTTGACTCTCTACAAAATACTTTACCTTAACCATCTATTTATACTAAAATAACTTCTAGACATTCAAATACTAGATAAACATGCAAACTAATCCTAACCTTACTAGATAACCTAAATTATTAATTATTAAACTAATAATATAAACTTTCACTTTGATCCCTTGGATAATCAAACTTTATTTAAAGTTTGCCTTAAAAGTTGAGATGAAACTGATTTTACCAAATAACACACAAAACACATCCTAAAATGTAAGTAACATATCAACTAAACAAGATACCAATACAACTACAAGCAACATAAACATACTGTAAAACAATAAATGTGTAAACAACATCAATTTCAATTTCAATTTTCAACTAAACCCCTAACTTAAAAATCATCATCCATCTTAAACACATGATTATTATCCCCACCCCCATTCAAATTCGACATCACAGAAGCCTTCTGATACTCCCCAACCCTCTTCTCAAAAAAATTCGTCTTCCCCTGCAACGATATCAACTCCATCCAATCAAACGGGTTCTGCACATCATACATCTTCCCATACCCCAACGCCTTCAGCAACCGATCCGCCACAAACTCGATATACGTACTCATCAACCCCCCATTCATCCCCACCAACCCACACGGCAACGCGTCACACACAAACTCCCGCTCAATTTCAACCGCATCCGCCACTATCGCCTTCACCCGCTCCTCAGATAGCTTCATCTTCAACAAACTGTAGATCAAGCAGGCGAAATCACAGTGTAAACCCTCATCTCGTGAGATTAACTCGTTTGAGAAGGTTAATCCCGGCATTAACCCGCGCTTTTTCAGCCAGAATATCGCGCAAAAGCTTCCGGAGAAGAAGATCCCTTCGACGCAGGCGAATGCAACGATTCGCTCCGCGAATGATTCGGATCCGTCGATCCATTTTAGCGCCCAATTAGCTTTCTTCTGGATGCAGGGGATGGTTTCAATAGCGCGAAATAGACGATTCTTTTCGGTGGAATCTTTGATGTAAGATTCGAGTAAGAGACTGTACATTTCGGAGTGGATGTTTTCGATGGCGATTTGGAAGCCGTAGAACGCACGCGCCTCGGCGATCTGGACTTCTTTCATAAAGCGGCCGGCGAGGTTTTCGAGGACGATGCCGTCTGAAGCGGCGAAGAAGGCGAGGACGTGAGTGATGAAGTGGCGTTCGCCGTCGGTTAGGGTTTCCCATTGGCGGTGGTCTTGTGAAAGGTCTACTTCTTCTGCAGTCCAGAATGAGGCTTCGGCTTTTTTGTACATTTCCCAGATTTGTGGGTATTGGATTGGGAACATGCAGAAGCGATCTGGGTTTGGGGCTAGAAGGGGTTCTTCGGGGATTGAAGGCATGTTTGATTGTTGTGAGAATGATTATGGGGGAACGAATTTGAGTGGATTAGGGTTTGATGGAATGTGAAGGGGGTGAAGGTGTGTTTATAATGGGGAATTGCAGGCGTATTTGAAAAGGAAGCGGGAGGTTTTGAAATTTGGGGGAGAATGTTGCGGGAAATTTGGGGATTAAATATTGAAAAAATTGCCCGCTCCTGTGCCAGCTTGTAAATTTTTAGCGGGAGTTTGAAATTTAAGATCTTTTTTCATGGGGGTTTTTAATTTGAGCCTTTTAATACAACGGAAGAATTTTTTTCATGTTTGTCTAAAGATAAATAGATATATCCACTGTTTTAAAAACCACTTCAAACTGGTCGGTTGTACCGGTTGAACAGACCGGTATACCCGATTAAACTGTTTCTGAGCCAGATCCGGTAGATATTAGAACCAGATTTTATAAAAACATTGGATATATCAATCTCGAGTTTTGCTCAAATTTCATGGTTGCAAACATATCTAAAACTCTAGTGACTAAGTAAAAGTGGAAACCAACTAAACTAGATCGAATTGAGAGGTCGGTTCATGGTTTACGGTTTGAAATGCCAACTTAACAGTTTGATAAACCTAATTTAGTGGTTCGGCTCACATTTTGAAACATAAGACTGGCTGTGTAAACCAAATTTAGAAGTTCGGCTCATAGTTTGAAACATGAGACTGGTCGTGTAAACCAAACTATGGATTTTTTTAATATGTATTTGGAATACTCGTTTTTTAACAAGACACTAAATTATTCCTAGTTGAAAGTCATTGTCACCACGAGACTCAAACCCTTAACCCACACACAGTTTGAAACTTAAAACCCACCATGTAAAGCTGTAATTACAAATTTTTCTTGTGTTAGCAATATTTAGTTGTAAGTATAATATTTATGAACCATATTTATCATTTTTTTGATGTTTAATATAAGTTGCTAACAGATAAAAAGATTAAAAGATGTTAAAAAATCAATTCAAACCGCCAGATTGTGTACGGCCGATCCGTGGTTAGCGGTTCAACACATATTCACTTTAAAGCCGGTTGAACTAGGTCATGAACATTCAAGGGTCATCATCATTTACATTGGAGGCGAGTCGTGAATCGTGATTGAACCAGATACACAGTTTTGAGCAATGAGAACAACATTTTGCATTTTGTAAATTAAAAGACTGAATATACAAGTGACCAACATACAACAAAATGATTGATATGTGGCCTATCAAAAGCTGAGATGTCAATGCATGGTGGTGATGCCAAGCTTCAAACCTTTACAACTATAATAACACGGTGTTAACTGTTAGCTATGCAGCGGATGTTACTAACCCTCTTAATCGTTTTCTTCAACAGCATCGTTTCGGTCAGCCATCCATGGTTGTTTAAGACCCTAAATCAATGAAATACAAATATCAGATTTACAGAAAAAAAAATGAAAGGAGTTCAATCTGTGCGATATCGATAGTTCTTTGTTTAGGTCAAATTTGGTCATCAAAAGTCAAAGTTGGTGTTGATAGGAGTACCTTTCCTTGACGAATGATCGTTGGGGGAATCTGAAGCATGTCCACTACAGTAGATGGGTTAGCCAATCGAACACCCGCATCGATGACAAAATTAAGTCCCTGGATAATATTTGTTAATTAAAATAACTCTGATAACAACCATAGCTACTGGAAGAGTTGCCAAGATGGGTGGGTCAGTTAATGGGTCAAAGCTAGTCCAGATTTGGTTGACCCACAAACACTGGGTGGGTCCACTTATTTAAAGGTCTATTGATACTTAATGCTGTATACTACAATGGTAATCACAGAATAAGATTTATGATAACAATTTTTTTCGTTTGAGTAGAACTATGTGTGCATTTTTCACTTGTTCCCCTTTTAGCTTAATCTTTCAAATTTAAGTTTGAGAATAAAGTCAACCCGTTCATAAGTAGGGGTGTTTAGCATTCGATTCAGATTCGAAAAATTTGAAAGTCGACTCGTTTCGAATTCGATTATCAAGCTTCAAGTTCGATTCTCGATTATCAAGCTTCGAGTTCAATTCTAGTTCAATTCGATTCAAATTCGTGATTTCAATTCAATTCCTTCGAATTCAAATTATACATATCTATTTTTCTATTTATATATACATGAATATATACACACACAGAGAGGAAAAAACTTCTACATTTGGGCCAAACTCTAAAAGGCTTTATAATTAGTCTGTAGAAATTTTAAAAATGAAGTAAAATAAGTTATTATTTAGGGTGAGTTTGAATTAAATCGAATTTACTCGAATTCAAGTTTCAAATACGAATCAAATCGAATTTCGAATTGGGCATAAAATTTGAATACGAATTCAAATCGAATGATTCAAATCTTATTCGAATTGAATACGAATTAAGTAAAAAAATTTGAAAAATTCGCTTCAGTTAATTAGAAAAATTCGCTTCGATTAGTTTGAGAATTCGTTATCCGATTCATTGAACACCCCTATAAGTAAACGGTCAAAATTGCTACCTCTAGGTCATGGAGTAATAGATTTCACCATGTGAATATTGCACCCAATGGTCAGACTTTATTTTTTAAAACGAGGGTGATAATTTAAATGCGAGCTTCCAGGGTACCTCAGGTCCGTATGTATCAGCTATTAGAACTGGATCGATTATCCATTGATTTTCCTGGGGGGACCTGACACTGAAACAAAAGATGCAAGTATTTTAATCATTGCCATAAACAAAATTTAGGTGATTAGTTAGTTATGCAATTAATGGAATTATAAGAGGGGCAGATCTTACCTTGTGGAAATTAGAGGGGCGCCCATCTTCTCCAATACAGCTTGGCATACAACATCGTCAGGTATACGAACACCCAAACTTTTTCGAGATGCATATTTGGGAATAGCGGGCCCATATTTTACACATTGTTTAGGTAATGCTTTGCTTGCAGTTAAGATGAAAGTGTACTGTTATATTAATAAAACACGTATAAGAAAAAATAAATGAAGGAAACCGTCAGCAGAGCTGGCAGGCTAATAACAGAAGCCCAAACCAGGTAACAAATAGGTTGAAACTTGAAAGAAGTGAAAATAAAACTGTTAATCCAAACACGGGTGGGAATTTCAAGCGAGTAACTTAAACTGGCCGATTTGGATTGTGTGTTATCTTCAACGAGTCAATTGGCACAGATAAAAAAGTTAGCTAAAAGGGGGATGGGTATTGGGTTAAACGGGTGGAAAGTCGCCCAAGTCTATTTTTTTAATAAATACAATCTCCAAAGTTATATTATTCAAAGATTAGTTATTATTGTTAGGGCTGCGAACAAACACGAACAAGGCCTTGCTCGTGTTCGTTTGTTAAGGAAACATATGTGTTCACGAACTATTCATGAACACTTACCAAATGAGATTCTCTGTTCGTGTTCGTTCGTTAATGAAATGAACGTGTTCATGTTCGTTTGTTAATTTTAGGTAACGAACACAAACGTACACTCATGAACACATACTAATATTCACGAACACAAATGAAAACAAACGAACACAAACAAGCATTCATGAACAGAATGTGTAATACACTAATACTTATTAAATATTTAATTTGTCAGAGTTTTGAAGTATTTAAATAAAATATAAAAATTAAAAGCACTAACAAACTATCGAACACAAAGGAACATAAACGAACATGATACAACACGTTCTTGAACATAAATGAACGAAGGCGGCCTCTGCTCATGTTCGTTTATTTCACTAAACGTACGAAATTTCTTGTCCGCGTTCATTCATTTATTAAACGAACGAACACAGATACGAAAAGTTCACAAACTGTTTGCTGAACGTTCAGTTCGTTTGCTGCCCTAATTATTGTAATATATATTCTTTTGGTAAGCAGAATTAACACATTTATTATTTTTAAAAGTGGACTAAGAAAAGTGTTTATGGTTCAACCCAACCCGAACCTGTTTTGACTTGTTACCTAGCCTGCCCAACAGGCTCAATTTATGTGCAAATATTAAAGAATAACCAAATTGTACTTACAGGTCCAGGCACACATTGCTTTACAACCCGAAAATAGTCTGAAAGGCCATTACTGTTCCCACGTGGAAATCCAGTTGTATATGTGTCTATGTCATGTAAGGAACAACACAAAATGCTAAATGGCTGCAAAAATGGTAAGATGTTATTAAAATAATAATAAAAAGAAACAGAAAAACATAGGCTATGATATAATGATATTTACCTTGGAAGCTTCTACTTCTTTAAGTCTGCGTTAAGAACATGAAAAGGAGAAAGTACAGTTATAAGCTATTACTAGAATAACCAATAAACATGGAGTGGGTACAGAAACATCTACCTTTGAAGACGTTCAATGGCATCATGGTTATTCATATCACAGACCATTGCATACCTATCAAGAGTATAAAGAAACATCATAAAACGGTGTTTTACTTAATCTTGTTCTAAAATATTCACCAATAAAGGTAACTGAACACATGTCAATCTTTAAGAATTAGGCATATCTCTTACACATTCTGAATCTCTCATGGACTTAATATCACACATAAAACCGGTAGACACAAACCTTGCAACAGAATGTGCGCACGGCTTGTTAACAAGTAATGACTAGCGGCTAGTGCTAATATGAGATGCACATAAACTCCATATATACAGGTGTGGATTCAAATGGGAACTACTAGATATTTGGGAATCATTTGATTCATTAGCAAATGCTCTATTTGTAAAGTCATTGAAAACAGTAGTATGTCACTAGTGAATACATGTATTCATCAATAAATACAATATTGTTGGAACAGCAACTTACACGGTGTCAGTTGGAATCACCCCAACTGCTCCATTTTGAAGAAGTTCAACAGCTGAATCCAGTTTCCATGTGTCAGATCCTTCTGGATCAACTTCAATGTAAAGCAATCCATCCTCCTGATATTTCAATAATACTATATTTAAGTTTCACACAGAGCATTATTAAACCTCTCTTATACAATTTTCTTTTACAATCAGGGATAGAGTTCCAATATCATGTACCCTGCTTATTTACATACATGTTTTCCAAAGATTTGTTCCCCAGATTATCATGTCAATAACCAACAATCATCAAATGAAACAGGACAGTAGGACACAGGATTAACAATCATCATGTTCATTGAAACAGTTATGAACATTGAAAAACATAGAAACTTAGAGCTTCATTGAAAGCAATTCATTGGTCAATTTATAAAAAAAGAAAAAATATACATACCCTCATGGTAATAAGAAACGCTAGGCGCTAGTCAGCCGGTGGGGAACCAACTAACGATTAATCAGGATTAACTGGATTGGGATTTTATATGTAATTTTCAGTTATATACATATATCATTTTTTTATATGTAATTTATTTAAGTAGACACGTTTTAACCCCTACACGAACCATTTTTAACTATACAGGATTAATCGCGGGAATTTACAGGTTTTAGCCGATTAATCTGGATTTTTCCAAAATTGCATACCCTAACTAAACTATCAACAAACCTCCTCCAGCTTTTCATATAAAACAAACTTTATATGCTTAGAATCAGCTATATCAGTCAAAATTAGACAATTATATTCGGTCAACATTCATAAAAAGTTGTGATGACATAGAATACATGATATGATGATGTTAAAAATCACAAACAATCTCAGCTACAACTTTCGGCCGTTGATCATAAATCTAGAAGTTGAAACATAACTTAATAGTATACCTTAGGAAGACGAGGGACAGAGTATTTGAGGCGTTTAGGGCTTTTCTTAACAACAGCGGACACTATGAAACGCGGAGGTTTTTGTGAGAGTTGGAAGGACACATTGGAAGTGAAGGGACTTGGAGTCCGCCGGAGCGGAAGCGGTGTTGCGGCGGCGTAAGCGGTGGTTTTGGTTTGCAACGCCACCATGGTTTCTTTCACGGAAACTCTGGAAGAAGAACCAGGCCTGGCAGCATATCCTAGTTTCAAACCGAATAATCTACACAATATATTCCAATTTTCTTCCCACTGTGGTTTAAAATAAAAAGGCAAATTGGATTTTATCAAATTGCATTTTACCTTCTATTTATATCTCGTCGTAATTCTTATTCATCAAATTGTATTTCATTTAATTTTCTTTTTTTAAATTAGATTTAAATAACCCTATCAGACTATTTTTGGTCGATAACAATCCAACTAGTGTATTCTCGACAATGGTCTAACTTTTTTCATTCTATTTGTATAATGGTTCGTCGCTAAAAATAACTTAACGGAGTTAAGTTTTTTTTCTAAATTACAAACCGATGTTTTAGGGCTTTGGATCAGAACGAGGATATGAGTTCATTGATGTAAAATTTACCTCGAAACGGTGCTTCAAACGGCTTGATTTTTCTTTAATTGGAATTTTAAACACCCGAATTGAAGCACCGTTTGTTTAAACTTCCAGTTAAAGAAAAATCAAGCCGTTTGGAGTACCGTTTCGATGTAAGTTTTATATCAAAATCGACTTGTATCCTCGTTCTAATCAAAAACCCTAAAACATCGGATGGTAATTTGGGGAAAAAAATTTAACTCCGTTATATTTTTTAACGGTGGACTATTATACAAACAAAATGAAAAAGGTCGGACCACTGTCGAGAATAAACTCAGTTGGGTTATTATTGGCCAAAAATAGCTAGATCGGATTATGTAAATCCAACTTTCCAAATATGAATACAATTAGGTTATGGGTTCAATTCTCATAATGTGAATAGAAACTAAGTCTAAGGTATTATGGGCCATTTTTAATTCTAGAAAGAATTGGTACACTCGCTTACAAGTTAGATTTGCCGGCTACTTCTCAAATTCATCCTAACTTTCATGTTTCACAGAACCAAGATTCTCACTTTCTCCTCGTGCAATTTAGATCGCCAGCTGGTCAAAAAGGGTAATTGTGCGGCATGCGTGTCCTCGTTCATTGGCATAATCTACCGGTTACAAAAGCAACTTGGGAAGACTTGGAAGAACTGTAGCTCAGATTCCCTGATTTCAGTTCTTGAGGACAAGAATTTTCTCACTGGGGAAGTATTGTTACATACAAAATAGTTGAAGGACTTAAAATGTAAAATTGTATAAGCCAAGGACTAAAGATGTAATAGGTCTAAGTGTAACGAATAGTTAATCTGTTAAGTCGTTAAATACCTGTAATAATGAATCAATGGATAAGCTTGGTTTGATCGATATTCCTTCTTTCTGAATTCTCGTTTCTCTCTTATCAAGAATCTTCATATTTGTGTATTGCAACTCTTAAATCTCACGGTTTTGAGGACATCACCTCTTGTTCTAAATATTGTAAGTAATCAACGTCTACCTTGTCAAACCGGGGTGGTTTTAGTGTCATCAAGTCATTTCAGGTATCGATTGGGATTTTGAATAACGCGTTGAAATGCTTAGACCTAGAAGTGATCAAACGACTGAGAAGTGTTATCCATAGACGAATAACCTACAAAAGTTGGATGTGCAATATGGGAAAGTGTAGAGATATCACCTGTAAGTTCAACTTTAGACTTTAGGAGCCATTATCCTTATTAAAACATTAAAAAAGATATTTACATAGAGATAGATGGTAAACGAGCAACAAGATGTGCCGCTACCCCTTTTTGAATAGCAAAACTAAGCCTTTTAAAAACTACGTCCATAGATCCCGGGGTCATAACATTACTATGCATGACCCGTTGAACTCGACGGAGTAGGTCCATAGCCAGTGGCGGAGCTTGACCAAAAGTTTCGAGGGGGCGTAAAGTAATGGGACCCAGAAAGATTTTTCCTATCGTTATGTTTCGAGTCGGGTCAGCTATCGATTCGGATCAGGTCAAATAATAATTGCTCCAAATAAACTAAAAAAATTTCATTCATTCAAATGACCCGTTCTTATACATAAAAACTTGCGGTTAAGTTTATTGTGTGATGGGTAATCTAGGGTTAAACAAATAAGAGTTAAAATAAATTTACCAAACTACTCATCACTTATATACAAAGTGGTAACAAACTTTACTTTAATTTATATATATTGTATAAATATTCAAGGAAAATAATTGGGGGGCGATCCTACATAAGTTTTAAAATTTTCGGACGAAAAATCGGAACCTATATACTTCTAACCGAAATATTGGGGTGGGTGGGTGCACCCCTGGCCACCAACTATCCTCCGCCCCTGTCCATAGCCTGGCGCAAGGATATCCTTATTTCATTCATGTGTAAGCATGGAAATTCCACCTTTTGAAAGTTTCCCTAATAATGTTTAGTTGATGATCAAGTTCTCATTGATAAATGGGTGCATTAATTACAAAGAACCACGTTTTCATAAGAAAAGATCGGTTAGTTTGCATATGTTGTCGATATCCTCTGTTGATAGTCTGAATACCCTGTCCATCTCTAAAAGATTGCATATCATCCAGGCTCTTGCTTATTAACCCTGAATACTTAAATGCAATTTTGAATCTTATTAGCAGCCTCGTATTAGTGGAATAAGAAATTGTAGAACTGTATAAAACTAAGGTAAAAACGTAGGCCAGTTGGGTAACGGGTTAAAACAAGTCATTTTAGAAATGGGTCAAAAGTGTCAACTTGTAAAACGTTTTCGTTTGAAGTTCATAATTAACCATTAAAAATTAATAAGCTATTACTAATATAAGAAATAGTAACATAATAAACAAATTACAAGAGCGATGCAACGGGTCAAAATTGTTACAGTCTGTCCTAAATTGTTTAATTCCAAAAAGTTCAGTTGTTATCGGCAAGTCGCCTCCTAGATACCTCATCTGGTTCTTGTGGTCTGCTTGTTGCTCCTGCCATATCAGCCAATGGTGGGTTTTAACTTTTAAGTAAATGCAGATAAAACTTCATAAAATTTTGGGTTTTGCAGATCACCTATGAGTAAACTTTCTTCATATCCACTACCAAATTCTTCCTTTTCTATGAGGAATTGCGTCTTTTGGCGCCTGCTTGGCTCATGCTCACCATATCCTTGGTAAATCACCTTTCATGCAATCAAGAACAGTGAAACAAAAGAAACTAAACTGGTCATTAAGTGGCATAAGACAGTGAATCTTTATATTATTTAGAGTAATTCAAAAAAACATAGAAATTTCTTTCATCACGAATCAGGATCTAACACACCTGGAATATTACTGCTGGCTGGTGAAACTGGCAGTTCTAAACGAGCTCTCACTAACAGTAAACATTTAACTTTTATACTTGAATATAACCACATGAATATATAATAGAGAAGTCAGCAAGGAATTTTCTGTGGTGCACAGGTTCTGATCCTTGGAATTGGCAAAATGGCGACGAAATGGGTGGTGCGGGAAGGATAACAGTTGCAGGTCGGGTAGACCTGAAACGCTCTTTGTTCATACTTTTAATTTCGTTATAACAATTACCAAGACATATACGGAGTATATCATTGCAGTCATAATCTATCTAATCTTCTAAATAAAAATGACTAATGAAGTTTTACGATTTAAAAATAAACTTAGGGCAACTTTCACCTGTTCGACAAGTCAACCTGATTACTTTTAAGCTATTTTTTCTTATCTTTCACCCCTTTGACCAACTAGATATAAAATATAAGCTAAAGTGACAAGATGCTATGAAATCTACACATCTAGATTCAAGTAAAACGAACGGTCTCCTTGCACGATGCAAAAAAAGTGTTACATACAACAATTTTCGTCCCAAATGATCGAAGGGGTATACCCAGTAAATAATCATGAACAAATTACACCCACAACATTGGAGTTAGTTATTCACATATATTAAACAGATTAAGGAACAATGAGTACCAAAGCATTGGTCTATGCCTCCTCAATCGTCCTAGTCGTGTAAAGGAAGGGCGAAGGGATAGTCATTTGGATATTTACCAAGAATACTAAGAGGAACTGTATATGAGTTCTTGCCAAAAAAATATATATTCTTCCAAGAGGAATTCCAATAGCTACTAGAAATGATCATAAGTTTTCCAGTCTTGCATTCTGATTTTTAATTAGTCCTTATCACCAACAAGACTCCATCCTGGTGTTTTCTTTAAACTCCCATCTTTCATAATCTCCCTCAACCTCGAAACATCATCCCATCGACCCGCATCTGCATACATATTCGACAAAACAACATAAACTCCATGATTATCATGCTCCAACGCAAGCATTTTCTTCACCACTCTTTCTGCAACCTCAATATTTCCATAACTGCCACAAGCACTCAACAGAGCTCCCAAAATCTTCAAATCAGCTTTCCATGGCATTCTATTTATCAACTCTTCAGCCTCTGATACCATCCCACCTCGACCTAAAAGGTCAACCATGCATCCATAATGCTGTATTTTGGGATCAATCCCATAAACAGTCCCCATTGAATTAAATATTTTCCGGCCAAAATCAAGCATTCCGGCATGGCAGCAAGCGGATAATACTCCAACAAATGTGCTATCATTTGGCATCACACGATGCTTCTCTAATTCTTGAAAGAACTCGAGTGCTTCTTTCGCATGCCCATGAACTGC
This sequence comes from Scalesia atractyloides, assembly GCA_947069175.1. Taxonomy (NCBI): domain Eukaryota; kingdom Viridiplantae; phylum Streptophyta; class Magnoliopsida; order Asterales; family Asteraceae; genus Scalesia; species Scalesia atractyloides. Next base: position 79,476,130 of record CAMTDV010000010.1, read on the forward strand.
TAACCCCGAAATCATAACATTCCAAGTTATAATGTTCTCTTGCGGCATGTTATCAAAGCAAGTTCTAGCCATAACAAGTGCTCCGTTTTTGGCATACATGTTTACTAACGCAGTACCAAGGATAACCTCGGTACCTAACCCTTTTTCCATCATGTATCTATGGATCTTTTCTCCCATATCCAAACACCCAGATTGCGCACAAGCCGACAACACAGACGACAAGCTAGGACCATTTGGCTCAAATCCTTCAGCAACCATCTGGTTAAATAGATCCAACGCTTCTTCTGCGCGATCATTCTGCGCGTACCCACACACCATTGTTGTCCAAACATTAACATTTCTATCAGGCATTTCATCGAACACCTGGCGCGCAAGTACTATACGTCCAGAAACAGAGTACCCTCTGATCAAATTATTCACAACATGAAAATCCAAATCCAACCCAACTTTCACCACCTGTGAATGCACTTGTTTACACAATCCAACCGATCGTAAACCCGAACAAGCTTTCAGAACAAAAGGAAACGTGTGTTTACCAGGTCTAACACCTATTCTACGCATTTTAACATACAACAACAATGCTTCACGTGGATCAGGGCTAATCGCTAGGCCTCTAATGAGGGTGTTCCACATAAACATGTTTGGTTGTTGAAAACTGTATAACAATTTGGAAGCATAATTTAAATCGCCGTCAGGGGAAAGAGCGGAGAAAGATAGTAAACGGCTAGCAGCGAAATTGTCGTGGATGGTGGCAGTGACGAGCATTTGAGCGTGAATTTGTAGGAGTTGGCGCATGGAACTGCATTTGTCTGCGAGAAGAGATAAGTGTGGTGGTTGTGGTTGTGTGTGAGCGGGCCGGATGGTGGAGTATGACGACGGAGGTCGGTGGTTTCCGATGAATGGTCGCGGGAACATATATGTGTTCACCGTGATATGGTCGGTGGTTGCATTAACACGCATGAGGGCCTGAAATGCTTAGGTAAACGGAATGTGACAGCGGTAATTCGAATAAACCTCCAGTTTTGTATGTTGGATGGGGGGGAAGTAGTTCAAAATACTGGAATCGGTTTGTCGATTTGTGTTCACCAAGATGCACTCAATGTATTTGACGAAAGTCCAGATCCAAAAAGGTCATGTTTTTGAGATATGTATTATTTATAAAACCTTGGTCACGTATATTTTTTCGTAAATTGTACTAACCGCTTGACCTGAACGTGACAGTTTTAGAGTATATGTTTATGAATCATGTAAAATCCAGAAAGGTTGCATACTTGAATCCTTAAAGAGGTTATTAACAAAACCTGAGAAGAGACTAATGGAGTTCAAAGGAAACTCACCTACCAAACAAATATTAAATCTAAAATTAGTTAAGTATAATATAGTATGATATGAAATCGTAATGAAACACATGTAAAATGATATATTCCAATATGCTATAGCGATAGATATAATCGATGAAACGATATAGAAAGTGTGCAAGAGTGTACGCAGATAGATAACTAAAATGGCTAGATAACTTAAGGTTGAATTAAATGCGCTCGACAAACTAAACGTTATTGAACCTAGAGTTCGAACACCCACATACGTCAAACCAGTAGGTTATAAATGGGTGTCTTTAAATAAAAAGAAACATAACAACGAGATTTTGTGGTGTAAGGCATGACTTGTAGCAAAAGGTTTTTCCCAAATCCTAGAAGTTGAGTATGAGGAAACGTATTCCCCTGTAATGGATGCGATAACCTTTAGATGTTTTAGTGGCCTCGCTATCTTAGAATGACTTTAGATAAAACTTATGGATGTATTACTACATATTTAAACAGGATTAGAAAATGCCCAAAACATTATAAAACAACAGCCCCATATGTATATCTCAATAGATTTTCATATCATAACAAGGAAACCGGTTCTATGTGCTACAATCGACTCAGCTTCTACTCTGAAAAAGAGGGGTATAAGTTTAATAAATTAGCTTTATCTATTTATTCAAAATTTTCACTCTTAAAGTTCATATAATCGAAGTTTACAGTAGGGGTGTTCATGGGTTACCATTAACCATAACCATAAACGCTACTTCGGTTATGAAATTTTGGTAACCATGACCAAACTTCGGTTACGGTTAATCGGTTATGAAGTCGGTTACACCTTAAGTTTTGGTTAAATTCGGTTAAGTAACCAAGTAAGGGATGTGCAGACTAAACGTTTTTGTTAAACTACCGATGTGGGTGTTTTTAATAAGGTAATTCTCAACAATATATATATATATATATATATATATAGGGTAAGGTTCATGCGAGAACCACCTTTATTGTGAGAATCGCGAGAACCACCTTTATTACAAAATAAAATCTAAAAAAATCAAAAAAAAAACACTCAAATTTTTTTAACTATTTTTTTAAATCGCTATATTTCTTACCCCTAAAAAAAATTTTTTTTTTCGAGTAACAGTTATCTATGTGCATATGTATCATAACTTCGACAAATTTCGTAATACATTATCAGTAATAGACAATTGCACTTTAATTTACAATACCATACGTAATACGCTACTTTTTACATTACTAATATTCAAAATGCACATATGCATCATTTTGTATGACCATTATATAACGTGTTTTGTACAAAAAGTTTGTGTTTTTTAATGATGAAGTAAACCCATATACATGTTTTTTGTTAGTTATATCTAGTGGTTGATGGTTTAGTTATAGTTGTCACTTTATGATGTAATATATTGATTGGATGGTATAAATGATGATGATATACATGTAATAAAGTGAAAATATTGGTATTGGTATTAGATTATAGATCAGGCCGTCTCCAAAAATCTTCGAAAATCTGTAGGCCCAATGCGAAGATAAAATAAGGGCCCTTAAAATATAAACTTTTTAAAAAGAATATACATCAAACGCGTATTTGGACAACGAAACGTAGAATGAAAACACGTTGTAAGGGTAATTCAGAAAATGCGGTATAGTTACATCGTAACTTCCAAAATCGTTATTTACACATGTAAAACCATCGTAACCTATCCAAATCTATTAAGAAAAATACACAGAGTTGAAAGAAAAAAAAAATTAGACTGTAGAATTGAATAATATTTTAAGGTTTTAACATAAATAATTATTTTTAAACTATATTTGAGAAATAACTTTGACTCTCATTTTGGTTTAATATAACACGAAATTAATTAATTAATTCCATTTGCATTTAATGCATAGGTAACAAACCTAACAAAAAAAATCAACTAAAAATGAGGCTAATGGGATTAGAACTCATGGTTTACTTGCTAATAAAGTGACATGAGAACATAGACCATGTGTTGTATTATGTCATTTCCCAATTCAATATTATATATTCTAAGTTTTACAACTTTACTTTATTAAAAAAAATATTCGGGCCCGGTTTGGGCCTTGTGATAGCCATCCTCGATTCGAAAACGACAAATTAAATGAGATAGCCGTTGGGTTTCAAAACTTTATTGGGTTTGGTTCAATAGCTTCTTACGGGTCACTTAAAAAGAATGGCTCAATACTAAACGAACTCAAGTCGGGTCAACCAGAGCTTCATGGGGGAGGTTGAATGGACCACACGATTGCATGCCCACGTCCCACCACCTGCAGTTTTTATCCCACTTTTTATAGCATGTTTAATGTAGTTAGTTTTTTTAATGCTTTAGTAGTTGTAATTTCAGCTTTCTATGTAGTACCTAGTTATTTCAATTTCCTTTTGTTTAGGACGTGAAGTAGTGGCATGTATCCTATATGTATTAACTTTTTATAATTAATGAAGGTGGTGAATTTGTTTAGAGTAAATTGCACAAAACATCCTTTAAGTTTCATCAATCTTGCTGGTTTCAACCTTAATCTTTAAAAGTTGCCAAAATCAGCCTTTAAGATTAATTTTGTTGCAGGTTTCATCCTTTATCACTAACCCAGTTACTAATCCATGTTAAATGGCCTCACATGCATAGTAAAACCGTCTTTTCATCTCTCTCTCTCTACTTTCTTTATCTTCAAACTCTTTCACCTTCAACCTTCACCTAAAGTTCCAAACATTTGACTCTGCTTTCTTCTTTACCTATATATGATATATATCATATATACACCCAAAAAAACACACACACCCATCACAAAACCAAACTCCCAAATCAAACCTCTTCATCAACCCAACAAACCACCTATGTAATACGAGGACATATGTTTTCCTCCTTCTCTTCCCCATCATCCTCTCCATCCCCGCGTCAACTCTGACGCACGTGCCACCCCCGCTGGCAGCTCACGTGCGGGAGATCACGTGCCACAACCAACACCTTAATCTCAACGCTCGTACAGGCCATGGAACGACTCTCCAGCAACCTCAACAGCTCCGACACCAACTTCGCCGTCGCTCCCGATTCGACTTCTTCTTTCTACGCTTTGATTCAGTGTCACCGTGATCTTTCTCGTATCGATTGTCTTGTCTGCTACGCCGTCAGCCGTACCTCCGTTCCGGGCTGCCTTCCGGCAACCTCCGGGAGGATCTTTCTCGACGGGTGTTTCGTAAGATACGATAATTATAGTTTTTTTCAAGAAGCCGTTGACCCTGCAACCGATGCTAAAAATTGTAATTCGAGTGTAGGGGGTGGTAATTTTAATGATTTTCAAGGTGGGGTTTTGGAGTTTAATAGAAGTGTGACTGAGTTGGTTGAGAATCTTACGAGATTAGCTGTTAATAATAGTGGGTTTGGGGTGGTAATGTTAATAATAGTGAGTTTAATAGAATTGGCCGAACGGTTGGAGCATCTCGAAACCGTGTTCCAGAGAAACAGTGAGTACAGATGGTATTTTGAGGGTTGCTGGGATTTTGGGAGGGTTAGGTGAGATTGTTGGTGGAGAGATGAAATGGGTAGGTGTGAATTTAGAGAGAGAAAGTGTGATCGATGTGAATGGGATAATGGGGAGGTGAGATTGGAGTTCTGATGGGTTTGTATCTGGGTTTTGTGAATCTTGAGATTTGGAAGCCATTTTTGTCGGCTGGAGAATGGTGAAGATGAAGGTGAAGGTGAAAGAGTTTGAAGATAAAGAAAGTGGAGAGAGAGAGATGAAAAGACGGTTTTACCCTCACATGCTATGCATGTGAGGCCATTTAACATGGATTAGTAACTGGGTTAGTGATAAAGGATGAAACCTGCAACAAAATTAATCTTAAAGGCTGATTTTGGCAACTTTTAAAGATTAAGGCTGAAACCAGCAAGATTGGTGAAACTTAAAGGACGTTTTGTGCAATTTACTCATTTGTTTATGAAAAAGAATACATCTGTTGCTCTTTGTGAGTTAACTGATTTGCCTTTGCTAACTCCAACTTGGCAATTCGAGTAGGTGATCTAAGGTACCGTGTTTGATTGTCGGTGGTGAATCTGTATCCAACAATTGAACCCGTAGCCCTATTGTTGTTTGGGTGGTGAATCTGTAACCCAATCGACCGTAGAAACTATCCGTTGTTTCGTTTGAAATTCGAAGTTGAAGGCCAGGTTATACAACACCTTGAGCCGTCGCCCACCCCGCACCCCCTCTAGGTCGGCCCTGTTATAGATGGTAGGAGGTAATGGTATTGTATTATGGATGGTAGGAGGTAATGGAAGTGTATTATGGATGATATGATAGATGAAAGAAAAAGTGTATTCAAAGTAGTGTACCAAAACACCTTATTTCATGTTGATACATATAGATGCACATGTGCATTTATAATATTGGTAATATAAAAAGTAGTGTATTACAAATGGTAGTGTAAATGAAAGTACAAATGTCTAATATTTGTAACGTATCACGGAATTTGTCGAAGAAATGATAAATATGCACATGTGCATGGTAGTGTATTATGGATGAAATGATAGATGAAAGAGAAAGTGTATTCAAAGTAGCGTACCAAAACACTTTATTTCATGTTGATACATATAGATGCACATGTGCATTTCTAATTTTGGTAACGTAAACATTAGTGTATTACACGTGGTAATGTAAATGAAAGTACAATTGTACAATGTTTATAATGTATTACGAAATTTGTTAAAGGAATGATAAAAATGCACATGTGCATGGATAACTGTTACTAATTTTTATTTTTTATTTTTTGAATTTTTTTTGTTGAAAAATATAGCGAAATTTTCAAAAAAAAATATTAAAAAAAATGAGTAAATTGCGGTTTTGGTCAATGTCTATAGCCCATTGCAATGTTTTACAAAATCAAATGTCTTGCAATTTACATACTAAGGTTTGTATTTTATTGCAATTTCAGTCCACCAAATTAATTCCATCCATCTTCTAGTTAAAGACTAGTCACATAAGAGGCATGTGATGGGCAAATACATAATTAACCATCAAAATTAAAGGAAACAAATATTATTTAAATTCAAAAGAATTATAGTATGCAATCCTAATTAGCATATCAGTTCATAAGCATAAAATTATAATTTTGCGTATTCGGAATAAAGGAAAACAAATATTATGAATGGCACGTAACAACACATCACCGCTCGATGTAACAACAGTTTTTCGTTGTTATTTATTTCTGTTTATTTTGTGTACCTCAATCATCTTGTACTCCGAGATTTGTATTATGAAAAGTTTATGATAAAGGAATTGAGTTTTGACGCATCTATATCGCATTTAATCGCTTATTAATCGCAAATTCAACACAATCACAACTAATTATGTTACTATACGAGCCGAGTGTGTTATTGTTTAATAAACACTTGTGTCATCGCATCGCAAAACGCAGTTAGTTATGTGTAATTATGTTTTATGTGTGTTACATTTATGTATGTTACGATTTAATATCGCTAAATCGCTCGCACACTCTCGTAACTCGCTCTCTCTCAAATCAATGATAATATGACGCTTAACGCATCGCTAAAACGCCTAATATAACTATCTAATATGAACCGAATCGCCAAACAAACTCTTAACGCAAAATAATCAAACAAAACTTGGCCCATAGGTCAAGTTCGGCCGAACTTGTATATCACAAGTTCGCCCGAACTTGTCTGAGTCCCAATAACTCTCCAAAAACTACAAGTCTGCCCGGACTTGTCTCCTAAACTCAAGAAGCACACAAGTTCGCTCGAACTTGTAACAAGTTCGCCCGAACTTGATGTCTCCCCTCACATTCTCACCTCACCTATAAATACTCAGCTCCTCTTCTCATTTGAACTTGCTGCAAGTTCGCTCGGAGCTCCCCAAAACCGAAACCTTTTGTGTTCTAAGTAAGATTCAACCCGTTTTCAACTATAACAACGTTTTACAACGATTTTGCACAAGGCACTGCCTTCTTTTTTTTATCAAATCTTTTCTGTTCACGAAAATCTTCATCTTTTTATGTAAAACTTCTACTTTTCACTCAGATCTATGCTTAGATCTGAGAATAACCTTTTAAAACATCGATTATCACACAATATTCGGACTAATGACGTATGTTTCATTCACTTTGAAGTGGAACGAGGCGTTGTCAAGCAAGATCTCATATCCGGAAGCACAAGGACGAAATTGTCACTTTACACAAGCTGGACTAACCCGTACGAACCTTTAAGTTCGCCCGGATTAGTCTGAATTTTTGTAAAATGGCTAAACTCGCTCCAAAAGACCTCTACAGCCTAAGTTTTACTCAGTGACTTAAGGTTGGAGGGATGGACACTCGATTTCCTCAGCAAACGACGCGAAAACGCACGATTTGGACGCCAAAATAGTCAAGTTCGCTCGGAAGACATCAAGTTCGCTCGAACTTGTCACCAGATTGGTGACCAAGTTCGCCCGAACTTGATCAAAACTTACCAAATGTCACAAGTTCGCCCGAACTTGTAATCCCTCACTAACCAACACACAAGTTCGCCCGAACGTGTGCTCCCTTCAAGAGAAATAGCACAAGTTCTCCCGAACTTGTCTACTGTTCTCTCGACCGTTCACCGTTTCAGCAATTCGGAAGACTGATGCACTTCTGTTCGCTTACAGGCTGACCTGGCATTCTCTGCAACTCTTCTCATATCCCTAATCTCTCCTGAAAACGCACCAACAATGAGTATACTTGAACCCTTTTTCGCTTAAACACACTTTTGGGTGTCACATATGTTCGTATGTCAAAACACATCACACAACTCAAATGCTTATTCGACATCCCGCTTATAAATGACTTTACACGAAATCTGCTGAATTGTATGTATTGCTTGATTGCTTGTACGCCACCCTTAACATGATAGTATACTAGAGGTTGACCCGCCACCCGGAGGCCCGGGGTTGTTAAGGCTCACATTTTCATTTCTCATTTATTTTCTCTTTTAGGATGTGAACACTTGTTTGCATGCCTCGATTAATCGCGGTTTGTTGGTTTATTTGAATCTGAGTAGTTACATGATTCACAACTATTATGTATGTCATGCGGTGTATGCTAAACGCTTTTATATCTATTATGTACGCAAAACATGTATGCTCACCCTTACTTAATTGTATTGACGTTTTATATTAACATATGTGGCAGGTTGAGGACGCTAGCTTTGGATGCTTATATTTAGGTTTTGCTTAGAAATTATGTAATAGAAATCTAGGGAAGATCGAACCTGAATTTGTTTTATGAGATATGAATATTTTGTAATGTTATTTGAGGATTTTATGTTAATAGTATGGGATATTAGCTTTTGAATATTATCGTTTAAATAATGTTATGGAATTTCTCGTGAGATAATATGATTCGCCTAGTGCCGCGTCCCGATGTTTCCGCCATCGGTTGGGATGTGACATTCGAAATCATGCAAATTGCTTTAATTTCTTAAGTGGCATGGTGTTTTAATAACAATCTTTATACATTATTTTGGCCCTACATATCTGGTAGCTTCAAGATACAAATTTGCCATGAAAACACACAATACATGGAACTAGAAGCAGCGAACTAGAACTCCTAACATGTGTATGTGTATGGTATCAGTATGCAATCCTCTTTAATATTATTAGACTCGGTTGTTTTTCATTGTCATTCAAGATTTTTCATAGCTTCAAAGTGAGACATAAATGACAATTGTATGGTTACACTATTAAATTATACTAATTAAATTGTTATTATCAATTTGCAGTAATTTATTTTATAAGTTTATACATTTATTATGTTTTTGAAGTGATGTAAATGTTAAATAAAATTGTATATTTTAATGCTTTTGGACTTAAATAATATTTGTTTCCTTCAATTTTGATGGTTAATTAAGTATATGTGCATCACATGCCTCTCATGTGACTAGAATTAATTAGAAGATGGATGTAGTTAATATGGTGGATTGAAATTGCAATAAAATAAAACCTTTGGTATGTAAATTGCAAAACATTTGAATTTTATAAAATATTGCAATGGGCTATAAACCACGAGGACCAAAACCGCAATTTACTCAAAAAAATTTTTTTTGTGTGTTTTTTAGATTTTTTAGGTATTACTGTTTGTGTTCACACTGGTTCTCGCGGTTCTCACAATAAAGGGTGGTTCCTAACGGATCCTTCTCATATATATATATGTTATATATCATTACACCTTAATTCTTCATCAAAATTATAATCATTTTTTATAAGGTAACTCTCAACAAAAAATTATAATCATCATTTTGTTACTAACATACTTTTATCTTAGTGAAACCCTCTATGTGGTTATGTAAAACATAATCCATTATATAAACTTAACACTGTAAGTTGGTTATATCAGTTAGCCAAAGCTTCATAACTATAACCATAACCATAACCGATTGAGCGGTTATACAAAGTTTCAAAACCATAACCATTGGTTATCGGTTAATAGCGAATCGGTTATGTTGGTTATGGTGGTTAATTTGTTCACCCCCAATTTATAGTGATAAGGTAAACATCATCGAAATGAACTATCAAACTATAGAGAGACATTTGAAAGACTTTTGCATAACATAATTATTTATCAATTTGCATATCAAGTATATGTGTGATATTTACTCATAAATCAAACTGCATCCAAAAAATGTTATATGAAAAAAACCCTTGTCATCGAAATCTTGATATACGACACATGCGTTCCATTGTATATAAGTGTATTAGCAAGATACGGTTATAACAATTACATTTATAATAAAAACGTATCTGATAAAAAAATATATTTTCTAATTATAACTAATGAATAACAATTACATTTTATAATAAAAAAATTTCTAAATAATTGTTTTTTACTTAAAGTTTTTATCTAAGTCTTCAAATATTACCAAGTTCAAAACGATGTTCATTAAAATAGTTAAAAAGGAAAGAATAACTAAAAGAATTTTTTTTTATAAGTGATTGGTTTTTTTTTAAAATTTAACTTAACATAATTTAAAGCTGTCATGTAAAAGTTTTTTTTTTTTTGAAAAATATCCAGATAATTGTATATGTTAAGATATTACATTATATACCCCTGCAATATACAAGTTTTTAAAGACATATTTTTTTATTAGCAAATAGATCATAATATTACAGTTATTCAACCAATAGTAATCCATACTTATGTATGACAAGTGTAAACTTATGGGTTGTTTGAAAAATTCTGAATGGTTAAGCGTTAAACCAGTAAGAAGTCTGAATAATTAAGTGCTAAACCGGTAAAAGGTTTGAACTATTAAGAGCCAGTATAATGTTAAACCATTCAAAGACAAATATCTAACTAATTCAGATTAGAGGTCTTAATTATTCAGACTCAGTGTAATGCTTAATAATTCAGCCCAGTCCAGCCCAGCCCACAGAATGCACAAACCGCACAAACCGCCAAATCGTTGTATACGCTAAAGTAACACCGCCTTTCCCACAACTAACTGACAGTCATTCATCTTATCTGACCCCAACGAGGTTTTCCACATCCATCTTTGCCGTCCAGTTTCTCTTTTTATTTCTATTCATCGTCATCTTTTACTTTACACTCACAGCAGTATCCATTAAAGAAAAAACATTAAAAATGCCAGGAATCAGAGCACCTCCTACCTATTCAGAAGAACCTCCTCGTCATCCTGCTCTCAAAATCAACGCCAAGGCAAGTTATCTTTTAATTCTTTTATTATGATATTGCTTAAATCTTTATGGAATTACGAGCAAAAAACAAAACCTAACTGATTTGGATAGAAAACAAGATGATTCACGAGTTTATTCAAGTCTGATCGTACTATTGTTTGTGATCATTCAATTATCATAATTATAATTGGATAATTATATGTTCATACACTTGAGTTCAACTCTCTTTAAGACTTTAACTCGTATGTAGAGATTGTTCTCTTTGTTGATTGATCAATTATGAATTTATGATACAGGAGCCCTTTAATGCGGAGCCACCACGTCAAGCTTTGGTTAATTCTTATGTGACTCCTACAGAGCTCTTCTACAAGAGGAATCATGGACCAATACCTGTTGTTGATGACATCGATAGGTTCTGAAAATATGTTTTTTTTGGATATTGACATGTGCAGTTGTTCATTATTGAGATTTATTGTCTGATATTGGCATGTAACTTGTTTTTTTTTTGTTAATTATAAACAGATACAGTGTTTCTGTTATTGGGTTAATTGAGAAACCGAAAGAGCTGTTTATGAAAGATATTTTGTGAGTAATGATCTCTGTTTTATTTGATTTATATTCATGGTATTTTTTGATTAAGAAAACTTATTGTATTGTTTGAATTACAGGAATCTTCCAAAGTATAATGTAACTGCTACTTTACAGGTTTACCCTTTAATTTATTTTTATTGTATGTCACTCAATTAATGTGGCAGCTTAAAAGTAAATTCATTTTTGTTATCTTTATTTTCACCTCATGCAGTGTGCTGGTAACAGAAGAACTGCGATGAGCAAAACCCGAACTGTAAAAGGAGTTGGGTGGGATGTTTCCGCCTTAGGAAATGGTATGTCCCCAACCGCACGATTTTGTGGCATTGATATAGTGGAATGTTTCTATGCTTTTCGAAAACCAAAGTTGTTGAATTTGTTGCATTTTATTTCCTGTTTTTCTGAACTCGTATGCTATATGTGTGTTACTGTCAGCAATTTGGGGTGGGGCAAAACTTGCAGATGTTCTTGAATTAGTCGGTATACCCAAATGTACAAGTGTCACACCAGCAGGTGGAAAACATGTTGAATTCGTGAGTGTTGACAAGTGTAAGGTTTGTATTCACTTGTTCATGAGAAACTTAGTGTTGTTGACTTGTTGTTTTCCGATTGCAACTTATTTTATTCACGGTTTCCCGCTTGACCATAGGAAGAGAATGGTGGTCCTTACAAGGCATCAATTCCACTAATTCAAGCAACAAATCCTGAAGCTGATGTTTTGCTTGCTTATGAAATGAATGGCGAGGTAATACCGTAATACTGAGTATGTAATGCTATTTTTATGGATACAACTTGGTAATAATATATTCATATTTTTTTTGTTATTATTGTAATAATGTAATAGTATGGTTTTTCGTAACCATAGCTAACACTGCCATTATTCATAATAAAGTAGTAAGTATTGAAAAAAAAGCATTAGCGGTTCAATCAAATCCATTTTTATTTAAAACCCTATAATACATGTTTAGAGTCTCTGCGCATATCGGGTAGTTGATTTTCCTTTTACTTATTGGTTTGTGAAACTGTAAAAGACACTCAACCGGGATCACGGGTATCCACTGAGAGTAGTTGTCCCAGGCGTTATCGGCGCTCGTTCCGTGAAGTGGCTGGATACCATCAATATAGACTCCCAAGTCTGCCAGGTTAGCTTGATTTATCTTTATTGTCTTTAGCAGTAAAATGATGTTCCACTTTGTGTTTCTAAGACCATAGCGTATTGTTAATTCCCAGGGATTCTTCATGCAAAAAGACTATAAAATGTTTCCACCTTCTGTAAATTGGGACAACATTGACTGGTCTACCAGGAGACCACAAATGGATTTCCCTGTACAGGTATTTTATAACAAGTAGCATACGCTTTTATGAGTGTTAAGAATCTATTTCCGGAGTAAAGTTTACATTATTGACTTAATTTGTGCTTTACTTATTGACAGAGTGCAATATGCTCCTTGGAGGACGTGAATGTGGGGATGAATGGAAAGGTCGGTAAATTATAGTAGTTTTAAGTAAGACTAATTTGTATTGATTGTTAAAGGTTGTATGCAGATAGCTATAAAAGGATATGCAGTTTCAGGAGGTGGGCGTGGAATTGAACGAGTTGATATATCCACCGATGGCGGCAAAACCTGGAAGGAGGCTTCTAGATACCAAAAACCTGGCACTCAGTACATAGCCGATGATGAAAAAAGCGATAAATGGGCATGGGTACTTTTTGAAGCCGAGGCTGATGTAAACTCCAACGCAGTGATAGTTGCCAAAGCAGTATGTCATCTCTCTGTCTATTTGTGTTCTTTCGAGTCACCCCAAGTGAGAGTGAGACTTTCAACTCATTTATATTAAAGGCAAATTGGATTTTAATAATCCCACTTTTTCGAAGTTGTCCAATAATGATCCCAACTGAGAATATTCTTACCACCGGTTCTTACTTTCTAACTATTTTTTTCCCAATGGACCCTGTTAGAAAACTTAACCAATTAGTTTTTTGCTGACGTGGATATATGAGGTGGAAAAAATTTCTTTGTTGACATGGACAAAAAAATATTTTTTTCCCACCTCATATGTCTACGTCAGCAAAAAAACTAACTGGGTTAAGTTTTGTAATGGGGATCCATTGAAAAAAAAATAGTTAGAAAGTAAGGACTGGTGGTAAGAATATTCTCAGTTGATATTATTGTTGGTCAAATGAGAAAAGATGGGATTATTAAAATCCAATCTGCCTAAGTTGAATGGGTTGATTTGTAGGTTATATAGCAATTCCAACCGGGTTACAAATTTAGCGAACTTCACTAAAAATAGTATGGGGCTAATGAGTGGTCCTAATTCGTATTATCATCGAACCTCTTAAACCGAACTATTTAAACAAGTAATATGTTATTTAAATACAATTTTTGTAGTTACATCTAATGTATAAATATTTGGAAAACAGAAAATAGGATAAAAAATTGTTGGCAGGTCAAGACACCCCAACGCGTTCCTGAAAATGATATACGATTTTTTAGTAACACACCGTATAGAGTTGTGTGTTTCAGGAACTCTTGCTGGTTGTATAACTCATATCCGTTGTATATACTTGTTGAAATATTGATGAGCAGGTAGACACGGCTGCAAATGTCCAACCTGAAAAGGTTGAAGACATCTGGAACTTGAGAGGAATTCTAAACACATCGTGGCATCACGTTCATGTGCAAGTGAGGCATTCAAGCATGTAAAGTTATACAAACATGGCGACACAGAAGCATTCAATAATACAATCAGGGTGGTAAAATATTAATAATCCCTCCGCTGTTTTCTGCATCCTTTACTACGAACTTCAGGAGTGATTTTGTTGCTGGTTTTTGTAACATAAATTAATTTTTGTGCATGTTTAAGGATGGACATGCAACCTGTTTAAAGTTTCCTTGGTAATGTTTTATTGATAATCAAGTTCTGATTGATAATTGTGTACCAGATTTCGCTCGCTAAATCTCGTTGAGATCATGTAAAATGACCCCTAATAAAAGCGCGCGCGCACACACACATATATAGTGAAAGTGTAATGTACAATGTGCCTTATCGTACGAGCGTATGAGATGTGAATTCCGCATGTTATAAACCCCCATAACGAAAACCCCGCATGTTGTAAAATACCAAAGTCCGCATGTTGAAAAAAACCAAATGTTGTAAAAAAACCCGCATATTATGAACAAAAATCCGCATGTTGTAACTGCATCTCGTACGCATCGTATGTTAAGACAAATTGTACGTTAACCAGCCGCTATATATATATGTTATACATAGAGGTTATTCTATATCTTATAAACAACATAGGCAGATTTTGTGAATTAGGAGGTTGTAAATATAGCTTTTTAGTTGACATAGAGGTTATTCTATATCTTATGTACAGGTAATTTATATTTTATTTGGGTATGTGATTATAGATCAGTTTGTTTAATAAGGTTTGTGTGTTTTAACTTTCTGATTTATTGTTTTCGGTGATGATGGCAATTAGTTGCAGCGAATAAGGAAAATAAAATAGGGATAAGCTTACACAGTCCAAACCCGCTAAACCTTAGCAGTCAGAACCCGGAATATAGTTTATGCGGTCCGGTTCTTAGTCTTAATAATATAGGTTATTCAGTTGCAGGTCGGTTCTGGTTTCAAACCCGTAGTCATCCCTATGACTCGTGCAACCTGATTAAGTTAAAAAGCCCTGATTTGCTAGTGCTTTCAGATATAGTTTTCTTATATGAATTCAATTTTCAGATTACTATTGATCTAAACAGATCATCATACTTAAGTTTTAAGGACTTTTTGTTTGCTTGCTTGCTGAGAACGCTTTTTGGTGATAAAAAGAAGTTCCAGATAGCTATCTAAGCTAAGTCATGATTAATGAACTTACTATATTGATAAGGGAACGTCCCGCTATACCTAAGTCATGATTGATGAACTTTATATGCTAAAACGGTCCCAGATTAGACCTGTGATGTATCGACCCTCTGTACCTACTTTAGCTCTTATCTGATTATTGATTTCGTGTACCCACAAAATACTTTAATCTGAAAGTGAAGTTTATACATGATTCAGAAAGCTCTAAAACTTACACCCACTAGCAAACGGTTCAGTTCTTGGTTCTAAACTTCTACTGATTGTATATTCTTAGCTAAACGCGAACCGGGCGAATGGAATGAAAGTCATCCAGTGTCTGTTAATTTGTAATGTCATTCAACGTCCTACATCAAACCATTCAAACAAATTATATTATTCGAAAGATAGATGTTGTAATTATAATTGATGCATTAGAAAAATAGGAAACCAGTAAGGCAAAGTGTTTTGCATCTGAAGCAGTGTGGTGTAGTCGCACGAAGTAGGCGTCTTAGTTCTCTTCGATGCTTGTTTACTGCAGACGTTGGTTGGTCTCGTCCACAAACGATTGTTTTCGTTCGATGCTTGTTTAATGCGATTGTAAGTTGTAATTGTTTCTTTCCGTGCATGAACGCTCTCCTTGCATAAAATAATTTTTCCACGCACGATCAGAAAGCAGTGGACTTTTGGTTGTTCATGATACTTGAATCTTTGAAAATGTATAGACGACTTCTCAAGTACCCCCTCGTCAGCTATGTTCCACTTTTGTGTCGCAAAATTATTTTCCTTTGCCAATGACATGACTTCTTCGCCTTTCCTTTTTAGCATTTTTGAGCTGTAGGAATGGAGATTCATCAACACTAACACTTGGTGTGTTATTGGGAATGCCTTGGAAGGGTTGAATTTGTTAAAATCGGGCTTGTTGAAATCGATGAAAACAAGGGAAGTCGGATTTTGAATCCAGAATTTAGAATTGCGAGAAGCCAACATTTGAAAAGGTGTGGGTTCGGATATTCTTTGAATGGCGGAGACCCATTATTTGGAAATGGGACTTAGTCAGGGTTTGGGTTGGCCATCAATTAACCATTTCGTAAACGATGATCGGTTTGGGTTCATGATTTTAGAGAAGGTATATGTTACAAAGAATTTGAGAAAGAAAGATTATTTATGTGATAAAATATGAAGTTTTATCGGTGATATCTATAATGGTTTAAAAAAATTATAAACTTTTTGAAGAAATAGTCAATGAAGTTTAAATATAACTTTTTTTAAGACCAGCGATAAAAGGTCCAATAAAAGAAAAAAGACGTTTTGTTTTTCTGCAAACAGGCCCACCTTCAAAGAGGCAGAGACGCATCAGCCGAGGCCCAAGAGCACCTTCATGGTGGGCCAAGGCGATGGTCTCACTAAGAAAAGATCTTATACGGTTATATGGTGCTCATGGGCGGACCCACATAGAGTGGGTTGGGGTCCACAGACCCCAATGTTTTCAAAAAAATTAGTAGATTCGGCATATTAAATTGTATAAGGACCCCATAAATACAATTAGATGGACACTATAGAAACAAAATGAAAGTTGGTGTAGTGGTAAATCCCCCCTTTTTTCAACAAGAGGTCATGGGTTATAGCCCATTTTTCTTGTTTTTTTTTAAATCTAGTTTAAACCTCGCTACTGACCCGACCCGACCCGAACGAGAACCGACCAAAAAATTTTAACGTTTTGTTATGAAAATTTTAAACACCCAAAAAAATGGACCTCATTGGAAAAAAATCATGGGTCCGCCACTGATGGTGCTTTGAATATCAGACATGCAAGTATGATCTGAAACTGTTGGTACCAACGTGGTTTCTGTTATGAGCCAATATATCATACACAAATGAGCCTCTTCGATGACAACAGAGCAAAACTGGCAAACGAGTCGTTGCATGCCCCAACCCTTTGTCGAATAGATTATTTTCTAAATTGGGTTGGCCGATTGAAATGGTTATCAAATTTTCAAATATCAGCTTTTTGATATTTTGATTTTTGTGGACAATATCTGTAATTAACAATGTCGTACTCAACAGGTTGCTTACCCACACATAGTAAATTAGTAATTAAAAATATCTTCCAAATGACACAACAGTAACACGATGTTTTTCTTAATCACTAACATACCCGACTAATTCAAATGACGGTCATACTTGATACACCAACTTAAGATGTCAAGTCTCAAGACACATGCTATAAATAGAAAATACTGTTTTGTCATGTTATCGCTCATTATTACTTCTCATCTACTCACTTAAAAGTATTTTACTTGCTATCGCTGTGATTATGAGAAAACACGAGTGACAAGGCTAAGGGCGGATTTCGTGGGAGGATCATTTAGGAGGTGTGTGAAGGACAAAGTGTTCATATATTTATCACTAGAATGACCTCGTTATGACAACAATCACTAAGAGCATTCCCATTGGAGCCTCTATACATGGGCGTTCTATATATTATAGAGGGAAAGGTAGAGAAAATAACAAAAAACCTACTACATTTGAATCTCTAAAGTAGAGAAAAGTTCATAGAGACCAAAGGTACACCTTTATATTTAGAGGGTTGTATTCAACTCTCTATACTATTAATGTGAGTGTGTAGGTAAGAGAAGATAATAATAAAATAAACGTTGTCAATAAGATAGAGGTAGGAATAGAGGGTTAGATGTGGGAGATTATACAAAAATAACAAAATTTAAAGAAAAATGTACTTTTTGATTAATATATATAGATGGAGATGGAGGCTCCAATGTGAATGCTCTAAAACCACAATATCAACATAACCAAGTGAAAAAGGGTTAAAATCTATATAGAAGTTAATCGACTACCAAAAAGTTAACTTAAAACACTACCTACCTCAGTAAGTTTCTTCACCTCCTAAATGATCCTCCCACGAGGTCATTCAAGTGATAAATATATGCAACAACATGATATAATCATACAGAAAACAAATAGTTTATGTGTTGACTGGTAAAAAGATATAACACTACAAATTAAATTACCTGGATATGTTATCGTATAAGAACTAACATAATAATATAAAAGGTAGCAGGGATGTAGACGAGCTCAAACTAAGCTCAAATCTAAACTAAACGAACAAACAAGTCGAGTCCGATTCATGTTCAAGCTCTCTTAAGCTTGTCGTTGCCGATCTCAAGCTTAGATAGGCTCGACCTGACTTATTTACATATCTAGTTATAAGCAAAAGCTTGATAATTTAAGTCCTCGTCTACTAGAAATATCAATCATTGACAACTGGTGTATGTTCCAGTGTTCAACTTCCATCGTTGATTGAATGTTGAGAACGTGCAAGTATAGCTGTAAATCTTCTGTTCAGCGGTGAAGTTAGAAACTTTATTTGTAGCGAAGCAGTTAATAAATTAGTTTTATTTGGAGCTAACAACGGGCATTTAGCCCAATGGTGTCTTAGTGTGTTAAACGGTGCTCCCTCCACTAGAGGTCGAGGGTTTGAGACCCGTTGTAGATTGTGGAGTAGATTAAATGGGTGTGTGAGTTGCTTTTAAAAAAACAACAAAAGTTTTATTTGTAGCTGAAAACTATTATACAAAAAGTTAAAAATAAAACTCTAAATGATGAACACACTTAATTAAAACCCTAAAAAACATCATTTACGAACCATGAAGGTCCACGGAACAAAAATTACACTTGAAATCATAAACTTTCATACGGTGACAGACATTTCTAAGATAGAAAACCAAACGTAACACGAAATTAAAAAGATTCTAGCTACTAAATATGCAGCTACATTGTTGATATACCAAAACAAAACGTTTGTTAGCACATTCAAAAGATGATTACCGTTTGATCCATGTTCCATCAGCTTATTTCCGAACCAATCATGTGCTTTTACGGGCTGGTCTGCGATTCAGATAACGGATAACTGCATCTTGAATCCTACGCATTCACAAAACAATAACCGCATAAGAGTTGGAGCTCGCAAAAGCACATTTAGACCCATCATAACAGTGACAACAGACACGAAATCTATTATTAAAATGTTTGAAGCACAAGATTATCATGTAGTTAATATTTAATGAGGCAAAAAATAAAGCAAATAAATATAAAGTTAAATAAATATAAAGTTATAAACTCATGTACTTCGATAAATATGCATATAAAAGCGATATAATAAATAAGGTAACATTACCAGGGTTGGTTATAGAAATCAGCTTGACTTTCTTTTTCAGCATTTCGCTTTGCATCCCCAACAAGAAGCTTCAAATCTTTGCCTTGAGACTCAATCAAAGCATCGATAAACTCAACAGGAGACTCACTGAATCCAAGAAAGAAAGCCCGTCTTTTACGATGCTCGTTTATCTTTCTTATTGACGTACATATTGCCTCATCACAGGCTTCAATTTCCTTGGTTTTCTCATTGTTAGCCAATAAAGCATTCAAATCTTTTTGTAATAAAAGTGGCACATCCACCAGTACATCATAACATGCATTGCCAGCTGGACTGTTCCCCGAGAGCTTCATCTTATGCTCCAAATGTATAGGTGGCGGTGGAGACAAATGGCTTGAAATCTTAGGTGATACCATGGAAAATTTCACTTTTTCTTCTCCAAATACTTTAAGAAGCGGCGGATCACAATTAAAATACGATTGATCATCTGCATCTTGTAATTTCCGAGCTTTGACATATTGCCAGATGGCAGCAATAACTCTTGTTCGAGTATCAACTTCAATTCCAAGAACTTCCATTAAAGAAGACGAAAGTTTAAATTTCTCAGGCAGATAATTCATTTCTAACCTTAGATTCACAGTAAACTCCTTATCACCTTTCCTTTTGACTTCAAACCCTTCATGAGGTGTTGGGGTTCTAGAACTATCCCACAGAATCGTTATGGTTATCAGGATACAGTTTTTGGTCCAACTGTATACCAACTCTCTTAAAGAAAGATGAAAACTTTGGGTACAACGGGTTCGGTTTCGACATCATACCAGCCTGCTGTTCAGGATCCACTCCTTCTTCCAATATTCTCCCTATTATTTTCAGCGTCCAAGAAGGCGGCTCAGCATTCGACTTTGGGGGAATCGTTTGAACCTGATTAGCAAACGTGTTAAACACATATATTCTAAGTGTTTTCTGAACAGAAGGCGGGTCTTTAACAGCCTCCTGGATGTCTATCTTCTTTCTCATTATAGCAGCGTCAACACGTGACTCAAATTCAAGAAGCTGCGTGTATAAAGCAGACGGTGGCAGAATCGCAGCCACTCTGTCCTGTAACTGTTTTCCAGAAACCTTCTGTTTCTTTTTATGACGGGCAGCTGGCGTAAGCTCCATGGTCCTCATGGGAGAACCGGCATTAGCGTTCGACACTCCAGGCGGCCGCCCAAGGGGTTTCTGAGGCGCGCGTTTGGCACTTGTATTGCCCGATCCCGAAAAGAGGGGCGAATTAGTAACCGCCAGACCTTGAGCCTGGAGCTGGGCTTGAAACTGCGCATGGTTAGCCTGAGCCTGAGCTGCAACTTTGGCCTGCGCATTTAACTGCGCTTGCGCAATCGCGTGCGCATGTGCCTGGGCTGCGGAAAACTGAGGGAGCTGAAACTGGCTTGACAGATGATGGGGATTAGGGTTTGGTGGATTAGTGTTGTTCTTTTGGGGATTAGTGTTGTTCATAGACATTATTTCAAACAAATTGTAACCCTAATTCTCACAATGCGGTTTTAATATCCATTCAAACCCTAGGTTTCAAGCCGGAAACGGTACCAAATTGCGTACGGATCTTCAAATCCAGTGATGACCTAAAATTTAATAAACATTCATCATAATTTGATATACACATTGGTTAAAATTTAAAAACACATACACGTAACTCGAAATTCAAAAAGAATACTTAAGATATAATTGAATTATTGATGAATGCAGATTATGAAATAGGAAAATTGAGCAAATTACCTAAAAGTGGAAGCAAAACATTAGAAACCCTAAGCAGTAAGAAGATCTGTGAATGTGCTTACGTGAAGATCTCTGGAGTCAGGTAGCTTTTTAGCTTCTCTCCCGCCCGGTTCTCTGAAAGCTGTATATATCTGGTCCGGGTCCGGTTTCTTTCCGGATTTTTTTTTCTTTCCATAAAAAGATAATCGAGTAATGAGAAAAACTAGTGGGATTTCGTCGCGTTCTGTGGCCAGCTTTTGATTAGTATTGGTTTGATTCATTATTGTATCAGCATGATACCGACACTCGGCATAGTAAGTGACATGTGTTTTACATCGATTAAAAACCATAAAAACGAATATTTGTAACGGTACTGGTGTTGTTCGGTTTGTTACGGTACCAGTATGGTACCTGAACCATTCGTATAGTTTACAATACCAAAAAGATATTTTATTGTGAATAAAACTTTGTGTTCAATGAATTTTATGCCGTTACGTCGAGGAGAACCATAAAACGAATACGGTACCAGTACTGATGTTGACCCCCCCACTCCGTGTTGCGAATACGGGGTCATAAAACCGTGCTAAGTAATAAGAAAACGACGACTAAGATGGAGAAATTTGTAAAACAGAAACACACATTTATACCGCTACAGTAGACAAATACAAATGCAAACGCAAACTTATACCGCAAGTTGCGTTTACAAACTCACTACATAGACAAAAGGATGAGAGACCAAAAAAAAACTACAAAACAAGAACCATAAAGAAGAAGAAGAAACACTATTCTTCAAGATTTATTATAGATGGTCCTTTTGCTTTGCACTTTATAAATCATTTAGTCCTCAGCTTTTAAAAAAAAATACATGGATGGTCCCTGTGGTTTTGCACTTTGTATCGCATTTAGTCCCTAACCTAGACATGCTAAACCTATTAATTTGTTGGTCGGGAACTAAACGTGTTCCAATTTGCAAACCACAGAAACCATCCTTGTATTTTAGAAAAGCTAAGGACCAAATCCAAAATTTTAATCAACCATAAGGACCATCCGTGTAATTTACTCGTTATTATATATAAAATATATATATATATATATATATATATATATATATATATAAATTGGTCATCTTGGAATTTCCAATAGAATTGCAATTTGTGTGGTCCAAAGATTTTCAAGTACTTCGAATTTGAAATGAAGAAGTTGAAAAAACTAAGATGTCACGTAAAGGTATGAAAACAATTTGAAGGACAGAGACAATTGAACTGGATACTTCATTAGGGAAATTCGGTTTTGATCCAACTACGTTGATATAAAGTAGGCAAATTAATTCTAAACTAAGTTCACTGGATTGAAAAATGGCCCACTTGACGAATATGACATTTGAAACTGTGGAGATGAAACACTAGTTAGTGGTGTTGGAAGTGATGATGATCATTATATCGTGATCATCTCCCCCAAACACACTTGAGAATCAAGAAATCTACATGACTTGGAGTTAATTTTTGAAATTAGTCTCGATCTAAAATATATATGATTAACCAAGGTAATTACTCTAACTAGTAGTTGAGATGATATATTATCGTATTGAATGGTAGATATATAATATGTTTCGACATAAAGGTTCGTTAAGGTTCAAGCATTTATTGGTAGTTTGTGTAAAATCTATAGAAAGATTCTTAAAAGTAAAAAAGATATTCGTTAAGATTATTAAATGTAAGAACAAGAACTGTATTTTCTCACTTGCCATATAGATCTTATTTTTTTCTCGTTTATTCTCTCTCTTCTCATTTAAGAGTGTCGTAAGAAAGAATTACAAAGATGATCCATGTGATATGTTCATATTGTGGTTTTACATTTTTGTCTCTAATGTTAACCGCAACTAACACAAATGGTCCCTAGAATGAATGTCTGTTAAATTTTCTAAAAAGAATTTAGTAATAAGACTATTATTATTACATTTATTATTATTATTATTAGTATTTTCAAATAATACAAATTCTTCAAACAGGCTTTCAATTTCACCCCAAACAAGAACTACAACATGAATTATACCATAAGTAGTAAAGTACTACTTATGCACAGGAAAGGCAAGTAGTCAGGGAAACTGATTACTTCTTTACACTAAAATACAATCATGTTGACTCTAAAAAGTCAAATGACAACTTATTTATCACACATCTTCTCAAGCTACCATCACACAACAATTCATAATGAAATGACTCAGCTGAATCCTGCCATTGTCAAGCAATTCCCATTCGGGCAAGTAATCCGATTCCGGGTTCGGACTACACGTATAAATAGCCATCGAGCTTCTCGACATTAACACTGTCGACGCCCCGATTACAACCAACTTATTGCCAAATGACTTAAACGCCACACCCCAACCACGGTTGTAATCCGCCCTCACAGGAACCAAACCCATCTGCTTCCAACTGTTGGTTTTTTTTAAGTAAACTTTTAACATATTCGAAGACGCTTCAATTGAATAAAGCTCGTTGTTAACCACCGCGATTAACGGAGGGGAATGAGCGTTGAGGACCGGGTTGTCGGTGAACATCTCCGGAATCAAATTCCATTGGTCCGTTTCGGGGTCATAAAACTCGCCACACGTCAATACCCCATCGTCATTTCTCCCTCCGATCACATAAAACATGTTGTCCATGTAACACCCGGAACATAGCTTACGCGGCTTTGTCATTCTTGGAAGTGGGGTCCACGACCGGGTTTCCGGGTCATACTTCTCAACCGTGTTGTGCACGGACTGGGTCCCACCAGCCACCGCGATCCCACCCGCCACGTAAGCATTGGTCCCACAAGTGGCAGAGGCAAACAAACATCTGGGGTAGATCATTGATGGGCCTTTGTACCATTTATTCATGGCTAGTTCGTAACGCCAAATCGTTAACCCTTCGATTTCCCGACCCGACACGAGTAAATGGGTCCCGGCACAGACTGACTCTTTGTCACCCGAGGTGAAGCAAATATCGGAAGGAAGAACCGGGAGTCTTCTAAACGAACCGAACCCTTGATCGAAAGCCCACCAGCAGTTTTCACCACTCGCGAGCATCAAAACCGACGGCTCGTTGAACCTGATGTCCCGTCTGATCTTGAAAAGCTCACCGGTTTTCACTAACCGCGAATACCGCTTATTAACAGATGATAATTTCCAATATTCTGATCTGGGAAATCTAGCTAAAATCAAATTCTCTAACTCATAGTTGAGTGAGGGAATGTCACTAGAGTAATCTGCATCCTGGGGTTTGACTTCTGTTGACTGTTGACTATTGAAGTTGACCCAATATCCATTTCTGTAACTATTATAAACCACAATACTTTTCTGGTCATCTGTTACATCTTCACCTTCTTCTTCTTCATTTTCCTGCCGGTTTGATTCTACGGCCACACATTCCTTTCCGTTCGACATGATTCAACCGCCTTATTTTTTTCTAATAATCACAACAAACCCATGATTAATTATTGAATAAATCAAAAACCGAAACTGTAATCTTTTAAAAAGATGCAAATAATTTACCTAATGTGCGCACAATAAACAAGAACAGATGCATACAACAACAAATAGAATAAAAAATTGATCAAACCAAACAAGAAACATAAATAGCCATCGTTGAGAGTTGAAGAATAAGGAAAAGCTAAAGGGATCGAAAGCGAAAGAGAATACGACTTTATTCTCCATGATGAAGTAGCATGATCACTTACTAAAGCTGAGAAGAACAAGATTGCACGTACACTGTTTGATAAAAAGCCTCAACCAAAAATCAAACATATACGCAACTCTATATATACCCAACTGAAAGTGACATACCAGAGGTACAAGTCAAAAAATATAGGGTTATTGAGTCGGAATGAAGGATTCAACACGCTTCCCATTCGGCATACTTTGCTGTCACCGATCGAAAAAGGATTAAGATCACGATAAATACGGCACGGCTCTTTTTGAGTCAAGATTATAAGAATGGGTTAATGGTGAATGACGATATAATATTATGAGGTTTGTCCAATTGGAGTGTTTAAATTACTCTGCTAATTAACTAAAAACGATATTCCGAATTATTATTTTTTATTTTATACTAAAAACGATATTCCGAATTATTATTTTTTATTTTATATTATATACACTCTTTTGTCCTTTTGGAGTTGAATAATAAAGTATTTTTAACTTTTTTATGTGTATTTGATTTAGAGTTTTGAGAGTGTTTAATATTGTTTTTTTTTTTTGGATTAGTTATTTGACTAATGTTTTAAACTATTTTTTTTAGATAAATTGTTTTGGTAAACAATCTCAAATGCTTTTTTGCTTTGTTTATTTAATGGAATAACTATTTATGAAAACGATTTATTAGCTTAAATGCGTGTTTAAACATGTAGAGTTAAGTTAACAAATTAGTTTTAACATACAAAACATCCTTAACGTAAGAATTGAAGGAGGAATTTCTTTTTTTTCCCGACTTGTTAAGCATGTATTTTAGTTACAGAATAAATAAAAAATCATAATTTTTTATACTAATAGAGTAATTATGAAATTTTGTAAAGCAATTATAATTACTTTGCAAAATTACTCTACTACTGTAAAATTACGATTTTTTTGCAATTTGCAGTTAAACGTCATTTTTAAGTAGAGGGAAAAAACTAAAAAAAATCTCTTTCTCTTCTTACGTTAAGGGTTTTTTGTATGTTAAGACGTAATTGTATTTGATCTTAACACTAAACATGTATTATTTAGATTAAACATGTTTTATACATAGATATTGCTCAAGGTGTCCTAGCTTTGTCTTATGAATCTATATTTTCCTACAAATCACAATGACTTTAGATGGTATGTAGGTACATTTTTTTAATGAAGTATTTATTCCTTTTTATGAGATTTGAACCTAAAACCTTGTACTAAAATGTTTTGCCTTGTTAATGAACTACCAACCCGAATGGTACATATGCTGCTTTTTATGCTATATCTTTTTTATTTTTATAATGTTACTCTTTCATCTTTTACGTATGTTATATCTCTTTATTTTTACAATGTTACTCTTTCACCTTTTATGTTTTTTGTTTTGTAGAAGATGTATTTCTATGACAGAGATTATGTTTGCCTATATATCACATTCTTCATACTCTTTTATTATTTGTGAAATTTACTGGGTTTGGTTGTTATTGCGGACAACTTACTATACAACTACTGAACTATATATTTAAATAAAAAAGAACTAAAGACGTCCACGAGATCACTAGAATCTTAAATAGATAAAAACCGGTAACTAAATAAAAAAGAACTAAGAAGTCCACGATTTCGCAAAAATCTTAAATAGATGAAAAACGATAACAACAGATAACATCATTTTTTAAGCGTTCATCATAAATATATAATAAGAGTTTTGTACTGATTAATGGTAATAGAAGAACAAGTCATAAACTTTATCGAGGTTTTTTTTTTGTTTATGTGCTTCATTTTCGAATGATCATGCTTCTGGTATGAATTTAAAACCAGAATTACCGACAAGAAGTACATGTAAACAATCAAGCATGAATATCTCGACACTTGTATGCATTCCGGTATAAGGATAGTGGGTGTGGTATGAACCATCCTTGGATGATGATCCTCCACGTAGGTGCCACGTCATAGTCTTGAAATGATGCCACTTTAATAAGGAAATGGATGATGAGCCTACCCCACACACTTTTATTTATTTATTTTTTTAACTTTATCTACTTTTATAACAATTTTTTAAAATAAGATCTAAAACTAAATTCACCAAACATTAAACAAAATATTACATAAAACTAAAATTAAAATTAACTAAATAAAATTATAAAAGAACTAAAAATAATAATAACTAAAAAAAAGCTACTAGTCTTCATCGTCATGTCGTTGTTAGGTTCGTTTGGTGCGTTGTTCCAAATGTACTCCACCAAGTCCGCTTGTAGGTTATGATGTGTGAACTCGTTACGTAGAGAATTCGTTTAAGTCTTGTTGTTCCAAACTTGCTGGAACAGTATTCCCGATAGACGCGTTCTCGTCGTACTCACAAATCGCTTTACCTTCGTCTTCTATGATCATGTTATGCAGCAAAATACAAGCGTACATAATGTGGCGCAACCTCTTTGGTGTAGCAGAACGTGTTGGGTGTTCAATAATATGCCATTTTTTTGTAAAACTTCAAAACACCGTTCCACATCTTTTCTCACATCCTCTTGAAACTTTGCAAATTTCTTTCTTTTCTCGTCTGTTGGGTGTGGAATAGTTTTCACAATCGTGGAGTATGTTGGGTAAATTCCATCGGCAAGGTAGTAACCATGCCTGTATTCCACACCCGAAACCGTAAAACTAGTGCTTGGACCCGTTCCTGCAACCACATCCGCAAATACTAGTGATTGGTATATGACGTTAAGGTCATTTAGTGATCCTGGTAAACAAAAAAAAAAACATGTCAGATCCATAGATCTTGCGATGCAACAGCCTCTAGACCTATAGTAGGATGACCATGATCTCCCCTAGTATACTGATCGTGTCATGTAGTTGGGCAATTCTGCCATGCCCAGTGCATGTAATCTATACTTCCAAGCATTCCAGGAAAACAATGTCTTTGTTCATGAGCTTGAAATAACTTTTGAACGTCGTTTGCGTTTGGTTTACGCAAGTATTTATTGCTGTACAATTTCACAACCCATTCACCAAACCTGTGTAAACAATCACGTGACGTTCTCTCCGACATCCTCAAATACTCGTCCAACGAATCTGGCACATAGCCGTACGCCAGTTGGCGAACGGCCGACGTGCATTTTTGTAATGTAGTGAACCCCCTTTGTCCCCTATGTTGTATCGCAGCGTGAAGAACGGATCAGACTGCGCCAAGTCGTTAGCGATACGTAAAAATAGTCTGCGACTCATTCGGAACCGACGTCGAAACATCTCCTCCGAGTACACTGGCGTGTCGGAAAAATTATCGGCTACCAAACTATCATGGCCGGCATACTCGGCAGGCTTGTGCCGCCCATGCCGCGGCATATGGGGGTGGAAATGGTGTGTCGCCCGGCGTCGGCCCTTGCCGGACGCATGCCGGGGGCCCCACCCTGGAGCCTAAATCCATTTTCTTTGGAAGTTTATTTGATCATGTTTTCTCATTTGTAGTTTTCAAATCACTAAACCAATCCAAGAAAAAGATTCGATGTGATTAAGATCTCATGAACCTTTATGAAATCACATACTTGTCGAGATTATAGAATAAAATTGTAAAAGTTTAGAAAAAAAACATAAGATCCACATCCAATCTCAGATACGCCAACTGAAATATTTAAAACAAAATCAACACATTTCACTTTTAAACTCAAATACTTGAGACTTGAACTCAACTAAAAGTTATTTTTCTTGATGATTTCGTCATTATCATTAGTTTTATTATATACTACACTTTATATTAGGAACTAAAAAAAAGTTACTAATTACCCCTAGGTAATAATCATTTTATAGCTCTAAATAATTATAGAATTTATAGAACTCCTAATAAACAATCATTCTACTTATATATTTTTATATTCTACTTAGAAAAACACCAAACATAACAATCTAAAACACAATGCAATGAATTATAGGTTTAAAACTTAAAACGTCATGACAAGAACGTTTAAGTATTATGAGGGTTCTTAAAACACCATAACAATTTAAGACACGGTGCAATGAAATCTCGATGCGAGTATTATAAGGGTTCTTGAAAGCCATTGCAAACTCAACTCTCAAAAAACATACAATTAAACATTATATGACAGAATAAGCTAAAAAAGAAGGGGAACCGTTTGGATACACAAACCAAAACTAGTGTAGTAGTGTTTAAGTTCCACTTTATTTGTTAGTTGTTTAAGTTTATTGTTAACTTTTAATGTTTAAGCTTAGGATGCACTGTTTAATGTTTTAGTGTTTGATATTTAATGTTTAAGCTTAGGATGCAATGTTTAATGTTTTAGTGTTTAATATTTAATGTTTAATTTAATAATCTGACATTTATATTTATATTAAACATAGTTAACATTACACATAAATAAATACTAAAATACTAATACAAATTACAAAATCATATCCATTCGAATTTCAAGTTTGGTAAACGGGCTTCTATTAACTTGTTCATACTCGGCTATTGATTCTTCATATTTGCGTTTTCCAACTCATCCATCCATCGGCAGTAAAGAAAGATTATATGTAGGCTTTGAGATGAATATATGTAGCTCGTGAACTACATATATATACTACACTGAGATACATATACATAATTTCACAAGCTACATACATGTAGTTTCCCGAACTACATATATTTTTTTACGTTATTCAACACAATCCTTATAATTAAAAGAAAAAAGAATTGATTGATTTGCGATGGTTCTCTTGGTTTCTCAAATTTTAGTGATTTTCTCATGAACCTAACCCGACTCACACACACACACACACACACACACACACACATATATATATATATATATATATATATATATATATATATCAAATAGTGAAAATAATATAAGGTTTTAAAAAATATTTAAGGGTTTCCTGATAAAGTGTCTACATATAATATGCTTAATTTGTCTTTTTAAACTAATACAAATAAAACACTTATTTTTAAACTTAACCAATGCACCCAAAGTTGTTTAGAAGTAGTGTTATGCCCTGTCCGTGTTGCAAGACACTAAGCCGAATATTTCTTAGTTTCATGATATGTATGTATGTACTTCGGTTACTTGTACATACTACTAATACCACGATCTCAACAAATAATATATACCGACTCAACCAATCAAAGTAAAACACTACTATAGTTTTTTTTCTAAATAAAAACTAAAACGATGGCAAGCCTGTAATTTAAAGCTGGGGGCAAAACAATAATTTGTCAAGACCAATGAGCGAGTGCTAGGAAGCTGCTTGGCACGAATAAAAACTATATTGAGTCAACGAAGTAAAATAAAACACTCCCATTGTTTTGCCAAAAAAACACTAAAACGATGGCAAGACTGCGATATTTAACTTGGAGCAAAATTCGTAATTTTGGAATGGAGGTAAAATCTAATTTTGAAATGGGGGCAAAATTATAATTTTGAGCTGAGGGCAATACCGTATTTTTGAGTTGGGGGCAAAACCATGATTTTATCTTGAATTGTGGGTAAACTCGTAATTTTTAACTGAGGTGAAATCATTATTTTAACTGTGGATAAAATCGTAATTTAAAAGAACTAATTAGGAAATATCAGGCAGCATATCCCCAACTTCCTTTTGTCTATCCGGCACTATTCCCCATCTTCCTTTTATGTATATAAAATAAATACATGCAAATAACACCATAAAATTTGGATGATAACAATTATAAGACTGTGAGATCATAAATAAAAGGTTAAATAATTTAATGAGCTCCGTGTTTATTAACAGAATATCCTTAGTACACACCCACTATGTAATGTATAATCTTTGATGAGAACTCGAAGCACGCTCTCATAAGCTAGTCTTGACCTCTTATATTTTTAAGATCATTTTCTATAAGACTTGAAGTGTTCTATAAAACTTTGAATCCATTATAAGTTAGTAACCCTAATTATAAGTTCTCTAGATTTTGTGTTTCTTAAGGATGTTTTAGGTTTTGAATTATCAAAAAAAAAAAACTTAAATTGTATTTAAAATCAAATATTATATTTATAAAAATATAATAAAAATTTGTCATTAAAACCACTACAACGGCTAATTAGGCTTTTTAGCGGTTAAAATAGTATGTAAAGTGGAACTGTATTTGTCATCTAGCAAAAGTGGAACCTCCAGGCCCAGGCAGTCTTATTGTTCATTTTCTAAGGACTAATTCCATGCTGTGAATCTAAGTTTTATAAATGCAAATTTATTGTTTTAGATTTGTTTGATTTCTTATCCAAGCAAATTATTTTGTGTTATAATTGTGTTAAATTTTTGCTAGGTTCTAAACACGGATAAAGGATTACGTTTATAATAATCAAAAAAAGAAAAAAAAAACCGCAAAATTTCATTTCGCCTTAGCCTCCAAAAAGATTGGAACAACCCTGGGGGTAGCATAGTCGGGGCGGCCGACCCCCCGAACTTTTCGATCAGTAGTGGAGAGTATGTAGTTTTGGTATAGAAACTTTTTTGGGTATATACGTTTTTGACCCTCTGGTTTATAAATTTTTTTGGGTACATACATTTCCGACCCCCGGTTAAAAATCTCAAGTTTCGCCACCAAACAGCCCTGCACTTGATCACTTCCTTTGTTGATCAACACCACCCATCATTAACGTGACCACCACTTACCATAAATGCCTACCGCTTCCCGGATTCTCTCTCCCAACCGGTGATCTGTCTCTATATCACTTGGCCGAACACAATAAGTTTTTTTTTATAACGGCAAATGTTATATAATCTTTATTTCTAAATTACATCAAATTCACCCTATATCAGAAATCGAATCCTGATCTCTCTTCTAAAAGCATAAAACCTCTACCACCCTACCAAAGTGGTGATTCCTTTAAAGGGAATTAAAAAAAGATGCTAGTATGAGTTTCATTCTCTAATTAACTTATAATCACGCATGACCTGGGTAGTATAGTTGTATGATATTTGCCCATCATAAAAGCAGAGTGGGTTAAAATCCTTGCAATAGCAAGATTAAGCATTATTTAGAAGCAGAGTGGATTAAAATCCTTGCAATAGCAAGATTAAGCATTATTTAGATGTAAAAAATTATTAATAACTTAAAATCGTGTACCATGAATTTATTTTAATGTTTATCAAAATAAACTAAAAATCATAGTTAATTAATTAATTAAGTACTATTAAGGCGTGTAATTTACTTATTGGACAATAAAAAATATTATATAAATCAGGCTTGAATTTGAACTATACTGAGCTTAAATTGTAACTATAACAATTAGACAAACTAACTTATTAATTTTTTTATTAAATATAAATCATTTTTTTTGGTCACTGTTTTTTTGACCCTTTATGATAATACAAATCAATTTGTTTAAATAAAGTATTAAGTGGTTAAATTCCCAAAAGCTTTGTTTACTAAAACTTAGGGTAGAAAAGTGGAGCAATTAATAATGGGGTTGTGTGTCCACTCATTAGTGATTATATGGGCATTGTTGGTGGTTTTGCATAAGATACTTTATTCTTAATTATATTATAATCTAGGTTTCACTGTCGTAATCGCGTAGGCTTAGCATTAATCTTCATCGAGATGAGTGTTTTAATTATATACACACACATAAAGGGGAATGATCATTTAAGAAAAAACTTGATGTGAAAAAGAAAACAAAAAACGCTATGATAAAACAATAAATAGGTTATGGTTCGTTTTAATAATTATTTCTCTCTCACTAGTTATGCAAAAACCTTTTCCTACACATTTCAATAATTATTCTACATGTATTAAAATTTATCATATACTTTATTTACATATATCGAAATTTATTCTACGCACATTGAAAATTGTCCTTCACCATAAGTTAGGTTTTCTTGAAAATATATATTTTTAAAATAAGTTATAAGTTTAATTAGATATCTAATTTAAGGGAATATAATAAATTAATTAAAATTATAAATTTTTTCTTTATGTCATTACAATAAAATTAAATATATATATATTGAATGGAGCATTTATATTGTTTTAAAACTTATTCTTTATATTCGTACAAAATAAATCACATTTGAACCTTACATTATATATATATATATATATATACATAGGGGCAGGATCTGGAGAAAAGGACTAAAAGTGTAAATAACGGTGAGAACGATTTTGGTGTTAACAGACGTTGATGCTAACTTACATTACCGATAATATTGTTAAAAAGCTCATGCACATGCCGCTCACATGCCAAATACCATGCACATGCAAGTCACATACATATTTCACCATCTCTTTTAAACTCGTGTAGCTTTTCTATACGTGACTTTTTTTTTAAAAAAAATTATACCATAAAATCGAGTGTTTTAATATCCTTCAAACGAGTATACTAGTGCTATACTTTTGAAATTAAAAAAATGACATGAACTGAGTGTTCAAATAAAAACGCCATAAAATCACTCAGTTTAGAAAAACGCCATAAAACACCCGGTTCAGAAAAACACCATGAAAAACTCAGTTGAAAATCCCATAAAAACACCCAGTTCAGAAAAACAGCATAAAACATCAAGTGCAGAAAAACACCATAAAAACCAGGTGAAAACGCCATAAAACACAAAGTTGTAAACACCATAAAACCCAACTCATTTTTTCCGAAAAGTATATCAGTAGTATACTCGTAGGAAAGATAAAAAACGCTGGATTTTATGGTGAACTTTAAAAAAACATGTATAAAAAAGTTAGGGACGTTTAAATACGATGAAGAAAATGACATGTAATTAACATGTGCACCCTTGTTTGGAACTTTCCAATTTACCCCTCCTGGTAGTTGTAAGGTTCCCGATATTTACAAAAACGTCACTGCATCAATCTCAGCCACAAATCACAAAGATCTTGTGGTCATGGTTGTAGAAATCGCTAGTCGGCCAGTGGGGTGGGGACTAGCGATGAATCGTGATTAATCGGGGATTAATCTGATATAATCGGGATTAGCTGTAATTAATCGGGGATTAATCGGTGTCTAGTCGGGATTTTTACAACCATACTTGTGGCTGAAAATCGTTCTCACCGTTTTCACACTTCCAACCGTTTTTCCTGATCCTGTTTATATATATATATGTGTGTGTGTGTGTACAGACACTAGAGGGAACTCCCACAATGCGGTGTAGAGTGGTCATTTTCACTACAATAATACAATTTTAATAAGATTCAAAAAATGAAAAAAATAAGATGAATATGTCGGTTATTAGGAGGTTAAACAACCGCATACACAGAAAAATGAATGAGGTGACTGGTCTCTAGATTAGAATGACAGAAAAACTAAATTTCAAATTTTCACTTTATAACCAATATATCTATCGTTTTAATATATCGCATCTTAGTTACTGTGTTTTCTGAACTTCTTTAATTTTGATTTGTTCTAGTTATATATGTGTTTCACTCTAGGGCGTTTTTTATATATATTTATATAGGTGCAATAACTATTGTTGAGGAAGTTCATGTAGTGCATTCAATTAGAAGTTTATTAAATAATGTATTAACGTGTCTTAAGCTTTCAGGTAAATTAGAATGGCGTCTTCTTCAAATAAAAATAAATTACTTTATTATCTATCTAATATATGCATTATATAGTAGTGTGTGTCTATATATAGTGAGATATAGATGGAGAGAGACGACAAATCAAATACAAGTAGGAATTTGCATGAAAAGTGTTGAAAGCAATCTATGGCTAAAATAAACATGAGTGACAATTTTGCAACTAAGACAATCTCCAACGCATAGTACTTACAACGCATTTGGAGAGTTGGAGGTGATGTAAAGGGTGAAAGCATTCACTTCTTATCCGTTATTTTTATATCTATAGTTACATTAAAAATCATTCTATTTCTCTCTCCTTTTTAATTAAATAATATTTTTATACCTTTATCATTACTTTTTTTCTCCTCTACTCACAACCACTTTCTAGAAATATAAAAAATTATAGGGGTGAACAATGTTTTTTTTTCATATTTACATATGAACAATATTTTCTATCTTCCACTCACAACCCCTCATAGCCACTATCTATTTAGACGACCCTCATAAAGAATATGGTGGACAGGATGCGAATGCTCTAAGTTGAAAGAGAGAGACAAGAGAAAGGTAATGAAAACTTGAAAATCCTTATGTAAGTACACATTTCTTTTAAAGGGAGAGAAAAAAAGTTGTGAGTGGTGAATAATCAATCAATAAAGAGAAATAGGAAAGAGATGGTAAAAATTTTTGAAGATGATCTAACTAATGTGTGGAAGGGGTAAAATGGGAGATTTTTTTAACGGTTAAGCTTTTTCTCTTCTAAATTATATATTAAATTGCATCTCCTAAGGATTGAATCTTGATCTCCTCACAAGAGGAAAATCCTCTTGACCACTAGGTGTCACACCCCAACTGATGGCGGACTCATTGTGGCGCGACACTAAGCGAGTCAGATTGTTCGAGAGAATCCATAACGACTATAATAAACGACAATATTTAAAACGTCAATTTCCCATACAATTAACATATAATCATTCCATAATCATTACAAATCGAAACATTCTCAAACAATTCAAAATTCGACAACTAGATTATTACAAGTTTCTAAAGCATAATCCTAAGTCCGATTTGCAGCGATAACATCCCCAACCTGTTACATACATTAAACTCTTATGCATAAAAATCATGCTTAGTCAATCAACCCTGTTTATCCATGTTCCACATTCTTATACTTTAGGCATCAAAAAGCGATTCCTGTAGCCGGGTATTCAACCCTTACTAGGAACGTTACCGCCTCAAATAAAATTTAAACTCTCACCATCTTCTAATTATGTAATTGTCAAATTAAAACATCCTCCCTTCAAGTCAAATATACCACTACTACTTAAATTTCGGGACGAAATTTCTAAAAGTAGGGGATACTGTAACATCCGTCGAAAAACGGGTTTTCAAAACCCGCTTCGTTTATTAATCGAATTTTAAAAATTTTCGTTGCTTATTTAATGCTCAAATAAATTTTAAACAATACATAATTAATAAATATATTAGAATTTAAAATCTATAATTGAAAATTAATAATAAATAATGAATAAAAAAATAAAAGGGGACGCCGGGTTTCGAACCCGGGTCACCCGGATTAACAAACGCACAACAAACCACTACACCACCTCTCCATGTCTGAAATGATTTAATCAAATAATCATTTATGTATTCCTTAACTTCTTGATCTGAATTCAAAAGTTCCGCTCAGTAACGGCTGTAACCTGCAGCACTCACCAAGATTGCGAATTCTTCGCAAATAACCGAAGAAAATGTTTCCAGTCTTGACCCAAGACTCAAATCGAGTCAAAATACGTCAAATTAGCTATGCAATCAATCAATCTGCCATAACTCAATTCTGACCGAAACCGAAGATTTAATTGTGCGACCTCCTCATCTATAAATAGGAGCTCCAGAACTCTTTAAAATTGCACATACACACTCTTAAACCTTCTCGTAACTCTCTGTTCACAAGAAAACACTTGTCGGAAGATCTGCACTTAACGGAATCTCGCCGGAAAACCGAAGAATCCATTTCCTTATTACCTTACTCTAAAATAGGACTTCTAGAGCTCAGACAGAAGTCACCCACACTCACCCCAAACTTCCTGTAGATCCTCTGTCGCAAGTTACACTTCGCCGGAATTTCTTTCAGTCACCGGAACTTCATCGGAGATCACACCTTTATGGTACAACATCCTTAAATCCTTTTCTGTTTTAATTATTTCCGTTATCAGTAATAATCAAACAATTAATTCAATAAGGTTTGATTAAACAGTCGAGTTATGTTTCTGGGTATTAAGTCGATTGAAGAAGATGAAGTTTGAAATGTGTTTAAAGGAATTTAAAATCGGTAAATATACCGGGTTAGACACACAGTCCAGTGGTGGACTGTGTGCAAATTACAAAGCATGCGCCTCGAGTTCGATCCTTGACACAACCCTATCCTCTGAAATAAAAATGTTCTTTTTAAAACCGAAACCATATTAACTCGCTGTAAGATGTTAAGTATAATAAAATTTCAATAAATATCGGGTTAGACACCCAGCCCAGTTGGTTGGGCTGGGTGCAACACAACAAGAAGGTCGCGGGTTCGAGTGTTAACAGGCATGCCGGTTCGATTGGATTAAAAACCTTTTTAATTAAATAAAATTCGGTATAATCTAAATAGTATATAAAATTAAAATCAGAAATATTTCGGGTTAGACACGTAGCTCAGTTGGTAGAGCTGCGTGCACGTATACGGGAGGTTACGAGTTCGAACCTCACTCAGCGCACACTTAATCACAGTCCGATCGGTCAACGGTCCGGTCAACGGTCAACGGTCCGGTCAACGGTCAAAAAAGTCAAATTTTTATTTCTTTTTATTTATTTATTTAATTTAAAAATCAATTAAAAATACTTAAAATAATATTTTTAAAGTTAGAAAACGTCCTTTAAACTCGCAAAAATAAATCTAAAACTCCTATTAAGATTATGAATTAAAAATATTAATCTCAAATAAAATCCATTTATTTACCGAACCATTTCGTTATTATTTTAGGTTAGTTTTCCTCGTCGATCAAATCCAAAAATTCGTACGCATTCATCTTCATCAAGGAACGCACCCACTGTGAGTAAATTCTTACAAATTCCCCTTTTTATTCATGTTTTGGGGTGTATCATGTGTCGCTTAAATTAATTCACTTATTCAAACTCGTGCTATACCATTATATGATCTAAACTTATAATGTAAATATAGGTTGTTGTGATGTGGGTTTACATATTTGTTAAGTTGCGTGCAAAAACATTCATTAGGCCCATCAGTTCCTCGTGGGAGACAAGTTGAACATCGCGTGCCTCAAAATCATTCATTAGGCCCATCAGTTCCTCGTGGGAGACGAGTTGAACATCGCGTGCCTCAAAATCATTCATTTGGTGTGTGCGTGTGCAATATTTAATATTATGTGTTTTGTGAATAAACTTACATCTACGTTTACTCATATGTGGTTATGCACTTTATTTTATAATCGATACAATAAACACGTTTAACTGTTTTCATAGGATTCACTCGCCAACTTTTTGTTGACCCAAAAACCCTATTTTTTTTACACATGATACAGGTGGACATGTTGAAGCAAGGAACACATAGGAAATTGCCTTAGAAGAAAAATAATGAAGTCTTGAAAAAATGTATAGAACATGTTGTACTTGTATGATTGATTGTAATGATTCTCCTTTAAAAAGAAATAGATGAGCTTTGATGAAAACCCAATCATGCCCCGATCACCTTTTCCGCTGCGGGTTGGGGTGTGACAGATTGGTATCAGAGCTTTTGACTATAGGGATATAGGATAGGTTATTAGACCCTTAGAGCCTATACTATAGTTGATTAGATTTTAATTGTTTATGTGGTTACATGCAAACTCATGATGTTTATTTGTTTCGTATTTATTATACACACAAATGCATGCAAACACTTCCACTACCATATTGTGGGATATTTAATGAGTTATACTTATTGTCAAACATAACAAGCTAACATATACATTCATCACGCCTATTTCAATGTTCACATATTCAAGTCATCCTCATATTCCTTTATTCAAGATTTTGTCGCATTTTTCGTTTTTCAATCTCATCAAAGTGAGTTCTACGACAGGCATGTAGTAACTGTAAGGGAACAAGTACCGGTAGTCGGAACGTCCTGTCTAGGTTGGCATTCGTATAAATCCAATATAACGGACCAGTTTGCCTACCTGGGGACTAACGATGAGAGTACGAAGGACCTATTAGGCCAAAGCATGCCACACCAAACGTCGTTCGAACTAACCCCACTTTGAGGTGTCACCGTGTCCACACCTGGATGCACTCAGAATATCATACGTTACATACATATTTCTCGATTTTCTCCGGGTTTTAGTGTACGTTACCAGGCTAACACATGCGAACCATACGAAAGACCCGGTAATCATAGGGGCCCACATTATTACGAAGGTGAAGTATGGCGACATGCAAGGCCCAATTACGAGCAAAGCCCAAGACATCCTATGGATGTAGTAAATTTATTATTCATCATTTATTTTATGAATGTTCATTCCTAAATACGACACATGACCCCTAAAACGTCAAACTCATACTATTGATACGTATTCCTTGTAGATGTCTTCTAGTCTCGCTCATAGAAAAATGAGATCAGGTAAATCCCGCGAGCGCATGGCTGCCCAAATCGCTCAACAAATGGCTGCCGTAAACATCGTAGTTCAAGTTCAACAGGCCCTTACCGCTAATCCCGTCAACCCAATCCACCAAGAAGATCAAAACATTGTCAATCCTCCCCCTAAAGCCACTAAATGCACCTTCAAGCATTTCAAATCCTGCGATCCTCCAAAGTACGAAGGGACTGAAGGTGTCACCGCTCTCCTCCGTTGGTTTGAGGAGATGGAAAACACTTTTCTCAATTGCGACTGCCCCGATGATCGCAAGGTGCGATATGCTACCGGTCGTTTGTTTGGAGTAGCACTTACATGGTGGAATACAGAGAAGGCCAAGCGAGGTGTTGAAGATGCTATGACTTTGACTTTGGAAGAGTTGAAGGAAATCATGACAAGACGGTTTTGTCCAAGAAGCGAAATCAAGAAATTAGAAGATGAGTTCTATTCTTTGAAACAGAAAGAGGGCGACCACACCACATACAACAAGAGATTCCTTGAGTTAAATCAGATGGTCCCCAACTTGTTCACTCCCCTCTACCGTTTGATCGAGCACTACATTCGAGGTCTTCCTTCAAAAATTCAAGACCCTGTAATAAGTACCGCACCTGCAACTTTGGAAGCAGCAATGGAGTTAGCTACAGAGCTCACCGAAAACCGCATACGAAATAAAGACTTTAAGGAGGAGAAGAAGAAGGATAAAGCATCAACCAAAACCTCAAACTCCACCCAAACCGAATCCTCTCCTCAACCCACTTCTAAGAGAAAACGAGATGGGCAAATTTTCGCTGTCGCCCAACACAATCAACCAACTTCACAAGTCGTACCCCTCCAAGCTATCCCAATCACTCAAGTAGCACTCAACTCAACTTACCCAAATAAGAAACCTTACATTGGACCTCACCCTCAATGCAACACCTGTTTTTTATCACCATCCATCTACCTTACCTTGTCGACTATGTGTGAATTGTGGGCGTTATGGTCATTTGAGCAAAACTTGTCGCGCCTCTCAAAACCAAACCTCACCCCCTACTCAAAACATGATCCAAACATATCAACAACCCCAACACCCATGTTTCCATATGTTCGAGCTTGTTTTAATTGTGGCGACCCTACCCACTTTAGAAACACGT
Organism: Scalesia atractyloides; assembly: GCA_947069175.1. Classification (NCBI taxonomy): domain Eukaryota; kingdom Viridiplantae; phylum Streptophyta; class Magnoliopsida; order Asterales; family Asteraceae; genus Scalesia; species Scalesia atractyloides. The sequence goes on from CAMTDV010000010.1 coordinate 79,516,483, forward strand.
GCCCTCGATTGGTTAACATCATAAACGCCCAAGCTCAAGCAAACCCAGAGTACCAAGCAAATCAAGCCAACCCTGCTCCACCACCAGCAAGAGGAAGAGCTTACAACATCAACGCCAATCCTGTTGAAGATAATAACGGCCCAAACGAATCACCTAACTAGCCTTCCTTCACCAAGAATCAAGACTCAACTCCAACCGTTTAGTTTTATGTTTTCTTTATGTTATCTCAATCTCTACGTATCTCAATTATAAATTTGAAATTTATGTATCCAAGAATCTTAATGCGAATTACTATTTCAAGTTTTGTTTTATACTCACTGACTTAACATTCATATCATCATACATCTCGACGTATCTCAATCTCATCATTCAAAGAAGTTGGGTTGTGTCTCACTTTTACATATATAATATATATAACAAGACACATGATACATCCCAAAACGTGATTAAAACGGGGAATTTGTAAAGATTCACTCACATTGGGTGCGTTTGAATGGAGATGATAAGATGCGCACGAGTCGGGAGAGATGAACAACGAGAATTTCTAACCTAAATAATGGCGAAAAAATATAGTAAATGAGTGGATTTTATTAAGGATTTTAATGGAATTTTTAGATATATTATTGTGAGTTTAAGGCTATTTTCTATCTTTAAAAATGTTATTTTTAAGTATTTTTAATTGATTTTTAGATTAAATTAAATAAATAAAAATATAAAAAAATTGTTTATTTTGCGTTGACCGTTGACCGTTGACCTGTTGACCGGTTCGGTCAGGGTGCAAGGATGCGCTGGGTGAGACTCGAACCCGAGACCTCCCGTACGCGTGCACGCAGCTCTACTAACTGAGCTACGTGTCTAACCCGAAATAATATTGTTTTTAATTATATTTATATACTGATTCGATTTAACCAAAATTCTTTTAAATTTCAAAAACATTTTAATTCAACAAACCGGTGCCAGTAACAAGTTTCGAACGCGTGACGTGTGACTTAGTGTTGCACACAGTCCACCGCTGGACTGTGTGTCTAACCTGGTTAATATCTCGGTTTTTATTATACTTAACAACTAACGGAGTTAACCCGGTTTAGTTTTAAACAAAAAGGCATTTTTATTACATAAGGAGTGCGTGTATCAGGGATCGAACTCGTGACATGCGACTATGTTTTGCACACAGTCCACCGCTGGACTGTGTGTCTAACCCGTTCATATTACTGATTTTAAATAAACTTATAACTTAACTAACTTCGTCTTCTTCGTTCAAATTACAGTCGACAGAATTTCTAATCCGTTTTCTTGTTTTTACGATTAACAATCATTCTTAAGGCTAAAATGAAATGGCAGAGACGGTGTTAGAGGTAACATACCGTAGGAATGATTTATCACAGAGTTTCCGGCAATGCGTCGGCTCTGTTTTTGTGCACCTCAACTGAACCAAACAATTAACCATTTTGATTAGTCAATCGTGGAATTGAAGTGATAAACAAACGTTAATAGTGCGATTGAAGGTCCTTACCGTTTCACAGACAAGATTAAAGATTTCTAGAAATTCTCCGGCGAACTGGAATTATCTGATAACGGTGCCTGAATTCGATCTCAAGTGGAAGATTTGAGTTAGAAACAGCTTAACAACTGATAGACTACGATGGTATTGAAGAACTTACCGATTTGAGGACAAATAGGGTTTTCCGGCGAACCTTACTGAATTTTCCGGCGAGTTGATTTAAGCGTTCTGATGGACTGAAAGTGTGACGAAAGTGAAATGGAATGTTTGTCTGATGTCTCTGAGTCGCGAGAAGGGTTTTGATTGAAGTAAAATGGACTTTTGATTATTCTCGGTTATAAAAACCGATGATGATGACAATTGATGTTCATTCAATCTGAATTGATGAGAAATCGTTGGTGCATCGGTTATAACCTGAATATGCGAGTAATCAAACGATTTGACGATTGAATTGCCGATTTCCGTTTCTCAGTTGGCGCAACCGGTTTAACCGAGTTTGTGTATAAATGTTATTTGTTTCCTAGAGATAACAGAAAACAACAAGTGGCGGAGTGGTGATGTGTGTGTGTGTTAAGACTTTGAAGTTATAAACCAGCTGACCCGGGTTCGAGTCCCGGCAGCAACATTTTTATTTATTTATTTTGTTTTCACTTTTTATCAAATATAATTTTTATAGTTTAGTTTGTTTATTAATTATGTATCATTAAAAACCAAAATAACCATAAATACACAACGTGATATTTATAACTTGATATACGATTACAAAACGGAGCGGGTTTGGAAACCCATTTTTGACAAATGTTACAATCAAGGTGTGGATGTCAATCCTGGCTTGACAATTTCATCCCCAAATTGTGGTTTATTGAACGTATCAAGATATAATCTCGAATCGTCAATAAGGATCCACTAGATTATGAAATGAAACTCCCATCAAGATATGGATATCACTCCTGGCTTGATGGTGAATTTCGTGCGAAATAACATGTAAAACGGATTGAAACCCGTTACCAATGGCGGGAATCACCCCTGTATTGATGAGTTATTTCGATTGTGGAATAAGAATATTCTCAAAAATGTGTATTGTGTTTCATGTCTTAGGAAAGACATATTGTAAATTTTAAGACCAGAAAGGGGAGGAGCATGAAAGAAAGAATAACGATTTAAACAAGTATCACAAATGGTCAAGAGTATGGTACTTAAACTATAGACTAGGTCGAACATGGCAATTCTACCTAATTCCCTATAGTTATGGCTCTGATACCAATCTGTCACACCCCAACCGATGGCGGAAACATCGGGATGAGACGAACAAATTGCTCAAAACTTCATAACGCTATGTGACAATATAGATTAAATTCAAATTTCATTCAAGACTAAATTGTTATACAAAAATTCCAAATAATAGTCAACAATTGTTTCAAAATGACATAACATCAAAATAGATAAATTAATCTAGGCGTGTATCTAAGCAATCCTACTAGATTTCTTGCATCATCAGCTTTCCTGCAACATGTATTAAAAGCGTAGATCAATACAAAAGTATTGGCGAGCATACAAGTTTGAAAATAAAATCTAAGTGTAAGAGTTTTTCAATCATGACGAGAGTATAATAAAGCTGAATCGCATATATATGTAGATGACTCTCACATAATAATAGCATATAATTGAATTCCTTAACTAGCATGCATAGTAACATAATCATAACAATGTCGTGAGAATACAAATTAAAACTAATAAGCATAAACAACTCAAACGTAACAGGTAGCATGTATATAACGAGTTTAATCTAACACATATAATTCACATAAGCGTAATTGATAACCCGTTTGGTATTGGGAACACATTTAATCTTGTTAAAAATAAATTTTGTAATTTATACATGTTGCACCCCAAAATGCGTTAAAGTGTAAAAAGGGTCGAGTATGCTCACATTTTTAGCGAAACTTCCTTTGGAGCTTTCGTGAAGAGTCGACGGTCGAAGATGGGATACCGAGGTCACCTCGCATGGGTGAAAGTAAGTTATTAAGATTGTTGTTGAAATAAATATACATATATATATATATATATATATATTTACAGAAAAAATCAATTAAGTTCGTTAGTTTTCGCTTTATAACTTAGCGCATTTCGTCTTACGGACTTTTACGAAAAACGGGCAGAGTTTCCTCTGTTTTTGGGACGATCCCGACGACTTAAGTCATCGATTACTTTCCCACCACTGTTGAAAGGCTAACCAAGTCAACGTATCGTGACTTAAATTGTAAACTAGTTTATACATATCCGTTTAATATTCGACAAAGTTACAACTTACACACTTGGTGAAAGTATTATAACATGCGTCGCCACCACCACAGTGGTGGTTAGCCTTTCAACAGAGCAGAGGTAGGGGATAGGTTGAGTGGTGAGTGGGGGAGGCAAGGAGGCGGCCAGCGAGAGGTTAACCGACGCCGGAGATCTCCAGGTCGCCGGAAACGGGGAGGAGAGCAGGGTGTTGGGTTTTGTAAGAGAAAGGAGGGGGTGGGTGTCGCATCGAAGAAGAAGGGGAGTGTGGCCGGAGTGTCGTCGCCGGCTACCTGCTTGTGTTCTTGTCGGAAAAGGACCGAGGGGAGAGAGATGGAGTTAGGGGAGTGGTGTGGTTGGTCGGAACGTCACCGCGTGTTTGCCGAAATCGGTGACCGGAGAAACGGGGGAAGACAAGGGTTGCGGTTGCTTTTCTCTTGAGATTAGGGTTAGATGAGTTTTTATAGTGTTAGGGTTTGAGAGTGGGCTTGTACGTTGGGCCCAGGGCCCGTTAGCTGGTTTCTAGGGTTTTTAAGTGGCCCGAACGTATCGACGAGATCTGATTTCAAGTACAAGTTTCATAAAACGCTGAATTTATTTTGTTTATTATTATTATTATTGTTGTTGTTGTTGTCGTTGTTATTATTATTATTGTTATTATTATCTATAAAATAATAACTAAATAAATAATAATAATAATGATAATAAATTAGACGAATAAATAATTCAGTGGTACGACACGTATTTCCTAAAATAAATTTTACGGAAACGTGAGGCGTTACATTATCCAACATGTGACACATGTAATTTAGGGCAAGTAGATGTACCCTTAAAGTACAAGTGGTGTTTTGAATCATAGTGATGAATTGGACGCACCGTTATAATCACACACTTAGGGCTGTCCTGAAAGCTCATGGCTTGGAGCTCGCTCTGATTTAGCTCAGAAAAAGCTCGCTCGATATAGCTTTATTTGAAAGTGAGCCTAGCTCGGCTCGGCTCGTAACGAGCCAGATTGGCTTGGTTTGGCTCGCTTGATAGCTCGGCTCGGCTTAGCACAGATCATTTTACTTATAATATATTTTATTTTTATACATCATAATATATTACACAAAAAATCTATTATTTACATGTATTTAGGCTTGTAATTTGATATATATGGCTTATTTAAAGGCATGATTACCATGCTAATGAACTAATATTGTATTTTGTTAAAATTTAAAACTTATTTTGTGTTGTTGAACCTGATTTTGGTTTGTGATGTATTAGGTTGAACTTATTTTGGATATGTTCTTTTGAAGTATTGAAATAATATTTTAGACTATTAATTTTTAGAGCTATGTGCTAATTTTTTTTTTTAAAATCAAGCCAAACCAAGCCGAGCGAGTCAGCTCGATTTAAAACTAAGCTGAGTCCAAGCTTTGATTTCTGGCTCGGTTTATAATCGAGTTGCCTCGAGCTTGCCCTAGCTCGGCACAACTTGGCTCATGAACAACCCAACTCATACCTTATTTATGTGTCATATCAAAACAATTTAGACGTACTATTGTAATGTTAAGCATATATTTATAACTGGTTCAGAAACTATTTCAACCGAATCACATTAAGATAAAATGACCAAAATATATTTTCGAATAAAAGTGAGTAAAATTCTTTATTCTGTGTTATATTTTGTAGACAAAAGATCAAATACAAATAACTTTAACATACAAAATATATGAACCGAAGGTTTTGCTGAAAAGCGCGGTGACATTTTCGTAATTATTTGCTCGTAGGATAATTATCAAAATTACTCTACATATGATCTTGTAGAGTAATATTGATCGAGTAGAGTAATTATCAAAATTACTCGATAATTACTCTACAAGATCAAAATTACCCTACAAGAACATTTTACAAAATTATTCTACAAGATCAAAATTACTCTATAAGATCATTTGTAGAGTAATTTTGATAATTACCCTACAAGCAAATAATTACGAAAATGCCACCACGTTTTTTTGGCTTTTTCACGCCTTTCGTACGTTTAGTACGTTAAAGTTATTTGTACGAGAACTTTACTCATATTTTATAAGTATTAAACTTTAAAAATACTCAATCTTTTATTTCGTTTCTTTCTGCCTCTCTTTATATGTTATATAAGTTCATTTAAGTATCAAAGATAGATTCACAATATAGAGAAACTAGGTTAGAACCCCGTGTATTACACGGGCTGAATAAAATATATTGTATATACTAAGTAAAGCAAAAGTTATATCTTAAAACGGTGTATTACGCGAGTTGAAGTAACCTGTGTATTACATGAATGAATAAATATAATGTAATCGGTGTAAAAGATGCAGTCATCAAGATATAAACTTTAAAATTGGACTTAGATTTACTATTTAGTTATTTTAATGTATTATGTCTTAAGTTATTGATGTTATCCAAAATGTTTTTCGATTTTATGTCTAGCATTATATATACTATGGTAAAAGTTTAAAGTTTATTAGAGTTATAAATGAGAAGTATACATTAAATTTAAAATAAATAATAATTATCTATAGTTAAGTAGAAGAGATTATACAATATAATAATTAGTAGGAGAGTTATCTATAATTAATTAAAAGAGATTAAATTAAATAATAATTATCCATAAGATATTAAACTAAATAATATTTAATAAGAGGGTTATCTATAATTAATTATAAAAAATTAAACTAAAATAATAATTATCTATAAGACATGTTCTAATATGATGTCAAGTGTCTCATTAATGATTTTTTAATTATATAAAAATAATATAGATATAGATGCTAATTTTCTCACTTTTTGTCTATTCTTATTTATGATGCATAAACGTTGTTATGTGCCCAATTTCGCCTCGTATCTGATTTTATCGATTATTGTCAAGATGATAAGTATGAACAAAAGGAAAACAAAAATATAATACGTCTTTTGCATATGTTACAACCATTAACCAAGTTCTTATTATATTTTTGTATGTGGTTTAATTCGTAAACATATATATATATATATATATATATATATATATTATCAAGAAAAGAATAACATTGGATTATTTTTCTATTATAACGACCTCTAATATTGGAATATAGTGAATAATATATGTTATTTTTCTAACACTAAGAACATGACACGACATCTATCTATAATAAGGAGGGGGAAAACAATTAAAATTACTCGTGGTTGTGCTTTATATTAAAACATTTGTTATATAAAGTATGTATCATTGTTATTAGTAAACAAGATACCCAATTACCCATGCTTTAAAGGGTCCCAAATCTTAAAGGTATCCTGTTCAAAGAGCCATAAAAAAACGTTTTAAGTGTGTTTTTAAGTTTTAACACTATAAATAATTTTGAGATGAAAATAGTAGAAGTTAGGTAAATAAGTAAATAACCGTTGAGTTACAACTCGCTCCTAATTATTTTATTAAAAATTTATTTGAATTCCGTTTACTCGTATAAACAATTTAGCGGGAGTTGATGAGGGAAGAAAGTAATGTTGACGAACTTGGTTATACAACTAACACCTTAATCTAACCATGCTATAGAAAGAAAACGACGCAATAGAACACGCGTTTAAAAGATGATCATTGACTCAAGACCAATGCAACAGGTCATTTTTGGTTATGTTCAACTTCAAAAACACTTATAAAAGTGTTACTTTATTTATTTAAATTTAAGGGATCCAAAAGCAATTTTATAGAGCCATTACCATTTCTAACTTGGATCACACGTTAGAAACAAAACCATCAAACTTGTATTGTTATCGGCTCTAGCCATAATTAACCTTGACTCGAGCTAAGTTTTTTTTTGAATGGTCAACTGAATCATAGATAAACATCCCGAGATGTCCTCAATCGAGCAAATGCGTCCGCTCCTCCACAACGCATACTCAAGCCACCAGTTTTGAGGAATTAATTGACTCAAGCTAATTAATTGACTTTATATTATTAATTTGGTTAAAAAACACTATTATACGTCTCATCTTGGTTGAAAAATTGAATCCAAATACTACAATCTTTTCATTGTTTGTTGTTTTACAAGTCATGCTAACGAATAAGCCTTTAACACGTGCCACGTGACATTAGCCCGCTGATTTGGATTATACCATAATAATCACACTTTTAAGTAATTTATGGAGGACTTTTGAGGCACTACATCCTTATTGGAGATGAAGAGGATTTCTTAAACTACTCATCAAAAGACTCAAATACCTATAAACTTTATGCTTTTTCTATGTAAAATACTCATCATAGAAATCCACGAAAACAAATACAAAATTAGAAAAATACAGTACAAGTTGCGCATTCAATAAAGTACGAAGTGAATGTTTTCTTAATCATGGTATTTGATTTTGCATCCTTGTAATCTACGAGATTTACATAAATACTCACCTCATAAAACTTATAAATCGCTGTTTAGAAAAGCGATCGTAGCATGATCACAAACATTGGAGACGACTGAATCCGTGTCTTTGTTTTAAGAGATCGGACTAGGGTTACATAATGCTTATCATGTCATGTGTCTTTAAAGTTATCGTATTTATATTTTTTGTTATAAATAATCACTTTCTTTTATAAAAGTAGGAAACTGTTCTGATTTAATACACAAAAGAAGAAAAGGGTCAGTTTTTATAGTGAAACAACAAAAGAAGCTATGTATCATGTATGTGTCCACGTCCCTCTAAAACGACGCTATTTTAGAATTTATCTTTCTTTTGAACATCAAATTTGGATCATTGACGGACCACTGAAGTATTATCGTACCACCAACGGACTACTGGAGTATCATCATGCCACCAACGGAACCACCCGATCATATCCATCTACCCTAGGTAATAATGTCTATACATCAATTTAGGATGAAAACTAATAAATTTAGGAAAAACCCTCTTCTTATGAGAATCAAACCTAAAACCTAATGATTCCTAATTCTTATCTCTACCCCTAAGATGCCACAAGACTAGAATTTATCTGATAAGGTTACTCGTAATTGGCTCTAATAAAATATTGCTATCTTCGATAAATATACACAGAACACATGTATCAAGGCAATTGGAGTACGCTTCGACATATGTAAAGTATTTTTTAACCAATTATTTCATTTCATTTTGTTAACATCTTTAGATAAGTTAAAATATTTTAAAGTCTAGTATTATGTAGTTTTATTATCCATTATATACATTAGTATTTCAATTACTTGTAACTTTAGTATCTTCAACGAACAACCGTTGATGTTATCTTTGAAGACCTAGGCTAGAGTAGTAGTATAGATTTTTAGGCTGTTTTTTGGTCGGTTATACAATTTTAAAGAACTTTAGGCCTGTTTTTTTCGAAGCAGGTTTAAGTTTGAAGGCTTGAATTAATAACAAATATATTTGATTAACCCTCACTTGCTAGTATGGAAATGACGTTTTTGGAATTTTTGTAGCAATAATGAATTATTTTGAAAGCTCATTGACAAGATAGATAGAATTATTATTGTACTTCTAATATCATTTCAACTGTTTATTCCAATACACAAACATATTTTACCCACAAAATAATGTAAGTTATGTAATTGGTACAATGCCAACACCAAATCTAAGAAAAAAGGTGAGAAAGGACTTTGACGTCAAAATGATAATTACCACAAACTTTTATTAATAGACGTAATCAAATCAATACCTTAAGATTAGACGAGAGTTAGGGATTTTATGATTCGGTTTAAAATCGTGATACTATCCAGACCAGTGATCAATTTAGTTCATGGTCGTTTTTTCTTTGATTTTTAAGTTGATTGGCTTAAAAATTCTCAAAACAATTTAGTTTACGGATTATACAAAAGACCAACCATATAAAATCAGACCAAGTTAAACCCTAAGAATTAAGCCATACACCTATGTCCCATACACTTTGGGATGGTGGGCCTAATATCATCCAAACAGGAGTACATGACTATACAATTGTCGACATTTTAACTCCCTCAAGTCTCCTTCACTCACTCATTCGACTCACATTTCTCTAACCCTAAAGATCTAATGTACCGTTACTAACTTCTAGACGGTTTGGTTTCACAGTTCACAATTCATAGTTTGCAGCCATGAGTCCACTCTCAACTTACGAAGGTAACCGTCTCAACTCAAGTTTGAAAGTTTGTCCTCTCCTCTCTTAACTCCTGTCCATAACGACGATATCAATTCAATTCTTTGGTTGCAAAGTATAAGATGATAAAACTTTTATTAAAACTTGTAAACAATATACATGAAAGTTGTCCTTAACTCCTTATTAGTTATTACACTAATACATAAAAAAACGTTTATGTCTATATTATTGTAACCAAATGCACTATATATTATTTTGAATAATAAACTAAAAATCAGTTATAATAAATAGAAGCTTATACGTACAACAATAAATATAAAAAAATTCTGTTACATTCTTTCTTCGTCATTATATGTGAGAGTTGAGACGTAAATTTATTCGTTTAACAAATAATAAATACATTTTGGGTTTGGGTTCTTGTACACATTAAATGAGCTAAATTTACTAGATAAGTCCAAATCTTTATAATGGATATGGGCCATATGGCACACTTGTTCCAGCCCATAACCAGTGAAAAACTGAGTCAACTCAGTTTATCCATTTCGATTTGGGGATTGGATTATCATGACATCTATATCAATCATCCTACTGTACATATAACATAACTCACCAGATAGCTCTATTTTCGCAACAATGGCGTCCTCAGCTTTAGCCAATTTCTTATCCATTTTCACACCATTTAAGTCGCCACCACAGGCCACCAAAGCTCCACCGTCGTACCTCCAACTCTCCACCGACTCCTTTTCCAACAACAAACATGCCGTCACTTCCAATTCATCATCATCGTCTTCGTCGTGCTCCGGTGACTTGATGTCGGTGGTGTGTCCGTCATTTGCGCACGCCAACACTCTGTACTTCAGATCGGCGTACAACGTTCAGGTAATCGTGGAGGATAACGAGCCTGAGGAGAAGCTGCTCGGACGGTTCCGTAGGGAAGTTATGAAGGCTGGAGTTATTCAGGAGTGTAAGCGTCGTAGGTATTTTGAGAACAAACAGGAGGAGAAGAAAAGGAAGCATCGTGAGGCTGCTAAGCGCAACAGACGCAGGTTATTCTGTTTTGAAGTTATTGAATTTATATAAGTTTAATCTTACTGCGATTATTATGAATTGATGCTGTTATTGTTGTACTTAGTAAGTTAATTATCATGAGCATATGCGTTTTGATGTGGTTTAGAATTAGGGGAATTGGATTCTAATAATCCCGATTAGATTAGACGTCAATGACCATTGCAGTCCCACTTTCTTTTATTTCCGCTCGCAGTCCCACGTTTCAAATATTTTTTTTTTCAAACTACAAACTGATGTTTTAAGGCTTTTGATCAGAACGATGATACGAGTCGATTGATTTAAAACTCACCTTGAAACGGTGCTCCAAACGGCTTGATTTTTGTTAATTGGAAGTTTAAACATCCGAATTAAAGCACCGTTTTCGTCGTTTGGACCACTGTTTCGAGGTAAGTTTTACATCTATCGACTTGTATTCTCGTTATGATGAAAAGCCTAAAACATCAGTCTAGTCTGTAATTCGGAAAAAAACTTAAATGCGTTATGCTTTTTTAACGGCGGACCATTATACAAACAAAATGAAAAAGGTTGGACCACTAGCGGGAATAAACTCAGTTGGGATTATTATTGGCTAAAACAGCCAGGTTGGATTATTTAAATCCAATTTGCCTATTTTTAAGGGCAAAATTACAAATAAAGCTGATTTTGCTCTCAGGGCTGGTATGGTCAGATTTGGTTGCTGAATTTGATTATATGAACTTTAAATATTTGAATGTATAGAATCTGTACTTCAAACATTTGAATGTTTAAAATCTGTATGAAAGAAGCCAGTCTGCTGATAAGTTTGAAACAGAAAAGGCTTTTATCTGAGGGTCAAATGAGTTGTATTTTGATAATAAACAGAACAGAATTGAATCTATTTCCTTAAGATTTTGTGATCTATACTTGTTGAATAGAACTAGGATGGTAGATATATATGTTTCTGGATAACATAACTTGAGGTGCACTCGTGTGTGACAATTCTTGATAAATTATTAGTGTTCCATTAGTTTGACCACAAAAGTCAAATGCTTCTCTACTTTTATAGGATATATAATGACAGATGATATCGGTACCACCATTGATGTGGTAACCCGACACTAGTCCTCATATGGGCTGTACGATAGTATGACATGACAAGATATGATTGACACAACACCATATGACCAGTATCACCATTTCCTCGCCGTTCTATATGGCCCATATGATGTAATAGGTGCCTCGGTGTCCGTTGTTGAGGGGTGGTGTAATGATATAAGGACCCGATATAATAATGTTTGGTTGCTTGGTTATGTTATAATATATGTAATACAACTGTTGTAACGATTTTTTTTGTTATCTATATGTTTTATGCGTCACTGGGAAGGATGAAGTGTTAACTAGAGTTGTGTTTTGATGAGAAATTACAGACGTGGCCCGTTCAGAAACCCTAATGATGAAAAGACGGAAAGTGTGAACAAGAAGAAGGATGACGATAATGATAACTGGGAAATGCCTGAAGACAGTCCTCTAAATTGAGTTGGGAAAATGCTTTTGATTCCTGCAAGTCATCACCTGCGAAACTGTGTTATGATCTTAAATGTACTGCATATTTGTTGTTTAGAAACTATATCCCCGGATGTATTGTTTAATTTAGTGTATTACCCTTGTTTATGAGAAAATACATAACATATGCTCTTTTGTTATTTGGTGCAAGGTAGTGAGAAACTGGTCATATTTGTAGTGTAGATATGTCGCTAATCGTTACAAGATATTTGTTTTGGCAACTTATTACTAAGAATACGTATTGTAAGCACGTTTTATATAAAGAATGTCACACCTCAAACACCATCGACACAAAAAGATAAAGTACTTTCTATTATTACGCTAAGATTGCATTGTTTAGCCGGTTGTACACAAAAAAAGCTTACATCTTATAATTGTTTCTCGAGTTTATTCTTCTTCTTCCCGGATTTCTTTTTCTTGACACTTGCTCCAGGTCCTCGCTTAAATACAGCCAAAATTTCAATGCTGCATTGAACATTTCAACAATGATCAAGTATGATTAGATAATTATTCAAATTTAATCAGCATATTGTACAAAGCGAAATAACAAATCACATAACACAAAGATATATACCTCTGGGTACCAGGAAAGAAATTGAAACCATGGGCTTTACTCAAATGCCAGGCCTTACTTGACAATAAGGCGGTACAATTCTGTAAAACAATTCATGCACATTAGAAAAATACATGGAAATCTCCATTTTTGAGTCATAAAATTCAGACACTGTGGAACTGGCGGTGGTATTTTCGGTATTATCGACCGATTTACTTGTGAACGGTCGATCTGGTCAAACATGTAAAACTCAAAGGGAAACATGTCTAGTTACCAATGAATATCATAAAAACTCGTTTTGGATTAAAAAAACATGTGTCAAAAGTTGCTCGAAGTATATTTTTGATGCAAAAAACCTCCTACCAAACTTTATTAAAAATTAGACAATTAATGAGACATGATGCCATAATTATCTTTAAAAAAATTTCAATAATTTAAACAGAAAGTGTTTTAGGTCATCCAACATGTTTCAAGCCGTACAATATACCCGTTAAGCCGTTACTCGACCCGCCATATTGCCACCTCTACATGCAGCTTTTAACAACCATTTTAAAAGAACGAGAACTAGAAGTACCTCTTTGAAACTTTCCCAGCCACAACTTATATATATAAGTGCTTGAGGTAATGACCGATTTTCTTCTTGTGTGGTTCTGCTAGGAATCTGAACTGAATCTTCTCTTGCGCGTAATATCCAAGGTCTTTTTTCATCTTTCGCCTTGAAGGTTGGGCTACAGTTACAAGATCGAAAACACATAATAGTTTCAGATTCTTCACCTCTTATCATAACTTGACTAAAAAGTCAACTAGATTTACTACGCCTACCTTTCAAGTGTCATGGCTTTACGCTCTGCTGATTTAATGTCACGTAAAGCCCCAATCAACGACGGGTCAAGCCCCTTTCTAGGAGGGTCAACCACAAGAATATCTGACCCCACAAGCCAAGAAAGTGGTTCCTGAGAGATGCATATGAATCAAATGTTGGTTCTACAAGAGTTTATAACAACTTTATGGAGGTAATGCTAGTAAATTGCCATTTTAGTCCCTGAGGTTTGGCCCAAAATGCCACTTTAGTCCAACTAGTTTTTTTTTTCTCCTCAGGGTCCCCAACATTTGCAATTTTTTGTCATTTTCGTCCAACCCACTAACTCCGTCAGTTAACACAGGGGTATTTTGGTCAGATTACACATATGTTTTGTTTTTGCTATTTTCATCCAAAACCCATTTTATACCCATCTTTTTTGCAATCAAGTAAAATGGGTTTTGGATGAAAATGGCAAAAACAAAATATATGTGCAATTTGACTAAAATACTCCTGTGTTAACTGACATTTTTTAACGGAGTTAGTGGGTTGGACAAAATGACAAAAAATTTGCAAACGTCGGGGACCAGAGGAGAAAAAACTATTTGGACTAAAGTGGCATTTTGGGCCAAACCTCGGGGGCTAAAATGGCAATTTACTCTAAAAGTTATCAAGAGATTAGTGTATGCATGACCTTAAACTAAACAAATAATAAGAATGCATGATTGAAGATTTTAATACTAACGATTGAAGTGTCAGCATGATGCCAGCTAATGCTGCTGTCAAGGGAGCTAGGTAACCGGTCGATTGTCTTCTCAAAAGCAAGCTTAGATTCTTTATTGATCTCAACGCATCTAACTGATCTGAAAATATCAATATTTAAAGAAAAAGGTATAAATAGTTAATAAAATAAGCTCAGAAACAATTGAAATTAGACAGAACAAACAGCATATAAGCATTTCTTTCCTGCATTTCCTTGTGGAAGCCAGTGATAATCCAATTACTCCAGCTCCGGCATACAGATCAGTCACCGATGAACCAATAGGGACATATTTATGTAGTTTTTGAAGCAACGAATCAAAGGCCTGAAGTATAACAAGTAACATCACACACATACACAATGCATGAAAGTGCTAAGTGCTAACTATATAGACAATAAAGTTTTAAACCAAAACAAATTTGTGCTGGATAAGGTTTTTACCCTTGTATTTGCTTGACCGAAGCTTGATGGAGGCAAATAAACATCGATTCCTCCAACATGCTCCCAGAAATCTCGTTCTCCTAATAGATGCCTCCATCTATTTCCAAATATTACCTGCATAACCCGGAAAAAGTAACATAAAAAACCGACTCTCTCATTAACAGAAATACAAAATAAAGAAATAGGCCACTCACGTTGTTGGTCGATGTTTGGAAGTTTGCCCAAACAGAATGAATTAAATGAACTTTACTGTTTGGTCCCCCATTTCTCCACAAGAACTACAAGGTAAACCACAAAAACACATTTATCAAAGTTAGTATACATAGCAAAGGGATATTAACGATGGAGGAGTCAGGTCTTTCATAAAGAGAATTATTATCTTCATTTTAACTTTTAGCTAACAAAAAAATGGAAAAGCATTTATTTTTCATGTAGATGAGATCACAATGTTCTAAGGAGAGAAGTTTCAAAGCCTTACTGTAGCTAAGTTGTTTAGCTTTTCCGAACTTGCCGATGTCTCACTTCGTGCATTCCAAACTAAAGAAACTTGTACTCTACCTGTAATTAAAAAAAGAACATTGCAATTTAAGATTCCAGGTCTTTCACAAAGAGAATAAAATACCAAGGCAGCACTAATAAGTAATAACTAACCACTTCTATATCTTTCAGAAGCAGGGAGAGATGTGTTGTATGTAGTGACAGCCATCTACAAATAACCATCAAATTCGCATATAAACATGCCACTAACTCCCAACTAATAATTAAGTTTCCTTTATAGTAAAAACATGTTGTACCTGAACATATCTCAGATAACCAGTCCGTTCATCTTCATCATAAGGTTCGATGTTTAGAATCTTTATACCTGAAATAAATTCAGAGCAAGAAATAAAAAGAAAGAAAGAACCTACGTCATCATACGAACTTTTAATACATTCCAGAAATAAAAACGAGTTTGGAATTTCTGAACAAGCCTTTTTTCAGAAGCTCCACTGCAGCATTTATGTTTGGATGATGGGCTGCACGTATAAAAGGTGAAGAACTGTACAATTAGCTCAGAAAAAACTCAAATGGTAATTAATTACAAGTCTTGATGAACAAATTCAGACCTTTGCAGTCAGGTATATCAACTACATTGTGTGTACCCTCTTCATAGAGCCCAATCAGAGGATCCGTTGATGACCCGCGAATGGCAAGTTTCGCTCGGCACCTCCATCCCCACTGCAATTGAAAGCAAGTTAGTTTCTACATGAGCTTTATTTACAGTATACTCACTGATGTAAATCCGGTTCACCAAACCCGTCAGCAAGCCACGTTCTATTCAATTTCAATTTATTGCTTTCCTTTTTTCTTTTCATGCACGTTTCATTTTTTTGTTGTTGTTTTGCTTTCTTCTAGTAATTAGGTCAGTGGAGCCATGGGTAGCTTTGTGTTTAAAAAAATAACTTCTTGTAATTTCTTCTGTTTAAGAAAAGTATGGAAACGAAAAAAGAAGAGAAGAATATTAGAAGAAACTTTGTTTGGTTTTATCTCGCATCTCGTGGTTAAAGCTATTCCAATGCTAGTTCAGGTTAGGCAAAACTGAATGCTCATCTTTGGAACCTAAATTCAATTCGAGTGGTGCGTATGTATCTCGGTTTAAAATATAATTTGCCCTATATAATAGCTTGAGTGGCGAATTCTGTATCTCAAGTTTTTTCATAGCCTCCAGGCTCTATCCAGACCTACAGTTTAGCTCGGTGGGGTTCTCTGTATCTGAACTAACCATAGCCCATCCTGTTCCTTTGCTGCATTTGAACCAGTGTTGTTTAGAGAATTCTACAACACTCTCTGTCAACACGAAAACAAATATATTTCCACAAATTGCTATTTTGAACTCCAAATTCTTTTGGATCTTCCATTTAGACATAGATCTAAAACGATTTAAAAGCAATAAACATAAAATATCTTTCAAAATTACCATTTCACTAACGCAGCTATGTGTAATTTGATTATCACTTCAGTAAAGAATAACCTAGTTGCCACCCGTGGACATAAGTCAGCTTAGACTGAACCACGTAAATCCTCGTGTTCTTTATTTTTCTCAACCAGATCCTAACAATAGGGACTGTAACTGTTAAGGATAGATTTCACATATTTAAACCTGAAACAGTGAAACCTCTCCATTTCCTATCAGAAAAATATTGCTAATGTTAGATTAATGTTTTCTTATCGATACCTAAAATTTAAAAGCAACTCATCTGATACTAAATGTCATTAAAGGAGGGATAGAGTGGTTTGCAAGAAGAAGTACCAGCCTACAAGTATCGAAAGTGAAATCGGAGACACCGAGCTTCTTGAAGAAGGTAGCAGCCTCTTGTAATACAACCGGACGGTGGAGATTATCCTCATGAGTACACCCTGAACAACTGTAAAATTCAACCACAATTCAATACGTATGCAGCGAGAAAAAAAAACTGAATTACAATATTAGTGGTGGAGTAACGTACGAATCGAAGTGAGGACAGTTGAGCGAACATCCTGAGGAAGTATTAGGGTTTGTAAGCAAAGAATTTGACGATGACGGTGAAGATATCGACGGTTGTGGCTGCGAAAGTGGTTGTGGTAGTGTCTGAAGAGAGGAGCAGCAGGTGACGGTGTTGGTGGTAGAGCGGTGTGTTAAGACGGAGATGGAGGGCGGAGCGGAGAGAAAGAAGACGGACATTTTTGGTCGGCGGTGGCGTAGTGGTGGCGCGGGAATGGATAAATGTGTCACAAAACAAACATCTTTTCCGGCCGTTGGGCAAAATGGTAATATCGAATGATATATATGATGAGCCTATCCCGATACTATGGAGTATTGACAACAATATTTGGTAGATTCACTGATTTGTTTAACAAAGGTCAAGTGGTCAACTACAAAAGTCAAAACTAGTGATTAGATCAACATATATTAAAAAATAATTAGGTGAACTTTAAGGTATCCTGAATCAAACTTATTAAACTATTAATAACAGGCGGCTAGTCACATTAATATACCTGTGGAAGCCGCTAGCGGGTGACGCTAAGCCACGTGGCTCGCGAACACCATAACATGGTCAAGCTAAGTCATCACCGTAATATTAGAGAATGAATCCAAGTGCTCACCTAGACCACAACAGGTAGTCTTATGTGTCGCCTCCTATTAAACTTATTAAACTATTAATACATGAAACCTCCTGAATCATATTATAAAAAACAACGGTTGGTGCTTAGAGCTTCAAACGACAGCTACATGAGATTGTGCTTAATATTTCGAAAATGGTGATTACATTACAAATGTTAAAAAACTAGCAGAAGAATGTGACATATGGACCAATCAGATGAAAAAACTATTCACCAAGTTGCAAACAGTTAATAGTATGTTAATATTATCGGTATTAGTATTTGTAATATTGCATTTAACAGCTAATGGAATTACAAATTCAACAATTTTCTTCTGTTTACACAAGTGCGCTTTATGTGTAGTTAAACCTAATATTGTCGTAAACAAACTTTTATTATTCTGTCTTAATACATTTTTACATTTTCCCTGCATCATCACGCTGGAGGAAACCTGCTAGTTCAACGATATATATATATATATATATATATATATATATATATATATATATATATATATATATATATATATATTTTAATATTGTAATAACTAATAACATTCTTAATCACTAGAACTAATTCTCCAAAAGATTTGAAAAAATATGTAGTTCCAAAAATGTTGAGAAGAAAATAGAATCCAAGGGAAAGATGCAGAGAACCAACAGTTGTAGTTGTTAAAAGAATACTAAATCAAAACAATTCTGCATTTGTAAATTCCATGCCCAGCGGCTCTAATATTAAACTAAATGCCACCAAAACATTATAGTTTAAACACATTAAATGGTAACAGATGTCATCTTTCTTCCATGCTAGGAGTACCTTTAGGTTGATTAATTTTAAAAAGAGGAAAAAGAACTTCATGACGGTTGGTTGTCACTGATACCAATCATTAATCATCAGTCATCTAATTATCATCAGTCAGTCGTCGGTGCCAAAGTAACGGTCACCAAATTCCCCAAGACCAGGTATGACGCGATACTCTTCATTCAAAGCAACATCAATCTCTGATGTTACTATCTTCACTGAAGGAAACCGTTTTGAAACACAATGTATTCCTTCTGGGGCCTAATTAAACACATGAATATAATGAGTAAAAAGATCAGGGCATGAATACGTAGGTGGAAATGTTGACCATGTAATGATATATCTGAAACGGGTCAAAGACTTCAACTAAAAAGGAATATGGTCTCCCAAATTATTTTATTCCAAAGACTATTTCTTAAAAAGAGAAAAGCCCATGTAATAGAAATGAACTTTCCACCTCTACATAGGTAGTATGACCATGAAACCAGGCCATAAATATTAACTCACCGAGACGAGGTTGAGGAATATTATGTGTGATTCCGGCACACCTTTCTGTATCAGTAGCTCAATTGCCTGGTTAACTGAATTACCTGAAAGCCATATCACACGTAACGGTAATTCAGTTTGCAATCAAAACGATAATCATCCATCACCATCACACCAAATTTGCAGAACTTCATGAATTCCCTGAGTTGTCCTCTTAAAAACTGGAACCTCACCATTTCTCAAAAGTTTTTGAGTTACAATGACCTATTTTGTCCACTGTTTATTATTATAAAACCATCATCTTGGTCAACTGTTGCAATAAATCTGGGACTTGTGAAGACTGACCATTCAACAATTAACAAAAATCAAAGAGTGAAGTGTATACATAAAAAAAGCAAGGGCGAGAAAACCTGTAGCAAGAACGGGGTCAAGGAGAAGCACATGTCTTTCTGAAATGTCTGTTGGGAGCTTTTCATAGATAAGCTGCATATATTATGGAAGATATTTATTATTTCATAAGAATGATATTCGTGCAGAATGTGCAAGCAAAACCAATAAACCAAAGAGATATTTACCTGCTTCCCATTGTCACCATCACGGTGGATAAGGATTTTTCCAATTTTTATGCCTTTACAACATGCGCGCAATGCGTTCTCCATACTTTCCCCACTGTAAAAAGAAAAACAAAAGAAAATCATAGGTTACTGAATTGCATTGAATATCAAGCCATCACCAAGACACATTCACCGCTTCAATTTAAGAAAAGCAAATCATTTTGTCACGAACAGTTCATTATACACTATTCCCCGCTCTAGATGTTAAGTCAATGGAAGTGCCAACAATTACCACTTTCAGGCTTGGAACTTATTTAGTTATTTTAATGTTCTGGAAATTGAAATATAAAGTTATCATGATTATGCCGTCACAGAAGTTACGATGCTTCAGATTATAAGCAAAATTTCAGTTCTCACGAATAATGATACAAACAAATGACATAATCAGATTATTAACTGTACAAAACTACAAACCATAAGATTATAAGGCCCATAACCCGCCTACTATGCTCATAAATAAACCAGTTGCCACATTAGTGCCTCACTCAAATGGATAGAAAAAAGTTAACTAAAAAGAAATGGATCACAGAAGTTAAAAGTGGCGCAAAGTGTATTTTTAGTGATTGAGCTCTCCTAAAACCTTTTTTCAGAAGATTAGATAGTTAACCTGACACTGTTTCATTACCCGACCAACCCACCCCTGTTGCTACCTCTATATAGTCTCGAACTAGGAGGTACACACAAAAAGCGTTTAGGTGAAATAATAAATCATGTCCTTTATGATAACAAAAGCACAAGCACTTGCAATAACACATCTTTTAATGGTTGAGAATTACTAACCTTCGAACAATAGAGACACCGCACAGTTTTTTGCAAAAGTCAACTCCACTATATACCGATCCTGCAACAAACAGTAACCTGTCAATGATATTCAGGCAACTATTTAAAAAAGATCTAAAAGTGGAAAACTGCTATTTCCTTATTCATGCAAATTCACCTTCTCATACAAAATAACATTACAAGTAATGCATGACAAGTTGACAACATGCATCCAGTAATTCCAGCACCTTAAGTAATTTCATAAAAAAACAAACAGTAAACCGTACCTGTTGGAGTGACTACCTGCATCTCAGTAAATGGTAAGTGACCAAGGCCATGTTCCACAACCAGTCGAATTAGCCGGTCGGAATAAAATACAAAATCATGTTTTGATATCTCTTTATCCCGAATTAGAGTATGCATGCCTCGAATCTGTAACACAGATCTTAAATCAATGTATATGTCTTACTAATAATAATAATAATTTGATTATCAGAATAATGTTGCTTATCCATATGTCATGCAGCATTAAGAGTGTATACCTGGAATGTTGACTGAATTACATATATGTTGGGATATATTTTGCAAAGGTCATGCTGACCAAGCTTTGTGCGTATATGTTGCACTATCAAGTCTATTGCCACATGATTATCGCCTCCTCTTGGTATGATGACATCAGCATACTTTTTTGAGGGAAGAACAAAATCATCAAAAGCAGGTTTAACGAACTTTGCATACTGCACAGAATAATTTTGCCAGATGTTGGTCAGAACTAGATGATTGACGAACCTTAAGAAAACTCCAAAGAGATACTCATTGAGAAGTTTAGAAAGTAGAGAAATGTACCTGCTCAAGCACAGAATTTACATCCCTGCCCCTCTCAACTGTGTCTCGCCTTATTCTACGAGCAAGTCTAACATCAGCATCTAGTAGCAACATTTGTCAACAAATAAAGAAGACATGTTAGTTAGGGCAATGAATATAAATTCATTAATCAGGACAAATGTATAAGTTAGTTATAATTTGGTATCGTAATGAGGTCAACAGAAGGTATTACTGCAACCATTATGTGAAATATAGAAAGACTTCATACATACACAAAGACTAAAGAATAAATTGTAGGCTCCACAAAATACGGTTACAATTAGGGATCATAGAATGAAAGCTAACGAATAATAATAAACACCTGTGTCTACAAATATCTTCATATTCATCAAGTCACGAACCCTTTGATCATGAAAAACCAGTATTCCCTCCAAGATAATTACATCAGATGCATTAACCTGACAAGTACACAAAAAATAAGTTAAGGGGTAATCTTCAATGATAAGATTTTGGTAAATTGGTAATATTAACCTGACAGCTGCATTCCAATCAAGCCAGTAAGTTTAGAAGCGAGTACCTGACGGAAGGATTCAGAACATCTCCTGTGGTTTTTGAAGTCATATATTGGAAGATGTACCGAGTTTCCTTTTTTGAGCTTCTCAATGCATTCTAACATTTGCTCTGTGTCAAAAGCATCTGCAGCAACAATAATTTTTCATTTTACAGCATGAGGTGGCAAATTGAAAAAAGATAACCTAAACTAATAAGAACATTACCAGGGTGATCAAAGTTATACTCGTGGACTCGTTCAGATTCTTCAGCAGTCAACCCACGATAAAATGAATCCTACACAACAGACAGAAAAAGACATTTTAGAGAACTTCAAGGGTTCTTTTCATTCAGGTATAGAAGTTAGCTATTTGCAACAAAGAAAGAATCATGCATAAGTTGATCAACAAACCTAAACACTAGAAATCTTGTATCTAGCAAGACTAGCGTGTGTCAGCATCACGACAGCCAATATGTCTATTTAATAGAGGTGTTCCAAAATTTTAGTTTATAAAAAATTAAATAATACTAACCTCCAAAATAAATTATAATTAAGTTGGTAAATTTCGCCCCATCCTGCCCTCTTCCCTGGCTATCTGCTACTAGCCATGCCCCTCACTGTTATTAAGCTAGATTACAATAACCGGTAATAATCGGCCTCAAATCGGATACAATAATAAGGCAAATTGGATTTTAATAATCCAAATTATGACTCATTGGCCAACAATAATCCATACCAACAATTTAACCAGTTACACACCTAACTTCCACTTTCGTTGCTAAGGACAATCCCAGTCACATATATACATAATCATCACCGATTTACACTTGATTTCACCCACATGGATGATTACGAGTGAAATGGGGAAACATACTTTTCTTGTGAGCAAAATCAAGTGTCCATCTAGTGTAACTCTATAATAACTATGTGATTGATATTGCCCTTGGCAACACAAATAAAAGTTAAAGAGTGCCAACGGTTAAATTGCGAGTTAGTATCAGCCATTAAGTCTTAGTTTAGATTATTAAAATCCAATTTGTTTAACAATAAAAATAATAAATAACTCATTTGGTCAAACCATACCCTCCCTAATTATATTCGTACACCTTTGAAAGTGATCTAGTGGGAAGAGTATCACTTAAAAACTCTCATTGTCAGCCTTCACTACCGTACTAAAAATGCAGTTTAATAACAACAACACATCACCTGATTGACAAGAACAACACGGTGATCATGAAGTTGTTGAATAATCATGTCACAAACCGTCGTCTTACCAGAAGCAGTACCACCAGAAACCCCTAAAAATATCAACAGAATCAAATACGCATAAAATTGAAACAACTGACTCGCCAATTAGTTAACGAATCAGTTTAGTGAACGCAAATATTTGATAAAACATACCGATGACGAATGGCTGTTTAATTGATTCAGCAAGGATGGAAGAGGAAGGAGATCTTGGAGAAGAACAGAATCCAGCATCGAGATGCAGGCCGGAGAAATGAGGACCGGAAGCGGCCTCCATGACGGCGTCTATGGCCGTCGTCATCGTAGACGTGGAGTAGAGTCGTTGGAAAATAGATTAAAAGGGGTGTGTGGGGTTTTTGCGTTGCTCATAAGCTGTTTTACCGTCTTTATTCTTTACCATGCTCAATAGTCAATGCTAGGATGTTCAAAAAGTTAGCTTCGGGTTTGGAAAAAGCTCTAAGATCATACGGTGTGGTGTGGGCGTGGAAGTCACAACCACATCGGAACACCACTCCGTAGACACGTTGTGGCTGGCGTGGTGAAGGAGCGGGAGGAATTCTATCGGCGTGGGGGCAATTATGGGTGAGGTGGAGACTCTTGATTGGTGGGTGTAGTTTAATTTTGTTTTGATTGGTTAATGTTATTTTTTTCCTCTTCCAGGCCATTTCCCACTCCATGCTTTTTTCTCCACGCCATAATGCTAATGCTGACATGGTTGTTACATGACATTTCACGCCCATTCTTCATGCTCTCCCACACCGTGTGGTCTAAGATGTGTTGTAGTCGAAGTTACAACCTGGATTCATTCTCTAATATTGTGACACATTACGCTGACTAGATGCCTACTCATTACTTTGTCCACTCGCGTCCCCCTCGCTTGAGCCTGTTGTGGTAACTTCACCAGTAGCACCCCAAAACACTCACATTTTTCCCAATAGTGCCAGCCACCACTCTCACGCCTCCGTTCGCGTCCCATCTGAAGCTTGGTCGTTGTGGTGTTCGCGAGCCACCGTGGAAGCCACGGGGCTAGCACCCCACATTCACGGCTCCACAACGCATAGTCTAAACAAGCAGAGTTAAGTCGAGTCTCGGTCAGGGTTGGCTCGCTCAATTGCTTGTTTAAACCAAACCTCAAATCTAATGTATATGAAAAAGAAAACATAAATAACATATATGATAAGTAAAACAAATAACGAGTCAAGTCACGAGCTGGTTCAAGCTTTTTACGAGCCGAGCTCAAACTCAACTTTTTCAGCTCTAACTAATAAACAAGATGAGCCATGTTGGCTCGTGTAATTTCAAGCTTGAGACCGAGTCCAACCTGGCCCGACTCATTAGCTAGTTTGTCTAATGAAAACATCTAAAGGCCGAGACTAATTACACAAAACAAAAAAATATTTAATTTAATTTTTAGGTTTCAGAGATTTACTATGGAAATAGTATTTTCTAACCTTGACAAAACAATAACAACTAGATTAATAATTTTAGAAGTTAAATATAAAACTTTGATAATCGACTCTAATGCTTATAAGAATTGATGTAATGTGGATTTGGATCTATCACAGGCCATGTTGATCCATATACTTTATTGCGAGAACAAACAAAACCAATTAAAATGGACTTTAAATCAGTCTATTTTTTTTATGAACTAGCCGGTGTAAATCAAAATAGAGCGATGTTATTTTCACAAGTATAACATAATAGTTTTCCTTTCTGGTACATTATGATGTTATTTGTGTACATAAAAGTGTTTAGGCACCACTTAGACCAACCGGTATGGGGGCCGGCCCATGTCCGGCGCCGGACCCTCACACTGACCCCCTATGCCCGACCCCAGCACACCCGGCTCCCATGTGCCGCCCCTGCTGGTCCATTTTTTGCACAAATTTCAATAAAGCCCGTTGGGCAACGCCTCTTTTATAAAAAAAATGTTTTTTTTTAACTTTAAATACAATTCAACCTCCCATTTTTTATACCGCATTCATCCAAAATCCACCCGCTCTTCTCATCAACTTTATAAATTTCTTATCTTTTTTTTATAAAAAAAAACATGAATCCTTTCAACCCGAACAACCCGAACCCGAACCCGTTCAACCGAACAACCCAAACAACCCGAACCCGAATCCTTTTTCCACGTCCGATTACACACCGGCTATCGACCCCTCTTGGGCGACACCCTTTCGGGATTCCAACAAACACCGAACGCCTTCAATTCCATGTCTCAAGTCCAACAAATGCATCAATATCAAGCTCTTCAACAAATGATGCTCCGAAACCCGTTAGAATCTCAACCAACGTTAGAATCTCAACCACCGTTCGAATCTCAACCTCGATCATCTCTGGTTCGACTCGACGATGACGTCGAAGTCGTCCCCGAGAGCCCACCGCAAGGAAAGGACGCAAAAAAACAAGGGGAAAGCGGCTCAAGACGATTCGAGCTCCAAACCAAAGCAAAGCAAAGACCTTGGTCTAAAAGGAGGAGGAAGCGCTAGCGATGGCGTGGGTCAAGTCGCCTACTAACCCGGTTGTCGGTATGAACCTAATACTCTATTTTTAATTTAAAATTTAAAAAGATTTTATTTTTATTTACTAATGTTATTTTTTTAAATTTAGGGAACAACCAATCGAGTAATAGCTTTTGGAGGAAAATAACGGATGCTTTTAACAAGATTATGGAGCACCCCGACCCACGCGATCACGAGTCCGTCTCTTCCAAGTGGCGGAAACTGAGCACTAAAATCAACCGCTTTAGCGAAATTTACAACCGCTATTACACTAATCCTCCTAGCGGTGCAAACGAAGTCACCATCCTCAACCTTGCTTTGGAAAATTGGGATCCGAAGGGTAGAACCACGTTCCCACATCTTCAAGCTTGGAAAATTTTGAAGAAAGAAAACAAATGGAAACCGGTTCGGAACGAAGTGGCGTCCGCCAAACGGAGTAAAACTTCCAAGTCTGGAAGTTATAGCGCGGAAGGCTCCACCGCTCGTTGTCAAATAGACATAAACGACGAGCCGGAGGAGTTTGACGAGGTGGAGGTTGAGGTGCAAGAGTTGGAACGTCCCGTTGGAAGGGACGAGGCGAAAAAAGCGGCGGCGACCGAAAAGAAAAAAACGGCGTCTTCCGGGAGCGATTCAAAAATGAATGAGTTGATAAACGAGATGCGTTCGTTCCGAGAGATCACGGAGAAAAAAATGAATATAAGAAAGATTTGTCGGCCGACTTCGCTCGAGCGAGTGATTTTAAAATTCTACAGTTGGATCTCGATACCGTACCGGAGGATGAACGGGAGGTTTACCGGAGGACGTTAAAAGAAAGTGGACCTCGAAGTTTTATTTTTAGGAATCGTATTTTTTTTAGGATTCGAAAATTTTATTTTTTAGGAATCGTAATTTTTATTTTTTAGGAATCGTAATTTTTATTTTTTAGGAATCGTATTATCTTGTTTCATGTTTTATTTTATTTAATATATGTAGTGTTTTTATAAAACTAAATTAATAAAAACTAAAAATTAATTTGATATTAAAGTGGGGTATGCCCATCCTCCACCCCCTTTATTTTGGTGGGAGGTCCATCCTTTTGGGGATGGGGATGTGGCGCTGACGTGACGGTCCATCCCCATGAGGATGGGCCTCTCCATACCCTCTAGTCTTATAGTTTGGGCAATGTTGTGGTCGACACAAGATTGCATCTTAGTATCATTCATACAACCATACTTGGGTTTTGTGACTGGGAACAAAGGGTTTGATATGAAGCCTCTTGTGTGAAATGCTTAAATTGATAGTCTCTTAAAGGTATAACATAGCTTGTCACTGATAGTTGATATCATATGAAATATGTATTATTTTTAAGCTTATAATATTAAATTTATATGGTAATAATTAATTTGGGAGATTTTGAAGGCTCTCCTTGTCTCACATGAATATGAAAGCAATATGCAACTGTGTACAATAAAAGCACATCCATTTTGGTTATTTCCTAAGAATATCACAAAATCACTTTCAAAACGCACATTCAACATTCAAGTCCCCTTAATCACATAATCGAACAACCAAACCAAAACTGTAGGTTCATAATCATCCACGTTCAGTTGCGTTCGTTCAATTTGACTATATTCTACGTTCTATACAATATGTAACGTTTGATCATTTCCTCACATGAATATAACTTTTGGTCATGTAATAAGTATCCTATTCGAATGGTTCAACATCACATAATCTTTTCAAAACACGCTTTCAAATCCTATTATCGCAGCATAATAAAAGAACTAAACTGATCCGGGGCTAGGATCGTCCATGTTTAGTTATGTTCTATGTTCTGTATTGTTCAACATGACAAATTTCAGTTATGTTTAATATGCATGATTATATTTAAAGATTAAAAAATAAGAAGAGTATAACTGGAGTTACAAAATCATTAGATATACGAGATACCACTTCTCGTTTCTATACGTTCTTGATTAAAGTTTAAGAACCGGCTCATAACCAAGCATCGTGGTCAGGGGCAGGGTAAAGGCTCAAGCGTACTTTCTTCTTACATCCGTTTGTAGATGGGTTACAAACCTACGACTAGAAAGCACCCTCGGTAAGCACCCTGGAACCCGCACAATCTCCGCCCATTTCTCTCTCTTCGGCTTTAACTCACCACCATGAACTGCCGCCGCTTGAAGGCTACCCACAGTTTCCTCATCAAAGTTACGGTTCACTCTTGGACTCTCACTGAAAAGTTCAGAAAGCCTCTTGCTCTTCTTTATTGGACGAGTAAATGGTTGAGATATGGTCATAGAAAGCTTGTCGTTGTAGCTATCAATGGCGGGTGCGCCACCCTTTATTGGTGGAGTTGTGGCAGCAAAGTTACCGTGCATCGGTGTATTGCCTCTTGATGGTGTAAATTCTGCAAATAAATCATTTCAATTCTAAAAACACCAAATAAGAACAATATATCACAGAATCAATTACTTGTGATCATACCTCCATTTACACTCATGAAATCAGATTCACAGTCGGATTCTAACCATGCTTGTGAATCGAAAAACGTCTCATCTTTACTACCTGCAAATAAGAAACTAATATCATCAAGTTCAATAGACCAAATGAATAGTCAATAAAACCAAAATATAAAAAATAAAAAATCAACAGTCAACATAAGGACTCTCATGCCAAACCAACATTATGCCTTCTGCGCACAAAGAGCTTACAGATTTTATTTTATTTTATTTTATTTTGTCGAGTGGAAACTTCTCAGAAATTTACCCATCCCGGATTGCTCCCACTCAAACATGTTTGACCGGAAACAGAATAACTTGGGATTCGATAAAGAGTTGCAAATAGACCCACCAATGATCACCCAGAGTCATAAAGTGACAAAACCCATAAGCATGGTCGCAAAAGTTGCTAGACGCCCCCTAGTCGGTCGGAGTTGAGAGTACTCGGCCTAGACGGAGAGTAATCGGGGAGTACTCGGCCTAGACGGAGAGTATTCGGGCCTCGGAAACCTACCGCGTAGCGATTACTCAGAGAGTACTCGATCTCCGAGACCTTGATTCACAACCATGCCCATAAGTTCATAACATTTCTAGACCAAAAACCGAACCGTGAACACAAAAACCAATTTAGACAAAAGTTTAAAACTAATAACGAAACCAAAAAAAAAAAGTCAAAACACTCCCGATTTAATCAAACAAACAACATAATAAACACAGTAATCGAGGGTAGAAAACGAAAAACAATACCAAAATGGAGAGATTCATCGGTTGATTGAAGAGGAGGCAGCTGAGGTTTAACAGGAACATTGCCATGGATGATCGGAAGTTTTTCTTTAATCGGCGAATGAGGTATGATCGCGACGTGATTAATATCAGGTTTTGGATCAGACCCAGATGATATGTGAACCTTAATTGCACAGGATTTGTGATGCTGCGATGAAACACAGGCACCCATTTTTTTTATATAATTTGGATTGCAACGATTATTATTCTGATTTCTAACCAAACGTCAACTACTAATAATATTATTGGATTGTAAAGGTGTAGAAGAGGTAAAGGACTACAAGTGGATGGTGGGTTGGGATTTAAAGGGGGAGTATGAGAAAATGGAGTTAATAATTGAAGGGATTGAGGAGGAGGATTTGTTACTTGAATTGATTGATTGGGAAGTGTTCGGTAATGTTGTTATAGGCTCGCTTTGGCAGCATCACTTTGATTTCAAATCTGTCTGCTTTTTGTTTATAAAGCAAAAGGCCAAAATTACCAACTTTGCTATTTAACAAAGACGAGGTTTTTATTTGGTATAGGATCATTGTATTTAACTTATGGTTGATTAGGGATGGTTAAGCTGATGGTTATTCACATTTAATTCTTTATTTTTATTTCCATAATTACACTAAAAATTACAACTTATTCTATTTTGTTTTGAATTAAATTTTTATATCTTTATCATTACTTCTTTCTCCTTTATTCAAAATCACTTTTAGAAATATTAAAAAATATATATGGATGGATAGTGTAAATTTAATTAAAAATATAAATATTCAAAATCACCAAAAAATTTAATTTCTAACATCATATACGAATTAACGTAAATTTAAACGTGTAAATTTAATTTCTAACATAGATATTCGATAGGGTAGGGATCGTAAGAGAAGTTCACCATATTTGAGAAACTTGAGAAGCATTCTGGACCACACATTTTCTTAAGCTTTTCAACGAATAGCTTTGGGAAAATGTGTGGTCCAGAATGCTTCTCAAGTTTCTCAATTAGTCTGGTGCTTCTCACATGATCCTAACCCTATATATATAGAGAAAGAAAGTGTAAAATACATTACGGCTTAACGTCCGAGTGTACGCGACCAAATTTATGCAAGTTCATTTGAAAATCACGCACGTTAGAAAATCATAAAACCTAATCCCGCATAGAGGAAACATAAATCACGCACTGGTCATGTTTCTCCATCTTCTGTTCTACAGTTTGAATACGAGGGTCGATATTTTGATGAAACTTTTCAAAATTAACGATGAATTCGAACCCAATTCGATGAAATTGACCGAACAATAGCCTATTTTAAGTGAAACGATGTAACGCCCTAACACTTTTTTATCCAAAATTCGCAGCGGAAATACGGACCTAAAAATCTCTTTCATTACAACCATTCTTTCACATTAAATACTTTAATCCTCTCTATAAACTAATTAAAAACCTGACATACTTATATTAAATTACGTGACCACGCACACCCACGTACAATCCATGTCTTGACTCGATCTTCGACCGCATACACTCAATGATGAGAAAATCCATAAATCCGTACAACCTGCAGTCACCACATACAATCACATCGTTAGCAACCGGTGACATCATACATAAATTTTTAAAACATGTATAATCATGCGTCAACGTCTCTTGATCTCGCTTATGTAAATCCATTAACTCATCCATTCGAACACATTCGTCGCACTTCAATTCCGAACCTTCAACTTCCATTATTAGTATACCTGCA
This sequence comes from Scalesia atractyloides, assembly GCA_947069175.1. Lineage (NCBI taxonomy): Eukaryota > Viridiplantae > Streptophyta > Magnoliopsida > Asterales > Asteraceae > Scalesia > Scalesia atractyloides. The sequence goes on from CAMTDV010000010.1 coordinate 79,547,388, forward strand.
TTTCCATTACATTCTCAAAAGAAAACGATCAGCATCATTAGACTTCTTTCATTTATGTGAGTTCACGTATACACATAAACAAGTCTCATTCATTCGTGCACATAGTAAAATTCCAATTCATACATACATAAATTTCCACCTTTACGCGCTCATAGACATACTGTTTTATGGATTTCAACTACTTTCACCAATTAAACTCATTTCCATATGTATAACTACTTACTTCATCTTTAAGCATAATATCAATATGTAAGTTCCCTTCTTTACCCATACTTAATAGAAACTCTTTCTTAACCCCTTTCAACTCATTACCATAAAAACTTACCTTAGCACTACCATTGAACCATACCTTCTTACATAGTACTTAATAATTACCATACATCAATACATTACAAAACTAAAGGGTAGGTCCGAAGTTCACTTACCTTACGCATCCGTATTTGCATTCGCTTACTTGAGTCTTCTTGGTCTGTTAGCCTTCCACGCTCCTATCCATCTTGACATGATCCCTATACTTTCATGTCATTACATTCACATTCATGTTTGCATATATGATTTTGCACATGAATGATCATATCAATTTCATATCTTACATATGACTTTCATTAGTCAATCCAAATAATCATAAAGCATGCTTAACATCATTCCAACATGATTACCACATGAACTATATCTAAAAAACACCTCTCATGTTGGTTTGCTTGTCAAATACGTTATCATCATATTCTATACATGTTTACCCATCACTAGCATATCATCACATATTATTGTCATTTAGACATTTCATCAAACACTTGGTGTGCGTACTACTTTCTAAGCATAATGTACAAGCATTTCATGCTTTTCTTCCTAGTTATCACTTTCATTTATCAACACAAGTAAACATCATACAAACTCGATACCATACCTCATCTATATACAAGTACACACCACATACTACACATATTCATAATCAAGTTCATATCATTTCATGGATTAAACATAAACCCACTTAGCTAAATGTGGTAATTCATCCAAACACCCAAATTTTCGCAATTTACTAAGAATCTTCACATAGGGTTTGTTCCTAAACGTGCATACATCACTAATTTAGCCATAGCTTCTCTAATCCATACATAATTCGCGATTATGATGATTATTCAAAATTTACAACTTCCCAAATCATCAAAATTTTACATACCTTATGATCCCCTAGTTTGGGTGATCATTAATTCACGTTCGGTTGTGAATTCGGGCTTCGTTTAGACCTTCAATTTGATGATTATGTTGGAAGTTAGGGTTTGGCTCAAGTAGCCTTCTCCTGCTCGATCCAGAACACACACACGAAGTGTGTGTGTATGTGTGTGTTTCCATAAATAAAACAACTTTCAAACTATCCCACTTTGGTCCCTCATGTTTCGTTTTAATTAAATAATGCTACAACTCATCGTTTATTACTAAACACACCAATAATCAACTAGGCTAATTATTCCTAGTTATTATTCATTTACGGGTTAACTTTTATCATTAACGGTACCTTACCCGTTTCTTAGTAGTAACCGGGTTTAAATTACCAAACCCGTTTTTGGGGTGTTACAAACGAAAAAAAATTGAAACGAATTGGTCGAAATTGATCAAACCCAGGCGGTCTGAAAATTTTATACAATCCCGCATGTTGTAATTTGCCAGCGGTACATTAAGCGCAATTGTACAATAACCTACCCCTATATATATATATATATATATATATATATATAGTTAAGATTTTGAATTCATAGGTTTTAGATTCTGTTTATGTTGATGTTATGCCTCGATTGTAAAAGTATGATGGTTTTTATTAAAAAAAGATATTAAATAGATGGTTCTATTATCGAGATTAGGAATTTGGGTTCAAAACTGATAAAAACTAAGAAAAATATAGAGATTTATTAAAAATAAAAGTGTGTTGATGATTTCACTTGAATAAATAACGAAAATTAACCAAAATTTTGATATGTAGGAGTTCTGGTGCTATATATTTACAGTTTTATAGAAAAACACATGAGCGTAATGTATAATTTACTCTTTTATTATCTGCATTAACGATCGCATGTGTGACTAGACCGGGTTCATTTCATACAAAACACGCATGTAACAATATCATGTCTATGTTTAATTATTATTACATAGTATATAAGCCAATTTTGAATCACTTTTTATATTAAACTAGAGTAAATTGCACAAAACGTCCTTTAAGTTTCACCAATCTTGCTGGTTTCAGGCTGACTGAAAATCCAACACTACTTCCCCAGAACCACCTTAAGTCTATTTGCCAGAACTTTCGAGATCACTTTACTTATAATTCCCACGAGATTAATCGGCCGATAATTGTTCAGCTCCACCGGGTCCTTGACTTTAGGGACAAGAGCAATAAACGAGGACCCTCTTCCGCAACTTGTCTTCCCTTCCTTATGAAATTGCAGCATTATATTGACAAAATCATTTTCAAACAGGTTCCAAAAATGCTTGATAAAATTGAAATTGAAACCATCCAGGCCAGGAGCTTTATCCCCGCCACACCCGAACACAACTTCTTTTATCTCACTTAACGAGAACGGTTCCACTAGATTGTTCCTGCTTTCCAACGACAATTTCTTTATAATATCACAGTCAACCCCCGGTCTGAACGGAACCTTCTCAATAAAACGCCTCCTAAAAAATCCCATAACCTCCTTCTTAACTAACGCAGGTTTATTAACCCAATGACCCCCGATAATAAGGCCCGGGATCGAATTCTTCGCTTTCCTGTTATTAATCATACCGTGAAAATATTTCGAGTTTTCGTCTCCCTCTATCGCCCAACGAATCCTAGCACGTATAAAACTTTTTAATCTTCTCATTTCATAGTTTTCTTCATGATCATGTTCACCAAAAAAGATTTAAGAACCAACCCAAAAGAAGATCAGTATAAAACTTTGGATTATTATAGCACAAATTTATGCAAAAGATAGAGAAACAAGTGGTGTAATATTAACAACAGGAAGAGATGAAGCCCTAGTCTTTTGCACACTCTCTCTTAGAATCTTCAGACCCATATGCCTGCAACATTCAAGAACCAACTATAATGGGTCAATAAAATCACCAAACAACACTTGAATCAAACACAAGCTTACCTGCCAAGCATTAGAAGAGTAGCCTGTGGGTTGGTCCCAGGTGAAATCGAGAACACTGAACCATCGATCACTCGAAGCGAACCAACACCAATCACCCTCAATTCAGAATCCACCACTTTCTCCACTAAGCATCCACGTAATGCCATATCGTGTTCACTGTACGCCTGCAAAACTCACCCATCTCCTCATCACTCGATAGGTTCGCTGGTAATCGCGCACCCACAAACCTAAACTCCCCATGAGGCCAGTTCCAAAATCTAAAACCAGACATGGCCTGGGTCCTAAGCAAATCCGTGATTTTACGCGTTCCATTCACACACCTCTCCAAATCCACTGGATTACTAAAGTAGTTAAAACTTACAGCCGGATTCGTTGTGATTTCTGTAGATGCCAACCGGAGTGATCCAGCTGATAACGGCCCGATTATCTTCTCCATGATGTGAGCCACACTAAAATACCACTGAGCCGAGTGAGGCCGTCTGAAACCCGAGTGAACAGGCGGATGATAAGGGCGAACAGTAGACGACGCTTCAAGATAAGCACCGGACTCAGTAATGCCCACCACCTGTATGAGAGAATGCTCCAGTAAACTCGGCGACAAAAACGATATACCATTTCGCGGATTATCATACAAAAACTCCCCTACAAACTCCAAATCATTCACAACCGGAATCCCCCAAGACGAAAGCTTGTGCAGGTGAGTAATTAATCCCGGAGCGGTTATAAAACTCGTCATCCGCTCGGCTGTAAAATCCGGTTTTAATCGCGCTACTTCCGCCTAATATCCGGCCTCTGGCGTTCGGAACACCTTCATCGGAACTGAAAGCTTGTGCAGGTGAGTAATAATTGTCGATTTGACGGAGTGTTTGAATAAAACCTTCTTGTTTCATGACGTTAGGGTTTGTGTACGGTACATCGCCTCTTTCGAGAAGTAATACGCAGTGGTTGAATGATAGTGTGGCTGCTAACGGACATCCGGCGGTGCCGCCGCCGAAGATGATGTAGTCGAAGTAGTCTTCCGGTGGAAGTTCGGTGGCGTTGATGAAGAACGTTGCGTACGGTGGACCTGAAGTGAAATAAATTGAGAGTTTTGTTAGTTTAATGAATTATTTGATGCATTTGTTTACTTTTCACAAGAGCAACGTGAATTGTATATATCATATATAATATATGGTGGAGGAGAAGCAGGTTTTGAACTAGATTTATATTTAGAGAGAGAAGATAAAGAGAGAGATGAAAAGACGGTTTTACCCTCACATGCTATGCATGTGAGGCCATTTAACATGGATTAGTAACTGAGTTAGTGATAAAGGATGAAACATGCAACAACATTAATCTTAAAGGCTGGTTTTGACAACTTTTAAAGATTAAGGTTGAAACCAGCAAGATTAATGAAACTTAAAGGACGTTTTGTGCAATTTACTATTAAACTACGACCATTTTATGGTCAAACGCCAAACGAACGAAAACATATTTTTTTATTTTTATCGTTGTCTTGAACTTACAGCTTAATTAATTAATGGTTTCGGTATGACTAGACACCTATTATTGATAAATATATTAACATGTGATCGGAGCGGTCATAATACGCGTGACATGTATACATAAGAAAATATTGAGTAAATGCTTGAAATTTGAACAGATTAAAAATACCCAATTTAATATTTAAACCGAAAATGACATGCATGATTGATATATATACTCTCTTAGTAGTGGCGGAACTTGAACGAAAATTTAGTAGAGGCTGGACTCTTAAAAATCCAATATTTTACACTAAAAAAATTCATAAATTTTCGGTATAATTAAATGATAGGGGGCCGGGGCACCCCCGACCCCAATAAAACTTCGCCCCTACTCTCTAACATGTAAAAATTTAACATATATGCAAAAATACATTCAGTGGCGACTATGATGATGTGCGGGAGGACCTCCGCACAAGGTCCGTAATTCGAGGGCCACGCGATTTAAAAAAAATCCGATATAAGTCTGTTATTTTTTTAAAATATAAGCGCATTTACAAATATTTTTATGATTTAGAATTTAGCCCACTTGACATTAAGTTTATTGAGCCCGATACTAATTTGTTTTTTTAATAATAATAAAACATTATGAAATGGCATATTTTTCTGATCTGGAACATGATACATGAATTTTTAGAAACGGCTCTGCATACATTTAGGATATTTTTAAATATTAACCAATCATTAATCATGAAAATTGGTTTCCTCATATATCTCTATATTTTTTTTCTTCCCTTAAATTTAGTAATTTTTCATTTTCTTTCCTTAGAGTATTAATAGCTATTACTTTCTTCCGTTTGAAGTATTAGTAAAAATACAATATAACCTTTGTAGTTTAGTTTGAATTTTCATAAACATTATATTTTATAAGTTTTTTTAAAGAATTATTTTTGTTGTTGTTATCATTATTATTAGAGTTAAAGTTTTCATCTTAATTTTTCTTTTTTACAATAATATTTATATTTTGGTCTAAATTTTATAAGTTAACATGCTACAACTCGTGTGTGTGGTTTAACGTTTTTATGTCTATTTTTTGTAATTTAATGGCCTCGTAACAAGATGCAGGGTCGTTAATCGACTTAGTTATCCTTTACTATATTTTACGTTTCGATCTAATTTTTGCAATTTAACACGTCGCAACGCGCATACGTGATTCAACGTTTTTTACATCTACTTTTTTCAATTTAACGGTTCTTCCGAAAAACACGATTTCTAAATACTAGTTATTGATCATGTATGATATTTTGTTTTATATTCGGCAAATTATTGAATGGAATAACATAAAAGTTAAACCGTTTCCGTGGTATGCAACGATACAAAATTAACTCACTATATATATTATCTGTTAAAAAAATATAAAATATAGAGACCATATTTCAAATAAATAAATATGCAGCGTCTGTGAAATTGTTCCATTCACGTTTACCCCCTAGCCCGATTAAATGTTGATAAAAAAAAATAAGCAAGTTAGCATGAGGGGTTAGGTACGTGTTGTCGTGTTGAACTCTCAAGATGAATTCAGGTCGAACTTTGGATTTTTAATAGTTCATAAATGTGACAGTTTCGATTTGGTACTTTAGTCTTTTTGCATGACATGATCTATTAGTAACTAGTAAGTTAAATAGAAAATCTAAATTTTTAGTTAAAATAAAATGGGGTAAAATTGGTTTAAACATGATAAAAGTTTACCATAAAGGTTTGTTGGCAGGGCCCAAGGTAAGGTACGGAGTCAGCCGCTCCCCGTGAATTTTTTTTCTTAGCAAGTTAGCGTTAGATGCATGTTAAAACCTGAACGGCCATCGTGAATTTTTGGTATCAATCCCCATGAAACTTTGAGAATAGGTAAACGGCCGTCATAAATATTAGACACCAACCCAAAAAAAAAATTAATTTTGTAATTATAAAAAAATGTATACATATAGCATAATCTAAATAACAAATGGAGGTCTAGTCGCAGTCACCAGTTAGCCTTGCCGGTCTGCCTCTCTCGCCACCTAGCCTCATCAAGTCCACCGTTGTGATCCCTAAGTCGTCTACCTACCGCAACCCTTCAAGTAATCCACTACTGATCACTATTCAAAAACCACTTTTATTATGTATTTGAAATTTAGTTTAATTACGTAACTTGACCCGATGAAACCCGAACCGAATTTAAAAATTTAATATATAGTAATAGTTAATTGAACTTAAAAATTCCCGACCCCCATGAAAAAAAATCCGTCACCACCAACCCCTTTCCATATTCGATTTGAATCCAAAATATAAGAATTCTAGACTCGGTTAAAATTTTGATATTGTTGTAACATCCGTCAAAAACGGATTTACCAAACCCGCTCCGTTTATCAACCGAACAGTCAGTCAAAATTTTCGTTGCGAATTAAATGTCCAAAACATTTTTAAACGATCCGTAATCAATTATTATACGCGAATATATATTTAGTTTTTGAAAAACTGTTGAAAATCGCAAAATAAAAATGAAATGCTTCTGCCGGGTTTCGAACCCGGGTCTGTACCGAATCAGTTCAACACTTAACACATAACACTGAACCACTGCGCCAACTACTTTATTTGTGATATAATAGAATCATTTAATTGATAAAGTGTCGTTACGAATTCAAAATCGGCGCCCAAACGATTCAGTCGTCGGAATCCCGGAAATCCCGCGAATCTTAACTACAATTTACGTTATAACGTAAACCATTAACCAGATATCGGTTATAACCGATGTTTGAAGTCCGCGACCAAAATCAAAACCGCCGGAAAATTTAAATAACGAACACAGTCCGAAATCAGACCAAATACATTTCGATTATTCCCTATAAATTCACCCACAACCGACGACAAACACTTTCGCTCAAAAATCACACCTTTTCTCGGCGTAATTCCACTCGCCGGAATAAACCTGTTCGTCGCCGGAAAACCGGTTTCCCCACTGCCGAGTTTTTCTGAACCTCCTAAGTTTATACCGAAGTCACCCTTACTCTTTCCAAGATTTCCGGAGACTTGCTGCTGCAAGACACCTGACGCCGGAGTTGAATTCTGTCGCCGGAGTTCTGCCGGAAAATAGAGGATCCAGTCGGTATAATTCTCCGCCAAATTTCTTTTCCTTTTTCACAATTATCTCACCTTAATCAACTGTAAAACGCTAATAAACTGATAAGAATCTTAAACCCGTCGATTTCCGATTCTGGTTCAAACTAGATGAAGAAGACGATGAATTTCAGTATGTTATAAGTATAATATAAATCATGAAATTAATCGGGTTAGACACACAGTCCAGCGGTGGACTGTGTGCACATAAAACGTTATACATACAAAGGTCTCGAGTTCGATTCCCGTCTCACACACGCTGCCTTAATAAAAATCCATTTTTGTTTACTGAACCGGAGTCGCCTTAGATATATGTTAAGTATATTAATAACCGGAATAATAACCAAGTTAGACACACAGTCCAGCGGTGGACTGTGTGTTTGTTTATATCGCTGGTCACGAGTTCGAGTCCAGTCTTCAGCACCGACTCGGACCATTATCTCTTCTTTTTAATTAAGGCAGAAAAGGAAATAAATAATTAGTACTTAAGTATAATAAAAACCGAATGATATAACATGTTGAACACACAGTCCAGCGGTGGACTGTGTGTTGGATTAAACCACAGGTCCCGGGTTCGAGACCTGTGGAGTGCATGACCGTTTCGTTTAAACCGTTTTTAAAATAAAAAAGGATTTCTGTTTAATTCTAATTAATGTATATATGTAATTAAAATCGGATATATAACGGGTTAGACACGTAGCTCAGTTGGTAGAGCTGCGTGCACGCGTACGAGAGGTCTCGGGTTCGAGCCTCACTCAGCGCGCAATAATCTGCCATCGAACCGGTCAACGGTCAGGTCAACGGTCAAAGGGTCAGTCAACGGTCAGAAAAAAAATAAAATATTTTTATTATTTTTATTTAATTATTTTAATTAAAAATCAATTATAAATACTTAAAAATAACATTTTTAAGATTAGAAAATAGCCTCAAACTCACAAAAATGCACCCAACCATCCTACTAAAATAGTTTAATAAAATCCGTTTACTTACCAAACCATAATGCAATTTATCTAGGTTAAACCTCACTCGTTTAAAACCACTTCGCGTGCATTCAACGTCATCAACCGAACGCACCCACTGTGAGTGAATCTTACAATTCCCCTTTTAAATTACACGTTTTGGGGTGTGTCATGTGTTATGAAATTAATTAATTTATTTATTTAAACTTGTGCCATACCACATCATGACTTAAACTTAGATTGTTTTTATTGTTGTGATTCACTTATTGCCATTTGTCAAGTCATATGAAACTCATACATTAAGCCCATCAGTTCCTCGTGGGAGACGAGTAGAACATCGCGTGCTTCACATCAAATTCATTATTATTCATGTGTGTATCATTGAGTTTATATTGTTTGTGGTTGTGTTATTCATATTATCATGTTTATGCAATTCATTCATCAGGCCCCTCAGTTCCTCGTGAGAGACGAGTTGAGCATCGCGTGCCTTTAATTGTTCCATTATTGTTCATGAGTGTTTTCATTTAACATCTTATGATTATTGATCAAGTTACATCTAATTTTACTCATGTTTGGTTGTGCACATATTTCATAATCAATCTAAATAAATTGTTCAAATGTTTTCCATAGGATTCACTCGCCAACATTATGTTGATCCAAAAACCTTTTTACACATGATACAGGTGAACAGGTTGAAGCAAGGATAACATAGGATATGCCTTAGAAGAAAACAAAGAAGTTAGATTGTTAGTTAGATCATGTTGTAACATTATTGTAAATTTCCATTTAATTTGTATTAATGAATATGAAACGTTTAATAAATGTCATGAGCTTTGATGATAACCCAATCATGCCCCGATCACCTTATCCGCTGCGGGTCGGGGTGTGACAGATTGGTATCAGAGCCATGACTATAGGGATATAGGATAGGTTATTAGACCCTTAGAGCCTATACTATAGTCTGCCTAAATTTTAAATTGATTAGGTGGTTACATACAAACTTGTGATATTTATTTGTTTCATATTTGTTTACATTTCAGTCAAACATACATGCTCATATACATATTCATTATACATATATACATTATACATATATCGATGTTCATGAATTCAATTTATTTTCATATTCTCATTATCCAAAGATTTTGTGCAAATTTTCAAATCTCATCAAAGTAAGTTCTGCGACGGGCATGTAGTAACTGGAAGGGTACGAGTACCGGTAGTCGGAACGTCCTGTCTAGGCTGGCATTCGTATAAATCCAATATAACGGACCAGTTTGCCTACCTGGGGACCAACGATGAGAGTACGAAGGACCTATTAGGCCAAAGCATGCCACACCAAACGTCGTTCGAACTAACCCTACTTTGAGGTGTCACCGTGTCTACACCTGGACACATTCCGAACATCACACGTTGTATACATATTTCTCGATTTTCTCCGGGTTTTTGTGTATGCAACCAGGCAGAAACCGTGCGAACCATATGAAAAACCGGTATTCATGGGGGCCCACATGATTACACAGGTAAAGTATGGCGGCATGACGGGCCTAACAGCGAGCAAAGCCCAAGACATCCTATGGATGTAGTATTTTTGTATAATTATTTTATAAATGATCATTCTTGAATGCGACCCATGATCCCAAAAGCATCCAACTCATACTCTTGTCATGTATTCATTGTAGATGTCTTCTAACCTCGCCCGTAGGAAGACGAGAGCAAGAAAAGCCCGCGAACGCATGGCTACCTTAATCGCTCAACAAATGGCTGCCGTAATACCCAACATTGTAATCCAAGTTCAACAAGCACTTACCAATAATCCTGTCAATCAAGCAAACCAAAACATTTTCAACTCTCCCCCAAATACCACTAAATGTACCTACAAGCATTTCAAATCATGCGACCCTCCGAAATACAAAGGGACTGAAGGTGTCACCGCACTCCTCCATTGGTTTGAAGAAATGGAGAATACTTTTCTAAATTGCGATTGCCCTGATGATCGCAAAGTGCGTTATGCTACCGGTCGACTATATGGGATAGCACTTACTTGGTGGAATACAGAGAAGGCAAAACGAGGTGTTGAAGATGCTATGACCCTAACTTGGAACGAATTGAAGGAAATCATGACCAGACGATGTTGCCCAAGGAGCGAAATCAAGAAGCTAGAAGATGAATTTTATTCATTGAAGCAAATGGAAGGAGACCACACCACCTACAACAAAAGGTTCCTCGAATTACATCAAATGGTTCACAACATGTTTACTCCCCTCTACCGTTTGATCGAGCACTACATTCGTGGTCTTCCGTCAAAGATTCAAGACCCTGTGATAAGTACCAAGCCTGCAACTTTGGAAGCAGCAATGGAGCTAGCAACAGAGCTCACCGAGAACCGAATCCGAAACAAAGACTTCAAGGAGGAGAAGAAGAAGGATAAAGAATCGACTGAAACCTTCGACTCCACTCAAACCGAATCCCCTTCTCAACCCAATCCTAAGAGAAGAAGAGTTGGGCGACTTTTCGCTGCTACTCAACGAAATCAACCCGTTTTTCATGCCATACCCATCCGAGCTATCCCAATCACCCAAGTGGCACCCAACTCAGCTTACCCAAATAAGAAACCATATCTTGGACCTCACCCTCGATGCAACAACTGTTTTTATCACCATCCCCTTACTTTACCTTGCCGGCTATGTACAACTTGTGGACGCTATGGTCATGTGAACAATGTTTGTCGCACCTTTCAAGACCAAACCTTTTCCCCTACTCAAAACATGGCCCAAACTTATCACCAACCCCAATACCCCATGTTCCCATATGCGCGAGCCTGTTTCAATTGTGGCGACCCTACCCACCTTAGAAACACATGCCCTCAATTGGTTAACGTTATCAACACTCAAGCCTAATCAAACCCAGTTAACCAAGTAAACCAAGAAAACCTAACCACTATGCCACCAACAGGAGGAAGAGTCTTCAATATCAACGCCAATCCTGTCGAAGATAATGACGGACCAGATGAAGATACTCAGCTAGTCCCCTTCGCCGAAGATCCAGATTCAACTCCTATTGTTTAGTCTTGTGTTTTTCTTTATCACATGTGTAGACTGTTAGAGAAATTATTGGATATTATATATTATATATTGTTTTCAGTATATGCTTTTGCCGAGGCCGTAGCTCCCCATCCATCGAGGTTGAGTTTGATCCCCATTTTATTATGGGTTGATCAGGGCGTGCCCGCACGATCGGCTCCGTTTGGTTGAGCCTTGATCGGTTATTTCATTTTACATTTCAATACATGCAATACGCTCGGCTCCGTTTGATTGAGCCTTGAGCGCACATTTCAATTTACATTTCCAGTTCATGCAATACGTTCGGCTCCGTTTGATTGAGCCTTGAGCGCACAGACAATTTCATTATCAGTATCTTATGGTTGTGGTGTTTGTAGTAGAGTCGCATCGAACTAACCATAACTTTCGGATAAAGTCAACGAAAATTTGACAAGGATATGGTGGATACGCCGATGGTACTTCCTATATATAAGTATTCTTGTCAAATGATCGGAGGCATTATCAGGCAGTTATGAGAGGTTCCATGCATAGGCTAATTGTGTGATGGTTGTTTAGATTAAGTTGTTCAATTTCAGTACATTCAATACGTTCGGCTCCGTTTGATTGAGCCTTGAGCGCACATACAATTTCATTCAATACGTTCGGCTCCGTTTGATTGAGCCTTGAGCGCACATACAATTTCATTATCAGTATCTTGTGGTTGTTGTGTTTGTTGTAGAGTCGCATAGAACTAATCATAACTTACGGATAAAGTCAATGAAAATTTGACAAGGATATGGTGGATACGCCGCTGGTACTTCCTATATATAAGTATTCTTGTCAAATGATCGGAGGCATTATCAGGCGGTTATGAGAGGTTCCATGCATAGGCTGTTTGTGTGGTTAAGTTATTCATATTCAGTACATGCAATACGCTCGGTTCCGTTTGATTGAGCCTTGAGCACACAATTTCAATTTCAGTACATTCAATACGTTCGGCTCCGTTTGATTGAGCCTTGAGCGCACATCCATATCATTTTCAGTACATGCAATACGATCGGCTCCGTTCGATTGAGCCTTGATCGCACAGATATATTTCCTTTCAGTAATTTATGTTTGTTGTATTGATTGTAGAATTATAGGACTAATCATAATTCACTGATAAAACCAATGAAAATTTGACAAGAATATGGTGGATACGCCGCTGGTACTTCCTATATATAAGTATTCTTGTCAAAGGATCAGAGGCATTATCGGACGGTTATGAGAAGTTCTATGTAGGATTTATTAGTTTCTTGGTAACCAATCATAACTTGTGGATAAAACTAATGAAAATTTGGCAAGAATATGGTGGATACGCCGCTGGTACTTCCTATATATAAGTATTCTTGCCAAAGGATCAGAGGCATTATCAGGCGGTTATGAGAAGTTCCATGTAGGATTTAGTATTGCCTTGGTTGGAATTTGTGTTACATTTATATCATCATGTTATTTAAAGAGATTGGATTGTGTTCCATTTCTACATAAACTAACCTCTCCATCATAACAAACGAGAGAAGAACTTCCATCATTCAAACATATATGTTATCAGAATATGGATTCAAATATTTGCTGTTGTGTTTATTCATGATCAAATATTTGCTGATGTGTTCATTCATGTTCGAATATTTGCTGTTATGTTTATTCATGTTCAAATATTTGCTGATGTGTTCATTCATGTTCGAATATTTGCTATTATGTTTATTCATGTTCAAATATTTGCTGATGTGTTCATTCATGTTTGGATATTAGCTGTTGTGCTTACTTATGTTCAAATATCAGCTGTTGCGTTTTTATTTATGTTCCATGTAGATTGTAGTGTTAAAGGTTTTGCCTTAGGATATAACCATATTTTCCCAAACGTATCTAAACTCTTATGCATGATATCATTTTTTTTAGCAAATCATTCCTGTTTATCAATACTTATACAGTAGGCAACAAAAAGCGATTCCTGAATAGGGTACTTAACCCTTACAAGGAACGTTACCGCCTCGAGCAAAAAACTTAAGCCTTTATTTTGCTAAGCGTACAACTGTCAAACAAAACATCATCATTCTTTTAGTCAAATATATCACAATTTAAATTTCGGGACGAAATTTCTAAAAAGCAGGGATACTGTAACATCCGTCAAAAACGGATTTACCAAACCCGCTCCGTTTATCAACCGAACAGTCAGTCAAAATTTTCGTTGCGAATTAAATGTCCAAAACATTTTTAAACGATCCGTAATCAATTATTATACGCGAATATATATTTAGTTTTTGAAAAACTGTTGAAAATCGCAAAATAAAAATGAAATGCTTCTGCCGGGTTTCGAACCCGGGTCTGTACCGAATCAGTTCAACACTTAACACATAACACTGAACCACTGCGCCAACTACTTTATTTGTGATATAATAGAATCATTTAATTGATAAAGTGTCGTTACGATTCAAAATCGGCGCCCAAACGATTCAGTCGTCGGAATCCCGGAAATCCCGCGAATCTTAACTACAATTTACGTTATAACGTAAACCATTAACCAGATATCGGTTATAACCGATGTTTGAAGTCCGCGACCAAAATCAAAACCGCCGGAAAATTTAAATAACGAACACAGTCCGAAATCAGACCAAATACATTTCGATTATTCCCTATAAATTCACCCACAACCGACGACAAACACTTTCGCTCAAAAATCACACCTTTTCTCGGCGTAATTCCACTCGCCGGAATAAACCTGTTCGTTGCCGGAAAACCGGTTTCCCCACTGCCGAGTTTTTCTGAACCTCCTAAGTTTATACCGAAGTCACCCTTACTCTTTCCAAGATTTCCGGAGACTTGCTGCTGCAAGACACCTGACGCCGGAGTTGAATTCTGTCGCCGGAGTTCTGCCGGAAAACAGAGGATCCAGTCGGTATAATTCTCCGCCAAATTTCTTTTCCTTTTTCACAATTATCTCACCTTAATCAACTGTAAAACGCTAATAAACTGATAAGAATCTTAAACCCGTCGATTTCCGATTCTGGTTCAAACTAGATGAAGAAGACGATGAATTTCAGTATGTTATAAGTATAATATAAATCATGAAATTAATCGGGTTAGACACACAGTCCAGCGGTGGACTGTGTGCACATAAAACGTTATACATACAAAGGTCTCGAGTTCGATTCCCGTCTCACACACGCTGCCTTAATAAAAATCCATTTTTGTTTACTGAACCGGAGTCGCCTTAGATATATGTTAAGTATATTAATAACCGGAATAATAACCAAGTTAGACACACAGTCCAGCGGTGGACTGTGTGTTTGTTTATATCGCTGGTCACGAGTTCGCGTCCGGTCTTCAGCACCGACTCGGACCATTATCTCTTCTTTTTAATTAAGGCAGAAAAGGAAATAAATAATTAGTACTTAAGTATAATAAAAACCGAATGATATAACATGTTGAACACACAGTCCAGCGGTGGACTGTGTGTTGGATTAAACCACAGGTCCCGGGTTCGAGACCTGTGGAGTGCATGACCGTTTCGTTTAAACCGTTTTTAAAATAAAAAGGATTTCTGTTTAATTCTAATTAATGTATATATGTAATTAAAATCGGATATATAACGGGTTAGACACGTAACTCAGTTGGTAGAGCTGCGTGCACGCGTACGAGAGGTCTCGGGTTCGAGCCTCACTCAGCGCACAATAATCTGCCATCGAACCGGTCAACGGTCAGGTCAACGGTCAAAGGGTCAGTCAACGGTCAGAAAAAAAATAAAATATTTTTATTATTTTTATTTAATTATTTTAATTAAAAATCAATTATAAATACTTAAAAATAACATTTTTAAGATTAGAAAATAGCCTCAAACTCACAAAAATGCACCCAACCATCCTACTAAAATAGTTTAATAAAATCCGTTTACTTACCAAACCATAATGCAATTTATCTAGGTTAAACCTCACTCGTGGTTAAAACCACTTCGCGTGCATTCAACGTCATCAACCGAACGCACCCACTGTGAGTGAATCTTACAATTCCCCTTTTAAATTACACGTTTTGGGGTGTGTCATGTGTTATGAAATTAATTAATTTATTTATTTAAACTTGTGCCATACCACATCATGACTTAAACTTAGATTGTTTTTATTGTTGTGATTCACTTATTGCCATTTGTCAAGTCATATGAAACTCATACATTAAGCCCATCAGTTCCTCGTGGGAGACGAGTAGAACATCGCGTGCTTCACATCAAATTCATTATTATTCATGTGTGTATCATTGAGTTTATATTGTTTGTGGTTGTGTTATTCATATTATCATGTTTATGCAATTCATTCATCAGGCCCCTCAGTTCCTCGTGAGAGACGAGTTGAGCATCGCGTGCCTTTAATTGTTCCATTATTGTTCATGAGTGTTTTCATTTAACATCTTATGATTATTGATCAAGTTACATCTAATTTTACTCATGTTTGGTTGTGCACATATTTCATAATCAACCTAAATAAATTGTTCAAATGTTTTCCATAGGATTCACTCGCCAACATTATGTTGATCCAAAAACCTTTTTACACATGATACAGGTGAACAGGTTGAAGCAAGGATAACATAGGATATGCCTTAGAAGAAAACAAAGAAGTTAGATTGTTAGTTAGATCATGTTGTAACATTATTGTAAATTTCCATTTAATTTGTATTAATGAATATGAAACGTTTAATAAATGTCATGAGCTTTGATGATAACCCAATCATGCCCCGATCACCTTATCCGCTGCGGGTCGGGGTGTGACAATTTTCTAGTTTTTACAAGTGATAATTATACAAATCTGCAAATTACCATGAAAATGGCAAAGAAAAGCTATGAATGTTTGGAACATGAAACATAAGAACACCCGTAGCGGTGAGAAATTAGGGAGTTTTTTTGGCCCGAAACGCCTAAACACGCCCATTCATAGCCTCTCAGGGCGTTTTTTGAATTTTTGATGTTTGACGTTGTATTTTCCATGCCCGTATTCAAATTTTGGCCAATCAGTGATTTTCTACTTTTTCTTGTCCAATAAAGTTTTTTGATGTGTTTATATAATTTTATTTACACATTTTTTAACGCAAATGCCCACATCCTTACTACACCCATTTTAGAAAACGCCCCATAATGTCCCATTGTTGACTGGGCTGTCACATGGCGCAAAACGCCCAAGGTTAGGGGCATTACCACCACACATGGTCTAAATGCAAAGTAAATAACGGCTTGCATTTTTTTTATCCATGTTTGCGTTCACTAGGGGATCCTTGTGTTTCTCAACGTACTTTCAGTTAGTGTCGATTTAGTTCGTTACAACATCTACAACATACCGGCACTCAGTATAACAAGCAAAAAGATATGCACAATAGGATATCGGAATGTGTTTTACATTGACCGAAAGTCATAAACACGAATATCCATACTGGTACCAATATTGTTTGGCCGACATCCATTAGGTTACTAGGCACTCGTTGTAGCCTACGGTTACAAAAAATTATATTATTGTGAATACAACTCTATTTTTGACGAGTTTATACTGCCATGTTGAGAAAACCATAAAACGAATATGGTATCAGTATCGATATTATTAGGACGGTATCGTTTCGATTCAGTTCATCACGGTAACGAACACAAAAATCATCTGTATTTAAAATGTACAAATAAAACTTTTACCAAATCATAGATAACAAAAAGTACGTCATAGCGGTATATTAAAATTTAATAAAAAATGTTATATTATATTATTAAAATAACGAAAATAGTAGAGGTTTGCGAGGGGGAGATAAAGAGGCTTGGGTTAAGGACATCAAATCCAGCGCATGTATGAATTTCATTGCCCTTCAAGAAACAAGGTTGAGAACTCGGCAGGTATGAGTTTTTTTTAATTTTGGGGAGGTCGCGATTTCGAGTTTGATTTTGTCAACTCGGTCGGGCAATCGTGAGGGTTGGTTTGTTTGTGGGATCCTGGGGTCTTCTCTCGTGAGGGATCAGTCAAAAATAGGAACTTCTTATTATTATATGGGAAGATTAAAGGCAGTGGGGAGGCTATTAACATTATGAACATTTATGCTCCTCAAGGGGTGACAACTAAAAAAGATCTTTGGGAGGAAATTAAGGTTGAGATTAGCAGGCATGTGGGTATGTGGGTGTTAATGGGGGATTTTAACGCCGTGCTTTTTCCTGAAGAAAGGAGAAACTCGACGTTTAAAACCTCTTGTGCCCGTAATTTCAATTTTTTTATTCATAACGTGTGTTTTTGTTGAGTACAATATGACAGGAAATCAGTTCACTTGCAGCTGGGAAGGGGGTAAAAAGCTGAGTAAGATTGACAGAGTGCTTGTTTGTCCTAGTTTCTTCAATAAATTGCCTTCAGCATGTCTTAGAGTTCTTCCGAGACTTTTTTTGGATCATAGCCCGTTGACCTTAACTACGACAGACAAGAATTTCGGGCCAAAACCGTTCAGAGTCTTCAATTCTTGGATTGGGAGAGAAGGTTTTGAGGAAGTGGTGAAGAAGGCGGTTGAAAATTTTCGGGGTTCAGGGCCAGCTGATACGGTTTTCACTAACAAGTTGGCAGCCATCAGAAATCATATTAAAATATGGAGAAATAAAATGAAATCTAAAGAGGCCGAGATTGAGTTAAAGGCTAGAGAGGAGATTGAACAATTAGAAGAAATCATGGAAATAAGAGAGCTCGATGAGGCAGAAGAGTGGGCGTTATGTGAGAACAAGAAGATCCTTAAGGAGGCGGAAATCAGGAAAGCCAGTGACTTGAAGCAACGTGCTAGGATTCGTTGGGCGATAGAGGGAGACGAAAACTCGAAATATTTTCACGGTATGATTAATAACAGGAAAGCGAAGAATTCGATCCCGGGCCTTATTATCGGGGGTCATTGGGTTAATAAACCTGCGTTAGTTAAGAAGGAGGTTATGGGATTTTTTAGGAGGCGTTTTATTGAGAAGGTTCCGTTCAGACCGGGGGTTAACTGTGATATTATAAAGAAATTGTCGTTGGAAAGCAGGAACAATCTAGTGGAACCGTTCTCGTTAAGTGAGATAAAAGAAGCTGTGTTCGGGTGTGGCGGGGATAAAGCTCCTGGCCCGGATGGTTTCAATTTCAATTTTATCAAGCATTTTTGGAACCTGTTTGAAAATGTTTTTGTCAATATAATGCTGCAATTTCATAAGGAAGGGAAGATAAGTTGTGGAAGAGGGTCCTCTTTATTGCTCTTGTCCCTAAAGTCAAGGACCCGGTGGAGCTGAACAATTATCGGCCTATTAATCTCGTGGGAATTATAAGTAAAGTGATCTCGAAAGTTCTGGCAAATAGACTTAAGGTGGTTCTGGGGGAAGTAGTGTCGGACTTTCAGTCAGCCTTCATTAAAAGGGAAGTATATCCTGGATGGTCCGCTCGTGATAAAAGAAATTATATCTTGGTGCAGGAAGAGCAATAAACAAGCGTTCTTTTTGAAAATCGATTTTGAGAAAGCCTATGATAATGTTAACTGGAACTTTGTGGTGGAGACCTTGAAGCAAATGGACTTTCCTGAGATTTGGTGCAAATTGATCCATGGAGTGCTGGCGTCGGCTAGGTCGTCGGTTCTAGTCAATGGAGCGCCTACATTTGAGTTCCAATGCGATAAAGGTATGAGACAAGGTGATCCACTCTCTCCCTTTTTATTTCTAATTGTTATGGAAATGTTGTCGTGTTTGCTTGTGAAAGCTAGGACAGGTGGCGCGGTTCAAGGTATCCAAACTCCTAATAACGGTCCTATCGTTTCGCATCTATTATATGCGGACGATGCGATCATTATTGGGGAATGGAATGCTGAGAACATCATGAACGTCGTGAGGATCCTGTGTCACACCCCGACCCGCAGCGGAAAAAGGTGATCGGGGCATGATTGGGTTTTCATCAAAGCTCATGACATTTATTATAATGTTTCATATTTATTATTACAATTTAAAGGAGAATCATTACAATCAATCATACTAGTACAACATGTTCTATATATCTTTCTAGACTTCATTATTTTTCTTCTAAGGCAATATCCTATGTGTTCCTTGCTTCATCCCGTCCACCTGTATCATGTGTAAAAATGGTTTTTGGGTCAACAAAAAGTTGGTGAGTGAATCCTATGAAAACATTTAAACGTGTTTATTGTATTGATTATAAAATAATGTGCATAACCACATATGAGTAAATGTAGATGTAAATTTATTCACAAAACACATAATATTAAATATTGCACACACATACAACAAATAATTGTTTTGAGGCACGCGTTGTTCAACTCGTCTCCCACGAGGAACTGATGGGCCTAATGAATGAGTTTTGAGGCACGCGTTGTTCAACGAACAGATGGGCCTAATGAATGTTTTTGAGGCACGCGTTGTTCAACTCGTCTCCCACGAGGAACTGATGGGCCTAATAAATAACTTGCATACAACTTGACAATATGTAATACATCACAACAAACAATATTTACATTATAAGTTTAGATCATATAATGGTATAGCACGAGTTTGAAAAAGCGAATTAATTTAAGCGACACATGATACACCCCAAAACATGAATAAAAAGGGGAATTTGTAAGAATTCACTCACCATGGTTGCGTTTTCTTGGATTGATGATGAATGCGCACGAATTTGGATTTAAACACGAGAGAAACTAACCTAAATAATAACATAATGGTTCGGTAAATAAATGGATTTTATTTGAGATTAATAATTTTAATTCATAACCTTAATAGGATTTCTAGATTTATTTTTGTGAGTTTAAGAACATTTTCTAACTTTAAAAATATTATTTTTAAGTATTTTTAAATAATTTTCTGATTAAATAAATAAATAAATAAAAATATTGACCGTTGACTTTGACCGTTGACCGGTCTGATTGTGTTTATAATGTGCGCTGAGTGAGGTTCGAACTCGTGACCTCCCGTATACGTGCACGCAGCTCTACCAACTGAGCTACGTGTCTAACCCGAAATATTTCTGATTTTAATTATATTTATACACTGTTTAGATTATACCGAATTTTATTTAATTAAAAAGGTTTTTAATCCAATCGAACCGGCATGCCTGTTAACGCTCGAACCCGCGACCTTCTTGTTGTGTTGCACCCAGCCCAACCAACTGGGCTGGGTGTCAAACCCGATATATATTGAAATGTTATTATACTTAACATCTTACAGCGAGTTAATATGGTTTCGGTTTAAAAAAGAACATTTTTATTTCAGAGGAAATGGTTGTGTCAAGGATCGAACTCGAGGCGCATGCTTTGTAATTTGCACACAGTCCACCACTGGACTGTGTGTCTAACCCGGTATATTTACCGATTTTAAATTCCCTTAAACACATTTCAACTTCATCTTCTTCAATCGACTTAATACCCAGAAACATAACTCGACTGTTTAATCAAATCTTATTGAATTTAATTGTTTGATTATTACTGATAACGGAAATAATTAAAACAGAAAAAGGATTTAAGGATGTTGTACCGAACAGGTGTGATCTCCGATGAAGTTCCGGTGACTGTAAGAAATTCCGGAAAAGTGTAACTTGCGACAGAGGATCTATAGGAAGCTTGAGGTGAGTGTGGGTGATTTCTGTCTGAGCTCTAGTAGTCTTATTTTAGAGTAAAGCAGAAGAAATGAAATGGGTTCGGTTTTCCGGCGACGTAATGTTTTCCGGTGAGGCTTCAGAAACAGCAAAATTTGTACAGAGGGTGATGATTGAGAGTTTGAGCGAGTGAAAGTGAGGTGGGGCATCGATATTTATAGGGCAAATCACCGATTTCGGTTATGGTTAAATCATTCTTCGGTTTTTTTGTAAATCATTGAATTTGGTCAGTTTTTTAATGCAATTAAGGTTATATTTCGGTTATAACTGACGTTAGTCGTCAATTACACTCGCTTGATTCCGGAGTCAAAGGAAACGGTCGCAAATCCGCGTAATTTCCGGCGACTGTGGATTTGGGCGCGCTGGTTACCGATTTTGAGTTTCGAGTTTTATGTTAAGTATTATTTATTTTAGTATTATTCCAAACTCAAGTGTGTGGCGGAGTGGTGTGTTGGTTGTTTGTTGAACCGGCTGACCCGGGTTCGAAACCCGGCAGCCTCATTCTTTTTTTTATTCAGTTATTTTTATAAATTTTCAATTATGGGTTTTAATTTCTAATATATTTATTAATTATGTATTGTTTAAAATTTATTTGAGCATTAAATAAGCAACGAAAATTTTTAACTGGTTATTCGATTAATAAACGAAGCGGGTTTTGGAAAACCCGTTTTTCGACGGATGTTACATCTTGCGTGTTTTCTACATGTGTTCTGGGCTGAATATAAATCTCAATAAATCCAATCTTTACGGCATCGGGGTGGAGCTAGCGGATGTGAAGGTGAAGGCTGAAGTGGTGGGATGTCTAGCGGGGGAAACCCCGTTCAAGTATCTTGGGATTATGGTGGGAGCTAATATGAATCGGTTTAATAATTGGAAACCAATTTTTGAATCCAGGTTGTCGGCTTGGAAGGCAAACAGTCTATCTATGGGAGGGCGTATGGTGATCATTAGATCTGTTCTAGAAAGCTTGCCAAACTACTATTTCTCCTTATACAGGGCTCCTTTAAAAGTTATCAACGATCTGGAGAAGTTAATAAGAAGATTTTTATGGGGCGGGTCGAATGAGATTAGCAAGATGCATTGGGTTTCGTGGGATCGGGTTGCTAGGCCTAAAGAAGACGGTGGCATCGGCATTTGCAAGCTAAAAAGAATTAATATTGCTCTTCTTGCTAAGTGGGCGTGGCACTTCAAAATGGAGAAGGATCAACTGTGGAGGAAGGCCGTTGAAGCTATCCATTCGAGTAGAAGACAATGGGATTTTCTCCCGTCTAAAAAGTTTTGTGGTGGGGTGTGGAACAACATTGTTAAAATTTGCAACAGAACGATGATCGAAGGGACTCCGATTAGAAGATTTTTTAAAGGAGAGGTGGGTTGCGGCCGAGACATATTATTCTGGATCGATCCGTGGCTGGAAAACGAACCCTTAAAAGATATTTTCCCCAACATTTTTTTATTAGAAGCTGAAAAGAGATGCATTGTGGCGAACAGAATTGGTATTCAAGCAGGAAGACAAGTGGTGAATTGGAAATGGAAAACTGGGCCAAGCAACTTCATTCAAATATCTGAGTATAATTGGCTGATGAGGCTGCTGGGTTCGTTCGTCATTTCGAATAATAGTGACAGATGGAAGTGGGGCGGGGAGGAGGGTGGTAACTTTTCGGTTAGAGACGTTAAGCGGATGTTATCCAAAGATGAAGAGTATTCCGGTCAGTATGTGATGGAATGGAACAAATTAGTTCCGGCTAAATGCAACCTCTTTGTGTGGAAAGCTGATGTCACACCCCGACCCGCAGCGGAAAAGGTGATCGGGGCATGATTGGGTTTTCATCAAAGCTCATGACATTTATTATAACGTTTCATATTTATTATTACAATTTAAAGGGAAATCATACAATCATAATTACAACATGTCCTACACATTTTTCTAGACTTCATTATTTTCTTCTAAGTCATTTCCTATGTTTTCCTTGCTTCATCCTGTTCACCTGTATCATGTGTAAAATGGTTTTTGGATCAACAAAAAGTTAGCGAGTGAATCCTATGAAAAACATTTAAACAAGTTTATTGAATTGATTATAAATAAAGTGCGTAACCACATATGAGAAAATATAGATGTAAACTTATTCACAAATCACTTAATATTAAATAATGCACACACATACAATAATAGATTGTTTTGAGGCACGCGTTGCTCAACTCGTCTCCCACGAGGAACTGATGGGCCTAATGAATGAGTTTTGAGGCACGCGTTGTTCTACGAACTGATGGGCCTAATGAATGAGTTTTAAGGCACGCGTTGTTCAACTGGTCTCCCACGAGGAACTGATGGGCCTAACAAATAATTTGCATACAACTTGACAATATGTACTACATAACTACAAACAATATTTACATTCTAAGTTTAAATCATAATATGGTATGGCACGAGTTTGAATAAACGAATTAGTTTTAGTGACACATGATACACCCCAAAACGTGTAATTAAAAAGGGGAGTTGTAAGATTCACTCACATTGGGTGCGTTCGGTTGATGATGTTGAATGCGCACGAAGTTGGATTTAACCACGAGTGAAACTAACCTAGATAATAACATAATGGTTCGGTAAATAAGCGGATTTTATTAATCAATTTTAGTAGGATTATTGGATATATTTCTGTGAGTTTAAGGCTATTTTCTAACTTTAAAAATGTTATTTTTAAGTATTTTTAATTGATTTTTAATTTAAATAAATAAATAAAAATAATAAAAAAATGTTGACTTTTGACCGTTGACCATAAGCGTTGACTGTTGACCGTTGACTTGTTGACCGGTTTTATTGTGTGTATGTATGCGCCGGGCAGGACTCGAACCCGAGACCTCCCGTACGCGTGCACGCAGCTCTACCAACTGAGCTACGTGTCTAACCCGAAATATTTCTGTTTTTAATTATATTTATATACTAATTAAGTTAATCCGAAAATCACTTATTTTAAAATAAAGATTCAATGTAACGACTCGGTGCTCTCCACAGGTCTCGAACCCGGGACCTGTGGTTTAGTTTGGCACACAGTCCACCGCTGGACTGTGTGTCTAACTTGGTAAATATTCTGATTTTTATTATACTTTACATCTTACTGAGTTAACCCGGTTCGGTTTAAAAAAGGCATTTTATTACAGCGAATGTGTGTGTGATAGGAATCGAACTCGCATCGTGTGCATATTGTTTGCACACTGTCCACCGCTGGACTGTGTGTCTAACCCGTTCAATATACTAATTTTAATTAATCTTATAATATATCTGAACTTCGTCTTCTTCGCTTAAGATTACTGATTATGATAATTCAACTGATTTATGTCTAATCCGATTAACAAGCTTTATAAGTAATTGAAAGGTAATGAATGGAGAGAATTTGGGGGAAGGATGTACCGATCAGCGTCTTTCACAGAACTCCAGCGAAGACTCGTCGGCTCTGTTTGTGAACTTCGGCTGTTAGAATCAATTAACAGTTCTGTTCGATTAGATATGATATTGAGGTACATAAACAAGGATTTACAGAAGTTTGGATGATTATACCGATTCCCAGCGTAAGATCAGAAATTTCAGAGGTTTTCCGGCGAGAGCTGAATATTCCGGCTACGTCGTCTGGGATTGATTCTGATGGTTGGATTGAAGTTAGTATCAGTCTAACAACGGATTGAAACGGAAAGAGTCGAGGTATTTACCGTGTAGATGAAATCTCGGTTTTCCGGCGACTTGCAGAGATTTTCCGGCGAGTAAAATTACGTCGAGAATTTGTGTGATTGTGAGCGAAAAGGTTATCAGAAGCTTGTGGGTGTATTTATAGGGAAGAACATCGATGAATTTAGTCCGATTACCGTCTTGATTCGTCGGTCAATAATTTTCAGGCGGTTATGACTGATGTCGCGGACTGGACATCGGTTATAACCGATGCAATAGTTATTATACGCGTTAAGACACAAGAAATCGACAGAGAAAGGCGAAATCGTTGGGATTTCCGACGACTGCGAATTGGGCGCGTCGATTTGAAATCGAGATTTTGATATTTGAATTAATTGTTTTGATACATTACTAAAGAACACAAGTGGCGGAGTGGTTTGGTGAATGAGAGTTAAGGCTTGGCTGACTCGGTTGACCCGGCTGACCCGGGTTCGAATCCCGGCAGCCTTGTTTTATTTTTATTTCACTATTTTTAATACATTTTCAAATATAAATTTTATATTCTAATATATTTGTTAATTATGTATCGTTTAAAATTAATTTGAGCATTAAATACGCAACGAAATTTTTAACTGGTTGTTCGGTTAATAAACGAAGCGGGTTTGGTAAATCCGGTTTTTTTACGGATGTTACAGTATCCCCTACTTTTTAGAAATTTCGTCCCGAAATTTAAGTAGTGACATATTTGTCTAAAAAGGATGGTGTTTAGTTTGACAGTTACATACTTAGAAAGGGGTAAGAGTTTAAATTTTGTTTGAGGCGGTAACGTTCTTTGTAAGGGTTGAGTACCCTGCTACAGGAATCGCTTTTTGTTGCCTACGGTAAAAATATTGATAAGCAGAGTTGATTCACTGAGTATGATTTCATGCGCAAGAGTTTTGATATGTTTGGAAAGATAAGGTTATATCCTAAAACAAAACTTCTAATACTACAACCTACATGGAACTTCTCATAACCGCCTGACAATGCCTCTGATCCTTTGGCAAGAATACTTATATATAGGAAGTACAAGCGACGTATCCACCATATTCTTGTCAATTTTTTGTTGGTTTTATCAGTAAGTTATGATTGGTTCTATGATGTGACTCTAGAACATAAATAAACACAACAACCAATGTCTGAGTCCTAATTTTGATAGTGTACATGTTTGAATGGTGGCAGTTCCTCTCTCGTTTGCTATGATGGAGAGGTTAGTTTATGTAAAAATAGAACACAATCCAATTTCTTTAAATGATGAGATGATATGAATGCTAAATCAGTGAGTATAACACAAACTTCAATCAAGACAATACTAAATCCTACATGGAACTTCTCATAACCGCCTGATGATGCCTCTGATCCTTTGACAAGAATACTTATATATAGGAAGTACCAGCGGCGTATCCAACATATTCTTGTCAAATTTTCATTGGCTTTATCCGTAAGTTATGATTAGTTCTATGTGACTCTAAAACATAAACAAACACAATCAACCAAAGCTTGAGTCTTAATTCTGATAGTATACATGTTTGAATGATGACAGTACCTCTCTCGTTTGTTATGATGGAGAGGTTAGTCCATGTAGAAGTGAGACACAGCTCAACTTCTTTAAATGACGACACTGTGATATGTCGCGAGGTATGATGATATGAATGTTAAATCAATGAGTATAAAAACAAAACTGAATTAGTAAGTAGCATTAAGATCCTTGGATAAATTTCCAATTTAAAATTGAGACACGTGAAAATTGAGATAACATAAAGAAAAACATAAAACTAAGCGGTTGGAGTTGAATCTTGATTTTTGGTGAAGGGGACTAGTTGGGTGGTTTCGTTTGGGCCGTCATTATCTTCAACAGGATTGGCGTTGATGTTGAAAACTCTTCCTCTTGCTGGTGGCCTAATGGTTGGGTTTTCTTGATTTGATTGGTTAACTGGGTTTGCTTGGGCTTGGGCGTTTATGATGTTAACCAATAGAGGGCACGTGTTTCTAAAGTGGGTAGGGTCGCCACAATTAAAACAAGCTCGAACATATGGGAACATGGGGTATTGGGGTTGTTGATATGTTTGGATCATGTTTTGAGTAGGGGGTGAGGTTTGGTTTTGAGGGGTGCGGCAAACCTTGCTCAAATGACCATAGCGTCCACAATTCGCACATAGTCGACAAGGTAAGGTAGATGGATGGTGATAAAAACAGGTGTTACATTGAGGGTGAGGTCCAAGGTAAGGTTTCTTATTTGGGTAAGTTAAGTTGGGTGCTACTTGAGTGATTGGGATAGCTTGGAGGGGTACGGCTTGCGAGGCTGGTTGGTTGCGTTGGGTGACAGCGAAAAGTTGCTCGTCTCGTTTTCTCTTAGAAATGGGTTGAGAAGGGGATTCGGTTTGGGTGGAGTTTGAGGTTTCAGTCGATGCTTTATCCTTCTTCTTCTCCTCTTTGAAGTCTTTGTTCCGGATGCGGTTCTCGGTGAGCTCTGTAGCTAACTCCATTGCTGCTTCCAAGGTTGCAGGTGTGGTACTTATTACAGAGTCTTGAATCTTTGAAGGAAGACCTCGAATGTAGTGCTCGATCAATTGGTAGAGGGGAGTGAACAAGTTGGGAACCATTTGATTTAACTCGAGGAATCTCTTGTTGTATGTGGTGTGGTCGCCTTCCTTTTGTTTCAACGAATAAAACTCATCCTCTAATTTCTTGATTTCGCTCCTTGGGCAAAACCGTCTTGTCATGATTTCCTTCAACTCTTCCCAAGTCAAAGTCATAGCATCTTCAACACCTCGTTTAGCCTTCTCTGTATTCCACCACGTAAGTGCTATTCCAAGCAAACGACCGGTAGCATATCGCACTTTGCGATCATCGGGGCAATCGCAATTTAGAAAAGTGTTCTCCATTTCTTCAAACCAATGGAGGAGAGCGGTGACACCTTCAGTCCCTTCGTTTTCTCTTAGAAATGGGTTGAGAAGGGGATTCGGTTTGGGTGGAGTTTGAGGTTTCAGTCGATGCTTTATCCTTCTTCTTCTCCTCTTTGAAGTCTTTGTTCCGGATGCGGTTCTCAGTGAGCTCTGTAGCTAACTCCATTGCTGCTTCCAAGGTTGCAGGTGTGGTACTTATTACAGAGTCTTGAATCTTTGAAGGAAGACCTCGAATGTAGTGCTCGATCAATCGGTAGAGGGGAGTGAACAAGTTGGGAACCATTTGATTTAACTCGAGGAATCTCTTGTTGTATGTGGTGTGGTCGCCTTCCTTTTGTTTCAACGAATAAAACTCATCCTCTAATTTCTTGATTTCGCTCCTTGGGCAAAACCGTCTTGTCATGATTTCCTTCAACTCTTCCCAAGTCAAAGTCATAGCATCTTCAACACCTCGTTTAGCCTTCTCTGTATTCCACCACGTAAGTGCTATTCCAAGCAAACGACCGGTAGCATATCGCACTTTGCGATCATCGGGGCAATCGCAATTTAGAAAAGTGTTCTCCATTTCTTCAAACCAATGGAGGAGAGCGGTGACACCTTCAGTCCCTTCGTTTTCTCTTAGAAATGGGTTGAGAAGGGGATTCGGTTTGGGTGGAGTTTGAGGTTTCAGTCGCTGCTTTATCCTTCTTCTTCTCCTCTTTGAAGTCTTTGTTCCGGATGCGGTTCTCGGTGAGCTCTGTAGCTAACTCCATTGCTGCTTCCAAGGTTGCAGGTGTGGTACTTATTACAGAGTCTTGAATCTTTGAAGGAAGACCTCGAATGTAGTGCTCGATCAATCGGTAGAGGGGAGTGAACAAGTTGGGAACCATTTGATTTAACTCGAGGAATCTCTTGTTGTATGTGGTGTGGTCGCCTTCCTTTTGTTTCAACGAATAAAACTCATCCTCTAATTTCTTGATTTCGCTCCTTGGGCAAAACCGTCTTGTCATGATTTCCTTCAACTCTTCCCAAGTCAAAGTCATAGCATCTTCAACACCTCGTTTAGCCTTCTCTGTATTCCACCACGTAAGTGCTATTCCAAGCAAACGACCGGTAGCATATCGCACTTTGCGATCATCGGGGCAATCGCAATTTAGAAAAGTGTTCTCCATTTCTTCAAACCAATGGAGGAGAGCGGTGACACCTTCAGTCCCTTCGTATTTTGGAGGGTCGCAGGATTTGAAATGCTTGTAGGTGCATTTAGTGGTATTTGGGGGAGGGTTGATAACATTTTGATCTTCTTGGTTGACAGGATTAGCGGTAAGGGCTTGTTGGACTTGAATTACAATGTTGGGTATTACGGCAGCCATTTGTTGAGCGATTTGGGCAGCCATGCGCTCGCGGGCTTTTCCTGATCTCATCTTCCTACGAGCGAGGCTAGAAGACATCTACAAGGAATACATATCAAGAGTATGAGTTGGATGCTTTAGGGATCAGGTGTCGTATTTAGGAATGAACATTTATAAAATAAATATAAAATAATAAATCTACTACATCCATAGGATGTCTTGGGCTTTGCTCGTAATTGGGCCTTGCATGCCGCCATACTTCACCTTCGTAATCATGTGGGCCCCCATGATTACCGGGTTTTTCATATGGTTCGCATGTGTTAGCCTGGTTACGTACACTAAAACCCGGAGAAAATCGAGAAATATGTAACGTATGATATTCGGAATGTGTCCAGGTGTGGACACGGTGACACCTCAAAGTGGGGTTAGTTCGAACGACGTTTGGTGTGGCATGCTTTGGCCTAATAGGTCCTTCGTACTCTCATCGTTAGTCCCCAGGTAGGCAAACTGGTCCGTTATATTGGATTTATACGAATGCCAACCTAGACAGGACGTTCCGACTACCGGTACTTGTACCCTTACAGTTACTACATGCCCGTCGCAAAACTCACTTTGATGAGATTTGAAAAATGAAAAATTCGACAAAATCTTTGAATAACGAAAGTATGAAGATGATTGAATATGTGAACATTGAAATATGTATGATGAATGTGTATGTAAGTATGTATGTTTGACTGTAAGTATAATTTACTATGTATCACAAAATGTAATATTGGAAATGTTTGCATGCATTTGTGTATGTAATAAATATGAAACAAATAAATATCATAAGTTTGCATGTAACCACATAAACAATTAAAATCTAGTCAACTATAGTATAGACTCTAAAGGTCTAATAACCTATCCTATATCCCTATAGTCAAAAGCTCTGATACCAATCTGTCACACCCAGACCCGCAGCGGAAAAGGTGATCGGGGCATGATTGGGTTTTCATCAAAGCTCGTGACATTTATTATAACGTTTCATATTTATTATTACAATTTAAAGGGAAATCATACAATCATAATTACAACATGTCCTACACATCTTTCTAGACTTCATTATTTTCTTCTAAGGCATTTCCTATGTTTTCCTTGCTTCATCCTGTTCACCTGTATCATGTGTAAAATGGTTTTTGGATCAACAAAAAGTTGGCGAGTAGAATCCTATGAAAAACATTTAAACAAGTTTATTGAATTGATTATAAATAAAGTGCGTAACCACATATGAGAAAATATAGATGTAAACTTATTCACAAATCACTTAATATTAAATAATGCACACACATACAATAATAGATTGTTTTGAGGCACGCGTTGCTCAACTCGTCTCCCACGAGGAACTGATGGGCCTAATGAATGAGTTTTGAGGCACACGTTGTTCTACGAACTGATGGGCCTAATGAATGAGTTTTAAGGCACGAGTTGTTCAACTCGTCTCCCACGAGTAACTGATGGGCCTAACAAATAATTTGCATACAACTTGACAATATGTACTACATAACTACAAACAATATTTACATTCTAAGTTTAAATCATAATATGGTATGGCACGAGTTTGAATAAACGAATTAGTTTTAGTGACACATGATACACCCCAAAACGTGTAATTAAAAAGGGGAGTTGCAAGATTCACTCACATTGGGTGCTTTCGTTTGATGATGTTGAATGCGCACGAAGTTGGATTTAACCACGAGTGAACTAACCTAGATAATAACATAATGGTTCGGTAAATAATCGGATTTTATTAATCAATTTTAGTAGGATTATTGGATATATTTCTGTGAGTTTAAGGCTATTTTCTAACTTTAAAAATGTTATTTTTAAGTATTTTTAATTGATTTTTAATTTAAATAAATAAATAAAAATAATAAAAAAATGTTGACTTTTGACCGTTGACCATAAGCGTTGACTGTTGACCGTTGACTTGTTGACCGGTTTTATTGTGTGTATGTATGCGTCGGACAGGACTCGAACCCGAGACCTCCCGTACGCGTGCACGCAGCTCTACCAACTAAGCTACGTGTCTAACCCGAAATATTTCTGTTTTTAATTATATTTATATACTAATTAAGTTAATCCGAAAATCACTTATTTTAAAATAAAGATTCAATGTAACGACTCGGTGCTCTCCACAGGTCTCGAACCCGGGACCTGTGGTTTAGTTTGGCACACAGTCCACCGCTGGACTGTGTGTCTAACTTGGTAAATATTCTGATTTTTATTATACTTAACATCTTACTGAGTTAACCCGGTTCGGTTTAAAAAAAGGCATTTTATTACAGCGAATGTGTGTGTGATAGGAATCGAACTCGCGTCGTGTGCATATTGTTTGCACACTGTCCACCACTGGACTGTGTGTCTAACCCGTTCAATATACTAATTTTAATTAATCTTATAATATATCTGAACTTCATCTTCTTCGCTTAAGATTACTGATTATGATAATTCAACTGATTTATGTCTAATCCGATTAACAAGCTTTATAAGTAATTGAAAGGTAATGAATGGAGAGAGTTTGGGGAAGGATGTACCGATCAGCGTCTTTCACAGAACTCCGGCGAAGACTCGTCGGCTCTGTTTGTGAACTTCGGCTGTTAGAATCAATTAACAGTTCTGTTCGATTAGATATGATATTGAGGTACATAAACAAGGATTTACAGAAGTTTGGATGATTATACCGATTCCCAGCGTAAGATCAGAAATTTCAGAGGTTTTTCGGCGAGAGCTGAATATTCCGGCTACGTCGTCTGGGATTGATTCTGATGGTTGGATTGAAGTTAGTATCAGTCTAACAACGGATTGAAACGGAAAGAGTCGAGGTATTTACCGTGTAGATGAAATCTCGGTTTTCCGGCGACTTGCAGAGATTTTCCGGCGAGTAAAATTACGTCGAGAATTTGTGTGATTGTGAGCGAAAAGGTTATCAGAAGCTTGTGGGTGTATTTATAGGGAAGAACATCGATGAATTTAGTCCGATTACCGTCTTGATTCGTCGGTCAATAATTTTTCCGGCGGTTATGACTGATGTCGCGGACTGGACATCGGTTATAACCGATGCAATAGTTATTATACGCGTTAAGACACAAGAAACCGACAGAGAAAGGCGAAATCGTCGGGATTTCCGACGACTGCGAATTGGGCGCGTCGATTTGAAATCGAGATTTTGATATTTGAATTAATTGTTTTGATACATTACTAAAGAACACAAGTGGCGGGGTGGTTTGGTGAATGAGAGTTAAGGCTTGGCTGACTCGGTTGACCCGGCTGACCCGGGTTCGAATCCCGGCAGCCTTGTTTTATTTTTATTTCACTATTTTTAATACATTTTCAAATATAAATTTTATATTCTAATATATTTGTTAATTATGTATCGTTTAAAATTAATTTGAGGATTAAATACGCAACGAAATTTTTAACTGGTTGTTCGGTTAATAAACGAAGCGGGTTTGGTAAATCCGGTTTTTTTACGGATTTTACAGCTGAGATGGGTAAAATCCCATCTTTAGGTGCTCTGCATAGTCGTGTCTGGATATTGAGGATACAACATGCTTGATGTGTAATTCCAACGAAGAAAATGCCGATCATCTTCTCGCCAGATGTGCAGTGGCTGGCCGGGTCTGGTACGCGGTGTCAAGGTGGTGCAGGATAGCTCCATTCGTTTCAGGTTCGGTCAAGGAATTGCTGGAAGTTCACAAGGGGATTGGATTAGCTGGCAAAGATAAAGATGTTTTCGATGGTATCGTGAGAGTGGGATGTTGGGTTATTTGGAAGGCTAGAAACAAGTTAAAATTTGAAAACAAGTCTATCTCGGTGGTCGATATCGTTAGCGAAATTAAATCGTTAGGCTTTTTGTGGATTAGTAATAGAAGTAGAGATAGATCCTTTTCGTGGGTCGACTGGTGTAATTTTGTGATTATGTAGTTTTGGTTGTGTGTCTTTGCCGCCCCGGTTGGTGGGTTTTGGCTGTTTTTATGAAGTTCTCTTTCAAAAAAAAAAGTAAAAAACGTCACTTTATATAAAAAAACTAAAATGCGAGACAACTTTGATGACATGTACGTTTGTGCTTAGATCACTTATACTACTATTCACAACTCAACTTTGAGTAAAACTTAGATCTAGACGTAGATAAAAATAAGCTTATCACAAAGACACACTCAGAATTTTATAAATATCGTATCTAAAAGGTTATAATCGAAAAACATGGAAAGCTTAAAAGTAATTACTAGCCAATGACGAATCCCATGGTAGAGAGGACTATTTAATTCCTTTACCCTTCAGTCACGTTTGAACATGTCCTAACAACAAACACCTTCCTACTGTACTTTGCTCTGCCCTAACACTAGAATCCACTCCGGGCCTGAGGAGCAGCTAGTCCAACTTCTTGAGCAACTAAGAGATTGAAGAACAAACATTTTTCTTGAACTCCTTGCCTCATCTTGAGATGAGAGTAAAGGTCGATTTGACTTGAATCCTGGACCTGATCTTTAATGATGCGATGAGAGGTGTTTTTCTTTTGTCATTTTCATCAATGTTGGTCCAGTCGTCCATGCCCAATCCTAACGGATAAACCTTAGCTTCTAGCTCTATATTCCATCCTACCCAGACCCTAAAAGCCCTCTTCGGGGCCTAGTGTAACATCCGTCAAAAACGGATTTACCAAACCCGCTCCGTTTATCAACCGAACAGTCAGTTAAAATTTTCGTTGCTAATTAAATGCCCAAAATAATTTTACACGATACATAATCAATTATTATACGGGAATATATAATTAGTTTTTGAAAAACTGTTAAAAATCGCAAAATAAAAATACTTTGTTTCTGCCGGGTTTCGAACCCAGGTCAGTACCGGTCAGCAAGTCTTAACACACACGCGCACTAAACCACTGCGCCACAAATGCTACTTGTTAATTATTAAGATCATTTAATTCATAAAGTGTCTTTCCGAATTCAAAACCGGCGCCCAAAGTTGCAGTCGTCGGAAATCCCGGCAATCTCGCGAGTTTTAACGACATCTTCAGTTATAACGTAAAACTTTAAACCTATATCGGTTATAACTGACGTCTGAGTCCGCGACACCTTCTATAACCGCCGGAGTTTTTATAACCGACGAACCAAGTCGGAAATCGGACCAAATCCATCGTCGACTTGCCCTATAAATACCCCCTCGAACCTTTGCAAACCTTTTCGCTCAAAACCGCATCTTTTCTTGGCGAAAACTCACTCGCCGGAATTATTCTGTTCGTCGCCGGAAAACCGGTTTCCTCATTTCTGAGCCTTACTGAACCCCCTAAGCTTATACCGAAGTCACCCACATCCTTTGCAAGCTTTCTGGAGACTCGCTGCTGCAAGACACTCGTCGCCGGAAGGGATTGCTGTCGCCGGAGTTCTGCCGGAAAACAGAGGAAGCTAGTCGGTATACCTCACGCCTAATTTCCTTTCTTTTTACTTACATCTCATCTGTAATTAACCTAAAAACGCTAAAGAATCCTGATTAAAACTTCGAACCAGATCGTCATCGTTTCTGGTTAAAAGCTAACGAAGAAGACAAACTATCGGTAACATATAAGTATAATATAAATCAAGAAATAACTCGGGTTAGACACACAGTCCAGCGGTGGACTGTGTGCACAATAAACACACAAAGGTCTCGAGTTCGAATCTTGTTCCACACACGCCGCCTTAATAAAAAACGCCTTTTTTGTTAACCGAACCGGAAGTCACACTGTTATTTGTTAAGTATATCAATAACCGGAATAATAACCAAGTTAGACACACAGTCCAGCGGTGGACTGTGTGTATGTTTAAATCGCACGTCAGGAGTTCGAGTCCGGTCTTCTGCATCGACCCGGACAATTATTTTACCATTTTAATTAAGTCAGAAATGAAAACAAATAGTTTGTATTTAAGTATAATAAAAATTGGATTATATAACATGTTAAACACACAGTCCAGCGGTGGACTGTGTGTTACGC
Organism: Scalesia atractyloides; assembly: GCA_947069175.1. NCBI lineage: Eukaryota > Viridiplantae > Streptophyta > Magnoliopsida > Asterales > Asteraceae > Scalesia > Scalesia atractyloides. The sequence continues at coordinate 79,582,726 of CAMTDV010000010.1, forward strand.
AACCCACAGGTCCCGGGTTCGAGGCCTGTGGAGCGCACCGGTCCGATTCAAACTAAATCGTTTTTAAATAAAAGGATTTTCTGTTTAAATTAATTAATATATAAATATAATTAAAAACAGATATATGACGGGTTAGACACGTAGCTCAGTTGGTAGAGCTGCGCGCACGCGTACGGGAGGTCTCGGGTTCGAGCCTCACTCAGCGCACAATTTCTCGATTCGAACCGGTCAAAGTCAACGGTCAACTGTAGCAAAAAAATCAAATTTTTTATTATTTTTATTTATTTATTTTAATTAAAAATCAATTAAATATACTTAAAAATAACATTTTTAAGGTTAGAAAATAGCCTTAAACTCACAAAAATACATCCAACAATTCTACTAAAATGGATTAATAAAATCCGTTTACTTACCAAACCATAATGCGATTTATCTAGGTTAATCTCACTCGTGGTTAAAACCACTTCGCGTGCATTCAACATCATCAACCGAACGCACCCACTGTGAGTGAATCTTACAACTCCCTTTTTAATTACACGTTTTGGGGTGTGTCATGTGTCTCAAATAATTAACTCGTTTATTTAAATTTGTGCTATACCATATCATGACCTAAATTTAGATTGTTTATATTGTTGTGATTACTTATTTCATTTTGTCAAATTATATGAAATTCATTCATTAAGCCCATCAGTTCCTCGTGGGAGACGAGTTGAACAACGCGTGCCTCAAAACCAATCCATTATTATTCATGTGTGTATCATTGAGTTTATATTGTTTGTAGTTGTGTCATTCATATTATCATGTTTATGCAATTCATTCATTAGGCCCATCAGTTCCTCGTGAGAGACGAGTAGAACGCGTGCCTCTAAATGTTCCATTATTGTTCATGTGTGCTTTATTTAATATCTAATGATTGTTGAATAAGTTACATCTATTTTTACTCATGTTTGGTTGTGCACATATTTCATAATCAACTAAATAAACTTTTTCAAATGTTTTCCATAGGATTCACTCGCCAACTTTATGTTGATCCAAAACCTTTTTACACATGATACAGGTGAACAGGTTGAAGCAAAGAAAACATAGGAAATGCCTTAGAAGAGAACAAAGAAGCTTAGATTGATAGTTAGAACATGTTGTATCATTTATTGTAAATTTCCATTAAATTTTATTTAATGAACATGAAACGCATAATAAATGTCATGAGCTTTGATGATAACCCAATCATGCCCCGACCACCTTTTCCGCTGCAGGTCGGGTGTGACAGATTGGTATCAGAGCCATGACTATAGGGATATAGGATAGGTTATTAGACCCTTAGAGCCTATACTATAGTCTGCCTAAATTTTAATTGATTAGGTGGTTACATACAAACTTGTGATATTTATTTGTTTCATATTTGTTTACATTTACAGTCAAACATACATGCTTATATACATATTCATTATACATATATCGATGTTCATGTATTCAATTTATTTTCATACTCTCATTATCCAAAGATTTTGTTGCAATTTTCAAATCTCATCAAAGTAAGTTCTGCGACGGGCATGTAGTAACTGGAAGGGTACAAGTACCGGTAGTCGGAACGTCCTGTCTAGGTTGGCATTCGTATAAATCCAATATAACGGACCAGTTTGCCTACCTGGGGACCAACGATGAGAGTACAAAGGACCTATTAGGCCAAAGCATGCCACACCAAACGTCGTTCGAACTAACCCACTTTGAGGTGTCACCGTGTCTACACCTGGACACATTCCGAATATCACACGTTGTATACATATTTCTCGATTTTCTCCGGGTTTTTGTGTACGCAACCTGGCAAACCCGTGCGAACCATATGAAAAAACCGGTATTCATGGGGGCCCACATGATTACACAGGTAAAGTATGGCGGCATGTAGGGCCTAATGGCGAGCAAAACCCAAGACATCCTATGGATGTAGTAGATTTATTTTCTATAATTATTTTATGAATGTTCATTCCTAATGCGACCCATGAACCCAAAAACATCCAACTCATACTCTTGTCATGTATTCCTTGTAGATGTCTTCTAACCTCGCCCGTAGGAAGACGAGAGCAAGAAAAGCCCGCGAACGCATTGCTGCCTTAATCGCTCAACAAATGGCTGCCGTAATACCCAACATTGTAATCCAAGTACAACAAGCACTCACCGATAATCCTGTCAATCAAGCAAACCAAAACGTTATCAACTTTTCCCCAAATATCACTAAATGCACCTACAAGCATTTCAAATCATGCGAGCCTCCAAAATACAAAGGGACTGAAGGCGTCACCGCTCTCCTCCATTGGTTTGAAGAAATGGAGAACGTTTTTCTAAATTGCGATTGCCCTGACGATCGCAAAGTGCGATATGCTACCGGTCGATTATATGGGATAGCACTTACTTGGTGGAATACAGAGAAGGCCAAACGAGGCGTCGACAATGCTATGACTTTAACATGGAACGAATTGAAGGAAATCATGACCAGACGATTTTGCCCAAGGAGTGAAATCAAGAAATTAGAAGATGAATTTTATTCGTTGAAGCAAAAGGAAGGAGACCACACCACCTACAACAAAAGATTCCTCGAGTTACATCAAATGGTTCCCAACATGTTCACTCCCCTCTACCGTTTGATCGAGCACTACGTTCGTGGTCTTCCGTCAAAGATTCAAGACCCTGTAATAAGTACCAAGCCTGCAACTTTGGAAGCAGCAATGGAGCTAGCAACAGAGCTCACCGAGAATCGAATCCGAAACAAAGACTTCAAGGAGGAGAAGAAGAAGGATAAAGAATCGACTGAAACCTCCGACTCCACCCAAACCGAATCCCCTTCTCAACCCAATCCTAAGAGAAAAAGAGACGGGCAACTTTTTGCTGCTATCCAACGTAACCAACCTATTTCACACGCCATAACCCATCCAAGCTATCCCAATCACTCAAGTGGCACCTAACTCAACCTACCCAAATAAGAAACCATATCTTGGACCTCACCCTCGATGCAACAACTGTTTTTATCACCATCCCCATACCTTACCATGTCGTCTATGTACAACTTGTGGACGCTATGGTCATTTGAGCAAGGTTTGCCGCACCTTTCAAAACCAAACCTCTTCCCCTACTCAAAACATGGCCCAAACTTATCATCAACCCCAATACCCCATGTTCCCATATGTTCGAGCTTGTTTCAATTGTGGCGACCCTACACACTTTAGAAACACATGCCCTCAATTGGTTAACGTCATCAACACTCAAGCCCAATCAAACCCAGTTAACCAAGTAAACCAAGAAAACCCAACCGCTAGGCCACCAGCAAGAGGAAGAGTCTTCAATATCAACGCCAATCCTGTCGAAGATAATGACGGCCCAAGCGAAGATACTCAACTAGTCCTTTTCACCGAAGATCCAGATTCAACTCCTATCGTTTAGTTTTATGTTTTTCTTTATCACATCAAACCAATCATAACTTAAGGATAAAGCCAATGAAACTTTGACAAGAATACGGTGGATACGCCGCTGGTACTTCCTATATATAAGTATTCTTGTCAAAGGATCAGAAGCATTATCTGGTGGTTATGAGAGGTTCCATGTGTAGACTGTTAGAGTAATTATTGTTTATTATTTTCAGTATATGCATTTGCCGAGGCCGCAGCTCCCCCTTTATGAGGTTTTGAGCTTGTTCCCCATTTTATTATGCGGTTGAACTTGGCGTGCCCCCAACGATTGGCTCCGTTTGATTGAGCCTTGATCGATCAGTTCATTTTACATTTTCATTATATTCAATACGCTCGGCTCCGTTTGATTGAGCCTTGAGCGCACAGACAATTTCATTTTCAGTACATGCAATACGTTCGGCTCCGTTTGATTGAGCCTTGAGCGCACAGACAATTTCATTTTCAGTACATGCAATACGTTCGGCTCCGTTTGATTGAGCCTTGAGCGCACAGACATTTTCATTATCAGTATCTTGTGGTTGTGGTGTTTGTAGTAGAGTCGCATAGAACTAACCATAACTTGCGGATAAAGTCAATAAAAATTTGACAAGAATATGGTGGATACGCCGCTGGTACTTCCTATATATAAGTATTCTTGTCAAATGATCGGAGGCATTATCAGGCGGTTATGAGAGGTTCCATGCATAGGCTGTTTGTGTGATTGTTGTTTAGATTAAGTTATTCATTTTCAGTACATACAATACGTTCGGCTCCGTTTGATTGAGCCTTGAGCGCACAGACAATTTCATTTTCAGTACATGCAATACGTTCGGCTCCGTTTGATTGAGCCTTGAGCGCACAGACATTTTCATTATCAGTATCTTGTGGTTGTGGTGTTTGTAGTAGAGTCGCATAGAACTAACCATAACTTGCGGATAAAGTCAATGAAAATTTGACAAGAATATGGTGGATACGCCGCTGGTACTTCCTATATATAAGTATTCTTGTCAAATGATCGGAGGCATTATCAGGCGGTTATGAGAGGTTCCATGCATAGGTTGTTTGTGTAGATTAAGTTTATTTTCAGTACATGCAATACGCTCGGCTCCGTTTGATTGAGCCTTGAGTGCACAGACAATTTCATTTTCAGTACATGCAATACGATCGGCTCCGTTTGATTGAGCCTTGATCGCACAGACATTTTTCATTTCAGTATTTTATGTTTGTTGTATTGGTTGTAGAGTTATATAGGACTAATCATAATTCACTGATAAAACCAATGAAAATTTGACAAGAATATGGTGGATACGCCGCTGGTACTTCCTATATATAAGTATTATTGTCAAAGGATCAGAGGCATTGTTAGATGGTTATGAGAAGTTCTATGTAGGATTTAGTAGTTCCTTGGTAACTAATCATAACTTGTGGATAAAACCAATAAAAATTTGGCAAGAATATGGTGGATACGCCGCTGGTACTTCCTATATATAAGTATTCTTGCCAAAGGATCAGAGGCATTATCAGGCGGTTATGAGAAGTTCCATATAGGATTTAGTATTGCCTTGGTTGAATTTTGTGTTACATTTATATCATCTTGCTATTTAAGGAGATTTGATTGTGTTCCATTTCTACATAAACTAACCTCTCCATCATAACAAACGAGAGAGGAACTGTCACCATTCAAACATATATGCTATCAGAATGTGGATTCAAATATTAGCTGTTGTGTTTATTTATGTTCAAATATTAGCTGTTGTGTTTATTTATGTTCAAATATTAGCTATTGTGTTTATTTATGTTCCATGTAGGTTGTAGTATTGGAAGTTTTGCCTTAGGATATAACCATACCCTTCCAAACATATCCAAACTCTTATGCATGACATCATAGTTAGCGAATAAATTTTGTTTATCAATACTTTTACAGTAGGCAACAAAAAGCGATTCCTATAATAGGGTACTTAACCCTTACAAGGAACGTTACCGCCTCGAACAAAAACTTAAACCCTTACTTTTCCTAAGCATGTAACTGCCAAAACTAAACACCATCATTCTTTTAGTCAAATATATCACTATTTAAATTTCGGGACGAAATTTCTAAAAAGCAGGGGATACTGTAACATCCGTCAAAAACGGATTTACCAAACCCGCTCCGTTTATCAACCGAACAGTCAGTTAAAATTTTCGTTGCTAATTAAATGCCCAAAATAATTTTAAACGATACATAATCAATTATTATACGGGAATATATAATTAGTTTTTGAAAAACTGTTAAAAATCGCAAAATAAAAATACTTTGTTTCTGCCGGGTTTCGAACCCAGGTCAGTACCGGTCAGCAAGTCTTAACACACGCGCACTAAACCACTGCGCCACAAATGCTACTTGTTAATTATTAAGATCATTTAATTCATAAAGTGTCTTTCCGAATTCAAAACCGGCGCCCAAAGTTGCAGTCGTCGGAAATCCCGGCAATCTCGCGAGTTTTAACGACATCTTCAGTTATAACGTAAAACTTTAAACCTATATCGGTTATAACTGACGTCTGAGTCCGCGACACCTTCTATAACCGCCGGAGTTTTTATAACCGACGAACCAAGTCGGAAATCGGACCAAATCCATCGTCGACTTGCCCTATAAATACCCCCTCGAACCTTTGCAAACCTTTTCGCTCAAAACCGCATCTTTTCTTGGCGAAAACTCACTCGCCGGAATTATTCTGTTCGTCGCCGGAAAACCGGTTTCCTCATTTCTGAGCCTTACTGAACCCCCTAAGCTTATACCGAAGTCACCCACATCCTTTGCAAGCTTTCTGGAGACTCGCTGCTGCAAGACACTCGTCGCCGGAAGGGATTGCTGTCGCCGGAGTTCTGCCGGAAAACAGAGGAAGCTAGTCGGTATACCTCACGCCTAATTTCCTTTCTTTTTACTTACATCTCATCTGTAATTAACCTAAAAACGCTAAAGAATCCTGATTAAAACTTCGAACCAGATCGTCATCGTTTCTGGTTAAAAGCTAACGAAGAAGACAAACTATCGGTAACATATAAGTATAATATAAATCAAGAAATAACTCGGGTTAGACACACAGTCCAGCGGTGGACTGTGTGCACAATAAACACACAAAGGTCTCGAGTTCGAATCTTGTTCCACACACGCCGCCTTAATAAAAAACGCCTTTTTTGTTAACCGAACCGGAAGTCACACTGTTATTTGTTAAGTATATCAATAACCGGAATAATAACCAAGTTAGACACACAGTCCAGCGGTGGACTGTGTGTATGTTTAAATCGCACGTCAGGAGTTCGAGTCCGGTCTTCTGCATCGACCCGGACAATTATTTTACCATTTTAATTAAGTCAGAAATGAAAACAAATAGTTTGTATTTAAGTATAATAAAAATTGGATTATATAACATGTTAAACACACAGTCCAGCGGTGGACTGTGTGTTACGCAACCCACAGGTCCCGGGTTCGAGGCCTGTGGAGCGCACCGGTCCGATTCAAACTAAATCGTTTTTAAATAAAAGGATTTTCTGTTTAAATTAATTAATATATAAATATAATTAAAAACAGATATATGACGGGTTAGACACGTAGCTCAGTTGGTAGAGCTGCGCGCAACGCGTACGGGAGGTCTCGGGTTCGAGCCTCACTCAGCGCACAATTTCTCGATTCGAACCGGTCAAAGTCAACGGTCAACTGTAGCAAAAAAATCAAATTTTTTATTATTTTTATTTATTTATTTTAATTAAAAATCAATTAAATATACTTAAAAATAACATTTTTAAGGTTAGAAAATAGCCTTAAACTCACAAAAATACATCCAACAATTCTACTAAAATGGATTAATAAAATCCGTTTACTTACCAAACCATAATGCGATTTATCTAGGTTAATCTCACTCGTGGTTAAAACCACTTCGCGTGCATTCAACATCATCAACCGAACGCACCCACTGTGAGTGAATCTTACAACTCCCTTTTTAATTACACGTTTTGGGGTGTGTCATGTGTCTCAAATAATTAACTCGTTTATTTAAATTTGTGCTATACCATATCATGACCTAAATTTAGATTGTTTATATTGTTGTGATTACTTATTTCATTTTGTCAAATTATATGAAATTCATTCATTAAGCCCATCAGTTCCTCGTGGGAGACGAGTTGAACAACGCGTGCCTCAAAACCAATCCATTATTATTCATGTGTGTATCATTGAGTTTATATTGTTTGTAGTTGTGTCATTCATATTATCATGTTTATGCAATTCATTCATTAGGCCCATCAGTTCCTCGTGAGAGACGAGTAGAACGCGTGCCTCTAAATGTTCCATTATTGTTCATGTGTGCTTTATTTAATATCTAATGATTGTTGAATAAGTTACATCTATTTTTACTCATGTTTGGTTGTGCACATATTTCATAATCAACTAAATAAACTTTTTCAAATGTTTTCCATAGGATTCACTCGCCAACTTTATGTTGATCCAAAACCTTTTTACACATGATACAGGTGAACAGGTTGAAGCAAAGAAAACATAGGAAATGCCTTAGAAGAGAACAAAGAAGCTTAGATTGATAGTTAGAACATGTTGTATCATTTATTGTAAATTTCCATTAAATTGTATTTAATGAACATGAAACGCATAATAAATGTCATGAGCTTTGATGATAACCCAATCATGCCCCGACCACCTTTTCCGCTGCGGGTCGGGGTGTGACACCTAGCCCATCGAGTCTTAAGCGACTTTCATCGTTCCCCGCGCTAATTAGACAAAGAAGGAGTTCTACGCCTTGGATGAATCAGTAAAGTAACAACGGATTAGGGGAATGGGGATCACGAGATAGATAGGGGGAGAATGGCAATCATTGGTGGCCTTCCCAAAAATGAGTCACATAGCTCTTAATGGAGGGGTTTAGGTTCTGGAATTCTATCTCTAGTTGGGGCCTCTCAGTGAAGGTTATAAAATGTGGTGCGGGTTCATCTCTCTCGACCAACTCAGGTTTAAGGGAGAGTGGAGTGAAGCAACGAAGACTGGAAGTATGAACACTAAACTTTCTATTTAGGTATCTACCCTCTATACGCTATGTTAAGAACCTGTGAAATCAGTTCTAGCTATCTGATAATAGCATCTGTGATCACAAAGAGTAGCCAATCTAGTCTAGTAGCACAATTCTACAAGCGAATGGTTGCTAACTTTCTTTCAAATAAGATATGTCCCAAGTGACATTATTCTTTGAATCACCTTCTCTTGATGTAGAAAAATCCCCTTTATTTAAGGGTAGTACAAAGCTAGCTATATCTTATCAATGAGAAACTTTAGAGTTCATCATTTAGTTGTCTAGGCAATGGAGTACTTGTTGGAAATTTGGGTGTGTGAATGAAGTCTCAAATTGGTAAAACCACCTTGTCCCACATAGGTGTGGGAACAAAAGAAATTGTTATTTATAAGGTAAAGCATTTACCTAGTTAACATAACTTTGAACATGTTTTAACCAAAAGTCCTACGCGCGTGCGCGCAGGGGGGGTGCAAAATTGGAACCGGAATTTAGTCCTAATGGAAATTATTAATGAGAATATCATTGGTTTCGGTTATGATTGTCATCAGTTTCGAAACTGAATAGTTTTATTCGTTTCGGTTATGATTGACTGCAGTGATAAGGCCAGAATCAGTTATGATATGTGGCTATAAAACCCAATGCAGACAACCAGTTTTGACACACCACAACCATCTCTTCTCTTCTCTCTCAATCTCTGCTACAACCTCTTCCTGTTTACTTTCAGGCAAGTGTTTCAAGTCCGGGAGTACTCGGTTGCTGTTTCGAACCGGCGTACCCTGGGAACAGACGGTGAATCTGTTTAAGGGAATTATGTCAAACACAAGCCCGGTTCATGTTAACTGTTTGTTTGTGTTTCTGCAGTTCATACTTGTTTCGTATTCTGTCTTTTAATCAGCAGGAGTTTTTCTAACAAACGTACCAACAAGCGATGCATCCTCAGAAGATGAACCTCAAACGTACCAACAAGCGGTGCATCCTCAGAAGAACCTCAGTGGAGGGAGGCAATCAAAAGTGAGATAGACTCTATCTTACAAACCATACTTGGGAACTAGTGGATCTTCCTCAAGGATGTAAACCACTAGGATATTGATGGATCTTCAAGAAGAAGATGAAGCCAGATAGAACCATCGATAAGTACAAGGCAAGGTTGGTTATCAAATGATATAAGCAACAAGAAGGTTTAGATTACTTTGATACATATTCGCCAGTTACGCGAATAACATCCATCAGGTTGGTGCTTGCCATTGCCGCCATTAGAAATTTGGAAGTTCACCAAATGGATGTGAAAACAGCTTTTCTGAATGGAAATCTAGAGGAAGAAATCTATATGGAGCAACCCAAAGGCTTTACAGCTATTGGGCAAGAAAAGAAAGTGTGTAAACTTGTAAAATCCTTGTATGGCTTGAAACAAGCTCCAAAACAATGGCACCAAAAGTTTGATCATGTCATGCTTGATGCTGAGTTCAAAATCAATGAATGTGACAAGTGTGTATGTGAAGGACACATCTGATGGATATGTCATTTTGTGTCTATATGTAGATGATATGCTCATTGCTGGTAGTGATGACAAAATCATAAAATCTACAAAGAACATGCTAAAGGCAAGATTTGACATGAAAGACATGGGTCTTGCGGATGTGATTTTAGGGGTCAAAATCACACGAACCCAAAGTGGACTTGTTTTAAGTCAATCCCACTATGTGGACAAAATTCTTGAGAAGTTCAATGCAAATGACTCTAATGAAGCTAGAACTCCACTTGACACGAGTCAACATCTAGCCAAGAATAGAGGTGAACTTGTAAACCAGTTGGAATACTCAAGAATTATTGGTAGCTTGATGTATCTCATGAGTTGTACTAGACCCGACATAGCATATACTGTGAGCAAACTAAGTAGATACACGAGCAACCCAAGTTCAATGCGCTACTTAAGATATACTCGGGAATACGGGTTGCATTTTTAAAGATATCCTGCAGTTATAGAAGGACACTGCGATGCAAATTGGATATCTGACACGAATGATTCCAGAGCAACAAGTGGGTATGTATTCACACTTGGAGGTGCTGCTATATCGTGGAAATCATCAAAATAAACGGTTATTGCTAGATCCACGATGGAATCAGAGTTCATCGCTTTAGATAAAGCAGGTGAAGAGGCAGAGTGGCTACGTCAATTTGTTGAGGATATACCAAGATGGCCTAAGCCGGCATCGGCCATTTGTATACATTGTGATAGCCAATCGGCACTTGGCAGAGCTCGTAGTACAATGTATAATGGTAGGAACAGACATATCAGACATAGACATAACACGATACGACAACTAATCTCTACAGGAATTATCACTGTTGACTACGTAAGGTCAAAGGATAATATCGCGGATCCGCTAACAAAAGGCCTAAGTAGAGAGTTAGTACAGAAGTCGTCCATGGAAATGGGACTGAAGCCCTTGAAAAGATAAGTTCATATGATAGAAACCTAACTCAGTAGACTGGAGATCCCAAGAGCTGAGTTCAATAGGAAAACCTAATTGTATGAATTAGTGAGGTCACTGTGGGGGGATAACCCTACGTATATATGTAAGGGAGTGTACTGTAAAAGCTTAGTAAACTTCCTAGTCCATTCCTTAAAGTGACAAGTGTGAGGCTAAGCCTATGGCTTTTAATGATTCGACTAAAGTAATCATACATAGTGAATCACCTATGTGAGAGAGAAGTGGGGTCGCTTCGAAGGGTATTGTTGGGGCACAATACTTAATGGCTCTCGCAAAACCAGGCTCATGTTCATGACCATAACAAACATAACTATGAGGACTTGACTTTGTCAGGGAGAGTCTTGTTTGAAGTGTATTGTCGTCTACACAAACGGCAGACGAGTTCAAATACATCAACGTCTACTCAGAGCCAGTGGGCTAAGTGCGCTTCATGAGCGAATGTTCAAAGGGTAACACTTACATGTCGTATGCAAAACTCAACTGCTGAAATATAATGAGAAATATGTAGTTTTTGAGATCGACCTCCATTCATGTGGAGATTGTTGGAAATTTGGGTGTGTGAATGAAGTCTCAAATTGGTAAAACCACCTTGTCCCACATAGGTGTGGGAACAAAAGAAATTGTTATTTATAAGGTAAAGCATTTACCTAGTTAACATAACTTTGAACATGTTTTACCAAAAGTCCTACGCGCGTGCGCGCAGGGGGTGCAAAATTGGAACCGGAATTTAGTTGAACTCGTGTGCGCCCGCACGTTCTGCGAACACGAATGCAGTTCCAAAAACCCGGGCCCGCGTGTGCCTGTTTTTGCACTCTTCACTCGAGACTGTAACGGTTGAATTCTAATGGGTTTTTTGAAACCAAAATTATTAATGAGAATATCATTGGTTTCGGTTATGATTGTCATTAGTTTCGAAACTAAATAGTTTTAATTCGTTTCGGTTATGATTGACTGCAGTGATGAGGCCAGAATCAGTTATGATCTGTGGCTATAAAACCCAATGCAGACAACCAGTTTCGACACACCACAACCATCTCTTCTCTTCTCTCTCAATCTCTGCTACAAAGCCTCTTCCTGTTTACTTTTAGGCAAGTGTTTTAAGTCCTGCAATACTCGGTTGCTGTTTCGAATCGGCGTACCCTGGGAACAGACGGCGAATCTGTTTAAGGGAATCGTGTCAAACACAAGCCCGGTTCACGTTAACTGTTTATTTATGTTTCTGCAGTTCATACTTGTTTCGTATTCTGTCTTTTAATCAACAACAGTTTTTCTAACAATACTTCCTCTCAAGATATTGGTGTATAGATCCTTCCTAGCTGAACAACGAGCCTGTGTTACTAATTAGCTCGATAGTTTAAGTAGTAAAGGAGGTTTGTGGTAGTCAAGTATGTCTGGCTAAAGGAGAAAAGCAGTGAATCTTAATACCCCGCGAAGTCAATAAAATAAAAAAGAAGAGTATTTTTCAGAAACAGTACTCTCTCACATGACGACTTTCAAAAAGTAACTACAAAGATTTGGTTATACAACGTCATATACCAAAAAATAACTACAAAATTGGTTATGTTGTGTTATCAAGTTCTTTAACGTTGCGAAAATTTTAGATCGAGCATCAACCATTGGTATTATGCCATCCGGTTTTTCTAACGTTTCACTTGGTTGATTTATTGGAGCTTGGTTGACTAAATTGACCTTATTATGTTCATGGTGAAACCGCACATTGAGTTGTCATTTGTCCTAAAGATCATCAACTTTAATTTGTTGAACTAATCATACTGTGTTATAGCTGAACATACGTAGCATGATACATCTTCTGTTAAACTGTGCATCATTTATTTATATTATGTTCAAATAGTGGGATTCCCTTCAAGCTCACAAATTTTATACCTTGTTTGCTTTTATGCTTTTGACGTATCATGATATTTTGTAAAATGTGAAAATATAATAATTCATGATCATACCTTACATCATATTGTAAAAAGTCCATTGGTTTACAATATGTGAAAAGGTGAGACCATCACTGGTTGAAGTTGGGACCGTTGTCAGCTAACAAAATGAGCGCATTTAATACGTGTTGCATGTATGTAGTAACAAATCAATATCCATGTAAACAAGGGCGTAGCTTAGTTGGGGGCCGGGCAGGGGGGGGACCCCCCGAACTTTCGCTCAGTAGTGTCCGGTATATAGTTTCCGTATAGAATTTTTTAGGTATACACGTTTTCGACCCCCCGCCCCCCCCCCCCCCCCCCCCCCCCCCCCCCCCGGTTTTATAATTTTGTAGGTCTAATTTTAGGTTTGGTGACTTCCAACCCCCTGGTCGGAAATCTCAAGCTTCGCCACTGCATGTAAAAACCCAACTGACGAATAGAGATGGTGTGTCATTTTAACATTTTCCTAACCTTCTAACACTAGTGTAATTAGTTTGGTTGATTTACTCCCTTCACGTCTTTCCTCACAACCCGAAAACCTATTGCATAGAAAGACATGCAGTTGGACCTAATATAAATAAACACTTCATTATTTAGTTAGTTACAAATACAAGTATTTGTAAACAATCTTTCCCAAAAAGCAAAACTATTACAAGCCTTATGGAAGTATCTTCATTTCTCTCAGCCTTTGAACCTTGAGCGTATTTGCATACCCATGAAACCCAAATTCTCGACTCTTATTAATGCTACAAACATGTTGAATCTCAAGTTTTAATACTTGTCCTAATGCACCAAAACAAGTAATCTCCTCCATTTTTGTCTTGTACAATCCATTCGCTTCAACAATTCCATCCCAAACTTCTCCTTTATCCTTCATGAAATCCACAATATCAAACTTTTCTTTCTCATCAAATGGCACGAACTCGACACCAAACGTGTCGCAAAGTACCTTCCATATCATTTCCCATGTAAACACATCACCGTTTGTGCAGTTAAAAGCTTCATTCTTAGCTTTGTCGGTCACCGAGGCCCATGTTTGTTGTTCAGCTAGCACTCTAGCATCAGACATATCCCAAAAGTGTTCCCAAACTGTACTTGTTACCAATGTACCTACGAAGATATGATGATTAGCATATAGAGTGTCATTTTGATACTTAAACAAACTTTAATATAAGATATAAGTGTAAAATAATTTTTTCTAAAAAAATTAAATGTTACTTACACTAGTCATGCAATGAAAAATTTAAATGTTACTTACACTAGTGTAAATGAACGATTGACATTTTTTTTACGTATTTCTTAGTTAGATATCATCTATGTTTTGGGAACAAATGGTAAAAAAAAATCGCATGAGAAGTAGGATTTTCAACGGGTTCTTACAAAATATTATTTTAACCAAAAATCCTAAATAAATAACTTTTCAATTTTTTTTGTTTTTTTGATTACACGTCCATACAAAATGCGTACATGGAAAGTACATAAATTAAAAAGTACAAACTAGTATGTAAAAACTTAAATTTTAAAAAGTACATGAATCACATGGTAGTACAAAAATTAACAGTTTAGGTATAATATCTCTCTTCTTATACCAATACCTTCTGGAATGAAATATAATTGAGCAAAAGATGTTATGGTTGTTTTCAAAAGATGCGGTTCCCCCTCTCTAATCGCATCTTATGGATGTTTTAAAAAAGATTTATTTGTTTTGAAAAAAAGCATGGGCCAAAAGATGCGGTTTTTATGTAACCGCATCTTATGGGTGTTTTAAAAAAGATCAAGAGCCAAAAGATGCGGTCCTAGAACCGCATCTCTTAATATAACATTGATAAATAAAAATTAATAATAAAATATAGTATGAAGTAAATTCTATGATTAATAACTAAAAACTTATTTTAAAGATAAGTATATACTAATATGATTGAATTTTTTATTCATGATATTAGATAACAAAATAAAAAAAAATGTTTTCATATATAGTATGCTATACCTATATTAATTTACAACATAACTGAGAAACAGGAGATTAAAAGTGACGACGTTTATGCTTGACTTTTTTGCCCAAATTCCAAAACGCTTTCAGTTAAATGTTAAGTGTTGGTATCGGTGATGAACCAACATGATACCATCTAAACTAAATTAGTATCAATTGGGTTACGACCGAGCATCGATACGCGTATCAATACAAACACTCGTGCGTAGCACAGACTAATTCACTAGTTGATAATTAATAATAATAAATAAATAATTTTCTTAGGATAACCAAATTAGTTTTTTCATGATTACAAATATTTATTTTTTATTTATTCATTTATTGTGTGTACATGTATGTACTTATATATTAATATGTATTGTGTATGTATGTATGTGTTGGTGTATGTATATGTGTACATATTGATGTATCGTTAAATGATTAATAAAATAAGGTTAAATCATATATCAACGATCACGTGCATGTTGCTTAAACATAGAGCGGCAATGGTCAACTAAGGTTGTTCATGCTACATTTTTGTCAATGAAGATCGTTTAGGATGATTGATATGTCAATTAGGGACCGTGGTGCTCAACTAAGGTTTTTTACGCTCCATTTTTGTCAAGGGATTTAAGGATCATTAGTGGTTTATTAGGATGATTGATGGACCAATAAGGCCAGTAATAGTCAACTAGTGTTGTTCAAGCTACATTAGTGTCAATGAAGCTTGTTTAGGATAATTAATGGTCGACTAGGATGATTGATAGATTTTTTAGAACATGGTGGTTAACTAGGGTTGTTCATGCTCCATTTTTGTTAACGAAGGACATTTAGGATGATTAGTAGTCCATTAGGATGATTGATAAATTAATTAGGGTAAGTGGTGGTCAACTAGGGTTGTTCATGTTCCATTATTGTCAACGAAGGGCGTTCAAGATGATCATTGGTCTCTTAGGATGATTGATGGGCCAATTAGGTTAGTAATGGTCAACTAGGGTTGTTCATGCTACATTAGTGTCAATCAAGGCATTTTAGGAATAATTAATGGTCCATTATAATGATTGATAGACCAGTTAGGGACAATGGTGGTCAGCTAGGGTTATTCATGCTACATTTTTGTTAATGAAGGTCGTTTATGATGATTAGTGGTCCATTAGGATAATTAATAGGTCAATTAGGGCCAGTGGTGGTCAACTAGTGTTGTTCATGTTCCATTATTGTCAACGAAGGGCGTTTAGGATGATCAATGGTCCACTAGGATGGTTAATGGGCCAATTAGGGTCAGTGGTGGTTAACTAGGGTTGTTCAAGTTCCATTATTGTGAACGAAGGGCGTTTAGGATGATCAGTGGTCCATTAGGATGGTTAATGGCCAATTAGGGCTAGTGATGGTCAAGTAGGGTTTTTCATGCTCCATTTTTGTCAAAGAAGGGCATTAGGGATGATCAATGGTCCATTATGATGATTAATAAACCAATTAGGGACGTTAATTATAGAAGTTGGACGTGTGGTAATAATGAATGAAGAATAATCATAGATCTAAGGAGATAAAGAAAAAAGATATGAATGAAAAGTAATTTCATCAATATATATTCATTAACCTCCATGGAGTTTGTATCCATGGAGTTTTTACACCATAGACTCGTAATGATCTGAATCTATCGATACCATTCCAAATCGAATCGATACCTATCGAATGTTGTGGCAACGCACTGCTATCTAAAACTTGTGGCAACGTAACGTCGCCAAAATTCCCAAAGTTTCAAAATTTCCCTCTTAATCATATCCACCTTCACAAAACCTAATCGATATTCATCAACACCTTTGAGATAAACTTTGGTGATTCATAGATACTTGTTACGACGCCACCATCTAAATTGCCATTGTTGGTCACCTGACAACCCGACGTAACGAGAATCATCACCGCCACACACTGTTTGATACGACAACCATTTTTATCTTCTTCTTCCGTTCCTCCCATCAGTAAGCAAAGCAAGCCAAAGAACTATCTCGATTTTCACCAACGCTTCTCGTTAGTTTGTTTTATTTCAATATCAAGGTTTTTTTATTGTGATATCTGATGTCATATCTGGACGGGGATTTTTCACCGCTACAGCGGCCACCACTTCAAGCGAATGATAAGTTTTTTTTGTAACATAGTATAAGTATATAAAAGTACACTATACTGTAAGTAAAATAATTCGAGCTAAAGGAGCCAAACTAACGTGCGGGCAAAACCAAGGTCAGCCAGCTTGGTGGATCAGAGCCAAGCTACCTCGACTCAGTTTCAAACCGAGCCAAATCAAACGAGTTTTTTTTCCGGAGCTCCAAGCTGCGAGCTTTTTGAACAACCGTACTTCATTTTAACCACTTATTTTCCATCTTTTATAAACAGTTTATAATACCAAATATATTACAAGCTTTAATAGTTTTTTATTTATATCAAAATATTAGTTATTTTTTACTTTGTTAAAAATAAGTTTTATTTTGATTTCCCCCTCTATCAAATTTTTAAAACAACATTTCCCCCTAAAAGTTATTCATTTCCCTTTTAAACTTTTGCTTCCCTCCACTAGGTCGGTTCCAAATCAACCTCAATTCACGAACATCAGGCGGTGATTGCAAGAATGGGTTGTGACGATTCAGGAATATCAGGCGGCCATCGATTCCCAACCGAATTGTTTCTCCTATCTCTCTACGAACACTCATCAGGTGAACTCCTGGACAACCTTCTTCTTTCGATCACATTCAACTTTTCTTTTAAATCATGAATTCAAGTTTCACATCGCTCGCCCCCTGAGGGTACGGTCGATTGCTTCATCCTCTTTATTGCCGCTTCAGTTCTCATTAGGTATCTCATCACGATTAAGCATAAGGTCGATTGGCTCTCTCATCAGATTCCCATTTTGATTTCGTGGTTAGGGTTTCTTAAATTTGGTGTTTTAATTTCCAAGGATGATATTTTTTTAGGTCCCTTTGGAGTGATTTTTAGCTATTCTTGTTAATTTAGTTAATTTTAGTATATACATAAATTATTTTGTGTGTTGTTTTCTGTATTTTTGTGTTGTTTGAGAATTGACCCTTACATTCATTTTTAACTATTATGCCTAGTTCTGCAGCTATCAATGGCAGCCCCTAAGCTTGACAGAAGATCGTTAAGACTTGGGTGAAGTAACTAAAGAGGCCCGAAAGTGACTGAAAAATCTGTTAGTTGACATTTTGCTGCTTTAATCACAACTCATTTGATAACAAGTTTGTTCCTTTAACACTGTGACACAATCTTGTAAAAGTATTTATGTAGAGTCGGTTATTTTACTGTTAAAGCTTGTGATATCTGCAGAATTATATGGTTAGTAGGCCACAATATAGCTCACATTTTTCATTCTTATAAAGAGAAAAAAAAACTTGTTTTGGTGTTCTGTGCTGCAAATATTTGCATTGGAATTAGTTGGAGGATATGGTGAGTTTGTTGACTTTGGAGTTTTTGAACTGTGAAGATTCTCCTGTGGCTTTAAGCAAAATCACCTTCAACTTTTGGCTGGAAAACCGGAAGCCTTCTTAAGCAAAATCACCTTCAACTTTTGGCAAAGCTGGGTATGTTATTCTGCAAGTAATCTATAACTTAATTTTTTTTTTATTTTCATATTTAGAACAGTTTTTTATGTTTTTGTTGGAAGGGTTTTTACATTGAAGTTATGTTTGACAAATCCAAATTTGAAGTTGATACCAACAGAGATGCATGAGATAATGGGATAAGGAGGTATTAAATGGAATATTGGACTACTTGCTACAGGTTAAATGGTATGAAATGAAATGTTCTTTATGCATAACTTTTGATTGTTGATTCTAAAGATAATATTGAGGAAACCACTATCTTAATGCAAGCTGAGGATTAAGTTAACACGATAGGTGGTAGAGACGCGAAGGACAACACAGGGGAGGTAAGCAGAGATGCAGAGGACAATACTAGGGGAGGTAACTTGTATTTTTTCAAGTTAAATCTTTTTTTTGTGGGGTGGGGTGTAACATCCGTCAAAAAACGGATTTACCAAACCCGCTTCGTTTATTAACCGAACAATCAGTTAAAAATTTCGTTGCGAATTTAATGCCCAAAATAATTTTAAACGATACATAATTAATTATTATATTGGAATATATAATTTGTTTTTGAAAAATTTTTAAAAATAATGAAATAAAAATATAATGTTGCTGCCGGGTTTCGAACCCGGGTCAGTCAACCGGTTCAGCAGAGACTTAACACACACACACTCAACCACTGCGCCGCTTAGGTTTGTTGTTCACTATTGAAGACAATTAAATCATAACATAATTATCGAATTCAAAATCGGCGCGCCCAAATTTCAGTCGTCGGAAATCCCGACTAACTCGCCAAGAATTTACGATTTCTTCAGTTATAACGTAAACCTTAATCACTACATCGGTTATAACCGACGCCTGAGTCCGCGACACAAGTTATAACCGCCGGAAAGTTTCTAACCGACGAATCAAGTCGGAAATCGGACCAAATTCATCGATGACCTGCCCTATAAATACCTCCTCGAACCTCTGCAAGCTTTTTCGCTCAAAACCGCACCTTTACCCGACGTAATTCCACTCGCCGGAAAAGTTCTGTACATCGCCGGAAAACCGAACCCTTCACTTCTGAGCCTTACTGAATCCCCAGAGCTTATACCGAAGTCACCCACATCCATTTCAAGCTTGCTGAAGACTCTCTGCCGCAGGACACACGTCGCCGGAAGTTTCTGCTGTCGCCGGAGTTTCGCCAGAGAAACAGAGGAGTCCATTCGGTATACCTTACGCTTAAATCTTTCATTCTTTTTATATATCTCACCTGTAATTAACCTAAAAACACTAAAGAACATGATTAAAACATCGAACCAGTCGGACTTCCGATTCTGGTTAAATTCAACGAAGAAGACGAAGTTTCTGTAGTGTTTAAGTTTAATATAAATCAAGATATAACTCGGGTTAGACACACAGTCCAGCGGTGGACTGTGTGCACACTAAACACGCAAACGTCTCGAGTTCGAATCTTGTCCCACGCATACTCGCTTGAATAAAAATGTTCCTTTTTATTACCGAACCGGAGTCACCGCTGTTACATGTTAAATTTAATAAAAACCGGAATAATAACCAAGTTAGACACACAGTCCAGTGGTGGACTGTGTGAATGTTTAATCACAGGACACGAGTTCGAGTCCGGGCTACCGCACCGGTCCGGACAATTATTAAACTTTTTATTTAAGACAGAAATGAAAATGTTTAGTTTGTATATAAGTATAATATGTCACACCCCGACCCGCAGCGGAAAAGGTGATCGGGGCATGATTGGGTTATCATCAAAGCTCATGACATTTATTATGCGTTTCATATTCATTTAATACAATTTAATGGAAATTTACAATAAATATTACAACATGTTCTAACTATCAATCTAAGCTTCTTTATTCTCTTCTAAGGCATTTCCTATGTTTTCCTTGCTTCAACCTGTTCACCTGTATCATGTGTAAAAAGGTTTTTTTTGGATCAACATAAAGTTGGCGAGTGAATCCTATGGAAAACATTTGAACAAGTTTATTTAATTGATTATGAAATGAGTGCACAACCACACATGAGTAAAAATAGATGTAAACTTATTCAACAATCATTAGATATTAAATAAAGCACACATGAACAATAATGGAACATTTAGAGGCACGCGTTGCTCTACTCGTCTCTCACGAGGAACTGATGGGCCTAATGAATGAATTGTATAAACATGATAATATGAAAAACAAAACTACAAACAATATAAACTCAATGATATACACATGAACAATGATGAATTGGTTTTGAGGCACGCGTTGATCAACTCGTCTCCCACGAGGAACTGATGGGCTTAATGAATGAATTTCATATAATTTGACAAAATGAAATAAGTAATCACAACAATATAAACAATCTAAGTTTAGGTCACGATATCGTATGGTACAAATTTAAATAAACGAGTTAATTATTTGAGACACATGACACACCCCAAAACGTGTAATTTAAAAGGGGGAGTTGTAAGATTCACTCACAGTGGGTGCGTTCGGTTGATGGTGTTGAATGCACGCGAAGTGGTTTTAACCACGAGTGAGATTAACCTAGATAAATCGCATTATGGTTTGGTAAGTAAACGGATTTTATTAATCTATTTTAGTAGGATTGTTGGGTGTATTTTTGTGAGTTTAAGGCTATTTTCTAACCTTAAAAATGTTATTTTTTAAGTATTTTTAATTGAGTTTTAATTAAATAAATAAAAATAATAAAAAAATTTGATTTTTTTGCTACAGTTGACCGTTGACTTTGACCGTTGACCGTTGACTTTGACCGGTTCGAATCGTGTAATTGTGCGCTGAGTGAGGCTCGAACCTGAGACCTCCCGTACGCGTGCACGCAGCTCTACCAACTGAGTTACGTGTCTAACCCGTCATATATCTGTTTTTAATTATATTTATATATTAATTATGTTAAACAGAAAATCCTTTATTTTCTAAAAACGATTTTAATCCAATACTCGGTGCGCTCCACAGGTCTCGAACCCGGGACCTGTGGCTTATACTAACACACAGTCCACCGCTGGACTGTGTGTCCAACTTGTTAATTTAACTGATTTTTATTATACTTAAACACAAACTAATTATTTTTATTTCTGACTTATTTAAAAAAGTAAATAATTGTCCGGGTCGATGCAGAAGACCGGACTCGAACTCGTGCGCCTTGATTTAACATACACACAGTCCACCACTGGACTGTGTGTCTAACTTGGTTATTATTCCGATTATTAATATTCTTAACATATACCAGTGGTGCTTCCGGTTCGGTTAACAAAAAAAAACGTTTTTATTAAGGCAGCGTGTATGGAACAGGATTCGAACTCGAGACGTTAGTGTGATTAATGTGCACACAGTCCACCGCTGGACTGTGTGTCTAACCCGAGTAATATCTTGCTTTTAATTATACTTAAATACTACCGAACATCGTCTTCTTCGTTGAGTTATAACCAGAATCGGAAAATCCGACTGGTTCAAAGTTTTAATCTGTTTCTTTAGTGTTTGATGATTAAATACAAGTGATATTAAATAAGAAGAATGAAGAAATTAGGCGTGAGATATACCGACTGGCTTCCTCTGTTTTCCGGCAGAACTCCGGCGACAGCAACAGGCTCCCGCGTCGGGTGTCTTGCAGCAGCGAGTCCTCAGAAAGCTTACAAAGGATGTGGGTGACTTCGGTATAAGCTCAGAGGGTTTAGTAAGGCTTAGAAGTGGAAGGTTCGGTTTTCCGGCGACGAACAGAATATTTCCGGCGAGTGAGTTTTCGCCTAGAAAGGGTGCGGTTTAGAGCGAAAATGTTTGCAGAGGTTCGAGGGGGTATTTATAGGGCAAGTCGTCGATGAATTTGGTCCGATTTCCGACTTGATTCGTTGGTTTGAATTTCTCCGGCGGTTATAATTTGTGTCGCGGACTCAGACGTCGGTTCTAACCGATGTAGCGTTTAAGTTTTACGTTATAACTGAAGATGTCGTTAAAACTCGCGAGATTGCCGGGATTTCCGACGACTGAACTTTTGGGCGCCGGTTTTGAATTCGGAAAGACACTTTATGAATTAAATGATCTTAATAATTAACAAGTAGCATCAGTGGCGCAGTGGTTCAAGTGTTGTGTGTTAAGTTGTTTGATGAACCGTGACTGACCCGGGTTCGAAACCCGGCAGGAATAAAACATTTTTATTTTCTTATTTTTGACAGTTTTTCAAAAACAAATTATATATTCCCATATAATAATTGATTATGTATCGTTTAAAATTATTTTAGGCATTTAATTCGCAACGAAATTTTTAACTGACTGTTCGGTTAATAAACGGAGCGGGTTTGGTAAAATCCGTTTTTTTGACGGATGTTACAGTATCCCCTACTTTTTAGAAATTTCGTCCCGAAATTTAAATAGTGATAGATTTGACTAAAAGAATGATGGTGTCTAGTTTCATAGTTACATGCTTAGGAAAAGTAAGAGTTTAAATTTTTGTTTGAGGCGGTAACGTCCCTTGTAAGGGTTAAGTACCCTATTACAGGAATCGCTTTTTGTTGCCTACTGTAAAAGTATTGATAAGCAGAAATTTATTCGTTAACTATGATATCATGCATAAGAGTTTGGATATGTTTGGAAGGGTATGGTTATATCCTAAGGCAAAACTTCTAATACTACAACCAACATGGAACATAAATAAACAGAACAGCTAATATTTGAGCATAAATAAACACAACAGCTAATATCAGTAAGTTATGATTGGTTCTATAACTATAGAACATAAATAAACATAACAGCTAACATTTGAATCCACATTCCGATAGCATATATGTTTGAATGGTGGCAGTTCCTCTCTCGTTTGTTATGATGGAGAGGTTTAGTTTATGTAGAAATGGAACACAAATCCAATTTCTCTAAACAACAAGATGATATAAATGTAACACAAATTTCAACCAAGGCAATACTAAATCCTACATGGAACTTCACATAACCGCCTGATAATGCCTCTGATCCTTTGGCAAGAATACTTATATATAGGAAGTACCAGCGGCGTATCCACCATATTCTTGCCAAATTTTCATTGGTTTTATCCACAAGTTATGATTGGTTACCAAGAAACTACTAAATCCTACATAGAACTTCTCATAACCGTCTGACAATGCCTCTGATCCTTTGACAAGAATACTTATATATAGGAAGTACCAGCGGCGTATCCACCATATTTTTGTCAAATTTTCATTGGTTTTATCAGTGAATTATGATTAGTCCTATATGACTCTACAACCAATACAACAAACATAAAATACTGATATGAAAAATGTATGTGCGATCAAGGCTCAATCAAACGGAGCCGATCGTTTTGCATGTACTGAAAATGAAATTGTCTGTGCGCTCAAGGCTCAATCAAACGGAGCCGAGCGTATTGCATGTACTGAAAATGAATAACTTAATCTAATCAATCACACAAACAGCCTATGCATGGAACCTCTCATAACCGCCTGATAATGCCTCCGATCATTTGACAAGAATACTTATATATAGGAAGTACCACAGCGGCGTATCCACCATATTCTTGTCAAATTCTCATTGACTTTATCCGCAAGTTATGATTAGTTATATGCGACTCTACAACAAACACAACAACCACAAGATACTGATAATGTAAATGTCTGTGCGATCAAGGCTCAATCAAACGGAGCCGATCGTATTGCATGTACTGAAAATGAAAATGTCTGTGCGCTCAAGGCTCAATCAAACGGAGCCGAACGTATTGCATGTACTGAAAATGAACAACTTAATCTAAACAACAATCACACAAACAGCCTATGCATGGAACCTCTCATAACCGCCTGATAATGCCTCCGATCATTTGACAAGAATACTTATATATAGAAAGTACCAGCGGCGTATCCACCATATTCTTGTCAAATTCTCATTGACTTTATCCGCAAGTTATGATTAGTTCTATGCGACTCTACAACAAACATCACAACCAAAAGATACTGATAATGAAAATGTCTGTGCGATCAAGACTCAATCAAACGGAGCCGATCGTATTGCATGTAGTGAAAATGTAAAATGAACTGTGCGATCAAGGCTCAATCAAACGGAGCCGATCGTATTGCATGTAATGAAAATGTAAAATGAACTGTGCGATCAAGGCTCAATCAAACGGAGCCGATCGTATGCGGGCACGCCAGGTTCAACCGCATAATTAAATGGGGAACAAGCTCAAACCTCATAATTGGGGAGCGGCGGCCTCGGCAAATGCATATACTGAAAATAATAAACAATAATTACTCTAAACGTCTACACATGGAACTCTCATAACCGTCAGATAATGCTTCTGATCCTTTGACAAGAATACTTATATATAGGAAGTACCAGCGGCGTATCCACCGTATTCTTGTCAAAGTTTCATTGGCTTTATCCTTAAGTTATGATTGGTTTGATGTGATAAAGAAAAACATAAAACTAAACGATAGAAGTTGAATCTGGATCTTCGGTGAAAAGGACTAGTTGAGTATCTTCGCTTGGGCCGTCATTATCTTCGACAGGATTGGCGTTGATATTGAAGACTCTTCCTCTTGCTGGTGGCCTAGCGGTTGGGTTTTCTTGGTTTACTTGGTTAACTGGGTTTGATTGGGCTTGAGTGTTGATGACGTTAACCAATTGAGGGCATGTGTTTCTAAAGTGTGTAGGGTCGCCACAATTGAAACAAGCTCGAACATATGGGAACATGGGGTATTGGGGTTGATGATAAGTTTGGGCCATGTTTTGAGTAGGAGAAGAGGTTTGGTTTTGAAAGGTGCGACAAACCTTGCTCAAATGACCTGCACATCGCCGGAAAACCGAACCCTTCACTTCTGAGCATTACTGAATCCCCAGAGCTTATACCGAAGTCACCCACATCCATTTCAAGCTTGCTGAAGACTCTCTGCCGCAGGACACACGTCGCCGGAAGTTTCTGCTGTCGCCGGAGTTTCGCCGGAGAAACAGAGGAGTCCATTCGGTATACCTTACGCTTAAATCTTTCATTCTTTTTATATATCTCACCTGTAATTAACCTAAAAACACTAAAGAACATGATTAAAACATCGAACCAGTCGGACTTCCGATTCTGGTTAAATTCAACGAAGAAGACGAAGTTTCTGTAGTGTTTAAGTTTAATATAAATCAAGATATAACTCGGGTTAGACACACAGTCCAGCGGTGGACTGTGTGCACACTAAACACGCAAACGTCTCGAGTTCGAATCTTGTCCCACGCATACTCGCTTGAATAAAAATGTTCCTTTTTATTACCGAACCGGAGTCACCGTTGTTACATGTTAAATTTAATAAAAACCGGAATAATAACCAAGTTAGACACACAGTCCAGTGGTGGACTGTGTGAATGTTTAATCACAGGACACGAGTTCGAGTCCAGGCTACCGCACCGGTCCGGACAATTATTAAACTTTTTATTTAAGACAGAAATAAAAATGTTTAGTTTGTATATAAGTATAATAAAAATCAGTTTATTTAACAAGTTAGACACACAGTCCAGCGGTGGACTGTGTGTTAACTCAACCCACAGGTCCCGGGTTCGAGACATGTGGAGCGCACCGAGTCATTGATTAAAATCTTTTTAGAAATAAATTGATTTTCGGATTAATCTAATTAATATATAAATATAATTAAAAACAGAAATATTTCGGGTTAGACACGTAGCTCAGTTGGTAGAGCTGCGTGCACGCGTACGGGAGGTCTCGGGTTCGAGCCTCACCCAGCGCACACATACACACATACGAACCGGTCAAAGTCAACAGTCAATGGTCAACGCTCAACGGTAAAAAAAAAGTCAACTTTTATTTTTATTTTTATTTATTTATTTTAATTAAAAATCAATAAAAAATACTTAAAAATAAATTTTTTAAGGTTAGAAAATAGCCTTAAACCCACAAAAATACACCCAACAATCCTACTAAAATGGATTAATAAAATCCGTTTACTTACCGAAACATTATGCCATTAAACACTTTGAGTTGTCACCGTGTCTACACCTGGACACATTCCGAATCTCATACGTTATATACATATTTCTCGATTTTCTCCGGGTTTTAGTGTACGTAACCAGGCTAACACATGCGAACCATATGAAAAACCCGGTATTCATGGGGCCCACATGATTACGAAGGTGAAGTATGGCGGCATGTAAGGCCTAATGACGAGCAAAGCCCAAGACATCCTATGAATGTAGTAGATTTATTTTTCTATAATTATTTTATGAATGTTCATTCCTAAGTGCGACCCATGATCCCAAAAGCATCCAACTCATACTCTTGACATGTATTCCTTGTAGATGTCTTCTAACCACGCCCGTAGAAAGATGAGAGCAGGAAAAGCCCGCGAACGCATGGCTGCCCTAATCGCTCAACAAATGGCTGCCGTAATACCCAACATTTTAATCCAAGTCCAACAAACACTTACCGCTAATCCTGTCAATCAAGAAGATCAACACGTTATCAACTCTCCCCCAAATACCACTAAATGCACTTACAAGCATTTCAAATCATGCGACCCTCCAAAATACGAAAGGACTGAAGGTGTCACCGCTCTCCTCCATTGGTTTGAAGAAATGGAGAACACTTTTCTAAATTGCGATTGCTCTGACGATCGCAAAGTGGGATATGCTACCGGTCGTTTATATGGAATAGCACTTACTTGGTGGAATACAGAGAAGGCCAAACGAGGTGTTGAAGATGCTATGACTTTAACTTGGGACGAATTGAAGGAAATCATGACCAAACGATTTTGCCCAAGGAGCGAAATCAAGAAATTAGAAGATGAATTTTTTTCGTTGAAGCAAAAGGAAGGAGACCACACCACGTACAACAAAAGATTCCTCGAGTTACATCAAATGGTTCCCAACATGTTCACTCCCCTCTACCGTTTGATCGAGCACTACATTCGAGGTCTTCCGTCAAAGATTCAAGACTCTGTAATAAGTACCACGCCTGCAACTTTGGAGGCAGCAATGGAGTTAGCTACAGAGCTCACCGAAAACCGAATCCGGAACAAAGACTTCAAGGAGGAGAAGAAGAAGGATAAAGCATCGACTGAAACTTCAAACTCCACCCAAATCGAATCCCCTTCTTAACCCACTTTTAAGAGAAAAAGAGACGGGCAACTTTTCGCTACTACCCAACGTAATCAACCAGTTTTACAAGCCATACCCATCCAAGCTATCCCAATCACCCAAGTGGCACCCAACTCAACTTACCCAAATAAGAAACCATATCTTGGACCTCACCCTCGATGCAACAACTGTTTTTATCACCATCCCCTTACTTTACCTTGTCGACTATGTGCAACTTGTGGACGCTATGGTCATTTGAGCAAGGTTTGCCGCACCTTTCAAAACCAAATCTCTCCCCCTACCCCAAACATGATCCAAACCTATCAACAACCCCAATACCCCATGTTCCCATATGTTCGAGCTTGTTTCAATTGTGGCGACCCTACCCACTTTAGAAACACGTGCCCTCGATTGGTTAACATCATCAACACTCAAGCTCAGTCAAACCCAGTTAACCAAGTAAATCAAGAAAATCCAATCACTAGGCCACCAGCAAGAGGAAGAGTTTTCAACATCAACGCCAACCCTGACGAAGATAATGACGGTCCAAACGAAGATACCCAACTAGTCCTCTTCACCGGAGATCAAGATTCAACTCCAATCGTTTAGTTTTATGTTTTTCTTTTAGAATCACATAGAACCAATCATAACTTAAGGATAAAGCCAATGAAACTTTGACAAGAATATGGTGGATACGCCGCTGATACTTCCTATATATAAGTATTCTTGTCAAAGGATCAGAAGCATTATCTGGCGGTTATGAGAGGTTCCATGTGTAAACTGTTTGAGTAATTATTGTTTATTATTTTCAGTACATGCAATTTCATAGGTCGCCGCTCCCCATTACATTATGAGCGTTGAGCATGTTCCCCATTTCATTATGAGCGTGAACCCGGTGTGCCCACATACGATCGGCTCCGTTTGATTGAGCCTTGATCGCACAGACATTTTTCATTTTCAGTACATGCAATACGATCGGCTCCGTTTGATTGAGCCTTGATCGCACAGACATTTTCATTATCAGTATCTTGTGGTTGTTGTGTTTGTTGTAGAGTCACATAGAACTAATCATAACTTGTGGATAAAGTCAATGAAAATTTGACAAGAATATGGTGGATACGCCGCTGGTACTTCCTATATATAAGTATTCTTGTCAAAGGATCGGAGGCATTATCAGGCGGTTATGAGAGGTTCCATGTATAAGCTGTTTGTGTGATTACTGTTTAGATTAAATTTATTATTTTCAGTACATGCAATACGATCGGCTCCGTTTGATTGAGCCTTGATCGCACAGACATTTCCATTTTCAGTACATGCAATACGATCGGCTCCGTTTGATTGAGCCTTGATCGCACAGACATTTTTTCATTTTCAGTATTTTGTGTTTGTTGTATTGGTTGTAGAGTCACATAGGACTAATCATAATTCACTGATAAAACCAATGAAAATTTGACGAGAATATGGTGGATACGCCGCTGGTACTTCCTATATATAAGTATTCTTGTCAAAGGATTCAGAGGCATTGTCAGACGGTTATGAGAAGTTCTATGTAGGATTTAGTAGTTTTTTGGTAACAAATCATAACTTGCGGATAAAACCAACGAAAATTTGACAAGAATATGGTGGGTACGCCGCTGGTACTTCCTATATATAAGTATTCTTGCCAAAGGATCAGAGGCATTATCAGGCGGTTATGAGAAGTTCCATGTAGGATTTAGTATTGTCTTGGTTGAAATTGTGTTACATTCATATCATCTCGCCATTTAAAGAAATTGGATTGTGTTCCATTTCCTACATAGACTAACCTCTCCATCATAACAAACGAGAGAGGAACTGTCACCATTCAAACATATATGCTATCAGAATGTGGATTCAAATATTGGTTGTTGTGTTATTTATGTTCTAAAGTTACATCATAGGACCAATCATAACTTACTGATAAAACCAATGAAAATTTAACAAAAATATGGTGGATATGCCGCTGGTACTTCCTATATATAAGTATTCTTGTCAAAGGATGAGAGGCATTGTCAGACGGTTATGAGAAGTTCTATGTAGGATTTAGTAATTTCTTGGTACATTAGTTGTTGTGTTTATTTATGTTCTATAGTCATAGAACCAATCATAACTTTCTGATAAAACCAATGAAAATTTGACAAGAATATGGTGGATACGCCGCTGGTACTTCCTATATATAAGTATTCTTGTCAAAGGATCAGAGGTATTGTTAGATGGTTATGAGAAGTTCCATGTAGGTTGTAGTATTAGAAGTTTTGCTTTAGGATATAACCATATCCTTCTAAACATATCCAAACTCTTATGCATGATATCATATTTAGCGAATCAACTCTGCTTATCAATATTTTTTACAGTAGGCAACAAAAAGCGATTCCGGTAACAGGGTACTTACCCTTACAAGGGACGTTACCTCCTCAAACAAAAACTTAAACTCTTACTCTTTTTCTAAGCATGTGACTGTTAAACTAAACACCATCATTTTTAGTCAAATATATCACTACTTAAATTTCGGGACGAAATTTCTAAAAAGCAGGGGATACTGTAACATCCGTCAGAAAACGGATTTACCAAACCCGCTCCGTTTATTAACCGAACAATCAGTTAAAAATTTCGTTGCGAATTTAATGCCCAAAATAATTTTAAACGATACATAATTAATTATTATATTGGAATATATAATTTGTTTTTGAAAAATTTTTAAAAATAATGAAATAAAAATATAATGTTGCTGCCGGGTTTCGAACCCGGGTCAGTCAACCGGTTCAGCAGAGACTTAACACACACACACTCAACCACTGCGCCGCTTAGGTTTGTTGTTCACTATTAAAGACAATTAAATCATAACATAATTATCGAATTCAAAATCGGCGCGCTCAAATTTCAGTCGTCGGAAATCCCGACTAACTCGCCAAGAATTTACGATTTCTTCAGTTATAACGTAAACCTTAATCACTACATCGGTTATAACCGACGCCTGAGTCCGCGACACAAGTTATAACCGCCGGAAAGTTTCTAACCGACGAATCAAGTCGGAAATCGGACCAAATTCATCGATGACCTGCCCTATAAATACCTCCTCGAACCTCTGCAAGCTTTTTCGCTCAAAACCGCACCTTTACCCGACGTAATTCCACTCGCCGGAAAAGTTCTGCACATCGCCGGAAAACCGAACCCTTCACTTCTGAGCCTTACTGAATCCCCAGAGCTTATACCGAAGTCACCCACATCCATTTCAAGCTTGCTGAAGACTCTCTGCCGCAGGACACACGTCGCCGGAAGTTTCTGCTGTCGCCGGAGTTTCGCCGGAGAAACAGAGGAGTCCATTCGGTATACCTTACGCTTAAATCTTTCATTCTTTTTATATATCTCACCTGTAATTAACCTAAAAACACTAAAGAACATGATTAAAACATCGAACCAGTCGGACTTCCGATTCTGGTTAAATTCAACGAAGAAGACGAAGTTTCTGTAGTGTTTAAGTTTAATATAAATCAAGATATAACTCGGGTTAGACACACAGTCCAGCGGTGGACTGTGTGCACACTAAACACGCAAACGTCTCGAGTTCGAATCTTGTCCCACGCATACTCGCTTGAATAAAAATGTTCCTTTTTATTACCGAACCGGAGTCACCGTTGTTACATGTTAAATTTAATAAAAACCGGAATAATAACCAAGTTAGACACACAGTCCAGTGGTGGACTGTGTGAATGTTTAATCACAGGACACGAGTTCGAGTCCAGGCTACCGCACCGGTCCGGACAATTATTAAACTTTTTATTTAAGACAGAAATGAAAATGTTTAGTTTGTATATAAGTATAATAAAAATCAGTTTATTTAACAAGTTAGACACACAGTCCAGCGGTGGACTGTGTGTTAACTCAACCCACAGGTCCCGGGTTCGAGACATGTGGAGCGCACCGAGTCATTGATTAAAATCTTTTTAGAAATAAATTGATTTTCGGATTAATCTAATTAATATATAAATATAATTAAAAACAGAAATATTTCGGGTTAGACACGTAGCTCAGTTGGTAGAGCTGCGTGCACGCGTACGGGAGGTCTCGGGTTCGAGCCTCACCCAGCGCACACATACACACATACGAACCGGTCAAAGTCAACAGTCAATGGTCAACGCTCAACGGTCAAAAAAAAGTCAACTTTTTTATTTTTATTTTTATTTATTTATTTTAATTAAAAATCAATAAAAAATACTTAAAAATAACATTTTTAAGGTTAGAAAATAGCCTTAAACCCACAAAAATACACCCAACAATACTACTAAAATGGATTAATAAAATCCGTTTACTTACCGAAACATTATGCCATTATCTAGGTTAATTTCACTCGTGGTTAAAACCACTTTGTGCGCATTCAACATAATCAACCGAACGCACCCAATGTGAGTGAATCTTACAACTCCCCTTTTTAATTACACGTTTTGGGGTGTGTCATGTGTCACAAAATAATTAACTCGTTTATTTAAACTTGTGCCATACCATATTGTGATCTAAACTTAGATTGTTTATATTGTTGTGGTTATGTATTTCATTTTGTCAACTTATATGAAATTCATTCATTAAGCCCATCAGTTCCTCGTGGGAGACGAGTTGAGCAACGCGTGCCTCAAAACAAATCCATTATTGTTCATGTGTGTATTATTGAGTTTATATTGTTTGTAGTTATGTCTTTCATATTGTCATGTTTATGCAATTCATTATTACGCCCATAAGTTCCTTGTGAGAGACGAGTTGAGCAACGCGTGCCTCTAAACGATCCATTATTGTTCATGTGTGTATTGTTTAATATTAAATTGATTGGTGAAAAAGTTTACATCTATTTTTACTCATGTGTGGTTGTGCACTTTATTTTATAATCAATTAAATAAACTTGTTTAAATGTTTTCCATAGGATTCACTCGCCAACTTTTTGTTGATCCAAAAACCCTTTTTACACATGATACATGTGAACAGGATGAAGCAAGGAAAACATAGGAAATGCCTTAGAAGAAAACAAAGAAACTTAGATTGATGTTTAGGTCATGATGTAATTATGTTTGTAAATTTCCATTAAATTGTATTAATGAATATGAAACGTTAAAATAAATGTCATGAGCTTTGATGATAACCCAATCATGCCCCGATTACCTTTTCCGCTGCGGGTCGGGGTGTGACATGGGTGGGGGGGATTCGTGTATGGGACTTTTGCATTCATTCTCTTTTATATTTTTTTTATTTCAACTTTAATTGAAATACATGAATTTGATCTGAATATGAATTATATTACCACGCCTAAATTCTTAAATCTAGCAGCCAACTACAAAAATCTCTACAAATAGCAACGGTTACTTGATTACTAGTTTAGAAGGTTATTTTAGTTGTTTTGTATTTTTCTGTTTACTTATTTTAGTTAATAATTTATAGTAACAGCAATCAGTTTTTGTTGTTTAAATAAAAGTCAAATAAACTAAAAGATATACAAGTATGCACATAGCAACAACTTGACCTCCTAAACTTGTAATACAGTAAAAATGTTGCTATATAAGAAATTAGTTCATAGTATCTTGCTTGTTTTAACCTGTATGCTGCAGTATGCATTATTACCAGTGATGGATTATGGTCATGTTCTCATGTTTGTTTGTTAGGCAATTTCTACTTTTCCGGTTGCAAGTAAGATGTGAAGACGTTGGTTTGGGTTGCAAGTATGAAGACATCGGTTCGGGAAGTTATTGTATATCACTTTCATCTTTAGAGATATATATATTTGTGTTACTTTGAAACTTTTGTAGTTTTGTGTTACTTTGAAACCGTTGTAATTTATACTCTTGGGTTAGTTTATATTGGTTTTAATTTAATATAGTTTTTTGTAAATTTTATTTTCATTTTTAGTTAATTTGTTTATAATAAGAAATTATTATTTAATAAAAAATTCTAGAAAATGAACCAAAAAAATATATTTTCGTTAAGCACCAAGAGATGAGGTTTTAGTTGAATATATTGGGAAAAAATAGTTTATGGTTAAATTATCAAAAGATGCAGGTCTAGAACCACATCTTTTGGACCCGCATCTTTTGGCTTATAGCCATAAAATGCTACGCTATAAGATGCGGGTCTAGAACCGCATCTAATAGCTAATTTAACCGCATCATTTGATCACTTTTGTACTAGTGGAACCTCTCAACTTCGTTTTGACAAAGTTTATATTGAAATATTCGGAAAAAAAATTAAGCACAACTATATGTTCATTTTTTTCTTTAAAACGTTAACAAATGGAAAGTTATCACAGAAAAATCAAACTGGTAGAAAGTTAGTATAGTGTATAAGGGGTGAAATTAAAACTTACAAGGATAAAAAGTATAAGATCAACTTTTAAACTATACGGGTACTGCATGCTGGTTTCTCTTTGTATAGATGGATATAATGTTATGTATACCTGAAGGGATAGTTTTGATGTTTGCAAACTAATGCGTAGACGGCGAGTGTGAGAAGTGTATTAAAGTAACTTCTTGTTGATGCTCCGATGATACTAGAAGAGCGAAGTATGGAATAGGTTAAAGATTTTGAGTAGGAAGCTAAAATGTCTCCCAAAGCATAGTAGAAATTTGGAAAAAAGGTAGTCTAGGATAATCCTCTATGAAGGGTGAGTCACGAGGGGCAAGTTGAGATGAAAGACTTGGATCAAATATAGGGCCTAAATACTGCTTTGTGCCTGTTTGCAAGGTCACGTGACTGAGTTTTGAGTTAGGAGAGGAAGTTAATGCATCAAGGACATTAGAAAGCATAGTGGAGTTGAGGGAAATGTTGACTTGTTCACTTTCGTTGACTTGTATGGCTACCCAGAAAATAAACGATTAATTCCAACATTCACCTCCTTAATCGTTTATTCATACCATGACTCACAGTAGCGTCGGCTCCTCCTCCTCAATCAAATTCGCTTCTTCCTTTTTCAACTCCGGACACTCGTTGTTATAATGACCATATTCTCTGCACTTATAACATTTCACGTGACTTTTATCCCGGAACCGCTCATTACCATCTCGACCTCTCCCGGACCCACGGCCTCTTCCCCGGCCACGCCCAAAGTCATCTCGGCTCGAGCTTCCAACGCCACAATGCTTGCACCCGTGCGGTTTCTCATGTCTCGCCAACAACAACCCACCTTGAATGTCCTCCGTTTTCTCGTTGGCTTTCAAGCGCTCCTCATACGCTTTCAACCTACCAACGGCTTCATCGAATAACATGGACTCTAAGTCGAAACATTGTTCAATAGACGCAACAATTTGGAAAAACGGCTTGGGCATTGAATCAAGCAATCGTTTAACCAAGTCGACTTCTTCGAGTTCATAGCCAAGACCTCTTACCTTCGAGGCTAACCCGCTCAGTTTCACCACGAACTCATCAACCGTTTCGCTTTCCTTCATTCGTGAACTCTCGAGCTCTCTTCTCAATGTTGCAAGGCGAGCCGCTCTCACCCGATCTACACCCAAGTACCGTGTCTTCAGTCCATCCCACACTTGCTTGGGATCGGTGTAGCTAGCCATTTGCAATACCATCTCCTCGGGGATAACTTGAAACAAGAAGGCCAACGCTTGTTTCGATTTTTCCAGATCTGGCTCTTCACCTAAAGCCCTTTCTTTGACGGTCTCCCATACACCGTGAGCATCTATTATCGCCTTCACTTTGACCGCCCATACCGGGTAGTTTGTTGCCGTCAAAACCGGATACTAGCACGTCATCGAACCGCCTGCTTTCACCGGTACCAACGCCATTTTTCTTCCTTTAACAACTTCGACTCCTTTTCCGATCAAACCCGTTCAAGAGCTCTATTCACCCGATCAAGAAAACAAGCAACCGCTTATACCGTTTTCTTTAACCCGCTAAACGAACAAATCCAAAACCAACTGTTTTAACGGATCTTTCACATTCGTTTTTCACGCACCTCCGTCGGTTAGACTCTTATTACGAACAGGATGATCAAGAGTGGAAGCTGCTTTCGTGCCACTTCAACTTTTTTGATCAGATCCAAGATCACAGCCCTTCAAAACTCACGAAGCTCTGATACCAAGTGTTGGTTATCAAGCTTTGAAACTCTCACTCAAAACTCACGAATGGATATGAAAATGAACTTGCTGAAGTGAATGAAAAAAAAAACTCTCAAATATGAAGTGTATTGTACACAAGGTTGCAGTGAAGAAAAAAGACTATTGGTGCTTTTATTCATTAACAACTGGCTATATATATCCTTACAAAACTCACGTGGGAACCATAAAAATAGCTAACAACCTACTACTAGTCCACCCTAAGGAACCGGTACAACCCACTACCCCAACGTACATATTCTAACGCACACTTCTAAATGAATGGGTCAAACTATACCAACTGTGACTAGTAAACAATTAAATAAAACCATAAATAAATGCTTTAATCTTCAATTCTATTCCAGCCATGCAACATCCACGTGAAATATTGAAGCCAAGCTTATTCTTTGCATGCAACTAAATAAACTCAAACTAATCATACGAACCAACGACCCGAACCCGTGAATAAATAACCGTTTAATTCCAACTCTGATACCAAATGTTGGTTTCAGGCCCCACTCAGCAACACACACTAAAAAATACACAATACAATTCACGAAGAGAATTAAATGTTTTCTAAACTTGCTGCTGAAATATTGAGAGTACATTAAATAAACTAATACTATCCCCTAATTATAATAATAAACAACTAGAATATGCTAATTAAATCCCATAAAATCAGCCACCACTAACGTTCATATTCACACGTTTAACCCCTTTTTGTTACTTGCTCGCATTTGCTCTTGCTCCTCTCGTTAACCCGCATTTGTTCTTGCTATTCTCGTTAACCGCCATTCGTTCTTGATCTTCTTGCTACTTGCTATATGAACTGCACGAGTTCGGTTGCTTGCTCACTCGCCTTTTTCAGCCCCATTCCACTGCAACTCAGTAGATTCAGCCACGAAACTAGGCCCGGTAACTACCCGAACATGCTACTACTTGCAACTTGCTTCTATTATTGCTCAATAATTATCACACCTGGATGCTTGCTTGCTTTCAAACTTTTTTCTTCAATCCACCATAACAACCTCTGTGTATTTTGACTTGATAATCCTCACAAGTTAAGTTGCACCGATGGAACCACCATCTTCAGCTTTGATTTTTTTATTCATACTTATCACAAATAAATCTGAATCTCTATCTATCTTCTTATCTCTATATCTCTCTTCTTACCTACTTACTTGATTTTTTTTCTTTGGATCACACAGATCCCTTCAATTTTCCCACACAAATACTTGAATCACACAGATTATTTTTTTCTTGATCGATTCACACAGCACCACTAAAGTTTCGATCAACTACGTTCTCTTTTCCAGTTCACACAGAACTTTTTCATCCGCACTCAGCTTGTCTTCCGATTCTCTCTCTAGACAACACTACAGAGTTGTTTTCTTCACATGAACTCAGCTCACATAGAACACGCCTTCAATCGGACTCAACACAGAATCCTGCTGAGATCACACAGATCGTCTTCTTCCTCGTCTTCTCCCGGCTCACTAAGAACCGGTCGGTTCACTCAGAACTCTTCTTACGGCTCACACAGAACCGTTCCGCAATCACAAAGATTGTCTTCTTCATTGTCACTACCGGCTAACTCAGGACCGTGTTTGGTTCACTTAGAACTCTTTTCATCTCTCGATTTCGTATCGACATGGCTCACTTAGAACCATGTTC
This sequence comes from Scalesia atractyloides, assembly GCA_947069175.1. Taxonomy (NCBI): domain Eukaryota; kingdom Viridiplantae; phylum Streptophyta; class Magnoliopsida; order Asterales; family Asteraceae; genus Scalesia; species Scalesia atractyloides. The sequence continues at coordinate 79,620,064 of CAMTDV010000010.1, forward strand.
GGTTCACACAGAACCTGCTTCTCTTCTTTCTTTCTTCGAACTTCCATACTCGCTATCTGTCTCGTTCTCTCTATCTTCTCACCCCGCAGTTTAGAGGGTTGCCCCCCTCTTCAGGTAACCGACTCTCAAAACGGCTCCACGGTATACACCCGCTCTTTTCTCCACCCTCGTTTCGACCTCGCTCTGATACCAAATGTTGGTTCAGGCCCCAATCACACCACACTCACACAACACACACTCACGTAAATATGTTTATGAAACTCTCTATATTCAATAAACAAAGGATACAAATAAAAACCTAATACTACTCCCTATTTATAATTAAAGATAAATAAAGCCACATGCATAAAAAAACCCACGAACTCCTGTTTTGTAGCAACAACTCCGACATACAATTCTCCATGACATCTACCTCCAACAAACTTGGTCAACACAAGACTAATTCTAAACCTGTTATCCGTTTGCTGCTGGATTGCCCATTTTCTGACCGTTCTCGACACGTAACCCGACTTGACCCATCAAGATTATCCAACAAAGACATGGGTGATTTGGGAGGCAAGTGGAGCTAAAATTTCATGTGTTTGTTGTTGGTTTAGTGTGTCTAACATAATGTGCTTGTTGAGGAGGGAGGATGGGAACCAGGTGGGCAATGGTCGTCGTGAAACACCGTAGACAGTCCATGGACCGCCTAATGCTGTTGGCTTCTTTAAGGCCTCAGTGAAGGCAACACCCACCATGCCGGTGACGCCCACAATAAGAGCCACCGGTTGACTACGGTTTGTTTGCTCCATTGTGTGTGATGGAAAGAGAGAAAAATATGATATGGGGCTTTGAACTAGACTGATGATGAAGTGATGAGATAAAGTGGTATATATTTTGTTAACCACAAATATAAAGATAAGACTTACAGACTTATATATACTCATAATAGTGTTATACCTATAAAGTTTGTTCTTAATTATGGCCGGTACACAAATGCTTTACTGGTGCGGTGGAATGAAATTGAAAATGTGGCGTTCGGGCCGCACAAGAAATTGTCTCACTTTCTTCATGTCCTTATAAAGCCCGCGAGGATGGTGTTGGGGGTATTATCAATCCATTTCATATTTATAATGCCTATTACTCATGGTCTAATAAACAAACTGCATCATAATAAATGACTCCTACCACACAATTGTTCAACACGTGGCAACCACTATTGCATCTAACCGCACCATGGTTCAACACGTGACAACCACGTACTATCGCATCTAACCCTGGTTCTAAAAATCAGTTTTCCATAACAATAATTACTGATTGTATATGTGTTTATGATGTTAATCAACACATGTTATTTTGTTGAATTTTACTATTTTTAAATGAAATCGTAAACTTTGTTGTATATGGGTTTTGATTACAAAGAACCAAAACACATCACATGTCTTGTCTACTTGTACCTTGAGTGTCTGTGGAAGGGGTTGTCACATGTGTTTGTAAAGATTTTTGTTTGGACATGAGTTTTTGGATTATTTCAACGATAATTGATCCCCTTATGTTGCAACGACTAGATAAAATCGGGAAAAAATGTAAAATCAAAATACAAATTTATAACATCAAGTGATTCGCCGGATGTAAAACGTACACAAAGTCGAACTTATACCGACACGTATTACAATGTCGAGGAGGTCAAAGAGAGAATGTATAAACTTTTTAGAAAGTAGAGGGCAAAAGTAATAACTTCGAAACTTGAGGGGAATGAGGAAACCCTTTCCCAAAAAGACGGAAAAAAAGCTTGAGGAGGCAGTGACTATGCGACGGACATGATGTAGCCTGTGAAATGATAATGAAGGATTGATCACGTAGATTCTGTGAATACCCGTGATAATTTTCCCCAAACCCCCAAATTCAACCTAAAAGGCAGAGAATTTGAAATGACAAAAAAAAACTGATGAATGACCATCCAATTTACATGCGGAGAACATAAATAAGAACCGAAATTCGAAACGGGCCATAAAAATGCCATCGGCCAAAAAAAAACCAAAAACAAAATGCATAAAGCAAGGAAAAAAACATAAAAAGACCAATTACTCCCACTAGAATGCGTTCTTTGGGCCGAAACTTAGACAAGGCCTCTATGGGGCCTTACCACAATGTGCTCCTTGTTTCAAGCTTCGATTTGACTGGTCGAACGCCTAAAGCGGAGACCCGTAGCAAAAGTTATGGTCGTTTTCGTAAATCACCCTTGGTAGCTCGATCATGGGTCTCCAGAAATGTCATGGCTTGATCATCCACACCTAGGCCTGCATCAGTACAAGATGCAACGGTGACAGCGACTAAGATTGCTATCTAGGTTCCGATTGGTTCAGACCTAGGTCTATGGTAAGATCGAGTTAGATCAACGAATATATTTTTTAAAGGATTCAATTAATACAACAATATAACCAATCAACTCAAGACTATGTAATATATAATAATACATATAAAGTGTCCAATCCCTAAGCTTCCGTTGGAAGGTCCGAGTGATTCGTTAGCGTTTGGATAGATCCTTCGGGCGAGCTACGAAACAATAAACCGATAGCCTCACCACGGAGGGCCCCGGTGGGGATTCGTGACCAAGCTTCGGCGTGAGAATAAGTAAGCTTGCCGAAGAAGATAAAAAATTCCGACGAGACGTGATCGCCGGAATGTATGATGTGGATCTCTTAGTGTATTGAATGCAACATGGAGAATGTCCGGAGTAAATATGATTATGTGAGTAAATGCTTAAGACTTTCAATGCTTACCTCGCATGATCATGGAAGTCCCTTATATAATGAGGTGGTCGTATCACTGCTGAGATCCTCTGCACTGGTCCAACGGATACCAACGTGCCAACCCATATCTCGGGTAGCGACGTGTCATCATCTAACCGGAGAAGAGGCTCGTTGCATTAATGGGGCAGGTACGAGGTATGTACTTCTTCAGCCGTTCCTTTCTCTTTCCTCGTGCAGGCCGTTAATGACCATGTAGAGGAACGCTCTTTCCTGATTCCCGCCTTATTAGTGAACTGGGTTTTGGAAGTCAAGATTGGGCCTATTATGGGAGCCCAACTACTTAGCCCAAGACGAGGAGGCCATTATGGGACCCCTCGTCGACATAAAGAAAGATATATATTGCTATTGCTAATACGGTATTATATTGACAACGAATGGAATCTTCAAAGCAAAATTTTAAGGTAATGCATTGTTTTTAGCAGCATATTTTTTTACTGAAGTTAATTAATAATGTAGAGTTTCATATTTGTGTTTATAGGTTCATTTACGTGCCTTGCCCCCATACAAGTGACGTATTAACAAAGGTGTTGATGAGTGCTCCAGTGGAATTGAATCTGGATACAAAGTTATCAACCATCACCGTTGACAATTTGATGCAGGCCCAAGTGTGGAAGACCAGGCCATGACATTTTGGGAGGCCCAAGATCGGGCTACAAAGGGGGCTTCACTAAAATGGCTCTAACTTGGGCTTTCGTTTTGTTCTAGTTTTTGGCTCAAGTGTGTTTTAGGCCCATTTTCGAATTTTGGTTTCTATTTATATGTTGCTAAAGCTAATGAAAAGTTCAGACTTGAATTTTGAGATAATAAGTTTTTTGTCACTACAAATTCTTGCCATTTGGGTTGAATTTTGGGGGTTTGGGAAAGACCAACACGGGCATTCACAGAATCAACGTGTTCGTTCTTTGTTATCTAATCTTCCGCTACATCACAATTGCACAACGAACGATTCTTTAATCGATAAAATTAAAGGGAAACTTGATACAGATAAGTTAATTCATGGTGGTACTCATATTCATATGCGTTGTTATGCACATATTCTAAATCTCATTGTCAAAATTGGGTCAAGTGTTATTAAGGTTGTCACACCCCGACCCGCAGCGGAAAAAGGTGATCGGGACATGATTGGGTTTTCATCAAAGCTCATGACATTTATTATAATGTTTCATATTTATTATTACAATTTTAAAGAAGATCATACAATCAAATCATACAAATACAACATGTTCTATACATCTTCCGAAGCTTCATTATTTTTCTTCTAAGGCACTTTCCTATGTGTTCCTTGCTTCATCCTGTCCACCTGTATCATGTGTAAAAATGGTTTTTGGATCAACAAAAAGTTGGCGAGTGAATCCTATGAAAAACATTTAAACGTGTTTATTGTATTAATTATAAAACAAAGTGCATGACCACATATGAGTAAATGTAGATGTAAATTTATTCACAATACACATAATATTAAATATTGCACACACATACAACAATTGATTGTTTTGAGGCACGCGTTGTTCAACTCGTCTCCCACGAGGAACTGATGGGCCTAATGAATGAGTTTTGAGGCACGCGTTGTTCTACGAACTGATGGGCCTAATGAATGAGTTTTAAGGCACGCGTTGTTCAACTCGTCTCCCACGAGGAACTGATGGGCCTAACAAATAATTTGCATACAACTTGACAATATGTAATACATAACAACAAACAATATTTACATTCTAAGTTTAGATCATAATATGGTATAGCACGAGTTTGAATAAGCGAATTAGTTTAAGCGACACATGATACACCCCAAAACATGAATAAAAAGGGGAATTTGTAAAAATTCACTCACAGTGGGTGCGTTTCTTGGATTGATGATGAATGCGCACGAATTCGGATTTAATCGGCAAGGGAACTAACCTAAATAATAACATAATAGTTCGATAAATAAATAAACTTTTATTTGAGATTAATATTTTTAATTAGTGTTCTTAATGGGATTGTTAGGTTTATTTTTGTGAGTTCAAGGAAATTTTCTAACTTTAAAAATATTATTTTTAAGTATTTTTAATTGATTTTTAAATAAAATAAATAAATAAAAGAAAATAAATTTTTTTGACTTTTTGACCAGTTGACCGTTGACTTTGACCGTTGACCGGTTCGGTCGTGTGTATGTATGCGCTGGGTGAGGCTCGAACCCGAGACCTCCCGTACGCGTGCACGCAGCTCTACCAACTGAGCTACGTGTCCAACCCGAAATATTTCTGTTTTTAATTATATTTATACACTATTTAGTTTAATCAGAATTTATTCATTTTAAAAAGGTTTTTTAATTATATCGAACCGGTGCCGTCAACAGGTCTCGAACCCGGGACCCGTGGTTTAGTGTTGCACACAGTCCACCGCTGGACTGTGTGTCTAACCTGGTTAATATACTGATTTTTATTATACTTAACATCTTACAGTGAGTTAACCCGGTTCGGTTTTTTTAAAAAAACATTTTTATTTCCGAGGATAGGGTCGTGATAGGGATCGAACTCGAGACGTTTGCTGAGTGTTTGCACACAGTCCACCACTGGACTGTGTGTCTAACCCGGTTTATTATCTTGTTTTAATTTCACTTATACATTAGTTCGAATTCATCTTCTTCGTTCAAAACACAGACAACGATTATTCAACTGTTTCTTGTTAAATTCAATTAACGAACTTTATAAGCGATTGTAATGCGATGAAATAGAGAGAGTTTTGGAAATGAATGTACCGAACATATGTCTTTCTCAGAACTCCGGCAAGGATCGTCGGCTCTGTTTTGTGAACTCCGTCTGTTCGGATCGATTAACAGTTTTGATTGATTAGATGTGAAATTGAGTTACTAAACAATGATTAATAGAAGGTTTAGGTGATTATACCGATTCACAACGTGATTCTGGAAATTCCAGAAGTTTTCCGGCGAAAGCAGAATATTCGGCAACGTCGTCTGGGATTGATTCTGGGTGATGGATTGATGTTAGTAATAGTCTAACAATGGATTGAAACAGAAAGAGTCGAGGTATTTACCGTGTTGATGTGAGTCTCGGTTTTCCGGCGAAAGTCCGGTGATGGCAGAATATTTCCGGCGAGTGAAATTGATTCGAGAAATGGTGCGATTTTGAGCGAAAAGATTTCCAGAGACTTGGGTGTGTATTTATAGGAAAGAATTTCGATGAATTTGGTCCGATTTCTGTCTTGATTCGTTGGTCAGCTTTTCTCCGGCGGTTATGACTGATTTCGCGGGATTAGACATCGGTTATAACCGACGTTGAGATTAATACATCCGTTAAGTCAATAGAAACCGTCAATGATTGGCGAAGTCGTCGGGATTTCCGGCGACTGCGAAATAGGCGCGCTGATTCACTGGGTTTGAATTCGAGTTTTATTATAAATGTTATTTGTTTCAATATATAACACAAATGGGTCAAGTGGCAGAGTGGTTAAGTGGGTGTGAGTTAGGTCTGGAGATTTCATCCGGCTGACCCGGGTTCGAAACCCGGCAGCCGGTTTCTTTTTTTATTTATTTTATTTTCACTTTTTTTATCAAATATAGTTTTTAAATTCTTAATTGTTTATTAATTATGTATTGTTTAAAATTAAAATAACTCATAAATACGCAACAAAAATTTTAACTGGATGTTCGGTTAACAAACGAAGCGGGTTTGGTTAACCCGGTTTTTGACGGATGTTACAGTATCCCCTACTTTTAGAAATTTCGTCCCGAAATTTAAGTAGTGGCATGTTTGACTCAAAAGGATGGTGTTTTAATTTGACAATTACATACTTAGAAGGGGGTAAGAGTTTAAATTTTGTTTAGGCGGTATCGTTCCTTGTAAGGGTTGAATACCCTGCTACAGGAATCGCTTTTTAATGCCTACGATAAAGAATATTGATAAACAGAGTTGATTCACTAAGTATGATTTCATGCGCAAGAGTTTTGATACGTTTGGAAAGATAAGGTTATATCATAAAACAAAACTTCTACTACTAAAACCTACATGGAACCTCTCATAACCGCCTGACAATGCCTCTGATCCTTTGACAAGAATACTTATATATAGGAAGTACTAGCGGCGTATCCACCATATTCTTGTCAAATTTTCATTGGCTTTATCAGTAAATTATGATTAGTTCTATGTGACTCTAAACACAACAACCAAAACTTGAGTCTCAATTCTGAAAGTATACATGTTTGAATGATGACTGTACCTCTCTCGTTTGTTATAATGAAGAGGTTAGTCTATATAGAAGTGAGACACAGCCCAACTTCTTTGAATGATGAGATTGAAATACGTTGAGATGTATGATGATATGTATGCTAAATCAGTGAGTATAAAACAAACTTCAACCAAGACATTACTAAATCCAACATGGAACTTCTCATAACCGCCTGACAATGCCTCTGATCCTTCGACGAGAATACTTATATATAGGAAGTACCAGCGGCATATCCACCATATTCTTGTCAAATTTTCATTGGCTTTATCCGCAAGTTATGATTAGTTCTATGTGACTCTAATACATAAATAAACACAACAACCAAAGCTTGAGTCTTAATTCTGATAGTATACATGTTCGAATGATGACAGTACCTCTCTCGTTTGTTATGATGGAGAGGTTAGTCTATGTAGAAGTGAGACACAGTCCAACTTCTTTGAATGATGAGATTGAAATACGTTGAGATGTATGATGATATGTATGCTAAATCAGTGAGTATAAAACAAACTTCAACCAAGACATTACTAAATCCTACATGGAACTTCTCATAACCGCCTGACAATGCCTCTGATCCTTCGACGAGAATACTTATATATAGGAAGTACCAGCGGCGTATCCACCATATTCTTGTCAAATTTTCATTGGCTTTATCCGCAAGTTATGATTAGTTCTATATGACTCTAATACATAAATAAACACAACAACCAAAGCTTGAGTCTTAATTCTGATAGTATACATGTTCGAATGATGACAGTACCTCTCTAGTTTGTTATGATGGAGAGGTTAGTCTATGTAGAAGTGAGACACAACCCAACTTCTTTGAATGATGAGATTGGATACTTCGTGAGGTATGATGATATGAATGTTAAATCAATGAGTATAAAACAGAACTGAAATAGTAATTCGCATTAAGATTCTTGGATAAGTTTCCAATTTATAATTGAGATACGTGAAAATTGAGATAACATAAAGAAAAACATAAAAACTAAGCGGTTGGAGTTGAATCTTGATTTTGGGTGAAGAAGCTAGTTGGGTGGTTCGTTTGGGCCGTCATTATCTTCAACAGGATTGGCGTTGATGTTGTAAGCTCTTCCTCTTGCTGGTGGCCTAGTGGTTAGGTTTTCTTGATTTGCTTGGTTAACTGGGTTTGCTTGAGCTTGGGCGTTGATAATGTTAACCAATTGAGGGCACGTGTTTCAAAAATGGGTAGGGTCGCCACAATTTAAACAAGCTCGAACATATGGGAACATGGGGTATTGGGGTTGTTGATATGTTTGGATCATGTTTTGAGTAGGGGGTGAGGTTTTGGTTGGGGTGCGGCAAATCTTGCTCAAATGACCATAGCGTCCACAATTCGCACATAGTCGTCAAGGTAAGGTAGATGGATGGTGATAAAAACAGGTGTTGCATTGAGGGTGAGGTCCAAAGTAAGGTTTCTTATTTGGGTAAGTTAAGTTGGGTGTTATTTGAGTGATTGGGATAGCTTGGAGGGGTACAACTTGTGAAGCTGGTTGGTTGTGTTGGGTGACAGCGAAGATTTGTCCATCTCGTTTCCTCTTAGAAGTGGTTTGAGAAGAGGATTCGGTTTAGGTGGAGTTTGGGATTTCGGTTGATGCTTAATCCTTCTTCTTCTCCTCCTTAAAGTCTTTATTCCGTATGCGGTTTTCGGTGAGCTCTGTAGCTAACTCCATGGCTGCTTCCAAAGTTGCAGGATTTGAAATGCTTGAAGGTGCATTTAGTGGTATTTGGGGGAGGGTTGATAACATTTTGATCTTCTTGATTGATTGGGTTGTCCGGATTAGCGGTAAGGGCTTGTTGAACTTGAACTACGATGCTGGGTATTACGGCCGCCATTTGTTGAGCGATTTGGGCAGCCATGCGCTCGCGGGATTTCCTGATTTCATTTTCCTACAAGCGAGACTAGAATCTACAAGGAATACGTACCAAGAGTATGAGTTGGATGTTTTAGGGATCATGTGTCGTATTTAGGAATGAACATTCATAAAATAAATATAGAATAATAAATCTACTACATCCATAGGATGTCTTGGGCTTTGCTCGTAATTGGGCCTTGCATGCCGCCATACTTCACCTTCGTAATCATGTGGGCCCCCATAATTACCGGGTTTTTCATATGGTTCGCATGTGTTAGCCTGGTGACGTACACTAAAACCCAGAGAAAATCAAGAAATATGTATGTAACGTATGATATTCGGAATGTATCCAGGTTTGGACACGGTGACACCTCAAAGTGGGGTTAGTTCGAACGACGTTTGGTGTGGCATGCTTTGGCCTAATAGGTCCTTCGTACTCTCATCGTTGGTCCCCAGGTAGGCAAACTGGTCCGTTATATTGGATTTATACGAATGCCAACCTAGACAGGACGTTCCGACTACCGGTACTTGTACCCTTACAGTTACTACATGCCCGTCGTAGAAGTCACTTTGATGAGATTTGAAAAATGACAAATGCGACAAAATCTTGAATAACGGAAGTATGAAGATGATTTGAATATGTGAACATTGAAATATGTATGATGAATGTGTATGTAATTATGTATGTTTGACTGTAAGTATAATTCACTATGTATCACAAAATGTAATATTGGAAGTGTTTGCATGCATTTGTGTATGTAATAAATATGAAAGAAATAAACATCATGAGTTTGCATGTAACCACATAAACAATTAAAATCTAATCAACTATAGTATAGGCTCTAAGGGTCTAATAACCTATCATATATCCCTATAGTCAAAAGCTCTGATACCAATCTGTCACACCCCGACCCGCAGCGGAAAAAGGTGATCTGGACATGATTGGGTTTTCATCAAAGCTCATGACATTTATTATAATGTTTCATATTTATTATTACAATTTTAAAGAAGATCATACAATCAAATCATACAAATACAACATGTTCTATACATCTTCCTAAGCTTCATTATTTTTCTTCTAAGGCACTTTCCTATGTGTTCCTTGCTTCATCCTGTCCACCTGTATCATGTGTAAAAATGGTTTTTGGATCAACAAAAAGTTGGCGAGTGAATCCTATGAAAAACATTTAAACGTGTTTATTGTATTAATTATAAAACAAAGTGCATGACCACATATGAGTAAATGTAGATGTAAATTTATTCACAATACACATAATATTAAATATTGCACACACATACAACAATTGGTTGTTTTGAGGCACGCGTTGTTCAACTCGTCTCCCACGAGGAACTGATGGGCCTAATGAATGAGTTTTGAGGCACGCGTTGTTCTACGAACTGATGGGCCTAATGAATGAGTTTTAAGGCACGCGTTGTTCAACTCGTCTCCCACGAGGAACTGATGGGCCTAACAAATAATTTGCATACAACTTGACAATATGTAATACATAACAACAAACAATATTTACATTCTAAGTTTAGATCATAATATGGTATAGCACGAGTTTGAATAAGCGAATTAGTTTAAGCGACACATGATACACCCAAAAACATGAATAAAAAGGGGAATTTGTAAGAATTCACTCACAGTGGGTACGTTTCTTGGATTGATGATGAATGCGCACGAATTCGGATTTAATCGGCAAGGGAACTAACCTAAATAATAACATAATAGTTCGATAAATAAATAAACTTTTATTTGAGATTAATATTTTTAATTAGTGTTCTTAATGGGATTGTTAGGTTTATTTTTGTGAGTTCAAGGAAATTTTCTAACTTTAAAAATATTATTTTTAAGTATTTTTAATTGATTTTTAAATAAAATAAATAAATAAAAGAAAATAAAATTTTTTGACTTTTTGACCAGTTGACCATTGACTTTGACTGTTGACCGGTTCGGTCGTGTGTATGTATGCGCTGGGTGAGGCTCGAACCCGAGACCTCCCGTACGCGTGCACGCAGCTCTACCAACTGAGCTACGTGTCTAACCCGAAATATTTATGTTTTTAATTATATTTATACACTATTTAGTTTAATCAGAATTTATTCATTTTAAAAAGGTTTTTTAATTATATCGAACCGGTGCCGTCAACAGGTCTCGAACCCGGGACCTGTGGTTTAGTGTTGCACACAGTCCACCGCTGGACTGTGTGTCTAACCTGGTTAATATACTGATTTTTATTATACTTAACATCTTAAAGTGAGTTAACCCGGTTCGGTTTTTTTAAAAAAACATTTTTATTTCCGAGGATAGGGTCGTGATAGGGATCGAACTCGAGACGTTTGTTGTGTGTTTGCACACAGTCCACCGCTGGACTGTGTGTCTAACCCGGTTTATTATCTTGTTTTAATTTCACTTATACATTAGTTCGAATTCATCTTCTTCGTTCAAAACACAGACAACGATTATTCAACTGTTTCTTGTTAAATTCAATTAACGAACTTTATAAGCGATTGTAATGCGATGAAATAGAGAGAGTTTTGGAAATGAATGTACCGAACAGATGTCTTTCTCAGAACTCCGGCAAGGATCGTCGGCTCTGTTTTGTGAACTCCGTCTGTTCGGATCGATTAACAGTTTTGATTGATTAGATGTGAAATTGAGTTACTAATCAATGATTAACAGAAGGTTTAGGTGATTATACCGATTCACAGCGTGATTCTGGAAATTCCAGAAGTTTTCCGGCGAAAGCAGAATATTCGGCAACGTCGTCTGGGATTGATTCTGGGTGATGGATTGATGTTAGTACTAGTCTAACAATGGATTGAAACAGAAAGAGTCGAGGTATTTACCGTGTTGATGTGAGTCTCGGTTTTCCGGCGAAAGTCCGGTGATGGCAGAATATTTCCGGCGAGTGAAATTGATTCGAGAAATGGTGCGATTTTGAGCGAAAAGATTTCCAGAGACTTGGGTGTGTATTTATAGGAAAGAATTTCGATGAATTTGGTCCGATTTCTGTCTTGATTCGTTGGTCAGATTTTCTCCGGCGGTTATGACTGATGTCGTGGGATTAGACATCGGTTATAACCGACGTTGAGATTAATACATCCGTTAAGTCAATAGAAACCGTCAATGATTGGCGAAGTCGTCGGGATTTCCGGCGACTGCGAAATAGGCGCGCTCATTCACTGGGTTTGAATTCGAGGTTTATTATAAATGTTATTTGTTTCATTATATAACACAAATGGGTCAAGTGGCGGAGTGGTTAAGTGGGTGTGAGTTAGGTCTTGAGATTTCATCCGGCTGACCCGGGTTCGAAACCCGGCAGCCGGTTTCTTTTTTTATTTATTTTATTTTCACTTTTTATCAATTATAGTTTTTAAATTCTAAATTGTTTATTAATTATGTATTGTTTAAAATTAAAATAACTCATAAATACGCAACGAAAATTTTAACTGGATGTTCGGTTAATAAACGAAGCGGGTTTGGTTAACCTGGTTTTTGACGGATGTTACAAAGGTTGTGATAGAAAATGTGCGTGATTGTGTGGTTTATTGGACAGCAACCCCAAAAAGAGTTCGAGAAATTTGAGGAGGCCTGTAAACACGCAAAAGTAAAATACACTAAGAAACTAGGTTTAGATTGTCAAACTAGGTGGAATGCTACTTATCTTATGCTCAAAACTGCTTTGATCTATAAAAAGGTTTTTAATCGTTTAAGACAACTTGAGCCTCAATATCAAACCTTGCCAAGTCCCCAAGACTGGGAAAATGCCAACGAAATTTGTTCGAGATTGGAGATTTTTTATGAGGTTACTGAAATATTTTCTGGAACAAAGTACCCAACATCTAATCTTTATTTTAAAAAAATATGTGAGATAAGGCTTGCATTATCTAATTGGTTATCATCTTCCAATAACATTGTTAGTGATATGGCATTGAAAATGATTGAAAAGTTTGATGAGTATTGGGGTACCATTCATTAACTAATGGGTGTTGCTGCTGTTTTTGATCCTAGATACAAGATGGAAATGGTTGAGATATATTTTCCACTTGTATATCCAAGTGATAGTGAGACTCAAGTTCAAAGAATTAGAGACCTTTGTGATGAGCTAGTGAATGAGTACCAACAAAATAATTCACATGATGTGCATACAGCTGAGGATCCTATGGGATCAACTTCAACAAATGAGTCTTTGCTTCAAAACATGTCTGCTTGGGATAGGCATCTACTAAGCAAGCGTAAAACTTCTCAAAGAGCTGGAATGACTAAACTTGATCATTACCTGGAGGAAGGAATTGAACCCAAGCTAACGACTTTGATATTCTGCTATGGTGGAAGCTTAGAGCAGCAAAGTATCCTACTTTGCAAGCTATTGCTCGAGATATATTAGCTATTCCCGTCTCTACTGTGGCTTCAGAATCTGCATTGAGTGCCAGTGAAAGACTCATAAGTCCACATTGTAGCCGACTTCATACGAATACCATTGAAGCTTTGATGTGTGCCCAGAGTTGGTTGTGGGAAGTTATCAATAAAGGCAAGTATTTAATGACTATATATGTGTTAATCTCTTATTTGATTATATATGTTTAAATAACATGCCTTTTTTTTATCAATATAGATGGTACACCATTTACATCGGATAACCATGCTACAACTTTTGAAGATTCTGACACTGAACATAACTGTTGAAGGTTAGTTTGCAGTTTGTAGTTTGCAGCAGAATTTTTAAAATGACAAGCAGCACTTTTGGTTTCTTTATGTAATTTGAAGACTTGAAGTGTTTGTTGGTTTATGTAATTTGAAGTTTTGCACTTGTGGTTGACTTGTTGGTATTTTTAGTAGTGTTTGAATTTGTGGTTGATGTTTTACTAGTTGATAGCTGGTATTTTTTAGTTGTGTTTGAATTTGGATGGAAAAAATCATCCACATCCCCGAGTACCCGATGGGGTTCCCCGATACCCGACGGGGACGGGTATGGGGATGTAAGTTAATTCCCCAGCGGGGATGGGGACGGGGATGGGGGTTGGAAATGGTAAACGGGGATGGGGATGGGGAATGGGATCCCCATAATCCCCGCCCCATTGCCATCCCTACTAATACCATTCAAATTTCAAATTCATCTTCATTGTTGGAAAGTCCAGTCCCTTATCTATGCCTACTTCCATGACCAGATCTTCTCTTCTATGGTCATGCATCATAATAGTGATATGGTTCCAAGCAATCATCGATTATTTAAGGTATAATTGAAATATGGTAAAACATAAATTTAGGAGCAAACTGAACGCTGCATGGCAGAGAAGGCACACATCACATAGGCTCATTAATGATAATTTCATACATCAAAAAGCAATATCTTATTCTTAATTAAAGGAATAATTTCATACATCAAAAAACAAACTGAACGCTACTGCATGGTAAAAAATATGCCGGAACTTACATATCACCAGAAAGATATTGTTGATGCTTCACAACAATAGAAACAAATAATATCTATCAACTTCAAATCATAATTTCATACATCAAAAAACAATATCTTTTATGCTATTTATTTCGCTTAAAGTACTTAAAAACTTTCAACTAATCACCCCCTTTCCTGCTAGAACAGATGGCTTGGCTACTCCAGACTGTGGAAAAACGCCACCGCCATCAAACGAGACGCCGTGCACCACCATATAGTTATAGGATTAAGATTTATATTATAGATCAGTTTATTATAATCATTTTTCAACTTTCTATTTGATTAAAATCAACAGTTCATTGTTTAATTAATTTACATATACAATTATTTATGCCAATCTTTCCCAACAAGTAAAACCGTTACAATCCTAATCCTTATGGAAGTATCTTCATTTGCCTCAACCTATAAACCCATTTTGGTATACTCTTGAGCGTATTTGCATACCCACGAAACCCAAATTCTCGACTCTTATTCATGCTACAAACATGTTGAATCTCAAGTTTTAATACCATATCTAGTCCACCAAAACAAGTTATCTCCTCCATTTTTGTCTTGTACAAACCATTTTCTTCAACAATTTTATCCCAAACTTCCCCTTTATCCTTCATGAACTCCACAACATCAAACTTTACTTTTTCATCAAATGGCACAAACTCAACACCAAACACATCACAAAGCACTCTCCATATCAGTTTCCATGTAAACACGTCACCATTCGTGCAATTAAATGATTCATTCTTAGCTTTGTCGGTCACAGATGCCCATATTTGTTGTTCGGCTAGCACTCTAGCATCAGACACATCCCAAAAGTGTTCCCAACTATACCTGTTACCAATATACCTAAACATAATTGATCAATACGATGTAAGTATGATATGTAAGACAGTTATGTAAGAGTGCTCATACTATCAGTTACATTCTACTTAAAATTGGTGTTATATTAAAAGTGTTCTTTTGGATATATAAATACATAAAATGCACACTCACACATATACAAGTTCAAACTAGTGTTGTAATTGTATTAGGAAAGCTTCATCCAAAAGTAACCAAATTTCTAAAGGGTACCACGAAAGTCACTGAAAGTTTTTTTTTTCCTTTATATTTTTTTTTAAAATAAGTGAACTAAGTTGTAGAAAATTGGAACACCTAGTGAAAATTTATCCCCAGAACACCTGAAAAACTTGATCAATTATGGTGTGAAAATGAATATTTTGGAATTATAAGTAACGACTACTTAATGATCACAACCATATTATCATTAACCACCCCAAATACGTCAAGACCACTTATGGTGCTTTAACTATAGAATAAGCAGACAACATGTTTCTAATAAGCGATCCCATACACCCCATCGATCAAAGTTTCAGAACGATATAGTCATATAGACAAATTATACCTGAAGGGATAGTTTTGGTGTTTGCAAACTAATGCGTAGACAGCGAGTGTGAGAAACAAATTATAGTAACTTCTTGTTGATGCACCGATGATTACAGAAGCGCGATGTACGGAATAAGTTAAAGATTTCGAGTATGAAGCTAAAATGTCTTCCAAAGCATAGTAGAAATTTGGAAAAGGTAGTCTAGGATAGTCCTCTATGAATGGTGAGTCACGAGGGACAAGTTGAGCTAAAAGAGTTGGATCATGAATAGGCCCCAAATATTGCTGTGTGCCTGTTTGCAAGGTCACGTGACTGAGTTTTGAGTTAGGAGAAGAAGTTAATGCATCAAGGACATTAGAAAGCATAGTGGAGTTTAGGGAAATGTTGGATTCTTCACTTTCACTGACTTGTATGGCTACCCAGAAGACATGGGTGATTTGGTATGAAAGTGGAGCTAAAATTCCATGTGTTTGTTGTTGGTTTAGTGTGTCCAACATGATGTGCTTGTTGAGGAGGGAGGATGGGAACCATGTGGGTCACGATCGTCGTGATACACCGTAGACGGTCCACGGACCGCCTAATGCTGCTGGCTTCTTTAAGGCCTCGGCGATGGCAACACCTGCCATGCCGGTGACGTCTACGATAAGAGCCACTGTTTGTCTAGTGTTTGCTGCAGGCTCCATTGTGTGTATGACCGAAAGAGTGAGAGAAATTTGATATGGGGCTTTGAACTTTAGCTGATGAGATGATGTTTTGTTACATATAAACCCTTTGACCATATAAGAAATCCTCAACCACATAGGTGAGGAGATAATGTGCTTTATTTTTTGCTACATATAAACCCTTTGACCATACACAATCGTTCCCAACAAGTAAAACTGTCACACCCCGACCCGCAGCGGAATAAGAGTCGGGGCATAATTGGGTTATCACCAAAGCTCATGATGTTTACTAAATGTTTCATATTTATTAAATTCAAATTACAACTTAATGTTCAAACCAAATTCATACAAATACAAGGAAATGATACAAAGTAAAGCAATCCAAGGTCTAAACTGATTTATTCTTCTAGGCCGTCCTATATGTTTCTTGCTTCAACTGGATCACCTGTATCATGTGTAAAAATGGGGGTTTTTGGGTCAACAAAAGTTGGCGAGTGAACCTTGTTAGAAAACATTTATTATTGATTTCTTGTTGTATTTAATATGGAAAAATTGTGCAATAATCATATGTGAGCAAACGTAAATAAACATACAATAACAAACCACCTTGCATGAGTATATGACATGTATGATAATGTATATGTTGGCAACGTCACGTTCCGCTCATAGGTAATGGGGAACGGACGGCCTATGATGATGTATGTGTGATCAAGGCTCAATCAAACGGAGCCGATCGTATGTTGGCAACGCCACGTTCCGCTCATAGGTAATGGGGAACGGTTCCGCTCATAGGTAATGGGGAACAGACGAGCCTATGATGATGTATGTACTGAAAATGATGAAATTTAATATAAACATTAACCACACAAACAATTGATACATATTGGATACACATTTGATCATAGATATGATGGATGCACAAGTGTTTAAATGTAATAAATAATAAGACACATGATACACCCCAAAGTGTGAATAAAACGGGGAATTTGTAGAGATTCACTCACATTGGGTGCGTTCGTTTGATGATGTTGAATGCGCACGAGTTTAGAGGGTTGATCGACGAGGAATAACTAACCTAAGTAATAACGAAAAGGTACGGTAAATAAGTGGATTTTATTAACAATTTTAATAGGGTTTTCAGATTTATTTTTGTGAGTTTAAGGTCATTTTCTAACTTTACAAATATTATTTTTAAGTATTTTTAATTGATTTTTAAATTAAATAAATAAAGAAAAATATAAAAAAAATGTTGACTTTTTGGGTTGACCGTTGACCGTTGACGTTGACTGTTGACCGGTTCGGACTTTGTGTATGTGTGCGCTGGGTGAGACTCGAACCCGAGACCTCCCGTACGCGTGCACGCAGCTCTACCAACTGAGCTACGTGTCTAACCCGAAATATTTCTGTTTTTAATTATATTTATATACTATTTAAATTATTCAGAATTCATTTATTTTAAAAAGAATTTTAATTATGTCGAACCGGTGCACATAACAGGTCTCGAACCCGGGACCCGTTGTTTAACGTTGCACACAGTCCACCGCTGGACTGTGTGTCTAACCTGGTTAAAATACTGGTTTTTATTAAACTTAACATCTTACAGCGAGTTAATACGGTTCTGTTTAAAAAGAACATTTTTATTTCAGAGGATAGGTTCGTGTCAGGGATCGAACTCGAGACGTGCGCTGTGTGTTTGCACACAGTCCACCGCTGGACTAGACTTTGTGTCTAACCCGGTTTAATAACTTGTTTTAATTATTCTTATAAACATCGTCGACTTCGTCTTCTTCATTCAAAGACTCAGACGACCGATATTCTTCTGTTCTTGTTTAAATCGTTCGTCGAACATATTACTAATTGAAATGTAATGGATAAAAAGAGTTAAGGAATCGAATGTACCGATCAGACTGTATTTCTCAGAATTCCGGCAATGGTCGTCGGCTCTGATTTGTGGATTTCGTCTGATTGAATCAATTAACAGTTTTGATCGATTAGTTGCGAAATTGAGTTACTAAACAATGATTATCAGAAGGTTTAAATGATTATACCGATTCACAACGTGATTTTGGAAATTCCAGAGGTTTTCCGGCGAGTGCAGAATATCCGGCAACGTCGTCTGGGACTGATTCTGGTTGATGGATTGAAGTTAGTAATAGTCTAACAATGGATTGAAACCGAAAGAGTCGAGGTATTTACCGTTTTGATGTAAGTCTCGGTTTTCCGGCGAAAGTCCGGCGATTTCAGAATATCTCCGGCGAGTGAAATTGATTCGAGAAATGGTGCGATTTTGAGCGAAATGATTTCCAGAGACTTGGGTGTGTATTTATAGGGAAGAATCACGATGAATTGGGTCTGATTTTAGTCTTGATTCGTGGTCAGCCTTTCTCCGGCGGTTATGACTGATGTCGCGGGATTAGACATCGGTTATAACCGATGTCGATGTTAATACATACGTTAAGTCAAAGGAAACCGTCGATAATTGGCGAAATCGTCGGTATTTCCGGCGAGGGCGATTTGGGCGCGCTGATGACCGAATTTGATTTCGAGTTATATTATATGTATTAATTGTTTCGTAATATCAACAAACAACTCAAGTGGCGGAGTGGTGAGATATGTGTTAGTTATGTCTTCCGGCTGACCCGGGTTCGAAACCCGGCAGCCGGTTTTCTTTTTTTTTTATTTACTTTATTTTCACTTTTTAATAATTATAGTTTTAAAATTCTAAATTGTTTATTAATTATGTATTGTTTAAAATTAAAATAAATCATAAATACGCAACGAAATTTTATAACTTGATATTCGATTAATAAACGAAGCGGGTTTGGAAACCCGTTTTTCGACGGATGTTACAAAAACCGTTACAATCCTAATCCTTATGGAAGTATCTTCATTTGCCTCATCCTCTGAAACCATTCTGGTATACTCTTGAGCGTATTTGCATACCCATGAAACCCGAATTCTCGACTTTTATTCATGCTACAAACGTGTTGAATCTCAAGTTTTAATACCGTATCTAGTGCACCAAAACAAGTTATATCCTCCATTTTTGTCTTGTACAAACCATTTTCTTCAACAATTCTATCCCAAACTTCCCCTTTATCCTTCATAAACTCCACAACATCAAACTTTACCTTTTCATCAAACGGCACAAACTCAACACCAAACACATCACAAAGCACTCTCCATATCATTTTCCATGAAAACACATCACCATTCGTGCAATTAAATGCTTCATTCTTAGCTTTGTCGGTCACAGATGCCCAAATTTGTTGTTCGGCTAGCACTCTAGCATCGGACATATCCCAAAAGTGTTCCCAACTGTACTTGTTACCAACATACGTATACATAATTGATCAATACGATGCAAGTATGATATGTCATATGTAAGACGGTTATGCAACCACATAGTCACCCTTATTTCTTCGTCTCTCTATATCTAGCCACCACAACATTGAAGTGCTCATACTGTCAATTACAATCTGCTTAAAATAGTTTTTATATTAAAAGTGTCAATTAAGATATATAAATACATAAAAGGCACAATCACACGTATACAAATTCAAACTAGAGATGTAACTGTATTAGGAAAGCTTCATACAAAAATAACTAAATTTCTTAAGGGTGCCACTAATGTCACTAGTTCTTTTTCCTTTAAAGTCACTTGACTTTCATTATTGTTATGATATTGTGAATTTTTATAGATGTTTATGTTTCTAAAAAATAAGTAAACTAAATTGTAGAAAACTGGAACACCTAATGAAAATTTAGCCCCAAAACACCTAAGAAACCTGATCAATTATTGTGTGAAAATTAACATTTTTGGGATAAGCCACGACTACTTAATGATCGCAACCAAAATATATCATTCATCGCCCAAAACACGTCAAGACCACTCAGGGCCATTCCAACGTTTTTGGAGACCCCCTAAGTGAACTACGAAGTGGAGGCCCTTTTGCAAAATTATCCTAAACAATTTTTGCAAGATTACCCCGCAGTTATGTCTTAGTTTAACTCAAAAATGAGTTTTGAACGTTTGCCTTTTTTTCTATACTATTTTTATATGGGCTCCATTAATAAAAGAACTTGTTTAGTTTTGCTTTTATTTCCGCTTAATACATATACAATATATAAAACTTGCTAAAAATTAGAGGCCAATATTTGGTGGCCCTAGACCCGTGCCTAGAATAGAAAGCCCAACGAGCTGTCCCTGAGACCACTTATATATTGTGCTTGGACTATAGAATAAGCAGATAACATGTTCTAATAAGCGATCCCATACACCCCATCGATCAAAGTTTCAGAACGATATAGTCATATAGACAAATTATACCTGAAGGGATAGTTTTGGTGTTTGCAAATTAATGCGTAGACAGCGAGTGTGAGAAACGAATTATAGTAACTTCTTGTTGATGCACCGATGATTACAGAAGCGCGATGTACGGAATAAGTTAAAGATTTCGAGTATGAAGCTAAAATGTCTTCCAAAGCATAGTAGAAATTTGGAAAAGGTAGTCTAGGATAATCCTCTATGAAGGGTGAGTCACGAGGGGCAAGTTGAGATGAAAGACTTGGATCAAATATAGGGCCTAAATACTGCTTTGTTCCTGTTTGCAAGGTCACGTGACTGAGTTTTGAGTTAGGAGAAGAAGTTAATGCATCAAGGACATTAGAAAGCATAGTGGAGTTTAGGGAAAGGTTTGATTCTTCACTTTCACTGACTTGTATGGCTATCCAGAAGACATGGGTGATTTGGGATGAAAGTGGAGCTAAAATTCCATGTGTTTGTTGTTGGTTTAGTGTGTCCAACATGATGTGCTTGTTGAGGAGGGAGGATGGGAACCATGTGGGTAACGATCGTCGTGATACACCGTAGACGGTCCACGGACCGCCTAATGCTGCTGGCTTCTTTAAGGCCTCGGCGATGGCAACACCTGCCATGCCGGTGACGCCTACGATAAGAGCCACCGGTTGTCTAGTGTTTGCTGCAGGCTCCATTGTGTGTGTGTGGAAAGAGAGAAAAATTTGATATGGGGCTGGGAAATTTTAGCTGATGAGAAAATGTGCACGAAATCCTCAACCACAAATATAAAGATAAGACTTACAGTCTTATATATCTATCAGGGAACTATATAAACTATAAAGTGGGTTCCGTACTCTCTTGTAATAATAACTAGTAGATTATGCCGCGTGTTATGGCGGAGACAGGGTTTGGTTTTAATAAAAAATTATTGTAGCCTACCTAAAGTAGTTCGGGGTGGGCACAATGATGGGTGCAAGTGATGAGGATGGTCCGTGATACACTGCCGCAAAAGGGGTGTATGATCACTTGGTGATGGGATGGAAATTGTGATGAGTACAACCGTGTGATGGTTTGTGTTGTGTGTTTGGGTTTGAATTTGATGTAGAGATATTAAGTTATGATTGGGTGTATATTTATTAAAAGAAATTGTGATGAAATGTGATGACTATTAAAATGTGATAGAGTAAAATATAATGAAATGAGTTATCAAATAGTATTTGAGTGTGATGGAATCTGATGAGTGATTACTACCCCATTAAACCTACGTTTAATACAATTAGTTAAAACATAAAAAAATGTTCGAATTTCAAGATTTGGTCTAGTTGTAGATCCATTGAACGTGGAAGAACATGGCTTATTAATCAGAAAACTTTGGGAATAGCAATCTTATCTTGGGACCGTGCAAATGTGTTCTTTTTAAAGGTATACTTCATACTTTTCCTTCAAAGAAAAAAGCACCATACTTCTTAATAATAATGATTTTAACTTTAGTCATTAGACAACAGTGTCAATTTCAAAAATAACAATTGGTCAGGCATTGATAATGGTAAAAAAGAAGCTTTTCAACGGGTCATAATGGTCGGATGTTGGAGTCTCTGAAGGGCTAGAAACAACACGAAATTTGCTAACAAACAAATCCGGATCGAAGATATTATTAGTGAGGTTAAATCAGTGGGCTATCTGTGGTTTAGGAGTAGATCTAAACACAAAGGGCTTTCTTGGAAAAAAATTGGTGTAAATTTGTTATTATGTAGTTTCGTTGTGTTTTGTTCGCCGACTCGGTTTGGATTGGTAGTTTTCTAATTCTAATGAAGTTCACTTTTCAAAAAAAACCTTAATTTCTGTTTGTCTCCTTATAATTTCGGTTTAATAAAGGTCCATTGGTTTACAATATGTGAAAAGATGGAACCACCATTGGTTATTTTTGAAGTTGAGACCATTGCTGGCCAACAGCTAATAGTTAGATTATTAAAATCCATTATTCCTACTCCTAACAAGCAGGGACCGTGCAAATTTGTAGTCTTTGGGCTGGATTTTCATATCAAATATACCTTGTAATACAAGATTTCAATTAATGTTATGGCATTTTCTCCTTTAGGGTCTGTTTGGTATGTGGTAATGGAATAAACGAGGTAATGGAATGATGAGGTAATGGAATTGATCATTACCATTCCGTGTCTTGTTTGGTTACCATGTGAGAATGGAATGAACCATTACTTTTTGTTTGGTACGCGAGAAAAGATGAAGAAATAAAATCGGATTGCGGTGGTCAATGATGGGCGATGATTGTGGGTGGCAGTTGTAGCGGCGATGGTTGTCAGCGGCAGTGGTGGGTGGAGACGGCGGCGGGTGGTGACAACGGTGGTGGTGGTGCTTGACGGCGAAGGTGGGTGGCGGCGATGGTCGGAGGTGGTAACGACGGCGACGCTGGTTGTAGGTGGTAGCGGTGGTGGCGGTTGATAGCGGTGGCAGAGGTGGGTGGCGACGGACAACGGTGAGCGGAGGTGGCAGCGGCGATGGTGGCGCCGATGATTGAAGGTGGGTGGTGGGTGGCGGGAAGGAGGTGGGTGGCGGGACGGAGGTGGTAGGTGGCGGTAGCGGTGGTGGCAGGTGATGGCGGCGGTAGGTGCCGGTAGCGGTGGTGGCAGGTGATGGCGGCGGATGAAGGTGGTGGTGGGTGGTGGCAATGGTAGTAGGTTGTGATGTTAATAAATGGTGAAGAGGGAATGAAATGGAAAAAAACACGGGGGACGGAAGGAATGATTTTGAGGGAATGAAATGGATTTTGGAATGGGTGATTCCATTCCATCGACCAACCAAACACTTTATTTTGTCATTCCCCCGCAATGGTCCATTCTATTCCACCTCTCATTACTGCATACCAAACGCTACCTTAGTTTTAAAATTTATTTATATTTTATTTTAACATTTTAATCATTAATCCATGGATTTTCCTTATCCTTGTATTTTTTTCCAAATTTAATATTATATTAATATCTTCTCTTAGTTTTAATGATGTGTAATATTTTTATAATTCCATATTTAAGATTTAAGATCTAAATTTACTATGTATATATAATAGTAATTAGCGGGAGTTCCCGCGCTTTGCGGCGGGCTTTTGATCGATCGGCTCGACTCGTTACACTTTGGTATGATGCCCGTACTCGATATAGCAATTGGCATGTGTTATACATCAACCAAAAACTGTAAAAAAGAATACCGATACCAAAAAAGAACGAAACAACACTCGATACAATTTAAGAAACCATACAAATTCTATATATAAAATATAATATACAATTAAGTGGAATTTATACATTTAAGTGATTTTCTAAAATTAAAAAGAAAAAAAAACTGTTACATAGTTACATTTGATAAAAGGATATTTATATACTTAACATTTAATATAGTCATCCATTATATTAAAATAGTATTTTTAAAATAGAAAGAATAATATTATATATAATTTAAATAGAAGCGTAAAATCACGGATATCCCAGTGGTTTTATAAAATAACACCTATAGTGCCAACTTTTGGAATTACATCGGTGGTCCCTGTGGTTTGACAGTTTGTTACTCAGATAGTCGCTGGAATGGATGGGGGTTAGTTTTCTCCGTTAAGTCCATCTGAATTACTTATTTACCTATTGCTTTTATTAAAATATAAGAAAAAATTCACACACACACATATATATATATAAACACAAACACACACACACATTCTGACACTCTTTACTCTCTCTCTCTCTCTCTCTATCTCTCTCTCTCTCTCAGGAAAACCCTCACCACTACCTGCCGTCACCAACCCCACCACATGCCACTACCACTTGCCACCACCTATCCCCACACCACCACTTGCCACCACCTACCCCACACCACCACGTGCCGCCACCGACCCCACTCCACCAACAACAACACCACACCACCACCTGCTTCAAATTCGGCAATCACTATCTCCATCGTATTCATCACCACTACCAACACAAATCTGGAAACCCTGCACCACTGGTTTGCCGAGATCTGAAACCAAGTTTAAATATGGGGATTTCAAGGCTTGAATTTGGGGATTTGATACTTTGATTTGGAATTACAACGATCGGAATTACTTTGATATGGGTTTAATCGGAATTACTTTGATATGGGTTTGAATTTGGCAGGTTTGATACGGTGGTTGTGGTGGTCGAGTGAAGGCGGTGGTTGTGTTGGTCGAATGAAGGCGATGGTGGTGGCCAGGGTGTTTGCAGATGAATATGGTGATGGTGTGGGTGTTTGTAGGTGAAGATGAGGGAGATGACGGAGAATGGTTCTGGTGGTTGACTGAAGGCGGTGGTGGGTTTAGGTTGGATGTGGTTCGACGGTGGTGGGTTCAGGGTGGAGGTAAAGGTTGGTAGCCATGGTGGAGGTGGGTGGCTATGGTGATGGTTGTCGGTTATTTATAAGGGAGGGGTGAATAAGGTGGGCCCTACACTTATAGGGAGGGGTAAATAAGTAATTTCAGAAGGACTTAAGGGAGAAAACTAACCCTTATTCACTCCAGGGGTTATCCGAGTTATAAATTGTCAAACCACAGGAACCACCGATGTAATTGCTTTGTTTATCTGCAAACGTATTTAATTAAATACTTCACTTTTAAATTGTTAATTCCAATTTAGCAAATTATTTTAACTTGTTCAATCAACTTCTAACGTGACAATGAACAAATCATGGTAGCGTGTTGGAACATTGGATCAATAACAAATAACAACAAACGAACACCGGATGTTATTAGAAACGCACTCACGTCTCTTTTCTTTTTATTAAAATCAAACCACCACACAATACAATGACCCTAATACGAATTTGTTAGGAATTTTAATTAATGTTTATCTAGTTACTTAATTGTGGGGATTATGTTTATTTGAGTTATTAATTAATTAGGTGTCTTGATCTAGTATTGGGATAGGTTTGTTAGCTTACTAATCAAGTACTGTCTAGTATAATAAATGATTTAGGGTTATTGTATTGTGTGATGGTTTGATTTTAATAAAAACGAAAAGAGACGTGAGTGCGTTTCTCACAATATCCAATTTTTGTTTGTTGTTTTTTATCTGATTGTTCTGACAATTGGTATACAATATTTTATAAAAATTATAACACAATCAATAAATAGTTACCAACTTACCATGCATATAGCCATATAGGAGATATTCTCATGAAAATTGAAAGGTACTTTTTTAGATGGACCTGAGATGAGTATCAGTCCATTGGGGTTTGATTGCAATCTTTTGAACAATATCAGCAGATAAAATGTATTTTTGAGTCATTAAGGGTAAAATAAACCTTTTACACACATGTTAAAAAGTTTTAATGGGCACCCAGCTCATAAACCAGATGTGTTATCCATGGGTAAATTAATATTTCAGTAGTGTTTGAAGAGATAATTCTGATTTGAAGGATTATCCAGAAAGTTAATATGGGTTAAAGATAATTCTAGTTAGTTAGAGATAAAATTGGTTTAAATTATTTGTTTATTAGATATGTTTACATTAAATTGAGTATGAGTAGGTTTAGAATTAGTTATGTTTAGTATAAATAGAGGGTAATGTATTCAGTTTTATTTGTCGAGTTAAGTTTAATAATAAAAGAGTATGAGACATGTTACTCTCCAAATCTTTTGTGTATGGTTTTGTGTGTTCGTTATTGGAAGTCTGGGCCAACAATTAGTATCAGAGCTTGATCAAGAACCGGAGAAGAGTAGCTAAAGAAACGATCGGTCATACGTTCAAGATTTATTAAGCCGAACTCGACCAGGGAAGACGGAGATGGATAAAGAATCGCCGAGTAAGTTTATCCGATTAATAGTTGTGTTTTATTATCGTAGCCGGAAAAAGAAAAAGAAAAAAAAACGAGTAAATAGAGATCGTATGAGAAATCGATGAGTTTAGATAAAAGTATAAATTTGAATTGATTTTAAAAGCAAACCTGTGGAAGATAATATGAAAAAATGAGATTTGTATATGGTAATTGGCTTCCAAGGAGATGGCATGCAATAGTTTATGAATGGATTAAGATTTAACATGAGTTAAATTCCATGTTAAAGTGGTCAGAGGTTGTAATTGGTGAAATCCAATTGTAAAAGAAAGTGGTATTTCAGCACGAAGAACAAGGGGAGCAAACCTGTTGAGCGAGCAAACCAGTCAAAAGGTAAATTAATTGGATCATATCGAATTCGTTAATAGTCGAGTTAGAAAAATTTGTGTGATGACAAGGAGAAGATCAGCCGAACGAAGACCTGACCGAGTGAAGAAGAATCAGATCAGAATTAAGTCCGATCAAGATTAGAAAAGTAACGAGCAGACGAGACTGTTTTTGGGTTGTGTGGAAGCAACCAATCTCGTTGAAACCAAAGATGATTAATCACTCCGTTTAAGTGATCAGAAGAGACGTAGCAATCTTGTATCCAATGAAGATGTGATCGGATCCGACAAGATCAGGGCCAAGAAACCGTAGGAGGCGCAAAATCTTGTAATTCGATCAAGTTGTGAATGAATCCGACAAGATCCGTGCAAATAATCAAGAAAATGTGAAATCTTGAAATTCGATTAAGGCGTGATCGAATCTGGCAAGATCAGTTACACATTAGTTGGTATTTTGTGGGAAGTTTCTACCATTATAGAAACCAGTGGTTACCACAAACAGTTCCTACCAACGGCAAGGAAGAGTTCATAGTCGAAGAACAGAGGATCAAATTGTGTAGTATGATCATTCGACTCAGATTAACTCACAACATGTGGTTGTTGCGATCAGATTTTGGGACAAGACTGGATGTGAAGTAGGTCCAAATCAGAATTAAGGGGGTGAATGAAGAGATAATTCTGATTTGAAGGATTATCCAGAAAGTTAATACGGGTTAAAGATAATTCTAGTTAGTTAGAGATAAAATTGGTTTAAATTATTTGTTTATTAGATAGGTTTACATTAAATTGAGTATGAGTAGGTTTAGAATTAGTTATGTTTAGTATAAATAGAGGGTAATTGATTCAGTTTTATTTGTCGAGTTGAGTTTAATAATAAAAGAGTATAAGACATGTTATTCTCCAAATCGTTTGTGTATTGTTTTGTGTGTTCGTTATTGAAGTCTGGGCCAACAGTGTTATCACAAGAAATATTCCTGTAGTTCTTTCTTTGATTTATTTGTTTTCTTTTCTTGATTACAATGTACGTATTTACTAAAAAGAATTGCAACTTTTATAAAACTCTGCATTTTAATATATAATTTTATTTATCTATGCGTTTTATAAAATCCAAATTGTTATATATAGGATTTGGATTTACTGGTTTATTTAATTCATATACACATTGTTCATATTTTGTTTAATTTATTAAAAATCAGTAACTCACAATTCAGTTATTATTCAAATACAATTAATCATACAAACCATTTAAAAGGTAGAATTTATCACACTTGTGATGGATAACACAACCTTGGCTATCCTTATGGGAGTATTTTCATTTGTCTCCACTTGTGAGCCCATTCTGGTATACTCTGGAGTGTATTTGCATACCCATGAAACCCAAGCTCTCGACTCTTATTCATGCTACAATTCAGGGGCGGAACTAGCATTCAACCAGCCGGGTCACGGGACAAGGCTCAACTTTGAACCAATAGTGTAAAAAAATTCGATTTTATACAAAGGATACCCATAAATAACTACGAGGGCACCCTTAAGACCACCCGTTGTGAGAACAGTGAGTAGCAGTTTTGGTGTTTTTCAGGCATGTCGGTGATGATGGTTTGCGAAGTGTTGCCTGAAATATGGAGAAGAAAACAAGGAGGAAGATGATAGTAGATAAAGTAAATATTTTTTTTCTGTTATATTGTTTTTCTTCTGACACTTTCCTTTTTCCAGTCTCTTTACCACCTACCAAAAGTATGTATTCTAGATTTAAATATTCTATTTACTAAAAGTTAATTTAAGTGGCATATTACACATTATTTCTTTAATTCCTGTATTTCTTTAATTTTATATTTTATAACTATTCTTTATTCGATGTATATGTATTTGTTGTTTGTTATATTTTCAATTTATTTAAGTATATTATTATATATTTGATCATTTAAATTTATTATTTTATATAACTGTTTTTACAAATTATTCTAGCATTTTTATTATTAGTGATATTTTTCTTGAAAAAATACTTTGGTAAATAGAACAAACTTAAAATCAAGTATTAAGACTATGAAATCCGTTTGATATTGAAACATAACTAGAAAATAAGTTAAAAAGAAGTTAAATGATTATAAGATAAGAATATAGGTGATCTTGCCTTGCATAAATTAAATAATTTTTTTTTGTTTATTAAATGTTTGATTTGGATCTTTTATAAACCTAAAGAATTTTGCAATGTAATTTTATTATTGTTTTACTTTATTTATTTATTGTCGTTTTTTTAATATTGTATGATTGCACGTTGAGAAATTTTTTTTTGGGACAACCCTGGGCTAATGTTCTGGTTCCGCAGCTACAAACATGTTGAATCTCGAGTTTTAAAAGACTATCTACTGCACCAAAACAAGTCATCTCCTCCATTTTTGTCTTGTACAATCCATTTTCTTCAACAATTCTATCCCAAACTTCTCCTTTATCCTTCATGAACTCCACAACATCAAACTTTTCTTTCTCGTCAAACGGCACAAACTCAACACCAAACGTGTCGCTAAGTACCTTCCATATCATTTTCCATGTAAACACATCACCATTTGTGCAATTCAAAGCTTCATTCTTAGCCTTGTCGGTCACGGATGCCCATATTTGTTGTTCAGCTAGCACTCTAGCATCAGATACATCCCAGAAGTGCTCCCAACTGTATTTGTTACCAACATACCTATAGATATACCATGATCAAAATTTATAGGGTTGTTAATATGGGTGTGCATAGTTCGGTTCGGTTCGGTTTTTGGGTAAACCCAAAACTATAACCGAAAGTTCGGATTTCGGTTTTTGAAAACTGTTTGGTTTCGGTTATTTTGGTTTTTGCAACGGTTCGGTTCGATTTTCGTTTTTTGAAACAAGTTACGTAAGATTCAAAAATAAAAAGTATTATTCAAAGTTTAAGAATCTTTTTAAATGTTTACATTTAATATCGTTCACATAAACCTTTGATCTATTTTAATGTTTTTTCAAATCATTTAATTTTTATGTTAAATGGTGTTATTTCTTGTAAACAATCTATAAATCATTTCAATGACAAATAAACATGTTAATGTTTTTATTATAAATATTTAACAATCGGGAATAAAATTAATAATTCTTAGTAGCATAGATTAAACACTTGAACAACTTAAACTTAAACATAAAAATATATGGATTTTGGCCTATATTATTACTTATAGGTTCGGTTCGGTTATTGAAAATGGTTATCTGAAAACCGAACCGAAGTTTCGGTTATTAAAAATCCAAAAACCGAATCGCCGGTTTTTTTTCGATTCGGTTATTTTGGTTCGGTTTTTTCGGTTACGGTTCAGTTATTTCGGGTTTCTGCTCACCCTTCGTTAAGGAGAAAATGATTTTTAAGTTTACGTATTCAAGAAATGTAATAACTTCTTTAAGTGTAGCTGTAACGAGTGGGCGATGGGCTATTTCCACATGTTGCAGAGGTTTGGTTCAGACTAAAATTTGTGTCGTAGATAAATATAAGTGTGTTGCAATGGTATAATTAAAATTTTATAAAACATTACTTTGAAAAGAAACAAAATATTTTTCACTGATCAAAAACCACAAAAAAGAATACCGACACCGGTTCTGATTATACGATACTGGTATCAACGTTGTTCGGTTGGTATTAGTCTGGTTCGTTTCATTGCCGGTCATTATTATGAGACAATAAATATGTTATTTTGAACACAAATTAATTGTAACGGTACACGTACTCGGCATAGTTTACGATACAAAGAAAAATTTTATTTACTATAGTTAATCAAACAGAAATTGTCTAATGTAGGCCAAAAAATAAAGTCGAGTGACCCAAAAAAATAAAGTTGTGTATTACATTGATAAAAAAACATAAAAACGAAAACTGATACTGGTTTCGATGATACCAATCGTATTAGTTCTATTCGTTACGGTGCCTATAACTTCACCCAATATAGCCTACGATACCAAAAAGATACTCAATAATTTCAAACACAACTCCGTTTTCAACAAAATATATATTGCAATCTCGATAGAAAAGATTAAACACAACTATGTATTCAACTTTTTTAAGCTAAAAACACTAGTTATTAAAGAAAGATCACATTAGTTAAAATTAAATGGATTGAAGATATTTATAATCCATTTATAGCCCTAAAGAAACATTAATTTTGAGACCATACCAATTTGTATGTTGAACCTGCACCATTCATTTCATTAAAAAAAATCTTTAAACATCTGAGTTTGGGAGGGGAGGTCTTGGGTTCAAGTCACATAGACGACAAAAATTAAATGAAATTTGTTATTAAAAAAATAGAGACCATGGTTTTAGAAATATGATAATTTCGATTTCTTAAACTCATAATCATACTCTAATTTCCCTACTAGCTAAATTATTTATTGTGTCAAGTTTTCTCTTATATATAAGATAGTCAAAATACGCTAAAAATACATCAAATAGTTGAACAAATACGTAGATAGAATTGGATCTAACCAAACTGTCAAAAGACATTTCCTTGTTATCCGCAATACACAGGTGAAAAAGTAAGATGAAGATGAAACATTAGATCTCTCATTCTTTGCTTTAGGCCTAGTAACCGATTGAAGACTTAAAAACCGTTAGGGACATGTAAATGGAGTTTTTTACTAAAGTGGTGTGGGTGGAAAAAATATTTACCAAAATGGGTGATTTGAAAAGTATATACCAAAATAGGTGTTTTTCTTTTTAAAAATTTTATTTCTCACTCCTAATTTTTAGCACAGTGGTCGGTTTTTTTTTTCTAATAATAATAGAGTAGGCTACCCACCGTTGGAAATCAGGTTTTATGATAAATTTAATAAGAAAAAATTCTTTGACTAAAATTGAAGGTAGACGAACATTAAACATATATAACCCCTATTTATACTAAACAATCTCTTTGGAGAACAAGTAATTTACTTCTATAAAGAAACCAAAAAAATAAAACTATCATAAATACTAAATCTTCCAACTAAAATAAACTAAACTAATTAACATGCTTCAACTTTTGAGTTATGACAAGATTAGTCCCAACACTCATAACTAGTTTAACTATGATACCCAACGTGATAATGTCAGTGTATAACCATCTTTTTTTCTCTCTCAAGGATCATACCAGCACTATATAGAAATGGTTATACAATTCTTGCAATTTGTTGATAAAGAAACACGTCACACAGTGGCGAAGCTTGAGATCTCCGACCGGGAGGGGGGAAGGGGGTCGAAAACGTATATACCTAAAAATTTCTATAGAACCGGCACACATGTACAAGTTCAATTTACTAACCTAATTATATACTAGCTAGCTTTTGATCGAAATACAGATTCTAGGATAAGTAACTCCTAAGTTTGTTCAATTGTAATGGCTAGTTGTTTCAGTTCACTACAAGAAAAATGGGTTTTAGCGACCACACCTTTAGCGAGGAAACGATTTGTCGCAGTAGCAATAGGTTCTTCTATTGCGACTAAAAGTAATATCTACAAGTGTTTTTGAAATTTTTGTGTTTCGTATCCTATGGCGGTGAGATTTGATTGGTATAGGTTTTTAGCGGGTTGGAGGGAAATTAAAGCCCTCTTTGAAATTTTATGAAAATTCAATAGCAACAAAAATTCGTTGCCATAGATAAAAATTCTTCTATTTCCCCTTTTTTTGTTAATCTATATTGTAAGAAAAATAAAACAATAAATAAGATTTTTTTGTTTCTTGCTATTGCGACGAAACGTAATCTCTATAGGGTTTCTACATTAAACAAAAATAGGCCCGAATAACAAAAATTCATCGCCATAGATAAAATTTCTTCTATTTCCCCTTTTTTGTTAATCTATATCGTAAGAAAAATAAAACAATAGATAAAAGCCTTATTTCTTGTAGTCGTTGTCTCCATGGGATATGTTGTGGTGACGTGGTAGTAAGGTTTCACTCATCTATCAAAAAGACGGAGGGTTCAAATCCGGCAAAGTGTAGTTGTATATAGAGACAAAGGGTGATTAAGATATTTTTTAATCATCCTTTTATTTTAATCACCCTTTATCTCTATCAATAAGGTAGTTTAGTTTGCCGTTAAAAAATTTTATATATAAATCACACATGAACTAGCACAATCACCCGTTCGATCAAAGGAGTTGCATGATCTAGACAAAAGCAGGGCCGACTCTTGGTCCAGCTAACTCGTGTCGTCGCTCGAGACCCAAATTTTCTAAGGGCCCGAAATTTTTTTTATAAGGGTGAAGAGAGTGCACCCCGTATGAGGTGAGGGGAAATTTTCACCAACCCAATCATAATATGCCATGTCATTTTCCTTCTCATTTCCTCTCTTGCCCAAAAACACAAGGGTGTGGTTTTCCCCAAACCATTAAAAAAACAAAAACAAAAGGCATGATTGGTTGAATACTAGTGGGCCCCAACTTTACACCCTCTCCCTGTGTTCCCCAACCCCTTCCCCGCTCCGACAAGTCTTCACCGCTCAACCCTTTCCCCACGTGACATCTCCACACGGCGGCAAACTCCACTCGCGGCAAAACCCCTCCCCGCTTTTTTTACCCGCTTACGCCCCGTCCCCCTAATATATATATATATATATATATATATATATATATATATATATATATATATATATATATAATAAATTATATTTTTAATATACGTATCCATTTATTTTGCAGAAAATTGTTGGAGTGGAAAAATCAACTCAAGCTAATCTAAAGGTCTCAACTTCAACTCTTCAAGTCTTGGCTTCGCCACCAAGGTTTTATTTTTTTTAATTCATATCCCCTTAAAAACAATTTTGGGTCCAATTTTTTATCGCCCGTGGCCTAAATTTTTTGAGAAGTTTTGGGGACGACTCTGGACAAAAGTATAGATTGAAATACATACCTAAAGGGATAGTTTAGGTGTTTGCAAACTAACGCATAGACGGCGAGTGTGAGAGGTATATTAAAGTAACTTCTTGTTGATGCACCAATGGTTATAGAAGGACGATGTATGGAATAAGTTAAAGATTTTGAGTAGGAAGTTAAAATGTCTTCCAAAGCATAGTAGAAATTTGGAAAAGGTAGTCTAGGGTAATCCGCTATGAAGGGTGAGTCACGAGGAGCAAGTTGAGTTGAAAGAGTCGGATAAAAAATAGGGCCTAAATACTGCTTTGTGCCTGCTTGCAAGGTCACATGACTGAGTTTTGAGTTAGGAGGAGAAGTTAATGCATTAAGGACATTAGAAAGCATAGTGGAGTTGAGGGAAATGTTGACTTGTTCACTTTCGTTTACTTGTATGGCTACCCAGAAGACATGGGTGATTTGGGATGAAAGTGGAGCCATGATTTCATGTGTTTGTTGTTGGTTTAGGGTCTCTAACATGATGTGCTTGTCGAGGAGGGAGGATGGGAACCAGGTGGGTAATGATTGTCGTGATACACCGTAGACGGTCCATGGACCGCCTAATGCTGTTGGCTGCTTTAAGGCGTCGGTGATGGCAACACCCGCCATGCCGGTGACACCCACTATAAGAGCCACTGGTTGTCTGGGCTTTGCTTGCTCCATTGTGTGACAGCGTCTGTGGTGACTAAAAGAGAGGAGAAATATGATATGGTGCTATGAGCTTTATATAGTTGAGCAAAAGTACTATAGATTTTACTTTGATTTCGCTTAATAAAGGGGTGGGGGTGGGTGCTCCACTAGGGATCATCAAACGGCACGCCATCGAGCTTGATTCCATCACTAGTGATGGATTTTTGTTGGGGTGCCTATCACTCTCCATCACTCACTACACCCATCATGCTCCACTCTCAACATCCCAAACAATCATCTCATTCACGCGTGCTCGGGACAGCACGTTTTGGCCACCACGCGTGGTCACCTTGGGTGGCGGCGGTGTTCCACGCGTGGTCACCGGCCACCACGCTCCATAACGATGCGCCCCTCCTCCCCTAAGTGTACCCAATCCAAACTTTCACCTATTATGTAATCAATTATATAAACTTGCCAGTAATAATATTTAGGGAAATACCGGATAAAATCTAAATCATTTTATCAATGGTTTAGATTAGAGTTAAATGTCAAAATGGTCCCTGAGGCTTGCTCACTTTTGCCACTTTAGTCTAAAATCCAAAATTTTTAAATTTGGGTCCATGTGGTTTGCATTTTGTTGCCATTTTAGTCAAAATTTCAAATTTGGTTAGATTCTCAACTTAAATCCTGATATTTTGTCTTTATCCTCAGGGGTATTTTAGTCATTTTAGCATCAATATTAGAGTTAAATGCCAAACACCCTATTCAGATCTGCACACACTCTCTCTCTCCCCAAACACTCCCTTTCTCTCCCTTCTCTCTCTCTTCCCCCTTCTCACCACCACCACCACCTCCTCCCCTTCCATTAACGCCACCACTGCACCACCACCATCCCCACCGGACCACACCCACCACCGCATTTAACTCATCCCATCCCCATACCCACTGACACCAAACAAACCGCAACAAACTATGTCTTCCCTACGCCGCCTAATCCCTCCCCACCGTCGGACCTCCGGCGCACCACCGCGCTCCTCTCCACCACCCTCCGATCAACAACTTCAACCTCCACAACTCGATCCATCTCCAACTCAACCGAATCGGCTCACAATCACCAACACTCACCTATAAACCAACAGGAAGCCGTTAACGAACAAGATAAGGTTACAAAACCTGGAGAAAGCGAAGAAGATGACGGAGATGAACTCGATATTAATGAAGAGACTGGCGAGATCGGTGGTCCTAGAGGTCTTGAGCCTACTCGGTTCGGCGATTGGGAGCGTAATGGCCGTTGTTCTGACTTCTAGGTCAACGGATTTGTGCTGAAAAGGTTAGGTTTTTAGTAGATCTGGTCCGGTGGGGATGGTGGTGGTGCTGTGGTGGCGTTAATGGAGGGGGAGGAGGTGGCGATGGTGGTGAGAAGGGGGAAGAGAGAGAGAAGAGAGAGGAAGGGAGTGTTTGAAGAGAGAGAGTGTGTGTGCAGATCTGAATAGAGTGTTTGGCATTTAACTCTAATATTGATGCTAAAATGACTAAAATACCCCTAAGCATAAAGACAAAATATCAGGATTTAAGTTGAGAATCTAACCAAATTTGAAATTTGGACTAAAATGACAACAAAATGCAAACCACGGGGACCCAGATTTAAAAATTTTGGATTTGGACTAAAGGCAAAAGTGAGCAAACCTCAGGGACTATTTTGGCATTTAACTCTTTAGATTATTTTAGTCTTTTAAGAATATTCGTATTCCATCTATCATTTTAGCAATGGTTTAAAATTTAAAAAAATCTACTAAAAATTCACTGCATCTCATCCACTATTTCTCTACCCCGCCCTTATATTTTGGAAAAAAAAGTTGTTACACTAACTTTTCATATATAAAAAAGGGCAAATGTCATAAAAAACCAATATACTTTCTGTTTTTTCTCATAAAAGTCATTTTACTTTTTTTGAACTTAAAAACCAATATGCTTTCTTTTTTGTTTCATAAAAGTCCCTCCACTATTTTTTGCACATAAAAAACTAACATACTTTCTTTTTTGTCTCGTAAAATTCCCCTAACCATTTTTATAAATAAAAAACAACATACATTCTACTCGTGTATCATACAAGTCCCTTTAAATGTTAAACTTTAACAAAAGAAAATCTCTTAATTATGTCGGATAAAATCAAGAAAACATTATTTGACAAGTTATGTTATATTTTATAACGATTTTAAATTTATACATACCATTTTATATGTTTATTATTTATTATTTATTTTTTTTGAGTTATTTCATCCACGCTCATGAATTTATTATATTGTTTTTCGGATAATATTTATTGTTGTCAATTTATTGAATTAAAAATGGAAAAAAAGGCAAATATTGAGCATGCTTTGGTTTCCCACATATTCAATTTAAAATATTAATTCATCTCAATTCTTTTCTAACGTGATATTAATTAATAGGTAAAAAATATTCACGATTTTGTTCACATTTGGAGGGACTTTTATATGCAAAAACTTGTTTAGGAACTTTTATAAAACAAGAAAAGTATGTAAGTTAAAAAAAAGTTGTACTTTTATGAGAAAAAATAAAAGGTATCTTTATTTATAAAGGGTAAGAAATCATGTGGATATGCTATATGGTATGAGGTTAATTTAGGTTAAAGGATACATGTGTCAGTGCATTCACATCTTTTTTATCCTTTTTATCATATAATTTCATTAAAAACAACTACATTATATCTCTTATTTCAATTAAATAATATTTTTATACTTTATCATTAAATTTTCTCTCTCCTCCACTCACACACACTTCCAAAATTTATTAAAAAATTTAAGAGGGTGAATATTAGAGCATTCACATCCCTTCCATCAAAATGTGTGTGTGCAGTTTTTATATTATGAAAAGTACAAAAAGTGATTGTGAGTGGAGGATAAAGAAAATATTATTGTTCATATGTATATTTGAAGGGACATTGTTCACTCCCTATAATTTTTTAATATATTTTGAAAGTAGTTGTAAGCGAAGGAGAGATAAAATGTAATGATTAAGGTATAAGAAAATATTATTTAATTGAATAAGAGAGAGAAAATTTAGTATTTTTTAGTGTAATATCGAGTAAAAATACGATGGAAAGGATGTGAATATTTACAAAAGAAAAGCAACATTTTCTCTCTCATCTACTCAATAACACTTCCAACTACCTACAATCACTTTTCATAATATAAAAAGTTCACTGACGGATTTTGAATGCTCTCATATCTTCACCCTATTCAATCATCTTCCCTTTTTAAAAAATAAATAACGTCCATGCCTGGGTTTCCTCTTCCCCACCCAGCACCAATCCTTATACTTTGTTCATCCATGTGTATTAATATGATGAAGAGAAAACACTTTCTTAAAAAATAAACCAACATGTTCACTCATTTATTAATTAATTCAAATCAATTGAAGGAACCCAAAAAGTATCAAATTTATATATTATCAATTTGCAACATAGCTAGGCTATGTTGCCTTGTACTCTCTGCTTTATTGTTTTGTTGTGCATCGTTTGTTTATAAATTTGGCTTTGGTTTCAGCTTCTCTCTCTACAACCTACCTATCGCCACTGCCTGTGGTCTTGTTTCCTCCGTGTGTGACCGCTGGAAGTGCTTCGATTCGTTGCTTATTCTTTGTTTCGAGATAGACTCTTGTTGTTATCTTGACCTTGATTTTTTTTAAAGATTTTGTGATCGTTTTTAGAAAACACATATGTAGATGTCCTTTATTTTATGTTTTTATATTTTTGTGAAATAATAAATTAAATAAACTTATTTTAATGAATTTTTTCATTAAAAGGATTTATTAAATATATGTAGAACATATATTTTTTTAAACATGTGGTATATTTAAAACCCTACTTCTAATAATGGATTTCAATGAACGTCACATGGCGTTCTTTACTTAATTTATTAATAATAATACTAAGTCATGATTATTTCGTTTTCACCCTTATTTTTCTCTCTCTTATATTAAATAATAATATTAAATCATAATATTCAACTAATCTCTTGTATATTTAATATTTTTACCTAAAATGTTTATTTTATTTTTTCTGTTTATTATCCAACATCATGTAATACACAAGTTTCTAATATAATAATAATAATAAATAGTTAAATGAAAAACAAAGTAAAAAGTTATAACCCATGTAGTACAAAAGTCTCAAACCTAATAAAAAAAAGTAAAATGTTATAATAAGTTAATAGTATATCAAAGTTCATTTTTTAGAAAACACATCTATTATCAAACATTGTGTAATACACAAGTTTCTAACATAATAATAATTTTATAAATAACTAAATGAAAAACAAAGTAAAATGTTATAACCTATGTAGTACAAAAGTCTCAAACCTAATAAAAAAAGTAAAATGTTATAATACGTTAATAGTATATCAAAGTTCATTTTTTAGAAAAAGATCTATTATCAAACATCGTGTAATACACAAGTTTCTAACATAATAATAATATTAATAATTATAACAAAAAAAACAAAGTAAAATGTTATAATTCATGTTATACACAAGTCTCTAACCTAATAAAAATATGAAAAAAAAACAAAGTATAATGTTATAATAAGTAAATGGTTATTCTACAAAGACTCCTAATTGTAAGAAGTGTAAGAATGCACCAGAGAGTGACAAATGTCCTGGGAGGATTCAAGTGGGAATGGTAATTTTTTCTACAAGAGGAAAGAGAATATGCACATGCAGGTCACATGCTATTTCCCCTCCAATTTTTAAACGTCCGTAACTTTTTTATATATCATTTGTTTTAAAAAATTATACCATAAAATCAAGCGTTTTTTATCCTTAATATGAGTACCATATTGTTATATTTTTCAAAAAAAAATTCAAAAACCTAGTTGTGTATGACACAATGGACATAACGTAAAACACAATGTAAAGTAGAGTAAAAACACAATCAATGATAACAGATAAAGACACAGTAGACAACAGATTAAAACACAATGACCATGACATTGACGTATAACACAGTGGCCATAATGTGTAACACAATAAGTATCAAACTAAATAAAATCACAATTGATGACAACAGATAAAAGACACAATTGATAATAGATAAAAGACATAACAGAGAGCATATGAAGATACAATGGAAAACAACCTAAAAACACAATACACAACAAACTAAAACACAATGAATAACAAATTAAACACAATGACCTGAACAAATAACGCAATTATAGAAAACCCGAATATAACACCATCTTCATTGTGTCATATATTGTTTTATAGATTCTTATAAAACATACACATGTAAAAACCCGAAAACTTAAACCTCCCACTCCCACCCCCCCCACCCCAACCCAAAAACCTAAACCCCTCACCCCCCCCCCCAACCCAACCCAAGCTAAAATGCTAAAAACTAAACTCCCCAAAAACCTAAACACCCCCCCAACCCAACCCAAGCTAAAATGCTAAAAACTAAACTCCCCAAAAACCTAAACACCCCCCCCCCACCACCTCCGAAAAACCTAACCCCCCCCCCCCACCCACCCCCAAAAACCTAACACCCCCCACCGCACTCCACCCCAAGACCCAGTTAAAAGACACAATGACGTGAACCTTTAACACAATGCAAAAAAAAAAACCCAATAAAAATGAAAAAAAATTATTTAATTTTTATATAACAATATGGTGCTCATATTAATATAAAAACGCTCATTATTATGGTCAAGTTTTTTTTTAAATGTCGTATGAAAAAGTTATTGGCGTTTTAAATCGATGGGGGAATTAGCATGTGCCTTGCATGTGAAGAGAGAAAATCCATAAATTTAGGATTACTTTTATGCCTTCTATTATCTTTTTTTTTTCCTACAATTAATCCCAACTCTCCAAATCTAAGATCAATGGACTAAAATCCTTCTTACCCTTCTTACAATAAGAGTCCTTTGTCTTTGATCATTTATCGTAAAAGTTCATTTTTTAGAAAGCATATGTTGGTGACGTGTAATACATGTGTTTATTCAACTCGGATAATATATGAGTTTTTTAAAAGACGTAACTATTTTATTATTTAGTATATAGAATTATATTTATTCAATGTGTATAACGTATTACCATATACAAATGATGAAAAGATAGAGAGCAAGGAAGAAGCTAGGAGGGAAGAGGCCCAATGGGCCTAATACTGATTTATTGCCCTGTGTAATTAGCCAATTTTAGAAACTAATTGATCAGTGCCATTTTTACCCAAAAGCTAAAAACTAATATTATTACATACAAACACCCGGTTACTGGTCTTTCTTCATGCACGTTACTAAACAAGGTTAACAAGCTAAAGAATTCAAATAAAGTATACATTTACAGATTGTTACAAGTATACTAACTAAAACACGATAATCTACAGTTTATTGCTGTTTACACATCTAATTATGTGCTTAAAATATGAATGAATCTTGATTTCGACTTGTATCTGCTACTGCTACCAATTAAGTTGACTTCATTTCAAGCTCGTGTCATTAAGATGCACCGTCTGATTTCTGTTCGGAATCAGCTGTGGCCTGTACTTGAGCTGCATATTGCAAGTTCCAAAGTACATCTTCAAACGAGGGTCGGTTTGTTGGTTCTATAGATATGCATTTGTTGGTGATGGATATCACAATCGATAACGATTCTTGTGAGCAAGTTGTTAACACCACTGGATCCACAATTCTTTGCCTACCATCTTGGCTTCCAAAAGATTTCTGTTTTGCATAAACAATAAAAAAAAAATTGTTTTTTTATTATATTTTTTCGAAGATTTTTGTTGTATAAACAAAAAAAAAGATTGAACTTTATGAATCTTTTAACAGAAATGTTTGGCTTCCAAATAAAATTTTTGAATAAACATGAAAAAGATTGATCTTTATGCATCCTTTTCAAGAAAAGCTTGGCTTAAAGAATTCGGTTGCGTAAACATAAAAAGATTGATCTTTATGAATCTTTTAAAGAAATGCTAAGTATTGATCTTTATGAATCTTTTTAAGAACAAAGATAAGGGTATAACGATCACGTCATACACGTATTTATGAAATGGGTAAATATAAAATTTAAATGTTTTGTATGGGTATATTTGATATGAATCTTTTTTGTTTGGATAAATATGATATTATGAAAATTTTTCATGAGAATATATGAAATTGCCTCTAAAAGAAGTTCTAGATCTACCACTGAGTTTAGCAAAGAGATATCGCATACCATTTCATTAAGCAGAAATGCTTCGCCTTTTCCTGTTACGACTGGCCCCACGAGTGCTTCGAGCAAAATGAAGCCAAAATCATATACATCATCAGCCAACTTTTTCATATGCCTGCATCATTCAACTCCATGCATCATATATAATCCCTACACTAGTGTAAACATATTGGCGTAGTTGCATTCAAAAGTAAATAATTTCGAGCCCGTTTCTACATCAGTGACCAACTGTGGTCCGATTTCCGTCGTAGGTAACCAACTTTGTTCTTACCCATAAAATACTTTAAATAAATTGTTTTGAATATTTAAGTTTTTCTATGTGTGAAGACAAAGATGGTTAGTCTGAAACCTCATTCGTACGAACGTTTGTTGCATTTTTTTTATTTTTATGCAATTCGTGCAAATATGTTCTAGTTCAAAAATATTAATAAAGAACCTTACCATGGTTTTGGTCCATCTCCTTTCGCCTGCATTGCGATATAGTCCAAGTTATGACACAAAATTTAGCCAAAACTCAAATAAAATAATATAGGATTAAGAAAATAACCTCAAACTGTTCTAACTCTTCTGTAATTATGGACATTCCGTAGTCACTTAACTTTGCAATACAATGTTCATCAAGCAATATATTATTTGTTCTTAATCGATTGCTTGAAGAAGCAGGAATAACACCCGTGTGCAGAAAATGCACCGCCTTAGCTATTCCAATCAGAACTGATAACCGATCTGGCCATTTGAGAATCTGGTCTGGAGAATACTCTGCAGTATCATCGCAAAACAATATTTGAAGCAGCTAAAAAATAGTAAAAATTTGAGACAACCTGAGATATGGTGTCAGTTAATTTAAAAATTAAAATCTAATCAATTAGGCCAAATTACATGCAAAATGAAAGTACTGTCACTAGGTTTTAAATTATTTATTTCAGGAATGTATGTTAATATTCAAGTTTATAGCAACCAAGTTGTATTTTATTACAGATTCTATATGTTACACCGTTATAGCTCATCACTTTCGGCTGATTTTTCGAAAAGTTTTTAAGTGGCAAATTATTGCCATGGGGCATCTTATGTGTTACATTTAAATATAACTCTAAACCATTTTTCAAACTGGTAAAAATTTTATTATATTTTTTTTTGTCATGTGAGCATTTTAAGCATATGTGACATCTGGAATGACATCAACTAGTGCCACATCAACAATTCACACGTAATATAAGGTTAGTTGCGACAACTAGAACTAAACTGTGACGCCTCTATTTTACGTCTAATTTAAAATATGTCACTAAAATTTAAAAAAAGTACAAATTAACTTGAATGTAAGTTTATTGGTTCAGGGAGACACCTTATTTTATTACGTTGGCCCTTGAACTTTGATTTTGAGATTTAAAATAATCTATTATTTTTCTAATCAAATAATGCAAATTTCTTGATATCCATAACTAGCTATTAGCTATGAGCACACTGACCCGAGAGATGAGCGCGGAAATTCCCATTAGATATATACTCATGAACAAGGAATACTCTGCTGGAAGTTGAATCTTCTAAACCTTCATCACTAATGCAATAACCCAAGAATCCAACAAGATGAGGGTGTCGAAGCTTTGACAGAAGATCCAACCGAACTTTTAGGTTTCGGATTGAATACTTTTTAAATAATGAAAGAGATCGAATAACGATACAACTTCCATTTTCTAACATTCCCTTGTACAGCTGACAAAAAAGAAAAGTTGTTTGTTCACACTCACTAAATAATGTATCCTCACATAGAATTCAAATTTGACTTTTGAGGTCAAACCTAATAGTTTAGAAACATGATACAAGTTTCGTTTTGGATTTCACATGTTACATGTATGTTCTTATAGGTGCAGTATGGTACTATAGCGTTAACACGGTTTTCAAGTTTTTCTTGCAAATTGGAGAATGCAAGCTGATTTCAAATTCTAAATTTAGTTGGTTTGACCTCAAAAGCCAAACTTGCCATTTTGCTCAGCAAAAACTAACATTACCTTTCCGATTGAGCCTTCGCCTAGAAACAACGATGCAGAGAAATCATCAGTGGCTTGAGCCAGTTCTTGTATTGAAAACAAGCGACATGATGGCACAACTTGTGTCCCTATCTTAGATGTTTCCGATATGATCCCTGAAATTTAAAATTTGAGAAAGAATAAACATTAATCCTTAGTAAACCTTTTTTAGATCAATAATAAACTCTCAATCATAAATTGGAATAATGTATAGGTTTTTGGACGTGCGTCTGAAAGTGATTATGTGATATTGAATAACGAGTGTACAAAATAATCTTTGGACGTGCTTATGCTGTTTGAAGTTGTAATAATAATTAAATGCTCATA
Organism: Scalesia atractyloides; assembly: GCA_947069175.1. Classification (NCBI taxonomy): domain Eukaryota; kingdom Viridiplantae; phylum Streptophyta; class Magnoliopsida; order Asterales; family Asteraceae; genus Scalesia; species Scalesia atractyloides. The sequence continues at coordinate 79,664,025 of CAMTDV010000010.1, forward strand.
AAATTCTCATAATTTAAGTTATTAAAAAATAAAAAAGACAAAAAGGACAATTTGTGTGGAAAAAAAGTGATAAGAGGCTTTCTAAAATGGAAATAAAAGTCTCTCAAGTTAGGCTATAAGGGTATATAAGTAATTTTAGTTTACCTTTAGACTGATCATCCAAAACAATTTATTTGTAATTAGATAACTTGAAGCAGAATTTCTTTATCCAAACATTAAAAACTAATATTCCAAAATGCAATTTTTTTTAATAAAATCTTTCCCTTTCATTCCAATCAACAAGGCAAATTACATAAGGATAGCAGGTAGACGGGCAACAAACTGCGCCGCCATTTAGGAAAAACTTACTGGCATTTGCAAGAATTTCAGAAGAAATCGCTGAAGGTAAATTATCCTGTATAACTTTCGGCACCGTGTGTTGTAAAGAAACAGTTTCTCTTCGAGTTTTGCTTTTACGACAAGCTAATCGAACAAATGCAACTACCACCAAAAATATAACTATTAAACCAATAGCACCAACGACAATCCAAACAGTAGTACTACCCCATGATCTTTTCTTCTTGACGAAATCTTCTTTGCAAACAGAATCTGAATCTTGCTGTTCGTTATCCGCGATCAAGCAATTCCCGTTAAACTTCACAACTCTTTTGTTGCTAGAATTCGTATCCAAACACGAAGGAAGACTACCTGTAAACCTGTTGCTTGAAATATCAACAAATCCAAGATTTTCTCCACATTTGATGATATTATGAAGGGACCCACTTAACATATTGGATCCAAGATTCAGGTAACTTATGTTTGGTAACGAAAACAGCCCGGATGGTGGCGGGCCCACCAACGAATTTGACGATAGATCAAGGTGTTGAAGGTGATTCAGTTTGCTAAATTCTTCAGGAATTTTACCATCAAATGAGTTATCACTCAAAAGAACTGTAGTAACTCCATTAGGTAGTAATGGAAGCTCAGAATCGAAGCGATTTCCCCTCAAATCCAATAAATTTAAACTAGATAAGGTAGTTAAATCGGGTAATTCACCGGTGACGTTATTATGTGACAGAGAAACATCAGTGAGCAATGTGAGTTTGGTAACTGAAGATGGAAATTCACCCTTTAATCTATTGTTCTTCAAGCTAAGAGTGGTGAGATTCGACAACGGGTCGAACCAATTCGGGACAGATTCATTAAAAAAGTTATCATCTAATGTCAAAGTATGAAGCTTTATGAATCTTGAAATCCCATTTGGGATAGAACCAAACATGAAATTTGAACTCATGTCCAAAACTTCAAGTGAAGATAACCTATGAATTTTATCAGGAAGTGGGCCCCAAATTCCTAAAGAAACTAAGCTAAGAACCCTCAAGGTATTCAATCTTGCTAAAGTAACTACCAATGAATCAATGGAGAAAGTTCTAGACAAAGTTTGACTTTTTATTGCATACCCATGAAAATCACTAACCTTTGAAAGCTTATCCCCTATAACTTTAAGCTCAGAAACAGAATTACCTTCACATTTGATGCTCACTTGTGGGTTTGAAACCATATTACAAAAATCACCATTAAAGTTTTCCCAACTGCTTAACTGCAATGGGTACTCCAAATGCTTCCTGATTTGAAGAAGAATATGAGTTTGAGTTGTTTGTAATTCATGGGTGTTTGAGATAAAGAAAGCCCATGAAAGAAACAGTATGAACACCAACAAATTTGAGCAGTAGCAACCCATTTGACAGATGATTTTGACTCCAAATGTTTCTTTAACAGAACCCTAATAAAACAGTCTTGTTGAAATGTAGAAAAGACCCAAGAAAGTGAGAAACCCCATCTCAAGATTCACAAAAAAATGATGAAATGAGTATAGGAAATGAGAAAAAAGACAAAGTCACAAGGCACATGTGTGGCATGAGAATAAAGTTTTGAAATTTAACGTTCAAAATGAGTTAAAGATAGTGGTCAGAGCATTAAAAGCATGAATCTGAGATAACTCATTATAAAAAATAAGAAACTGAAGCTAAAGATTTGTGTAAGTAATAATGAATGAATGCTATGTTTGTATTGAAATAGAGCAAAGAAGAAAGATAAAGTTGGTTAAAAAGGAAAATGTGTTGGTAAGCTGGTATGTTTGTATTGAAATAGAGCAAAGAAGAAAGATAAAGTTGGTTAAAAAGGAAAATGTGTTGGTAAGCTGGTTTTTGAGGGGAAGATAAAGAGAAGAGTACAAAACAAACAAGCAAAGCCAAGACAACATATGTCTAGTTGTGGACTTGTGGGACAATTAATGCACTTCTTTTTACTAGTTCAGTTATTATTTTTATTTATTTTGTAATTTTAATCGGGAGAGATGGAGAGATATTAACGGGTTTTAACATTCGAGATATTGTGATGTAATTGTTTCGGGTTTTTCAGTTTCTTGCTGACCTACTTTATGTATTTGTATATAGAAGTGTTGTCGTTCGAAAAAGAACAAAAAGTTATGATTTTTATCTAACAAAATAATTGGCTGGATTTAGTTATAAAATTTATAAAAAAAAAATCATAAAGTAATTGTGATGTGAGTGTTATAAATAAAAGGGAATGAAAGGAGGTGGTTTAAATGTTTAATAATGGAGGATGGTTGGAAGCACAAGAGATGAAACTGGTGAAGAAATAAATGGAAAGCTTCTGGATCTGCCATTATAGAATGGAAGAAGAAGAAAGCTTTGACTGAAAGAACAAGAAGAAGAATGGGGTGAGCTGGGGACAGAATGTGTGTGTGCACGTGTGAGGAGGGCATCCAATATTTCGAACTTTTTGCTTAATAGTGTTCGGTATGTAATTTTCATATAGAAATTTTTTAGGTATATACGTTTTTTACCCCGGTCGTAAATCTCAAGTTTTGCCAAAGGGGGTGAGAGTGTAATTGTGTAAGAGAGGTGTTAAATCAAAAAAGATTAATGGGTCAGTTGTAGGGAAATATTTTGGGAGTTATGAGGAAAGACAAATGGGAAATGGTTGTATTAGGTTGTTAAATTGACTAATTGACAAGAAACAAAAGAAGCTGGCATAAAAAGGCTACCAGTACGTGTACTAGGGTGCCACTTTCAAGGAATCATTACCTTAATTATTGATATTGTATTGTTAATAAAAAATATATATATCTTTTTTTATTTCAGAATAATTAGTCATGTTTGAAAATACATGCAATTGATTGTCGTACTGTAATTAAATAAAGGGTCCCTTAATTAAATGTTTGTTCTGTGTTTTTAATGTGATGTGTATGCTTAAGAATAAAATACAAAATTTGGTAACATATAAAAAAGAATGTGTGAAATATGAAATTTGGTAACATACAAATTAGCAAATAAGTGATTTTTTTTAAAGCAAACTACAATATTCCTAAAATATACATTATTTGTATTTGATAAAACTATAACCTTTATCGTTTTTTTGAAGAGGAACACAAATGCAAGTTTATATAACACCTTGGTACCGATTGGGCTACAAGCCTTTTGCACCCATGAGCGTAAATATCGAGTAGATTGTGTTGAAAATTAAACAAACTTCTCTCTCAAAATTTAAAAGGAAATAAAAAGTTTGTAAACCTTGAAATATTTTAACTAGCCATGAATGATAGGTATTAACTTTAACAACTTCATTATACATGTCTCGAGTTTCTCTAGAAGACTATAATGTTTTAGTCTACGACATTATATTTATGGCGCAACATGCAAGGGAGGCATGTGGCATTGTAGCATTCATAGCCACTTGGGGTATACCAATACGGACCCTAGCAAATATGATTGTGGTAACAACCTTGGGACCTAGCAAGCATGATCCCATAAGCTATCCTTTATGAATTTATGTTATACTACTTAAGGCATAAGACAATATTACAAGGCAAATGCATATTATCTCCATCTTGGGCATGCTTCATAGGGCAAGGTCACAACACTACGGAAGAGAATCATAATCTCGAATTTATGTGTGCTATAAAACTATAAATTCATACTATCAAACTAAAAATGATTCATCCACATGGGTATAGTTCCTCACATTAACACTCTTTAATAAATGTAAAGTATTCTCTTGTTATAGGCTATACGTCATCTAGGATAATTTTCTTAGAGGGTTTCCAAGTCTTTCGAACCAATAGACTCTTCTTAAGTTCCATCATTTCTCGGCCTTATGTGTAGTTTTGCGCTAAATATCTTAATCCCAAATGTGTATAATTGTGTATATCATTATGGAGGGTAAGTGTTAGTTTATTTTAAGTGCCCCATGTAAGCATGATACCAACTTAAAGATCATTCACACCATTTGGATATCGTATCAAGCGATTTCTTTAAGTTTCATATCGAGTTTAAAAAATATATAATTGTAATAAGTTAAATATCTTCTATACTATATAATAAAAGAAACCACTTATTGGACAATTGTCATCATATTAGGCCATGTCTTAAGGATAATTATTATTTTAGTTTAATTTCTTCTAATTAATTATAGAAAACCCTCCAACTAAATATTATTCAGTTTAAAATCTTATGGATAATTATTATTTAGTTGAATATCTTTTAACTAATTACAGATAATCTCCTACTAAATATTATTTTGTTTAATCTTTTCTACTTAACTATAGATAATTATTATTTATTTTAAATTTAATGTATACTTCCCATCTATAACTTTAAAAAACCTAAAACTTTTACCATAGTATATATAATGCTAGACATAAAATCGAAAAACATTTTCGATGACATCAATAACTTAAGACATAAAATAGTTATATGTATAATATGTACTTTATAATAAAATAATACCAAACAAAATTACAAATACAAATTCATTGATTTTACTAATAATAACAAAGTCTTAGTTTTTTTAAAATTAGATTTATTACGGGTTTTTTAAATATAATATATAATTTATCACTAAAATGGCTACTTATTTGCTTCTTGAATAACATGTTTGACCAATGTATCTTTTTTTTCAATAATCATCTCCACAATCACCATATCTATCGCGTACCGAGTATATCCATTAATTTTTTTAAATATAATTTTCTTATTATTTGGTACATAAAATCAATTTTATTCAATTCGTGGAATACATGTGGGTTTTTAAATATATAACTTTTTTAATAATTTGGTAAACAATATTACATTTATTCACCCTGTACAATATGGTTTCTATATAATTTTTCAATATATAAAATTACATTTATACAACCCGTGCAATAAAGGAGGTTTTTATAGATATATTGTTTTATTATTTAATATATGAAATTCATTTATTCAACCCATGTAATACACGAGGTTATAACCTAGTATAAACATATACCCAAATTAGAGATCAGTGTCACCATTTTAATCTCATTGGATATAGGTTCATCAAATCTCGTAATGTGTCAAAATGATAATTTATATTATAGGTTCATCAAGTGTTATAACACGTCGAAATGTTTGATTCATTTTAGGGTTGTGACGTGTAAAAATAATTTATATATTTTAGGCTTCATAAAGTGTCAAAATTATAAAATTTGTTTCACGTTTTATCAATTTCATAGTGTATTTTACTGGTTGATTTACTTTAGGGTTGATCAACTCTAACGAATCAGAATGATAAACGATTAATTTGAGTTTATCAAGTTTCTAATGTGTCAAAGTGAATGATTTGTTTTACGATTGTCAAGTTTAACATATCAAGTAGATTATTTTACTTTTGGGTTCATCAAGTTTCCAATGTGTCAAACTTATTGATTTATCGTAGTGTATTTTAGTGAGAGTCAATTTACTTTTCTTATTTTTGTTTCAAATGTGACAATAGATGGGCTAATGACGGGTAAAATTAATGATAAGAAAGTTATGTGTTGACTTGAGTTTTCTTACAATGACTCGAATGCACAACTTTTATTTGTAATACGAGAAAAAACAAAAGTCTGTAGGTTCTATACGACATTAACTTTTATTTATAAGATATCTACTCTTATACTTATTTCTTTTTTAAAATTGAACCACTAAAAATAGTCGCAAACCGTCAACATATTTTGCTTCTTTTGTTTTCTAAGAGTTTCCCCTTATTTCAAGTAATCCAACAACTCACTTGATAATTTTTTTTTATACTTTTTATTCACTAATATTTTGAAACTTGCGAACACACAATCCCACACTGACATTCTTTTTTATATTTATTTAATAGAAAGGGTAACGAATTGATGGTTTTCTTCATAAGAAAAAGAATTGAAATCTTAAGTGATAATGTTCCTTATGTGGTACCTAAAAAGAGAACGTAAACGAGCTTTGAAGTTAAGTCAACCCATTTTCTTTATGGGTATATACTAATGTCACAATATTTTTATTTTTTAGGGCTTTAATATAAATTTATTCAATGAAAATACGAACCCCTAACATAACATTTCATGCATTGTAGCTTGTAGTTTTTGGATATGAAATAAAAATTATCACGATTATCGACAAACTAAAGCCACAAACGCCTTTGAACTAAATAGTATATGCATGTATAAAAAAGCCTTACAACAAACCTAACAAAGGACGAATGAGCGGGCAATAAACGCAACTTAAGTATGGTGGCTCAATCAATCGTATGTGCGACATGTGATATTCACATGAAATGTTGCTCGAACCGGGAAATGAAATTTGCATACGAGTAAAATGTTCCTCTAATCTTAAATATACGTTTCTTGAAAAGAATTGAGATCTTTTTTTTTTCTTAACATCAATTTATTACGACTAAACTACAATTGGAACACAAATTAAAAGGTTTTCAAAATTTGTAGGTAGCATTTGTAATGGATCTTAAATTTTCAATAGTGATGACCGAAAACAAGTTGCATATAAGTTAGCTAAAAACAAAAGTGATACAATATAATGATATTAACTATTAGTACATCCGTAGTGGGGCGCTATATGCCCCAAAAAGCCACCCATAGCGCCCAAAAACGCCCACAACACCGCGACGAGGGGCTTTATGGGTCCAAAAAAAATAAGTGGCGCCATGCATATAGCGGCGCTATGTGTGTTTGGTTTTCAAACTTTGGCCAATACAAAATAGATAAGGGTTTTTATAACTAATTAATAAAACTGAAAATTAATAATTAAGTAATCATGGGTAGGGGCTTTATGACTACGGGCTCTAGTGACATAACACCCCATAAAGCCCTTGTGTGACGTGGCACCACACATGTCGCATAACGCCCACAAAAGGGCCTTATGACTACGGATAGCCTTAATAAATTAAAATTCCAGAGACGCCAAAATTAAATGAATTTAATGGTAAAATATTTTATAGTTAACTAGGAGTCTTCTCCTCTAGCATGTGTATTAGATTTGAAAGCGAAATGTAATCCATAAAAGTTATTGCAAGTTGTTTATTTTTATTCTCATTTTATTTGTTTAATGTCAAATTTTGAGATCCAATTCATTTGTTTTATTTCGTTTTGTATTCTGGTTTTATTGTGTTGAGTTGAGTTATTCTACAAAGGAGTATAAAAATAAAAAGTGCAAGAAGAAACCATAGAATGACAAGTGTCCATAATCTTGTCTATAAGAGAAAAAGAACATGTATATGAAAAACCAAAAACATAAACCCTCCACCCCCCCCCCCCCCCCCCCCTCCCCTTCCCAAAAAAAAAAACTATACTTCACCAAAAAAACCCCCCAAAGCCTAAAAGAACCTAACATATTATTCAGAAGGTATCATTCAGATTGTTAATTTATTTTTTTTTAAATAAAGAAAACGTAATATGTATTGTATTTCACTCATCTTTTATGAAATTAATATATATGGACAATTAGTGTAAATATTTGTTACCTACACATATGTAGGTTTCCTTAGCTACATATATGTTTGGAAACGGTATATAACTATAAAAATATATGAATAACTTTGTATAATAACATTTTATGTACATAACCTACCCAATTAGTAATAAAATAAGACCCGTTCATTAACATATAAACAATTATATTTGTTTTTTTCCATTTTCATTATAACTTGTTGTTGTGTAATGTGGTTAAAAAAAACTCAAAATCACATTGAAATTAATGTCATCAGTTTACTGAGTCCATGTAAATATATACCGCTTTTTTGTTACTTTTTAAAGTTGAAAATCTTAAATGTTACTTTTGAAACTACGATTCCTAACAAAGAAGTTAACCCAAAAAAAACTATTTATATGCAATTTGCCAGCTAAACGACACCTCATTAGTTCTTTTTCCAGCCCTTAATTAATTTTTTAAAGCCAAAAATCGTTGTGCTCATGATGACATAATATAGAACATAGATGTTTTCTTTTTTGTATAAAATAAGAACAAACAACCGAGCTTTTTTTTTTTTTGTTTTTCGTTGTATAAGAAGTCTTTTTTTTTCGTTGAATAAAAAGTCTGAGTGCTATCCATAATCCACTAATTAAGTTGGGCTGCCTTTAAAGCCCACTTACGTTCAAGGGTGTTTAGCTGCAGCCTGCAGGCCTGCAAATATTAAAATTATATAAGATAAAAGAGTAAATAAAATGGATTATGCAATTAAACACACTAAAATGTTTAGAATTTTTCGTTAATTATAGTTGAGTGCTTAGTATTTTTTTTATTTAAAAAACTAATAGATAAAATTATAAAACTCATGTTAGTGAAAGAAATGGTGGAGTATTTAAGGCCAGGCAAATAGCCAAATAATATGTGCTCTTAACTTGTTTATAATTGACATCTTATTTCATTTTCTTGTATATTGGTGGTCTTTTTCAGTATTATTACTTAATTGATTTTGTATAATTTGATATTGTCGTTAATTGATATCTTATTTCATTACTTGATTTTATTAGATTGGTGTAATTGGATTGGCACAAAACAATCAAAATTCAATAAAAAGAAAACAAGAGACCTCAAGAAGCCACATACGGTCTCAAGATGCATAGAAGCTTGGACATATATACTCGAGTGGACTCGGCTGATGTTGTTATCACCTCGAGCGTGAGTTCATGTTATAACTCTGTTTAAACTGGTACGTTGAAACATGAGTTGTCGATATTATTAGTTTTTTTAACTGTAACTTTTACTCACAAGAAAACACAACAGCAGCTGTAGTCATCAAAAGCCTACATCAGCTAAAAACAAGCCAACTTGCCCAAGTTGATATTATTAGTTTAGTTACGAGCTAATAAACTGGACACAAATTAAGTATATGGTTTTGAGCAAATAGGAAAAGAATCGATGAAAATTGGTTAAAAACCGATGACTTCTGCCTTATTCTTTTTGTTTGTCGGCCAATATTTGATACGGGACTAATCTGTTGCCGATAAACCACAAAAGCTTCTAGCTCAATAATTAATCTAGTTTTGCTTTTTGGTTGGCTCCTCACCCACCATAAATTTAACTACTTTAAGTTGTTGATGTTGGTATTTGGTACTCACAAGAAGCAATCTTTCACATCATTAGTTAATCATGAATATTCCCAACAACCTTGTTTATAGTTTTCTTTAACGACTAGTGTAGCCAACTCCTTCAGGGTGAGAACAAACTCTTAAACTATGCCTTAAGTTCGAATCCTTCCTGGTTGTGTTTACTAACATTATAAATAGATTGCACTTAGTACGGATTGAACTTGAGATGCCCCATAAAGAAAACCCTTACGAGAAAACTCCCTTACCACTCCATCAAAATGGTGATGACTTGTTTATAGTTAGGCCATGTGTTATACTTATTCCTTATTTTCCTATGTCACATCAACATCTTTAATTTCCCTCTTTCTCTCTCTCTCTCTCTCTCTATATATATATATATATATATGGGAGGGTTAGATAGAAAACCCTAAAAATTTGAGAAAACCCTAGAAAACCCAACCTCAAGACATTTTTTTTGAAAAAAATAACACATGTATTTACATCTTTTTAAGAGTATTGAGCCAAAAAAAAAAAAGCGCCGAGTGGATATTTAAAAAAAATAAACAAAATTCAGCAACTTTTGTCTAACACATGTTAGTGATGAAAGTTGCTGAAACTTGTTTATTTTTTTTAAAATATCCACTTGCCGCTTTTTTGATTTTTTCGCTCAAAACTCTTAAAAACATGTATATTACATGTGTTATTTTTTTCAAAAAAAAAATGTCGTGAGGTTGGGTTTTCTAGGGTTTTCTAAATTTTTAGAGTTTTCTATCTAACCTTATACTATATATATATATATATATATATATATATATATATATATATATATATATAGTGAGGTTTATTGAGGAACACTAAAAAAGTGGGGAACAGTGGGGAACCGACTCAAACGAACTCCGATTGGACTCATTCCAGCGGCGTTGGAACTGGCTCGTCGAACCCTAACTAGGATCTCTTAACCCTAAATCCTAACCCCTAAACCCTAAATATATTAGGATTTGTATTTAGGGTCTTATATTATGGTTTAACCTTAGGGTTTAGCTTTAGGGTTTAATTTTAGGGATAATCATTAGTATTTAGGGTTTAGCTTTAGGGTTTTAGGATTTAGCCTTTAGGGTTTAGCTTTTATGGTTTATAGCTTAGATTTTACGATTTAGCTTAGGTTTTAGGGTTTAGGGTTTCGGATTTAGGGTTTAAGGTTTATGATTTAGGGTTTAGGGTTAAGAGATCCTAGTTAGGGTTCGACGAGCCGGTTCCAACGCCACTGGAATGGTTTTTGGTACCATACCCCTTCAAGTCCAATCGGAGTTCGTTTGAGTCGGTTCCCCACTGTTCCCCACTTTTTTAGTGTTCCCCAATGAACCTTCCTATATATATATATATAGGGGAATGTTCATTTGAGAAGAAAATTTTATTGAGAACAAAAAGAACAAAAAGGTATATTTGTAAAACATTAAATAGTTTTTTTCTCATCTCATTTATTATTATGCTTGACTAATTAATTAGTCATAATGACTATCATCCTCCACACTAAATATTTTTACCTACACACATCAAAAGTTATCCTACACATTTCAAAATTTATCCTACACATATTGAAATTCATCCTACACAACTCGCAATTGATCCTACACACCTCGTATTTATCCTACACTATAAATAAATTTTTATTTTTATTTTTTGAGAAAAATATATATCTTAAAAATAAGTTACAAATTTAATATAGTTAGTTATTAAAGATTAAACTATCAATTAATAATGTATGTAAGTTTACAAATATCCTTATAGTTATATTAAGTACAAATATTAAATGAAGTCTAATGAAGCATTCTTATTGGTTGAAATTTCTTCTTTTTTCTTCTTAAAAAAATTTTCTTCTCATTTGAATCCTCCACTATATATATATATATATATATATATTATAAAAATTAAATACAAATGATTTTTTACATACAAATGCCTTAACATGAGAAGCGAAGCAAGATTTCTTTTAGAAACTTTCTTCCATCTACTTAAACTTGATATTTAGTTGCAATATATATATAAAAACCCGTGTATTTACTCTAATAGAGTTATTAATTACAATTACTCTACTGTAATTACTCTACTAGAGTAAATACACATTTTTTCTTAGATTCGGAGACTAAAATAGGTGCATGATAAAATGAACTTTTTTTTCAAATAATAGGGTATAGGGAAGATAATTAAGGATTTCAAATAAAAAGGTTTAAAAATGACCTAGTTACCCTTTTAACAAAATAAATAAAAAAGAAAACATCAAACAAGATGAGTGGTGAATATTGGTTATCTTGGTTCTCAACTCCCTCCTTGGTTCTCATTTGATCCTAATTATATACACACACCCCTTGGTTCTCATTTGATCCTAATTATACACACAAATACTTACAGAGAAAGAGAGAGAGAAAAAGAAAAAGAAGAGAGTTGGAGAGCTCGGGACCATGGCCACACACACCCTGGAAAGTATTTGGATCAGGGGAGGCGGTGTGGTGTTCCCCACTCCTCTTGTCCCTTCACCTCGTCACCTGAGGGGCCTTCTCTGACGTATACCGCACAACCTTAGGGCATGTGTTTTTATAAATAAGTGTGAGCTCTCACTCACTTTCATATTAGTATCACATAATCATAATTTTCACTCACTTCCTCAACATATGCTATGGTTAGGCCTATAAAAGAACAGACTTAACACAAACATATAATCAGACACATTTTTTTGTTCAAGTTTAATTATTAAGAAAATAGGCATGTTCGTGTTTGTTTATGTTCATTTAAAACCTAAACGAACAATTCACTAATATAAAGGAGCATTAACAAACAAACTTAAACGAATATAATTTAACAAACAATAAACAACATAAATGAACACAAATGGACATAATTGACTAAACATAAACGAAAGCAAAGTATCTCCCTTCTCTATTAAAGGAGAACGAGCATGACCTAAGCATTGCTTACGTGTCAACCACTGAGACTATCCAACAATGTCATTCTTAAGTCATTGCTTTTTGACCAATAGCTACATAAACGCATATTACATTTTGGCCGATATTTCAAATTTCAAATATTTCAAATTTAAAATTCAAAGTATCCTTTTTAAACAATCAAGTGTGTAGTTCAAAATTCAAATATTGCATGGGAAAGAGTTTGTGCATGTGATTAGATTATTATCATCATTTACAAGCAATATTATAATACTTTTGCCTTCCATTTTGTTTACACATGATCTTTAAATCTCTCAAGGCACAATATTTGCTCTTCCATATCATCATCATTTTAAGATCAGTTTTCACAAGCATGTCCAACGACGGAACTCAAGCTTCCAAACCAATGACGGAACTCAAGCTTCTTATGAAAACCCTTTTGCAATCTTGTGCAAATACTAATCTCAAACCACTAGATTTGTTGATTTCAGTGCAAATTTGTTGCAGATTGGTAAGATGCGGTTGATCTAATCTTATTCGTTTTATTTAACGTTGCAACGGTTTAAGTTTTGAATACTTACATCAGAACTTCGATTACGAATTTACGATATTGTTATAAGTTATGATGCTACTAACTGTTGATGTAGTTAGGTGAGTTTATTTTGAAGAAGATAGGAATGCTAGTTTTAAGTTTGATGTAGGTTTCTAAATCTTTAAAACTGAACTTTAAAATAAATTTTGATGATATTAACTGTTGATCTTGGATGCACTTAAGTGAGTTTGTTATGTTGAAGAGGATAGGAATGTTAGTTTGAAGTTAAAAATGGCCTTTGAATAGGATCTTGAATGCGAATGAAGGTTTATGTTGCATTGAACTTGAATCCATTATTGTGCTTTTGAAAAAGGAAATGAGAATAATGAATCATAAAGTAAGATTCAAGTTATGTCAGGGACATACATCTTACAGAAGATACTGATTATCAAGGGTTCGTGTTTTGATATAATAACAAGCTGTTTTTAGGGTGCCGGGGATCGGTACTGATTATTTGATTATGAAGTGAAATACGGAAATGAGATGGATAGAAAAATAAGCCGTTTGTAGTTACTTATCTCAAGCTGCTTATCTCGAAAAATGAAATAGCAGCTGTAATAAGCAATGTACACAGTGAATTAGCAGCTCTTGTGTTGGAATTAAGGTTTTGTATTGAAATGCTAACTCAGGCCACCGACCATGTGAATATTGTGATGCAATGTATCAGGTGTAATTCTTTGATTTTTTTAACGAGATGATGATTGTCATGTAATGGAGCTATATATACGAATTAATGTGCTATTTTCTAAAACAAGAAACTTTGAATAATCAACTTCAAACTGCTAATATAAAAAACTTATTTCAATTAAAAAATAAATGAACTGTTTTGAATGAATCGGTGTGAAAGGATTCGGTTTGTAAGGAATCGGTTTGCAATGAATCGGTTTTGAATACAGATGAGGAAGTTGAAGTAAAAGTTAATTATTTATTTACTGATGGGTTACTTTATATATGCAGACTGATATTGCTTCTTGGTCCTCAAGCTCCGGAAAGACGACTCTATTGTTGGCCTTAGCTGGACGCCTCGGAAATCATTTGCAGGTACACAAATTTTCTGTTATAATGTAAATAATTATGATGATAGTATTTTCAATTAGAGGGCTTCATTTAACACGTTGGTTTATAAGTTAGTCTTTATTACAAGCGCTTCAAATTGAGAAAACCAAAGGCAAGTTTCATGCAGTAACAACACAGATTGAAGAGGCGTTGAGCCAAATTCGTTATCAAAGGCTCAATCTATCTGAGGAAGTTCATGAACAGGTCTCCTTCTTTCTTCAAAGAGAACGTAAAACTTATATACATATATATTTCTAAATCTATATGACTAACCAAATTTTTATGTTTTTAGATTGAACTTGTGCATGTACAATTTAAAAGAGAAAAAGGGAGAATAGATTCTTTTGATTTGCAGCTTCGCCGAGATTTGGCTACGGTGAATAAGGAGGGAATCAACTGCGATTCATGGTATGATGTCAGCAGCGACTGGTGGAATGTCCTGAAGAAGATTGCATTGATATGATGTCGTTTATTTTAAAGGAAATTAAAGGTTGTGTGATGTTAAGTAATCCATAATTGATATGGGGTTGGGGGAAAAGAGTGTGACGAGGCATCGATCTCCTGTGATTCCCGATGATTTTAGGTGTCCGATAGCTCTTGAATTGATGAAAGATCCTGTGATTGTGTCGACTGGGCAGGTATAGGTATGATAAATATCAATCTAATGCTTTTTGCAATTTTTTATCTATAAAATGTTTGTATAGTTAGAATTTGCCAAACACTCTCACTTGCAAAAGGTACTTCCAAACCCTACTGGCCTACTGTCTTAACTGTTAAGTCCTTTATATTGTTTTTCATCCTCAATATTTTATTTTATTTTTATTTTAATTATGATATGATTAAATGCTTCATTTCCACAAATGGACCATTTCCAATCTTTTTACTCTTTCTTATTCATATATTACTACTAGCCTACTGTCTTAAGTTCTTTATATTGTTTTTTAGCCTATTGTCTTTTAAGTTCTTTATATTGTTTTTTCAACCTCAATATTTTATTTCATTTTTATTTATAGTATGATGAAATATTTCTTTTTAAACTGAAATCAAAGGTATACATTCACATCTTTGAACTGAAATCAGGGATATTATTTTATATTTTTAGCATTTTGTTGATGTTAAGTTAGCTTTTGATTAGGTGAAACTTGTAAAGAAGGGATTACCAGGTGTGATAAAAGGATGTGGAATATTGTGTTTTTGTGACACATGTGGTGGCAAGAAGCGACTACCGAAGAAAACTGACGATTTTGGATGATGTTAATTAGTGGGATTATCAGACCATCAAGGTGCAAAGTCAAGTCAAAATATTGTTGTTGAGGTAAAAGTTAATTATTTATTTACTGATGGGTTACTTTATATATGCAGAATGACATTGCTTCTTGGTCCTCAAGCTCCAGAAAGACGACTCAGTCAACAAGATTGGCATATTGCAGAAATGACGGTTAGAGACACACTCGACTTATCTGCACAATGTCAAGGTGTTAGATTTAAATACGCTAAGCTCTTGGGGATTCTTTTTTTCGGTATGTTATATGTAATACGCATGTTGCAGGTGTCCATTGTAGATATGCTTACCGAACTTACAAGACGAGAGAAAGTTGCAGGAATACGACCTGATGAAGATCTCGATATATTTATGTAGGTATACGAGACATTTAGTAATGCTTTTTCAGTCTTCATTATTTAGATTTATTGTTGTTTGTTAATTTAACAAATCAATATATTTTTTGTTTTAGGCGTTGGCGTTAGGGGACATGAAACATCTCTTGATGTGGAGTACATCCTATAGGTATTTTACTACCATATATTATCTGTTTATTTGTATTTATTTTATGTAATAAAGTTTTAATTTGACAAAGATCTTAGGCTTGGATACATGTGAAAACATGTTAGTCAGAGATGAAATGCTGAGAGAGATCTCCGGGGCCAAAAGAAACGGCTTACAACAGGTACATCGCCAACTGAACTTTTCGAGAGCGCACCATTTCCAGCGTTGCTGAACTCCGTCCAACAAAAAAGGGTATACATGCGAACTCACTTGTACGCACGTGAAATGAAATCAAGATATGTGATAAATGAACAACAAATAGGATGAATAGGTTTAAAGTTAATAACTTCATTATGGACAGTTGTTAATAGCTTCGTTATGGACAATTGTTAATAGCTTCGTCATGGACAGTTGTTAATATCTTCGGTATATCGTGTTTATTGTGATATTATATTTCATACAGGCTTGGGAATCTTACATTTGATTTGCTACTAACTGGCAGCATCGATACACGATCAGGAGGTTTTCAGCTTTTTACCAGAAGACAGTTTTTGCAACGTCTTTGAAGAAGTATTGAGTAGATACAGGGAAATTGTCCCACATCTAAAGCTTGCAGGTTTACGATATACTAATTTTTTTTCATTTTATATTGCCTTTATGAGAGAAAACAAAGAACTTTGAGGGTTTGGTAGGTGAGATAATACTAATAATTGAGGCTATCCGAATTTATAGGATCCGGTTTGTTAAAGCGGTGTCTTTAAAAACCAAAGAACCGACCTGAACTTTTTCGGATCCTGCGCCAAATGTATTTCATTTGTATATTCAAGCTTTGAGAATGGACTTTGAGAATGGATTCTCCCCAAATTCATCATATATATACCTTATAACTTGTCACATAAGCAAAAATCTCCACCATCACATGCTACATGGCTCAAATATTGTTTGTTATGTATTAATTAGACTTATTATTAAGTTTTATGTCTACTGGACAATGAGTTTGAACGTCAATATATATCAAATCCCCGACAATCTAAATGAACCGATAATTACTTACTAATTAATATAATAAAACGTTACTAAAACTACCCGTGTTTTACACGGGTCCGACTACTAGTTTTTTATATTAATTAGTGATTGATTACGATAAATTCCATTGCAAAAAAACCATTTTTAATACTAGAAAGCCCAATTACCAATCAATTATAATTATATAAGTAGTTAAAAAGTCTCTTTTATGTTTAATATTCATATAAACAGAACTACATATGTATCAAAATTGAAACAAATGTAAATAAAGGAACATGAACGGACGTTCACAAACAAAATGTGTGTTCATGTTTTCGGTTTATTAAATAAGCAAACATAAACGAACTTCCCTTCCGAATAAGTTCACGTATAGTTCACAAACATCAGTTCGTTTACGGGCCAAGTATGGTGTTCTCACGATTCTCTATATTATATTGGTTATGTTAAACGTGTCTTAATATATATCAATTAAAAAACAGTAGTTATTGATCAAATAACTGAAGATCTACACTGAATTGCTTTACAAACTGAGTGGTGATCTATGTTATATAATTTATTGTCGAGATTGTACCATTATGATTTATAAGGTACTTTTAGGGCATAAATGACTGCCTTATCAAATGGGTTAAAAACTTAAAATGTTATTAATAACAAACAAATCATTAAATGTGAAAATAGTGGTGAACTTATTAAAAAAAAAACTTCAGGAGAAAGAGTAAAGAGTAAACTTTAATCTTAACATTTATAGCAAATTGGGGATAAATCTTAAAGTAGGGGTTACCGAAAAAGTCCAATGTTAGGGGAGACCATTAATCTAAAGAAATAGTTAAGCTTTTAAAGCAAGCTAATTCAAATCATACTGCAGTGAATTTGTTATAGTACTTTGTTTTAATAACAATAATAATTCATTAGGAAAAAAAAATTCATCAACAACACATTTAATTGTGTAGGTTACATACATAAAAATTCTCAAACTAATTTGTTAATACATGTGGGAGTTAATTGCCCGGATATCCATGTGGTTTGTCATTTTAAACTAATTTGTTAATACACCGTCGCCACCCAATTTCATCACTCGTCAACTTGAAAACGCGTTATAGCCACAACGCGTGAAGAATTGAAGAATGTGAGGGGATGTGAGGGGATATTGTTTGTTGTGGTGAGTGATGGGCATTTCCACTAAAATCCATCACTAGTGATGGAATAATGCTCGATGACATGGCGGAACTTGATTGGAAGTTGTGAGTGATGAGTGGGTGGTGAGTGATGGGCGCCGCCCCTACCATCCTTATGATGAATTAGTTATAATAAATTATTATTAGTTTGTCATTAGGGGGACGGGCGCGCCCGTTATCATCCATCCACCACGCGTGGAACACCGCCGCCACCCAACTTCATCACTCGTCAACTTGAAACGCGTTATAGCCACAACGCGTAAAGAATTGAAGAATGTGAGGGGATGTGAGGGGATATTGTTTGGTGTGGTGAGTAATAGACATTTCCACTGAAATCCATCATTAGTGATGGAATAATGCTCGATGACGTGACGGAACTTGATTGGAAATTGTGAGTGATGAGTGGGTGATGAGTGATGGGCGCCTCTACCACCCTTATGATGAATTAGTTATAATAAATTATTATTAGTTTGTCATTAGGGGGACGAGGCGCCCCGTTATCATCCATCCACCACGCGTGGAACCCCGTGGAACACCGCCGCTACCCAACTTCATCACTCGTCAACTTGTAAACGCGTTATAGCCACAACACGTGAAGAATTGAAGAATGTGAGGGGATGTGAGGAGATATTGTTTGGTGTGGTGAGTGATGGACATTTCCACTAAAATCCATCACTAGTGATGGAATAATGCTCGATGACGTGGCGGAACTTGATTGGAAATTGTGAGTGATGAGTTGGTGATGAGTGATGTGCGCCCCTACCACCCTTATGATGAATTAGTTATAATAAATTATTATTAGTTTGTCATTAGGGGGACGGGGCGCCCCGTTATCATCCATCCACCACGCGTGGAACCCCGTGGAACACCGCCGCCACCCAACTTCATCACTCGTCAACTTGAAAACGCTTTATAGCCACAACGCGTGAAGAATTGAAGAATGTGAGGGGATGTGAGGAGATATTGTTTGGTGTGGTGAGTAATAGACATTTCCACTGAAATCCATCATTAGTGATGGAATAATGCTCGATGACGTGACGGAACTTGATTGGAAATTGTGAGTGATGAGTGGGTGATGAGTGATGGGCGCCTCTACCACCCTTATGATGAATTAGTTATAATAAATTATTATTAGTTTGTCATTAGGGGGACGAGCGCCCCGTTATCATCCATCCACCACGCGTGGAACCCCGTGGAACACCGCCGCTACCCAACTTCATCACTCGTCAACTTGTAAACGCGTTATAGCCACAACACGTGAAGAATTGAAGAATGTGAGGGGATGTGAGGAGATATTGTTTGGTGTGGTGAGTGATGGACATTTCCACTAAAATCCATCACTAGTGATGGAATAATGCTCGATGACGTGGCGGAACTTGATTGGAAATTGTGAGTGATGAGTTGGTGATGAGTGATGTGCGCCCCTACCACCCTTATGATGAATTAGTTATAATAAATTATTATTAGTTTGTCATTAGGGGGACGGGGCGCCCCGTTATCATCCATCCACCACGCGTGGAACCCCGTGGAACACCGCCGCCACCCAACTTCATCACTCGTCAACTTGAAAACGCTTTATAGCCACAACGCGTGAAGAATTGAAGAATGTGAGGGGATGTGAGGGGATATTGTTTGGTGTGGTGAGTGATGGACATTTCCACTAAAATCCATCACTAGTGATGGAATAATGATCGATGACGTGACGGAACTTGATTGGAAATTGTGAGTGATGAGTGATGGGCGTCCCTACCACCCATGGAACAGCAAATGATGTAACAATGAAGTTATTCAGTGTTTCCAAATAGGCCGGCCTGCCATAGTGCCATTAGGCACACACGCACGGATGGATTAATCTAAAACCAGCAACCGTCCTTCATCATCATCAATATTCTATCCATTCCTCACGTCATTTTCATAAATGAATGGACATTTTTAGTTAGTTTTGGGCCATGTATGAAAAAACTTTATTCTCTATGCAAGTTAATAAACCATTTTAATGTTTTCTTATTCTCAAGATGTTTGTTGCAAGTTTGGTAGGACCTTACTACTTCGTATTTTTTTAGCTTAAAGATTTTTTATTTTTTTAAAACTACTCCAAGATATGTTGATATGAGAAACTTACCTAATTGAATTCTAAAACTACAACAACAAGCTCATATTTATCAACGCTAAATTTAGTTGAGAAATAAGGAGCAAGTTATTATAGACGAGTCAATTTGTAAATGAACAATTAAAATAAAGTGGAAACGATTTATATATTTTATGTGTTTATAAATTGTTTTTGTGTGGCACGTGACGTCAATTGGGATGATAGCACTTAGTGACGGATTTAGAAAAAAAAGTTTAGGGGTATCCTGATATTTGGTTAAGGGTATCCGATACATAAGGCGGAGAAGATTTTTTTACTAACTTCGTACTTCACCGGCAAGGTTGAGGGGTAGCCTGGACTACCCCGAATCCCATGGAAGACCAGACTATGATATAGGACTATGCTCCTTACATTAAATTTGGTTGCGTACTTTTCGGATTCTTGCTTGTTTGCTTGACAAGGTCGATGACTGTAACATCCGTCAAAAACGGATTTACCAAACCCGCTCCGTTTAGCAACCGAACAGTCAGTCAAAATTTTCGTTGCGAATTAAATGTCCAAAACATTTTTTAACGATCCGTAATCAATTATTATACGCGAATATATATTTAGTTTTTGAAAAACTGTCAAAAATCGCAAAAAAAAATGAAATACATCTGCCGGGTTTCGAACCCGGGTCTGTACCGAGTCAGTCAACAACTTATCTCTCAACACACAAACCACTGCGCCGCGGACTTTGTTTGTTATTTAATGAAATCATTTAATTGATAAAGTGACTTTACGAATTCAAAACCGGCGCCCAAACGATTCAGTCGTCGGAATCCCGGAATTCTCGCGAGTTTTAACACCAATTTACGTTATAACGTAAACCTTTAATCACATATCGGTTATAACCGATGTTTAAAGTCCGCGACCAAATTCATAACCGCCGGAAAATTTAAATAACGAACACAGTCGGAATTCAGACCAAGTGCATTGACGATTTGTCCTATAAATTGACCCACAACCGACGACAAACGCTTTCGCTCAAAAATCACACCTTTTCTCGGCGTAATTCCACTCGCCGGAACTTTCCTGTTTTTCGCCGGAAAACCGAGTTTTAACTTTTGAACCTCACTGAGCCCCTGAAGCTTATACCGGAGATACCCTTACCTTTTAGCTTTCCGGAGACTTGATGCTGCAAGACACCTGACGCCGGAGTTCTGCCGGAAAACAGAGGATCCAGTCGGTATACTTCTTCGCCCAATTTCTTTTCCTTTTTCACAATTACCTCACCATATTGAACTGTAAAACACTAATGAAACTGATAGAAATCTCGAACCAGTCAGACTTCATCTCTGGTTATTTTTCAGTGAAGAAGACGGTGCACTTTTGTATCTTATAAGTTTAATTAAAATCATGATATTAATCGGGTTAGACACACAGTCCAGCGGTGGACTGTGTGCACATATAAAACGCAAAACGTCTCAAGTTCGAATCCCGTCTCACACACGCTTCCTTAATAAAATCCATTTTTTTTGTTTACTGAACCGGATCGCCACAGATATATGTTAAATATATTGTTAACCGGAATAATAACCAAGTTAGACACACAGTCCAGCGGTGGACTGTGTGTTTGTTTATATCACAGGTCACGAGTTCGAGTCCGGTCTTCAGCACCGACTCGGACAATTATCTTCTCTTTTTAATTAAGGCAGAAAAGGAATTAAATAATTAGTATTTAAGTATAATAAAAATCGAATGTTATAACATGTTGAACACACAGTCCAGCGATGGACTGTGTGTTGGATTAAACCACAGGTCCCGGGTTCGAGACCTGTGGATTGCAAGACCGTTCCGCTTAAAATGTTTTTAAAATAAAAGGATTTCTGTTTAATTCTAACTAATGTATATATATAATTAAAATCGGATATATAACGGGTTAGACACGTAGCTCAGTTGGTAGAGCTGCGTGCACGCGTACGAGAGGTCTCGGGTTCGAGCCTCACTCAGCGCACAACAATAATCCATCGAACCGGTCAACGGTCAGGTCAACGGTCAACGGGCCGGTCAACGGTCAGAAAAAAATAAATTTTTTTATTACTTTTATTTAATTATTTTAATTAAAAATCAATTATAAATACTTAAAAATAACATTTTTAAGGTTAGAAAATAGCCTCAAACTCACAAAAATACACCCAACAATCCTACTAAAATAGTTTAATAAAATTCGTTTACTTACCAAACCATAATGCGATTTATCTAGGTTAAATCTCACTCGTGGTTAAAACCACTTCGCGTGCATTCAACGTCATCAACCGAACGCACCCACTGTGAGTGAATCTTACAATTCCCCCTTTTAAATTACACGTTTTGGGGTGTGTCATGTGTTATGAAATAATTAATTTATTTATTTAAACTTGTGCCATACCACATCATGACTTAAACTTAGATTGATTTATTGTTGTGATTTACTTATATTCCGTTTGTCAAATTACATGAAACTCATACATTAAGCCCATCAGTTCCTCGTGGGAAACGAGTAGAACATCGCGTGCTTCAATTCAATTCATTATTGTTCATGTGTGTTTTCATTGAGTTTATATTGTTTGTAGTTGTGTTATTCATATTATCATGTTTATGCAATTCATTCATCAGGCCCCTCAGTTCCTCGTGAGAGACGAGTTGAGCAACGCGTGCCTTTAATTGTTCCATTATTATTCATGAGTGTTTTCATTTAATATATTATGATTGTTGATCAAGTTACATCTAATTTTACTCATGTTTGGTTGTGCACATATTTCATAATCAATTTAAATGAATTGTTCAATTGTTTTCCATAGGATTCACTCGCCAACATTATGTTGATCCAAAAAAACCTTTTTACACATGATACAGGTGAACAGGTTGAAGCAAGGATAACATAGGATATGCCTTAGAAGAGAACAAAGAAGTTTAGATTGTAGTTAGATCATGTTGTAGCAATCATTGTAAATTTCCATTTAAATTGTATTAATGAATATGAAACGTTTAATAAATGTCATGAGCTTTGATGATAACCCAATCATGCCCCGATCACCTTATCCGCTGCGGGTCGGGGTGTGACAGATTGGTATCAGAGCCATGACTATAGGGATATAGGATAGGTTATTAGACCCTTAGAGCCTATACTATAGTCTGCCTAAATTTTAAATTGATTAGGTGGTTACATACAAACTTGTGATATTTATTTGTTTCATATTTGTTTACATTTCAGTCAAACATACATGCTCATATACATATTCATTATACATATATACATATTCATTATACATATATCGATGTTCATGTGTTCAATTTATTTTCATACTCTCGTTAACCAAAGATTTTATGCAATTTTCAATTCTCATCAAAGTAAGTTCTGCGACGGGCATGTAGTAACTGGAAGGGTACAAGTACCGGTAGTCGGAACGTCCTGTCTAGGCTGGCATTCGTATAAATCCAATGTAACGGACCAGTTTGCCTACCTGGGGACCAACGATGAGAGTACGAAGGACCTATTAGGCCAAAGCATGCCACACCAAACGTCGTTCGAACTAACCCTACTTTGAGGTGTCATCGTGTCTACACCTGGACGCATTCCGAACATCACACGTATACATATTTCTCGATTTTCCCGGGTTTTTGTGTACGCAACCAGGCAGAAACCGTGCGAACCATATGAAAAACCGGTATTCATGGGGGCCCACATGATTACACAAGGTAAAGTATGGCGGCATGACGGGCCTAACAGCGAGCAAAGCCCAAGACATCCTATGGATGTAGTATTTTTGTATAATTATTTTATAAATGATCATTCTTGAATGCGACCCATGATCCCAAAAGCATCCAACTCATACTCTTGTCATGTATTCATTGTAGATGTCTTCTAACCTCGCCCGTAGGAAGACGAGAGCAAGAAAAGCCCGCGATCGCATGGCTGCCTTAATCGCTCAACAAATGGCTGCCGTAATACCCAACATTGTAATCCAAGTTTAACAAGCACTTACCAATAATCCTGTCAATCAAGCAAACCAAAACATTTTCAACTCTTCCCCAAACACCACTAAATGCACCTACAAGCATTTCAAATCATGCGACCCTCCGAAATATAAAGGGACTGAAGGTGTCACCGCACTCCTCCATTGGTTTGAAGAAATGGAGAATACTTTTCTAAATTGCGATTGCCCTGATGATCGCAAAGTGCGTTATGCTACCGGTCGACTATATGGGATAGCACTTACTTGGTGGAATACAGAGAAGGCAAAACGAGGTGTTGAAGATGCTATGACCCTAACTTGGAACGAATTGAAGGAAATCATGACCAGACGATTTTGCCCAAGGAGCGAAATCAAGAAGCTTGAAGATGAATTTTATTCATTGAAGCAAATGGAAGGAGACCACATCACCTACAACAAAAGGTTCCTCGAATTACATCAAATGGTTCCCAACATGTTTACTCCCCTCTACCGTTTGATCGAGCACTACATTCGTGGTCTTCCGTCAAAGATTCAAGACCCTGTAATAAGTACCAAGCCTGCAACTTTGGAAGCAGCAATGGAGCTAGCAACAGAGCTCACCGAGAACCGAATCCGAAACAAAGACTTCAAGGAGGAGAAGAAGAAGGATAAAGAATCGACTGAAACCTCCGACTCCACCCAAACCGAATCCCCTTCTCAACCCAATCCTAAGAGAAGAAGAGTCGGGCGACTTTTCGCTGCTACTCAACGAAATCAACCCGTTTTTCACGCTATACCCATCCGAGCTGTCCCAATCACCCAAGTGGCACCCAACTCAGCTTACCCAAATAAGAAACCATATCTCGGACCTCACCCTCGATGCAACAACTGTTTTTATCACCATCCCCTTACTTTACCTTGCCGGCTATGTACAACTTGTGGACGTTATGGTCATTTGAGCAATGTTTGTCGCACCTTTCAAGACCAAACCTTTTCCCTACTCAAAACATGGCCCAAACTTATCACCAACCCCAACACCCCATGTTCCCATATGCTCGAGCTTGCTTCAATTGTGGCGACCCTACCCACCTTAGAAACACATGCCCTCGATTGGTTAACGTTATCAACACTCAAGCCCAATCAAACCCAGTTAACCAAGTAAACCAAGAAAACCCAACCACTATGCCACCAGCAAGAGGAAGAGTCTTCAATATCAACGCCAACCC
Organism: Scalesia atractyloides; assembly: GCA_947069175.1. Classification (NCBI taxonomy): domain Eukaryota; kingdom Viridiplantae; phylum Streptophyta; class Magnoliopsida; order Asterales; family Asteraceae; genus Scalesia; species Scalesia atractyloides. The sequence goes on from CAMTDV010000010.1 coordinate 79,689,216, forward strand.
TGTCGAAGATAATGACGGCCCTGATGAAGATACTCAGCTAGTCCTCTTCGCCGAAGATCCAGATTCAACTTCTATTGTTTAGTCTTATGTTTTTCTTTATCACATGTGTAGACTGTTAGAGAAATTATTGGATATTATATATTATATATTGTTTTCGGTATATGCTTTTGCCGAGGCCGTGGCTCCCCATCCATCGAGGTTGAGTTGGATCCCCATTTTATTATGTGGTTGATCTTGGCGTGCCCGCACGATCGGCTCCGTTTGTTTGAGCCTTGATCGGTTACGTAATTTTACATTTCAATACATGCAATACGTTCGGCTCCGTTTGATTGAGCCTTGAGCGCACATTTCAATTTACATTTCATGCAATACGTTCGGCTCCGTTTGATTGAGCCTTGAGCGCACATACAATTTCATTATCAGTATCTTGTGGTTGTGGTGTTTGTAGTAGAGTCGCATCGAACTAACCATAACTTTCGGATAAAGTCAACGAAAATTTGACAAGGGTATGGTGGATACGCCGATGGTACTTCCTATATATAAGTATTCTTGTCAAATGATCGGAGGCATTATCAGGCGGTTATGAGAGGTTCCATGCATAGGCTGATTGTGTGATGGTTGTTTAAATTAAGTTGTTCAATTTCAGTACATTCAATACGTTCGGCTCCGTTTGATTGAGCCTTGAGCGCACATACAATTTCATTCAATACGTTCGGCTCCGTTTGATTGAGCCTTGAGCGCACAGACAATTTCATTATCAGTATCATGTGGTTGTGGTGTTTGTAGTAGAGTCGCATCGAACTAACCATAACTTGCGGATAAAGTCAATGAAAATTTGACAAGGATATGGTGGATACGCCGATGGTACTTCCTATATATAAGTATTCTTGTCAAATAATCGGAGGCATTATCAGGCGGTTATGAGAGGTTCCATGCATAGGCTGTTTGTGTGGTTAAGTTATTCATATTCAGTACATGCAATACGCTCGGCTCCGTTTGATTGAGCCTTGAGCACACAATTTCAATTTCAGTACATTCAATATGTTCGGCTCCGTTTGATTGAGCCTTGAGCACACAATTTCATTTTCAGTACATGCAAAACGATCGGCTCCGTTCGATTGAGCCTTGATCGCACAGATATATTTCATTTTAGTAATTTATGTTTGTTGTATTGATTGTAGAGTTATAGGACTAATCATAATTCACTGTTAAAACCAATGAAAATTTGACAAGAATATGGTGGATACGCCGCTGGTACTTCCTATATATAAGTATTCTTGTCAAAGGATCAGAGGCATTAACGGATGGTTATGAGAGGTTCTATGTAGGATTTATTAGTTTCTTGGTAACCAATCATAACTTGTGGATAAAACTAATGAAAATTTGACAAGAATATGGTGGATACGCCGCTGGTACTTCCTATATATAAGTATTCTCGCCAAAGGATCAGAGGCATTATCAGGCGGTTATGAGAAGTTCCATGTAGGATTTAGTATTGCCTTGGTTGGAATTTGTGTTACATTTATATCATCATGTTATTTAAAGAGATTGGATTGTGTTCCATTTCTACATAAATTAACCTCTCCATCATAACAAACGAGAGAGGAACTTCCATCATTCAAACATATATGTTATCAGAATGTGGATTCAAATATTTGCTGTTGTGTTTATTCATGTTCAAATATTCGCTGATGTGTCTATTCATGTTCGAATATTTGCTGTTGTGTTTATTCATGTTCAAATATTCGCTGATGTGTCTATTCATGTTCGAATATTTGCTGTTGTGTTTATTCATGTTCAAATATTTGCTGATGTGTTCATTCATGTTCGAATATTTGCTGTTATGTTTATTCATGTTCAAATATTTGCTGATGTGTTCATTCATGTTTGGATATCAGCTGTTGTGTTTTTATTTATGTTCCATGTAGATTGTAGTGTTAGAAGTTTTGCCTTAGGATATAACCATATTTTTCCCAAACGTATCTAAACTCTTATGCATGATATCATTTTAGCAAATCATTTCTGCTTATCAATACTTATACAGTAGGCAACAAAAAACGATTCCTGAATAGGGTACTTAACCCTTACAAGGAACGTTACCCGCCTCGAACAAAAACTTAAGCCTTTATTTTTGCTAAGCATACAACTGTTAAACAAAACATCATCATTCTTATAGTCAAAATATATCATTATTTAAATTTCGGGACGAAATTTCTAAAAAGCAGGGATACTGTAACATCCGTCAAAAACGGATTTACCAAACCCGCTCCGTTTAGCAACCGAACAGTCAGTCAAAATTTTCGTTGCGAATTAAATGTCCAAAACATTTTTTAACGATCCGTAATCAATTATTATACGCGAATATATATTTAGTTTTTGAAAAACTGTCAAAAATCGCAAAATAAAAATGAAATACATCTGCCGGGTTTCGAACCCGGGTCTGTACCGAGTCAGTCAACAACTTATCTCTCAACACACAAACCACTGCGCCGCGGACTTTGTTTGTTATTTAATGAAATCATTTAATTGATAAAGTGACTTTACGAATTCAAAACCGGCGCCCAAACGATTCAGTCGTCGGAATCCCGGAATTCTCGCGAGTTTTAACACCAATTTACGTTATAACGTAAACCTTTAATCACATATCGGTTATAACCGATGTTTAAAGTCCGCGACCAAATTCATAACCGCCGGAAAATTTAAATAACGAACACAGTCGGAATTCAGACCAAGTGCATTGACGATTTGTCCTATAAATTGACCCACAACCGACGACAAACGCTTTCGCTCAAAAATCACACCTTTTCTCGGCGTAATTCCACTCGCCGGAACTTTCCTGTTTTTCGCCGGAAAACCGAGTTTTAACTTTTGAACCTCACTGAGCCCCTGAAGCTTATACCGGAGATACCCTTACCTTTTCCAAGCTTTCCGGAGACTTGATGCTGCAAGACACCTGACGCCGGAGTTCTGCCGGAAAACAGAGGATCCAGTCGGTATACTTCTTCGCCCAATTTCTTTTCCTTTTTCACAATTACCTCACCATATTGAACTGTAAAACACTAATGAAACTGATAGAAATCTCGAACCAGTCAGACTTCATCTCTGGTTATTTTTCAGTGAAGAAGACGGTGCACTTTTGTATCTTATAAGTTTAATTAAAATCATGATATTAATCGGGTTAGACACACAGTCCAGCGGTGGACTGTGTGCACATATAAAACGCAAAACGTCTCAAGTTCGAATCCCGTCTCACACACGCTTCCTTAATAAAATCCATTTTTTTTGTTTACTGAACCGGATCGCCACAGATATATGTTAAATATATTGTTAACCGGAATAATAACCAAGTTGACACACAGTCCAGCGGTGGACTGTGTGTTTGTTTATATCACAGGTCACGAGTTCGAGTCCGGTCTTCAGCACCGACTCGGACAATTATCTTCTCTTTTTAATTAAGGCAGAAAAGGAATTAAATAATTAGTATTTAAGTATAATAAAAATCGAATGTTATAACATGTTGAACACACAGTCCAGCGGTGGACTGTGTGTTGGATTAAACCACAGGTCCCGGGTTCGAGACCTGTGGATTGCAAGACCGTTCCGCTTAAAATGTTTTTAAAATAAAAGGATTTCTGTTTAATTCTAACTAATGTATATATATAATTAAAATCGGATATATAACGGGTTAGACACGTAGCTCAGTTGGTAGAGCTGCGTGCACGCGTACGAGAGGTCTCGGGTTCGAGCCTCACTCAGCGCACAACAATAATCCATCGAACCGGTCAACGGTCAGGTCAACGGTCAACGGGCCGGTCAACGGTCAGAAAAAAATAAATTTTTTTATTACTTTTATTTAATTATTTTAATTAAAAATCAATTATAAATACTTAAAAATAACATTTTTAAGGTTAGAAAATAGCCTCAAACTCACAAAAATACACCCAACAATCCTACTAAAATAGTTTAATAAAATTCGTTTACTTACCAAACCATAATGCGATTTATCTAGGTTAAATCTCACTCGTGGTTAAAACCACTTCGCGTGCATTCAACGTCATCAACCGAACGCACCCACTGTGAGTGAATCTTACAATTCCCCCTTTTAAATTACACGTTTTGGGGTGTGTCATGTGTTATGAAATAATTAATTTATTTATTTAAACTTGTGCCATACCACATCATGACTTAAACTTAGATTGATTTATTGTTGTGATTTACTTATATTCCGTTTGTCAAATTACATGAAACTCATACATTAAGCCCATCAGTTCCTCGTGGGAAACGAGTAGAACATCGCGTGCTTCAATTCAATTCATTATTGTTCATGTGTGTTTTCATTAAGTTTATATTGTTTGTAGTTGTGTTATTCATATTATCATGTTTATGCAATTCATTCATCAGGCCCCTCAGTTCCTCGTGAGAGACGAGTTGAGCAACGCGTGCCTTTAATTGTTCCATTATTATTCATGAGTGTTTTCATTTAATATATTATGATTGTTGATCAAGTTACATCTAATTTTACTCATGTTTGGTTGTGCACATATTTCATAATCAATTTAAATGAATTGTTCAATTGTTTTCCATAGGATTCACTCGCCAACATTATGTTGATCCAAAAAAACCTTTTTACACATGATACAGGTGAACAGGTTGAAGCAAGGATAACATAAGATATGCCTTAGAAGAGAACAAAGAAGTTTAGATTGTAGTTAGATCATGTTGTAGCAATCATTGTAAATTTCCATTTAAATTGTATTAATGAATATGAAACGTTTAATAAATGTCATGAGCTTTGATGATAACCCAATTATGCCCCGATCACCTTATCCGCTGCGGGTCGGGGTGTGACAATGACCTCCTCAAGGTCAGCATTATTTTCTCATAAGCAAAAAAAAAACAACTTCAGAAAATGGGACATGTATCCAAGAGTTGTCGATGGTGCCGTATCAGCCCGATTTACGCTTTTTCGATAAGAGACCTTCTTTATCCACGAGTATTCTGGATTGGAGAAAATGACTAAGGATGTTTTGCAGGGTATTATCTTGGTGGGATGTTGGTGTATCTGGAGGCTAGGAATGAGAAGATTTAATAACAACGTCAAAGAAATCTTAGACATTTTTCAGGATGTTAAGGTTTTAGGTTTTTTGTGGTACCGTAATAGATCTAAAAATAGAGGTATCTCGTGGAGTAATTGGTGCTCTTTTAACTATATGTAATCGGTTTGTTTTGTTTGTTGTTTGGCCTTCCTCGACTTTGAGGGTGTGTCTATGAATAAAAGTTACTTTTAAAACAAATATTACTTCATAAAATGTCAGCAAATGACTTCAAATGTCATTTGTTTGGACTTTTAAACACATGAGTAGAAGTGTAAAACATTCACAATTGTGACTCAGTTATTCTAACGGCATAATAGTTACTACCCAATCATTTAACATTGAAAATAATAACATGATATGCACATACATTATTTATCAATTAACTGAAAATAAAATATAACCTTGTTAGATTATAGATAATAAGCTTTCCTTATAAAAATAATTTATCTAAAGTCATGTGTTATGGGCATAGAAGAAGAGGCTCCAAAAAGCTTTAAGACGAAAAAAGGGTTGCTAGATGGTGTCACTTAGGTTTGGTAGAAGAGGCATTAAAACGGGTGATGTAAGTTTTATTAAGACTTTATTAGAAATGTGGTATTAAGTTGAGATGAACTAGACATAATTGATTGTATGTTAAAATAAATAAATTCAAAAGACGGCTCACACCCTCAAGCCAGTTACGCTATGTGCCCCTCGCCTCCTTCCGAACCCTCCTGTAATGACGATCACACCCTAGACGTAGTGATGTGAAAGATGGGTGTGTGATTGATAAATCCACAACTAGGGCTGTTCACAAGCAGACAAAGCCGAACCGAGCAGACCTTTGCTCGTGTTTGACTTATTTACAAACCGAACTGAGCAGAGCATCTCGTTTACAACCAAGCATTCATATTAAACGAGCATTTTTCAAATGAATGATGAAATATCCACAACACATAGCCTAAATAAATAAAAATAAAATAGATATAGAAAGTAAAATTTTACAAATAAGGCCCCACCACACACATAAAACACACACCAGTCTTTACTTCTCTCTGGCGCTAACCTCTTTCAATTTCCCCCTCCTACAGTCTACAACTGTAGAGCCAAAGAGAGAGAGAAACCGCCGGTAAATCAAGAGAGGTACAAAAATGACGGTTTTCGGTCACTCAGGCAGCGGCGGAGGCTTCCTCTCCGGCAAACAACAGGTGTTTCCAGTTAACTACGAAGCAGACGTCTCTCAACGTCTACTCGAAGCTTCGTCCTCAAATGATATAAAATCGGCACTAGATTGTATTAACGATCCGTTCATCGACGTCAACTTCGTCGGTGCTGTTTCGTTGAAGGTGCGCACGGCGGAGGTGATCTGCCACGTGGAATCAGCAAATGCGGTTCGATTCGAATACCAGGAGTTGAAAACTGACGTCACTGCGTTGTTCGTTGCCGTTCACAACGGGAATCTGACTCTCGTTCGGAAATTATTGGTATACAGTTTTTGAGCTCTACTTTTATTCTTTTGTTTAAATTAGAATTTAATATGGAATTTCCGCTAGATTTTTTTTTTACTTTTATTTTTTTATTTGAATGAAGATTTATATGGATTTCCATTAGATTTATATTATCTATCTGTATAGAATTGCAAAACTGATAAGACAGTGCACATAGTGTTGACATTACCTTAAGTTCATGGTGCCTGGAGTAGAAGACTGATTGTGGTATGTAAAAGATTATCTAACACAGAATTTCAGCATTAGCATCTTTTAGAAAGAAAAAAAAACCCACCCCTACAGAATAGGCAGTCTAGAGTCGAGAAGCCTTAAATTTAATTTGCCAAGTGAGGTTAAGGCTTTGGGTTATCTTTGGTATTCGAATAGATCAAAATATAGGGGGACCTCATGGGAAGAATGGAGTAGTTTTGTAAATTTGTAATGTTTTGCTGGCCCGATTTGGGTCGGTAGCTTTCGTTAATGAAGTTTACGTTTTTTTATTTTCATTAAACGAATATTAACGTAGAATTTTAAATCGAGATAGATGGTAAATGGGCAACAAGCTGCGCCGCTATAGGAAAACTGGAAAAGTCTCTGTATTAAATCTATACAGGAAAACTGGAAAAGTCTCTGTGTTTACATGGATGTGATGACTCTGTTACTGCATACTGATAAATGCTGAACTTGTAGGAGTAGATCATTACAATACAATTACTATATGCTGTAATTTAAAGCGATTGATGCATGTTCTCGACACTCATGTTGGTGTTTCATATTTTATTCACAAAAACTCTTGATGTTTCAACCTAGAGGAAATTGTAAAATCTAGATCTAGTTTTATTCATTTATTAATGCTGTTGGTAGGCTTTGACTTGCTGTTTGATATCCCACATCCACTGGCTACACTAATCTTGTCAGTTTTTGCTAATTAACCAAGTATTATATAATTTATATTCCTCCCATAGGACATAGGAGCTGCAACTCTTTTCATATTCAGAATCGGAAGTGTCATACAAGTTGCAACATTTATTTTGTTTAACAAATGTTAATCTCTACTTGAGCCAAAAAGAAGTATGCCTTTGAGCTTCTAAATGATATTTATTTGTTTATATTTGGTTTCAAGTCATACATCCACCATATGGCAACCTTTTCTTGAGTCAAACATCCTTTCAGAAAAAAAAAAAATCTTTTTAAATGATTTTTATAATTAATACTAACCCACTGCCCATCAAATCATCTACGAAAGAGGGTTACAACAAAGAGACATTGTGACCATACAAACGTAGGGATTTGACTTGTGTAGGGTAGATCCATGCCCTTCATGAATATCAACATGATTTGTTTCCCTGATACATTTACACAGGATAGTAGCTTTACATTTCCTTTCTCCAGACTAATGCTGAAAGTTACATGTTGAGGTGGCAATGGGTGGGCTGGGTAACGGGCCAAAGCCGGTAATCTTTAGTGCTGGTCAAGATGAACCGGCAGGGTCACACTATCATATCATAATATCTAGGGCTATCGTAAAAAGAATCCTACATGCTTTCACCAAAAAATATGGTTAAGACCCTGAAGTATTCTTTGGTTGATTCAGTATTATTTTTTGTTAAAAAAATACAGAAATTTTATTTTATTAGTGGTAAAGTGATACCTCATTTTTGACTTACTGGTTACCTCCCTAAAGTTTAATTGTTTTCCTTAAAAATTAAGGGACTAAAACTGTATTTTTGAACTTGGAGGACTGAATCAACCACATAAACCACATTTTCGTGAAAGCATACAGGTTTTTTGAGAAGATAACCCTAATACCTAATTTGTTTGAATAAATCGATTAGGAGGTTAAAAGCATATAAATCAACACAATAGGTGACTTCCAAATTTTAATACTATTGACCCGTTTGACCTGTTTCATTTTTATAAGCCTTTAAACCTGGCCCATTTGGCTCATTAAACAATAAAATCTTAACCAGAATTGACCCATCTTATCTAATCGGGTTGAAACTCACCTCTATTTCTAAAATAACAGAGCCATGGAGCTGATGTGAATCAGAAACTTTTTAGAGGATTTTCAATAACAGCAGCAGTAAGGGAGGGTCATTTTGAAATTTCTGAAATATTACTAAAGAACGGAGCATCTCGGTCTGCTTGTGAAGAAGCTCTACTAGAGGCCAGCTGTCATGGACGAGGAGGTAAGTTTATTGAATTGCTTATGGCTTCTGATCTGACCCGGGCCAACATTGCTGTGCATGCTCTTGTCACCGCATGCTGTAGAGGGTTTACAGACGTGGTCTATACTCTTTTGAAGGTAATCAATAGGTGTTGTAACATAGGCGGGCCCGGTAAGAGGTCAAAATCGGCTTATGTTGAAACAAGCCATTTATTAGTATGAGGCAACACGGGTCGGGCTGGGTTGGCCTGCTAACATCCTTTTGCCATCTAATGATTTTGTATATCTATATGTATACTATATTATAAAACATACCAGCATATCATTTTTGACAAATTATTTTTCTACACTAAGACAGCATCCAATGTTAATCTATGCTATGAAATCATAAATAAATACTAAAAACAAAATAATTATTTTAACCGGTGCATGCTTCATAATTGTTTATTAACATCATTTTTATTCACATGATAGTGTGAGGTAGATGTAAATGCAGCTGCTAGGGTGCTTCTCCAGTCATCTAAACCTTCTCTACACACAAACATCGACTGCACGCCACTTGTGGCTGCTGTTGTTAGCAGACAGACTACGGTTGTTCGTCTGCTGTTGCAGGTAACCTTTGTAATCTATAATCTATGTTTATTCCTCGAAATAATACGTACAGTAATCTATGATTATTGGCAGGGCCGGCCCTGAGAATTCAAGTGCCCTGTCCGAGCTCCAAAAATGTGCCCTTAGGCCTTAACAAAATAACACGCAAAAGTGCAAAACCTCCAAATTAAAGCCCAAATTAACAAGACTATTAGCAAAAGTGCAAAACCCCTCAATTTCTAACAAAGTTTCAACCAAGTTAACGCCTAAATAATCGACAATTAATGTCAAATAACAGTCAAATAATCGACAATTAACGCCAAATAACACCTAAGTCCTAACTAATAGACTATTAGCGACAAATAACACGCAAATAATCGACAATTATACACCAAATAACATGAAAATAATCGACAATCATACCTGATGATACGTAATCGACAATCATACCTTAAAATTTTTAAACTAACTCAAATAAACAAAGAAGCTAAAATCAATAAAGAAGAAAAAGTTTATTAGAAAGTATTTCTTAGAAGAATTAAAGCAAAGTAATAAATTTTATAATAAAAAAAAATATAAACCGTGTTTCATATCAGTAGAAGCATGAATATTTAACCTATGGATTAATTTGCCTACAACTAACTCTTTGACTTCATATAGCAAATAGGCAGTATGCTCCAGTTCCACCGAAGATAGAAAGGAATTTAAAAAATTATTATGTATTGCAATTTTCTAATGAGTTGGGCCTTATTTCTGGAAGCCCAACATAACTAAAATAAAACCTAATATTATCTTTGTCATTCCCATTTCCCCCTCAGTCTAAATTGTGCAGCCTCCAACACTCAGAAGAATAGTTAACATGGCCTACAGCTTCCGCATCGTAGTTTCTCGCCGGAAAAAAAGATTTTCTGATCATGTCTCTCCATTTTTAACAATGCAAAGGGTGAAAACTTCATTAGTTTTTAAGATATCGTAAATGTATACTTTCATGTCCTCGAAGAATACTTAACGTGCCCCTCGGAATCACGGCCCTGGCCGGTGGTCCTCCCCGCCCACCCTCAGGGCCGCCCATGATTATTGGGAATTCATAGCTTCTATGGTTTATTAAGTTAATAATTTCAGAGGTTTTAGGCTAACAATGCTAGGAGGTTAGGTGATACACATACCACATGGATTCAAACTCTAGCACATGACATGTACTAATATATTCCTAGCTAACGTTGACCCACATCAAATCGTTTTGAGATTTTTTTTCAATTTTTTAATCTCAACTTGCTCTATAATATTTTTTCTTTTGTCTTTATATTACATGCATGAAACTAACAAAACTTTTTTTTTTTGGCTTAAAATCAAAGAATGGTGCCAAAACTGACATCAAGGTGCCCCTAGAGCATGGTCATGGGACATGGGTTCAGGTGATGAGTTTCGGGTGGGTGCAGGGCTAGCCGATCCCTATGCCATCACGTGGTGTGCGGTGGAGTATTTCGAATCAAGTGGCACTATATTGCAACTGTTACTCCACCATCTCTACCCTAACACTTATCACAATGGTAGAACACTCCTGCATCACGCGGTCCTATGTGGCAACATAGGAGCCGTCAAAACACTACTCAAATGTGGGTCCCGCATTAATTCTCGAATCAAGACCACACATAAAAACGAATCCCAAGCAGTACACATGGCTACCCGGCTTGGGTTTCCATCCATTCTTCAACACCTAATAGACTCTGGTTGTGACATCAATTCAAGAATAACAAACAATGGTGAAAGTGAAACGCTTCTAATGATTTGTGCAAAATTTAAACAAGAAAAATGTCTCCGAGTGTTGATCAAAGCCGGTGCTGACCTTGGTCTGGTCAATATGTTGGGTCAGTCCGCCCAGTCAATAGCTGAATCAAATAAATGGTCTAATAGCTTTCAACAAACTGTGCTAAATGTCATCAAAGATGGAATGATACCCGTATCCAACAACAATACCGTCTTTTCGCCTTTGATATTTGTTGCTCGTTCAGGAGATATACAAGCCTTGAAAGCTATTGTGAGCCGGGAAAACATCAATCTTAATGAGCAAGATAGCAATGGTTTATCAGCGGTTATGGTGACTGCCATAAGGTGATGTTCATGCCTTCAAACTTCTCGTTTATTCTGGTGCTGATGTAAAACTTACTAATAAAAAAGGCGAGACGGCGATTTCTTTATCTAGAACCAAGGACAACTCTGATATGTTTGAAGAAGTAATGCTTCGGTTTACCCTCGAAAAGGGTAATATAAGTTCCCAAGGCTTTTATCCGCTGCACTATGCATCTCGTCATGGAGATACACAAGCGGTCAAACTATTGACCACTAGAGGATATGACATAAACGCCCTCAATGGAGACGGATACACGCCCCTCATGTTGGCAGCAAGAGAAGGCAGTGCACAAATGTGCAAGCTTTTGATCTCATGTGGGTCACTTTGTGATGTCAGCAATTCAAAAGGTGAAAACGCGTTGTCACTTGCAAGAAAACACACAATGAAACACGCAGAGTGTGTGATACTAGACGAGTGTGCTCGGGTGTTGGTTTTAGGTGGTGGGAATGTGTTGAAACACACAAGGGGAGGGAAAGGGAGACCACATAGGAAAGTGTTGAAGATGGTAGGGAGTGAAGGTGTGTTAAGGTGGGGTAAGTCTAAGAGGAGAAATGTGGTTTGTTTGGAAGCAGAGGTGGGCCCGAGCCCGAAATTTTTGAAGCGTAGGAGGGCAAAAGGCGATACCGACACATCAGGGGTTTTTCGGGTGGTAACAAGAAAGAAAAAAGTAGTGCATTTTGTGTGCGACGGTGGGTGTGAAATGGCGGAGTTGTGGGTGAGGGGATAAGGCTTGTGACGATGGAAGCTTTAAGTGGACGATTGAAGAGTAACGTATGAAGTGTTAGAAGCACTTGTTTGTATGTATCTGTGTATTTATAGATATTAGATGCATGGTGGTGATTTTGTATAAAATCATAGTTGATTGATACATAACAAAAACCATAGATTTTTCAACCTTGTTTTCGCATCATAAAAAAGAAAACAAAGTTGTATTAAATGGGTTTTGTTGTTTGTCAGTTAATTTTGATGATCTACAAATCACTTCTATTGTGGGTGTTTATACATATTTGTGTATGGTGGCTTGAAGTTTGAACAAATACTTCATCTTGAAGTATCGGTATTTTGTATTTATTGATGTACTTTGTAAGAACAATGGTGGGATATTTTTGTTAGTTAATTATAAATTGGCTTTTTTTTTGATAAATCATATTTTGAAAAGTTTGTTATAAATCACCAGGGTTTCTCCACATAATCATTGGTTAAGTTTCATATTCATTTCAATGAATAATTAGCAAATTGAAAGACATTTTAACTGAAAAATTATAAAAGTAATCTATATTTCTATATAGTAATAAGGCTTTTCTTACTAAGAAATATTTTTTTTTAAGCTAGTTTCTTAATTCTTATTAACAAATTAAAATTTACGAAAAGAACAAAAAAGTCATTAACTAAAAAATAACTAAAAATTTCATAAATCCAGCACAATTAAAAATTTACAATTTAATCATGTAATTGGGCTACCAAATCCGGGCATACCATAAGCAACCCCATATCAAACGGGTTAACCCGACATTCTCAAAACCCTCGTTCCCACAACACCAATTGATCATCTTCCAAATTCTGATCATCGAGGCGAAAACGAAGCACACAAAACCTAACCGAATCGACACCAGTAGCAAGAAACAGATCATGAACTTCAATGTGAACTCAGTGGATTCACTGGTGACTGAAATTCAAGGTTTATCTGGTAGTCCTCAAGATGTATCTCACTTGAACAGTCTTCTGAAACAATCGGAGGACGTAATCCGCTCTCAGGCCGCCACGTTTGCTCCATGTCTTACGATACTTGATCCTGCCGTTCATTCGCTCGGTTGTCTCTACGTTATGTAAGTCGTTATTTGTATTTGCATCGTTTTTGATGAACAATTGAATGAGTCTCACGAGATTTAGTGTGTTAATTGAGTATTGTTTGATATTAGATACTAATTTTGCTTGTTCTAATTCTAATTGATTTTATTATGATGATGCTAATGATTGTTGTTTGAACTGGTGTTTGAAGTGAGTTGTTTACTTGTGATTTGTTTTATTATGCAAATAGTTATAATGTTGTAGTTTACTGTTTTATGCTATTTATTTTGCTTGTTAGGTTTCTGTAGGTTTTTTATGTTTGTTAGTTTGGTTATCTATGTGTCGAGTTCTATTTTATGTATTTATATCGTTTCCTTGAGGAGTGGAAGGAGTTTTACGAGATTTAGGGTTTTGTCTAGGTATTGTTTGACATTGTATATTGATTTGGCTTGTTAGTTATTAGTTGTTAGTATACGTATATTGAGTGTTGCTTTAGGTTATTAGTTCACTTGATTTTTGTATGATGTGATGTTAATCATTATTGTTTAAACGAAATTTTAGAATGCGTTGTTTTATGTTCTATTTAATTTGCATGTTATAGTATTCAGTATAAAAAGTAATGACTAACATCACATCATACAAAAGTTTAAGGGAAGTAGGGAACTAATGAATCAAAGCAGCATTCAGTATATTCATACTAACAGCTAACAAGCCAAATCAATATATAATGTCAACTGTTCCTGGATAAAACCCTAGAACTCGTGAAAGTTCTTCCACTTATCACCAGAAACGAGGTAAATACAATAAATAGGGCTTACAGAACATAGAGAAAATCAAACACACATAAAAAACCTGTAGAAGCCTAACAACAACCAAAATAAACAGCATAAAACAGTGAAGAAAGCAGTAAATTACATTTGAAGCAGGTTTTTTATTTCTCTTGATTCATGCTAACACTTTTAGCCTTCTATTTTTGTGATCTATTGTTTGTCTTATGTTAATTTGGGAAGTTGTAATGATACCAACGGAGTATAAGTTATCTTTTCAGTTTGAACCGTAAACAACAGTGGGCAATAAGCAAATCTTGTAGGCCCTTGTCATTGCATACTAAATGTCTGCATCAACTCCAAATTGTTGAATAATACTTGTAAATTGGTACTTTATGATACACTTGTTTAAAAATTGTTTCTCGTCTCCAATAAAAAGTTGATGCACACCCAGCTTGCCACATGTAAAAAGTCCCATAATTCAATAGAGTTGGAATGAGGAAATGATTTGAAGATTCTTTCTTTAGCACAACGTATAATATTTTCATGACTCAATGTCTGTGTTATAACAGGGAAGCATGTACAGCAAGTCCAGTCCCAGAAGCACAAGCAAATGAAGTAATTTTGCCTGTTGTCATATTTATTGACGTGTGCAGTGCAGAGCAGATCCGTTTAGTGCCCGACAAATGTATAGTTCTACCTTTACGATATAAGGTGATATTTACTCTTATATCATATTGATATATTAACCATGTTGGTACAGTTATATCTGTTTGTAAAAGACTGCACAAGCTAGTTATGACTCTTAAAGCCCCTATGAGAGCTGTGGGTCCCCTGCTGACTGCTATCCGCAAGATTCAACCCTCTCCTGAGCATTTAACGCCCTTACATCCGGATTTTCTTCAAGTCTGTTTGTCAGCTAAGTGTTATAAAATTGGTTATAGCATTTTGGAGGATGATATATATGAAGTTGACCAACCAAGAGACTTTTTCTTGTATTGCTACTACGGGTGAGTTATATTGTTTTTATTTAGGGAATACTAAAAGCATACCCCTTACATATTTCATGTATTAACTGATGTCAAGTGAAATTGCAAATTATTTATTCCTACACTGGAAGAATTTACCAGTAAAGAATGTTGCTAACGTTTTGTTATGTTTGGTTATCTGCCAGAGGGATGATTTGCATAGGACAAAAACGTTTTGCCAAAGCATTGGAGCTCTTCCACAATGTGTGTCAATCCGTTATTGCTTATCTTTTAATCAACTTATTTTTTTAATTTTTTTCTCTTATGCATGCATAATTTAAGGGCAAACTTGCTTGACCTTTTTATGATATATATCATTTTTCTTTACAGGTGGTAACTGCTCCTATGTCTTCCATGAATGCTATAGCTGTCGAAGCATACAAGAAATACATACTGGTTTCACTCATTCACCTTCGCCAGGTGTGTGTGTGTGTGTTTCATACGTATGAATATGAGCTCCAAAAAATATATATTGGTTCATGATGCATAGGCCATCAGTGTTAAATAATGTGCAAATTTATTTGTTTGTTGGTATTCAGAACATGAATATTATTTGCAGGAATATTATGCATTTCTTCTCTTATATTACGTAAACTGTATGCGTATAATAAGTTTAGCAACGTTAATAATAGCGTTGTTAATGAATGCAGTTTTCTTCCACTTTCCCTAAGTATACATCTTCAGTTGCTCAAAGGAATCTAAAGAACTTCTCTCAGGTGATTTCTAGCATCCCCGTTGATAAAATATAGTTACTCGATCTCATAGATACATATAGAATTCTGCGGAAAGCCGTATTCGATGAAAGTCGTATGTACGGCTTGGAGGGAGAACTTTTATATCTTTCGAGATCCACCCTACAATATGGGGTAAAAAAAGCCAAAATAAGTTATTTTAGCCCTTATAAAAAGAACTTTTCTTTTCTTTTTTGGTTATGCATATTTATATTAAACCGTATCTGTTTGATTTACCTGAATACTGATGTAAATAAAATATTCATGTGCCTGACTACCGTCTCGTAAAAGCAAACACTATACAACTATTAGGCTCATACAACCATGCATTTTGTATCTCACATATGCTTTAATAGCACCCTAAACAGGCCTGCGAGCCATATAACTTTCTTATCATCGTGATAAATTGTTTTTTTTTTTGTTCCAAGTAGCCCTACATTGAGTTGGCAAATAGTTACAGCACTGGAAATATTACAGAGCTCCAGGCATTTGTCCAAGCAAACCAAGAGAAATTTGAGAATGTAAGTTCTAATGTTCCATATTCTCTTTCAAAATGTAGCTTGTAGAGATAGAAATTTTGATTCGTTTACCTAATGGGTCAGTTTGGGTTTGTACATCTCATACCGGTCAGATAAGTCAAATATAAAAAATGACTAATAGGGGAACCTTGTCATATGGGTCAAACGGGTGACTGTCACCCAAAGTCTATTTTCGATGCATGTGTGTCCTAAATCATTTTTTATTTAAAGATCTATATTGTTTTTGTAATAATATTTTTTTTAAAATCCTAGTTAACATCATTATAGTCAAAGTCGCAAGGCACAAAAAAATCGCACACCTAAGACAAAAGAAGTGCACGAAAGACAAAAAAAATGAGCAAAAATAGGGAAAATAAAAAATATAGCAGGCATAAAATATCAACACCATTCCACAAATATTATAAAAAAGGTAATAGATTTAGCAACTAGAATCATCTAATTACTACCAAAAATTCAAAACCGACAACAATTTAAAAGAAATCAGCTAACCCTAAATTTAATCAAATCTTCATCTGGTTGTGATTATTAAAATCGTAATAATTACTTAATAAACAATTTACAATAATTTTTATTTGCAGGGAAACAATCTTGGATTGGTAAAGCAGGTTGTCTCATCTATGTACAAGAGGAACATTCAGAGGTTGACCCAGACATATTTGACTTTATCGCTTCAAGACATTGCCAACACTGCACAGATAAATACCCCTAAGGAAGCTGAAATGCATGTACTTGAAATGGTAAGTGTAATATAAACACATATATTTTGGAAAACCGTAAATCTCATCTAACTTCTATTTGATGGTTTTTAAATTGTTTTCCTTTTTTGCATTTTATCGGAAGATCGAGGATGGCGAGATCTATGCAACTATCAACCAGAAAGATGGAATGGTTAGATTTCTTGAGGACCCTGAGCAATATAAAACGTGTGAGATGATTGAGCATATTGATTCATCAATCCAAAGGTATGATTGAACATTTTGATTTGTTTTCTGCTTTTTTTGTTGTTTTACATAGCTGGATCTTTGTTGAATTGTGTCAGAATCATGAAACTGTCAAAGAAACTGACAACAATGGATGAATCTATGTCTTGTGACCCCCTTTATCTGTCCAAGGTATAGTTTCTTGATCTCGCTACAAAAAACTTCATGAACAACTCGAAGTCGATTGTGAATGGATTTTTCTGGAACCTTATTTTATGCTTGTACTTCAGGTTGGGAGAGAACGTCAACGATTTGACTTTGATGATTTTGATAATGTTCCGCAAAAGTTCAACTTATGAGAGACGGTTGAATGCAGTTTACAAGAGAGGGTACTTGCAATCATATTGCTTCATTTCACATTTTGTTGTCACTGAGACGTATGCAGAGGACACTAAAACCTCTTGAATGAAGTACAGTATATGCAAAATGTTATTAGTATTGGCCTTTTGTTCAGTCTGTTGAATGGGTTAATTGGTTGGAATTAGTTAATGATTTTACGTTTTGTTTTGGAGGTAACTAGATTTGGCATATTTTACAAAGTGTTATGTTTATTTTCGCTTGCCTTGAAAATCACAAAAAAAAAAAAAAGATTAAATTTTAATAGTTTGTGGGATGGTAGCATTTAAAGTCTTAAACAAATGCTAACCATGGTAAGAACTATGTTGCAAATTAATATTCAAGCAACAATATGATAACTATAATAATTAGAGGTAGGTGAAAAATTGAATAACCAAATAATACATGAAGTAATTGAAACTGAACCGATTGAAAAACCAAAGATAAACGAATTTAGGATTAGGTCATGGTAACAGGTATAAATAAACAAATTAGTGGAACCAAAACTAAATCCATCTTTATATTTTTTTAAAGTAATACGACCAACAAAAGCTCGATCATCCGGGTAAACCTAATGGCAAAAAGACCACCCACGCCCCCGCAAATGGTGCTGGTGACCTCGCCCGTCACCGTTTAGAGGAGACCTGCCACCCAAAACTTACTATAGTAAAACCCTTAACTCAACCAAGAGCATTTTTGCTCCACTCAAGACTCAAAACCCATGATCTCCACTTTAAAAGGTTATGAGGCTACAAATGCTCTTCGTTAATATCTTGTATATTAGTTTCCATTTATTATTCTGTCAAAAAAATGTTAATATCTTATTCAAACAAGATATAGTTACCTATATAGTGATTAACAACTATTTGTTTGTGAGTAAAAATTGATATTTAATTTTTCTACACTTTTCATGCTTATATATTTCTATTCTTTTACAACTTTGTCAAGTCATTTTTTTTATTTTACCCCCAACATTATTGTAATTTTAACTTTGGTACCTTACTTTTTATCTTTTACAAATTTGTCGTTTTACGTTTTGGTCTAGATTTTTCAAGTTAACACGCTATAGCGGGCGTGTGTGGTTCAATTTTTTTTTTTTTTTTTGCGGTTTCACGGCTCCATAGCAATGCGCGAGTTCTATTAGTTATTATCTTCTATGTTTACGTTTCGGATTAAGTTTTGCGATCTACACGCTACAACGCGCGTGCGCGGTTCAAAATTTAAGTCTACCTTTTATTTGATTTAATAATCCCGCCGCAAAACACAAATCCTAAATACTAGTTAAATTTATTAGCTGAAATTATATTAAAACTATCCACATTCAAATTGGTGGTTAACTGAATTAATATAATCATTTATAATACAAACCAAAACGTACAAAAATTTAAAAAACCAATACATAGGTTATGTATATTTTGATATAAACTCATAAATGAACATACCAATGCTCACTGCAAATTCGATTATTTTACAACAAAAACAGAAGCAAGAGTGTTCTTTCTGAAGTAGTTCTCAAGTAGAATAGTCTGTGAAGAAGCACATATAATATGATTACAAAGACCACCTTCAAATTCGATCTAATACACACAAAAAATAAATCGATTGCTATATGCTTAAAAAAACTACCAACTGTAAAACAAACAAACAAACCCCACACCCACAAAATTTCCATCCATGAAAAAGGCCTATTGAACCTTGGGGTTTCTATCTTTACACAAAGCATGCCATTCTTGTAAGACCGCGGTTTGAAGAGCTCGATGTTCCACCTCCTCAGGTGTCAATTCAAATAACGTTGTGGGCCCCTTCTTTTTCTTCTTCTCACTTTCCTTCTTATCATCATCCTCTTCGTCTTCATCATCATCGTTTATGTCTTCTTCAATTTTGGGGGACTTAGGTGGCGGCTGAGCCGCCTTTAGAATGGCTATACGTTCCATGGATATCCGTAAACGCTCGCCGGCAGCCACCTTCACTTCGTCTTCCGGCATGTATTCAACACCTCCATCGGTTAGGTCATCGCACCATGACTGTAGGTCTGAACCGACTTCTTTTATTATGGCTGCATCTGATGCTCGAACCACGAATTTGCATATCATAGCGGTGGTTTCGTCCCCCAGGTCCACATTTCTGCTTACTTCACTTGCACCGAATATCATCATCCCTAAGAAACCTCCATGCCATGTTTTTGCAGCAAAGCATAGCTGTTCACACCAATATACTATTTTATTTGTAATTTCAAAACTGGATAATTTTTTATTGAGTGAATTTGGCGATGTGGTAATGTCAGAACAGTAACTAAAAGATGCTGGTAGAGTAGTCTGAATAATTACATTTAATAAGATAATATCCCGAGGTGATGATTAAATATTTTAGAAATCGTTTCTTGCTTACATAGCAATTTTTCTAATGAGGTGGCTTATCACTAACAACCAGCCGTTTTTTAATTAGGTGTGTTGCCACATCATCAACATAGAATTTAAAGCCAAGTATATATTTCAAAGATTTTGTCAATTGCCATTCAATTCCTTCTAGAGGTTTTAATGAAGCGAGTTCAGTGAAACCGGATTGAACAGGAAACATTCTAGAGAAAACCCGGTCCGGTTCTGGTTCTGGACCACACCAAACTGAGAATCTGTTAATGATTATATCCCCGACCTCTTGAACCGAGAACCAGACCCAATATATCCTGTAGCGGTTAGGTCCTTTGGTTTGGTCTGTCCGAACTAATTTTTGAGCACCCTCAGAAATTAGAAGTATGCAAAGTCAGTCCCAGACCGAACCGGAGGTTCTGTACAGTCCGGTTCTCAGTCCACGATATAAAATATATTTGGTCCCCAATCCAATCCGGTCAGGTTTAGTGCCAATCCAGTCCATAACCCTGATTTTTTTTAGTAATATGACATGGTTTAGGCAGTGAATATGGTTCTAGCCCAGTTAGAGACCTAACCAGTTCTAAACTGGTATTGACCGGACACAGAAAAAGGGTATGGTTCTCGGTTTCAGTATTACCAACTTTTTTTAAAATTTCAGTTAGGTGCCAGTTCAATCCAGTCCGACCTGATTTTGGAGCATTGCACACCTAGAAGAAACGAAAAGAACACGACAAACTTGCCTGGAAGCCAGCAACAGTCCGGATAATGTGAGAACAGACCCTGTGAAAAGGCTTGGAAGAAAGAGATCTGAGCCCACTCAAAAAAGGAGAAGAACCGTATTGCTGGGCAGCAGTGGCTTTAAACCCGCTACCTTCATATGTATAAGTACCTGTGAATTCCACCATAGCAGGTAGACTAGGCCACAGGCGAAAATACTCCACAGGTGAGATTTTATGGGGCAAAAGAAGCTCTGTTAGTGGAATCTTGTACGGCTGGCATCGCATGATGACTGGATCTCCTAATTCTGGCTTTGCGCTTCTTTTTTGTCTGATGATTTGTTGATCTTCTTCTGCGTAGTCGCCTACGTTTCCCGGAATATCGTTACCCGCAAACGGGTAGTACAAGACTTGTACCCAAAGAGCACATCTTTCAAAGTGAGACACACCTAAAGTCACACTGCATAATACTGGTTCCTGCATAACACATTTTCCGTACTTAGAGAAGAACACAATCTACCTAAGAATTATACCAATAATCAAATCAATTATATTAGCTAGCGTATATATATAGTAATGATTTGTTTAGTTTGATAGGGATTTATATTATATTGAGAGGAAACCTCGCTGTAAGGTGTATGCACATGCACTCCCCTCGGGTTGATCACTGGAACGCCCTAAAAAGGATTTTACGGTACACTCAGGGCATCTCTGATCTTGGTTTACTTTTAGGACCAACGCCAGGGTTATCATTGCTTGCCTACACCGATGCTGACTGGGCTGGATGTCCCGACACTCGCCGTTCAACTTCCGGCTACTGTGTTTATCTCAGGGACAATCTTATTCCTGGTCTTCCAAACGTCAGTCTACCATCTCCCGCTCCAGTGCAGAAGCTGAAAACCGAGGTGTCGCTAATGTCGTAGCTGAAATTTGTTGGCTTCGAAACCTGCTCCTTGAGTTGCACCGTCCGCTCTCACGTGCAACCTTAATCTATTGCGACAACGTTAGTGCAATTTACTTATCTGGAAATCCGGTTCATCATCAGCGTACAAAACATATTGAACTGGATATTCACTTTGTTCGGGAACATGTTCAGCGCGGTAATGTTCGTATCCTCCATGTGCCATCCCGTTATCAGATTGCAGATATCTTCACCAAAGGGCTCCCGCGGATCTTATTTGAAGACTTTCGGTCCAGTCTCAGCATCCGCTCTCCTCCCGCTTCGACTGCGGGGTGTATTAGCTGGCTTATATATATAGTAATGATTTGTTTAGTTTGATAGGGATTTATATTATATTGAGAGGAGATCTCGCTGTAAGGTGTATATATTCAGATTATTGTAAATCAATAGAAATCACGTGGAATACCAATCTTATAAATTATACGAATTTGTATATAATTAACAAGGCTAAGTGATACCTGAGAATTAAGATCACGCAATTGTCGAACTGCTTGAGGAGATCCATCCATGAAATATGAGGCACCAGACAACCCAACGCGAATATCCACCCGATTGAGTTCGATGTCTGTCAAGTTTAAAACCTACAACAAATTGACAAAGCACAAGTATGAATAATTCAATGCATTATGAAGTTATATGTGTCTATAAACTTCTAGATGCATCTAGAGTAGTTAGAACCTTCAAATGAAGTGTGATTCTTCCATCATTAGGATCTGACAAGTGATATGCTTCAACATAGCAAGGATCACTACTACCAGTTAATGTATGTGCATTTGGAGGTATCTTTAGTGAAGTGGTGTCAGCTCGTTTGGTCAACAACAAAGTCAACTCACTAGGGTCAGGTCTCCATAGTTCTAGAATAGCCTTATGAACTAATCCTTCCAACTTTCGATCTTGAGCTGCAGAAGCTTCATAAAACTGAACCGTTAGTTTGTGATGACTGAACGGGTAATCTCCTCTTGCTTCACTAACACCAGCCCACCTGTAACAAAATCATAAGATAACCACATAAATTTTTGAATAGGTCTTATCTTAAAAAGGAAAGAGGTATATGTTTGTAAGGTTAGAATTAGATGCTCACTTGTCATCGGAATGATTAGAAACGTATTTAATTCTCTGCAGTATCATACGAGCTTGATGTTTGTTAACAGAATCGGTCAACGGGTCAGCCCTGAACTCTTCTAGCTCCTTGATGAGCAACTGGCCTGCCCTAGCATTACGTGATCCTAATCTTTGAGCACATAAGAGAACTGCTTGAATATCTTGCAGCTTATTTGTTTCAGTGGCAGATGAGTCGGCGTTGAATAAGATTTTGTGTATCTTTGATATGATGATGTTGAGTGCATCATCTGGGTCATCGGCTAAAAGAGGATCTAAACCTTCTAAGTCAATGTGTTCTGATATTGCCCAAATAAGCCGGGCAGCAATTCTAGGAGAGTTCACCTGCCAAATTCACATATATATTCCACACATAAGAAGAAAACTGGAATTCATAATCCATATGAAGGGTTAAGTTATTCTACAAAGACTCCTAATTGTAAGAAGTGTAAGAAGCCACCAGAGAGCGACAAGTGTCCTAGGAGGATTAAAGTGAGAAGGGTAATTTTGTCTACAAGAGGAGAGAGAATATGCACATGCAAGTCACATGCTATTTCCCCTCCAATTTTTAAACGTCCGTAACTTTTTTATACATCATTTGTTTTAAAAAAAACTATACCATAAAATTAAGCGTTTCTTATCTTTAATATGAGTACCATATTGTTATATTTTTCAAAAAAAAATTCAAAAACCCAGTTGTTTATGACACAATGGACATGACGTAAAACACAATGTAAAGTAGAGTAAAAACACAATCAATGACAACAGATAAAGACACAATGGACAACAGATTAAAACACAATGACCATGACCTTGACGTATAACACAATGGCCATAATGTAAACACAATAGGTATCAAACTAAATAAAATCACAATTGATGACAACAGATAAAAGAGACAATTGATAACAGATAAAAGACACAATGGAGAGCATATGAAGATACAATGGAAAACAAACTAAAAACACAATACACAACAAACTAAAACACAATTAACAAGAAACTAAAACACAATGGATAACAAATTAAACACAATGACCTGAACAAATAACACAATTTATAGAAAAGCCAGATATAACATCATCTTCATTGTGTCATATATTGTGTTATAGGTTCTTATAAAACATACACATGCAAAAACCCGAAAACCTAAACCTCCCACTCCCACCCCCACCCAAAAACCTAAACACCCCCCCCCCCCACACACACAAAAAAAAACTATACCTCACCAAAAACCCCCCAAAAAACCTAACCCCCAACCCCCCCCCCCCCCACCCAACCCAAGCTAAAATGCTAAAAACTAACCCCCCCCCCCCCCCCAAAAAAAAAAAAAACCTACACCCCCCCCCCCCCTCAAAAACCTAACACCCCCACCCCACCCCAAGACCCAGTTAAAAGACACAATGACGTGAACCTTTAACACAATGCAAAGAAAACCCAGTAAAATTGAAAATTTTTATTTTATTTTTATACGACAATATGGTGCTCATATTAAAGAAAAAAAACGCTCGTTATTATGGTGAAGTTTTTTAAAAAAAAAATTCGTATGAAAAAGTTATGGACGTTTTAAATCGATGGGGAATTGGCATGTGCCTTGCATGTGGAGAGAGAAAATCCATAAATGTAGGATTTCTTTTATGCCCTTCTATGTCTTCTTTTTCTCACAATTAATCTCACCCCTCCAAATCTAAGATCAATGGACTAAAATCCTTCTTACCCTTCTTACAATAAGAGTCCTTTGTATTTGATCATTTCTCTCCAAATGAAATGGATATAGGATGACATCACAACTGAAGCAATTTAGCATTTGGGATTAACTGATTAAGTTCACTATAAGTTCCAAGTTTCCATGTAAATCCTTCTAGAGTTCATTATATAATATTAAACCTTTCAAAACACTAAAAAAATTCATCTTTAGCAATTCTATAGTAAGTAAAATTAAACTAATTATTCATAAGTCTGTTTAAGTGCTTAAACGAATAGAAAACAACATTACTACTATGATTCATCGAAATTTCTTTTCATTTTTTGGTGAACATAGTATTATAAGTGATTAACTAATTATTTCATTTATTTACTATTAAAAGGGTACTTTTAGTTTTAGAAAGAGTACATACAGCATTATGAAATTTAGAAGGATATGCATGAAACTTAAATTTTTGAACATTCAAACTTGCACAAACCTCAAGCAGATCATTTACAAGTTGTCTTTGCAAATTTTGTAAGCGAGTTTCATTCAAGATCTGATCTAGAGATGCCCCATCTTTGACTCTTTTGACCCCACCCCTGGTATCAAAAATGTGGCAAAGCCTAACCAACAACTTCAGGTAACAATCAACAGCATAAGTTCGGCCTTCACAATCCCATTTTACACAAGGTCGACACACTTCCACCACTTCTAAAGCCGGTTCGGTCCAGTTTAATGCACCATAACCAGTTCCATAAGCCAGTGCTCCGATCACTCTACTCTCCATACCTGAATTCTTTTGTTCAGGCAATGGCAGTGACAGCTGAAAACAGCTTTCAACCAAAGTGGCTACTAATTCTTCTCTAAATAAACTCTTGCTCGCGACAGTGTTGAGGTCATCTCTGATTCTGGCATCCTCAAAAAGTGATGCGATGTCTGTTCCAGGAAGAGGTTTTTGACCTCTTCTAACACTTTCTTTCGCAAAAAGATCAACACAGAGAGCGGTACGACAGATGCATGCTAAAGCATGCATTCGATCGGATTCTGCTCTTAAGTTTCTCACCATGAGAAGCAGCCTTTTAAATAATGAAACCTGAATCCATAAACAAATACATTGTATTAACATTAATTTGTATTCTTCTTGTGCAGACAGTATTAAGAAGAGTCACCAAAAACTTCAACTGATCGATAATAAATCAAAACTGACTGCTAGTAAACTTCCACTGCAAAATTATGATACTACTAACATTGACCTTTCACCAAGGATTAACAAAAGCCACAATGAATTAAGGGAAGATCCTTGTGTAACCAGTTTACCTATACTACAGGATTGTGATATGTGGTGAATTATGTATTTATGTTGCCACTTGGCCAGTCTAATACTAGATAGATAATAAGAACGTGTACAGTATGTTGTGTGGTAATAAACTTATCATCTGTTTTTAAGAAATTAAATTAGGTACGTATACCTGCTCGGGAACACCCACAAAAATAATGTACTTATAACATAGGACTGGGTACTGGTAGTACCAATTTGTTTTTGGGTAAAGGGGACGGAACCCCGGTAAGATTTTATATTGTATCTCCATGATAAACAGGATAGACTCTTATTATATTATAACGTGTATCTCAATACTCAATATTATACAGAGATTATTATCAAATCCAGTCAATCAGTTGGCCTTAGATCCTAGTTGATTTCAGTTGTGATGAAGCATGTTGATAAACCATTTTTTATCCAGTCTCGTGTGTATAATGTTTTAAACAAGCAATTCAGCAACTAGCTGTCTAGCATTAAGGTTGTCATCTCTTCACTAGAACTAGTATACCTGGATCTTAGATTATCAATACGTGACCTATGGTTTTGTTTACCTAGTGCTGCATATCATGACTGAAACTAATAACCGTTGCACGTGTAATACAGAGTGCGGGAAGTAGTTGCACAAACCTGCATACTGAGATCGAGGAGATGTAGGTTGGTAACAACAGCTCTAACGATACTCTCTCTAGCAGAAGAAAACTCTTGTCTGTCCCAAAGTGTGAGAATTGCAATAATTGATGCTGAAGCCCACTCAGGCTTGCCACCAGGAACATCAGCCAAATACAGCATGTTAATCCCCACCTCGAATATCAACGCTGGGTCTAACGAAGACGCCAAAAAGGGTGCCAAATGAGTGACCACATCCGACACTCCAACAAACCTCTCCGCCTTACTCGAATCCAAACTACCCGCATTTGTTTTCTTCGAAGACCTCGATAGCTTCTGAAAAGCCTCAATCGAGCCAGACGCAACAGATTTCACAGCATAAACAAGCGGATACACAGTAGCCCGAAAACTCTCAACCGGAAGAATCAACGACCTCGCCATCAACGCATTCCGCCTCTTCCAAACAAACTCCACCATCGACGACACCCAATTCGACCTAATCGCAACAGAATTCTCACTATCCACAAGCTTATCCCCAGCCAACCTACTCATCCTCTTAGATTCAAACTCCTGAAACAACCTCCCAACCGATTCAAACGCCACCTTCGAAACATTATCTGCTTTATCCAACATATTCTCCCCAATCCTATTCCACCAATTCGACACCTTATCCAACAAATTAATATTATTCTCACACAAAGTCACCAAATCATCACGAGCAAGCACACAACCTAGGGTTTCCGTAACCGAAAACCGCAAATTATCACTACTAGAATCAAAACAGCTAGATATTTCCTTATTACTATCAGTAATAAGCTTGCCTAACCTATACGACGGTATAGCAGCAAGTATAGATACAGCGGCAGCAGTGACGTCAGGATCCGGAAACTCCAGATCGTTGTGAATGCCGGTGCAAACGATCTCCCATAGATCTGTGGTGAGACGAGTGGATCGGATGAGGTCAAATGCGAGCTTTTTGGAGACGGCGGAGGCCGGAGAAGCGACGATCTCTTCGACGGCGGACTTAGCGATGACGGAGATGTCACGGCCGGCGGCGGATTGTTGGAGTGCTTGCAGTAGGGCTCCGGATTGACGGAGAGCGTCGTTGGAGCGGAGATCCGCTTGGATCTGTGCGAAGAGGATGTCCATTAGCGTGTGTTGAAAGTTAGGGTTACGAGCATGGAGGAGAGGAATATGCCGGTGACGGAGAGAAAGTGGAAGTTGTGATTCCGGTTATAGCTGTTGGTTGTGTTATGACACCGGTGTCTCAACTGCTGAAAATATTTTTGATACTGAAACGCCGTCGTTGGATTTGTATGGTTAGGCATACCCATTACCCCGTGGTTAATAATACTATTTTTTTATGAAAATTACATGTCTTTTTTATATCACTCTAGGGGAACCGAGGCGCTCCCGTAAATTCGAGGTGAGGCGTTGGTTCCCCAGGTTAGAGTGATGTATCTTCGCAAGTGGGTTGATCATCACGGGCTAGATAGGAAAAATTGTTGTTTCACTTGGCATGTGGCAATATCACAAGATGTGGTTAGTTGTTGCTGGAAGGAAGTGTGGGAAATTTCTTGAGAAGTGATAGCGGTTTCAAGTGATGAGTTGGAACACTATCGCAATTGATTTGATCTCGTGGGTGTTCAAGTGATGGAGATGAAGTGGCTCGATGGGATTGGTTGCTGATGAGGGTTCAAGCGATAAAGATGAGGAGTGTCATGTTTCTCCTTATAGGGTGTCACCATGCATTTGCATGTCAAGTTACTCTAAAATGTTGTGGAATAAAACGCAAGTAAAATGGTGTAGCAGTGTGTGTATTCGGTGCACAAAGTGCCAACAATGGATATTCAATCAACCCTACTAAAGCATGACTAATATATAAATATGATGCTTCACTTACTATGTAAGTATGGGATCTATAGTTAAACACTAGTATAAAACACCTAAAAGATGATGTATTTTTTTTCGTTAAAGAAAGTGTCAAAATGGGTATTCAACCAATAACTCACGGAAGGGAAAAACATACCTTTGAGTTGTTATAATAACTAAAGTTGAGGTTGAGAGATTTGATTTTGAGAGATAAAAGGAAACATACACCGCTGTTAACAGACGCCAATATGGATTGCTGGAAGGAGTTGTTGAAGGAAGCATGAGGTGTTTAGGGAAGCTCGAAGTGAAGTAGATTAGTGGTGAATCAACAATGGAGTCTTTGACCAATTTGACATATCTTTTAGGAGTATTAAAATAATGATTGGTTCTATCGACTTTACACTTTGTATTTGTTATGGGTGAATATTTCGCTTAACATTCTGGGCCAAAGCTGATCACCAGGGATAATTAATAGGTTTGATATCCTGAATCCATTCCTTATATTTAACTGACCCATTTCTTGCACGTGTTGTTTAACTTATGCAGGGAATGGATAAATAAGACCAAGTCAAGCAGTTGAAGAAGTGATCGTTGGTCATCGTTGAAGAAGTCACCAACATTCACAAGAGAATGTTCGAAGCATCCCAAGGATTTCGGGATATTAGTTAGCATTTTCTCATTATATAAAGAGGTTGTCAATTAGAATGTTACGCACTCTTATTGCACACTTATACGTTGATTAACACTCTATCTTGCAGATAAGGATGAGCTCGGTACCAACCGGTACTCCCAAAAATAGGTACCGGTACCGAAATACCTGGTACGGTTCGGTACAGGTATTTGAGTGTATATACGTGAAAACTTCAAAAGTGGGTACCGAAAATGTTTCTGTTCATGAAATTCGGTAGCGATACACGGTGCCATTTGCTCATCCCTACTTGCAGCTCACTTACAATCACAACAACATTCATAAGAATACGTTTCGTTACAATCCACGATTTGTGAATACAAAACAAGATTAACACAATTAGCACGATTGTTCAAATATTCAAATATAAACGCAATGATTCACAAATTAAAATAATGTATCAGAAACCCTAGAATCTTACAAAGTCTACATTGGGGTGAAACCTAGGGAGTTAGCCACTCCTGGATTGTATAACTTGAAATACAGGCGAGAAGCTTGAAGAAAAGCGCATTCTATCTTGTATTTCTGTATAAATGTTGGGAGTGCTCTAGGATCATAGATGATGATTAAAACGATCCCCAATGATGATGATATGAAACTCCCATAGTTTGAAAATCTACAATAATTGCTCAATCAGACTTAGTTGTGCATTTGACTGAAATCCAACGAACTTCACTAGGAGACGCCGACAATGTTTAAGCCTGTCGGCGACGGGATAACTCTGTCGACGGAACACTCTACTGCCTACGACAGCATTGACGGAGCAATAAGTTGTTGGCGACGGGCCAATTTATCCCGAATATCCGTTTTCTTTCGTTTCTTCTTATCGGACCCTCCTAGCTCCATTCCAAAGCCTCGGTTAACTTCTGAAATGCACCTTAAACCTTTAAAGATGTGCAAAACGCAAACCCTATCAAAGTAGATCACCATAGAACCAAAATTAACATAAAACGCGAATTTAAACACGAGAAACTATACGTGCAAGCAGTAACAAATGCTCCATGTAACCATATATCTATAATCACGTACCATATGTAACAAACATAATGTCACGTGGTTATGTATTAGTACATAATTACATTATTATAGTTTTTTTAGTGTATAATGTTTTTAACTAAAGTTATGCTTATTACATGATTATACATTCAATAGATAGAGAACTTAATTGTTTTTATGTTATTATGTGATTACAGATGTACTTCTACATTGAGCTTTTGTTATTACTTTGCATACATGGCACGCAATTATTGCATTGAGTATTTGTTACTACTTTTGTACACATGGTACATGATTCTAGATTTAGGTATACATTTGAGTATCTGGAATGTGATTTAGGTATTTATTGATCATTTGGTACACAATTACAAATGCAGTGTTACATTGAGAATTTATTACTGCTTGTACATAAGGTACGTGATTTAGGTATTCATTGATTATGTACCACGTAACATTACACAATCACATGATTTAGATACACAATCATGTTATTTACAACATTGCCAGCGTGTTATTGAGAATCGTTGATCTTGGAAATGGATGGCTGTGGATTACCGCCTACACGTCATACTCAAAAGTTGTCTTTTATAGGAGACGACCTCTACATATAATTTATTGTAATTATATTTGGTAAGTTAAAAACTACGGTTAGATGAGTTTTTCTTATAGTTATTATGTTGTAATGTCAAAAATAGTTGGTTAATGATAAACTATTAATGAGACATGCTGTAGTGAGATTTTAGTGGGTATTGGTTTGATTAGTTACCTTACTATTTTATTTAAAATTTTTTGTAAAACATATTAAGAAAAAACCATCGAAAGGCCCAATATGTGATTTTGGGCTCAACCATGTCGATAGCCCAACCCTTGAAAGTCTAGGAGCCCACCCAAATTCCGTGATGGTAGAACGAGCCACGAGGCTCGCGAGATCGAAGATTTGAAATTTCTTTGCGTCTCAATTCTTCATTGTTGCATCCATCTGCACCGGCTAAACGCTGCTGTTTCATTTCATCTCTGCCGACGACTACCTGTGAGTGTCTGACCTTATGTTCCATTTTTTACATTCAGTTGATGCCCTAGGGTTTGATCGTATGTGCGAGTTGTAGGATATCGTTGTTTAATCGACCTTGTTTTGATTGATTTGTCCCGATTACGTCTATATGTTCCGTGAAGCATGTGAAATCTGAAATTAGGTATGCATTTATGATTCTAGCTTTGTTGTTCGAACACGTTTGCAATTCATTTCGTAGCTTATAGAGCTGTGTTATTGTTATAGGTTAAAAAAATTAGTGTATGAGATTAGTAATGAACAACCTAGGGATATTTAAATTTGAATTCGAATCGAAACAGACATGGATCATTGGATTGTGTTGTGTCTCGAATAAGTTTATTGGTAGCACTTGTAGCAAAGGTGTTCTTCACGAAAGTGTTAGTTTTTTTATTCAGTTTTGAAGCTTAAAAACTGATTCGAGATCTGGAGTGAAATACGTGTGTACGGCATCTTAGTTGAAGCCGGTGTCGTTGACCTACATGAGAGTTATGGGCTCATGAGGAATGTTCTACCTCGTGGCACATGTACGTTGGGTACGGAGAAGTAGAGAAACCCTAAGTGTGCTTGCAATTCAGGATGTGTGAACTTCCAGGAACTTTGGAAGTTTCCATTTGGGGAATTAAGAACAAATTCATGAGCTTCTTGTGTACAAAACATTCCTCATCGTTCATTCACATGAAAGATTATAGGCTCTTTAGGAAAGTTCGTTCTCAAATACCATAAATGTGTTTTGGGCGAATTGGTAGTGGATGAGAGGAGAACTCCACACGTAATCGTTTTCGGGTGGTAGCAACTGGCCAACTGCTATGTTTAAAAAGCACGGGGGATAGCGTCCCAAGAGATGATGCGAGAGGGAAGCCGCACACATTACATACTCGAAGCACACTTCTTTTCTAAAAAGTTTTAAATTGTTTATAACCCAATACGTGAAACAAGTTAACACACATCTTACAACAATAACAACTAGAAAACTAATGTGTGTATTGTGCGTATTAATTTTGGACCAAAATCAATGCAATTAAAAGCACCCTAGAGGCCATGTCATAAAAGAATGAGAAGCATATAAGTTTAGTGTCCACTTGAATAAAACTATATTTTTAAGGATGGAAATTGTAATTTCGTGAAAAGGAAAATTAAAAAAAATAATAAATAAGTCATTAAGTGAATAACCTGATATCTTAATTATCAGTTTGTCACACTTTCATCTCCATCTCTATAATACCCCTCCCGCCTCATCTCTATCCGTCCTTTCCAGTTTTTAGTTTTAAGTTTTGTAAGCTTTGATTGGATACACAAGCGACCGGTCCGTTCATTTGCGATCAGTAGAAGCGACCGTATGAAGCTCGTCAAAGCGCACAGCATCTGTACCTATCTTGCCTGCAATCGATTGAAGGGCAGCAGCTGTTACTTGAGGTCTTCTTGGGACTAGGCGTGTTCAGGCGCCTTTTTGTTACAATACAAAGCAATTCAGAATGGGTGACTCTTGGCAAATATTCACTCGGGTAACCAAAAACAAATTCATGAGCTCTTTGTGTGCAAAGACTACCACATTGGTTGGTATTAGTAGGGGCATTACTCTTGCTGTTGTTTACTTTTGGACTCTGTATTTACTTGACATTTCGTCTATATATTGTTATTGCTGTATAATTGGTAATACTAGTTACTGTAGGGATTCATTATAGGTTAACATAAAATTCTAATGAACGGGTTTACAGGAAATTATCTAAAATGGCTGGTGGTAGGGGAATTTACCACTTGCTGAGGGGGAGGCTTCATTCTCGTATCGCTGTAAGCATTATCCTTTACTTTATTGGCTTTTGTATACATCATCTGTTTCTACTGTAGCGCCTATATGTGTGGGTGTGTAATGGGGTTGATAAAAGTTGTATCTTTGTTTCTTTTACTGATATCGTAACTACTGATTGCTGACATGTTCTTAAAACTCCAGGCACCGCCAGCTGTATCGTCTGTGATTTCAAAGACGGACCAGGATGGAGCGGGTTCTGCTGGCGCGAAGTCACTGAGGGCAATGGCTCTGCTTGGAGCAGGTCTATCCGGGATTTTAAGTTTTACAACTATTGCAGCTGCTGATGAAGCTGAGCATGGTTTGGAATCTCCAAGCTACCCTTGGCCTCACCAAGGCATTCTTAGTTCATATGACCATGCTTCGTTAGTTCCTTTTCTACCTTTTCATGCAGTCATGTTTTTTTTATACTTCAGACCATTTAATCAGCTTGAAACCTATTTGAAGTTAACTTGGTAAAAAATTAAGAAGCCCTAAGTTCATTCCTTCAACGTATATTGAAGGAATGACGAGAAAGTCTTTAATATATTGAAGATAAAACAATTTATGCTTAAACATGGTGACACTCAATTATAGATATATTATTATGTTTGAAAAAAGACTTCAGGGCATTTCCGTCATTTGACATGTATTTGGTTCAACTTAGTTTCAATTGAACAGGATACATAGTTGGGTATGTGGGTGACCTTTGTGAAAAAATTGAATACATAGGAGGCTTATGTACATTATTCTTTTCTATATAATGTAATTTGGTAATCTGATTATGTTAACTTCATATAGCAGAAGCACATCTAAACACTATTAATCTATCATCTACAACCCGTTTTATCAATGACAAATTCATCACTTAGTTTTTTTAAATCACCAGATTTTTCCGGACTTAAAGACATTTGATAATCTGATATTTTTAACTTGAAATAGTATTAGCACATCCAAACGCTATGTTCGACAACCCATTTATAACTTTTATTACAACTGATAACTGATTCAGTTATTCTCATCTTGCAACGTCACACAATCATTACAATCACTGCTGCACTCTACATGTACTTTTTATACCACATAAAACCTTATTTCAGCAGTTGAGTTTATGTAATTTGGCGTTTGACCATGTGCAGAATTCGACGTGGGCACCAGGTGTACACACAAGTATGTGCATCATGCCACTCAATGGGGTTGATTTCATATCGTGATTTGGTGGGCGTGGCATATACGGAAGAGGAAACAAAGGCAATGGCTGCTGAAATTGAAGTGGTTGATGGCCCTAATGATGAGGGCGAGATGTTTACACGCCCTGGAAAATTAAGTGATCGGTTTCCTCAACCTTATGCAAATGAGCAAGCGGCTAGGTTTGCCAATGGTGGGGCCTACCCTCCAGATTTGAGTCTTATTACCAAAGTAAGTAACCTTTTCTGCCTATTTCAGTTTTTAAGGATTGTTATTTTATGTTTTTTTGGTGTGTTGCTGGATTCTTACATATTTTGTTGTTACTTCAGGCTCGTCATAATGGACAGAACTATGTGTTTGCACTTTTGACTGGTTATCGCGATCCTCCTGCTGGTGTTACAGTGAGTTGTGATCATTTTTTCACTTATTTATTATTTTTTTTTTAATATTGAATGGTGATAATTTTACATCTAGACTTGTAATGAAATAAAGTTTACAATGTATCACAATTTTATTGATGTATGCTTAGTAACATAGATCTTCTAAAAGTTTCTAAAACTGTAGATAGGTTTTTTTTTTCTTTTTTGAAAAGTAAATAGAAACAAAAAACAAGATAGAAGTAAATTACTAAATCTATATATTGTATATGTCTATACTATATATGTTAATATGTATATAATGTATATACTAAATAGTCTAAATCTATATATGTATGTATATTGTATGTTGTATATACTATATACAGCATACAGATTTAGTAATTTACTTTACTTCTACACTGTTTTAAAAAAAAATCTATGTGTAGTTTTGAAACTTTTAGAAGATTTGTGTTTACTAAGCTAACATCAACAAAATTGTGATACATCGTAAATTTTATTTTCATTAAAAAACTCAATTCCATTTTCACCCTAAGAGATTCTCATTGTTTTAGCAATTTTAAGTTTATTTTCAACTTCTTTATTAAATGTTATGCTGCTTTTACTTTGCAAATAAATCAATCTAATTTTTATAGAATAGGCATCATTAAGCTGTTTAAAGTTTGAACCTAAGTTTGCGAATCGAAAATGGTGTATTTAATCAAGTTGTATTTCTTTCATGTGGGCTGAATAATAATCCTCTGTTTTTATATTATTTGGCTTTAGATAGTAACTTTATTAGATTTGCAAACATGTGTTATAAAACAATAGATAATGAATCAATCTATGCATTTATCGCAGATTAGGGAAGGCCTGCACTATAATCCATACTTTCCTGGAGGAGCTATAGCAATGCCCAAAATGCTTAATGATGGTGCTGTTGAATACGAAGACGGTACTCCAGCAACTGAGGCTCAGGTTGGTAACGGGTTAACGGGCTGCTTTATTTTTTTGTTCTTATACTCAGATTTCTTTCTGTTTTGTACTTTTGTAGATGGGAAAGGATGTCGTCTCGTTTTTGAGTTGGGCTGCAGAACCAGAAATGGAAGAAAGGAAACTGGTATAATTTCTTCGAAACATATGCAATTTTAGTCTTAAGAACCGGAAGTGGGTAACAAGTCAAAATGGGGCGGGCCATGTTGGGTTAATTGTTTCATCTATTTTACAAAAGTTCACGATGATGATCAATGCATTTACCACAACTAAAAATGCGTGAATTACGACAACTAAAAATGCGTGTATTATACCAAAATGTTCAGAGGTTAAGCACAACTTGAATTGACCCGTTTTCAAATAAGTTAAATTGAAAATGCTGCTTGTAATTATTTGATTTTGGGGATGCAGATGGGATTCAAGTGGATATTTGTACTGTCACTGGCGTTGCTTCAAGCTGCTTACTACAGGCGTTTGAGGTGGTCTGTTTTGAAGTCACGTAAGCTTGTTCTTGATGTGGTCAACTAGAGGCGCCTCTGTTTCTTCAAGAAACATATTTGAAATTGAAAAATAATAAAAGAATTTGATATGAATTCTTTGTACTAAAATTGGTACGCGTGCTGTTTTTGGTTCCTATGGACGGCACTGGTTTTCCATTTTGGAATTTTGAAGCAAGGGGATTATATTGCATTGTATGCTTTCTCTTACAATGGCTTTATTTATTTTAACTAGTTCATCAGTTGTGCTTTTTACTAGCCCCCCAATGAGCGTTTTTTTGGGGTATCTTTGAGCCAATGCGGTGTCATCGAACATTGTAGCATGGCGTTTTGAGGGTATTTCTGGCATCAAAACTCAAACGGTTATATTCCACAAATTCAATCTTTAGATTTGAAATTTCAAACTGTTACATTGTATGCTTTCTGAACCCACTATAACAATCCAGGAAAGTTGTGGATTCTTGGTACCATTCACAAACCTCTTGGATTCTCAATTCCCAGATCCACATCTCATGTGGTATCAGCGGTCAAGACATTCACGATGACACCACTCAACGGTAGTGTGGATAATCTTCCTCGCTACAGTTAAAAAGAGTGCTAGTAGAAAGAAGTAAAGGAAACTAGTTGCGTCGTTGGCTGTCTAAAGACAGACATTGAATGTAGCTGACGATGAACTACTAACAATGGCATTACATATTTTCAACGGTGCCATTAAGACTACATGAGGGCAAAGCCCTGCCATGTAGATCATGGGGCCTTCGCCTTCCACCTCACAAAAGGGAAGGGGTGGTGAAGCGCAAGGGCATACAAATTGGTCTCATGTTGAAGAAGAGGGGCAACACCCGTGAAGATATTGCCATCAAGAGGGGCAACCACAACGAAATTGGTGGTGGGCGGGTGTGGGTGGCGTGGAGGGAGAGGGGATTGTCCTCCACCCTCAACGCCCTCACTCTATGTGGTCTAACGAAAACGCCTAGAAGGGCACCACTTTGGAAGCGGGTCCAAAATGACAAGATTTATGGAATTGAAATAGGGAAATATGCAATGGGTGAATAAGAATCCTCTACAAGTATACAAGCTATATAAACATGTAACATAAAAAAAATATGTATACCAAATTATAGCAGACGATTAAAAGTAACTAAATATGTCACATCATATATGGTGTTTTCTTTTAATATTGGTGGAGAAAACGAAAGTTATCCACTGTTAAATTGTGTTAAAAAAAGTGGAAATTTACCTTTCGGGAAATAATGGACATGCAAAACAAAACTTCTTTAACATTGTATTATAGGGAATCAAACCATCTTTAACTCAAAAGTTGTACTATAAATTATAATTTATCTGAACAAACATTATATAATATCTAGGGACAACTAACACATAGGCCATTCAACACGTATAATGGTTTTAT
This sequence comes from Scalesia atractyloides, assembly GCA_947069175.1. Classification (NCBI taxonomy): domain Eukaryota; kingdom Viridiplantae; phylum Streptophyta; class Magnoliopsida; order Asterales; family Asteraceae; genus Scalesia; species Scalesia atractyloides. Next base: position 79,726,432 of record CAMTDV010000010.1, read on the forward strand.
ATAAACGACAAGTTTGAAACCAAGGACAATAATTCTCATCTGTGTTTTATCTCCACCAAGTCTTCTTTAAACTTTTAAACTGTCACATAATAAAAATGATTATACATTCATACTCACCATTTCACCAACCTATATATCTATAAGGAACTATGTAATGATTTGTATTTTCCCATAATTGAGTTCACTCACTGATCAGAGATCTATAGATGCCATAAAATGGCCTATACAATGAATATAAAAACAATGAGCTAGGCCCTAGTCTATGTCTATTTTTTTTAACAACCAACCAAATCACCGGATAAGCATCATTGGATGCCCTCAATCGAGCAAATGCATCCCCTCCTTCATAACGGTCAGAGTTGGATGCATACCGAGCCATCACTTCCGGGGAAAACCGCCGCCCGAAGGCCCACTGCGGTAAAACCCGGTCCGGATCGGTTTCGAATTGTTGACCTCCTGAGATGCCTAGTTCTAAACTTCATTGTCACCACCAATGTCCTTCTATGTGAATATGTGATGCTAGTAGGAGTGGAACTTGGACCTCAAGGAGAGAAGCTAAGTGACTAACCACTGAACCAATTTATCAGGACAGTCTATGTCTATTAAACATTAACATATTTAATTACATTATTTAATATAAAGATATTTAATTACATTATTACATCTTCACAGTTAGAAGGTTAAATACAAAATAAACAAATTTAATTACATTATCACATCTTCACAGATAAGAGGTTAAATACAAGTGTCAATGAATGAGCTGGTAGTAGAGTGATAAGGGAAACATTTGGTGTTTCAAGTAGCCCAGATTCGATTCCTGGTCCCACCATTTAGTTTCGGCGGCACCTGATGATGATGAGAGACTTGACAAGTATGTGGCGATCGCTAACTCGATCCTTGAACTGAGCGGTTAAAAGTTTTACCCCATCGCACTATCACGTCTTTGAGCAAGTGTTCACAGGCTTCTGCCTCTAGCTAATAGGTAGTGTATTCAATAACCAATCAATCAATCATATTAACACGTTAGAAGAGATAGACCCGAACTTTAAAATATTATATTAACATTTTTAGAAAGAGATAGAATCGACCATTAAAATATATTAAGATAATTATGGAATGTTAAGTTGTTAACTATGTTTTAAAGGTTTAATTATTTTTATGTTGTTATTTAGTTTTTTATTAATTGTTAACTCATGAACCTAAATATAGGTCAACTTTTTTCCATTTAGGTAACTTTTAAAACATTTTTCTAAAATCATGTAATCAATTAAGCTTTTAAGCATTTTTTCGCAGTTGAAAACGTTTAAACAAACTTACTATAATAGTAATAAATGTATAAAACTTTAGTACTAGGTCGTAGTTGAAAACATTTGAACGAATTTACTGCAACAATAAATAAAAGTATAAAACTTTAGTACTAGATAACATATTCCTATAAGTTTTCCAATACTCTAAAGAATAACGAAGTAAGCTTTCAATTTCTCATTTTGTTACTCGACATCTAGTAACTCTGACTGACGACAAGATTGAAGTGCGTTGCAGGTTTCCGATCAGTGAATTTTTGGAGTGGCCGACACTTGAAAATTTTGTAGTTATGGTTTGATGTAGCGGCTGATAAGAAAGCTAAAAGAAGTGTGGTGATAGAATTTTGGGTTCCAAGTTTGTATTTGTGTGGTTAGGAAGAAGAATGTTAGATTTTCAAAACCATAAGCACTTAGACAACAAAAATTAAGTATGTGGTTTAATGTTGATTTCGTCATCAAACAATAGGAACGCAAATTGCATTTACTCTAATTTATATTACTAATACAAAAGTACAACAGTTTTATAAAATGAAAGAGGCATTCTAAAACACTCCTTTAGGTTATAGTCACAACCCTCTGTTAACAATATGATTATATTCACATTATCGCACTTAGGGTGAGCGATGTGTAATGATGCCCCCTCCAAATAGATGGTTTTAATTGGTTTTCATATCCGTCATCCTCTTTCTCTCTTTCATGCCCACTAAGTCACTCATAGAGGTGCCCTTGGCACCCCAAGAGCATTAAAGTGCTTAGATGGCTGGAAGCGTCAGACCACACCATATGGCCTAATATACTGGATATGATACTTATGTATGCTAAACTTAAGTAATCAATATAACATGTATCAACATCAAAGTTATTTTTAGGTTGCCAATGAAACATATGTATATGTGTATAACCCAACTAAAAAATGCACAAACAAATTCTTACTATATAACTTTATAAAGTATAGGGCTTAACAAAATTAAAGCTAAATCACAAAAATAATTTTGTTCTTTTACTAATACTTTTAGAAAATAACTTAAATATGTAACATGCAACAAAATATTATAAATAAGCTTATATATGTATTGAATTAAATAGTACAAATGTGAACGGAACCCTTTTGATAATTAATACTTTTGATATGCTAAAATGTGAACGGAACCCTTTCGATAATTAATACTTGTTTTAATATGCTAATGAGTTAGTATCTCAAGCATTGGAGTGTAAGTATAGATTTGGGCTGATCACATACGTATAGAATCATCTTTTTTCATTGAGTTACCTAAGATAACTAGACTTTTATTCATTACCTGTTAAAAAAATACTTGCTTTAAAAAGTATGTCATGTAATTTTCCCTAATCAAATTACAAGTCCTTGGCCCATGACTTTATAGTCTAGTGCCATTTTAGGGTGAGATAATAATGTTTTAGAACCATTAGGTCCTAAGTTCGATTCTCACAAGGTCTTTTTTTTCATATTTATTGGGTTTCCTCCTGAATTGTTATATAGGCATACTAGGTTATCACCCGTGAATACTCACGGGTTGGATATTTAATTTTTATTAACATCACTGTATATATATATTCAAAAAAATGAATAATGAATGACGAATAAGGTTTATTAATTAAATGTCTTCAAAATTAAATATACTTATCATATATAAGAGAAAGAAAACAAACTTGATCATATCTGTTTACATGATTGATAAAAGAATCTTAAATCACAAAATCTACCATACTTCTAAATCATTTAATTCAAATAGTTAGTTATTATCATGCAGTTGTAAAAAAAATCAATGAGCTGACAAAGCTAAACTAAATGAAGAACATATACCAAATTTTCCATTTTATACACATACAGAGGAGCAGCCCTGTTTTTTTTTTCAATGCTTTGTACCATTACTCAACAAACCACAAGCAACAGAGATGCATAGGATGAGAATACAATTGCACATTTTGCCACCTCTACAATCATATTAAGATGCCATCAACATGTATGTCAATCAAAATTAGAAGCATGCATATTTGCACAAATATCAACAGTATGTCAAATCAAAATCATGAACAATGTAATTTTTTTTTAACAACGGCGACACACAATCTATAATTCTACGCCATCAAAAATCCACCTAATTATTCACAATGGGATTTGAATCATTACCACTTGGTTGAGGGGAATTTACTAATGCCATTGGGCCAAAGGCCTTTTTGGCAAAAATGGTGTTATTCATAGCAGGCAAGACTAATGTTACTCATAGTAGGCTTTTCATTCAGAACGGGTATTGCTGCAAAAGTTATCACTGAAAAGGTCGACTAATCATACACACACATGTATGCACCCCTTTTATTCAAAGTTGAGTCTTGATCAATTTGAAAAAGTCATTACTTTTAGTGACTTGTTAACCCCTATCCAGCCCAAGTATATATATTGGATCCATTTAAAAGGTTGTAACTCAACTCAAAATGTAACCGGATAAAGTATACAAAAGCCATCCAATACATACCAAAACGCATAAAACCTTCCAAACGGTTTTAATATGACAAAAGTTGAAATTATTATAGTAATGATCTAGCTTTCATAATAACAATGAATTGTAATCATTTATACATTTTTTTTATAAAAAAATAACAATATAGTGTTTATGAGTCAAAGTGTTCAACCCGTTTTGACTTGTTACCTGTTGCATCAGAATACATGTCCTAGTCAGCCCTGGTTGACCCAAAAATAAATAAATATAAGAAGATTATTGCATGGCGAAGATGTAATCTTAATAAAATGGCAATGGTTGACTTGAATAAGTGTATCAAAATGTGAGTAGGCCTTGGAATCCGCAACGACTTCAATTGCACTTCTCTGAAAAAGATCAAGCATGACATGTACTGTTAGTGAAGTGTGTTAAGATGTAACGGAAAACAATATAGTCAACCAAAGTTTGGTGGTAACGTTTCTATAACTGCTTTGGATGTTATCTTATGTGTGATCTTTCACAGCCATATGTATTACAAAAGAAAGATGGCAAAAGGGCATACATGCAATAATTTTGAATGTGTCAAGTAAAGAAGGAAAACACTACCCCTTTAGCTCCCGCTTTTGCCTCTTCAGTGGAACTCCCGCTCTCCCGCATCATTACTTCCCTCTTCTCGCTCCCACATTAGCTCTTGTCTTCTTTGCTTCCAAATTGAAATGAGCATCCGTTGTTGATCCCATTCTATCCCGCGTCACATTCTACCTCAACACTTGTCCATCTCATCTCGCCTACTCGCACTTCACACTGTGCCCTACAGAAGGCTATTAAACATGGTCCTTTTGAATCAGTCCAAACATATTATATTTTCAGTTCTAAAACACATATGTAATCCAGTTATAACTGAATAGAAAATTTGGAACAATTAGACAAGTCAAATTTCATATACTTATGGCATCATTTTGCTTCCAAGCAGTTTCCACTATACACAATTCTCAAATAAACAAATAATGATAGATCATACACCATTTAAAAATATTAAATAACTCTACCTCATCCACAAATCTCCCTTTTCACACAATGATCTGGTTACTAAAAAAAGTAGAAATTCATACAATAAGCATATGATCTATTATCGTTATCAAAATGCAAGATGTTAATTCAGTTATGTTCCGTCTCTAAAACATGGAAGTTTCTATGATCAATAACTCTTATACCATCAACTTATTTTTACACAGACCAACTGAATTATTATACCTTATTTTTACACAGACCAACTGAATTATTATACCAATGGATTCTTTGTTAACCTCATCTGCCATTGCACTGAAGGAGCAAAACAATGTGCAAATTTCAGTTTTAATATTGATATATCCAGCCTTTTTTCTGCTTATAGATGCCTATTATCAGTAAAAAAAACTTTATAACATACTTAATACTATGGATAGAAACATTAGTGCTAAATTATAAGTTGGAAATTTAGATTTGATCCTATTTGAGAATTAAACACAACACGAATTGACCCGTTCCTAATGAAATGAAATTAGACTATAAATGAAACAAATGAAATATAAAAAAGAGTAAAATGCCTGGATAGTCCCTGTGGTTTTGTGAAGTAACACCTATAGTCCCCAACTTTTTGAAATTACACAGGTGCTCCCTATGGTTTACTTTTTGTTACTCGGATGGTCCCTGGAGTGGATGTCCCGTTAGTTTTCACCGTTAACTCCATATGAAATTACATATTTACCCCTCTTGTTAAAAAAATAAAAAAACATATATTATACAAACCCTTTTTTCTTCTACAAAACAACCGGCCACCATCACCATAGCCACCAACCTCTAGCTCCACCTACACCTCAACCTCTAGCTCCACCTACACCCACCTACGCCACCTAAACCTAACCCCTACAACCCTTAACCCATCACAAAACACCACCACACGCACCACCGCCAAAACAGCAGGTCAGCAGCCACAACAGCCGCCGCCAACAGTCACTAACGAGGAGGCAACAGAGGAACGGGTTGGTTGTTGCCCCCTCTGCAGCCCATGATCTCTGATTTGCCCCCGAAAATCATCAGTCCTTACATCTGCGATCGAACTCGGATCTTCTGATCTTCCGATTGCTTGTTGACTGGACTTACTCTGTTTCTGATCTTCCTATTGTTTGTTGGCTGGACTGCTCTGTTTCTGATCTTCCGATTACTTGTTGACTGTACTGCTCTGTTTCTGATCTTCCGATTGCTTGTTGACTGACTACTGATCTGGGATGTAGGAGGGAGTTAAGGTGGTGGAGATGTTGATGTTGGTGGAGTTGCAGGTGGTGAGTGAGTGTGTGTATGTGTGTGTGTGTGTGTGAGAGAGAGAGAGATACACGGGCTTGAAAGGGTGAATAAGAGAGGGGTAAATAAGTAATTTCATATGGAGTTAACAGTGAAAACTAACGGACATCCACTCCAGGGACCATCCGAGTAATAAAAAGTAAACCACAGGGAGCACCGATGTAATTTCCAAAAGTTGGGGACTATAGGTGTTACTTTACAAAACCACTATCCGGACATTTTACTCTATAAAAAATATCCGATTAAACCAAGGAAAAATTACCGTATTTACCTGCAACCAATAGAGCATCTGAGTTGATTCAGTGCAAGAGGAACAAATCCTGATTTAAAACCAAACATTACAGATTTGATTCAATATGTACGAAATAAGAGTTTGAATTCACTGCAAAGGGAACAAACCATAGATTAACCAGCAAACAAAATCTAAAAGAATTAACTAACCTATTTTGAAGAATGAATAATCGGTGTCAGATTTAGGGTTTTAACACGAAAAAAAAAAAAGAAAAAGAAACATTATTAGCATCTATAAATGAAAATTTCATAAACGAAAAATAGAAACGCCATACCTATTGTATAAATCGCAGAGTGTAGAAAACCATGCATCGATCTTTGGTGTTGATGTAAATCGCAAAACAATACAAAGATCAAACATCAATAACCTCGATTAACTAATATAGTACATAAACAACACAAATAAACAACATACCTACAAATTTTATGATCGGATCTGAAAGTAAATAATCGAAGATGAACTTAATAACAATCGAATCAATATTTGATTAAAGAAAGAATCGGCATAATCTAACATAATCAAACCAGTTGGAACCTTCGATCCACCGAATCCACCGAAAGAGCCAAAACCACCACCCACAAAGGTCAATTCTTGAACCAGCATTAACAATGATTTTTTAGGAAGCTTAATATAGTAAATATACACTTTAAAACATGAGATATTAAATGGTTCGTCATGCTACCTCCAAAAATTGTTAAATCCCTTCACTTCAAGCGATTGTTGAGATGAATGAATTAAAATGGGTCCTTTCTTTCCAGCCCAACCTGTATGACCACACCGATGAACAGAAATTTCTTAAGACCGTGAAAGCTCAAAATGAATCACCCAGTCATAAAGCACATGATCCGAATCAGAATACAATGGGAAACTAAAGTTTACCTAATAAAAGAAGAAAGACATACCAGATCAACATTATGAACATCAAGATTACGAGAAGAAATATCAGTGGTTACTAAAGCATTGAAACAACAGTCTCTAAAGCCCGGTAGCATTTTCTCCCGCCAAACCACTTTTTAATCTAACTTGCCTGCAATGAATATAAATAACAGTTTAATGTGACGTTTCCTTTTGATAAACATATGTCAAAGATAAAGATTCACTTAATTTAATCAAATTCAAACAGACAAAATAAATATCCTAAGCCCTATTTATTGATAATATAACGGTTTAAGAAAGGCACGACATAGAAATGTAGAACACAACAATCAACAAACATAACACCAAAAAAATTAGTTTCTTTGTATCTGTTTTTACATAACTATAATCACCTTCACCACCAAGGCGATATCTTCACAAAAAAATACCCTTTTAAAGAATACCAATTTTTTAGCAAAATAACTCTATACTTCCAGTACGTTAAAGCCATTGATCAATTTAGATTATTGCAATGAAACTTATATAAAAGCGTCATAGCAATTGAATTCAATAAAAAGTTGCGTAACAATCACTCCAGAATAGGTGCAATCAAATGACACAAACCCTAGATGTTACCCAAATCAAACGAAAGTGCTTCTTACCTAAATCACGGGTCGGCCATTTAATTATGTAAAAAAAAGGTGAAAATGTATTTAAAATGTATCCTTAATACTCAACATAATAGTACAGCTCAAAACTATAAATTACTAAAAAAATAACACTAAATTAAGTGAAGAGCAAACTACATCCAACGTATCCTTAATACTCAACATAATAGTACAAATATATTTTTAGAAGAATGTTTGCTATAACAATTTCATGAAGAGTTTAGATACTTTCAAATGAGTACCAACACATAAAGTAATTTAACCAATATAAATTAAGAAGATTTACATGAAAAGCAAGGCTCTTCTTTTCTTCCGACATGTATCGACTGCAAGAAACTTTTTTTAAATCTTTTTTAATAAAATTCAAAAAACTTTTCAAATCTTAACCTTGTATGGCATGTTAAACATAAAGAAACTTTTTTTTTGAAAAACTATAATACCTTCAGCAGAAACTGATAACAACCTTATGAAATCAAATAATATAGCTATCTTCAAGCTAGAAAGACATACAAACCATAAAATTATTTCAAAAAAGATGATAAATGAGTAAAACATTAAAAAAAGAAAGAGTTGCATGAATAACTCACTTCCTTCAAACTAAGCTTCTTGTCAATGTGTACACCTGTATTGGGTTCAAACTAAATTCTTGTGTAAAAGGATGATCAAGGTTACAATTTAAGATATAACCAGAATTACGACCCGCCGCAATGCGGCGGGGATTCTTTAGTTATAACTAAGTCGATTTAGGACCCGCACATTGTGTTGAACCTGCCAAATGGGATAAAAATAGACGATGTAAAAGTGTTCACCCACACACGCACATTGCGTCGTGTTAACTCGCAAAATTTAGAACGAAACGTAAAAACGTTAAACCAAAAATGCACGTTGCGATGTGTTAGGACAAAAAATTTAGAACGAAGCATAAAGCGAAAAAATTGCGGAAAATGAAAACTATTGTCAAACGGGAAAAAATAGACGATATAAAAACGTTCACCCACACACGCACGTTGCGTCGTGTTAACTCGCAAATTTAGAACGAAACGTAAAAACGTTAAACCAAAGACGCACGTTGCGATGTGTTAAGTAACAAAATTTAGAATGAAGCATGAAGCGAAAAATTTGCGAAAAATGAAAGCTATAAAGGACCAACGTTGAAAGTAAAAGAAGTTGTGAGGATAGATTGCCAAAAATATAAAAGATTTTGGGTTAAAAGTAAAAAAAACACATGGTTTTGGGTTAAAAGTAATTTATGAAATACTTATGGGTGAAAAGTATAAAAAGCAATTTTTTTTGAAAAAACCCCAAAGCCAAGATTACAACCCATATATGCATAAACATATTGCTTTTTATAGTGTTTTAATAAAAGAAGATAACAAACAAAATATATAACATGAACCTCAAATAGTCAACTTATTCACCCTGTTCAAAACCAACCAGTTCTTTCAGCTTTGTAGCTAATCTAATTTGGTTGATAAACAATCATCTGAACTTTTTGTAGATTTAGGAATTGCATGACCTTGTTTAGTTTGATTTTAGTTTTTTACATTATTTAAGCTGATAACAAAATAAAAACTTTGTGGTATCATAAATAAAATTTCAGAATGAAATCACAATAAACCCTAAAATCTTATAATCTTATAACAAAAAAACATATTGTAACTCAAATAGACAAAGTAAAGGATTAACAATCAGAACCGATTAACAAAAGGAGTGATACAATAGCTAAAGAAAAGGATTAACAATCAGAAAAGAAAAGATTTCTTACCTACTGCTTGAATCCATGGATCCTAGATGACTGAACCAAAAGAAAACCAAGCGAGATTCAAAATTGAATACAGAAGAAAAATAATTGTTCATTGAAACAACAAAAAGAGTTGTCAAATCTAAAAAGAGAACTTACTTGAAAATAGAGAAGATTAGGGTTTCAATTTTGACCTCGAATCTACGGGATCAGTGGTGAAAGGTAACATGAGAATCACCATTGTCGATTTGTTGAAGAAGATTTGTGGATTTGCTGAAGATAATAAGTATGCGGCGCCAGGGTTTTGAAGGTGATGGTAGAGACGAAGGAATTCTGAGATGAGATGGAATAAAATTAAGATATAACCGTTTGGATTATTGGGTCGAACCGAATCCTATTCGGATCCCGCGTGGAATTTTGGAGAGTATAATATTGGTTCCCCCAAATTCACCATATACCTACCTAATAACACACCATATCAGCAAAAATGCTCCACTATCACGTGTCTAATGGTCCAAATATATATAGGTATAGATTTACTATCCTCTTGAATTAATGTATATGTATCATTCCTACTGAAGATGAATATAATCAAGATATTCTACTGGTAACACAATAATAGTTTAGTGGTCGTCAGTAGTGATTAAAATTATAAAAAAAAAACAATTACAAGTCCCGGACGTAACTGCGCGTGCGTGGGGCATATAATATGATTTGAAACAGGTGACAGGGTACACGCGTCTCATAACCGACGAATAAACTGTTACCACTTTCTCAGAATAACCACATACGTGTCCTTTTATTATGGGAAACTGCTTCCATACGTGTCACTGCACCAAACGCCAACAAGTTTTTATTTTTTTAACGGCTAATTAAATTATCAAATATTTTATGATGCTTTCGTTCCATCAAATGCATTTCTATTCTTTATAACGATAAGAGTTGGATGTATATCCGAGTCATCAAATTACCAATTTCAAAAAAAATCTTATTCGGCTAAGTTTCAAACTGACGACCTCCATAGATACCTCACCCTCAAGGAGAGAAAAACAAGTGACTAGCACTAAACCAACTTGTCAAAATGATTGATTTTCATCTTATTCATTCCATCATGAGCGTACTCCACCTGGTCATATTTCCGGTTTATTTTACAAACAGAGAGTATCTGGATGAACGGTCTAGGCTCGGAGTTAGGTAAGCACGGTGCAAAGCGGCGCGTTGACTACACATGCGTCGCCACCGGCAACGATAACGGTAAAAATAATACGGTTATCGATCAGATTATGATGAGATTCCGTCCGATCGCTCCGAGACCGGCGACGGTTGAGAGCTCCGGTTACATGTTACCGGCGAGTGATCTCAATAGGAAGAGAGTGAAGCGGAAGTACGTTAGAGTGAAGAAGAAGATTAATAAAGCCGAGTGTAATTTGAACAAAATTTTGATCGATTTGAACGGAACCGTTACGATGATCGAGAATCGTAACAATAACGAGTTCGTTGTTTCAGATCCGTTGCAGAAACCGTTACAGAAACCGTCGAACTGGATCAGTTTCGATCTATCTGGAAACAAAAACAAAAGTAGCGTGAATAATTTGTTTATTTCTGAACCGGTGAAGAAGTTTTCACCAGATCTGCATGGAGTAGATCTGGCTACGGCGGAGCAACGGCGTAAGGTAGTGGAGTCGTGGATCACGGTGGAGTCGATTATCGGCACGTGTGAGGATAGGAGGATGATAGGACACACGGATATCGAGATATGGAAGAATCTAGAACGTGACAGCTGTCCAGGTTTTGTATCGAACGGTTACGATGAGGTGGTGTGGGTGAATCCGGCGTACCGGAGGATGCTAGATCTGGATGGTGACGGTGGAGTGACGGCGGTTGTGTGGCTGGTGGTGAAAGTTGAAAAGTCAACGGTGGTGAAATATCTGCCAGCTTTTTCATGCGGAGTTAGGGTTGAGTATCGATTGTGTGAGAAGAAGAGGTGGATGATGGTGCCTTGTGACGTGTGCAAGATGGATTCCGGTGGGTTTGCATGGTTGCTTGATGTTGAATTTGCTTTGAGCTTGGGGCCGTTGAATTAACCAATTGTTGCATCAAAATGATTCAAAATCAAGTTTGCTAAACAGGTAAATTGATAATTGATTAATCTAATGAAGTAATTAAAACTTCATTTATATAGTTTATAATAATCAAGTATATAAACTATAGATTCATATATATAATTATATAATATGAGAGAATATTGAATACGGTGATTCTGCATTATCATCTTTTACACAGAAGATGATATTCTTCTTATCTCCGGTTATCGTATTCAATATTTTTCTTTGTATCTGCATATGATAGTTTTTTCTTTGTATCTGCATATGATAATAAATGGACCGTTGAGTATTATGAAGCTATGGAAATCTGTAAAGAGATAAGAACAGATATTAGCTATGGCTGCTTAATTGGATGAAGCTTCCAATTGTATAATATTTGTAATCTCAAAAGTGAGGTTTCGTATATTTATAAAAACCAAGATGCATTGGTTAATTGAAATGATGCATATGTGTTGTATGTTTTTTTTCTTTTTGTAGGAGTTAATTACTGTTTTCGTCCATTTGGTTTGTTAAAAATCACTATTTGAGTTCATTAGTTTAAAAATTGCGATATCAGTCCTTGTGGTTTTACTTTCGTAACCATTTCAGTCCCTGTGATTTCACTTTCGTAACTACTTCAATCCATTTATTTTGTAAGTACAGGACTTAAATGGTTGCGAGGTGGACTGAAATGGTTATGAAAGTGAAACCATAGGGACTGAAATCGCAATTTTTAAACTAATGAATTGATATAGTGATTTTTGACAAACCACAGGGACGAAAACAGTAATTAACTCTTTTTGTAATTAAAGAAGTAGATGCAGGGTTTGGCGTAATTCCTAATGCTTCCGGTGGTGAAGCTTGAGATATTATACGGGGGTCGAAAATGTATATAGCCAAAAATTTTTATACGAAAACTACATATATAACTCTACTGAGCGAAAGTTCGGGCGGTCGGGGGTCGCCCTTGAATGCTTCCAAGTTCACCCATATAAATTGCTAACACTAAAACATAAGGAATTTTATATTTTTAACACTAAAATATAAGGAATATTTATCTTATTTTTTTTGGAACTGCGACTATTTTATGTTTGTTCACCGCACTCTCTAAAATGAAGAGCCTTGTTGCTCACTTCAGCCAGACTATATTGTCTTAAACTAGACCCACGCTGGATTTACAGTTTGGTTCCCCTGGGAAACTATACTGCCGGCTGTCGCTTGACAGTCGTTGTGTCACCACAAGAACAGAACTCTCAGACGTAACACATGCTGGGACGAAAACCTATAGGAAACCGGATGTGGGTAAAGATTTCACCGAAATTCTTTTGATGAGTAACATGAATTTTAGCTTCCGTTTTCTATTTATATTTCTTAAAATTTCACAGACTAATGGAAAATATTCCTTACCTATTCCCTTTTTTTCGCTTTCTATTTAGGCTCGTGGAGGCTATCAGTTTTTTTTTTTCATCTTAAGGTTTTACATTATTCACTGATTAAGATTTTGATGTTGCTTAATATTGTTAACACATTTAACATTTTGATCATGCAAGCAAGGAATTTTAAAATAAGAAGCACTATCCATAACCATAATTCGGTAAGATCATAGTGATTGAGGTTATCACATCTTGATACGTGACTAATCAATGTTTTTAAAACCCATTCGGATGTGTGACTAATCAATGTTTTTAAAACCCATTCGGATGTGTTAGGAATCGGACACAACCAATCTAGTTATGTCTATTAAAACTGTTTTCATTTAAATTAGTTCCACCGGTTTCAAACTTTTTTTGTTCCTTTCAAATTTATTTACTTTGTCAGACCATGTGTAATGGGGCGATTTCTAGCTTTTTTTGCCATGAAAAACGCCCCTTAATGTCCCGAAACCGCCCCCTTGGGTGTTTTAAAAAAATGTATCTGCCGTCCTTTTTTCCACGCCACCCTTATTTTCTTTGGCCAATCAGATCGTTGCACATCAAATATCAGTAGTTTTTCTTTTATTTAATTTTTTACACCCATTTTAATATAGTGTCACACAATGCCAACATCCCCACTACACCCATTTTAGAAAAACGTCCTATAATACCCCATTGTTGATTAAGATGACACATGTTGTATCATGCTCATGGGTGGGACATTATTCATGCTCTCTGGTACACATGGTCTTAGACTTTAACTGTGTTTTTCAAGAATTTTTTTTAACAAAATAAAGATTGAGATGTAGGAAGATAAAAGTATTTCATCTTGATTTTAAATAATTTATATATTTACTAAATAAGATTCTTAACATCTGGTTTTTAAAATTGCTCAGACTAGTAAGGCAATAAGATGACTGATATGAAGATGGGTTTAATGATGAAAAAATTTCTATTATACTAATGGAGATTAGATTTACAAAATCCAACCATGGCCTACCAGTCCAATGAATCTTGGTAATAGTTAGGTGACGTGTCAACATATATATTAATTAATAAGGTTACAATTGATGAGGTTTCTACTTATGTTTATATTTATTCTTTTAAAATATTTTAATTACTAAGTTAAATTCATGTATTATACGATATCAAATCAATAAAAAAAATATATTAACTTTGAAAATAATAAACGAAAAAAAGAAATGAAAGGTTAAGTATAAAAAATATGAAAAAAACAAGAGAGAAGTGAAAAAACTATGATTTAGTAGTTATCATTTAATACGAGAGAGGCAAGAAAATAAAGGGAGAGGTAAGAAAATCGTGTTCTAAAATTTTTTTATTTCTTGTATAATATTTAGACAAAATACATATAGATATAAATTATAATTATGATATCAATTGGTAGGGAGAGCTACTTATATTTTAAAATTTGCTAGACTATGTGTAGTGGGTGTCATGTCATCAACCACACTAGCCTGAGAGTCGCTAAACACCATGTCTTGGGTGCCAAGACGCCTCCGTGAGTGTGGTAAATGACGCAAGAGAGGTACAAAATTTTGTGTATAGACTCCAGTGATTAGCCAATGAGAATCCTTGGGGCATCACTCTCACTACACGGTATCGTGAATTACCGAAAACAAACGTTGCCTCTTGGTCACTATCACGATGGAACCATTGGTCCCCACGTAATACACCTCAATGATAAGATGTACCGCAGTATTCCCTTATTTATAGGTTCTTATATTTTAGTTGATTCTTTGTCAATAAATGAAGAGTAAAATTCTAAAATGGTCTTTAAGTTTAGGTTATTTTGTTATTTAAGTTAAAAAATGAAACTTTTTTATTTGAGCATCTGAGGTTTTATTTTGTTGTCATTTTCATCCAAATCACTAACTCAGTTAAGATGTATTATTAACTCACATGGACGATTTAGGCAACTCTCAAACCTCTGAGACGACTTTGGCACTTTCTCATTTATTCTTTAGTTTTTTTATAAATTTTATTTGTGTCTTTAAATAAAGAACAATAAAAATAATTATAAATAAAATATATAAACATATACACACATTTATATATGTATACACACACACACACTTATTTTTATAATTTTCTTTTTTAGCTTTAAAGAAAGTAATAAAAATAAATTAATGATGTTTGGTACGACAGGAGAGACGAGTGGTACTGATGTTTGGCATGATGAGTCGACGAGGGGATGAGGTACGAGTGTCGAGATAGATGTAGTAGCGGTGGTGGTGATGGAGATGGAGAAGAGAGAATGGTAGATTAGAAAAAGTGTGTATGATGTGCGTATACAGTGGCGGAACTTGATCGAAAACTCAGTGAAGGTGGACTATCAAAATCCAAATTGGTGGTGGTCAGACTCTTAAAAAGTCCAATATTTCACACTACGCAAAAAAAATAGAAATTTTCGGTAAAATTATCACTAAGAGCGAAAAAAACGGTGAGGGTCGGGCTACCTCCGTCTCCAATAAAGTTTCGCTAATGTGTATATTAATTATGGTTAATTTATTATTTTTATTTGAAGTAAAAAAAATAAGTGTATATATATATATATATAAATGTGTGTGTGTATATTATTGTATTTATAATTATTTTTTGTTTAAAAATAAAAAAGGAAGTTAAAATAAAAGAATAAATAGGTAAATTGTCAAAATCGTCCATAATAACGATACATTTTAACCGAGTTAGTAATTTATTTGGAAATGACAATAAAAATAAAACTTTAGCGACCCAGATACAAAAGGTCTCATTTTTAGACTAAAGTTGCAAAAATGACCTAAACTCAGGAACCATTTTGGCATTTTACTCTAACAACAAAAATGACTTCCTTTTTTAGGGTTCCACGCGAAATATATTACTTTTAAAAAAATGTTATGTTGTATTAATGAATTATTAAAACTAGGTTCTTATTATCTTTAAATTAGTAATTAGTAATATGTGAGAGTTGCTAACGTGGGATTTAAACATAGGGCTGACAATAGATATCTGTATAAGACACGATTAGACCTGTTTATTGAAAAAGTACACAACTTGATTTTTTTACTTTTTAAAAAATAAATATAATTATGAGGTTAGGATCCATCATTTCTTCTTCTTGGTACATAAAACATAAAACCGTGTTATAAACATGAGATATAAAGTAGTTAAACGAGTTGTATTCATGTTTAATATTTGTGTTATATGCGTCGTCAGAGACATGTTAAACCCGATAAGACACGATTTGCCAGCCCTATTTAAACATTTTCTAATAATTAAAACTCGTAGTTGCTAATCCCAAATTTGAATGTATTTACTTGTGAGAATTTGTATAGATGATAAAAGTTGTGTTGCTAACCAGGAATTTAAGTTCAGTTTCTGCAGAAGATAGATTTTTTTAATTAATGCCAGTAGGTGTTAAAAGCCGGATGTGAGTTTATTCATCATTTACGTATAAGAATTTGTGTGGGTGGTAAAGTTGTGTTGCTAACCCGAAGTTTTTGACAATTTTTGCAAAAGAGCGATTCTTTAGATGGTAAACTTGTGTTTTTAATATTGAATTAGACTAAATCGTGATTGGTGCAGTGGTAAGTATCTGATTCCTTTCTGGCTGAGATCTCGGGTTCGAATCTTGCTTCACCGCTTTCCTACCATAACTTGAAGGCCATATGCCCCACACAAGTTGCAATTTACTTATCTCGTTGATTAACATGGTGTTGATAGGGTTCATAAGTTTTCCAATAACTGATTCTCATTGTTAAAAAAAAATTCATCAGTGGTTCCCTCAAATTTACATATAACTTTTGATATATAGGATTAAACAAAAAAATACTAGTTCAAACAACATTTGCATACTCTTATTTCTTCATCAACATTTAATATATCTTCCCGGTTTAGTTTTTCTCATTTTCTTTCTTTATCACCTATTCATTATAAGTAAGATAGCAATGAGAGGGGTGTGGAATGGCATACATGATCTTAAGACCATGTTTTATACCCTGGGTATACTTGTTCGTTTGTCATAATTTACTCGGTTCAATTACATTTCTTACTGACTTTTACATAATTTTTATTAACCACTTACTGACTTTTACATAATTTTTATTAACCAAGGAAAGTAGAAATGTAAAATCTAGTGGGTTGGCACATTACTCTATCTACGCAATGACTGTGACAAAGGTAAATCAGAAGTAAAACGTTTACGGGTGTTGTTTTGGTAAATATGTATGTATATATTGGGTAATCGAGCATTGTATCATATAATACCATATCCATCTCATACCTCTGAAAATTTCAAAACCAATCTCATAGTGAATACTCATTATGAACGTTTTAGGTTTAAAGTATGTCTTTGGTTTCTTTCTAAACATTATCATTCTGGCTCTAGGCCACCCGTTTTATGTTGGGGACTTGGGTAGTCATATAAAAAAATCATTATGATATAAACAAGGGTGAATAGTCAACAACAAAGTCTTTATGATTATGTGAGAATTGAAAAAGAGGCAATTAAGTTTAATTATTATTGTGTAACCAATATCAAGGGATGTGTAAAGTTACAAAAGAGTAGTTTTAGAAATGGCATATCATTTGGTTGCTAAAGAAAGACTACCATGGCCATATCAATGTGACTATGTTGAATGATGCCACCCCAGTTTTAGGGGTTTGTATTTTTATGGCATCATAGATTGTAACGAGCCATTCATACCGAATGAGTCATGGTGTCGATCATTATTTGATAAAATTTACCAACCCGGTTGTTTCATCACCCTGAAGATGATAGGCATGAGGCTTAGTGCCACTCTGATAATAGTTGATAAGCGTGATGTGTCCAACTCAAAACAGAATAAAGAAATTTAAGGGTTCTTAACGATGATGGGGATGCATTTGATATACTAGTACAATACAAATCCAAAATGGTTTAGCAATACCGTTAAAAAAAGATCAATCTTCCTGGTGAGGCTAAACAGATAGAATCCAGTAGCGTGCATGATTTCAAAGAATATTCGATAGGTGTTTGGTGTCAAATATTTAGATCTTAAATGGTTAGAAATGTTTTTAAAACCAAAGAGAGTCATCATGGATATTCACATAATAATATTAGTATATTAGCTTGATCACTTTAAATTAGTTATTTTAATGACATACAAGCTGCTTTAACCATCATAATAATTGATAATACAAGCACATAACCACATAATTCACTTTCTTTCTCTCCAATATATTTAGTCAGCATTTCGTCTAAATGATTATGAGATTCGCATGGTTCTGTACTAAAAACCAATTACGTATTAAACACACCAATACACACACACAACTCAAATTAAATAGCTTGTAAAAGTTGTAGTGACATAATGATTCAAACCATCTCCAAATTCCACTTTAATATTTCCCGTAACAGCATCTAAAATTAAGACAACCAAAGCTGAGAAATCGATTTACCATTTTGGCAAGACTTCACACAATCCAACACGATCTCTTTCAATTGTTTTTCAACATCTTCCATAGGTCGGCATGCATCTATTATCTGTTATGGGGTCACAAATCAATAGATGGTTTAGTTATATCAACATATGCATCGGATTCGTGTCAGAAATGGTTTAAGGACCCCAAAATCTAATTATTATGACCATGTGTAGTGGGAGGGTGAAACAAAGCCCCCACCCTTGCGCCATGTGGCAGTCCAGTCAGCAAAAGGCTTTATTGGACGTTTTTTTCTAAAATGGGCGTAGTGGAATAAAGCCCCAACCAATCAATACCTAATTATTATTTTTTTAATTGAAACAAGTAATCAATGGTCCTCACTTCTCATTGGTCAGGAGCAAAAAAGCAAAAAACACAAGGGGGTTTTATAAAGCACGCCAGACGCAAAAAAAAGCCCAAAAAAACGCCCCCAGGGGCGGTCCCAAGGCGTGATTGGGTGTTTTTTTAGGGAAAGAACGCCAAAAAAACCCCCACTACGGGTGGTCTAAGAGGGTGTTTGGCGTTGCCTTTAGAAACAAAAAATTAGTACCTTCCAAGATGCATCACTAAGTTTCTTATAAAACTGAGCAACGTTCTTCTGAAACTCCAGCTTCTCATATCTCTCACCTCCATAACCACCTCTTTCAGCAGCTCTCTACAAAATTAATTAATCGAAAAAATCATAAGATAAAGAACAGAAAGAACAATTACAAAGTATAATTACAAAAACAAAGGATGATTACTTCTGGAGGTATTTCAAGGTACACCACCAAATCAGGTGCCAAAAGTCCTACCTCTGGAGCCTGCAAAACAATAACCGTGTTTTTCAAATATCACTAGCAATTAAAAGAGGAAAAAAAGGGGATTAAAGCATGATTCTCACCTTACACCATTCAATATCTAAACCTTTAGCAGATGAGAAGGCGACCCCTGAATAAGAATATCGATCAACAATCAAGGAGGTACCACTTTTTAGCTTAACCTCCATCAAAGATCTGAAAATCATGTGTAAAACGGTCTATAAAAACATAAAAACGCATATAATCATATCTGTTCAGAGATCAAAACACTGAAGGTTGTATTGGCATGTATAAAATCATGGGTAAAACGGTCTACATAAAACATGATTAGAACAGTTTCAAGGAATAAATTCAGTTTTGAAGTATAATGCAATAATATGAAGAAAAAGGCCTAACTAACCTTTTCTCCCAGCGATTTGCACTAAAAAGTAAATGAATTGTGCGATCATCCAGCTGAGATTCATTTGAAAGATATGCTGAAATCATTTTCCCCACAGCAGTATCTCTATCTGGAAACCGCCATGATTCTACTGAATGCCCAAGACCGTTTAAGTATGAGACAAGCCTACCAGACTGTGAGGTCTTCCCGCTTCGATCCAAACCTTCTAAAACAATAAGAGCACCTCTTGCATCACTGTGGTGATTGTATTCCATATGAACACTGCTGGAAGCACACTTGTATGAAAACCGAAGGTTTGATGATCTTTGGGCGGCTAAATCTCCAATATTTCTGCATATAAAGTTTTTGTTTAGCAAAAGCTGCGACAGTTATTAAAAGGATTTACTTTTGAAAAAAAACTTAGGAACCATGATATAAGAATTTACACAAATAATAAAACATATTTTTTTTTGTGATTAATGAAGTGAAAACTTCTCAAGTAGATAGATTTCTTCTGGATGAATGAAAACATTTATACTGATAATCTCTCATTTATCTACCTTTCAAACTTCAAATAGATTACAAGATTGCATCGACCGGTGCAAGACAAAAGTTTCACCATATGATTTAATTTCCTAGGTCTTTCAAACAAAACTTGAACGAAAGTGGTGTATACAAGTTGAAAAATAGAGGTTAGTTATGAGTTTTTTATGTTCCCTCAGTTAAACTAAACTGTAGTGTAAACCAAAATGATGCTTAAATTATAAATTAAAAGATATATTTAACTTACAAAAGCTTAGACAGAGTGAAATGGCAAGCATGCATGTTCTCCAAACCCCACAACTGAATTTATATAAAAAAACATTTCATCTTCAGATAACTGAAAACCTTTCTAAACTACACTTGTTAAGCAAACAAAAAGTGGCCATACATGGTGCACAACACACAGTATATACAACTATATGACATTATGACTCCCCTCACTCGACAGTTTCGTTCAGGCAAACTTTACTATTCGTTCACTACATCCCTCTAAACTAGATGCATTAACTACATAAGGTATGTAGTTACATCTTGTTTTCTAAAAAACACCTAATTTTCTTTGTGACAATTCGTCGAACACCTGGTGGGTGCTATTCATTCCACCAGATGAGACTAGAACCCGAATCTTTAAACCTCACGATGACAAAATCAGAGATAAAGAGACAGTTTCCGGTGATCTAAGAAGCAACAATCGAAGAACAAACTTATTACGCATCGAATCAAAAGTATACTCGCGGATCCAGAATTAACGAGCATAAACAAATTGATCAAAAACAACCAGGAACTCAAAATCAAAGACAGATTTCAGATGATTCAACAGCAAGTAAGCAAAGATAAGTTATTGAATCCATTCGTGCTTACCTGAACGAGTGAGATCAAAATATGAGAGCGCGAACCCTAGAGAGAGAAAAAAAAAGCATACCACTTGTGAAATTAACTACTGGAGCGCGTTTGAAACCCTTAAAGCAGAAGATTTGAACTTTTCACACGGTTGAATTTGGCGCCTAATTCTATTTTTTTGGTCCTGGCAAGGTTTAGGGTTGGCGGGAAAGTTGTAGATATAATAAAATAAATAAAAAAGAGTTAAATGCACGGTTGGTCCTGTGGTTTACGAAAATTGCAGACTTGGTCCTAATGGTTCACTAATTACACACTTGGTCCTAATAGTTATAATTTTTGTACTCGGATGGTCCTTATCACTAACCAATGTTAAGTTTTTTAGTTAAATATGTGCAAAATTACTAGATTGCCTTAAGCAAATAAAAAAAAGAAATGAACACACCCCTTATCTTCTTCACCCTCCTCTCTCTCTCTCTCTCTAAAACCCACAGATACCTCCACCTTCAACCCACCCCCACCTCCACGTCAGCCCACCACCACCACCTCCACCGCCACTTTCAACCCATTACCACCACCTCCACCGTCAATCGACCACCACTACCTCCACCTCCACCAGGATTTTATTACAGGCATCTTCCCCAATTTGACTCACCAACCACTGTCGAATCCACCCTCTCGACACCTACTCTCCACACCAACCTCGACCACCACCTCCTCCATCGACCCCCTCCACCGTCAACAACCACCCACCCCGCCACCATTCACCTGAGGTCAACCACCGTTCACGATCCTCCACCACCCATTTTCCGACCACCGCCCTCCACCTACCATCTCCGCCGCCTCTATTCTCCACGTCCTCCTCCCTGTCGCACCTACCTCCGCCTTCAACCGCCATGCTACCCTTCACTGTCGCACCCACCTCAAACCACAATGACCTCAGAACACCATCGGCAGTTTGATTTCTCCACCTTCAACCGCTACCCGACACCCACTTCCACCATCTGTCACCAAAACCGACGAGCCACCACTGCCCGCACCACCTGAGTTCTCGTGTCGATGTATAGATCACAGGTACGCTTCCGATTACACATTTCGTTTTGTTAGTTTTGTACGTCCGTTGGCCTGGGTCAGTCGAGTCGTGTCGTTTCGTTAGTCGTGTGTCTTGGTGTTCGAGGGTGGATGTGAGATGGTGGTGATGGGTGTTCGGGGGTGGAGGTGAGATGGTGGCAGAGGTGAGACGGTGGTGGTTGTTCTGCTTGTTTGAGAAGAGAGGTCTGTGAAGACATATAATTTGGTGGTTTTATTAATAAGTAAGGGTATTTTGGTCATTTAACATGGACTTAACTGGAAAACTTAACAGATGTTAGTGATAAGGAACACCCGAATGCAAAAACTACAACCACCGGGACCAAGTGTGTAATTAGTGAACGATTAGGACCAAGTCTGCAAATTTTTGCAAACCACAGGGACCAACCGTGCATTTAACTCAATAAAAAATGAAAAAAGATGATGCTAGGCTAGCAGATCAGTATACCAGCAGATGTGAAACAACTGAATCAAATGTAGCGGGAGAAGTCGCAATTAGGGCAGAAAGAAGTCCGATCGTGGGCTGCCATCATTCTAGTAGATAATAGAAGCCCATTTATATTTTAAATAAAATTAAAATATTAATATAAATAATTATAAATTAGTTATATTAATATTTTCTAAATTAAATAAATTTTATGGGCTAGTCCGCTTTTATACGGCTGGTTTTCAGTGTAAACCGCAAGCCAGACCGTTTATTACGGTTTTAAATATCTTAAGCCGACTGATCGAAAGAAAAAAACTAAACACAAAGCCAAACCGATGATCGGTTTAAATAGTTTCACGATTATAAACCGAATCATGAAAACACGCCTATATACAACTTGTCTAAATTGATAATCAAAAATGGTTATTTTTAAATAAGAATAATGATCTCTCTTATCATGATCAAGTAGATTGGTCACTAATGAGATTGTGTTTAAGTAACTCTAAAATAAGTTTTAGATAAAGGTTATAGTTGTTTATTTTCACCATATCAAACATACCAGGATTTTTCGTCAGTAAATAGTATTAGAAAAAAAACATTAGGCACTTTAGGCTGTTAAAATGTTTCATTTTGGTTGAACACTGATTTTTGTAGTTTATTCTTTATAAAAAATGATGTGTTTACTCTTTTTTTTATTTTAGTAATATAATATAACGTCTTATAAATTTTAAATATAAAGTTGTGACGTACTTTTTTTTATCTAAGACAAAGGCCAAATATAGTTGATTTTTTTGTTCTTTGCCTTGATAGTCGAACTGATATTGTTGGAAATACATTAGTACCGGTACCATATTCTTTTTTTATCGTTTTCTTGACGTGGTATAGTTTAGTAATATATTATAACGTTATTATATTTTCAATCATACAATTATGGCATGCTTATATTTATCTACGTTCTATATCGTGAGAACCGAGGCAATCGAGATGCGAGCAAGTCTCGAACGACATGCAATTTGGATAGCCCTAATCACATTAGAGAGCCAACCAGTTAATTGGAATTGGGGATTGCAAGCTTCCACTTCTTGTGTTTTTTAAAATGCCTAAAAGGGGGGGGGGGGAGTTCATGCATTACAATAATTTGGAAAAACAAAAGTTGCACTAGTTAATCATTTTTCACTGTATGGTTCGATGTTTACTTGTTGGTTTTAGACCAACAGTAAACCACCATGTATACCTTGAACATGTAGAACATATATAATAGGTTAATTGCCACACAACACACATGTTCCACATATCAAACATTGTTTCCCCATATTCACATCTAACATTTTGTTGCCTGATGTTCATCACTAACAATTTCAAGTTTTGCACTATTACAGTTGTGTATAGTCACACATGTTTGATTCCATGTGATCAATCATCATCACATGAGTATATACCACTCTCAACATCTCTACTTTGGAATGCGATGTGGGATTTGCCAAAGGTGTCACAATTATTGATAAAACTACAAACTCGATCTTACGAATTTGTAGAAACAAACACGATAACATTAAACCCGAAATGCACAAAAATAACCTCGCTTTGGACGTAGAAATGAACAAAAGGAAACGTTTTGAAATCCCATAAATTCTAATCTAAACATCGTAACAAAAGGAAACGCTTTGAAATCCCATAAACTCTAATCTAAGCATCGTAACGCCTTAAAATAATAAAAGAGATCATATCACCACAAGCTACTTCGACTTTTTTAAAACTGGTACGAAACCTCCGCCTGTGTGATCTACTAAGATCCCAAACTCAACTAAAAGATTTATAATGTTTGGCATCAAGAATGATCTGCCTTAATCCCCCTATCGGCGATACCACCATCAAACAAACTCCCAATATAATGCATATCTGTAAACACAAAACTAGTGTCAGTAAACATAATTATCAAAAATCAAATTGAATAATGTGTTTGGGGATGATATGGTTACGTACCCAATTAATAATCCAGGATAAGCTCCCTATCTTTGGTTTATGGATTATAAGCCAACAAACGCAAGGGATCTGCATCATAAAGATCAAAGTTAGAAGAGTGTAAGTGAGTAACACATCAACATGGGTCGGGTCAGATTGACCTTAAACACTTTTGTCAAAAAAAAAAGTAACTACTTGATTGTAAAAGTTATATTCATTTTTTATATCTAAAGAAAATGTTGCTTACGAAATATGTTGTTGGGGCAAAGGCGAATCCTCCGAAGAATCCTAGAAGTCCACCAAAAAATGGGACACAAATGCCAAACATCATTGTAAATGCTGCAACAAGAGCAATAATTTAGTAAATTATAAATTAAAATGATGAAAGAATCATTAAAATAGATTTTTTACTTACCAACATATAGGTTCCTAGTGATGAAGCGAAGCATAAAAGTCGGTTTGAAGTTCATTTGCTTGACCAGCAGGGTTTCTATCATGTCAAATACTGGCATTGCATAAACCTAGAGAACAAATAGATGCAAATGTTAGATTTATAAAAAAAAAACAACAAAAGAAATGATTGGTAATGTGGTAAAAAAATGGTGAATCCAAAATATTATAAGTTAGTGAAAGTCTTAACCTGATAGCTTCCGATAACATGAATCACCACAAACACATTTGCCGCTGCAATGAGATACACGGGCTTCTCTAAAGAGATCAGGACATTATCCGAGACACGGTTTCCATATGCCCAGTACCCGGAAATGGCAACAGGGAAGTAGCATATGGCCACCACTATGTACGCAACCAGCACGCCTTTCCACATGGGGCCCTTTGAAGGCTTTTCTGGTGATGAAGGAATGGTGGCTTGAATTTCCAACACTACATTGTGACCCGCGTACGCAAAAGCCATTGCTCCCAGTCCGTTAAAGAAGCTTAATACAACCCCCGCTTGGGTAGTTTCTTTGTATCCTATGCTGTAATCGATGTCTGGTTGCACACCCTTGTCCACTGAAGCCACCCATGCGATTGTAGAGTAACTGCAACATACAAGTTGTGTCAGTTTACGCATTTTTTGTAACATAGGTTTGAGCTCGGTACCAACCAGTATCAAAATCCCAAAAAATGAGTGCCGGTCCCCAAAATACCGGGCATAGTACCGTACATGTACCAAACCGGTACCTAAAATATTTCAGTTCGGGAAATTTGGTACCAATAGGACCATGTAAAATGCATGTGAGATTATGATTGACCGCCGCTCTTTTAAGAATGTAGCTAGCTATATTTGCCATTTTACCAACCCATTTATTTAATTACTTATAAAAGGTATCTTGGTTTGTGTTTTATTTAAATCTATCTACAAGACAAGTTTTTGTCTAGTTTTTATATGCACTATACAACATATAAAGAGGGACTACTATTATATATTGCGCGCACGCGTGTAACCGTGGAAAGTACCTGATGGACATAACTGCTGCAGCCAAAGAGATAGCGGTAATGGAATTGAAGTTGGGGAGATGAGAAAGTAAAAAGTGGACAGAAGCGAAGATCATGATCCAGTAAGTGAGCCGAAGGCTCGTGCAGTCATCACAAAGCAATTCATGCACCTTCTTGAGGGATTGACCGCCAGTGACCATATACACGATGTCACAACCAACTTCAACGATTAGCTGCTGTGGAACTATTATAAACAGACCAAGTTTTTTCCCAAAAGCGTGCTGGCCAAGTTCATGGTATCTGTCAAACCGTTTTCCTGGTATGGTTTCGTGCATCTCAACCATTTGCCATAATGTGTATACGGTTACAATCCATGATCCGAATAGTACGGTTAATCCAGGGCCCCTACAATTCAAGAATTTCAAATGGTTCATACTTTATAGTTTATACATGTAGATCAGCTTACAAAGGGAATTCATATTAAAGGGAGAACAACTGACCATCCAAGATGGGCTAGAGCATAGGGGAGACCGAGAACTCCGGCTCCAACCATGGCGGTAACGTTGTGGAAGGCGGAGTACCACCATTTTGCATTCCTTGAGGAAGTGATGGGAAGCCATTCATCTATTTGTTTCTCTCTTTCAGTTCTGGTGTCAACCTGTTATGCATGAAAATTCATTAACACAAGTACATGATAAAAACAAGTTAAATGTAGGGATGTCAATGATATGTTTACTCGGTTGTAAAAACGTGTGCCCAATACTCGACTGGTATATGTCGGGTAATTACCCGTCAGGTATCAGGTAAACCTGATAGTTTGCTAACATTTTATTTTTTATATAACTCGGTGTTTGTAACAATTGCAACAAATTAATATATGATAAACTACAAACATATTAGTATCCCTATCAATGATTTGAAATATCTAAAATATGTAAAATTCATGATAATATAAATTCCAAAAGATAATAATACCATACATAACAAAAAATAATTAATGATATTTTTAATGCATGTTCTAAAAAAAGTTTACTTTTCAGAATATGAAACTACTAGAATATACTGCTACTTGACTATGATTAATGAATCGTTACATATTTCATACCCGAATACCCGTCTCGAATGTTTCATGGGCTTGCGTATCGAGTTCGGGTTGGTGTTTGATTCCCATCGTTGGTAAACGGAGAACAAGCAAGTATTAGGTGTTGGTAAATCAGAGTTCAAACGCAGCACTCAACACACGAGATTTGTGAGAACAACTTGCGACTCTTTTAATATTCAAACGAAAAACCGAACCAATAATTACAATATCTCTACACCTATATTTATACTAAAACTATCCTTGCTAAACAAGTTATCCCAATTAAACTCAAACTCTAAAACCAATTATACTAAACCAATACTAACTCTAATACTTAATAAATCAATTAATAAAATAACTAGAAAACTATATAAATTCAAACTAATAATTATCTCTAACTGTTTAAATAATACTTCATATATCAAGATTAATTTTCTTCATTAGGAGGGTTTCTAAGTGTTTCAATATTGAAAGGAATTAAAGGCTATATAATAAATGCATGGTAAATATTTGAATTTCAAATTGGAGACGTAGACCGACTTTATTTAAAATTTAAAATAATATAATGAATAAACTCACAATAAATATTTAAAATAATGACAACAGATCACTAAAACTTTTGTAGGTTGGTGATATCATCGTACATATTTTTAGAAGTATACTAGTTCCCTGGTAGTTGTTTGGTGATTTAATAAATATGTTTTGTTGGTCGAAGAGAAAAAATAAATTCTAGGAAAAACCGAAAAAGTCACGAGTTTTTATTCTTTAATAAAGAAGGTAGTTTAATTAATTTGTACCAAAATGCGAAAGCAAAATTTCAACTAGGAAGAGTTTATTTGATTTAGTATCAAGGATCTTATAAATAATGCTATTTATATTGCCTTAAAAAACCCTTTTTATTGAAGAGTTTAATTCTTTAATGGTTTATAAATATTATTAGAATATGTGTGGTTACGCCTATAAAAAAATATTTTCCTTTGATTTAACATAAAATTTATATAAGCAAAATAATCTTTGGTTTCATGATTCCCAACCCATAAATTAAAACAAACATACGATACTAAGAAGAATACATTTAATATAAAACTAATCTGAATTAAACACACATAATTATTTTTTACCTGATTTAACAGAACAATATTAATTGTGTATTCAATCAATATTACCCGAAATAACAATATTTCTTCTTATAAACCCATGATTAAGTATGTACCATTTTGGTACACAAACTTACAGATTACGATCACGTTACCCCCTCTATAAAATAATAATAAAAATAACATAAAATATTAATAAGCCTCCTAGACTTTTGGATAAAATGAAAATAAAAATAACAAAAAAATATTAATAAGCCTCCTAGACTTTTGGATAAAATAATTATAAAAATAACAAAAAAAATTAACAAGCCTCCTAGACTTTTGGAGAAGATTCGGATCTGATAACTGAACTGATGGCTTCATGAACAGACGTATAAACTTAAAACATAAAAAATGGGGAAACAAATACACATCTCGTGCAATTGCTATCAGATAATTATAACAGATTATAACTAATTACGTTTCCTCAATCAGAGCGATCAATCCAATGACTTCTGCCAATCAGGGGCGGATCTAACTTTATTTATCTGGCCGGTTTGAAATTTTTAGTGAAAACAATCTAACCTTATTTATCAGGTCGGTTTGAAATTTTTAGTGAAAACAATCTAACCTTCTTATTTATCAGGTCGGTTTGAAATTTTTAGTGAAAACCTATACAGAATGTATAGAATTTTCAGTGAAAACTTATATAGGAACCCACTGGGAAAAATTCATGAGTCCGTCACTGCTACCAATGGACCCAACCCCACCCCACCCCACACTGATCAATTGATCAATCAAAACAAGACGAAACAAGCATAAACTCAATACCATAATCACACACCGAATAAAACAAAAAACACAATACATAAAACACAAACAAAGATACGAACCTTTTCGCCGTTAGTGTTGTTATTATCGGCGTAATATTGATCGGGTTGAGCTTGGGTTCCCATAATGGCTGCAGGAAATAGTGAGAGGTTTGAAGAATGGAAAGAGTGTTTGAGGAGAAAATAAGGAAGAGTATGTGGTATTTATAAACAATTAAAGTGGAGGGTGGCAACGGTTGAGATTAGATTTCACATAGATGGTGTGAAGGGTGGAATTAAGAGATGTGTGATTTCGATTTGGGTTGACTTGTAGGATCATATTATGTGCATTGGATCGGTAAAATATGATACAATTGCGATATATTCGTAATAATAATGAATAATATTATTATTACTTTACCGTTTTCAATTTTTATGATAATCTTATATATATATTAGTTGATAAGTTATCATTTAATTTATTTAGATTGATGTAATTATCATCTCAATTTGTAAATTTATTTAAACTGGTGTAATTATCGTATAAATTGTAAATGCTGGTAAATATTTTTTAATAAATGTATTTAACATTTGCTAAAGATATAGATGGTAAAATAGTTAATAGTTAAGTAAATATATATAAAAAAGAAAAAGACAAAATACATAGGAGTGTAATAAGCAGTGACTAAATCAACTGCGAAAGCGTCTAATATGCAAAATTTAATAATAAAGCGTCTAACATGCAAAATTTAATAACAATAAGTTAATACACGTGTTTAAATGGAAATTACGAATGCAGACTAGAGGTTTTAAAGTTACTTATTTGGTCCAAAATAGTTCTATTTGCACTGATTTGGTCCCAACATCTCACCGTCAAAATGTTGATTTTTGATAAGTGACATTACGTATACGATACATGATGTAATTTTTGTTAGCCCCTTCGTATTCTTTTCTCTATTTTTCTATAAATACATCAACCCAGCAATTATACAATAGATAGTTGATAATATAGTTATTTAATAGATACACGTATACAAATGGTGCAATATTTATCTTTTCTTTGTTATTTGCATATCAACACATTTGGTGGGGTGATGACTAGTGTTGGGGGTTGGGGGGGGGGGGGGGGGGGGGGGTTAGTTGTTTGTGTATATGGGGATGATTGCATATAATTGGAACATG
The DNA here is from genome assembly GCA_947069175.1 of Scalesia atractyloides. Taxonomy (NCBI): domain Eukaryota; kingdom Viridiplantae; phylum Streptophyta; class Magnoliopsida; order Asterales; family Asteraceae; genus Scalesia; species Scalesia atractyloides. Next base: position 79,756,663 of record CAMTDV010000010.1, read on the forward strand.
CTTTGATTTGATCGATTAACGTCTATTTTATGGTTTTATGGATTTTGATAACCCATGTATAAGAATCCCCGACTTTAAGAAACACATTAAAGGGATACCAAAAACCCATAACATTCTTTTGCTCGTAAAAGATTATTTGAAATGCATTCATATAATCTTCTCCTATTATAACTAATTCGCCAATCCGTTTGTGAATGTGAATATACTAACTGTTAGCTATCCGTCGATGAAATCCTATAGGAAGTATGACTGTGGGTGAAGATGTCGCCAATGGATCCACAGTTACCACTTCCCACTTTGGATTCACTAACGCATTTTAATTCGTTGAACTGTCATAATAACATTGTTTAAAGGAGCCACATATACATATACATTGAATTTAAGTGATTGTTAATTTGGACTAGATAACATTGTTTAACAGACATACATAAATATAAACTACTTCCTTGCTTTTGAGTCCCTTGGATATATGTTTGTAAGACTTGAGACCGTTGTTTCCATTTTTACGAAGTCGGATCTCTTACACATATATTGACACAAAACAATTCTATTTGTATGCAATTTTCCCTATATGATTTAGGTTCTCTTATAACTTAGGAAACCGTTTGAGGCCCTGAATTATCTACTTAATCAATACGAATAATAAGATAAAAATTATATTACTCATGAGAGAATATAAAGTAACATTGATAAAAAATATAGTAAACTGCAATTTGTGTTCTTTGCTATGTTGTCAGAATCGACATGCAACCCGCTAAGAAAGCTATAAACACTTGCCCCATCGTTGTTTGCAATTTATTAATTTGCAACCTTTCGTCAATTGACTATGTGTTTGACCGTTATCTTGTTAACACCCATGGGGGTATTCTTGTCATTGCATACTAATACCATAACCCCAACTCAAAACCACACCCCCCACATTTTCCAATACCACTCACTTGCAACCTTCATATTTTCATCTAACCCACCCACCACTGGGCACCATTCTCCACCATCAACGTGCACCATTCTCCACTACCGCATTACACAAGCGTTGCTGCATCACAACCCACCCGACCACCTTCACCACCCTCGATCGCCCTTCACGGCCCCTGATCGTTGAACAACACACTCCATCTGACGACTACAATCTCGATTGTTGATTTGAACAGTCCATTAAACACCAATTATCCTGATTAAGGAATACCCCTAAGCCAACAATCTCGACGATCTACACAACCCACCCTACTAAACCCATGAGCCACAATGTCGATCAATGTTCAGGCGCCAATTGATTTTCTAAAATGTTGCAGGTATTGACATTTTTACTCATTAATTAATGTTGTTATCTTTAATATTCAAGCTGATGAAACTGATTTGGACATTTATAGCTCGGATTAGGGTGAGTTGTTTGTGTATATGGGGATGATTGCATATAATTGGAACATGCTTTGATTTGATCGATTAACGGTTTTATGGATTTTGATAACCCATGTATAAGAATCCCCGACTTTAAGAAACACATTTAAAGGGATACCAAAAACCCATAACATTCTTTTGCTCGTAAAAGATTATTTGAAATGCATTCATATAATCTTCTCCTGTTATAACTAATTCGCCAATCCGTTTGTGAATGTGAATATACTAACTGTTAGCTATCCGTCGATGAAATCCTATAGGAAGTATGACTGTGGGTGAAGATGTCGCCAATGGATCCACAGTTACCACTTCCCACTTTGGATTCACTAACGAATTTTAATTCGTTGAACTGTCATAATAACATTGTTTAAAGGAGCCACATATACATATACATTGAATTTAAGTGATTGTTAATTTGGACTAGATAACATTGTTTAACAGACATACATAAATATAAACTACTTCCTTGCTTTTGAGTCCCTTGGATATATGTTTGTAAGACTTGAGACCGTTGTTTCCATTTTTACGAAGTCGGATCTCTTACACATATATTGACACAAAACAATTCTATTTGTATGCAATTTGCCCTATATGATTTAGGTTCTCTTATAACTTAGGAAACCGTTTGAGGCCCTGAATTATCTACTTAATCAATACGAATAATAAGATGAAAATTATATTACTCATGAGAGAATATAAAGCAACATTGATAAAATATATAGTAAACTGCAATTTGTGTTCTTTGCTATGTTGTCAGAATCGACATGCAACCCGCTAAGAAAACTATAAACACTTGCCCCATCGTTGTTTGCAATTTATTAATTTGCAACCTTTCGTCAATTGACTATGTGTTTGACCGTTATCTTGTTAACACCCATGGGGGTATTCTTGTCATTGCATACTAATACCATAACCCCAACTCAAAACCACACCCCCCACATTTTCCAATACTTCTCACTTGCAACCTTCATCTTTTCATCTAACCCACCCACCACTGGGCACCATTCTGCACCATCAACGTGCACCATTCTCCACTACCGCATTACACAAGCGTTGCTGCATCACAACCCACCCGACCACCTTCACCACCCTCGATCGCCCTTCGCGGCCCCTGATCGTTGACCAACACACTCCATCTGACGACTACACTCTCGATTGTTGATTTGAACAGTCCATTAAACACCAATTATCTTGATTAACGAATACCCCTAAGCCAACAATCTCGACGATCTACGAACAACACTCACCCGACTAAACCCATGAGCCACAATGTCGATCAATGTTCAGGCACCAATTGATTTTCTGAAATGTTGAAGGTATTGACGTTTTTACTCATTAATTAATGTTGTTATCTTTAATATTCAAGTTGATGCAACTGATTTGGACATTTATAGCTCGGATTAGGGTGAGTTGTACCCGAAGCCACCTCCTACTGCATGTGAGGGTAGTTTTTAGGTTTTGGAACAACCTCACATTTGATTTGAGGTACGAATGGGGAAACGGGGAACAAGATAGTTGACCGGCCGTGTCGTCCCGATCAGTCAAAAACCCAATTAACCTAGGCAGCTAGGGTAAGTCGAGTATCGTATCCACGAAGAGCATGTGGTCAGTATCACACTAGCTGTTCTTTTGTCTAAACTATTTACAAAATATGTACAAAATAATTTTGAAGTTTGCTAACTTTCTTTTTAAAAGTTTGTTTAGAATAATTATAAAAAAATGACTAATTAGAATGAGGAAAAATAATAATTTAGAAACAAGGGTCACACACCCGGTTCGACAACTGCAAGACCTAGGGTTTCTACAAGTAATTAACGAATTTAGTGTCACGTGGCTTAGGTGCGAAAAACAATCAACGTCATAGACAACGGACCACAATGCACTTCTTTACCAAGAACATGTAAATCCTAATCTAAGATAAGGCATCACCATTTCGCAAAGTCAAATTTTATCATCACCCGACAATTTACGAATTCGAAACAAATGCAAGACAATTATCAAAGGTTTCAAATACTAAACAACTTGTCACGAAATCAAATCATAAACAAAATATTGAAACCTGTAACATCTGTCAAAAACCGGGTTAACCAAACCCGCTTCGTTTATTAACCGAATAGTCAGTCAAAATTTTCGTCGCGTATATATTGATTATTTTAATTTTAAACGATACATAATCAATAAATAAATTGGAATTTAAAAACCATAATTTATAATTATAATAAAAATTGAACAAAAAAAATAAACAGGAGACGCCGGGATTCGAACCCGGGTCTCGCACATAACCAAACAAACACTTCACCGCTCCACCACTTGACTTCTTTGTTAGAATACTGAAACAGATAATATTTAAATTAAGACTCGAAATCAAAATCTGATTTCAGCGCGGCCAAACTCGTAATCACCGGAAAATCCGGCAAATCCGCGAGTTTAGCCAGTATTCCTTTGACTATAACGGTATAACCGTCGACGACATCGGTTATAACCGATGTCTAGCACCAATTTTGGTCATAACCGCCGACTTAACAAAAGAAATCAAATCGCATAGCAGCCTATAAATACATGGCTAATCTTCTCAATCCAACCCGTTTAATCCCTCAAACACTCTCTTAAACTCTCGCTAAAACACTCGGAATCAGTCGCCGCAAGTCGCCGGAACTTATCTGTGTTCACGGAATTCTCAGATACTTGCCGGAAAACCGAAGAATCGATCCCACTGTTGCTTCACCTTATAAATAGGACATCTAGAGCTCGGACAGAAGTCACCCACACTCACCTCAGACTTCCGGTAGATTCTCTGTCGCAAGTTACACGTCGCCGGAAAAGCTTCAGTCACCGGAATTCATCGGAAATCACACCTGTTCGGCACAACATCCTTAAAACCTTTCTGATTAAATTAATTTCGTTAATCAGTATACGCAATCAACTAATTCAATTTTTTTCGATTAAACAGTAGTGTTGATTTTCCTGGGTTCAAGGGTATGAAGAAGATGGATTGAGATAGCATATAAATTTAATAAAAACCGGAATAATAACCGGGTTAGACACACAGTCCAGTGGTGGACTGTGTGCAATTTTAAAACCTCCGACTCCACCCAAACCGAACCCCCTTCTCAACCCAATTTTAAGAGAAAAAGAGGCGGGCAACTTTTCGCTGCTACCCAACGTAATCAACCAGTTTTACACGCCATACCCATCCAAGCTATCCCAATCACCCAAGTGGCACCCAACTCAACTTACTCAAATAAGAAACCATATCTTGGACCTCACCCTCGATGCAACAACTGTTTTTATCACCATCCCCTTACCTTACCTTGTCGACTATGTGCAACTTGTGGACGCTATGGTCATTTGAGCAAGGTTTGCCGCACCTTTCAAAACCAAACCTCTTCCCCTACTCAAACCATGAACCAAACCGATCAACAACCCCAATACCCCGTGTTCCCATATGTTCGAGCTTGTTTCAATTGTGGCGACCCTACCCACTTTAGAAACACATGCCCTCAATTGGTTAACATCATCAACGCTCAAGCTCAATCAAACCCAGTTAACCAAGTAAACCAAGAAAACCCAACCACGAGGCCACCAGCAAGAGGAAGAGTCTTCAACATCAACGCCAATCCTGTCGAAGATAATGACGGCCCAAACGAAGATACCCAACTAGTCCTTTTCACCGAAAATCCAGATTCAACTCCTATCGTTTAGTTTTATGTTTTTCTTTATCACATAGAACCAAACATAACTTAAGGATAAAGCCAATGAAACTTTGACGAGAATACGATGGATACGCCGCTGGTACTTCCTATATATAAGTATTATTGTCAAAGGATCAGAAGCATTATCTGGCGGTTATGAGAGGTTCCATGTGTAGACTGTTAGAGTAATTATTGTTTATTATTTTCAGTATATGCAATTGCCGAGGCCGCCGCTCCCCATTTATGAGCGTTGAGCCTGCTCCCCATTTATGAGCGTTGAGGCTGCTCCCCATTTATGAGCGTTGAGCCTGTTCCCCATTTTATTATGCGGCTTAACCTGGCGTGCCCGCATACAATCGGCTCCGTTTGATTGAGCCTTGATCGCACAGTTCATTTTACATTTTCAGTACATGCAATACGATCGGCTCCGTTTGATTGAGCCTTGATCGCACAGTTCATTTTACATTTTCAGTACATGCAATACGATCGGCTCCGTTTGATTGAGCCTTGATCGCACAGACATTTCATTATCAGTATCTTGTGGTTGTTGTGTTTGTTGTAGAGTCGCATAGAACTAATCATAACTTGCGGATAAAGTCAATGAGAATTTGACCAGAATATGGTGGATACGCCGCTGGTACTTCCTATATATAAGTATTCTTGTCAAATGATCGGAGGCATTATCAGGCGGTTATGAGAGGTTCCATGTATAGGCTGTTGTGTGGTTGTTGTTTAGATTAAGTTATTATTTTCAGTACATGCAATACGATCGGCTCCGCTTGATTGAGCCTTGATCGCATAGACAATTTCATTTTCAGTACATGCAATACGATCGGCTCCGTTTGATTGAGCCTTGATCGCACAGATTTTTTTTCATTTCAGTATTTTGTGTTTGTTGTATTGGTTGTAGAGTCATATAGGACTAATCATAATTCACTGATAAAACCGATGAGAATTTGACAAGAATATGGTGGATACGCCGCTGGTACTTCCTATATATAAGTATTCTTGTCAAAGGATCGGAGGCATTGTCAGACGGTTATGAGAAGTTCTATGTAGGATTTAGTAGTTTCTTGGTAACTAATCATAACTTGTGGATAAAACCAATGAAAATTTGGCAAGAATATGGTGGATACGCCGCTGGTACTTCCTATATAGTATTCTTGCCAAAGGATCAGAGGCATTATCAGGCGGTTATGAGATGTCCCATGTAGGATTTAGTATTGCCTTGGTTGAAATTTGTGTTACATTTATATCATCTTACTATTTAAAGAGATTGGATTGTGTTCCACTTCTACATAAACTAACATCTCCATCATAACAAACGAGAGAGGAACTGCCACCATTCAAACATATATGCTATCAGAATGTGGATTCAAATATTAGCTGTTGTGTTTATTTATGTTCTATAGTCATAGAACCAATCATAACTTACTGATATTAGCTGTTGTGTTTATTTATGTTCAAATATTAGCTGTTATGTTTATTTTTGTTCCATGTAGGTTGTAGTATTAGAAGTTTTGCCTTAGGATATAACCATACCCTTCCAAACATATTCAAACTTTTATGCATGATATCATAGTTAGCGAATAAATTCTGCTTATCAATACTTTTACAGTAGACAACAAAAAGCGATTCCTGTAATAGGGTACTTAACCCTTACAAGGAACGTTACCGCCTCGAACAAAAACTTAAACCCTTACTTCTTCTAAACATGTAACTGTCAAACTAAACACCATCATTCTTTTTGTCAAATATATCACTATTTAAATTTCGGGACGAAATTTCTAAAAAGCAGGGGATACTGTAACATCCGTCAAAAAACGGATTTACCAAACCCGCTCCGTTTATTAACCGAACAATCAGTTAAAATTTTCGTTGCAAATTAAAGGCCCAAAATAATTTTAAACGATACATAATCAATTATTATATGGGAATATATAATTAGTTTTTGAAAAACTGTCAAAAATAAGAAAATAAAAATACTTTGGTTCTGCCGGGTTTCGAACCCGGGTCAGTAACCGGTCCAGCAACAAACTTAACACACAACACTTAAACCACTGCGCCACTTGTATTATCTGTTAATTATTAGAATCATTTAATTCATATCATGAGTTTCCGAATTCAAAACCGGCGCCCAAAGTTCAGTCGTCGGAAATCCGGCGATCTCGCGACATTTATCGACATCTTCAGTTATAACGTAAACATTTACTAGGACATCGGTTATAACCGACGCCTGAGTCCGCGACACAAGTCATAACCGCCGGAGATTTTATAACCAACGAATCAAGTCGGAAATTGGACCAAATTGATCGATGAACTACCCTATAAATACCCCCTCGAACCTCTGCAAACCTTTTCGCTCAAAACCGCACCCTTTCTCGGCGAAAACTCACTCGCCGGAAATCACCTGCAAATCGCCGGAAAACCGGGTTCTTCACTTCTAAGCCTTACTAAACCCCCTAAGCTTATACCGAAGTCACCCATACCTTTTTCAAACTTTCTGAAGACTCGCTGCTGCAAAACACACGTCGCCGGAAGTGGTTGCTGTCGCCGGAGTTCTGCCGGAAAACAGAGGAGTCCAGTCGGTATACCTTTCGCCTAATTTCTCTTTCTTTTTATTCATATCTCATCTGTAATTAATCATAAAACGCTAAAGAAACCTGAATAAAAACTTCGAACCAGTCAGTCATCATTTCTGGTTATAACTCAACGAAGAAGACGAAGTTCGGTATCATATAAGTATAATTTAAATCAAGTTATTACTCGGGTTAGACACAAAGTCCAGCGGTGGACTGTGTGCACATTAAACACACAAACGTCTCGAGTTCGAATCTTGTTCAACACACGCTGCCTCAATAAAAATGTCTTTTTTGTTAACTGAACCGGATTCATTTGATATATATGTTAAGTATATTAATAATCGGAATAATAACCATGTTAGACACACAGTCCAGTGGTGGACTGTGTGTATGTTTAATCACAGGACACGAGTTCGAGTCCGGTCTACTGCATCGATCCGGATAATTATTCAAACTTTTTAAATACGGCATAAATGAAAGTGCTTAGTTTGTATTATAGAATAATAAAAATCAATTTAGTTAACAAGTTGGACACACAGTCCAGCGGTGGACTGTGTGTTAGCATAAGCCACAGGTCCCGGGTTCGAGACCTGTGGAGCGCACCGAGACTTGAATTAAAATCGTTTTTAGAAAATAAAGGATTTTCTGTTTAATCTAATTAATATATATATGTAATTAAAAACAGAAATATTTCGGGTTAGACACGTAGCTCATTTGGTAGAGCTGCGTGCACGCGTACGGGAGGTCTCGGGTTCGAGCCTCACTCAGCGCACACATAAACGATTCGGACCGGTCAAAGTCAACAGTCAACGGTCAATGGTCAACGGTCAAAAAAGTCAAATTTTTTAAATATTTTTATTTATTTATTTTAATTAAAAATCAATTAAAAATACTTAAAAATAACATTTTTAAGGTTAGAAAATAGCCTTAAACTCACAAAAATACATCCAACAATCCTACTAAAATGGATTAATAAAATCCGTTTACTCACCGAACCATAATGCTATTTATCTAGGTTAATTTCACTCGTGGTTAAAACCACTTCGCGTGCATTCAACATCATCAACCGAACGCACCCACTGTGAGTGAATCTTACAATCCCCCTTTTAATTACACGTTTTGGGGTGTGTCATGTGTCACAAAATAATTAACTCGTTTATTTAAACTTATGCCATACCATGTCGTGATCTAAACTTAGATTGTTTATATTGTTGTGATTACTTATTTCATTTTGTCAAATTATATGAAATTCATTCATTAAGCCCATCAGTTCCTCGTGGGAGACGAGTTGAACAACGCGTGCCTCAAAACCAATTCATTATTGTTCATGTGTATATCATTGAGTTTATATTGTTTGTAGTTATGTCTTTCATATTATCATGTTTACGCAATTCATTCATTAGGCCCATCAGTTCCTCGTGAGAGACGAGTTGAGCAACGCGTGCCTCTAAACGTTCCATTGTTGTTCATGTGTGCTTTATTTAATATCTAATGATTGTTGAGTAAGTTTACATCTATTTTTACTCATGTGTGGTTGTGCACTCATTTCATAATCAAATAAATAAACTTGTTCAAATGTTTTCCATAGGATTCACTCGCCAACTTTATGTTGATCCAAAAACCCTTTTACACATGATACAGGTGAACAGGTTGAAGCAAGGAAAACATAGGAAATGCCTTAGAAGAGAACAAAGAAGCTTAGATTGATAGTTAGAACATGTTGTAATTTTTATTGTAAATTTCCATTAAATTGTATTAATGAATATGAAACGCATAATAAATGTCATGAGCTTTGATGATAACCCAATCATGCCCCGATCACCTTTTCCGCTGCGGGTCGGGGTGTGACAGATTGGTATCAGAGCCATGACTATAGGGATATAGGATAGGTTATTAGACCCTTAGAGCCTATACTATAGTCTGCCTAAATTTTTATTGATTAGGTGGTTACATACAAACTTGTGATATTTATCTGTTTCATATTTGTTTATATTTGCAGTCAAACATACATGCTTATATACATATTCATTATACATATATCAATGTTCATATGTTCAATTCATTATCATACTCTCATTATTCAAAGATTTTGTGGCAATTTTCAAATCTCATCAAAGTAAGTTCTGCGACGAGCATGTAGTAACTGGAAGGGTACAAGTACCGGTAGTCGGAACGTCCTGTCTAGGTTGGCATTCGTATAAATCCAATATAACGGACCAGTTTGCCTACCTGGGGACCAACGATGAGAGTACGAAGGACCTATTAGGCCAAAGCATGCCACACCAAACGTCGTTCGAACTAACCCACTCTGAGGTGTCACCGTGTCTACACCTGGACACATTCCGAATATCACACGTTGTATACATATTTCTCGATTTTCTCCGGGTTTTTAGTGTACGCAACCTGGCAAACCCGTGCGAACCATATGAAAAACCGGTATTCATGGGGGCCCACATGATTACAAAGGTAAAGTATGGCGGCATGTAGGGCCTAATGGCGAGCAAAGCCCAAGACATCCTATGGATGTAGTAGATTTATTTTTCTATAATTATTTTATGAATGTTCATTCCTAGTGCGACCCATGAACCCAAAACATCCAACTCATACTCTTGACATGCATTCCTTGTAGATGTCTTCTAACCTCGCTCGTAGGAAGATGAGAGCAGGAAAAGCCCGCGAGCGTATGGCTGCCCTAATCGCTCAACAAATGGCTGCCGTAATGCCCAACATTGTAATCCAAGTTCAACAAGCACTCACCGCTAATCCTGTCAATCAAGAAAACCAAAACATTATCAACTCTCCATCAAATACCACTAAATGCACCTACAAGCATTTCAAATCATGCGACCCTCCGAAATACAAAGGGACTGAAGGCGTCACCGCTCTCCTCCATTGGTTTGAAGAAATGGAGAACACTTTTCTAAATTGCGATGGCCCTGACGATCGCAAAGTGCGATATGCTACCGGTCGATTATATGGGATAGCACTTACTTGGTGGAATACAGAGAAGGCCAAACGAGGTGTTGAAGATGCTATGACCTTAACTTGGAACGAATTGAAGGAAATCATGACCAGACGATTTTGCCCAAGGAGCGAAATCAAGAAATTAGAAGATTAATTTTACTCATTGAAGCAAAAGGAAAGAGACCACACCACATACAACAAAAGATTCCTCGAATTACATCAAATGGTTCCCAACATGTTCACTCCCCTCTACCGTTTGATCGAGCACTACATTCGTGGTCTTCCATCAAAGATTCAAGACCCTGTAATAAGTACCGCGCCTGCAACTTTGGAAGCAGCAATGGAGTTAGCAACAGAGCTCACCGAGAACCGAATCCGGAACAAAGACTTCAAGGAGGAGAAGAAGAAGGATAAAGAATCGACTGAAACCTCCGACTCCACCCAAACCGAACCCCCTTCTCAACCCAATTTTAAGAGAAAAAGAGGCGGGCAACTTTTCGCTGCTACCCAACGTAATCAACCAGTTTTACACGCCATACCCATCCAAGCTATCCCAATCACCCAAGTGGCACCCAACTCAACTTACTCAAATAAGAAACCATATCTTGGACCTCACCCTCGATGCAACAACTGTTTTTATCACCATCCCCTTACCTTACCTTGTCGACTATGTGCAACTTGTGGACGCTATGGTCATTTGAGCAAGGTTTGCCGCACCTTTCAAAACCAAACCTCTTCCCCTACTCAAACCATGAACCAAACCGATCAACAACCCCAATACCCCGTGTTCCCATATGTTCGAGCTTGTTTCAATTGTGGCGACCCTACCCACTTTAGAAACACATGCCCTCAATTGGTTAACATCATCAACGCTCAAGCTCAATCAAACCCAGTTAACCAAGTAAACCAAGAAAACCCAACCACGAGGCCACCAGCAAGAGGAAGAGTCTTCAACATCAACGCCAATCCTGTCGAAGATAATGACGGCCCAAACGAAGATACCCAACTAGTCCTTTTCACCGAAAATCCAGATTCAACTCCTATCGTTTAGTTTTATGTTTTTCTTTATCACATAGAACCAAACATAACTTAAGGATAAAGCCAATGAAACTTTGACGAGAATACGGTGGATACGCCGCTGGTACTTCCTATATATAAGTATTATTGTCAAAGGATCAGAAGCATTATCTGGCGGTTATGAGAGGTTCCATGTGTAGACTGTTAGAGTAATTATTGTTTATTATTTTCAGTATATGCAATTGCCGAGGCCGCCGCTCCCCATTTATGAGCGTTGAGCCTGCTCCCCATTTATGAGCGTTGAGGCTGCTCCCCATTTATGAGCGTTGAGCCTGTTCCCCATTTTATTATGCGGCTGAACCTGGCGTGCCCGCATACAATCGGCTCCGTTTGATTGAGCCTTGATCGCACAGTTCATTTTACATTTTCAGTACATGCAATACGATCGGCTCCGTTTGATTGAGCCTTGATCGCACAGTTCATTTTACATTTTCAGTACATGCAATACGATCGGCTCCGTTTGATTGAGCCTTGATCGCACAGACATTTCATTATCAGTATCTTGTGGTTGTTGTGTTTGTTGTAGAGTCGCATAGAACTAATCATAACTTGCGGATAAAGTCAATGAGAATTTGACCAGAATATGGTGGATACGCCGCTGGTACTTCCTATATATAAGTATTCTTGTCAAATGATCGGAGGCATTATCAGGCGGTTATGAGAGGTTCCATGTATAGGCTGTTGTGTGGTTGTTGTTTAGATTAAGTTATTATTTTCAGTACATGCAATACGATCGGCTCCGCTTGATTGAGCCTTGATCGCATAGACAATTTCATTTTCAGTACATGCAATACGATCGGCTCCGTTTGATTGAGCCTTGATCGCACAGATTTTTTTTCATTTCAGTATTTTGTGTTTGTTGTATTGGTTGTAGAGTCATATAGGACTAATCATAATTCACTGATAAAACCGATGAGAATTTGACAAGAATATGGTGGATACGCCGCTGGTACTTCCTATATATAAGTATTCTTGTCAAAGGATCGGAGGCATTGTCAGACGGTTATGAGAAGTTCTATGTAGGATTTAGTAGTTTCTTGGTAACTAATCATAACTTGTGGATAAAACCAATGAACTTGGAGCCGTAGTGTTCGCTCTTAAGATATGGAGACATTATCTCTACGGTACTAAGTGTGAAATATACACTGACCACAAGAGTCTTCAACATATCTTCAACCAAAAGGAGTTAAACATGAGGCAACGAAGATGGCTCGAACTTCTTAATGACTACGACTGTGAAATTCGGTATCACCCCGGCAAAGAAAATGTGGTGGCCGATGCACTCAGTCGAAAGGGTTATGCGAACTCCATTCGTCTTCTATGTTCGCAAATCATAACCGACATCAAAGATCAAATTCGAGAAGCCCAACATGTTTCAGTAACGGAAGATGACGTACGAAAGGAGCTGTCCTATGGAGCTGAACTTAAAATTGAAACTAAATCCGACGGTATTCTGTACTTTCTAGATCGCATATGGATTCCTGACAACAACAACCTTCGTGAATTCCTTATGAATGAGGCTCACAAAACACGATACTCTATACACCCAGGAGCCGATAAGATGTATCAAGACCTTCGATACACCTACTGGTGGCCTGGAATGAAAAAGGATATTGCTGTTTTTGTTTCCAAGTGCCTTACATGTTCCAAGGTGAAAGCTGAACATCAAAGACCCTCAGGACTTCTGGTCCAACCTGAAATACCTGTATGGAAGTGGGAAAACATAACCATGGACTTCATTACCGGGTTACCTCGCACTTCTGGTGGGTATGACACTATATGGGTAATCATTGACCGTCTTACAAAATCAGCTCACTTTATTCCAATCCGCGAAGATTTCAAGAACGAGAAGCTAGCTCGTATCTACATCAGCGAAATCGTAAGCCGACATGGTGTACCGTTAAGCATTATTTCAGACCGTGATGGTCGTTTCACTTCACGAACATGGCAGGCCGTACAAGCCGCTTTGGGTACACGATTAGACCTCAGTACCGCTTATCATCCTCAAACTGATGGACAATCTGAACGCACCATTCAAACTCTTGAAGATATGCTTCGAGCATGTGTCATAGACTTCAAGGGAAATTGGGACGCTCATCTACCATTAGTTGAATTTTCGTACAACAACAGCTATCATTCAAGTATCGGCATGGCACCTTTTGAAGCTTTATATGGTCGTAAGTGCCGATCTCCAGTATGTTGGCACGAAATTGGGGAAGCTCAAATCACCGGTCCAGAATTGATTCAAGAAACCACAGACAAGATCCATCAAATTCGAAACAATCTTCTAGCGGCTCAAAGTCGTCAAAAGAGTTATGCAGATAAACGACGAAAGCCTTTGGAGTTTAACATTGGGGATCATGTACTTTTAAAAGTATCACCTTGGAAGGGAGTAGTTCGTTTTGGCCAAAAAGGCTAGTTAGCACCACGCTACGTAGGACCTTTCAAGATACTCGAAAGAGTAGGACCTGTAGCATACAAGCTTGATCTACCAGAAGAACTCAACAGAATTCACCCCACATTCCACGTATCAAACTTGAAGAAGTGCCTCGCCGATGAGAACCTCCATATTCCCCTGGAAGATATTCAGATCGATGAATCTATGCATTTCATTGAAAGACCAGTAGAGATCATGGACTTCGGAGAAAAACGTTTAAGACGGAGTCGTATTCCAATTGTTAGGGTACGCTGGAGTCGAAACGGGGACCTGAGTTTACTTGGGAACGTGAAGACTCAATGCGCGAAAAATACCCGCATCTTTTTCCTTCTACCACTACTACTTAAATTTCGGGACGAAATTTATAAAAGTAGGGGATACTGTAACATTTGTCAAAAACGGGTTTTCCAAACCCGCTTCGTTTGTAATCGAATATCAAGTTATAAATGTTTCGTTGCGTATTTATGTTTATTTTAATTTTAAACGATGCATAATTAATAAACAAATTAGAATTTAAAAACTATAATTAATAAAAAGTGAAAATAAAATAAATAAAAAAGAAAACCGGCTGCCGGGATTCGAACCCGGGTCAGCCGGGTGAGTCTAACGATTTAACTCGTGTACATATAACCACTCCGCCACTTGATATTTTTGTGAGTTATAGGAAGCAATTAAATCATATGTTCAACCAGGAATCGACCTGTTTACGCTAACTGAAACCGTTATCGGCTTCCAAACGTCCAAGACGTTTGAGTGATCACGGATTTCTGATCATAACCGATAAACCGACAATTTTAATCAATTCAGTCTTGAATGGACTTGAATTCATGTGATGATCGGTTTTAATAACCGAAAATCTGCACTTCCTGAATTACTCCAACAATAGCACCCTCTCGCGACTCAAACTCATCCGCAGAACCTCCAATTTCACTTTCGCTCTACTTTCAGTTCGTCGGAAAAGCTTTTTGAACTCGCCGGACTTTCGTCGGAAAACCGTGTCTTCCATCAAATCAGTAAGTTTCTCAATTCTTTCATCGTCTATCAGTTGTTAAGATTTTGCTAACTCAAACCCTTCAATCAAAATCAGTTCCAGGCGACGATGTCGGATAATCATCATTCGCCGGAAAATCTCGGAGAGTTTCTAGAACTCGCTGTGAAACGGTATAAACCTTTAAACATTCTGATAACTCTTGTTCAGTACTTCAATTCCGCATCTAGCTAATCAAAATTGTTAATTGGTCCGCTCAGACAAAGTCCATAAAAACAGAGCCGACGACTTCGCCGGAATTCTGAGAAAGATCATTTCTCCGGTATGTTTACTTCCAAAATCTTCTCTGCCATTTCATTTTAATCATTTGAATGTTTGTCAATCGAATTAAACAAGAAACAGTAGGGTAATCGTTGTCTGTGATATTGTAACGAAGAAGATGAAGTTTGTTTGTTTATAAGTTTAATATAAATTGGATATTATCTCGGGTTAGACACACAGTCCAGCGATGGACTGTGTGCGCACATATATCACACGCCGCGAGTTCGATCCTTGACACAATCGTATGCTCTGTAATAAAGATGTTTTCCTTTTTAACTGAACCGGATTAACTCACTGAAGATGTTAAGTATAATAAAAATCGGTATATTAACCAGGTTAGACACACAGTCCAGCGGTGGACTGTGTGCAACACTAACCCACAGGTCCCGGGTTCGAGACCTGTTACACACTCCGGTTCGATGATTAAAACCCTTTTTGAAAATAAAAGAATTTTGAATAAACTAAAACAGTATATAAATATAATTAAAAACAGAATTATTTCGGGTTAGACACGTAGCTCAGTTGGTAGAGCTGCGTGCACGCGTACGGGAGGTCTCGGGTTCGAGCCTTACCCGGCGCACACATGCACATTAGCGAACCGTCAAACAGTCAACAGTCACGGTCAACGGTCAATGGTCAACGCAAAAGTCAACAATTTTTTTATATTTTTATTTATTTATTTAATTTAAAAATCAATTAAAAATACTTAAAAATAATGTTTTTAAAGATAGAAAATAGCCTTAAACTCACAAAAATATATCTAAAAATCCTATTAAAATTATTAATAAAATCCGCTCATTTACCATACCTTTTCGTTATTATTTAGGTTAGTTTTTCCGTCGATCAATCCTCTAAACTCGTGCACATTTCATCATCTTCAACCGAACGCACCCAATGTGAGTGAATCTCTACAAATTCCCCGTTTTAATCACGTTTTTGGGGTGTATCATGTGTCTTATCATTTATTATATTTAAACCATTGTGCATCTATCATATCCATGAACAAATGTGTATTCAACTTGTAACAACTGTTTGTGTGGTTATTGTTTAGATTAAATTTATCATAATCAGTACATACATTATCATAGGCCGTCGCTCCCCATTACATTATGAGCGTTGAGCTGTTCCCCATTACATTATGAGCGTGAACCAGGCGTTGCCAACATACGATCGGCTCCGTTTGATTGAGCCTTGATCGCACAGACATTTATCATAGGCCGTCCGTTCCCCATTACATTATGAGCGTGAACGTGACGTTGCCAACATATACAGTTTCATTCATGTTATATATTCATGCAAGTTGGTTTGTTATTGTATGTTATTGTTTGTTGCTGTTATTGTTATTGAATGATTTAATTACGTCTACTCACATATGATTATTGCACAGTTTTTCATGATAAAGATAACAAGAGATCAATAATAAATGTTTTCTAACAAGGTTTACTAGCCAACTTATGTTGACCCAAAAACCCATATTTTTACACATGATACAGGTGATCCAGTTGCAGCAAGAAACACATAGGATTGGTTTAGAAGATAAACTGGTTTAGATCTTGGATTGCTTAGTTGATTATTTTTCTTTGTATTTGTATGAACATGTTTGGAATATTGAGGATGTAATTTTGAATTTAATAAATATGAAACATATTAGTAAATATCATGAGCTTTGGTGATAACCCAATTATGCCCCGACTCTTATTCCGCTGCGGGTCGGGGTGTGACAGATTGGTATCAGAGCCATGACTATAGGGATATAGGATAGGTTATTAGACCCTCAGAGCCTATACTATAGTTGATTAGAATTTTTAAAATTTTTGTGTGTTACATGCAAAATTCATGATGTTTATATGTTTTATGTTTAATGTCACATTCAATGTTATGCAAGCATGTTCATAAGTACAAATTATTATATAATGCCTATCATGAATCATATTCTCATAACATATCATATCCATGAGAGCACACACCACATCATTTCCATGATTGTTTTTGCAATGATTTTTGTATTTTCAAATCACATCAAAGTGAGTTCTCATGATGGGCATGTAGTAACTGGAAGGGTACAAGTACCGGTAGTCGGAACGTCCTGTCTAGGCTGGCATTCGTATAAATCCAAAATAAAGGACCAGTTGGCCTACCTGGGGACTAACGATGAGAGTACGAAGTATCTATTAGGCCAAAGCATGCTATACCAAACGTCGTGTGAGCTAACCCCACTTTGAGTTGTCATTGTGTCTACACCTGGACACCTTCCGACCATACATCTCGTAAACATATTTCATGGTTTTCATTCGGGTGATGCGAGTGTTAAACCGCCAATACTAATGTGAATCCTACCAAGCCAATAGTCATGGGGGCCCACATGACTATACAGGTGAAGGTATGGGGGACATTTGAGGCCCAACATGAGCAAACCCAAGACATCATATGGATGTAGTTGCATTATTGATATTTATGTTATTTTTATTTTCTTTAAGACACATGACACCTAAAAAGATTCCATAAACTCACAATCTTCTTATGTATGTTCCTGTAGATGTCGGTTAGGCAACAACGAGGGGGTAGAAGATCAGGAAGGTCACACGAACGCTTGGCCACTCAAATCGCAAAACAAATGGCCGCGGTGCTTCCTGACATTGTGGTTCAAGTACAACAAGCTCTCGCCACAAATCCCACCAATCCTCCCCAGCAAGAAGACCAGAACATCGGCAACCCTCTACCAAAAAGTGCTCATATAAACATTTCAAGTCTTGCGATCCTCCGAAATTTGAAGGGACCGAAGGTGTCACTGCTCTCCTCCACTGGTTTGAGGAAATGGAAAACACCTTCCTCAACTGCGATTGTCCCGAGGATCGCAAGGTACGATACGCAACCGGGAGACTATTTGGGGTAGCTCTTACCTGGTGGAATACTGAAAAGGGTAAGAGAGGAATAGAAGATGCAATGGCCTTAACGTGGGAGGAGTTAAGGGAAATCATGACGAGACGATTCTGTCCTAGAAGGGAGATTAAAAAGTTAGAGGATGAATTTCATTCGTTGAAGCAAAAGGAGGGAGATCATACTTCCTACAACAAGAGGTTTTTAGAGTTGAACCAAATGGTCCCTAACTTGTTCACCCCAGTTTACCGCTTAGTCGAACATTATATTCGAGGTCTTTCCTCGAAAATTCAAGACTCAGTTCTCAGCACTTCGCCAGCAACACTTGAAGCAGCTATGGAACTAGCTACTGAGCTGACCGAGAATCGAATTCGCAACGGTAAATTTAAAGAGGAGAAAAATAAAGCCCCCGTTGAGGGCCAAACTTCAAACCATTCCACCTCCTCCTCTAAGTTTGCTAACAAGAGGAAGTGTAACACCAGAAACTTTGCTGTCACACAAACAAATTTCCCTATCCCTGCTGCACCCATTACCCAAGTTGCCCCCTCACCTGCACCATATAAAAGGCCATACTCTGGCCCATTCCCAAAATGCAACTGTTGCCAATACCATCACTTTCCTGATCATCCCTGCCAACATTGCACCGGCTGTGGTCGCGCAGGTCACACTGTTCAAACCTGTCGCATACCTCAGCGGACGAACCGCCACCAGCCCTCAACCCAAACACACCATCAAATAATGGGTCAAGCCCAACAACCTCTACTACTACCACCTACCCAACATTTAGCCCAATCCTACTACCAACCCAACTACCCCATGGTGCAACCTATGCGGGCTTGCTACAATTGTGGAGACCCAAGCCACTTTAGAAACACTTGTCCACGTTTGGTGAACATTATACATGCTCAAGCCCAAGCAAATCCGGTGAATCAGGCTAACCAAGCTCCTCCACCTGCAAGAGGAAAAGCTTTCAACATCAACGCTAATCAGGCTAGAGCTGACAGCAATGTGGTTAACGGTACATTTCTTATCAATGGTAGTTATGCATCCATGTTGTTTGATACTGGCGCGGATAAAAGTTTTGTGTCCTTAGAGTTTGAACCCATCCTCAACCAAATTCGTGATAAGCTCATGGAATCCATAACAGTAGAAGTTGCTGACGGAAAACCGGTCTCATTAAACTCTATTATACGCAATTGTATTCTCACCTTAAACGATCACGATTTTCCAGTTGACCTCATTCCTATGAAGTTGGGAAGCTTTGACATTATAATTGGTATGGACTGGCTCAGCCAACATCAGGCTGAAGTTGTATGCCGCGAAAAGTTTATACGCATTCCTCTTACAAACGGTCAGACTCTACGAATCTTTGGAGAAACCTCATCGAAAGGGCTCAGATTAATGTCCTGTCTTCAAGCTCGAAAATATCTCCGCAAGAATTATGTCGCATTTCTAACTCATGTCGTCAAAAGGGAACCATGGAGAAGAAACTTGAAGACATCCCAGTAGTAAAAGAGTTTCCGCAAGTTTTTCCTGACGACATTTCAGGACTTCCTCCCTTGAGAGAAGTCGAATTCCGCATTGATCTTATACCTGGTGCTACACCAGTTGCAAAGTCTCCTTATAGGTTAGCCCCCTCCGAAATGCAAGAGCTAGCCAGTCAATTGCAAGAGTTGACTGACAAAGGATTCATACATCCTAGCTCCTCGCCTTGGGGTGCACCTGTCCTTTTTGTGAAGAAGAAAGATGGAACGTTTCGCATGTGCATCGACTACAGAGAGCTCAACAAGTTAACGGTCAAGAACCGCTATCCATTACCTCGCATTGATGATCTTCTTGACCAACTTCAAGGCGCCAGCTGTTTTTCAAAAATCGACCTTCGTTCTGGTTATCATCAACTCAGAGTACATGAAGAAGACGTCCCAAAGACCGCCTTCCGAACTCGTTATGGTCATTATGAATTCATGGTCATGCCATTTGGTTTAACCAACGCTCTAGCTGTCTTCATGGATTTAATGAACAGAGTCTGCAAACCCTATCTCGATAGCTTTGTTATAGTTTTCATCGACGACGTCCTCATTTACTCAAAGTCTAAGTCTGATCATGAACGGCACCTTCGACTCATCCTTACACTCTTAGAGAATGAGAAGCTCTACGCCAAATTCTCCAAATGCGAATTCTGGTTAAAAGAGGTACAATTCCTTGGACATGTCGTCAATGACAAGGGGATACATGTCGACCCCTCAAAGATCAAAGCAGTACAAGAATGGCAAGCGCCACGTACACCAACCGAAGTAAGATCATTCCTTGGTTTGGCTGGTTATTATCGCCGTTTCATTTCAAATTTCTCCCGCATTGCTGTACCACTCACGACTTTAACTCATAAAGGAAAACCCTTCATATGGGGACCAAAACAAGAAGAAGCCTTCCAAACCCTTAAACAAAAACTCTGTGATGCACCTATCCTCACTCTTCCTGAAGGTTATGATGACTTCGTGGTTTATTGCGACGCGTCAGGGCAAGGACTAGGTTGTGTTCTAATGCAAAGAGGAAAGGTGATAGCTTATGCTTCTAGACAACTCAAAACTCATGAGAAGAACTACACCACCCATGACCTAGAACTTGGAGCCGTAGTGTTCGCTCTTAAGATATGGAGACATTATCTCTACGGTACTAAGTGTGAAATATAAACTGACCACAAGAGTCTTCAACATATCTTCAACCAAAAGGAGTTAAACATGAGGCAACGAAGATGGCTCGAACTTCTTAATGACTACGACTGTGAAATTCGGTATCACCCCGGCAAAGAAAATGTGGTGGCCGATGCACTCAGTCGAAAGGGTTATGCGAACTCCATTCGTCTTCTATGTTCGCAAATCATAACCGACATCAAAGATCAAATTCGAGAAGCCCAACATGTTTCAGTAACGGAAGATGACGTACGAAAGGAGCTGTCCTATGGAGCTGAACTTAAAATTGAAACTAAATCCGACGGTATTCTGTACTTTCTAGATCGCATATGGATTCCTGACAACAACAACCTTCGTGAATTCCTTATGAATGAGGCTCACAAAACACGATACTCTATACACCCAGGAGCCGATAAGATGTATCAAGACCTTCGATACACCTACTGGTGGCCTGGAATGAAAAAGGATATTGCTGTTTTTGTTTCCAAGTGCCTTACATGTTCCAAGGTGAAAGCTGAACATCAAAGACCCTCAGGACTTCTGGTCCAACCTGAAATACCTGTATGGAAGTGGGAAAACATAACCATGGACTTCATTACCGGGTTACCTCGCACTTCTGGTGGGTATGACACTATATGGGTAATCATTGACCGTCTTACAAAATCAGCTCACTTTATTCCAATCCGCGAAGATTTCAAGAACGAGAAGCTAGCTCGTATCTACATCAGCGAAATCGTAAGCCGACATGGTGTACCGTTAAGCATTATTTCAGACCGTGATGGTCGTTTCACTTCACGAACATGGCAGGCCGTACAAGCCGCTTTGGGTACACGATTAGACCTCAGTACCGCTTATCATCCTCAAACTGATGGACAATCTGAACGCACCATTCAAACTCTTGAAGATATGCTTCGAGCATGTGTCATAGACTTCAAGGGAAATTGGGACGCTCATCTACCATTAGTTGAATTTTCGTACAACAACAGCTATCATTCAAGTATCGGCATGGCACCTTTTGAAGCTTTATATGGTCGTAAGTGCCGATCTCCAGTATGTTGGCACGAAATTGGGGAAGCTCAAATCACCGGTCCAGAATTGATTCAAGAAACCACAGACAAGATCCATCAAATTCGAAACAATCTTCTAGCGGCTCAAAGTCGTCAAAAGAGTTATGCAGATAAACGACGAAAGCCTTTGGAGTTTAACATTGGGGATCATGTACTTTTAAAAGTATCACCTTGGAAGGGAGTAGTTCGTTTTGGCCAAAAAGGCTAGTTAGCACCACGCTACGTAGGACCTTTCAAGATACTCGAAAGAGTAGGACCTGTAGCATACAAGCTTGATCTACCAGAAGAACTCAACAGAATTCACCCCACATTCCACGTATCAAACTTGAAGAAGTGCCTCGCCGATGAGAACCTCCATATTCCCCTGGAAGATATTCAGATCGATGAATCTATGCATTTCATTGAAAGACCAGTAGAGATCATGGACTTCGGAGAAAAACGTTTAAGACGGAGTCGTATTCCAATTGTTAGGGTACGCTGGAGTCGAAACGGGGACCTGAGTTTACTTGGGAACGTGAAGACTCAATGCGCGAAAAATACCCGCATCTTTTTCCTTCTACCACTACTACTTAAATTTCGGGACGAAATTTATAAAAGTAGGGGATACTGTAACATTTGTCAAAAACGGGTTTTCCAAACCCGCTTCGTTTGTAATCGAATATCAAGTTATAAATGTTTCGTTGCGTATTTATGTTTATTTTAATTTTAAACGATGCATAATTAATAAACAAATTAGAATTTAAAAACTATAATTAATAAAAAGTGAAAATAAAATAAATAAAAAAGAAAACCGGCTGCCGGGATTCGAACCCGGGTCAGCCGGGTGAGTCTAACGATTTAACTCGTGTACATATAACCACTCCGCCACTTGATATTTTTGTGAGTTATAGGAAGCAATTAAATCATATGTTCAACCAGGAATCGACCTGTTTACGCTAACTGAAACCGTTATCGGCTTCCAAACGTCCAAGACGTTTGAGTGATCACGGATTTCTGATCATAACCGATAAACCGACAATTTTAATCAATTCAGTCTTGAATGGACTTGAATTCATGTGATGATCGGTTTTAATAACCGAAAATCTGCACTTCCTGAATTACTCCAACAATAGCACCCTCTCGCGACTCAAACTCATCCGCAGAACCTCCAATTTCACTTTCGCTCTACTTTCAGTTCGTCGGAAAAGCTTTTTGAACTCGCCGGACTTTCGTCGGAAAACCGTGTCTTCCATCAAATCAGTAAGTTTCTCAATTCTTTCATCGTCTATCAGTTGTTAAGATTTTGCTAACTCAAACCCTTCAATCAAAATCAGTTCCAGGCGACGATGTCGGATAATCATCATTCGCCGGAAAATCTCGGAGAGTTTCTAGAACTCGCTGTGAAACGGTATAAACCTTTAAACATTCTGATAACTCTTGTTCAGTACTTCAATTCCGCATCTAGCTAATCAAAATTGTTAATTGGTCCGCTCAGACAAAGTCCATAAAAACAGAGCCGACGACTTCGCCGGAATTCTGAGAAAGATCATTTCTCCGGTATGTTTACTTCCAAAATCTTCTCTGCCATTTCATTTTAATCATTTGAATGTTTGTCAATCGAATTAAACAAGAAACAGTAGGGTAATCGTTGTCTGTGATATTGTAACGAAGAAGATGAAGTTTGTTTGTTTATAAGTTTAATATAAATTGGATATTATCTCGGGTTAGACACACAGTCCAGCGATGGACTGTGTGCGCACATATATCACACGCCGCGAGTTCGATCCTTGACACAATCGTATGCTCTGTAATAAAGATGTTTTCCTTTTTAACTGAACCGGATTAACTCACTGAAGATGTTAAGTATAATAAAAATCGGTATATTAACCAGGTTAGACACACAGTCCAGCGGTGGACTGTGTGCAACACTAACCCACAGGTCCCGGGTTCGAGACCTGTTACACACTCCGGTTCGATGATTAAAACCCTTTTTGAAAATAAAAGAATTTTGAATAAACTAAAACAGTATATAAATATAATTAAAAACAGAATTATTTCGGGTTAGACACGTAGCTCAGTTGGTAGAGCTGCGTGCACGCGTACGGGAGGTCTCGGGTTCGAGCCTTACCCGGCGCACACATGCACATTAGCGAACCGTCAAACAGTCAACAGTCACGGTCAACGGTCAATGGTCAACGCAAAAGTCAACAATTTTTTTATATTTTTATTTATTTATTTAATTTAAAAATCAATTAAAAATACTTAAAAATAATGTTTTTAAAGATAGAAAATAGCCTTAAACTCACAAAAATATATCTAAAAATCCTATTAAAATTATTAATAAAATCCGCTCATTTACCATACCTTTTCGTTATTATTTAGGTTAGTTTTTCCGTCGATCAATCCTCTAAACTCGTGCACATTTCATCATCTTCAACCGAACGCACCCAATGTGAGTGAATCTCTACAAATTCCCCGTTTTAATCACGTTTTTGGGGTGTATCATGTGTCTTATCATTTATTATATTTAAACCATTGTGCATCTATCATATCCATGAACAAATGTGTATTCAACTTGTAACAACTGTTTGTGTGGTTATTGTTTAGATTAAATTTATCATAATCAGT
This sequence comes from Scalesia atractyloides, assembly GCA_947069175.1. Lineage (NCBI taxonomy): Eukaryota > Viridiplantae > Streptophyta > Magnoliopsida > Asterales > Asteraceae > Scalesia > Scalesia atractyloides. Next base: position 79,781,363 of record CAMTDV010000010.1, read on the forward strand.
ACATACATTATCATAGGCCGTCGCTCCCCATTACATTATGAGCGTTGAGCTGTTCCCCATTACATTATGAGCGTGAACCAGGCGTTGCCAACATACGATCGGCTCCGTTTGATTGAGCCTTGATCGCACAGACATTTATCATAGGCCGTCCGTTCCCCATTACATTATGAGCGTGAACGTGACGTTGCCAACATATACAGTTTCATTCATGTTATATATTCATGCAAGTTGGTTTGTTATTGTATGTTATTGTTTGTTGCTGTTATTGTTATTGTATGATTTAATTACGTCTACTCACATATGATTATTGCACAGTTTTTCATGATAAAGATAACAAGAGATCAATAATAAATGTTTTCTAACAAGGTTTACTAGCCAACTTATGTTGACCCAAAAACCCATATTTTTACACATGATACAGGTGATCCAGTTGCAGCAAGAAACACATAGGATTGGTTTAGAAGATAAACTGGTTTAGATCTTGGATTGCTTAGTTGATTATTTTTCTTTGTATTTGTATGAACATGTTTGGAATATTGAGGATGTAATTTTGAATTTAATAAATATGAAACATATTAGTAAATATCATGAGCTTTGGTGATAACCCAATTATGCCCCGACTCTTATTCCGCTGCGGGTCGGGGTGTGACAGATTGGTATCAGAGCCATGACTATAGGGATATAGGATAGGTTATTAGACCCTCAGAGCCTATACTATAGTTGATTAGAATTTTTAAAATTTTTGTGTGTTACATGCAAAATTCATGATGTTTATATGTTTTATGTTTAATGTCACATTCAATGTTATGCAAGCATGTTCATAAGTACAAATTATTATATAATGCCTATCATGAATCATATTCTCATAACATATCATATCCATGAGAGCACACACCACATCATTTCCATGATTGTTTTTGCAATGATTTTTGTATTTTCAAATCACATCAAAGTGAGTTCTCATGATGGGCATGTAGTAACTGGAAGGGTACAAGTACCGGTAGTCGGAACGTCCTGTCTAGGCTGGCATTCGTATAAATCCAAAATAAAGGACCAGTTGGCCTACCTGGGGACTAACGATGAGAGTACGAAGTATCTATTAGGCCAAAGCATGCTATACCAAACGTCGTGTGAGCTAACCCCACTTTGAGTTGTCATTGTGTCTACACCTGGACACCTTCCGACCATACATCTCGTAAACATATTTCATGGTTTTCATTCGGGTGATGCGAGTGTTAAACCGCCAATACTAATGTGAATCCTACCAAGCCAATAGTCATGGGGGCCCACATGACTATACAGGTGAAGGTATGGGGGACATTTGAGGCCCAACATGAGCAAACCCAAGACATCATATGGATGTAGTTGCATTATTGATATTTATGTTATTTTTATTTTCTTTAAGACACATGACACCTAAAAAGATTCCATAAACTCACAATCTTCTTATGTATGTTCCTGTAGATGTCGGTTAGGCAACAACGAGGGGGTAGAAGATCAGGAAGGTCACACGAACGCTTGGCCACTCAAATCGCAAAACAAATGGCCGCGGTGCTTCCTGACATTGTGGTTCAAGTACAACAAGCTCTCGCCACAAATCCCACCAATCCTCCCCAGCAAGAAGACCAGAACATCGGCAACCCTCCTACCAAAAAGTGCTCATATAAACATTTCAAGTCTTGCGATCCTCCGAAATTTGAAGGGACCGAAGGTGTCACTGCTCTCCTCCACTGGTTTGAGGAAATGGAAAACACCTTCCTCAACTGCGATTGTCCCGAGGATCGCAAGGTACGATACGCAACCGGGAGACTATTTGGGGTAGCTCTTACCTGGTGGAATACTGAAAAGGGTAAGAGAGGAATAGAAGATGCAATGGCCTTAACGTGGGAGGAGTTAAGGGAAATCATGACGAGACGATTCTGTCCTAGAAGGGAGATTAAAAAGTTAGAGGATGAATTTCATTCGTTGAAGCAAAAGGAGGGAGATCATACTTCCTACAACAAGAGGTTTTTAGAGTTGAACCAAATGGTCCCTAACTTGTTCACCCCAGTTTACCGCTTAGTCGAACATTATATTCGAGGTCTTTCCTCGAAAATTCAAGACTCAGTTCTCAGCACTTCGCCAGCAACACTTGAAGCAGCTATGGAACTAGCTACTGAGCTGACCGAGAATCGAATTCGCAACGGTAAATTTAAAGAGGAGAAAAAGAAAGCCCCCGTTGAGGGCCAAACTTCAAACCATTCCACCTCATCCTCTAAGTTTGCTAACAAGAGGAAGTGTAACACCAGAAACTTTGCTGTCACACAAACAAATTTCCCTATCCCTGCTGCACCCATTACCCAAGTTGCCCCCTCACCTGCACCATATAAAAGGCCATACTCTGGCCCATTCCCAAAATGCAACCGTTGCCAATACCATCACTTTCCTGATCATCCCTGCCAACATTGCACCGGCTGTGGTCGCGCAGGTCACACTGTTCAAACCTGTCGCATACCTCAGCGGATGAACCGCCACCAGCCCTCAACCCAAACACACCATCAAATAATGGGTCAAGCCCAACAACCTCTACTACTACCACCTACCCAACATTTAGCCCAATCCTACTACCAACCCAACTACCCCATGGTGCAACCTATGCGGGCTTGCTACAATTGTGGAGACCCAAGCCACTTTAGAAACACTTGTCCACGTTTGGTGAACATTATACATGCTCAAGCCCAAGCAAATCCGGTGAATCAGGCTAACCAAGCTCCTCCACCTGCAAGAGGAAGAGCTTTCAACATCAACGCTAATCAGGCTAGAGCTGACAACAATGTGGTTAACGGTACATTTCTTATCAATGGTAGTTATGCATCCATGTTGTTTGATACTGGCGCGGATAAAAGTTTTGTGTCCTTAGAGTTTGAACCCATCCTCAACCAAATTCGTGATAAGCTCATGGAATCCATAACAGTAGAAGTTGCTGACGGAAAACCGGTCTCATTAAACTCTATTATACGCAATTGTACTCTCACCTTAAACGATCACGATTTTCCAGTTGACCTCATTCCTATGAAGTTGGGAAGCTTTGACATTATAATTGGTATGGACTGGCTCAGCCAACATCAGGCTGAAGTTGTATGCCGCGAAAAGTTTATACGCATTCCTCTTACAAACGGTCAGACTTTACGAATCTTTGGAGAAACCTCATCGAAAGGGCTCAGATTAATGTCCTGTCTTCAAGCTCGAAAATATCTCCGCAAGAATTATGTCGCATTTCTAACTCATGTCGTCAAAAGGGAACCATGGAGAAGAAACTTGAAGACATCCCAGTAGTAAAAGAGTTTCCGCAAGTTTTTCCTGACGACATTTCAGGACTTCCTCCCTTGAGAGAAGTCGAATTCCGCATTGATCTTATACCTGGTGCTACACCAGTTGCAAAGTCTCCTTATAGGTTAGCCCCCTCCGAAATGCAAGAGCTAGCCAGTCAATTGCAAGAGTTGACTGACAAAGGATTCATACATCCTAGCTCCTCGCCTTGGGGTGCACCTGTCCTTTTTGTGAAGAAGAAAGATGGAACGTTTCGCATGTGCATCGACTACAGAGAGCTCAACAAGTTAACGGTCAAGAACCGCTATCCATTACCTCGCATTGATGATCTTCTTGACCAACTTCAAGGCGCCAGCTGTTTTTCAAAAATCGACCTTCGTTCTGGTTATCATCAACTCAGAGTACATGAAGAAGACGTCCCAAAGACCGCCTTCCGAACTCGTTATGGTCATTATGAATTCATGGTCATGCCATTTGGTTTAACCAACGCTCTAGCTGTCTTCATGGATTTAATGAACAGAGTCTGCAAACCCTATCTCGATAGCTTTGTTATAGTTTTCATCGACGACGTCCTCATTTACTCAAAGTCTAAGTCTGATCATGAACGGCACCTTCGACTCATCCTTACACTCTTAGAGAATGAGAAGCTCTACGCCAAATTCTCCAAATGCGAATTCTGGTTAAAAGAGGTACAATTCCTTGGACATGTCGTCAATGACAAGGGGATACATGTCGACCCCTCAAAGATCAAAGCAGTACAAGAATGGCAAGCGCCACGTACACCAACCGAAGTAAGATCATTCCTTGGTTTGGCTGGTTATTATCGCCGTTTCATTTCAAATTTCTCCCGCATTGCTGTACCACTCACGACTTTAACTCATAAAGGAAAACCCTTCATATGGGGACCAAAACAAGAAGAAGCCTTCCAAACCCTTAAACAAAAACTCTGTGATGCACCTATCCTCACTCTTCCTGAAGGTTATGATGACTTCGTGGTTTATTGCGACGCGTCAGGGCAAGGACTAGGTTGTGTTCTAATGCAAAGAGGAAAGGTGATAGCTTATGCTTCTAGACAACTCAAAACTCATGAGAAGAACTACACCACCCATGACCTAGAACTTGGAGCCGTATGTTCGCTCTTAAGATATGGAGACATTATCTCTACGGTACTAAGTGTGAAATATAAACTGACCACAAGAGTCTTCAACATATCTTCAACCAAAAGGAGTTAAACATGAGGCAACGAAGATGGCTCGAACTTCTTAATGACTACGACTGTGAAATTCGGTATCACCCCGGCAAAGAAAATGTGGTGGCCGATGCACTCAGTCGAAAGGGTTATGCGAACTCCATTCGTCTTCTATGTTCGCAAATCATAACCGACATCAAAGATCAAATTCGAGAAGCCCAACATGTTTCAGTAACGGAAGATGACGTACGAAAGGAGCTGTCCTATGGAGCTGAACTTAAAATTGAAACTAAATCCGACGGTATTCTGTACTTTCTAGATCGCATATGGATTCCTGACAACAACAACCTTCGTGAATTCCTTATGAATGAGGCTCACAAAACACGATACTCTATACACCCAGGAGCCGATAAGATGTATCAAGACCTTCGATACACCTACTGGTGGCCTGGAATGAAAAAGGATATTGCTGTTTTTGTTTCCAAGTGCCTTACATGTTCCAAGGTGAAAGCTGAACATCAAAGACCCTCAGGACTTCTGGTCCAACCTGAAATACCTGTATGGAAGTGGGAAAACATAACCATGGACTTCATTACCGGGTTACCTCGCACTTCTGGTGGGTATGACACTATATGGGTAATCATTGACCGTCTTACAAAATCAGCTCACTTTATTCCAATCCGCGAAGATTTCAAGAACGAGAAGCTAGCTCGTATCTACATCAGCGAAATCGTAAGCCGACATGGTGTACCGTTAAGCATTATTTCAGACCGTGATGGTCGTTTCACTTCCCACGAACATGGCAGGCCGTACAAGCCGCTTTGGGTACACGATTAGACCTCAGTACCGCTTATCATCCTCAAACTGATGGACAATCTGAACGCACCATTCAAACTCTTGAAGATATGCTTCGAGCATGTGTCATAGACTTCAAGGGAAATTGGGACGCTCATCTACCATTAGTTGAATTTTCGTACAACAACAGCTATCATTCAAGTATCGGCATGGCACCTTTTGAAGCTTTATATGGTCGTAAGTGCCGATCTCCAGTATGTTGGCACGAAATTGGGGAAGCTCAAATCACCGGTCCAGAATTGATTCAAGAAACCACAGACAAGATCCATCAAATTCGAAACAATCTTCTAGCGGCTCAAAGTCGTCAAAAGAGTTATGCAGATAAACGACGAAAGCCTTTGGAGTTTAACATTGGGGATCATGTACTTTTAAAAGTATCACCTTGGAAGGGAGTAGTTCGTTTTGGCCAAAAAGGCTAGTTAGCACCACGCTACGTAGGACCTTTCAAGATACTCGAAAGAGTAGGACCTGTAGCATACAAGCTTGATCTACCAGAAGAACTCAACAGAATTCACCCCACATTCCACGTATCAAACTTGAAGAAGTGCCTCGCCGATGAGAACCTCCATATTCCCCTGGAAGATATTCAGATCGATGAATCTATGCATTTCATTGAAAGACCAGTAGAGATCATGGACTTCGGAGAAAAACGTTTAAGACGGAGTCGTATTCCAATTGTTAGGGTACGCTGGAGTCGAAACGGGGACCTGAGTTTACTTGGGAACGTGAAGACTCAATGCGCGAAAAATACCCGCATCTTTTTCCTTCTACCACTACTACTTAAATTTCGGGACGAAATTTATAAAAGTAGGGGATACTGTAACATTTGTCAAAAACGGGTTTTCCAAACCCGCTTCGTTTGTAATCGAATATCAAGTTATAAATGTTTCGTTGCGTATTTATGTTTATTTTAATTTTAAACGATGCATAATTAATAAACAAATTAGAATTTAAAAACTATAATTAATAAAAAGTGAAAATAAAATAAATAAAAAAGAAAACCGGCTGCCGGGATTCGAACCCGGGTCAGCCGGGTGAGTCTAACGATTTAACTCGTGTACATATAACCACTCCGCCACTTGATATTTTTGTGAGTTATAGGAAGCAATTAAATCATATGTTCAACCAGGAATCGACCTGTTTACGCTAACTGAAACCGTTATCGGCTTCCAAACGTCCAAGACGTTTGAGTGATCACGGATTTCTGATCATAACCGATAAACCGACAATTTTAATCAATTCAGTCTTGAATGGACTTGAATTCATGTGATGATCGGTTTTAATAACCGAAAATCTGCACTTCCTGAATTACTCCAACAATAGCACCCTCTCGCGACTCAAACTCATCCGCAGAACCTCCAATTTCACTTTCGCTCTACTTTCAGTTCGTCGGAAAAGCTTTTTGAACTCGCCGGACTTTCGTCGGAAAACCGTGTCTTCCATCAAATCAGTAAGTTTCTCAATTCTTTCATCGTCTATCAGTTGTTAAGATTTTGCTAACTCAAACCCTTCAATCAAAATCAGTTCCAGGCGACGATGTCGGATAATCATCATTCGCCGGAAAATCTCGGAGAGTTTCTAGAACTCGCTGTGAAACGGTATAAACCTTTAAACATTCTGATAACTCTTGTTCAGTACTTCAATTCCGCATCTAGCTAATCAAAATTGTTAATTGGTCCGCTCAGACAAAGTCCATAAAAACAGAGCCGACGACTTCGCCGGAATTCTGAGAAAGATCATTTCTCCGGTATGTTTACTTCCAAAATCTTCTCTGCCATTTCATTTTAATCATTTGAATGTTTGTCAATCGAATTAAACAAGAAACAGTAGGGTAATCGTTGTCTGTGATATTGTAACGAAGAAGATGAAGTTTGTTTGTTTATAAGTTTAATATAAATTGGATATTATCTCGGGTTAGACACACAGTCCAGCGATGGACTGTGTGCGCACATATATCACACGCCGCGAGTTCGATCCTTGACACAATCGTATGCTCTGTAATAAAGATGTTTTCCTTTTTAACTGAACCGGATTAACTCACTGAAGATGTTAAGTATAATAAAAATCGGTATATTAACCAGGTTAGACACACAGTCCAGCGGTGGACTGTGTGCAACACTAACCCACAGGTCCCGGGTTCGAGACCTGTTACACACTCCGGTTCGATGATTAAAACCCTTTTTGAAAATAAAAGAATTTTGAATAAACTAAAACAGTATATAAATATAATTAAAAACAGAATTATTTCGGGTTAGACACGTAGCTCAGTTGGTAGAGCTGCGTGCACGCGTACGGGAGGTCTCGGGTTCGAGCCTTACCCGGCGCACACATGCACATTAGCGAACCGTCAAACAGTCAACAGTCACGGTCAACGGTCAATGGTCAACGCAAAAGTCAACAATTTTTTTATATTTTTATTTATTTATTTAATTTAAAAATCAATTAAAAATACTTAAAAATAATGTTTTTAAAGATAGAAAATAGCCTTAAACTCACAAAAATATATCTAAAAATCCTATTAAAATTATTAATAAAATCCGCTCATTTACCATACCTTTTCGTTATTATTTAGGTTAGTTTTTCCGTCGATCAATCCTCTAAACTCGTGCACATTTCATCATCTTCAACCGAACGCACCCAATGTGAGTGAATCTCTACAAATTCCCCGTTTTAATCACGTTTTTGGGGTGTATCATGTGTCTTATCATTTATTATATTTAAACCATTGTGCATCTATCATATCCATGAACAAATGTGTATTCAACTTGTAACAACTGTTTGTGTGGTTATTGTTTAGATTAAATTTATCATAATCAGTACATACATTATCATAGGCCGTCGCTCCCCATTACATTATGAGCGTTGAGCTGTTCCCCATTACATTATGAGCGTGAACCAGGCGTTGCCAACATACGATCGGCTCCGTTTGATTGAGCCTTGATCGCACAGACATTTATCATAGGCCGTCCGTTCCCCATTACATTATGAGCGTGAACGTGACGTTGCCAACATATACAGTTTCATTCATGTTATATATTCATGCAAGTTGGTTTGTTATTGTATGTTATTGTTTGTTGCTGTTATTGTTATTGTATGATTTAATTACGTCTACTCACATATGATTATTGCACAGTTTTTCATGATAAAGATAACAAGAGATCAATAATAAATGTTTTCTAACAAGGTTTACTAGCCAACTTATGTTGACCCAAAAACCCATATTTTTACACATGATACAGGTGATCCAGTTGCAGCAAGAAACACATAGGATTGGTTTAGAAGATAAACTGGTTTAGATCTTGGATTGCTTAGTTGATTATTTTTCTTTGTATTTGTATGAACATGTTTGGAATATTGAGGATGTAATTTTGAATTTAATAAATATGAAACATATTAGTAAATATCATGAGCTTTGGTGATAACCCAATTATGCCCCGACTCTTATTCCGCTGCGGGTCGGGGTGTGACAGATTGGTATCAGAGCCATGACTATAGGGATATAGGATAGGTTATTAGACCCTCAGAGCCTATACTATAGTTGATTAGAATTTTTAAAATTTTTGTGTGTTACATGCAAAATTCATGATGTTTATATGTTTTATGTTTAATGTCACATTCAATGTTATGCAAGCATGTTCATAAGTACAAATTATTATATAATGCCTATCATGAATCATATTCTCATAACATATCATATCCATGAGAGCACACACCACATCATTTCCATGATTGTTTTTGCAATGATTTTTGTATTTTCAAATCACATCAAAGTGAGTTCTCATGATGGGCATGTAGTAACTGGAAGGGTACAAGTACCGGTAGTCGGAACGTCCTGTCTAGGCTGGCATTCGTATAAATCCAAAATAAAGGACCAGTTGGCCTACCTGGGGACTAACGATGAGAGTACGAAGTATCTATTAGGCCAAAGCATGCTATACCAAACGTCGTGTGAGCTAACCCCACTTTGAGTTGTCATTGTGTCTACACCTGGACACCTTCCGACCATACATTTCGTAAACATATTTCATGGTTTTCATTCGGGTGATGCGAGTGTTAAACCGCCAATACTAATGTGAATCCTACCAAGCCAATAGTCATGGGGGCCCACATGACTATACAGGTGAAGGTATGGGGGACATTTGAGGCCCAACATGAGCAAACCCAAGACATCATATGGATGTAGTTGCATTATTGATATTTATGTTATTTTTATTTTCTTTAAGACACATGACACCTAAAAAGATTCCATAAACTCACAATCTTCTTATGTATGTTCCTGTAGATGTCGGTTAGGCAACAACGAGGGGGTAGAAGATCAGGAAGGTCACACGAACGCTTGGCCACTCAAATCGCAAAACAAATGGCCGCGGTGCTTCCTGACATTGTGGTTCAAGTACAACAAGCTCTCGCCACAAATCCCACCAATCCTCCCCAGCAAGAAGACCAGAACATCGGCAACCCTCCTACCAAAAAGTGCTCATATAAACATTTCAAGTCTTGCGATCCTCCGAAATTTGAAGGGACCGAAGGTGTCACTGCTCTCCTCCACTGGTTTGAGGAAATGGAAAACACCTTCCTCAACTGCGATTGTCCCGAGGATCGCAAGGTACGATACGCAACCGGGAGACTATTTGGGGTAGCTCTTACCTGGTGGAATACTGAAAAGGGTAAGAGAGGAATAGAAGATGCAATGGCCTTAACGTGGGAGGAGTTAAGGGAAATCATGACGAGACGATTCTGTCCTAGAAGGGAGATTAAAAAGTTAGAGGATGAATTTCATTCGTTGAAGCAAAAGGAGGGAGATCATACTTCCTACAACAAGAGGTTTTTAGAGTTGAACCAAATGGTCCCTAACTTGTTCACCCCAGTTTACCGCTTAGTCGAACATTATATTCGAGGTCTTTCCTCGAAAATTCAAGACTCAGTTCTCAGCACTTCGCCAGCAACACTTGAAGCAGCTATGGAACTAGCTACTGAGCTGACCGAGAATCGAATTCGCAACGGTAAATTTAAAGAGGAGAAAAAGAAAGCCCCCGTTGAGGGCCAAACTTCAAACCATTCCACCTCATCCTCTAAGTTTGCTAACAAGAGGAAGTGTAACACCAGAAACTTTGCTGTCACACAAACAAATTTCCCTATCCCTGCTGCACCCATTACCCAAGTTGCCCCCTCACCTGCACCATATAAAAGGCCATACTCTGGCCCATTCCCAAAATGCAACCGTTGCCAATACCATCACTTTCCTGATCATCCCTGCCAACATTGCACCGGCTGTGGTCGCGCAGGTCACACTGTTCAAACCTGTCGCATACCTCAGCGGATGAACCGCCACCAGCCCTCAACCCAAACACACCATCAAATAATGGGTCAAGCCCAACAACCTCTACTACTACCACCTACCCAACATTTAGCCCAATCCTACTACCAACCCAACTACCCCATGGTGCAACCTATGCGGGCTTGCTACAATTGTGGAGACCCAAGCCACTTTAGAAACACTTGTCCACGTTTGGTGAACATTATACATGCTCAAGCCCAAGCAAATCCGGTGAATCAGGCTAACCAAGCTCCTCCACCTGCAAGAGGAAGAGCTTTCAACATCAACGCTAATCAGGCTAGAGCTGACAACAATGTGGTTAACGGTACATTTCTTATCAATGGTAGTTATGCATCCATGTTGTTTGATACTGGCGCGGATAAAAGTTTTGTGTCCTTAGAGTTTGAACCCATCCTCAACCAAATTCGTGATAAGCTCATGGAATCCATAACAGTAGAAGTTGCTGACGGAAAACCGGTCTCATTAAACTCTATTATACGCAATTGTACTCTCACCTTAAACGATCACGATTTTCCAGTTGACCTCATTCCTATGAAGTTGGGAAGCTTTGACATTATAATTGGTATGGACTGGCTCAGCCAACATCAGGCTGAAGTTGTATGCCGCGAAAAGTTTATACGCATTCCTCTTACAAACGGTCAGACTTTACGAATCTTTGGAGAAACCTCATCGAAAGGGCTCAGATTAATGTCCTGTCTTCAAGCTCGAAAATATCTCCGCAAGAATTATGTCGCATTTCTAACTCATGTCGTCAAAAGGGAACCATGGAGAAGAAACTTGAAGACATCCCAGTAGTAAAAGAGTTTCCGCAAGTTTTTCCTGACGACATTTCAGGACTTCCTCCCTTGAGAGAAGTCGAATTCCGCATTGATCTTATACCTGGTGCTACACCAGTTGCAAAGTCTCCTTATAGGTTAGCCCCCTCCGAAATGCAAGAGCTAGCCAGTCAATTGCAAGAGTTGACTGACAAAGGATTCATACATCCTAGCTCCTCGCCTTGGGGTGCACCTGTCCTTTTTGTGAAGAAGAAAGATGGAACGTTTCGCATGTGCATCGACTACAGAGAGCTCAACAAGTTAACGGTCAAGAACCGCTATCCATTACCTCGCATTGATGATCTTCTTGACCAACTTCAAGGCGCCAGCTGTTTTTCAAAAATCGACCTTCGTTCTGGTTATCATCAACTCAGAGTACATGAAGAAGACGTCCCAAAGACCGCCTTCCGAACTCGTTATGGTCATTATGAATTCATGGTCATGCCATTTGGTTTAACCAACGCTCTAGCTGTCTTCATGGATTTAATGAACAGAGTCTGCAAACCCTATCTCGATAGCTTTGTTATAGTTTTCATCGACGACGTCCTCATTTACTCAAAGTCTAAGTCTGATCATGAACGGCACCTTCGACTCATCCTTACACTCTTAGAGAATGAGAAGCTCTACGCCAAATTCTCCAAATGCGAATTCTGGTTAAAAGAGGTACAATTCCTTGGACATGTCGTCAATGACAAGGGGATACATGTCGACCCCTCAAAGATCAAAGCAGTACAAGAATGGCAAGCGCCACGTACACCAACCGAAGTAAGATCATTCCTTGGTTTGGCTGGTTATTATCGCCGTTTCATTTGTCAAACAATCAACAGTCACGGTCAACGGTCAACACAAAAGTCAACATTTTTTTATATTTTTATTTATTTATTTAATTTAAAAATCAATTAAAAATACTTAAAAATAATGTTTTTAAAGATAGAAAATAGCCTTAAACTCACAAACATATATCTAAAAATCCTATTAAAATTATTAATAAAATCCGCTCATTTACCATACCTTTTCGTTATTATTTAGGTTAGTTTTCCCGTCGATCAATCCTCTAAACTCGTGCACATTTCATCATCTTCAACCGAACGCACCCAATGTGAGTGAATCTCTACAAATTCCCCGTTTTAATCACGTTTTTGGGGTGTATCATGTGTCTTATCATTTATTATATTTAAACCATTGTGCATCTATCATATCCATGAACAAATGTGTATTCAACTTGTAACAACTGTTTGTGTGGTTATTGTTTAGATTAAATTTATCATATTCAGTACATACATTATCATAGGCCGCCGCTCCCCATTACATTATGAGCGTTGAGCTGTTCCCCATTACATTATGAGCGTGAACCAGACGTTGCCAACATACGATCGGCTCCGTTTGATTGAGCCTTGATCGCACATACATTTATCATAGGCCGTCCGTTCCCCATTACATTATGAGCGTGAACGTGACGTTGCCAACATATACAGTTTCATTCATGTTATATATTCATGCAAGTTGGTTTGTTATTGTATGTTATTGTTTGTTGTTGTTATTGTTATTGTATGATTTAATTACGTTTGCTCACATATGATTATTGCACAGTTTTTCATGATAAAGATAACAAGAGATCAATAATAAATGTTTTCTAACAAGGTTCACTCGCCAACTTATGTTGACCCAAAAACCCCTATTTTTACACATGATACAAGTGATCCAGCTGCAGCAAGAAACACATAGGATTGGCTTAGAAGAATAAACTGGTTTAGATCTTGGATTGCTTAGTTGATTATTTTTCTTTGTATTTGTATGAACATGTTTGGAATATTGAGGATGTAATTTTGAATTTAATAAATATGAAACATATTAGTAAATATCATGAGCTTTGGTGATAACCCAATTATGCCCCGACTCTTATTCCGCTACGGGTCGGGGTGTGACACTGTTTTTTGGGGATCTTCAATGGAGGCTTGCATCCCTCCCGACCCGTTTTGGGGGTTTGGGTTTATGTTCGGCTGAGGACGTATCTACGTATACTTTCGTGGCCTTGAGGGTGCAATCATGTAGTTTGCAGGACCACATTCTTCGGGATTGTGGTATTGTCGGGTTAGCTTCTGATTATGTGTGCGCGTTGGATTGCATGCACATGTCCCTTCCGTATTTCAATCTTGGCGGTTTCTCTAATAAGGACACCGCCCCCCAAAAGCCCAGAATGCTTTGGCAAGTGCCCTATTTAGTAGAACTGTTCAGAGTTTGGGAGAGAAGTTTAGTCTATCCCCTCGTCAGAAAGCTGTGTTTGATTGTCTCCGGGCACCTCATTCCTAGGATTTCCTGACAGTCATCCCCATTGAAGGAATGGGCCAACACGTGTCGGCAGTTGAATACCAGGCAATTCTTAAGTATCGGCTAATGATCCTTTTGTTTCCGGTTGATGAGCCCTGCCCAATTTGCCGCAAGGTTTGTTTAGATACTATTGGCGAACATGCGGTAGAGTTACCTGGTTTTAAATACAAACATGATTTGGTAAGGGATATTCTCTTTGATGTTCTAAAGCAGGCAAGGATTTCAGCGAAAAAGGAGGCTCCAATGAACTTTCTAACGGATCCGCTCGATGAGAGGTCTACTCTTCGGCTATCTGATATTCTTGCGTTTCGGTGGGCCAGGGGAAAACACGCTTGTGTGGACCTTACAGTAGTGTCCCCTCTTGTTGGGCTCAGGGATATTGGGTTTGTTGCCGGCCATGCTGCGTTGAAGGCAGAATCAGGCAAGGTCGCTAAACACGAGAAGGCTTGTTTAGAGAATCAACACGTGTTTATCCCATTCGCTTTTAATACATTTGGGTCTCTAGCCCCAAAGGCAGTGGAATTCCCAAACATGGTCCAACGGTTGTGAATAGTAATCTCTCAACCTTTAAGAGCCGTTTTGTCTTTAGTAGGATTGGTTTTACAATTCAAAAGGGGGTTGCGGCGCAGCTTGTTGCCCGTTTACCTGTCATTTGTTTGTAATTTGTTTCTTTGGTATTTTAATTAAAATGAATTACAATAAAAAAAGCTTTGTTATTTTACTCATTAGTTAATTGCTTAATCCATATATCAACAATGACTGACGTTTTATATGGTTCCACCATAATAATTGTGAGAGAACGAGGTAGATTTAGTAGTATCCTTATTTAGTTATTTAAACAAACCATAATTCCATAAAAATGAAATTGTGGACGAAAGAACTTTGACAGTTAGATAATCAATCAACATCGTCACATGTATAAAGTACAACCATGGAACTTCGTCATAAAATAAGCTTCATTGTCCGACTACATTCTGTTTTGATGTAACTTGCAAGTTTTTTGGCTTATATATGAATTATAGTATCAGGTAAAAAAAAATTTGCTCTATATGAGAAAAATTAAAATGTGAACGTTAAATATTATGAGAACCGAGAGAACAAATGAAAAAAAAAAACTACGTAAACTTGGTCAAAAACAATTCGAATTCGAATACAATGTTAAAATTAAATTTACACATTTAAATTTAAGCGAATCCGTAAATAATTTTTTTTACACATGTGTAAGTTTGTTATTTAAACATGTGTAACTTTGGTATATTTCCACATTTGTAAAAAATCTAATAAGAGTAATTTTGAGAGGAAAATTAATTATTTGATTGTGTAAATACATTTTTTGATGTTGTATTTTAATTACAATGAAGTTTGTATTAAAAAAATGGTTTTGACTTCGTTCTTACGGTTCTCGCAATATGTAGCGTTCTCAGGATAATCCTCCCAATGTTCTATATTGTTATTAAAATACGTTTGGGAATTGACTAATCGTTATATTTGAAAAAGTAATAACGTCCTGTAATAAAAATTATAAGAGTTTTAGACAAAAAGTAGATTTAAAATTAAATTTTAACCATGTTAACTATGCATATGGTACTTTTCTATAACCATTAAAAAGAACTTGTAATACCAGTAATAGTATGTGTAAATGGATTATATGAATAAGTTCTCAGATCGACAAACAAATTAAAAAGCATTATAATTGTTATCCATGTGGCAATAATAACATTTTGTTGAAAATGCTTTAAATAAATAAAGTTTAACTAATGTGGATCCTTAACGTGGCAATAATAACATTTTGTTGAAAATGCTTTAAATAAGTAAAGTTTAACTAATGTGGATCCTTAATGATAAATTCACAAGGATGTACATGATCTTGCAAATGTGTGTATAAGTGTATATGTCATATGTATTATTGTATAGGTTAATTGTACGTAAAGGTTGGATGTATAGGCTGTATATGTATATGTTGTTTGTATATGATGCGTGTGTATAAGTTGCACACATGTTGTTTTGATAATATTCCGCTGTCTTTTTCTCTTTAACAAAGAAATGACAATCTCCTGAGAATTGATAATTAGTTACACTATTTTGTTGTTTGCTAATAATAAGAATAGAAAAGGGAACATTAGTTGGGTAGATTGGTTAAAAAGCCTGTTCATAATTCTCTAATTGTATTTCTTTTTTCCTTCAAATAGTTTCTTGCTACTTGAGTGTATCTATGTATATGCAATTAAAAAAGGTAATTTTTTTTTTACAAAAATGATTTTTTTATTGAAATAGTTTTTACACATCTTTATATGCAAAAGTTCAAAAAAAAAAAATAGTTAAAAATTTGTTTTAGCACTTTAAATTGGTTTTTAAAATATCTTTAACATGTTAAATCCATTGTTACCCGATTTCCATTTTGAGAGCCGTTTAATGTAAAACTAATTCAACTAAAAAACTACGAGAATCACATAAATATTTTTAACTATTGTTTATAAAATATTAAGTACCAACGTCATATTTGTAACTATTGTTTATAAAATATTAAGTACCAACGTCTCCCTGTTTAGATCTCAATACTCTCAAGTAGCAAGTACGTCTTGATTGATACATGACTCATGACTAAAATCCATGGAGTGATTAGTTGGTGCACATATCAAAACAATGGTTAAGTGTCTATTGGTTATGCTTTTACCCCTTGAATTAACAAAATGCTCAAAAGATAACCTCACAAAAAGCTGACAAAAGATTATTTAATCTCTTATCAAATACTTATCTGGTATGACCAAAGTCATGCATAAGTGGTACCATAATCAGTGTTATGGCTGCATGGTAGATTGACCGACTAAACAACTAGTCAAGTGCTTGTATATTTATGAGAGTTGCTTAAAAATTTGGCTAAGTATTAATAGGTTTAGTGGTGAATAACATTATGCAAACAATACAAGTTAATGGAATTCAGAGAGGCAAAGGAAAAGGCATCGGGAGGGGAAGGAGAAAGGACAACAATAGCGATGACATTGTGAACAGTGGAGCATTGGGAGAGAGAGGTCGTGGTAGGTCAAGGTTAAATGATTTGGGGTTTTGGTTAAGGGTCTAAACAAGCCGAACTCAAACTCAAGCTCGCCTAGTTCAGCTTGAGAGTTTGAGTTTAAGCAAGATCTAGACGATTACCACGTTTAAATCCTCATCTTGTAAACCCTTTAGCTGCAACAATACCCTCCTCGACCTTCAAACCCTTCACACACATACACACACACCTTTTTCTTCCAGAAGATGATGATCTAAATCCTCTTACATATAAGGAGTTGAACTTGGTGTATGACTACACCATGGCTCAACTGCAATTTGATCGTCTACGCCTAGGGGAGACACAAACAAGCATCAATACAAACCTTTATGTCACTAACCTTTGTTCAACGTAAGTCGTACCTAGCTGGGCTGAAGGGTATGGAACCGGCCCGACTAAGGAAAACATATCTATGTTGAACGATGAACCATACTCTCCATCTCCTCACTTCGGACGCAGTAACCGAGACACAAAGTCGGACGATTGTGATAGATCATAACGTGTCATATCTAGAGTCCAACCTAGATGATTGAGATGGGATGTATAAGAGCTTTTATATGTTTAATTAGGACTTTAAATTTTATTTTTAAGTAATGTTTTAATTTGGTTTGTATAACATTTTTAGTTATGTTTGTGTAACATTATAATTAGGTTTGTGTAACAGTTTAAGTGAACGGGGCCATCATCAAACAAAAAACCAAGTCCGATGAGAGCGTTACATAACAATCTGGTCCCACCTTAAAACATTTCAAATTTCAAAAGCACTATAACCTAGGGACCTATTAATACCTCTTTTTATTTATAAGGGACCTGCTTTGCAACAAAACATAACCCACTCTTCTTAACCAAAAAATCAAATCGAATCGAGAGAAATTCTTAAGCAAAAATCAAATCAAATCAAATCGAGAGAGAAACTTAGAACAATAGAGAGATCGTATATACATATTACATATATAGATATAGATATATATACACAGAGATAGGGAGAGAAATGTGATGGTTGATGACGATGGAGCGAAAAAAAGGAGAGAGAGACAGACCTAGAGAGTGCAATGTACTCAAACTGTTTGTTAATAGGGCTTGATCCATCGATCATCGATAACGGTACACCTCGTGTGGGCAAATTCCGCCACTCAAACCCTAAATTAGGTGAACAGCTTTTGTACTTCATATTATCCACTCTCAGAGGTCCAAATGTACGCCTCTCATTTCGAATTTTAATTACGTTTACGATCTGTTATTCTGTTACTTTCAATTGCTGTATCTAATTCTGACATTGAGATTGATCATTTGATCCTTTAGGAGTTTTGTAAAGTGTGGCCGATATTAGAACCTAATCAATCTCGTGATTTCCGGAAGGTATTTTTGTTATTCGAATTTACGATTTGAGCAATTTGAAAGAGTAGGTTGATGTTGATTTGTTTGAAATTAGGTTGTACAAAGCATTATAAGTGAGCTTGAATCGCAAGGGGCGCTTCCAAGAAGTAACTCGAGGGTTTCGTTGCTGGCTACGTGTTGTGGACCGAGGTATTCGTTTGTAAATTTAGGGATTTTGGCTTGCTTTTACGAATGCTATAGAGTATAGACAGTGATACATTGGTTGGTATAGCTGTGAGTCTGTGGTCAAATTTGGTGTGTTGTTTTGTAATAAGATTATTGGAATGCATAAAATAAAGGACAACTTGTAGTATAGGGAAATTAAATTTTATTTATCTGTAATGTTGGCAATATTTTTACTGTTTGTTCTATTGGAGAAGTACATTATAAGCTTGCAGTAAAAATAATATTTAGCTAATTGATATACAGGCAGTTACTATCTATTTATAAGGTTTAGCAGTTTGATCCTTCGGTGTCTTTAACAGTAACTAGTGGGATTGGGTCCCGCGTGTTGCAGTGGGTCGAAAATCGGTTGGTTTCGACTTGTTATAGCGAGCGAAAAAGGAAATCTAGTTCATGTGTATTTTCTACTTAATCTGAATATAGTTTATTTTTATGAAACTTTCTCAAGATTTATTAGATTAAACTCATTTTTTTTTTCAAAAAGGAGAAAAGAAAAGGTTAAAATACCCATAAATTTCTTATTTAAAGTTGCAATTTATCTTTTTCCAATTCAGAAAAAGGAAAAGAAAACAACTAAGAATGTTTGCAAATAAAAAAGCAACTTAAATCTAAACTGCAAAAAAATGAATGGAAACACGTGGTCAGCAAGCATAATCAATTAGATAAAATAAATTTGTAATCACACTCAGTTACTGTTAAAACTTCCTTTAATCAATAACGAGTATAATTGCATGAACACCATAATCTGTTGTTATTCACACCTTAAGCAATCATATTTAGTTGGGGCTGACATACTGAATCATAGATTGTTAATGTCATTTCTTGTGTGTGGAAAAAAGTTAAAATCCATGAAGGGATCAGAAAAGGATCATGCTTACATGAGCAATTAGTCAATTACACACTTTATGATGATATTTAATGGATAAGTAAGGACACGGATGCAAAAGGTCTTTGGAATCTTATGTATTCTGAGTTAATTCATAATTTTGTTAAATTAAGACACACAGTTTTTTCTAAAGCATCCCACCTGTATTATCATGGAACTTGTGTTTTCTATGAATGAACATGTGATTATCTAGTTATAAATTATGTAACTTTGGTAGATTGAAGCCAATAATTTGATATGATAAATGGTAACTACAGATTTGTGGAACTATTGTGGCAACTTTCTTTGCATGCCGTAAGAGAAGTTCATAGACGAACATATGTGGCAGATGTAACCTCAAATCCACTTCCTGCTTCACTGACCGATGTAGCTTTCTCACACGCAGCTGCACTTCTTCCTGTAACAAAGGTACACCATGCTTACATTTTGCATCTTATAAAATAAAAATAATGACGTATTTCATATATACCCTTACAAGGTTGAAAAAAAATCATATATACCCAACCAAAACAAAAAATATCATATATGCCCTTACAAAATATTTAAAATATCAAATATACCCAATTTATTAATAACAATCTAATAAATAATCATTTTACTCTTATTTTTTAACTTCAAGTTTTCATATATGCTCATCTTTTAACTTCATATTTTTATATAACACATTTTAAGCTCAAAATTTATTTTTACCCCATTTTTTAACTTTTTTTTTTCATAAACAATAGTATTCTTCATCTCTATAATATTTAAGCTAAATAAATTAAGCTAGAAA
Organism: Scalesia atractyloides; assembly: GCA_947069175.1. Classification (NCBI taxonomy): domain Eukaryota; kingdom Viridiplantae; phylum Streptophyta; class Magnoliopsida; order Asterales; family Asteraceae; genus Scalesia; species Scalesia atractyloides. The sequence goes on from CAMTDV010000010.1 coordinate 79,801,464, forward strand.
TAATTAAATATAATATTTGAAGTTAAAGGTCATATATTTCAAAGTTTTAGAAAAATAAGGGTAAAATTGTCATTTATTAAATAGTTTTTAATGAAGTGGGTATATAAGATTTTTCAACTACTTTGTAAGGGTATATATGATATTTATAATTTTGCAAGGGTATATATGATAATTTGCAAATTTGTAGGGGTATATATGAAATTGCCCCTAAAAATAAAGTTCCTTTTAAATTTTAAATAGACTATTGATAAGAGAATCAGTGTGCTTGTAGCACTTCTGAGCAAATCCAACTGAAAAAACTGAAGTTTGTTTTCTTGTGGAACAGGCTAGAATAGCTCTAGATAGAAGAAAGTTTCTAAAAAATGCCGAGATAGCTGTGCAGAAACAAGCTACGTGGTCAAATTTGGCTCATGAAATTACAGCAGAGTATCGTGCTCTTTGTGCTGAAGAGGTAAATGTGACAGTTTTTACATTTCACCTTGAGGGCCAAATAACATTTAAAGATTGTCTACAGTCTGCGTGATGTATACATTCTTTCTTTCTTTGGAACATTTGAAGCTCAGGCATATTTGCAACAAGAGTTGGAAAAGTTACATGACCTGAGGAACAAAGTAAAGACCAAAGGTGAACCGTGGGATGAACTTGTATCTAGCTCAAGTCATAATTCCCTTCTGGTTAAGACGGCTACTTGTTTATGGGACTCTTTATTATCTCCTAAAAGTAAGTGATAACTTTTAATTTGTAGTTATGATAAAAGTAAGCGATCATCCTTTATTGAGTAAAATGCCATTTTAGTCCTTGAGGTTTGGCCAGTTTTGCGACTTTCATCCAAAGGTTTGTTTTCCGCATCTGGATCCAAAAGGTTTGAAATTTTGCCATTTTCATCCGGCTCATTAACTCCATCCATTTTCTTCTTTAAGTCACTGGTATTTTCGTTTTTTTTGTTAACTTAAAAGGTAATTTGGTCTTTTTCAGGGGTATTCGGTCTTTCTACATAAAGTAAAAAAAGACTGAATTGCCTTTTAAGTTAGCGAAAAAGACGGAAATACCCTTGACTTAATGCAGAAAATGGATGGAGTTGATGAGGCGGATGAAAATGGCAAGATTTCAAACCTTTTGGATCCAGATGCGGAAAAACAAACCTTTGCACGAAAGTCGCAAAACTGACCAAACATCAGGGACGAAAATGGCATTTTACTCATTTTTATTGGACTCAGAAATTTTGTAGCTTATATATCATTTAAGTTCAATGTGAACGTTCTAATTAGGCTTATTCGCCACATTTATTGCATAATGACACGAGTAGTTGTGAAGTAATTGAATTGCTATATATTAGCTATGTAGCCCAATAACTAAATTGCTGTGTTTTGAATTGATTATTAAACCTGCTCATCCGCTTCTTATTTAATTTATGTGATGCAGGTCAACATGAAGTTCTTGCCTCAGGGCCCATTGAGGACCTTATATCACATCGGGAGCATCGGTAGTTATCCCCTAAAATTCTGTTATTTACGTTTTTTAAGTTATAGATTTTGGGCTCTGTTAGCGGTTTTTGTATTATGTACTAAATAATTAGTATGTTTGTTTGTCAGATACTGTATTTCGGGTTCATCTCTTGTTGCAGCTATGGATGAAAGTAGTACTCAAGTCTCATCCGGTGACCCAGATAGAGAAAATTCTTCAGATGAAAAAACTGATAGAAGCGGAAGAGGTCAGCCCACAGTCGATATAGCAGAAGTTTTTAGGCGATGGACACATGCCCTACAGCATATACATAAACAGTCACTTCATCTGGTATTTTTTATTTTATATCGCTTTGAATAAGGTTCATCTATTTCACCAAAAGACAATAAGGTATCTGATGCTGTAATGTTTGATTTTTCTTTACAGGCAAATGCAAATGATGGTGAAGGTCCAGATCTTCTGAGAAGCGCAAATGACGGTGGTACAAGTGGCCATGCTGAATCATTAGCTGCAACACTTTCCGAACATCGACAGCATTTAGCTAGTATACAGGCATGTTTAACCTTGTACTTCTCAAACTGAAATAGTTTTGGTACACTCTTATCATGGTTTTCTTTCAAATGTGCACTGGTTATCATCCAGATTTTATGAGATCTTGCTTGTCATCAATGATGAATATTCATAATTGTACCTTTTTTCGTCGAATAATGGGAGAAAAGAATTCCTATTCACACTTTATCATCTGCAGGTGCTAGTTAATCAATTACAAGGTGTCACACCGGTAATACAAAATTCAATATCAGAGCTGACCGAATAAGTGAACAGTCTCTCCGCAAATCTGCCTCAAGTGACAAATCACCATGGTAGATCCTCACATTTTCCAGCACAGAGCACCGGAAGGACAGTGGTAGTTAACGAGTTATCTTGTTCATTATTATTATTATTATAATTACTATTTTTATTATTATTGTTATTGTTATTGTTATTATTGTTATTATTATTATTTTGTGATTACCAAACTTTCAAAATGCTCTTTCAAGTACTAAAATGAACATTTAATGTCCAGGAAAGTAGCAGTGGCGAGGTCACAGATGTATCCGTTCATATCGATAAAGTTTCATCTAACCCTACCGCTTTAAAACTACCACCTCTATTTAGTTTGACGCCAAATTATACCGCCAAAAGTGGGAATTTTCCCAAGAGACAGACTCAAGTTCATACTAACAACTTAGAAAATGTATATGAAAAGTTACCTCTCGAACAAACTGTAAACCAAGTAAATACACCGAGACAGGTTATATATGGTTCTCTCTCTCTTGTATACTTGCTTATATTGAGGCTTTAGTTTTTAATTGATGTTCTCATCTTTTGCAGACGATGAGAATAGTTACTACAACATAAAGAAATCTGTGAGAGAAGCAGCTTTGTCAAAACGGGCCAGCAGTACGGGCCAATCACAAGATAATCAATCTGATGATGGATCTGAATATTTCTTTGTGCCCCTTCCGGGAACCGTTTTTTCTCGTGTGGGCCGTGCTCCAGTTGAAATGGTGAATGAGAATGATGGGGTAAATGGTTATATGCCTGCTGCTGCTTCCAATTATGAAGATTCTGAAGGACGATTGTCATTTTATGATATGGAGGAGACTCATGATCACGTCTTTTCACCTCCTTTTCTTATGGATGCATCTCTGTCTGCTGAGTCATTTGAGGATTTACTTGGTATGTTTTCCGGTTAATGTTATATATACACACACACATATATAAGGTGAGGATCGTTACATGACACTCAATTATTGGGAGAACACATAAAGCGTTTAGTTTTTTGATCAATCATTCAGATTTTTTAAATTTTGTACTATTAATATATACATGTGTGTACTATGTCTATAAAACGCATCAAACTACTTTGCTCACAATTTTTTTTAGTTTTGTACGGTTTACCTACACGTGTATGTAATATATATAACCCATACATGACCTAAACATGTGTAGGTTATACACATAAAAAACAATCAAAGTAGTATTTCATTTTTTTTTTAAATTTCAAGAGAGATGAGTGAGAAACAAAAAACATTACCATTTTCTTTCATTTATAATTTTTTTAAGATTGGAAAAATAAATTGATTTATTTGTTGTGTGTTCTCACAGTATATACATATATAGTGTTCTCCTTAATTGAACTACCAATTATACTATTCTTGTATGAAAAGTTTCTACCTTTTTTATTTGCAGCACCTCTATCTGAAACTGAAACGGCGTTAATGGAGGAGCATTAATAGAAAATTCAAAAGCAGTTGCGTCTCACAACCGTCTTGGTTGGATCTGGACATCTGGTTATGGCATTAGCTGCTATGCGTTGTTTGTGAAGGCTAAGGATGACAGGCAGTGGAAAGTCAACATACATTGTTGACCAACTAATAATGTGTTAAACGACATAATCGGTATGATGTTGGATATTGGGTACTGTGGGTTAAGGTTGGATTGTAAACTCAGGTTGACTCTTTTGTTGACTAATCTTTTAGAAGTCAACTTTAAAGGAAAAGAAATGGTATTCATTCCCACTCTTTGTTTCTTGTCTGTTGTTTATTGAGTGAGCTTGTATCGATTTATCTTACATGCATAGGGTTGTGTATTCTTAACGTGCTTGGTCTTATGTATCCTTGAGTAGCTGTATGGCTGATATCCGGTAGAGCTTTGGAAAATGGATGGGTTGAGTAACGGGTTTAAACATTAAATTTTCTTTAAATTTATTGAGTCTCACAATTTAGTTGAGGCCAGGTGGTGTGAAGTGAAGCCCTCACTAATAGAGGATTCTCATTGGCCACTAAGGCTGGCACATGGGGTCCCCACCTCACCCCCCTCCCCCCGGGTGGTGTACAGGTAGTTAACAAGCTTAGGTGAAAGGGGATGCCATTCCACACTATATAGTCTGACAAATATGTGAATTTGGTATAACAGGGGCGGGTTTTGCATGAAAGGTAGTTGGACGAAAAGAACAAAATAAACCAATTATATTATCAATATAACTATTGATCTCAAGATCCAAATGCTAAATCCCACTTTACTCCAACATTCTGAAAATGTTGAAAAAGAAGTAGTTAAAAATATTCGTATACCAGCCGACAAAACAAAACAATCAATTATAGTTCGTTCTCAAGTGATCACAAAAACTTACAATGCCGCTGTATTCTATATCAAAAGTCTACAGAAGTTTTATCACATTATTTGGTTCATTGGTTAATCAATTCTCCAACAACAAAAGTTCTTTAAATTTTTAATTAACCATTAACCATAATCACCCCACATTTATTTAAATAAAGTTAAAAAAAACCTATAACATCATTGTATTCTAAATATATAATAAACTCATGATCATTATTTTCCCAAAGCTAATTAACAATGATTGGAAGTATAAACCAAGACATAAAATAATAATATCATATGAGGAAATGGGGTTTACTCAAACACTCCCCTTTCTCTCTCTATCAATTGAGATTCGCTTTCAGAATCTTGTTACTGATCCTTCATTCCTTTGAGTTATCTTCTTTTTGACTTTTATATATATATATATTTTTCTTCATGATATTCCTTGTCATCTGCTTCCAACACCAAACCTCACGTAAGCATCTTCCTCATTTGCTCTTCATTTACTGCACAATTGTTGTTCACTTTATCTGTGTTCATCTTAACTTTCTGATCAATAATTGATAATGCTATGTGTGTATTGTAGATCATCACCAGATCTTGTTGTATTTTGATATAAATAAGTGGACTATTGAGTGATTATTGTAGGAAAATATTTGTTTTTCTTGTTGAGAATAAATTGTATGTAGCTTTAGCTTTGAATTTAAGGGTTTATGCATTATTGGATCCTGTATTTGCACACTTAATATCTGGATTTGTGTAATTTGTTTGCTCACAGGAAAATTTTATTTTCAAGGTTTGCTAGATTATATCTAGGGTTTATCTCTATGGTGTTTTGGATGATGATGTTGTTATGAAGAACATGTTCTTTGATGCTGTACCATAGGTGTTGAACATTGCGGTTGCTTGTGTAAGTGATGATCAAACAGATACTTAATAGGATACCGTCACTGAAGACACACAAGTCGAATGATAAACGAGATGGAGGAAACCGTAATTCGTCTTTGAAAACGTCAGCATCTGGTCTTGGTCAATTTATAAAAGGCAACAGTGATGTAGGACTTAATCGATCGAATAGTGCTAATCCTACATCTGGTCATGGTCAAACTCATTATCCGGGTTCAGATACTGTGACCGATAAGCTTGATAATGCTTTAAATACAAAAGCGAACGGCAATAAGGTGGTTTCCAGTTCCGCCACAAATGAGGCTTTACCTAGGATCAAAGACGTTCCGAATTCCGAAAAAGAAAACTTGTTTATCAGAAAACTGAGTATATGTTGTTTTGTGTATGACTTCACTGACCCGATGAAGAATTTGAAAGAAAAGGAGGTCAAAAGACAGATTTTGGTGGAACTTGTGGACTATGTGCCTTCTGCAAATGGGAAATTTTCGGAAACCGTTATGCAAGAAGTAGTTAAGATGGTGTCTGCAAACATATTTAGAAGACTCACACCGCAACCTCGTGATAACAAAATGTTGGAGACTTTTGACGGTGAAGAAGAAGAGCATTCCATGGACCCTGCATGGCCTCATTTAGGATTAGTGTACGAATTTCTTCTAAGATTCGTACATTCGTCAGGAACAGATGCTAAAGCGGCAAAAAGGTATATTGACCATGGTTTTATTATACGGTTGTTAGATTTATTCGACTCCGAAGATCCAAGAGAACGTGAGTTTTTGAAATTTGTACTTCATCGTACGTATGGAAACTTTATGGTGCACAGACCGTTTATTAGAAAAGCAATCAACAATATATTGTTTCGGTTCCTTTTCGAAACCGAAAAGCATAATGGAATTGCGGAGCTGTTAGAAATTTTAGGCAGCATTATCAACGGTTTTGCTTTGCCGTTGAAGGAAGAACACAAGCTTTTTCTTGTTAGGGCGTTAATACCACTTCACAAGCCTAAATGCATTGCCGGTGTACCATCAGCAGATATTGTACTGCATCATTCAGTTTGTCGAAAAAGATTGTAAACTTGCGGATACTGTTATTAGAGGTTTGTTGAAGTATTGGCCGGTTACGAATAGTTCGAAAGAGGTTATGTTCTTGAGTGAGCTTGAGGAAGTTCTAGAAGCAACTCAGCCTCCTGAGTTTCAAAAATGTATGGTGCCTTTGTTTCGCCAGATATCGCATTGCATGAGCAGTTCACACTTTCAGGTAACTAGTTTGGCTACTTTAATTTGTATTATCTTGTGGCTCGTGTTATGTCTATTTGAACTTGTGCTGAGGTTGCTTTGCGAATTTATATGTTTTGTGCGCCACGTCTCTATTTATGTCAATTTGAAAAAAAATCACCAATGATATTTAGGAGACGTTTGATCCGTTTCGTTTTAAACTATTTTTTTCTTTATTTTACATGTTTGACCTATATGAGATGGAACATAACCCTAAGTCACACGCAGTAAATGGGTCAAAAATGCCACCCTGCGATTCTGCGATAGCTTCACTGTTAACACAAATCTTAATCGAAAAGAAGCTTGACTGTTTGTTTTACATATGCAGGTGGCTGAAAGAGCATTGTTCCTGTGGAACAATGATCATATCGAGAACCTAATAAAGCAAAACTGCAAAGTAATCCTGCCAATGATATTCCCTGCTTTGGAAAGAAATACAATAAGCCACTGGAATCAAGCGGTCCGAAGTTTGACTTCAAATGTACGGAAAGTTTTCTCAGATGCTGACCCGGAACTCTTTGAAGAATGCTTAATGAAGTTCCAAGAAGACGAATCTAAAAAGGATGAAACCAAATCTAAACGTGAAGACGTCTGGAAACGTCTAGAAGAAATTGCTGATGATAGATCTGGTTTTGGTGCCACCAATCAACCGCCCATACTACTTCTTAACAAGGTAATTGGTGGCTAAAAAACCATTTCGAAAACCGTTTTGTCGGTTTTTTTAAATGTATGATTTTGGTTGCCAAGAATGTGTATATGCATATCTCTTGTCTATATCTATATCTATATATATTTGGAATGTGGTGTCTAGAGATTGAATTTGGCCATTTTGTTGCAAGTTTCAAAAGGGTGACAAGAAAGAGCTTCAATTATATTCAGGCATTTGTTTTATATATCTCTGGATTTATAATTTTATACTATGATTGTACTTCTTTATTCCATTTTTTAGCATGTATCATATTACTTTATCTTTGATTTTGGCTGGCTTCGTTGTTCTGTTTCCCTTTTCAACTTTTGTGCTTGACCATGGGATGAGCCAACTCTCGAACTCCTTGAGACAGGCTCGATCAGAATACGCTACTCGAGTGAATTTTCGGGTCTAGCTTAGAGTACTAAAGTACTCAACCTGCAAAGCTTTTGAACATTATCGAGCAAAAAATAATAATATTTAACCCTATGACATTCTAAAATATGATGATTTGTGTAGTTAAAATGTAAATTTTTGAACCCAGATTCTTTCATGCTCGAATTGAGTGGGGGTGGGTTGGTAGATGGAATACAACTCGAAAGCTAGCCCTAAACAAGACCAGACTCGAGCACATATTGAGGCTCATTTCATAAACTAGTACATACCCGAGCTTTAAGAAACGTGTTTAATTAGGATAACGTGTCTTTCATTATTATTATTATATAACTATAATAATAATCATGTAACGAATTATTATACATACTTTTATGAATGTACAACCTACAACGTACCTGACCTTATCTCGCTCTTGAATAAAATGAGACAAGTTTGTGCTTAATAGAACCCGGGCTTGTCTCGATTTAGTTCACACCCTTAATTATCTCTTCGATGGCAATTAAGTGTCAAGATTGTCACTAAAGCTCTCCATCTTTGACCAAGAAAAGTGTAATAGTAACAATCATACCAAGAATATACAACTTACAACACATGGCAACCATAGCCCAGCCCAGCCCAGCCTAGCCCACGCAAAATAAACTCAACACTATCTTTTTCTTTGCTAAAGAAGAATTATATTTAGGTTTTCTAAATTTTGGAAACAAGAAATGCATTGTAGTGCTTGCGATTTGTGAAGGGGCCAACTTTATAAAAGTTACGTTCATGTTAAAAAAAGCCCACTAATTACTAGGCCTGTGACGTGTAACTTGTCAGACAAACCCTTTTTGGGCGGTTTTATATATGATCGTCGATCACGAAATAACATGAGTAATTATACATATAACATGCGTAGTAACGGTTAACTCATGTGTGATTTTCTGGTTTTTTTACTACATGCGTGAGTAGGATACTCAAGCGTGATTTTCTTTGTGCTTGTTCATGCATGATTTTGTCTTTAGCCATTTGCGGGATTATGGTTTGACTTTTATAGCATGTGTAATTTAGTCGCGTGCGCTTCACGCGTTGAGAGACTATTGTACGTTAACCTTCTCCTATATTCTTTACTTAAAATTTAGTTATTCTATCTTCTACCTCAAAACACTTGATATTTTGGATGGAAATAACATGGATAAAATGATAAGCATACCAGTCATCACACCAGGTGTATTTTAATACTTACTAGATTATAGTCGTACTACACGATTTGAATAATGAAAACTATTTGTTTGAAAATAAGACAAGTAATGTTCCTGATAATTATCTCACAAAATTGCAATCTTTTGCTCATAGTAATCAATACCCAACCTGCTTCTAAAGTGATTAATCATTAATTCTTTAGGATACTTTGTACTTATCTTTACATCGTGTAGTTAAATACTGAAAACATATTTTTATAACCCATAAGTTTATTTTCACTTTTTTTGTAATACAAATTAACATATCTTGCCTCACGTATAATTTAAAAAAACTGTTAGGCTTTATTAATAAACTGTTAAGCTATATTGATAAACGTAAAATTTTTAATAAAAAGATGAAACTGTTAAATCACGTAATATGGTTAAATATGAAAAATATTTAAACTCATATTGGGTTTACATTTGATTATTCTCAATAGTAACTCAAAATTTGTTTCAAGCATATCATGTTGTCTATCTTAATACTTAAAAATCCATAAATTCTGCGTTTTTCGGTAATTTAATTCGAAAGTATCATTATTATTACTATTATAAATATAAAAAGTATCATTATTATTACTATTATAATATAATAGAATTTAACCGCTTTTAGTAAGTTTTAATACAAAAGTAAATTATAAATTTTAAATATATTTGAATTAGTAGGAGTGGATATTAAGGTAACAAATTTAAAAGAATCAATATCATTACATGATATTAACATAATTTAAAAAATACAAAAAAATCAATTTTGAGTAGACACGATTTTTTTAAGAATGATATGATGTTTACACATGACATTCATTAAAATATGTATTAGAAGTAAGATTTGTTCTTCTAAAAGTATATAAAACTTGTATGTATTTATATTATTTATTTTGTATGGATAAAATGTAAACAAATATGAAAATGTATAAAATATTTTAACCGTGTACTACTACGTAAAAAGTAGGGAAAATAGTATATAATAAAGTTATATCCAAAAGAAATACAACACTTTTTAAATGGAAAAGATGATCTTTTTACCAAGGGTATGATATGTACTCAACATGATGTTTTGTGTAAAGGCTAAATATGAAGGATTTGTTTAGTAATCACGATGTGAGAGAGGGTGTTAAAATTATAGTTGTACATCTTCATAACAATGACTAAACATAAAAAATATGTATGGTGTATACCCCGACATTAATAACAAATCGTTCTTATTGTTAAAATTTATAAGTTATATTTTCAAATGTTTGTTTTGTATATTTTCTTGTGAGTTGTATATATTCTTGCGAGGTATTACTGGATTTGGATTATAATACAAAGTGAAGTGGGCTACATAAAGTGAAGTGGGCTGACTTATATAAGTGAAATGGGCTGGCTTCGGCTTGTAGCAGAATGGGCTCGAGAAGCTTTGTGTTGCTGTGGCCTAGAAAAGGATAAAAAGATTTAACTTTCTATGAATTTAAATTGAAGGTGATGAGTTAGTTTAGATTCTATTAATCTATTAAATATCTATTAAATAAAATATAAATAAAAAATGAGAGATTGTGAGAGAGAATGTCATGTGGCATTAAATGGAGTCTTTTATTAATATTTGGATTTAGATTAGATATGTTTATATTAATTCAAGAGATATTAATAATTTATTAGATATTAGATGTATTAATAATATTATTAATTAACATTTAATAAGTTGAAGGAGAAAATGCCATGTCGCATTAATTGGAGTCTTTTATTAATATTTAGATTAGATTACTATCTTCTATATAGTTTTGTTTAAATTTCCTGTATAGTATACGATACTAATTTTTACGTGGTATATTATGTGTTTTATATGTATCCGACACTTGAGTGACACCGGTTTACCAAAATTAAAAAAATGTTAAATATGTCATTATCCACACCTGTAAGTTACTCATTATTATTAGGGGTGTTCAGAATTCGTTGCGAATTCGAAATATTCGAAATTTATTTAAATTCGATTCGATTATCAAGAATTCGTTTCAATTAAAAGAATTTGAATTCGATTCAATTCGAGTCAAATAAATCGAGTACGAATTTATAATTTCAAATTCGATTTTATTCGAAATTCAAATAAAAATTATACATTTTTATTTTTTATTTTTATATATAATACATATATAACTTTTATTTAGCTATACTATAAATTATTTTCAAATTTTCCAAGTATAAAATTACCCCATTACCAAACACACTACATGGCCCGTAACAAACCTAAGTAACATATCTATAATAGATTTCTAACCCTAAAAATATTAACTTGTAATGTGGAGTGGTTATTCCCGACTCCTCGTTTTGAATTTTAGACTTATGGTACTTTATTTAGAACTTTTTAATGTGATATCGTGTTTTATGGTTGCTTTAAAATTTATGTTTCATTTTGATAGTTTTTTACATGTTTTTAAAGAATCTGAATTAAATCGAATTTATTCGAATTCGATTCGAATTTTTAATCGAATAAGAATTGGGTTTTTTATTCGAATACGAATTCAGTAAGTTTAATCAAATTCGAATCGAAACGAATTTAAAAGAAAATAAAAATTATTTAAATAATTCGAAAATTCGACATTGGATTTGATGAACACTCCTAATTATTATAAGTTTATAACCCCATTTTCAACTTTCACATCACCCACCCTCTTTAATTCGTTCACATGCCACAGTTAAATAATACGTATGATTGTTCCCTGTTTTAAGCATGTTTATTGATTCATTCAATTTTAGAAAAATGATGCCACAAATTCAAACATACATCATTGGTTTGTTTTATTACGAAAGCTTCTTACCATAAATAGATTATGGCATTCAATTGCATTTCATTCATGCAATAAATTGGTGTTTATACATTTTTTACCAACAGACGATCGACACCCTTTTCCCACTTTTATAGATTTGTCATTTTTAAAGTCAGAAAGGGTAAAAAGGTAGAATATTATCTTGTGGTATGTTACCCTAAATTAATATAAAAAAGCGGCAATCTCACATGTACCCTTACAAACGTGTAAAATATCATATATACCTCTGCAAAATTATAAATATTATATATACTCTTACAAAGCAAAAACTATAAATATTATATATACATTTACAAAGTAATTGGAATATCATATATACCCAATTCATTAAAAATAATTTAATATAAGACAATTTTACCTTTTTCTGTAACTTTAAAATCTCATATACGACCTTTAACTTCAAATATTATATTTACTCCTTTTAAGCTTAATTTATTTAGTTTGAATATTATATATATATATGGAACATACTATTGTTTATGGAAAAATAAAAAAATAAAAACAAAAATGGGTAAAAATAAATTTAAGTTTAGATTGTGTTATATAAAAATATGAAGTTAAAAGATGAGCATATATGAAAACTTAGAAGTTAAAAAAATAAGTCTAAAATGATTATTTATTAGATTGTTTTTTAATATATTGGGTAGATTTGATATTTTAACTATTTTGTAAGGGCATATATGATAATTTTAACTTTTGTAAAGGCATATATGATATTTTTCGTTTTGTTAGGTATATATGAAATTTTTTAAATTTGTAAAGGTGTATATTAAATTAATCTTAAAAAAAGCATACTTTCAAGTTGAGAAAGATGATCCATATTGTGAACCCTTTATCTCATAGGGACATACATCTACTCTTATCATACACCCAAACCTTAAAATTCTTCCAAAGATGCTCCACATGCTTTTGTAAACTATGCACTATATGCACAAACATTTCTTTTGTTCTTACTAACCTTCTTTTAATATTTTTTTATTTTTTAAGTAAAAAAAATCCTTCTTTTAGCTTTTTGTAATTGTATATTAGTTAACTTAACTACTATGGATGGTTGATATAAAATAAACCAACAAAAACTAAAAACAAACGGTTAGTAGCACATCAAAAGGGTTATGTAAATTTTCTGATTGTTGTACTCACTATATATAAAAAAAAGTTTTACTGTTTTAAATATATCTATTTCGGGTATTTTTTTTAAACAGCAAAGATTACATAATCACTTTTCCTAAATTATGTCAAATTTACCTTATGTAAGGAATTGAACCCTCGCCTCTCCTAAAAGGCTCAAAGCCTCTACCACCCCACCAAAGTGGTGATGGCTATTTCGGGTATTTCTATCTCATCATATTCATTCAGGTGATATAAAAATCTCAACTTAAAAGAACATACCTATTGACGATACATGACTATTTGCATAACTCATCAAAATAAAATATATACATGACAGACCTGGACATTAGGACATTGGTTACCATGGTCATGTCATGTACCTCCAAAGAACTTTTTTGTGCTATTTAGTATTTAATAATAGTTTTTTTATGTGTAATATACAAAGAATGATCCCAATTCACGACCCATTAAAAGTGACCCGATAAAAGAAAATCTTGGTTTGTAACTATACGAATTCAACAAGGGAGGAAACTTTTGTGCGATTTAGTATCTAATCGTCGTTTTTTTTTTTGTGTTATATACAAAGAGTGATCCCCGTTCACGATGCATATTCAAAAAGTGACCCGATATAAGAAACTCTTGGTTTCTAACTACACAAATTCAACTAAAGGAGGAAACTTTTATACGAAGAATAGTTACATATACATATAAGTTACAACCTCCTACAGTTATAGTGGAAGTCAGTGATACAAGATCTTGTGTGTACGGATCACTTTTATATGTAAAAATCCTCTCCAATTAAGTATCAACAGAAAAACTTCACAAAACTCATTATTCTTGCTGCCATGGTAGACTACCTGTTAATGGGTCACTAAATGTCTTTACAACCCAATCCTTTAACCCCGTATCATTTATCTCACAAAACCGACTCGACCAGTCATCCGGTTCAACCGCTCGGGTTCCCAAACCCGGGGCTCGGTCCTTAGATCCAACATTTTCCTCTTGTTGCCAATCCGAAACATAAGTGGCCACTCTCCTATAAAATTTTTCCTTAAAAACCTCCCAAACTTGAAACTTATAGTGGTTAATCACCATCAAACTCCTATCTACATTCACATGCTTGAAACCATCTTTCAAATGAAAATGATGCACAATGTTTATCAATGTCGGGTTCAATTTATCCGGCCGGACTATACTCTTGTGTCGCTCGGGGATCCCCAACCGACAAGTGTACCCCACCGTCACTCCTTCCAATGGGACTTGTTTCAGACCCGACGGCCCAAAGTTATGACATGATACTCGTAACTCTGCTACCTCTGATCTACTACTACTTTGGTTGTTAATAACGCTTCCCAAACGATCCCCATACGGCAAATGTATAAACTCATCCACATCAATAAAAGCAACCCATTTACAAAAATCCCTAGCCCGTAACGCGCAATGGGCGAACCCGGCCTCTTGGGTCTTGATCCAAGGCCACACATGTCTACTAATCTTAAACCCTTGATCCATCAACAATCCTATAACTTCTTCAATATTATCATCACTATTATTATCATATACAAACCAATGTTCAACCCCGATCCGGGCATGGTACATGACCCATTCGGGCAAAAACCGGGCTTGGTTTCGGAGCATGGTACATACACACACCATATGTTTATTAAAAACGGGCGGTTCCAGTCCAGCCCACAACCCGGGCAGAGCGGGCCGGGCAATGGAGCCCAAAACCCCCCGGCCCTTAACTTTAACAGACACTTTGACATAATTTGTTTTCCCCTTTAGGAGTGTTAAAATGCTTAAAGGGGTTTTACACCGTACGATTTCTTGTGCAATTGATACAACTTTTGATCTCAACACCAGCTGCCGGTTGGTGAGATCTGAGCCGTACACGCACTCAAACTTCGAAGCATTAGAAGATCTTCCTGACCGTAGATTAAGCCCCTTCACAAACACAACTGTGGTGTTATCACGGTCGATCAAAGCTTCATAAGCTAACGACTTCCAGTCGTGTGTGGGGCACGGTTGGAGATCATGATCATGATCATGATCAGAACGTGCTTTTAAAACAACGGATGCGATCGTGCCACGTGGCGGAGCTTCGCAGCGTACGATCTGGTGACCGAGATATTCACCGTCGATCGATGACGGGGATGAATATGATTTCCGGGATGTATTTGGAGAAAAATAAACGCAGTTGATTTCTTCTTTTGTTAATAACGGAGTCGACGGAGGGTATTTTAGTAAAATCAGTACCTGGTCTGGGAACGACACCGTTTCTCCAATTGATATACCAGTTCCTGCAGTTCTTGTCGGTAAATCACCGGAAATAACTTCCGCCGGTGACGTCATCCATGAAGATAATAAGTTGGGATGATATTTCTCTGTTGAAAAAAAATGATAAAAAGTAATTAAAATTTTAAAAAAGTTTATGATATATATGTAATTCTTATTATGGTGAATTATGAACATACCGGTGAATAAAAGTCGAAGGGTGGAGAGAGTGAAGGTGAAGATGAAGATGAAGAGGAGGAGGATGAGGAACAAAGAAGCACGTTTCCGGCGGTCTTTCATGGCGTTAAAAGATAAAAGTTGCAGATCATCAGGAATTGAATTGGTGAGTATAAGTATAAGATATAGGGATGAGATTAGAGGTTGAAGTTTACCGGTTTAATTTGGTGGTTTTCAAGTTTCAATAGATAGAGTTGAGAATTGTGTAGAAAAGTTGAAGGTTCAAAGACCGTCGTTGAGAGTGAAAGGACTTTATACCATTGCCCACTACTTTTGAATTGGCTTTAAGAATATATTGATTTATATTTATTTGATTTGATTTTTTAACTGCTTAAAATAAAATAACATAATACTTATATTTCCCAAAATATATGTTCAGACACCATCCCCATTCACCAAAGACCAAGATACATTTTAGGGTATCATGGGAAAATAGTAACATTTTTACCATTTTAGTTCAAAAGTGTAACTTTTTATATCTACGTCTATCGATAAGGTTTTATTTTTTTTTGTCATTTTCATATAATTGACAAATTGAGTTAGAATTTTCTGTTAACTTCTCTTATTTTGTTATCATTTTCATCCAATTGGCAAACTGGAAAACAACAAAAGGGGGAAAAGTTAACAGAAAACTCTAACATAGTTTGTCAATCGGATGAAAATGACAACAAACATAAAACCTCAGGGGCCGATACAAAAAAGTTTATTTTTAGACTGAAGTAGCACATGGACCGTTTTGGCATTTTACTCTACATTTTATATCATAAGGGATGTATAGATGGAAAAAAAGCTTTGGTACGCGTTGTATAGGTCATATTACTTGTTAAGTAAGTCGTTTTTCGTTAGATGTTAGACTGTAAACACTCTTTCATATAGATTGTATATCCAACTTATCCCTCTCCTATTGTCTCGTATGACACGGAATCTCTTTGTTATTTGGGCCGTATGAAAAGGGGTGTCTGGTTAACGCCAGGGGCGAAGTACAGAAGGGTCGGGGGCGTTCGACCCCTCGAACTTTTCGCTCAAAAGTGTTATATATGTAGTTTTCGTATATAAATTTTTGGGTATATACGTTTTTGACCCCGTATCTATAGAAACTTTCGTCGGAAATCTCAAACTTCGTTACTGGTTAACACATTAATGGTGTGCCAATGTAAATTGTCTTTAATTATTAATGAATAAATGTATTAATTGTTCACATTGATGGATCATGTTGAAAATCGCATACATAGCCGAAATGGTTGAATACTACTGAAGTGTTTTACTTACTACTTTAAACTTTATGTTTTATAATAATAATCAGTTTCAAAACATAAAACAATTTCATATTTTGTTATAATTTGTGGTATATATAATAAATTTTTAAGTGTTTATATATGATAAATTTTAGGGGAATTGGCTTGTAATAATTCCATCTAGGCCTTACTAGCCATTAATAATCCTACCTCAGAATATTCCCTCACCAGTCCCACCTTTCACATATTTTTCCTACAATGCTCCCCCGTTAAAAAAACCTGACGGAGTTAAGCTTTTTTCCAAATTACAAACAAATTTTTGAGGGCTTTTGATCAGAACGATGATACGAGTCCATTGATGTAAAACTTACTTCGAAATGGTGCTCCAAGTGACTTGATTTTGGTTAATTGGAAATTTAAACACCCGAATTGAAGCGTCGTTTTCATCGTTTGGAGCATTGTTTCGAGGCAAGTTTTACATCAATAGACTCGTATCGTTGTTCTAATAAAAAACCCTAAAAATTCTGTTTGTAATTTGGAAAAAAGCTAAACTCCGTTAAGTTTTTTTAACAGGGGACCATTGTAGGAAAAATAGGTGAAAGGTGGGACTTGTAAGAGAAATATTATGAGGTGGAATTATTAATGGCCAATAAGATTTATGTGAGATTATTACAGGCCAATTTCCCTAAATTTTAAAGTGTGATGATGTTACTCACTTTTTTAGAAACTAGTCGACCAATATACTTTTTGGCAACTGATTGATACTTCTAGGAATCATTGTTCTTTTTTTTGTATTTGAGTTAATTACTGTTTTCGTCCCTGTGGTTTTTCAAAAATCACTATTTTAGTCCGTTAGTTCAAAAGTTGCGATTTCAGGGACGAAAATAGTAATTAACTAATGGACTGAAATAGTGATTTTTGACAAACCACAAGGACGAAAACAATAATTAACTCTTTGTATTTACAAATACTCTTAATTTTTTCTTGAACCGCAACAAATACTCTTATTTCATAATTATTTAACCACTTACTCTTATTTCATAATTATTTAACCACTTAAAGTATGACATAATTTTTATGTCATTTAATAAGTATGAAAAAAATGTTATTCGAGGGTCGTTTTATGAAAACAATTATAAGACGATAAAAGTATACCACTCGGTGAATAAGAAAGGAGAGTCAAGTGCATTAAATCTGGGCCCACGTAAATCATCTTTTAAATGTATTGTAGTTATCAAACCGTAACACACTTACCACTATGTTTGAATATTCTTTAAATCTATCATTGGTGCTCAAGAAGGTAAGCTCGCCAATACATCGACTTTTACAAGTCAACAACATTAGGATTGTATCTTTTTCTAAATTTTTTAGAAGCCAATGAAATAAATGTGCGGCTATTCAGGATAACCTAATGGCAAAAGGCAACGTATACGTTTGTGATCGCAGACAACGTTAGGTAGATCAAGATCACTATCTCTAGCTTTGAGGAAAACCCGTTGCTCGAAAGTCCACTGCGATAAAATCCAATAAGGATCGTATACGAACTTCAGACCTTAAACCCAAATCTTCACTTACCCTTTAATGCCGACTGAACCATGACTCATTGGTTGTACTAACTTGTTTATTATATATATATATATATATATATATATATATATATTTATATTTATATATATATACACATACATGTGTGATGTGTGTGCGTTTTATGCATATTTATGATTAGAACCATTTAATAAATATATGATGTTATATATACACACGCTCTGTTTTTCTTTATAATGAGTTACACATTTAGTTTTTTATAATGAGAAACATTTAGTGTTATGTTTAATCATAGTTATACATCATCAGGGGCGGATATAGCTTGAGACAAGGGGTATGCCTCACTACCACTTGACGCTTCAGCGGTAGTGTAAATTTTGAAAAAAATTGACTATTTTTTCGATTCCACTGATCATATAGAAAAGAAAATTTTGAAACATTGCATCTTTACGTTTCTTTTAGATACACCACTGATCATCATTACATACCACAATATTCTTCATGCAATTATATATTGTATTTATTCAAATAATAGGCTCACAAACTTATTGTGGAGCTCATACTTGAACTCATTTATCATATGAGCTTTAATTTAAGATTAGTTTGATTCCATTTTTTAATGATGTCAACTCAAGCTTTAATTTAAGATTAGTTTGATTCAAATTGTTAATGATATCAACTCAAATAGCTTAACAACGGCTTTACTCATTTGTGTTAAGATGAAATTCATCTTTGTAGGACGTTTTCTTTATTTGCATGGTTGTATCAATTTTTATTATCTGGCCTCTCGTACCGACTAATTTTGAATTGTTATGCTCACAAGAGCACACATGTTTGTTTTTATTTGCTTGAGTTGAGACTTTTCAGGAGGTCACCTATCATGGATTGCTTTTACTACTTAACAGTGTAGTTATCCTCTCATCTACAATCATTGCGTCCAAACTCAGTGTATTAGAGAAGGGACGTTCTTTATATTGATAGAACAAAACAATGTATGGTATGCTAAAGTCTCAGAAACACTCCCTTTGTGACTCATCACAAACAATATAGAACACAAGTTAATCTAATATCATATGTATTATTTGCCTCTCATACAGACCAATAAATACTGTTCACGTTGCCAACAAGGAGGTTGCATGTTTGTTTTTGGGTGTCCGAGTTGAGACTTCCCAAGAATTCACAAATCCTGAATTACTCCTAATCAAGGATGTTAACTATAGAGTTCCCTTTTATAATTTCATTCGTAACCATTGCGCCCAAATTCATATGTTGGTAATATTTAGGATGAGACAATTACTATTGTCCGATACCTCTTCTTTGACTAGAACATAACAATATAGGATTCATCTAAAATGTCACACCCGGGCCCTCCTCTCTCGCAACATTTCACAAACTGTCTTTACAAAACGTCACAAAATTATCGAAGTAAACACATGATTCTCCTAATGAAAGCATATGGTGAGTAAATATTACTCGATTTTGAAGCCTCAAAGTTTTCGATATTAATCTTATTCGATCAAAGTAAACTTAGAAAAATAAAATATAAAAACTGTAAGGATAGAGTGATAAACTACACACCCCATGGGCATTCGCGTGTAATCTTCTAATATGTCATACACAATAAATTAACATAATTAAAAGAAAAGGTCTAACTATCCCGATAACAGATTAGATCGTGGGGTATGGTGGGGCGGGGGTTTGGAGCATGGGTTGACACGTGGGTTGGATGTGCTCCACTGGCAAGATCCAAAAAAATGGGGGTATGGTGGGGCTTGGGTTTGGGGCGTGGCTTGGCCAAATTCCTTTTATTATTATTTTTTTAAATTAATGGATAAACCATATGGGAAGGGTGTACCCAATCTCCACCCGCCAGCTCAGATGGGTAGCCCCGCCCAAAGGGTCACGCCCAAACCCAAGCCCACCCGGGGTAGTCACATGGGCGGTTCCCCCAACCCACGCCCCAACCCCCACCCCATACCCCATAGTCTTAATCAACTAAGAAATCTAACTAAGAAAAGCGACCATAACAAGATATTCTTGTAGTTCTAGCTAAATGACATACCCTAAAATTATCATCATCATATCAACAACCAAACTAGTGACCACCCATTACAAGCTTTGATAAATCCATCTACTAGAACCATACCTGGTTTTTGTTGATAATGTCCCTTTTAAAAACAACAAAATCTATTCTTCTGCAAACAATACATAAAAGAATTAGCGACCAAATATAGGGAAAATTACAAAAATGACCATTGACCAAAATCACTTTCAGATTTGGGCACCTCATGCGTCCTTGGAGCAACACATCATGCACGGGATGCGTCTGAAAATCCCTTCATTTATGCGCCTGGAAGTGCATGGGACGTGTCAGGGCCCACCTGCAACATTTAAAACGCCACGCGTATTGGGTGCTTTAGAGGTCTGCGTATGGACGCTTCAGGTGCTTGAGAGGTCACTCCAAGGACGCATGAAATGGCCTTTTTTGAAAGTAATGGCAGTCAACGGCTATTTCATAATTTTGCCTTAATTATATTAAGTATACAACAATTGAGAAAGGACTACTCCGTGCATGGCCGTACACTTGGCTCCATTTTTGGTGGTGGTGGCTTAGGAGGAGGGGCTTTGGCAGCAACGGTGGCTCCTCGGTTTTCTTTTCATCGCGTGCCTTTGCGAAATGTTACTGTGAATCCATCTGCAGATGAAGGATTTTTCACATCCCATTCGTCGAATTTCGGTAATGGCTAGGGAGGTTGCTACATTTCAGAAAGAATAAATAAAACACTATATTCAAATTTCTATGTGACAAAAGCATAATATATATATATTTGCATGAGCCATGGATTAATATTAATAATAATATAAAGATGAACTTACAGACGTCATAAGATGGTGGAGAAATACAATGAAGATACGTACGGAGATGAGGGAGATTGTCAAAAAATGGTAGATCTGTACTTTTATCCAGCACAAATACACAAGCAAGTCCTCACCAACACTAACAAACCATCAACGAGATGATCTATAACAACCTCTCACTAAATCTGAATGACGACAGATTCTACAACACGTAGAACCAAGATCAACCCCAGATCTAGCACATAAGAGATAAAAGGTATAAAAGAGAACAACACTTGAAACCTAAAGAAAAGGTCTGGAACTCTCAAATCTGATCTCTTGATCTTGAACCTCTGTTTAGTGTGTTTTTATATTAGCAACTCTATTCAGCCCATCAGTAGCAACTTCTCTAAACCCACCAGTAGCATACACGAGCCTATTATATATAGTCCAGTTCATTATCATTATGCAAAATAATAAAACAAGAATATTAGAAAATATATAACAAACCAATATTGCACATAGAATTGGAGAAAAATAGCAATACTTTTTTGCAGAGATGCATTCATAGGGAAGGAGGACGACGTCGTTCCCTACAGGGGTGAATTCAGGGACAGCCGTTTGAAACAAACGTTAATCTGCCTGTCAAGGTTGGGTGTTTAATCGGACATGTATTCGTGTTCCTTTTATTTGATTTGGATTAGATGCTTATGAGTAGACCTGGCAATAAAAACCCATTTGGGTATTTTGGGTTATTTTGGGTCATTTTAAAAATGAGGATGGGTCAGGATGGGTTGAGAAATAATTAAGGATGGGTCAGGATGCTTATGATTTTTAGAATTTTTTATCATTTTTTTGATTTTTTGAATTTTCTTTTGATTTTTTTTTTATTTTTTGATTTTTTTTGGCAAAACGGCTTAGACCTAATCGGTCCAGCCATTGTTCGAGGCGAATGTGGCTACGTGATCGTAATTAGGTGAGTGTTAATCCCTCAAAATGGCACCTCCTAATTACCACGTTTACTTAGTTATTTGTCGGGTCAAAGAAATTAATGATAAAAGTCAAACTAGTCAGATTTTAAATAAAATCAAATCTGATAATGTAGAGGTTATAAAACACATTTTATCACTTTAATAACTTGGTAAACATTATTAGAACATGTCTAAACATGTTTGACCCGACAATTCTGAGCTTAGGCTCAGTTCGCAACCGAAAGTCGCAAAAGCTTGACTTTCACTTTGACTCTCAGTTCTGACCCAAATTAGCTTATTTTTCCTTATGCCTTAGGGTTCTTTTGTGACCATATTATGTAATAGAATAACCCTCTGAGGTTATACTACTTGGTCACTTAGTAATCTAAGATCATATGCTTGTTTCCGTTATTATGCTTAAAGATTGACTAGTATGCCCTTTTGCCAAAAAATGAGACTTTTAAAGTAGTTGGCCATGCAAACGAATTAGGTACTGATTTGGTAAACATATTTAGAATATTTTGATGCTCCAAACCTGGTCATAAACTGAAGCTATATAGAAAAGCGAAATTCATGCATTATAAGAACTAGAATGCCCTTTAGCACGAGCATCATGTTTAAAACATAATTTTGACACAAAGCTCTTTACCTATTGTTATGATATCATATTTAGGAATTATTGGGATGACGGGTCAGATTTATTTCTGACCTTAGCCTTGAGTTCTTGCATAAAGCTTATAAATAACGATAATAACCTTTTAGCAAATAAAATGAGTTCTACATATAATTAACATGTAAAACTTTTTGCTACTGATATGTAATGATAAATAAATTATTTCGAAGCCTCAAAGCTGGTCATAATCTCAGAATCACTTAAACTTCGGAATTGTCTCATTTACCGACTTTTACGCTAAATAAACACATAGTTTGACTTTAAAATATATTTAGCGACCACGACTTGTTACCTACTGAATTTATAAATGATTTTAAGTATTTTACAGTAGGGATAAGACATGAACTCAAAATCCCAAATGAGTCCCTAAACCATATATGAAATGACCAAAATGCCCTTACGGAGCGTAGTTTGGCCATAAACTATAAATCACATATATGTATGATATCCTACTGAATTAATATCATAAATTAATTCTTTTTACAGAATGTTTATGACCAAAACTTCAGTTTGTATGTAAATCCATTTTATAAACCTCAAAATGACCCAAATGCCCTTATAGGGCCTAATTCGGTTTCAAAACTTTTAGGGGCATACTTGTGGACATCCCACTGATGTTATGACATATCTTGAGCATAATAACTTAGGAAACTTGTATAGGTCTTGTCGGTTACCAGTATATGCTCATACGCGTTCGGTACGGCTTATGTGACTAATTTTCACGAACGAACCGAAACGGGTCTAACCTTGGCATCTTTGCTTTAAAATCCAGAATGTGTTTAGTTTACCCATATTATACAAGTGTCCATACTTGTTGGGTCTAAATTACGTTCCTTTCCGGTCACCGCTTAATCTAGCGCTTTGTACCGTAAACCATCTTTTAAACTAACCGGTCGAAGTCCTTGACTTAAATAAAGACAGTTAGTATCCTAATAGGTTGATAAAACCTTCTATACAGACTAGGTAGCCCGGTAGAAGATACCTTCATACGGTCTTAAGTATCATACGGCTGAGTAGTGCTTACACATAAACTCAGGTAAATACATTTAACTTATTTTCCTTATACAGGCTTGGGATACGGTGAATTATCGCCGCTTGGTCGGGTATGGAATTATTTAGTCGGATTGTGATTAATAAATCCGCATAACCCGTTTTAATCTGTTTTGTTTGATAACATAAACTATAGGGGTTAACAACCATGTCCTGGATATCCTCGGCTCATCTAAGTTATTGTTGGCCACGACTTAAGCACGGGGTGTAGGCATACACCTGATAGATGCAAATGCTAAAATATAACTACCCAGAAGTTGGGGTTAACTCCTTTGTGGGTTTTATATGTGGTGAGTTAGTTAATCATGTTCGGTTTTCAAACCGACCCTAATAGTATGACAAACATGTAAAACTGTATACAAGATTATAAATGTAATTGTCCCAAGTTATAAAAGATTTTTGTCCTTGTGCATCTAAATTAACATTTTCAAATGTTTAACAAAATGAGTCAGTTATTTGTATTTACCAGTGAAAACTGACGTATTTTCCAAAGACTAAATGACAGGTACCTCACGAAATAGGCTAGAGCTACTTTGCAAATCCCTAGATGCCTTAAGTCTGTGGAACTCAGTTTTATGTATTCATTTATAGATCCGCATGTGTATCCTTTTTGCAACCGTCTGTATATTATTTTATTCGTACTTTAAACTTTCAGGTTGTAATAGTAATTTCCTTCCAAGCCTTCCGCTGTGCTATAACTGTGTATAATTGACTATGATGATATCAACTACGTCACGATACTACCCACCGGGCCCACCGGGTTATACGTGGAAATCGGGGTGTGACAGGTTGGTATCAGAGCCAACGTTGAGTGAATTAAACACTATCCCTTTTGTGTTTAATCTCAATGACACAATAGCACATTCTTTAGACTTTCGAGTCTAGACAACGACCTAGGAATACTCTAAAACTTTATTTGGTTTATATAGATATTGTTATTTGTATCTTGACAGGCTTCCATATAAAATGCCGCCACGTGTCAGAGGAAGAGGGAAAGGCCCAATGAGGGGAGGATCGTCTAGCCATGCGGGGCCTTCTCACCGCCACCTTCAGAATCATTTAGCTCCGATTCCAATGACGATTGGAGACGTTCTTTGGAACCCGCAAGGCGATCCGTTTCACTAAGCACTTAGCCATCTTACCATCATTCGTTTGGGCCACAACAACCGCAAGAGCCACAACACTCTCACCATTCTCAGCATTCCCTACAACCGTCTCAATCCCATCATTCGCACTATCTTTCACCTTATTCTCCGAGACAGTTTAACCCTAACGATTACATTAACTCACCAGCAGGTCATAACCTGTTGGGTCCGGAGGATCACTTCCCCGAGGATATGGATATGGATGATGACCCAGATCCATCCGAGCCGCCTTCGGGAACGCCCACGCATTCCATTGACATATCTAGTGGTTTTTCCTTCACCGGATCACCCTATCATGGACCCGATGAATTTGCTGAATGGTAGGGACAATGGAAATTCGTGAACACTCCTTCCTCCCATAACACCCTACCACAACCTCCATACGAGGAACCACATTTTCAAGCAATGACACCATCACCACCACCACTCCCCGATTAGGAGCAACCTCCATTACCACTAGAACCACCAAGAAGGAGAAGAAATGCACGCATGTCTGTGCGAGGGGGAACACGCTTTACAACCACTCAAGGTTCTAGTAACTATCCTCCCATTCTTGAAGATCCACAAATGGGTGGACCTTCAAATCCTGCGCCGGAAATTGATATCACACCGGCCACCTTTGCACCTCAGCCACCTCCGATGGGTAACCAATTCCTACCTATCTACCTACAACGGAGTATAATCCTTTCGAGCCTCAAGCTCCAGCAGAGTTTAACTACCAACCCCCTGCTATCGACTCATACATCGAAGCAGCCAACCATAATGCTCTCTATCATTCGTCTTATCCTCCAGTAAACCCAACTGGGTATCCCGTCTATACGTATCAACACCCTATACCTCAACCTTCACCCTAACAACAACCACCCCAGCCACAACAATTAGAAATTCCGCAAAGGGTGCAAGAAGTAGAACGTAGAGTGGAAAGAGGTGAGAAAAAGAATAGTAAGTTTCTTAAGAATCTTGCAAAATTCATCAGGGGAAAAAGGAGTGGTGATTGAAGATTTTCTTTGCTTTTATCTTGTACTTGTTATTTAAATTAAGTCCCTGCGTGGACATTTCTTTTTACTAGTCCCTGCGTGGACACTATCCTTATGTTTTAGTCCCTGCGAGGACTTGTTTCTTTCTTTTCGTCCCTGTGTGGACGATCTATGTTATTTAAAGACCCGTTTAGGGCAGTTTTGTAACCGCTAGTAGTATTAATGAAAAATCTTCTTTTGAAAATTTTATTGCCTCATTGTCCAAGCAATCATTTTATTTTATTTAATCTGCCAAGAAATTCTGAAAGATCCTCTTAATGGTATAACCTAGCCTATGTGTCAATACGAACATGGCTATGATGGTAAAACCCTCTTAAGACAATAAATCCTTGTTAGCATCCAGAACATGTTAACATTCCTGGCAGTGTGGCTTGAGAAACCACACCAGCCGTCAAAATATTTGGATTCTTCCAAGCATTAATATAACCTAAATGATCTTTATGATTCATGGCTGATATCATCCAATAGAATGTTAATAATAAGACATTCATAGGTGATAATTACTCGTTTTTCCTGCGAGGCAAAATGCATTGTTTTCATAACTATGACAGTTGTAGTTTATAACTCTCAGTCAAAAGGCAATGAACTATGTTCAAATCCTTAAAACTTACGATCCAATAAGATCGTAAATTATATTGTCCAAGTGACAAGGCCTGGGTGCCATGAAAAAGTATCTATGTAAGAAATGACATTTTCGACATGTAAGACCCTAACACGCTATAACTGAAAAGACGCAGCGGAAATACATGCCATAAAATTTCTTTCATTATAAACGTCTTAGCTTACTTTCAAGTTCAATTTTAAAATAAGTCTTTTACAATGATTGCACCCTTCAAACTCATTTACAAATAAATGCATAACTTATGTTTGATAATTTACATACTCAAGCATTCCCGTACAATCTATCTCGTGACTCGGTCTTCGATCGTTATACCTCGTGATGGTGATCCATGTTTCTGTACAACCTGCACTCATCACATGACATCGTAGCGTTAGTATATATTTTATATAAGCATGATTCACAACCATGGAGTCTCAATGCATTCTGTTCTCGTATACTTTCCATTCCGATATCTTACTAGATACACACATTTTATCTGGGTGTCTAACTCTTGATGAGACTTCAATAGAGTACCTGTATCACATTGCAATCTCAAGGCACACTAATAATAACCTTAGTACTCAAACGTATTGAAATCATGCATACATATGTACTTACATTCTTACACACACGCATACATTCATACGTACCATCATACATATATACCTACATACATTCATACACACCTATATACATACATACATTCAATATACCTACACGTTTACGAACAAGTTCTTGCATACTACTTCCATACAACTCTTGTTTACTTATTTGCATTCACTTATCATACTCATACATTACTTACATGGGGCTTAGACTTGGTTGTATAATCCATAAACATCAAGAGAACAATCAAAATCAAGTTTGGGAAGCCCGCCATAGGTCACAGTTAGCGTACCGAAGTTTACGGTACACCGAACAACTTGAATAACAAATTTCAGATTTTGGAACATGGAAAGGGCGTCGGCGACGGCCCTACAGGGCGTTGGCGACGCCTCTTGGTTTTCACATAACCAGAACTGTCCGTAGGCAGTAAAATAGGGCGTCGGTAAAAACTGGGTTTGCACATGTCGGCGACGGCCTCTCTAATGTCTGTTTTTCTGCAGTTTCGTTTCGTCGTCCGTTAACGCTAAAACTTGCGTAACTTTCAAACCGTTTACCCGTTTAACCTCCCGTTTCTTCCTACATGACCGTAATTTGATATTATTTCATATGAATTTAAATCCAACATCCGGATTAAGGAAATTCTTAACTTATATGCTTTCGACTTATTATTCATTTATGAAGTATTTTGACCCGTTCACGTTTTCATCAAACAACTTACTCGTTTTAACCCAAAACTTATATGAACATTATAACTATGATACTTTTGCATTATCCGGAGTTTCGTACTCGGGGTTTATGCACCCGTTACCCTGTATGCGTTAAACTCATTCATTTCATTCAATTATACGAAATCAAACTTCGTTAATAAATTTTCCATTCGCGGTATAACAATAAAACCTCTTTTTGACCCATTCGACCTCTTTAGTAAAAATCATTGATTTCATACCACCAATCCATATTTAACTTCAACTATCACGCTTATCTAACTAGAACATAACCTTACTTAAACAAATTAAGAAGTGATTCCGGAAATCACTTACCTCGAGTGCCCGTTTCGTACATGCTCCCTCATATCCTTTCCGTTAGCCTTCTATGCTTTCCCCCCATCTTGACATGATCCTATACTTTCATGTCATCATGGTTACCACTTCGTTAGTATAAACGCACATTCTAATATTGCATTCATTTCACATTCATATTCTATATTGAACTTTACTCGTCGAATTGCAACAACACAATGTATAAGCTAGAAGTCGCACCCTTTCATTCCACATAATTCTTCGTGTCGTCACATATAACACATATTGATATAGTATGTACTTAGTAATTTCTCTAACATAACATTTGTGACCAAAGCCTTACTATGCTATTTATGCACAGTTGACTTTTAGAAAGTCAACTGTCTACCTTATGAATTATCAAACTAATCTCATACCTCTACATCATTATAGTCAATTATACTACGGATATCATGTACATTCCCATTCACGTAGTAAAACACGCATACGACCACATGATTACATATGCACGCGCAACATAACCAATTCCTTCCATACTAGTCATATTATGATTCCACAACTAACGACTTCATTCGAGATAAACTAAATTATCATTATCTTTACTAGTAATTCTACATGTCATACTATAACACCACTTTCGCCTCTTGACCCCTACCACAAATCAACTAGACGCATAAGGTGTACCATATCTTCGAGCATAGAGTACAAGCTCCTAATGCACGCTTCTACCACATCATACTAACAATTCCAATTTCCACATGAACTCCATCTAAAACATACTTCACATATTAGTTTGCTAACAATTTCATCATTATTACTTTCTATACATATTTATTCATTGATTAGCATGTAATTCCATATATTAACCTATACTAGGCATTTCATCAACACTTGGCGTGCATTCCACTTTCTAAGCACAATATACAAGTATTTTAAGCATATTCTTCCCGTTTCATCTCCTGAACATCATATCCAAGTAAAAATCACATAATCATCAATCTTACATCAGTTTTTATCTATCACAATCTATCATATAACACTCTATGTATCACAAACTAACATCTACATGTTCATCATGATCATCATCTTCACACTCATGTAATGGGTTTCATTCTAAATCATCCAATTAATCAAAATGATACATAATTCATGTTCCATGTGATGAATCTAACACATATACATGATCAATTTCATTCAATTCCGTGGATTAACATAAACCCACTTCATATAAGATCACCAAATCTCAAATTACAACTTACCTTGTGTTCATCTTGTTTAGATGATCAAGAATCCATGTTCATGCATTAGATTTGGGTTGAATTCCCCCTTCAATTTGAAGATTTTGGTTGAGTTAGGGTTTTGGCTCCCTTGGAGCTTCTGATCGATCAGAATACACACGAAGTGTGTGTTTGTGTGTGATATTTTCATATTATAATTCAACTTTCAACTTATTCCACTTTAGTCCCTCGTGTTTCCCCTAAAACATAATTGGCACAACTTTCCTCCTATAATAGTTTCTATCATACGCTTAACTAGGTTAAATAGCCTAGTTATTTATTTCATGATATATCATACAGAAACATATGGCGAATATAAATATTCGAGTTTTGGGGCGTTACATGACATATGTTCCATGTCAAGGGATTATATCCCGTTTAAAAGCCATTGATGGTTCAATAGTAGCCTAGGCTAATTATAGTAACTCCTAAAATTCTTGTTCCTCATAAATGATACATCCTTTAGTCTATGTGGTTTATTCATACCATGGCTAGTAAAATCACCAAACGTGATATAACCACTAAGTAAATTATTGTTATTTGGTATATAGCATTCAAAACCTCACCATGGCTGGTTCAGACGAGGCACATAGACACCCGATTGAAGGGAATGATAATACGAGAATAAATATCACTGGAGCTGAACTGCAAGCTTTGGTTGACGCAACAGTTTCAAAAGTTGTGGATAGAGTACTAAGGGAGTCGAGTAGTACTCGCTCCAAAGCACACTCTAAAACCCATTCTAAACCACAACCATCAAAGAAAGATGAATATGAGTATTCATCTAATCGTAAAAGTGAGTCACACAAATAGACTGTGGATGACCAGACACCGCGTTCCAACAAAAGTTGTACTTATAAGTATTTCATCTCCTGCAAGCCAAGGGACTTCAATGGGAAAAGGAGCCATCGACTGCATGAAATGGCTCGATGAAATGGAAACTGTGGTAGATATAAGTGGTTGTGCTAAAGAGGACATATAAATTTGTTTCTCAGTCATTTAAGGGTGACGCCCTAACCTGGTGGAAAGCTCTGATTCAATCCACTGGAAAAATTCCTCTGTACAATCTCTCCTGGGTCAAGTTTGTGGAGTTGGTTAGGGAAATCTATTGCCCACAACATGAAGTGGAGAAAGCGGAAACTGATTTCTTGACCCTAGTCATGAAGGATTTGGACTGCAGGACATATGTTACTAATTTCAATGCCATGTCCAGACTTGTTCCATACTTGGTCTCTCCTGAACCAAAGCGCATCGCGCGCTTCATAGGTGGTCTAGCCCCTGAAATCAAAGGAAACGTCAAGGCCTCAAATCCTACAACCTACAGGCGAGCTGTAGACTTGTCTTTATCCCTCACGCTGGATGTGATCAGAAGTAAGTCCAGAAAGACCTCGGATGAGGGAAAGAGAAGGAGAGAAGAGGACCAGACTCATCACTCCAATAAGAAGAAAAAAAGGGAATTTTGGGTTTAAGAAAAACCTGAATCAGTCAAATGACAAGCCCCTGTGTAAGAACTGTAACAGGAGGCACTTTGGGAAGTGCACCTAAATCCACAAGCCAAGCCTTGTGGGATTTGTAAGAAAAAAGGGCATAAGAAATTAGAGTGTAGGGATTTGAAGGATGCAACCTATTATGGTTACAATGAGAAAGGCATATCAAGACTAACTGCCCAAAGAATGCTAAGAAGCCTGATGAGGCTAGGAAGACAAATGCAAGGGTGTTTCAAATGAATGCCAGGAAGGCAGTAAAGGATGACAAGGTTATAACAGGTACCTTCCTCATAAATGATATCTATGCTAGAGTTTTGTTTGATTTAGGTGCAAATAAATCTTTTGTAGATCTTAAGTTTAGCGAATTATTGAATCTGCCTGTTAAAACTCTAGACATTAAGTATGAGGTAGAGCTCGCTGATGGTTCCTTAGAAACTGCCTCGACGCTTCTCAATGGATGTTATATCACCATTAGGAATCATTCTGTACCGTTATCACTTCTTCCAATGAAATTGGCGGGGTTTGATCTAATTTTGGGTACGGATTGGTTATCACGTAACCGGGCCCAAATTACTTGTGATAAGAAACTTGTCAACATCAAAACCCCTTCTGGAGAGTCGATTACTATACAAGGAGATACACACCATGGACTGCCTGATAATGTGTCAATACTTAAAGCATCCAAGTGTTTAAAGAACGGATGTGTCATCTATATGGCACAAGTGACATTGGATGAACCAAAACCAAGGATAGAAGACATTCCAGTCATATCTAAATATCCAGATGTATTCCCGGATGAACTACCTGGATTACCTCCTGAGAGACAAGTAGAATTCAAAATCGACATCATACCTGGAGCAGCACCGGTTGCACGAGCTCCATACCGCTTAGCACCAACCGAGATGAATGAACTAAGAACCCAATTAGATGAACTTTTGGAAAAAGGTTTCATTCAACCCAGCTCGTCACCTTGGGGAGCCCCTATACTGTTTGTGAAAAAGAAAGACGGTTCAATGCGCCTGAAGAAACCCTATATCAACTAGACCGAAATCTACGTAGATCTATGGAATGGGCTCTGCATAAAAATGGGTTAATCCTTCGTATGGTTTCACGATGATGAAGAATGAAACAGTATTCCGGGGAGAAGGGGGTTCTCCTCGTGACCACCCTCCGGCGTGAGAATAAGTGCAGGTAGTCGAAAGTAAAGTATTGTAAGAGAGAGAGTGGTTGAGAGTGAATACCTTTCCTTGAACTCCAAGTCACTTATTTATAGCCGGCGTTTGGCGCCAAAAAAGAGAGATGTTAACTTTAACGGAATCTTTTGCTATTCCGTTAATGTTTGTGGCAATCCGTTAGTGCACACGGATCGTGAGCTCATCAGCGGTCAGGGAGGGGCCACGTGTCAACATGAGATCACTATATTTTATAAGTGTGAGCATGCCATCACTGTGATCTTCCTCAGCCGTCCAGATGCTGCCATGTGGCAATTGGTTATAACCGAAAAGATGCCTGCACGATCGGGTGTTAGTGGCTTCTAGAAGATTTCACAGCTGTTACCCATCTGTTGTTCGCCACGTGTACATTCTGTTACAATAGAAAAGATTCCCTTAGCTTTTGCACTAAGTCAAAGGTTTTGCTAAGGGAAAGTTTCTCAGGATTAACTGTTTCCTTGCGCGAGAAGCGCAAGCTAGTTAACTGATCTTCTTTCTTCTCTCTGCTGCTTAGCGCAACGTTTGGTGAATACTTGCTCTGATATAAATATCCGCGCAAGGTTTGTGTGTGAAGAATTATCCAAAGACTGTTCAGGTTTAACTTTGAACCTTGCGCGAGCCCGCACAAGGTAATTAAATGAAGTATTTATCCAAAGAGATTGTTCAGGCTTTTAACTTTGAACCTTGCGCGAGCCCGCGCAAGGTAGTTAAATGATCCTTTCCTCCCTTAGACATTTGGCGTAGAATTCTAATAAATCTTATTTTCAGAGAAGTCTGCATGAGGTCTCCTTAGTAATTAATAATGGGTATGGTTACCTTGATTGGCACAACGTTTTTGGGACCATACCCCTTCAAGTCCCCCCAGTCCAGTGTTGCTCCTATGTAAGAATAAAAAGTAGGTGGAGCACTGGACTTGAGATAAACGTGCTGCGCTAGGTAAGTATTGGCCTTTTGTTGTTTTCTGCATCTTGGTGACGTGTCGTAAGTGAATTTTGAAAAAGTATTTGAATTTCAAATATACTTGGACACGTGTCACTTATCCGGATGATGTAGTTGGTGAAGATGCACGTTCTTGAGACGTGGTGGTACTGTTGACAGGCTGTCAACAGTACAAATATTACAGCATTTAAGGCTATTTCGGCAACACTCGCGCGCGTGGGGCGATTATTGTTCCCCACTCGCCCGTGCAGATACCTGGGGATACGTGACTCTCGCAAAAGTCGCTGCAGTCAAATCTCGCATTAATTGCGATTAGTATATAAAGGGACCAACGATCCATTTGCTTCTTCACCGGATCATATCTAGAGAAAGAAAATCTTGTGTTCATATATTCCGGCGACCTTCAAAGTTTTGTGATTATTATTCGAAGTTTGAGTTATGGCCACCGGTGCAAGCTCTGCTGATATGCCAACGACGTCAAGTTTACCACCATTAAAGTGGTCGAAGGAGGATTTTGACAATCTTGCTACCAACTTCCTGTTCGCACCGTCTTGGAAGGCGTTTTTTCCGGCAGCGAATGCCACGGCGGTTGATGCTCCGGCCGATTATATTACTCTATTCTATGATTACTTTGCCGAGGGCAATTTTCGGCTTCCAGTGACCCACTTCATGTTGGAGATCCTTGATTATTATAAGTTCCATATTTCCCAACTGAATCCGATGGGGATGGTGAGGATCCGACACTTTGAGTTCATATGCCGGTCGATGGGTATGGTTTCGACAGTGGAGAAATTTTGAGTTTTCTATCAACTCCACTGTGCATTAGGCTTCTACTCTTTTCAACAACGTGTACAAGCGAAACGGTGTTGTTAGTGCCACCCAAATCCTACCATGACTGGAAACAGAAAATTTTCTTCATAAAGGCAGCAGTAATCCCGATGAAGATGACTTTCCGGGCCGGTGATGATATAAAGTTGGAAACCCTCCCCATACCTGCCGACGAGGTGTGGTACCAGGACATTAAAGATGTGCCCAACGTTGTTTTGCCAGAGAGGGCCCTTATCGCTACTGGGATGAGTATTTTCTGGAAGAAAGAACGCCGGGAAAAACCGGTGTACACTGAAGACGGAACTGGTACGTGACCGTTTAACTTCCTGGCAATATCTTTTAATAGATATGTACTAATGCAAAAATATTTGTGATGTAATTGCACCACTCTACTTTATATCCTTCAAGAGAGAAAAAGGGAAAATGGCCGCCGTGCCCATTGCTGAGGGTGAGGATACCTGGTTCTCGCAAATCCTGGGAAACTTTGAGCTGCCCAAGAAGGAGGATCTGGAGACGCAACCGTCTTCTACGACTGGTAATTAAATTTTTACAAGGCCTAAGTTAATATTGAAATATTACTCTTGAACATATTTTCTAAGTAATATTGCAATATAACTAATGGCGCAACCCTTGTTCAATATTATTGATTATGTAGGTGATTTGCTAAACTTGGGCGTAGGCCCTGACTCGAAGAAGAAAAAGAAGCCAACTGCTGCTGCAGCTGCTGCACCTCCTCTTTCCAAACCAGATCAAAAAACTAAGCCATCAGCTGCTGCGAAAGCTGAGGGTAAGAAAGATACGCGTCTCGTATCTGATTCTTGGTGTGATTACGTGGTGGTGTCAGACTCATTTGAGGGTCTCGCACCTGTAGGTTTGAGGAAACCCAAGGAGGAGCCTATTGACACGTCATCTGTTCCCGCCTCGAACCCAGACGATCTTTTGGAAATTCCTTCCAAGCCCGGAAGAGGCGTTGAAGCGCACTTCCAAGAAGAGGAAGGAGTCTGAAACTAAACCTCCTGTACCAACAAAGGTTGCGCGCCCACGTATTGGCAAGAAGGGCAATCTGGATGCCTTTGCAAAGAAGTTCTCACCTGGTATGTTCGGTTTGTTGCGCATTTCTATCAGAAATTTTGTGTAGAATCTTATACTTGGTATTTGTTAATATGCTTGCAGAGAAAATGGTGAAAGCTGCGCCAGCTACCTCAGTTGCTATACCATCGCCGCGCAGGCCTGAAAATGTTGAAGAGGGTGATGCGGAGCGAGAGGCACCCTTTTTTGACTCTGACCCCATCATCCCAGAAAATATTGAGAAGGTGACTCCAGAAGAAGACCCTAAAAAATTTGATGCTGAGAATCCTGCTGGCGAGCAGGTTAAAGATACTGCTACAGATGCTACAAGGAATCCTGCTGAAGAGCAGGTTAAAGATACTGTTTCAGATGTTGGGGTGAAAGAGACCGCAACTGCGGAGCAAGAGAAACCATCCACCCCTATCATTGAGCCTTCCTCGTTTGTATCTAAGGGAGCTGGCCCGTCAACACAAAGCGAAGGTTTTGTGTCTGTTGATGGTGATTCGGATGAGGAATCGCCCATCCGCCCGGAGGAGACGCCCGGGGATTTCTATTATCGATCTTACACCAAAAAGGGCAGATGAAATCCATCAGCCTATATGGAAAGTGAAACAAGGTGATGTCTTCACCGACTGGCGCTCTTGTAGAGAATGGTATAAAGGTATTTTCCCTCCGGGGGAGGTGAAGCGCCAAGAAGATAAAAATCATGAGGCCACCTATGAAGCCTACTTACAAGAATCTGCCCTCGCTACCTCCACTATTAACAGAATTGTGCGCGAATGGCGCAGCATGAACAAGGAGCGTGACAAGGTGGAGAGTGATAAGGCGAAAGCCAAGATTGAGAGGGAGAATACCTTGAATATGGTATTTGATTTTGAGGCTGCGAAAGCCAAGTTTGAAGCCGATAAGAAGACCGAGGAGTGGTCTGCGCTGTCTTGGAAGCGCAAATGTGAGGCCGCTGCTGCGCAATATGCTGACGACCGCACGTGCTTTGTGGAGGCTTGCGATCGAGATAACAAAGAAAAGATCTCTCTGCGCAACGAAATTGAGAAACTCAAGAAAGAGAAGGCTGATGCAGTTGCGGCAGCAGAAGAGGCGCGCTCTCATAGAGAAAGGAGCGAGCAGAATGAGGTATCAACCAAAATGACTCTCCTTCTTAAGAATAAAGAGATTGATGGCCGTGGATGCAAGATGAGGTTGACGTTTTGAAAAAAGATATCAACCTTCACCAAACAGGAGAAGCCGAGTTGACCCGCCGTTTAACTGAAGGTGAACAAAAAATTAACGACACGGAGGTCGCTCGCGCTACAGCAGAAAGACTGACCGAATCCCTCATGAACCAGCTTACCTGGTTGCGGGAGTATGGGATTGTGGAGGTAATATTCCCTTTTCTTTGTACATGCTGGTTCGATCATCATAACATATACTGATTGAATTTGTATACAAATCGCAAATGCCATCCTTAACTCCACGGAGTTGGATGAGAGAGTGGCAGAATTGATGATGGCTGCGCACAGCGACGGGCATGCCGAGGGCTATAAAGAGTGTCATTGCATGTGGCACATGCGCTGAAGACCAAATGGGATACAAGTCGGGCTGCCACACATGGGTTAAATACTGATGCCATTTATTCTGCTGCTAAGGAAAAATATGATCAGTTGCAGATTCCTGTTATGGACCTTGTGGATGCCGCGCTGCAGTAAGATGACTTTGTCGATAGACTAAAGGAAATCTTCACAACAACAGAAAAGCAGGCGGGCAAGAAATCCATAGAGTAGGAAATTTGTAACTCTTTATTTTGTAATTACTTGTAACGTTGCGCTACTGCGCAAGTACTTTTGATGTGAATATGATATATTTTAGCTTAACAATGTTTGCTTGTGACCAATTACTTGTGTAGGATAGACAAATGAACAATTTCTTACCTCATGTGTGAGAGTAAGTATTAAGTTATCTTGTGGCTCATGAGTTTGTGTTTTTGTTTATCCAAAGGAATTGCATGCATTTGTAAATAAACATATACAAGACTGTAAGTAGTGATAAAATATTTTATTCATACTGATAAAGCGTAAAGCTATGGTTGCCACTAAGATTACATAAGAAATATAGTAAGCAGTCTCGTTACGCAATGCCCAAAAGTTTCTTAGAGGACTGAGATTACATATAACATATGCGTAGTTGTTGGGCGTTCCAGGTTCGAGGAACACTGGATCCGTCCATACGCTTCAAAGTGTATGCGCCTTTTCCCAATACTTCATTTATCACGTATGGACCTTCCCATCGCGGGGCTAACTTCCCTGGTTTTTCGGCATTCGACGCTTCATTATCGCGAAGAACAAAGTCACCAGGCAAAAAGGAGCAGATGCGTACCCTTTTGTTGTAATACTTTTCAAGATGAGACTTGTATTTAGCTTCGCGAATCGCTGCGTTCTCTCGTCGTTCTTCCAATAAGTCTAGATCGATGCGCCTTTGTTCTTCGTTATCTTGTTTTTCCAAAGCTAGCATCCTTGGAGATGGTAACCCAATTTCAGCAGGAATCACCGCCTCCGTGCCGTACACAAGGATAAAAGGAGTTTCTCCAGTGCTAGTCTTGGGCATAGTTCGGTGTGCCCACAAGATGCTAGGCAATTCATCAACCCACCCTCGCCGTGCCGTGCCAAGGCGGGCTTTGATACCGTCGACCAACTGTTTGTTTATGCTTTCAACTTGACCATTTGCTTGTGGATGCGCAACAGAAGCAAAGACATGCTGGATTCCCATTTCTGTCATCCACGTTTGCAACTCTTCAGCCGTTAAATTTGGACCGTTGTCTGTAATAATGCGCATGGGCAGACCAAAATGACAAATAATGTATTCCCAGATGAATTTTCAAATTACCATAGCTGTAGTAGAAGCTAAGGGTTTAGCTTCAACCCATTTGGTGAAATAATCGACCGCAACAATGATGAACTTGACTGCGCCGGGCGCATCTGGGAATGGTCCAACTAAATCAATGGCCCATTGTTGAAAAGGCCAAGCTGTTGTGACGGGTACCAAAGGATTCTTTGGGCGCAACGTTTTAGGGGCATGCCTTTGGCAGGACATGCATTTGCGCAAGATCTCCACAGCGTCAACGTACATTCCGGCCAATAATACCCTGCGCTTTTCACTTTGGCTACTACCATGCGTGGCCCAGAATGTATACCACATAGCCCCTCATGAATCTCCCTGATCAGGTACTGTGCATCATGTTTGTTAACACAGCGGAGCGAAGGACCCATGTAAGAGCGTCGGTACAGAATACCGTCAACCATCTCGTAATTGAGGGCTTTGCACCGTAACTTACGTGCTTGCGCTTTATCTTCTGGCAATGAACCATGTAACAAATATATCATTATTGGAGACATCCATGATGGATCTCCTACTTTGACCATTGTTACTTGTCTGAGAGGGACTGATGGATTACTTAAAACTTCGATACGAACTTCCTTTGCCAAATGTTTAAAACTAGTTGCTGCTAATCTACTTAGAGTGTCAGCATGTTTGTTTTTGCTTCGCTTTACATGTGTGACTTTAAATTGTTGGAACTCTGCTATAAGAGCCTTAGCTTGCGCCAAGTACAAAGCCATGATATCTCCCTTTGCATCGTACGTCCCAATTACTTGCTCAGCAACTAGCAATGAATCAACATGGGCTTCTAAATTTGTTGCACCCATTTTGATAGCGTGGCATAAGCCTGCTAGGAAAGCTTCATATTCGGCCTCGTTGTTGGTGCTTTTAAAATCCAACCGAATTGCATATGTGAACTCTGCTCCCTCTGGGCTCACTAATCAAAGACCTGCTCTAGCCCCATCACTGTTTGATGCGCCATCTGTAAACAGTGTCCAGGCTCTATTGTCTATGACTGGGACTGGGTTTTAAATTGCTTGACACTCTTCAATTTCATCAGCAGGAATTTCAGCGATGAAATCTGCCAAAACTTGGCCTTTGATAGCTGGTCTAGGTTTATAATAGATGTTATAACCCCCCAATTCTATTGCCCACTTCGCAAGTCGTCCAGAAACATCTGGCTTGGCCAAGACTTAGCCAATGTGAAAATTTGTTAAAACTGTAATAACATGTCCTGAAAAGTATCTTCGCAGCCTACGCGAGGCGTGTACCAATGTTAAAACTAATTTCTCCATAATTGAATACCTTGTCTCTGGATCATTCAACATCTTGCTGATATAATAAATTGGAGACTGGACTCCTTCGCGTTCTACCAACAAGACAACACCTACTGCTACCTCAGATGCAACGAGATATAAGACCATGGGTTCTTTTTCACGAGGAGCAGTAAGTGTGGGAAGTTGAACTAAACAATTTTTCATTTGCTGGAAAGCTTAATCAGCTTCAGGAGTCCATGCCAACTATTTGCTCTTCGTACAATTGCGTAAGGTTCGAATAAATGGATAAGACTTTGCAGCATGATTGGCGAGGAAGCGGTTTAGTGCAGCTAACGTTCCAGCCAAACGTTGCATCTCTTTGATGGTAGTAGGAGAAGACATTTTTTGTATTGCTTCGACCTTTCTCATGATTAACCTTGAAACCGTCTTTGGTGACGATGAAACCCAAAAATTTGCCCTCCTCCATGCCGAAGGAGCATTTGCTTGGATTTAACTTTAAGTTTACCTTTTGTAGAGAATCAAAGTTCGTTGGATATTATCTAACATAGTTTCTTTTGAATTGCTCATAATGACCAAATCATCAATGTAGACTTCCACAGTTTTCCCGGTATCATCTCCAAAAACTACATCCATCAATCTTTGATAAGTAGCTCCCGCATTGCGGAGACCAAAAGGCATCTTGTATAACAAAAAATGCCCTTCTCCGTGCGAAAAGCTGTTTTATCTTCGTCTTCTTTTTTCATCAAGACCTGAGGATAACCTTTATAACAATCTAGAAAACATTTCCAGCGAAAGGAAGCTAACGAGTCAACCTTTTTGTCAATCTCGGGAAGAGAATAACAATCTTTCGGACACGCCTTGTTTAAATCTTTAAAATCTACGCACATCCGCCATCCGCCATTATGTTTCTTTACCATGACTGGGTTTGCCACCCAGGAATGGTATTTGACTTCGCGCAGAATACCAGCATTTAGTAACTCGGTGACTTGTTCATTCATCGCCTCTGTCTTTTCTGACCCAAGGCTGCGCTTTTTCTGTACAACTGGCTCTGCTGATGGAAATACATCCAGACAATGTTCCGCAACATCGCGTGGGATACCGACCATATCGGCAGGTGTCCAGGCGAAAATGTCCTTGTTGCGAAACAACTGTAGTTTAAGTTTTGCGCAATTTTCAGTACTGACTGCAGGTCCTAACAAGATCGTTTGCTCTGGATACTTACTGTTGAGTGTCCATTTTTCGGGTTCGTCACTTGGCAATGTGTTGGCAGCCTTCGTAATTGGTTCTTCAATAGACATGATTTCTTTCCGGGAAAAAAAGATAGCTACTCCCGATGGTGTTGGGAAACCACATGCAGCGTGAGGCGCACACGTGACCATGCTGAAATCCCGTTGTGCACGTCGACCCAATAAAACATCGTGACGGGATGTTGCTGGCATTACCATGAAATTTACTTGAATAGTTCGTGAATTTCTTCCATCTGAAAGAGTCACAGGGAAACTATTTGTCCGAGAGGAAAAACAGCCTCGTTGCAGAATCCAGTCAACGGGAAGTCAACTAGTTCCAGGCGTGCCTTGTCCTCTGGATCTAACTGTTTGAAACATTGTTCATATATGATATCCATAGAACTTCCTGGATCTATGAACATATAATCGGTCTGGTAATGGCCAAATATACCTGTGACTATCACTGGTCTTTCTTCCTGAGGTCCGCCAGGAACCACAGGAAATATCACTTGTTGCTCGCGCCACTCTTCCTCTTGAAATCGCTGAAAGCTGCGCTTGCGCGACGAACCTCCTTGAATCATGGAAACTTGCTGTTTCATTTTCTTGTTACTAGGCCATTCGTCCCCGCGCGTAATCTGTTTAATCTCTTTGCGCACATTCTGGAGTATATGTGTAAGCTTCCCACTCTTTAATGCTTTTTCAATCTCCGTGCGCAGACTGATGCAGTTATCTGTTGTGTGACTTGTGTCTCTATGATAGTCATGGGTCTTGCCCTTTTTTATTTTTCATTGGTTGTGGCTGCTTGAACTGATAATTCTCAGTGCTGAGAACTTCAGCAGGAGATTTCGTCAAGGGAGTCCACTGGCGTTCCCTATTCTCTTGTTTAATTGCTTTTTGAGTTGTTATCTTGTTGATTGTTGCACGCGGATCAATTGGTGAATAAGGAGAATACGAATTCTGACTTAACTCTTTCCAATTTCTCTTATACTTGCGACTACCTTCACTTAGGTCTTGCGGACGATTCTGAGGTAGAGGTGGCCTGTTAGAATTCAAGTTGCGCTTAGTCTGGGCGTAGACCTTGGCTGCCGCCATGAGTTTATCCCAGCTCTTTGGAAGGCCAGTTGTACCGGAAAGTACTTTAATCATT
This sequence comes from Scalesia atractyloides, assembly GCA_947069175.1. Classification (NCBI taxonomy): domain Eukaryota; kingdom Viridiplantae; phylum Streptophyta; class Magnoliopsida; order Asterales; family Asteraceae; genus Scalesia; species Scalesia atractyloides. Next base: position 79,843,023 of record CAMTDV010000010.1, read on the forward strand.
TCGTCACACCTTACCGCGTATTTGAACTACGCGCGTATAAGGTCTTCGTGAACATCTCCAATCTCCAAAACCTCTTTATTGTAACGCGTAATAAAATCTTCAAGGTTCTCACCATCCCTCCGCCAGATGTTCATTACATCTGAGGAGTCGTGCACGTATCGCCTTTGCTGACTGAAGTGTGTAAGAAAATTTTCCTTTAGGTCATTCCAAGAGGAAAGTTAACTGTCGGCAAATTATCAAACCAAAGGCGCGCAACGCCGGTAAGAGTTTGTACAAACAGATGACACCACATTGGCAATGTCCAGCATCCAAGTAACCCTGCACCGGTGAAGAGGCGCATGTGATCATCAGGATCGGTTAAACCGTTAAACTTTCCTACCTTGGATGGTAATTTTGCTCGCTCCAACGGAGCCAGTGCTATCTCTCTGGCAAACTTTAATTGTTCAGCTACTTCGGTTGGGCGATACACCAAATTGTAATCATGCTCAGCTTCTGGATTGTATACTGCACGTACTTTTGGCTTGTAACTAGCATGATCTGCAAATATTTGATTGAAAATACTTGCACTATCCCCTTCTTCATAGGTCTTATCGAGTTCATCGTGTTGGGTGTCCCGCTTTTGTGAAGACCGTGGGCCCAAACGAGAGTGGACAGATGCACGACGCTGACCGTTTTCTTCTTGCCTTCTATTACCAGAATGAACAGGATCATTCCTGGTTTTCGAATACATTTCTGTTCCATCTTCAGACATGTGCGAAGGGGAACGAGCATGATTTTGAGTATTATAACTCAAAACTCGAGGTGCCGGCGAAGCAAGGACCCGGGGAGCGTTAACCGGAGCTTGAAAAGCTGGAGTTCTGGTTTGGGCACATAGCTGAGCATACATAGCGTTTAGAAACGCTTGAGATTTGATTAACCACGATAATGGAGTCTCTCCAGGTGGTAAAATCGACGTAACATCAACCTGAGGAGCAACCGGCGTTACTGGAATACTCGCATGATCAGGATCATACTGAGCATTAGCTTCACCGGAAGAATCCTCAACTATTTGTCCGTCGATCTGAGGTCCGACAACGACGCGATGGATCTCCGATCGAGGACCTTGAAAAGATGATCCATCAGCCATGATGCTGCAGATCTAGGTGAAACGAAACAAAAGATGAGAAAAAGAATTGAAAACAGTGGACGCCAATGAAGAAACCCTAGATCAACTAGACCGGAATCTACGTAGATCTATGGAATGGGCTCTGCATAAAAAGGGGTTAATCCTTCGTATGGTTTCACGATGATGAAGAATGAAACAGTACTCTGGCTGATCCTGCAAAACAGAACACCGTTAGCTCGCCACGGGGAGAAGGGGGGTTCTCCTCCTGACCACCCTCCGGCGTGAGAATAAGTACAGGTAGTCGGAAGTAAAGTATTGTAAGAGAGAGATTGGTTGAGAGTGAATACCTTTCCTTGAACTCCAAGTCACTTATTTATAGCTGGCATTTGGCACCAAAAAGAGAGATGTTAACTTTAATGGAATCTTCTGCTATTCCGTTAATGTTTGTGGCAATCCGTTAGTGCACACGGATCATGAGCTCATCAGCGGCCAGGGAGGTGCCGCGTGTCAACATGAGATCACTATATTTTATAAGTGTGAGCATGCCATCACCGTGATCTTCCTCAGCCGTCCAGATGCTGCCATGTGGCAATTGGTTATAACCGAAAAGATGCCTGCACGATCGGGTGTTAGTGGCTTCTAGAAGATTTCACAGCTGTTACCCATCTGTTGTTCGCCACGTGTACATTCTGTTACAACAGAAAAGATTCCCTTAGCTTTTGCACTAAGTCAAAGGTTTTGCTAAGGGAAAGTTTCTCAGGATTAACTGTTTCCTTGCGCGAGAAGCGCAAGCTAGTTAACTGATCTTCTTTCTTCTCCCTGCTGCTTAGCGCAACGTTTGGTGAATACTTGCTCTGATATAAATATCCGCGCAAGGTTTGTGTGTGAAGAATTATCCAAAGACTGTTCAGGTTTAACTTTGAACCTTGCGCGAGCCCGCACAAGGTAGTTAAATGAAGTATTTATCCAAAGAGATTGTTCAGGCTTTTAACTCTGAACCTTGCGCGAGCCCGCGCAAGGTAGTTAAATGATCCTTTCCTCCCTTAGACATTTGGTGCAGAGTTTTAATAAATCTTATTTTGGCAGAGAAGTCTGCGTGAGGTCTCCTTAGTAGTTAATAATGGGTATGGTTTCCTTGATTGGCACAAGGTTTTTGGGACCATACCCCTTCAGCGCCTGTGCATTGACTACCGCGAGCTAAATAAGGTAACAATCAAGAACCGCTATCCATTGCCCAGGATCGACGATCTGTTTGATCAACTTCAAGGGGCAAGTTTCTTTTCAAAGATTGACCTAAGGTCGGGATACCATCAACTCAGAGTTAAAAGTAAAGATGTGCCTAAAACCGCGTTTCAAACAAGGTACGACCATTATGAGTTCTTAGTGATGCCTTTCGGGCTCACTAACGCACCCGCAACATTCATGGATCTCATGAATAGAGTCTGCAAGCCATATTTAGATAAGTTCGTCATTGTATTTATAGATGACATACTTATTTACTCTCGTAATCGGGAAGATCACGAGAAACACATTCGGTGCATCCTAGGACTTCTTCAGCAGTAGAAGCTTTATGCTAAATTCTCCAAATGTGAATTATGGCTTCGCGAAGTCCAATTCCTTGGACATGTCGTGAGTGAGCAAGGTATCCAAGTGGATCCCGCTTTACCCGCTCCTCCTCAACCCATCCAGCAGCAAGCCCCAAAAGCACGTGTGTGCTATGTTTGTGGTGATCCGAAACTTTTCGCCAATGTCTGTCCGAATCGTCCTGCTAAACAAGGGTAGCCAGCACCGCAGCCTCAGCAGCAGCCTCAGCCGCAACAGCAGTAGCAGCAGCAGCCACAAGCTGCGCGTGGCAGAGCCTTAAATCTCAACCACCGCCAGGCCCAGAATGACAACAATGTTGTCAATGGTACGTTTCTCGTTAATGGTATTTATGCTTCATGTTTATTTGATACTGGTGCCGATAACTATTTTGTATCGTTGGAATTCGAAAAGGTTTTAAAATGTAAGCGCGCTAAACTCCCAAAGACTTTCGATGTGGAAGTTGCCACCGGAAGAACCGTTACCGTCAATTCCGTCCTACGTGGTTGTTCTCTCGATCTCAACAACCATGTCTTCTCGATCAATCTCATACCTATGCAGTTAGGTAGTTTCGATATCATAGTAGGCATGGATTTTCTTCGTGAAAATCATGCTGAAGTTGTTTGCTTCAATAAAATGATTCGCTTCCCTCTCCCTAACGGTGATCAACTTCATGTATACGGTAAAACTCCCTCAAAGAAGTTGATGCTTCTATCATGTACTCGAGCACACAAATGCTTGCAAAAGCGATGTGTTGCCTTCCTCGCCCATATTGTAAATCCGGAGAAAGAAAGGAAGACTTATAAAGATGTTCCCGTTGTTTGTGAATTTCCTAAAATCTTTCCCGACGATTTACCCGGTTTACCCCCTACTCGAGATGTTGAATTCCGTATCGATTTAGTTCCCGGAGCTACTCCCGTTGCTAAAGCTCCTTATCGCCTCGTACCATCCGAAATGCGCGAGCTATCAAGCCAACTTCAAGAGCTTCTTGATAAAGGTTTTATACGCCCGAGCACTTCGCCTTGGGGCGCACCCGTCCTTTTCGTGAAAAAGATGGATGGATCGTTCCGAATGTGCATCGATTATCGTGAACTTAACAAACTCACGATAAAGAACCGCTATCCTCTTCCTCGTATCGACGACTTATTTGATCAGCTTCAAGGTGCTACTTGTTTTTCCAAGATCGATTTACGCTCCGGCTATCATCAGTTGCGTGTATTGGAGGAAGATATTCCGAAAACTGCCTTTCGTACCCGTTATGGCCATTTCGAATTCATGGTCATGCCTTTTGGTCTTACTAATGCACCCGCGGTCTTCATGGATTTGATGAACCGTGTGTGTAAAGCTTTCTTAGATCGTTTCGTCATTGTTTTCATCGATGGAATCCTTATCTATTCGAAGTCGAGAGACGAGCACGCGCGTCATCTTCGTTTAGTCCTTGAACTTCTTCAAGGTAACCGCCTTTATGCTAAGTTCTCTAAATGTGAATTCTGGCTCAAAGAAGTCCAATTTCTCGGCCACATCGTTAATAGTCAAGGAATTTACGTCGACCTTGCAAAGATTGAAGCTGTCAAAAGTTGGATTACATCGAAGAATGCTTCCGAAATCCGTTCATTTCTTGGATTGGCGGGTTACTACCGTCGATTCATCGCCGACTTCTCGAAAATCGACGTTCTGCTTACCGCTTTAACTCATAAAGACAAACCTTTTGTTTGGGATTCCAAGCAAGAGGAAGCCTTTCAAACTCTCAAGCGCATGCTATGCAACACTCCCGTTCTCGCTTTACCCGACGGAAATGACGATTTTTTCGTTTACTGCGATGCCTCGAACCTTGGTCTTGGTTGTGTTCTCATGCAACGAGACAAGGTTATCGCGTACGCGTCTTGCCAACTCAAGATCCACTAGAAGAACTACACAACCCACGATCTCGAACTCGGTGCAGTTGTCTTTGCATTAAAGATATGGCGACACTACCTTTAAGGTACTAAGTGTACGGTCTTCACCGACCATAAGAGCTTACAACATATCTTTAATCAAAAAGAACTAAACATGCGACAATGTTGATGGGTTGAACTTCTCAACGATTATGATTGCGAGATATGCTACCATCCTGGCAAAGCAAACGTCGTCGCCGATGCTCTAAGTCGACGAAGCTATGTATATAGTGTTCGTGACTCTCAAGCTTTGAATGATCTCGAAATCATGATTCGCTCCGCTCAATTTGCTTGCTTTAACGAGAATACTTTGGAGGAAGAAATGAAATGTGGTGCCGAAACTCAGCTCGTATCTAAGCCTAATGGTATTTACTACTATCTCGATCGTATTTGGATTCCTACCCGTGATAATCTTCGTAACTTGCTAATGACCGAAGCTCAGAAATCTTGATATTCCGTTCACCCCGGTGCCGACAAGAGTACCAGGACCTTCGTCCTAAGTACTGGTGGCCGGGCATGAAGAAGGATATCGCCTTGTACGTCTCAAAGTGCTTAACTTGTTCAAAAGTTAAAGCCGAACATCAAAGGCCCTCTGGCTTACTGGAACAACCCGAAATCCCGATGTGGAAATGGGAGAGTATAGATATGGAATTCGTTACCAAACTTCCCCGCACTTCATCCGGTCACGATAGCATTTGGGTTATCGTTGATCGTCTTACTAAATCTGCGCACTTTATTGCCATACGAGAAGACTATAAGGTCTAACGGTTAGCCCGAATCTATACCGACGAAGTTATATGTCGACACGGGATGCCTCGTGACATCATCTCTGACCGCGACGCTCGCTTTACCTCGCGTCTCTGGAGAGACCTTTCAATCCGCTCTTGGTACTACTCTCAATCTCAGTACCGCTTTTCATCCTCAAACCGACGGTCAGACTGAGCGCACGATCCGCACCCTCGAAGACATGCTTCGTGCGTGCATCATGGTTTTTGGTGGTAACTAGGATACACATTTACCTTTAATCAAATTCTCGTACAATAATAGTTATCATACCAGCATTCAAATGGCTCCTTTTGATGCACTATATGGAAGAAAATGTCGATCGCCTATTGCATTGCACGAGATCGGAGAAGCACAAATCACTGGTCCTGAGCTAATTCAAGAAACGACAGACAATATCCTCCAGATCAGAGACAATCTATTGAAAGCTCGGAGTCGCCAAAAGAGTTACGACGACAAACGGCAAGCCCCAACAGTTCGAAGTGGGAGATCACGTTCTCCTAAAGGTTGCACCTTGGAAGGGAGTGGTCCGCTTCGGCAAGAAAGGAAAGCTAGCTCCACGATACGTAGGACCCTTTAAGATTCTGGAAAGGATCGGCAAAGTGGCTTACCGACTCGAACTGCCGGAGGAACTCAATAATGTACATCCGACTTTCCACGTGTCTAATCTCAAAAAGTGCTTAGCCGAAGAAAATCTGCATGTCCCTCTCGAAGATATGCAAATCAACGAGACTCTCCATTTCGTGGAAAAGCCTGTGGAAATCATGGACCGAGAGACTAAGAAACTACGACGCTCTCGCATCCCTATCGTGAAAGTCCGATGGGAGGGCAAACGCGACGCCGAGTTTACTTGGGAATTGGAAAGTGATATGAAGGCCAAGTACCCGCATCTATTTGTTACAACTACTACTTGAATTTCGGGACGAAATTCCCTAAAGTAGAGGAGACTGTAACAACTCGAAAATTCGATTGTTATCTTTTCATTTTGTTTTCCTGTTACCTATCTTTTGTAATTCCGAGATTCGACTTATAATAAAGTTTATGTTAATTAATTATGGTGTTGTACGTTATTATCGCATCTAATCGCTTAATTAATCGCATCGCTAATCTCATCACATCGCAAATCGCAGTTATTTATGTGATTTTATGTTATTTATGTGTTATGTGTGTTTGTGGTTATTACGCTCGCTATCGCATCGCTCTCGCACTCTCGAATCGCTAAATCGCACTATTATACCAATTATAACACTTAATATAACTAACTAACAGTAACCGAAAACAAACGGAGAAAACCCAACATTTGGACAAGTTCGCTCGAACTTGGGTGACCCCAAGTTCGGCCGAACTTGGCTGGCTAAACAAGAATTTCCTCCCTTACTCTCAAGTTCACTCGAACTTGCCTGATTCCTCACAGGAGCAACAAGTTCGGCTGAACTTGACCGGTTCCTCTTGAAAATCTAGCAAGTTCGCCCGAACTTGCATGAATCTCATGCAAGTTCGACCGAACTTGGTCTCCATCAGCTCTCATTTTGCCTTCTCCTATAAATACTCAGCTCATTCCTCTCATTTGAACTTCCTAAGTTCGCCCAGAGCTCTCAAAACCCGAAACCTTCGTGTTCTAAGTAAGAATCAACCCGATTTCACTGCAACAATGCTTATCAACTGTAACATCCGTCGAAAAACGGGTTTTCCAAACCCGCTTCGTTTATTAATCGAATATCAAGTTATAAAATTTCGTTGCGTATTTATGATTAATTTTAATTTTAAACAATACATAACTAATAAACATTTTAGAATTTAAAAACTATAATGATTAAAAAGTAAAAATAAATTAAATAAAAAAGAAAGGAGGCTGCCGGGTTTCGAACCCGGGTCAGCCGGATGAAACAAACAACACTCAACCACTCCGCCACTTGACTCATTTGTGATAAGTATTAAAACAAATAACATTTATGTTGAAACTCTAAATCAAACCCAGTGAATCAGCGCCCCAATCCGCAGGCACCGGAAATCTCGACGATTTCGCGTGACTCCGACGGTTTCCTTTGACTAAACGCATGTATTAACATCGACATCGGTTTTAACCGATGTCAAACTCCGCGATCTCAGTCATAACCGCCGGAAGAAGTCTTGACCACGAATCAAGACCATATTCAGACCCAATTCATCTTGATTTTTCCCTATAAATTCACACCCAAGTCTCTGGTAATCTTTTCGCTCAAAATCGCACAATTTCTCGAAGCAATTACCCTCGCCGGAGATATTCTGCAATTGCCAGACATTCGCCGGAAAACCGAGACTTACATCAATTAGGTAAAATTCTCGACTTTTTCGTTTTCAATCCATTGTTAGACTTATACTAACTTCAATCCATCAACCAGAATCAATCCCAGACGACGTTGCCGGATATTCTGCACTCGCCGGAAAATTTCTGGAAATTTCCGAAATCACGCTGTGAATCGGTACAATCATCTAAACCCTCTGATAATCCTTGTTTAGTAACTCAATTTCACAACTCATCGATCAAAACTGTTAATTGATTCATCCAGACGGAATTCATAAATCAGAACCGACGACCATTGCCGGAGTTCTGAGAAAATCAGTCTGTTCGGTACATTCGATTCCCTAACTCTTTTTATCCATTACAATTCAATCAATAAAATGTTCGACGAACGATTTTAAAAGAACAGTCGAGTATCGTTGTTCTGTGTCTTTGAACGAAGAAGACGAAGTCGACGTTGTGTATAAGTATAATATAAATTGAATATTAAACCGGGTTAGACACACAGTCCAGCGGTGGACTGTGTGCAAACACATAGCGCACGTCACGAGTTCGAACCATACAAACACACCGACTTTCCGAATTAAAACCATTCTTTTTAAAACTGAATCAGAACAGATTCCAGTTTGTTTATAAGATTAATATAAACCGTAAGTTAAACAGATAAGACACACAGCCCAACTGGTTGGGCTGTGCGCTTACAAACCGAAGGACCCGAGTTCGATCCGGCTCCCTGCAAACCGGTTCGACCATTTTAAAACCTTTTAATATAAACCAAATAAATTAACATTTAATTTGTATATATATAATTAAAACACAGATTATTTCGGGTTAGACACGTAGCTCAGTTGGTAGAGCTGCGTGCACGCGTACGAGAGGTCCCAGGTTCGAACCTCACTCAGCGCACCAATTACCACTGTCCAACCGGTCAACGGTCCGGTCAACGGACCGCTCAACGGTCAACGGTCAACAAAAAGTCAACATTTTTTTTATATTTTTATTTATTTATTTAATTTAAAAATCAATTAAAAATACTTAAAAATAAAATTTTTAAAGTTAGAAAATTACCTTAAACTCACAAAAATAAATCTAAAAATCCTATTAAAATTGTTAATAAAATCCACTTATTTACCGAACCATTTCGTTAATATTTTAGGTTAGTTTTCCCTCGTCGATCAAATCCCAAAACTCGTGCGCATCCAACATCATCAAAAGAACGCACCCAATGTGAGTGAATCTCTACCAATTCCCCGTTTTAATCACATTTTGGGGTGTATCATGTGTCGCTTATTATTTATTATATTTAAACACTTGTGCATCCATCATATCCATGATCAAATGTGTATCCAATATGTATCAATTGTTTGTGTGGTTAATGTTTAGATTAAATTTATCATTTTCAGTACATACATCATCATAGGCTCGTCTGTTCTCCATTACCTATGAGCGGAACTGTTCCCCATTACCTATGAGCGGAACGTGACGTTGCCAACATACGATCGGCTCCGTTTGATTGAGCCTTGATCTCACATACATCATCATAGGCTCGTATGTTTCCCCATTACCTATGAGCGGAACGTGACGTTGCCAACATATACATTATCATTCATGTCATATACTCATGCAATGTGGTTTGTGATTGTTTGTTTATTTACGTTTGCTCACATATGATTATTGCACAATTTTTCCATATAAATACAACAAGAAATCAATAACAAAGGTTTTTAACAAGGTTCACTCGCCAACTTTTGTTGACCCAAAATTCCCCATTTTTAACATGATACAGGTGATCCAGTTGAAGCAAGAAACATATAGGACGGCCTAGAAGAATAAATCAGTTTAGATTTTGGATTGTTTATTTAATTTTCCTTTCCTTGTATTGTATGAATTTGGCTTGAACATTTAAGTTGTAATTTGAATTTAATAAATATGAAACATTTTAGTAAACATCATGAGCTTTGGTGATAACCCAGTTATGCCCCGACTCTTATTCCGCTGCGGGTCGGGGTGTGACATCAACGATTCACAAAGGATTATAACGATTTTGGCACAAGGCATAGCCTTCGTTTTCATCAAAACTCATTCTTTTACGAAAACCTTCATCTTTTTCTTCCAAAACTTCTGTTTTAAGCTTAGATCTACACAATACGAGTTCGTTTGGTGTTAGCAGAGGCTTCCCAAACACGAGATCTGCAAGATCTCGGCTTGTAAGTTATAGATCTGAGAAAAACCTTTTGATAAACATTGATTTCTACACAAAATACGGACTTTTGATGATGTTTTGTTCATCTTCTGATATGAAACGAAGCATCTATCATTCAAGATCCCAGATCTGGAAACACAAGGACGTTTATGTTGGTTTACACAAGCCGGACTAATCCGAACGAACCCCGAGTTCGCCGAATTAGCCCACGCTTTTGTAAAACGGCTAAAACAGCTCTAAAAGACCTCTCCGACCTAAGTTTGCTCAGTAGCACAGGGTTGGAGGGATGAATACTCGATATTCCTCAGCAAATGACGCGAAAACGCAAGATTTTGGACCCGAAAATATCAAGTTCGCTCGAGAATCACAAGCACAACAGGTCAAGTTGGACCGAACTTGTACCCAAATGGATCAAGTTCGACCGAACTTGAGCCAATTTCATCAATCTTCTTACAAGTTCGCTCGAACTTGCCTCATTTCCCAAGAAATCAAGCAAGTTCGCCCGAACTTGTCTTTCCAGTAAGAATTTTCTTACAAGTTCGCCCGAACTTGACAAGCTTCCTAAGGAAACTCCTCAAGTTCGACCGAACTTGACTCTAAACCCACCAAACCATACAAGTTCGCTCGAACTTGTGTGTTTACACACAAGTTCGCCCGAACTTGGCTACTACCCAACCAAGACTTAACCGTTTCAGCTTTTCGGAGACTGGTGCACTTCCATTCGCGTATGCAGGCTGATCCGGCGCTCTTCTCGACTCTCCTCAGATCCCGAACTCTTACCTAAACGCACCCACAGTGAGTATACGTGACCCATTTTCGCTTTAATGCACCTTTTTGGGTGTTACATACGTTCCTATATCAAAATCACTTCACCAAATCAAAACTGTTTATCACACGCGAATAATCTGATTGTATATGCTCGATACGTGATACTAGAAACATGTGACTAGGACTTATTTTCGTCAACTTGCCTCCTTAGCTAGTATAGTACTATAGTTTGGCTAACACCCGACGGAGTCTAGTTAGGATGGACGCGCAAGCCTTCTCACAGTAGTTAGCATGAGAAATGAGCCTATGTTATGTTAAGTGTTTTGGTGTATCATGATATGTAATTAGATTGTTTCACAAACGCTTTCTCGACTATGCTAGTATTATTCAAACTCTTATGCTCACCTTTACTTAATTGTATTGACTTGTATTTTAACGTATGTAACAGGTTGAGGATTTTTAGCTATGGATGCTTGGATGTTGCATGCTTAGCGTAATTTAGTTTTGTCTTTATTTTGTTTAGTTTCCAAGTGTAATAAATCTAGGGGATATCGAACCTGGTTGAGTTTTATGAGAAATCTCTGTTTTGTAATAATTGTTTAAATGTTATGTTTAATAGTATGGGATATTAATCAGGTTGTGATATTTTAAATGATTGTCATGGAACATCTCGTGAAATCAATCTGGTCGCCTAGTGCCACTAACCCCGATGTTTCCGCCATCGGTTGGGGTGTGATAATGCAGAACGCCCGTTTGTTGGGCTGAAGTAGGGGAGGCTCAACTAACAGGACCTGAGATAGTTCTAGAGATGACTGAAAAGATTATTCAGATCCGTGATCGTCTAAAGGGTGCTAGAGACAGGCAGAAGAGTTACGCTGATAAAAGGCGAAAACCTCTAAAGTTCGTGGTAGGAGACAAAGTCTTACTAAAAGTATCACCCTGGAAAGGAGTGATGCGTTTTGGTAAGAAGGGCAAGCTAAGCCTAAGATACATTGGACCATTCGAAATCATAGAATGTGTCGGTAGTGTGGCTTATAAGCTAAACCTACCTAAAGAACTTAGCGGTATTCACAATGTGTTCCACATCTATAATTTAAAGAAATGTCTAGCGGATGAATAACTAGCAATGCCTTACGAAGATGTGCAAATAGATGAAAGCCTGAAATTTGTCGAAAAACCGATTGCGATCGAGGATCGACAGGTAAAGAAGCTTCGAAGGAAGCAAGTGCCAATTGTCAAAGTAAAGTGGGATGCCCGTAGAGGCCCTGAATACACGTGGGAGGTTGAGTCCACTATGCGACAGAAATACCCTCACTTATTTCAGTAAATTTCGAGGTCGAGATTTCTTTTAAGGGGATGAGCATGTAACACCTCGCAAAAGCGTGTCCAATAAGGTGAGACACGTGTCCTAAACCCTATTCATTTGAAAAGTTGACTTTAAAGGGGTAAAAGTGCCAACGAGCGAAACTTGTGCTTCCGGGTGGTTTACCGATGAACCGAGAGATTTATAATAATTATTTCAAACTCCCAAATATGCCAAATATATTTTTGATGGTATAATAGATACGAGTCCCAAGATACGTATATTCAAGTTGAGGGGCCAAAAGTGTCAAATTTAAATTTTGATTCGCTGATAGACAGCTTACGGACGTAAGGGTCCCATGCTTACGGTCCGTAAGGCCTGCACCTGGGCATATTTTGGCGTGACCTCCACACATATGCTTCCGAACCGCCTCATTTCGAAACCAGGGGTTGTATTCTTGCTCCTTACTCGTTCTAGGACACTTGGAGGCATCATAAAACACCTTAATACACTTGGAATGATCCTAGCATGGCTCCTTGCACTATAAATGGGTGCCTTGTAATGGCATTTGTTCTTGCACCTTTCTTTATCTCACTCCTCTCATTATCTGGAGCTTTTGGGTCAACAAATAAGCTCTCTTAAGTTCATAATTCGTGCTAGGATCAGTGGTTAGTGTTCTTAGCCACTCTAGTTCAGTTTTCATATGTTAAAGACCGAAAGTCAAAGTTGCCGCAAAACGGCTTTGACCTTCGGCTTAGACCTAATCGGTTCAGCCATTTTTCGAGGTGAATGTGGCTACGTGATCGTAATTAGGTGGGTGTTAATCGCTCAAAAGGGCACCTCCTAATTACCACGTTTACTTAGTTATTTGTCGGGTCAAAGAAATTAATGATAAAAGTCAAACTAGTCAGATTTTAAATAAAATCAAATCTGATAATGTAGAGGTTATAAAACACATTTTATCACTTTAATAACTTGGTAAACATTATTAGAACATGTCTAAACATGTTTGACCCGACAATTCTGAGTTTAGGCTCAGTTCGCAACCGAAAGTCACAAAAGCTTGACTTTCGCTTTGACTTTCAGTTCTGACCCAAATTAGCTTATTTTTTCTTATGCCTTACGGATCTTTTGTGACCACATTATGTATAGAATAACCCTCTGAGGTTATACTACTTGGTCACTTAGTAATTTAAGATCATATGCTTGTTTCCGTTATTATGCTTAAAGATTGACTAGTATGCCCTTTTGTCAAAAATGAGACTTTTAAAGTAGTTGAACATGCAAACGAATTAGGTACTGATTTGGTAAACATATATAGAGTATTTTGATGCTCCAAACCTGGTCATAAACTGAAGCTATATAGAAAAGCGAAATTCATGCCTTATAAGAACTAGAATGCCCTTTAGCACGAGCATCATGTTTAAAACATAATTTTGACACAAAGCTCTTTACCTACTGTTATGATATCATATTTAAGAATTATTGGGATGACGGGTCAGATTTATTTCTGACCTTAGCCTTGAGTTCTTGCATAAAGCTTATAAATATCGATAATAACCTTTTAGCAAATAAAATGAGTTCTACATATAATTAACATGTAAAACTTTTTGCTACTGATATGTAATGATAAATAAATTATTTCGAAGCCTCAAAGCTAGTCATAATCTCATAATCACTTAAACTTCGGAATTATCGTCATTTACCGACTTTTACGCTAAATAAGCACATAGTTTGACTTTAAAATATATTAGCAACCAAGACTTGTTACCTACTGAATTTATAAATGATTTTAAGTATTTTTACAGTAGGGATAAGACATGAACTCAGAATCCCAAATGAGTCCCTAAAACCATATGTGAAATGACCAAAATGCCCTTACGGGGCATAGTTTGGCCATAAACTATAAATCACATATATGTATGATATCCTACTGAAATAATATCATAAATTAATTATTTTTACAGAATGTTTATGACCAAAACTTCAGTTTGCATGTAAATCCATTTTATAAACCTCAAAATGACCTAAATGCCCTTATAGGGCCTAATTCGGTTTCAAAACTTTTAGGGGCATACTTGTGGACATCCCACTGATGTTATGACATATCTTGAGCATAATAACTTAGGAAACTTGTATAGGTCTTGTCGGTTACCCGTATATGCTCATATGCGTTCGGTACGGCTTATGTGACTAATTTTCATGAACGAACCGAAACGGGTCTAACCTTGGCATCTTTGCTTCAAAATCCAGAATATGTTTAGTTTACCCATATTATACAAGTCTTCATACTTGTTGGGTCTAAATTGCGTTCCTTTCCGGTCACCTCTTAATCTAGCGCTTTGTACCGTAAACCATCTTTTAAACTAACCGGTCGAAGTCCTTGACTTAAATAAAGACCGTTAGTATCCTAATAGGTTGATAAAACCTTCTATACAGACTAGGTAGCCCGGTAGAAGATACCTTCATACGGTCTTAAGTATCATACGGCTGAGTAGTGCTTACACATAAACTCAGGTAAATACATTTAACTTATTTTCCCTTATACGGACTTGGGATACGGTGAATTATCGCCGCTTGGTCGGGTATGGGATCATTTAGTCGGATTGTGATTAATAAATCCGCATAACCCGTTTTAGTTTGTTTTGTTTGATAACATAAACTATGGGGGTTAACAACCATGTCCTGGATATCCTCGGCTCATCTAAGTTATTGATGGCCACGACTTAAGCACGGGGTGTAGGCATACACCTGACAGATACAAATGCTAAAATATAACTACCCACAAGTTGGGGATAACTCCTTTGTGTGTTTTATATGTGGTGAGTTAGTTAATCATGTTCGATTTTCAAACCGACCCTAATAGTATGACAAACATGTAAAACTGTATACAAGATTATAAATGTAATTGTACTAAGTTATAAAAGATTTTTGTGCCTTGTGCATCTAAAATAACATTTTCAAATGTTTAACAAAATGAGTCAGTTATTTGTATTTACCAGTGAAACTGACGTATTTTTCAAAGACTAAGTGACAGGTACCTCACGAAATAGGCTGGAGCTACTTGGCATAATAAGAGGACTTTACAAATCCCTAGATGCCTTAAGTCTGTGGAACTCAGTTTTATGTATTCATTTATAAATCCGCCTGGATCCTTTTTGCAACCGTCTGTATATTATATTATTCGTACTTTAAACTTTCGGGTTGTAATAGTAATTTCCTTCCAAGCCTTCCGCTGTGCTATAACTGTGTATATTGACTATGATGATATCAACTACGTCACGATACTCCCCACCGGGCCCACCGGGCTATACGTGGAAATCGGGGTGTGGACAGTTTGTTACTGTGTCGGCACTCATTATAGTAATCGAAATAGAAAACCTTACGTCGATCAAAAACAATAAAAACGAATTTGATGTTGTTTAGTGATATCGGTTCAGTTGGTTTGCGTTCTATGTTTATTTTTTTTCAACACGGCGACGTAAATTTTATTGCAAACGAATATTGTTCCACTATCGTCACAAACCTAACTGTAATTGACTGAACAACATCTGTATTGGTACCGGTTTTATTTTTATTATTTTTGTTTTCGATAAACTGACATCATATCGCTACCATACCGTGTCAAACCGAACAACATCGGTATCGTATTGCTACCATAGGTTCACTGAAACGAAAACTAACGAACAACATTGGTTCAGTACCAATATTTATTTTTACTATTTCTTTCGATAATCTGACATCGTATCGCTATCGTACAATACCGTACCGTACAACATCTATACCGATGTTGTATTTTTTATGGTTTCCGGTTTTTAAAATTATTCATTTATACAATTTCGTATGTGACGATAAATGAATATCGATACATGTACCGTGATAATTTGAACCAATCGATATCGTTCGAACAACATCAATGCCGCTCTACCGGTGTTCGTTTTTATCGGTTTCAGTCGATATAAAACACATGTTGATTTCTATACCTAGTGCATGTATTGTACCGCTGCTATAATGTACCGTATCGATACCGCTCCATTGCCCACGAAATGTTAAAAAATAAAAATAGATGTGGATTTTAGTTTTATTTTTTAAAGTTAATGAACACAAATTACTAATATGTCATATTTAATAATAAATAAAATACTATTAAAAAGAAAAACACTTAAAATTATAAATTAATGTTTATTACTAAAAGTCAAGATTAAATAACATATAAACTATAACTAAAACTTAAAATATTTGAATATTAAAAATACTGTTTATGACAACTATAAATTTAAATTAATATATGTATAATGTATAATATAATAATTTTAGAAATTTAGTTCTCAGTTGGATCAATAAAATAGTAGTAACTCGTGAATTATTTTAAATTTAATTGGCTTCTTATAAAGTAACTTTGGGAAGACAATTGAAGTATTTTTTTTTTATTCTTTTGTAATTTTATAGAAATATAATATAATATAGTGTAAAGATCAAATAAAAATAAACTTAATGTACTAAACGTATAAACTGAAGGAAATAAGAAAAACACACGGTGGCATTTTGGTAATTATCAGCAACTATCAAATTACACTACAAATGATCCTGTAGAGTAATTTGATCTTTTGTAGAGTAATTTTGTAAAATGTTCTTGTAGAGTAATTTTGTTTTTGTAGTGTAATTATCAAATTACTCTACAAATGATCCTGTAAAGTAATTTTGATCTTTTGTAGAGTAATTTTATAAACTGATCATAGAGTAATTTTGATATTGTAGAGTAATTTTGTTAGCATTTAGTCATGTGGTATAGCTTTATGGTTTAGTTTTTAGCTTTTGGGTTGTGGGGGGAGGTTAGGTTTTTGGGGGTGGGGGGGGGTAGGTTTTTTTTTTATCAAAATTACTCTACAAGAATATTTTACAAAATTACTCTACAAGATCAAAATTACTCTACATGAACATTTTACAAAATTACTCTACAAGACTAAAATCACTCTACAAATGATCCTGTACAGTAATTTTGATAATTACCCTACGACTATATATTTACGAAAATGTCACCGCGTTTTTTTGACTTTTTCTTCAATTTGTAAGTTAATTTTATTTTCACTTGAAGTTAACTCATATAATATAATATAATTATTTTCTTTGAAAAGGAATGTACATAGCATGAAGACAAATTACGAGTTTAGTTTTATTTGCGCAACACGCACAGACGGCACAGTTGACCAAGCAAACCATCTTCTTCCCCAAGTAAATCCACCTTCCTCAACAATCCTTCACTCTAATTCTTCTATAAAATGTTGACCTCAATTCTGCAACTAAAATCATCAGTTCTCAAGACCACCACAGCAATGAAGAGAGAGTGTCGTCAACGGAACTACCCAATCCTCCCCACTCCCATGTCTCGTCAACGCCGATACGTGAAAACGGCTGATTCATCCTCAGTCGCCGGTTTATTCACCAAAGTCTCAAAAAAGCCCACAAATCAATCGGAATTCACCGGAGAACGCGGTAATGCCAGGTTCCTTGGTTGTCATATCTATCCGGTCTGCAAGTCCAATTACAAAGCCAAAGGAACCATGAAGATGAGATCAAGCGAACAGATCGGTTGTCCAGCGGGTACTTCGGCCATCGACGCTTTAGCTTACTTAGCTAAGCATGAAAGTTATGATGATTATGATTATAATAATGATGATGATACTTATAAGGAATTGATTTTGAGCATTGGCGGACTCAGAAAATATTTTCGGGGGTGCGAATAGGATCTTGAATCCAGCAAGCTCAAGCATACACGACTATAATGTGAGATTAAATTAAGTGGAGATAAGCTTGAGTTGAGCTTTTGACAGCTCAAGCTAGATCGGTTTGTTTCTAAAGCTAGATCTCAAATCATGAGTGATAGTTTCACCCTTTCCTAGTTCATGGAAGTAATATAACGAAGAGATTATTTGATAGTGATGTGTATTGTTATTGATGTTAGTAGTATTCACAGTAAAACACTGCAATTGTGAAGATACGGTTGATCAAAATTTGTCTATTGATATAGCACGTTTCATAAAGAAATTTTTTATTTCAAACTAGTATTAAGTCCCCGCGTTGCGGCGGGGGCGTAAACCGTGCCAAGTAGCACTAATGCTCCCACAACTACTAGCGAACAGCAATACCAGAAAAGCTCGTAATATAAAATAAATAAAAAGAAAAAGTAACACCGAACGAAAAGCATATGTAAAATCGTTGAACCACGCATGCCCGTTGCGGCATGTTAACGCGAAGAAATTAGACTGAAACATAAAAATATAAAAGAATAACTAACGATCTAAGACCACACGCATTGCGATGAACCTGTCAAACATGGAAAAATAGACGCGTTGTGACGGTCCTGTCAAACGGGAAAAATTAGACGAAAAATGTTGAAACCCACACGACTGTTGCGGCGTGTTCACTCGCAAAATTATAACGAAACGTAAAACAAAAAATTCGCAAAAGATGAAAAATATGGGGGATCAAAAATGAAAATAAAAATGTGTTGGGTAAATTGTAAAAGATGAAAAGTTTTGGGTAAAAAAAAACTAAGAGGTAAAAATACAAAGAAAGTGAAAAACTTAGGGTTTGAAATGAAAAAAACTTTTTTGGAAAACTCACAATCCTTAGTGTACAACTTCATTAAGCTCAAACATGTTCGTAATTTATAATATGGTAATATGCTGAGGTGAGGATGGGTCCATTAGAATTAAGATGTAGATGTGCGAATAGCCCCTCTATTTTTTTTTAAGAATTCTCTTTTATTGGTTAACTTTATTTATATGCATGTTTAATAGATGAGTAAAGTTCAGGTACAAATAAACTTAACATACAAAACGTACAAATTGAAGGAAAAGACAAAAAAATGCGGTAGCATTTTCGTAAATATTTGGTCGTAGGGTAATTATCAAAATTACCCACCCCACCCCCCAAAAACCTAAAACTAAAAGCTATAAACTAAACCATAAAGCTAAACCCCATAACTAAATGCTAACAAAATTACTCTACATGACCCCCCAAAACTAAAAGCTAAAAACTAAACCATAAAGCTAAACCCCATAACTAAATGCTAACAAAATTACTCTACATGATCATTTTACAAAATTACTTTACAAGAACAATTTACAAAATTACTCTACAAAATATCAAAATTACTCTACAAGAACATTTTACAAAATTACTCTACAAGACCAAAATTACTCTACAAATGATCCTGTAGAGTAATTTTGAAGACCAAATATTTACGAAAATGGCACCGCGTTTTTTGGCTTTTCCTTCAGTTTGTACGTTTTGTATGTTAATTTTATTTGTATTTGATCTTTAGTCTTAGTATCTCTGCTTCAACTTTGGTAGTGTATATGTTTAGTTCGTTTGCTTATCATGTTAAGTAAATGATTGTCGCTTTTTTGTGTTTTACTTTTAAACCTTCAACTTCGCTAATGTAGGTGTTTAGTCCATCTGCTTTAACTTTTGATAGTGTACACGTTTAGTCCCTCTACTTTCATTCTCTTTATTATTTCATCTTTTAGTCTTTTCCTTTTGCTACCATAACGAATCTACCCGAGGAATAATGACTGTTAGTTATTAGTGGACAACCGCTACTACTTTTGAACTTTAATAAAGTTACTTTATAATTCATAAACTTTATTAAAACAAAAATTCTTTGACACACGTATTTTTATTTATATCTAATTTCTATTGAGATCGTGTTTTGAGTAGTATGTATAAGTAATCGAAACACATGCGTCCATATTATTAAACTATGAAATTTCTGTTTACTGCCCCGCAGCGCGGGCGGGGTATAAACTACTTATATACATAAATAATAAGTTATTTTATAAATAAATATTATTTTAGTTTGAAAAGGAATGTACATGCCACAAGTTAAGACTTGTGGAACACGCACTGACAGCAAAGTTGACCAAGCAAACCATCTTTTCCCCAAGTAAACGACCTTCTCCAACAGTCCCTCTATAATTCTTGTATAAAATAGTGACCACAATTCTGCAACTGAAATCATCAGCCCTCACTATCATAGTAGCAATGAAGCGAGAGGGTCGTCAACACGGTGTTGTTCGGAGCTACCCAATCCTCCCCACTCCCTTGTCTCGTCAAAGGCGATACCTTAAAACGGTAGATTCAGCCTCCGTGACCGGTTTATTCACCAAAGTTTCAAGCAAGCCCACCAATCAATCGAAATTCACCGGAAAATGCGGTACAGCCAGATGCCTTGGTTGTCATATACATCCGATTTGTAAGTCCAAAGACAAGGCCAAGGGAACCATGAAGCTGAGATCAACCGGATCTGATCGGTTGTCCTGCTGGTACTTCGGCTATCAACGCTTTAGCTTACTTAGCCAGACATGAAAGTTATGATGACAACACAATCGATGATTGTGATTACATTGATGATGATACCAAGGAGCTGATTGTGATATACTGAAGAAGCGAATTGAAGATGAGTTATTGCAAGTGTTGGGAGGATGGAGAAGGATATGCAGATGAAGCATGGTATTTTGTTGGAGTGGATTGAAGCAAGCTCAAGCATACACCACTTTAATGTGAGATTAAATTACGTGGAGCTAGTTAAGCTTGAGTTGAGCTTCAGACAGCTCAAGCTAGATCTCAAATCATGAGTGATAGTTTCATCTTTCTTAGTTCATGGAATAAAACGAAGAGACTTGATACTTATTTGTATTGTTATTTCATAGTTGATCAAAATTTGTCTATTGGTAGTATTGTGCGTTTCATAATGAATTACACCTTGAGTACCCAATCTAATTATTATATTTTTTACATGCTTGTTCCCTAAGCATATAAAGTTGCAAGTTTATTTTTTTTGAACGACGACTTTCTTGTATTAGGCTGCCGCACTCTCCAAATTGGAGAGCCCCATTGCCCCACTCTGACCAGACTATGTTGTCTTAACCCGGGCCCATGTTGGCTTCAGAGTTTGGCTTGGACGTTCCCCCGGGAAACCATACCGCCAGCTGCCACTTGACAACATGTTTAAATTTTAAGGTTAAGATTTGTTAATTTTGTGTGAAATGATGGTTTTACGTACCATTAAATAAATACATGTAAACATTTAGGAAAATTCACTAATTTGTGCATTGACCAAATACAAAAGTCAAAAATGAACATTGAACGCCTCTAATTTTAAGGAATTTATTGGAAACCAAGCCAATAAATTTTGGATAGTGAGATAGGTTTTTTTTGGGCCTTTTCATCGTGGTCTCACCATATGAATACATAGTAAGGCTATCTAGTGTAAGTTGAAGCCCTCATGTTAGTTATCGCATCATGTCAGTGCCATGCAGACGGAGGGCTTTAATGTTAACCAGGATAGTGTGGTTGAAAATGGTTTAACCAACGTTAAAAAAAGGAAAAAATATGTTTGGCTAGCTCAAGGTAGCCCTCACATCTACAATGGTTAGCACTTATTATCACTTATCACCTTGGTGACCCCCTCCCCTAGCGTCGGCCGATGGAGCCCCTACGACGATGCAAGGGGCATTACCGTGGTGAGGTAATGGGTGGCGCTATGCAGCTTAAGAGAGATAGCTTGCATCAATTTCTTCTTGGTTACTTCAAATTTCCTTTATATCATTTTATCTTTCACCTGTTACTTCTATTTTCATGTGTAAACATCTTTCAAATTAGTTGTTTATGAAACGACTGGTCTGGGAGTGGACGAGCTGCACCCTCGACCGAGGCCCATTTTTCCACAGAGCATATATATATATATAGTGGCGGATGCATTCAGGAGGTAGGGTGGGCCTAGGCCCATCGTCCAACCAGCACCAGCCCACTTAACTTTTGTTTTCCCCACTTAACTTTTGTTTTCGAATGCAAACAGTTAAGGATTTTCGAATTTTATTGGCCAATATTCAATGGATTCCTTATGATTTTCATATATTATATGAAAACCGTCATGGAGTATAGGCTTGGCTTTTCTTCGTATTCAATTACAATAACCCTCTTATCCTTTTCATCTTAAATTAGCTCAAGTGCTTTCTTAATTTAGTGTAAGTGCCCATAGTTTATGTTTTTCAACGGCCTAAGTGCCCAAGGAGTACAGAAAAAAAGTTTCTAAACATTTTCTTAAGGAATAATTAATTTTAATAATTCAAACTATTAGCCGTTAGCCGGCAACAGTCTCAATTTTAAAAATAACCAATGGTGGTCTCACATTTTCACATATTGTAAACTAATGGACCTTTACTAATGGAACCTTAATTTTTTTGTCCCCTTATCGTTTTCGGTTAATAAAGGTCCATTGATTTACAATATATGAAAAGGTGGGATCACCACTAGTTATTTTTTAAGTTGACACCGTTGCGGCCAATGGCTAATAGTTAGGATTATTAAAATCTATTATTCCTTTTTTAAAAGAAAATAATCATTTTCAAGTGAAATTTATCGTATTATTAAGTAAATAACTATGAATAGTTTACAATATCATTAAGTGGATAAGTATGACTTAGTTTTACCCGACTTGTTTGACCCAACTCTGTTTGTGCCCCCCGTCAAAAAGATTTCTGGATCCGCCACTGCACACACATACACGTTTAAATTTATTAAAACGAAAACTTATTAGCTAATTGAGCCTCTCTAAAAATTTAGAACTTTAAAACTTATTGGGCCGTCTATGATCTATCTAAAACTTTATAACTTAGTTTGGGCCGAAATCAACTTATTTTGACTCGTAATTGATAATTTGAACTTATTAGCCATCTATAATTCATAATGATTTAAATAATACTATATTTGTTGTTATATTTATTGTTATAACGTTAATTTTTTTTTTTTAAAAATAGTTTAAATATTTCTTTAGGTCTAAAGTCCTTTTTTTCTTGCTTGTAAAAAGGTATCGGTTTCTAGAGAAGTATGTAAATGATGTACAGAGTCAGAAGATTCCACATTCGTCTAGATTAATGGCGGGAATATATGAAAATGCATCCAGAATGTTGTTGAACATACATACTCCTTCTAGCATAACAAATCTCTCGTATAAATAAACACCAGATCGTCCCCAAATGCATTCACAACATTAACATTCTAATTCTAATTTCTACAGATCAAATTCCGAAAATATTTTTCATTGTGAGTGGAGGCAATCGATGATGAACAGTCCGTTCTTTCAGAAACTACTCAAAACAACAACCACCATGTAGCGCTTTCCAATCCGTTCCGAGCAACCACAAACGACAGTATCGATGATGTTGAAGGATTCAGCGGCACTTAAGATTCAGAAAGTGTTCAGAGGGTTTCTGGTGAGGAAGAACGTGAAGAAGATTGCTTCTATCAGAAACGAGGTTTGCGAAATTGAACGACGGATTGATGATGTGGAAGTTGTTAAATTGATTCGTAAGGAGGCGAAGGAGAGGTTAAGGGTGAATGAAACGCTAATGTCTTTGCTTTTTAAATTGGATTCGATTCGCGGTGTTGATTGTGGCATTAGGGATATGAGGAAAGCGGTAACGAAGAAAGCGATTGCGTTACAGGAGAAGGTGGACTCCATTGCTCAGGTTGATCACTAAAACTAGATTTAGATTCACCTGGTGAAATTGACTGAGAATGTGATGTAGGGTTGTGTTTGGGAGATGTATGTAGAATTTGGGGATGATGGATGGTGTTTTGTATCTTGCGACACAATTTGTCATAAAACCCTATGCACAACACTATTGTTTTGTGATTTTTTTTAATAATAGAGATCACTCCTTTTAGCCTATTGGGTGTGTTCATAAATCATGATCATCTATCGTGTCACTCACCTCTAATCCACCATTTAAAGCTACTACTATGTCCATGGCTTTATAGCCTAGTGACATTCTAGGGTGGGATAAAACTTTGGGACCAATAGGTCCTGAGTTCGATTCCTACAAGGGGAGTTTTCCCATATTTATTGGGTTTCCTTCTGAATTGATATATAGGCATTATGCCTAGTGGAGATGAATATGATCAGGTGGTTCTGCTTGTGGCACGATGATACTCCAGTGGTCCGTCAGTGATTCAAATTTGCCATTCAAAAAAAAAAAACCACTACTATAAGGGTGTGTTCATTACCCAAACCACTATCCCCTTATATATTTTAAGTTATTTTTGTCTAAAGAAAAAGGAAATCAAAATTTTAAAAATAGAAAATAAGACCATAGTTACCATTGTTTAATCCATGGGAACCACGGTGGATAAGATAAGAATGGTGGTGTAGCATTCTATTTATGTTCCTATGTAGTGAATTATGACATAAGTTGCCATAGTTATAGAACCCAAAAACCAACACGGAGATACACGATAAAACTCTCACTACAATATATGGTTTCACTCGGTTGATATATTGCTTACGACTGCTGGTAGGTGCTTGAATATATTGCAAAAAAAAAAACAACAATAATTCTAGCGGAAATCTAACTATTGATATTTTTAATTGTGTGTTTTATTCAATATTTTAAAAACCGGTTCAAATCGTCCGGTAGTACCGGTCAAACCAATTGGTAGAACATGTTAAACCGCCCGGTACGCCCGGTTGAATCACCCGATACACCTGGTTAAACCGTTTCTGAGCCCAATCTGGTACAGTATAAAAATCGGATTTTAAAACGTTGATTTTATTTGCATTTATTTTAGGGCTCAAAGATCACTTAAATAAAGGATAAAATAATCAGCACTTTGGTGTGGGGGAGGGGGGTGTTTAGGCAGAGAGTATGGCTCATTTCCTAGCTTGGGGTAAACTTGTAATTTAAAAGTAGTGATTGTGTAACCTTTCCCGTTAAGAAAAAGTAAATAAATAAAGGATCATATACAGGAAACGGTTCATTAAATATTGCAAAGATGTGATAACATCATCATCATTATACTCAGCAAATCCCACTAATAGCAAAGCTAAGGTAAAATCTGAGGAAAGATAGATGTAGACAGCCTTACCTCTAGACCGTAGGAACAGCGATGTTACTTTCAATGAGACCCCAGCTCGATAGTAGTTTTGCATCAAGCCTTGGATATAAAACACATAACACTCAGCAAATGGGAAAAAAAACTGATTAGTGCATGTACCGTCTTATTTTTCGACCATCAACGCAACCACATAATACATGATTAACTGTGCCTTGGTTTTACGTTATTTTTACGAAATTAATAAAATAACGTGTAATAATAGTTGAAAACGATAAGTGCAAAATGTGGAGAAACTAAATTATTTTATAATTTATATATTTTTGAAAAAGTAATGTACATCCTATGTAGCACAAATTACAACTTAAGGACTTGTGGAACACGCACAGTTGACCAACGTCCAAGCCATCTTCTTCCCCAAGTAAACCACCTTCTTCAACAATCCAAACTCTTTCTCCTTCTCTTTACTTCTTCCATAAAATCTCGAACACAATTCTGCACCTAAAACCATCAGCCCTCAATATCATCGTAGCAATGAAGAGAGAGGGTCGTCAACACGGTGTTGTTCGAAGCTACCCAATCCTCCCCACTCCCTTGTCTCGTCCAAGGCGATACCTTAAAACGGTGGCTTCAGCCTCCGTCACCGGTCTATTCACCAAAGTTTCAAGCAAGCCCACAAATCAATCGAAATTCACTGGAAAATGCGGTACAACCAAATGCCTTGGTTGTCATATCCATCCGGTTTGCAAGTCCAAAGACAAGGCCAAAGGAACCATGAAGCTGAGATCAATCAGATCTGATCATCGTAAACTGATCGGTTGTCCTGCTGGTACTTCGGCCATAGACGCTTTAGCTTACTTAGCCAGACATGAAAGTTATGATGATTATGAGTACAATGATGATGATACTTATAAGGAACTGATTGGGGTTGAAGATGAAGATGGGTGCGTCAGTTATTTTGAGTGTTGGGGGGATGGAGAAGGATATGCAGATGAGCATGAGATGATGGATGGTATTTGGTTGGACATTATGATTGATTAATTCATAATATCATGTTCCTCAACTTGTAAAGTAATGGGGTCATAACCGTTCAAAAGTATTTGTCTTTTATGTAATATTTGTTATCTGATTTAGTTAACGTTTAATTCAGTTTATGTCCCAAATCAACAACTGTAAAAAGATTAACACCGAACGACTCGACAAGAAGATGTTATTAAATCATGCGTTATGAGCTAACATCCCATCACATGTAGGATTATTTTATGGGCCCACACATACTAGCCCACACCTGCGGCCACACTTATGCTTGAGCCCTTCTCGCCTCACTCATGCCTAATTTTGATGAGTTAGCATTGGGCGTCAATTGATAACATATGTCATATAGCTTTTAATAGAAACAACAATATTTACAAACAAATAATTAGCTTGAGGACGGAGCCATGGATGATTTTATTTTTTTTTAAATATATCATTTTTGAACTCTGTGACAACTTGGGATATGTTTCTGAACGTATTTGACCAAAGCGTATTTCGTAACTAGACCTTGCGACCTCTCCATCTTAGACGTTGTGCCATGTAAAGACTTAAGTAGCCGTTGTCGTCGTCTTCGTTTTTTCATCTTCTAAAGATGCAATTATTAGAGCTTGCACCATCTACTTCTTGAAGAATTTCAGGTTTAAAGTATTAGATGTCACTAGTTTGGCTTGTGACATCTGCATCTTAGAGAATTTTGATCATAGTATCTGATGTCGCAATTTTGCCTTGCGACAACTACTTCTTAAAGAATTTAAGTCATAAAGTCTCAAATGTCATTACTTTGCCTTTCGACATCTTTAAATTTCAATCATTGTTGCATAAAGTCTCATATGAACACACACGATTAATTATGATATTTGTTATATCCAATGTATAGCATCATATGGTTTTGACAATTCAATAGAGTGAACTATAAGTAGGGCCAAACAAGAAATCGGTCCAAGCTCATAAATTCAACAAGAACTCAAACCATAAATTCAACAAGAACTCAAATCACAAACCACTTTCTTTAAATAATTTATAACAATTAGACCTGGTTTCAAGCAAAACTGACTAGTACTTGTAATGCAATCTAGTCAAATAACTATAACCGATTACCTTGTCGGTTTCCAGTTAACTAATTTGCCAGCTGGTCGTTAATTAAAGAGTGGATATCACCCCCTTGTGCCCAAAACTTGGGGTGATATAACAACACATACTTTCTCGGTTCTCATTCCAACAACCAAAGGCACCAATAACTCAAACGTGTCGAATTAGCTGACACATCTAATTTTTATCCGACACATTCACCTATCATTCAACAACACACACTTTCTCTCAAATTTTATAACCTAAAAAAATATCTTTTCTCTTTGCTTTTTTAACAAATTTACATTTATATGCGTGAACTTTTGTAAAGTTGTCATAGATCCCCTCAACTTTAATAAAGTTATTTTTTAAACCAGTTTACACTAAACTTACTCAATTTTAATAAGGCAAATTACATCTCCAACACTTTAATCAACTTTTTTTTTTTCTTTTTTTCCCTTTTAATACTCCTAATATTTTGTTCTTATTATAATTCAGTCTAATTATTATGTTTAGACGTGTTTACTAAAATTTGCGGCTTGCTTAATTTTTTGACGTCGTTTCAACGTAAACTTGTTTATTTTAATGTTGTGAATTGTTTATTATTTTTAAACAACTTCTCTTTAGTTGTGTACAATTTAGTCAAACATACAGCTAGAAACCATTTTTTTTAATTCCGGTGATTTTTTATTTATTTTGCTATTAAAATTGTCTTTATCAAAGTGCGAAGCAAATTTCAAGTTTTTATTTGTCTTTTACTTTATTTATTTGCGTGTAGCTCTAAATAATAAGTTTTCTTTTTTTCACTTTTGACCCTCTCGTTAAAAATTCGAGATTTCACCATTATCTATTTAGTTGGGCTTATTCTAATCTAAAAGACCAAACATGCATCTATTTTCGGCTCTCCAGTTTAAATGTTAAAACTCCATCACCACTTACATCCCTACTTCGTAACTAAAAGGAAATTACTAGTCACACTCGCAGGCTTAAAAATGTTATTTTCAATTAATTACCAATTTTTAAACACAACTAAACACAGTATAGAATCAAAATAATAACAATATAACAATAGAAAGAACTAATTGTTTATTGGTAAAGGTTTAAGACAACAAGAATTGAAAATACCCATAAGACAACAAGAATTGAAAATAAATTTGACGTTAAAAAAAACAATAAAAAAATACCAAGTTCGTTTCCTTGAAGGCAAACGGTTTATAGAAGATTCTACATCCGTCTAGACGAAGGGACCTGCAAAAACATGAAACCGCATCCAGAATGTTGTAGAACATGCTCTTCCTTCCAATGAATAAACATCAAATCCTCCCCCAGTTTCATTCAAACATCAAAAATTTACAAACCAAAAGCCCTAAACATTATCCATGATGAACGGTCCATTTTTCAGAAACTAATCCAAACAACAACCATGGAGCTCTTCCCGGTTCAACAAACACAACAAAGATCATCCCCAAAAGTCATTTCTGTGCCGGTCCACTTCGTCTCATCCGATCAACCACCAACTACAATATCGATGTTAAAGGATTCAGCAGTGCTTAAAATACAAAAAGTATTCAAAGGCTTTGTGATCAGGAAGAGCGTGAAGAAGATCGCTTCTATCAGAAACGAGGTTTATGAAATTGAACGAAGAATTGACGATACGGAAGTAGTTAGTTTGATTCGTAGGGATGCGAAGGAGAGGCTGAGGGTGAATGAAACCCTAATGTCTCTGCTTTTCAAGCTGGATTCCATTCGCGGTGTTGATTGCGGCATTAGGGATTTGAGGAAAGCGGTAACGAAGAAAGCGATTGCGTTACAGGAGAAGGTGGACTCCATTGCTCAGCCTGATCATCAAACCCTATATTCACATTCACCTCATGAAATTGATTCCCCTGACAAAGTTGGTACAAGTACATTAGATCAAGTCACAGAAGCTTCTAATTCTGTTGATGAGATGGTTAATAATCATGCCAATTCTGTGGAGGCTGCAGATGTAATCCACGAAGTGGACGCCATGGAAACAAGTCCTGTAAAATTTGGGGTAAAAGATGATGATACTACAAGGGATGTGCAGAAATATAATTGCGTAAATGATGACAAGGGAAACAGAGAAATTATAGAGAATCTGATGGATGATAACGAGAATATAAAGAGACCGATGGCTCAGATATCTGAGAGGAACGAGTTGCAGACGCGGCTGATTAACTCGTTAAGTCGAAGAGTGGAGCAGCTGGAGAAGGCTGAGAAACAAAGAAAGAAGAAGAAGAAGAAAACACATGTTCCGTTAAGGAGGATGAAAAATGTAGATAGTTTCTGTCATTGAGTTGTGTATTTGTTGAGAAGATTGTTTCTGAATAATATGATTATTTTGTTTCAAAAGTCTGATGTCTGGATTTGGTTCCATTTGTTTGTGAAAATTGGAATATTAGCATTCATTTTTGTTATAGTTGTGATTGAATATATCATTAGATATTTGCATATCTTTTAGTTTGTTTTTAGACTTGATAACTACTTAATGGCCTGTACCTTGGAACTATAGTAGTACTCCCACATCTTAACATGAAAATGAACTGTTGCAACAATGGTTAAAATGAATGGTCAAGCTGGTTTATCACAACGTTCTCATGGGTTACCATCCAAGAGTTGCATTTATTCTCTTCAGAAAGCAGTGACTTATCACTTACCGGGAACCAATCTTGATAACTTTGTAGTTCATTGACCTTATCAGCATGGATCACAATGTTAATATGAGATTTTACATACATTGTTTTATTGTATATGGACATGGTTCGTCGCGAAACCCTACGCATAACATTCAATAAACCGTAATTACATTAAGACCGTTCGTAATGGTCTCTTTTGAGTGGCAAATTTCTTATTTTTTGTGAGACTTGAACTCAAGATCTCACACTTAAATGTATTAAAAGGCGTTGTCTAGCTACTAGATCTCCAACTTCAGTGCTTCATAAGCTATTACTTAAGAACCTAAAAGACAACACCAAAGATACCCCTCAGGATGGTATCCCTTGTTTTGTTTGGTTGAATTGTTATTCAACCGTTTATATGTTGTTTGAATATACTGAAATGAAAGACACTAGTGTATCTAACCGTTTATATGTTGTTTAAATAATTAATATTTGAAAGTATTTGTGTAATATGTTGTTTAAATAATTAATATTTGAAAGTATTTGTGTTTTACATACATTTGAAAGTATTTGTGTTTTATATACATTTACTAGGTTATTGCCCGCGTGAACACCTGGTTTCACAAATGAAAATAATATGTTTTTTTAATTTAAATCATTTATAAAAAAATACATTGGAAGAAACAAATAACATACAATTCAAATTTCAGTAAAAATTTCCTTGTAGACCACATTGGTTGTATTATCTGTAATATTTCCGTCTTTATTTAATATAAGTAACTTGACAAAAGCTCTGTTTTTTACCCTTGATAATGCGACATAGAGTTGGTTATTTAAGAAACGGGATATTTGAGATACAATCTAACCCTTGATAAAAATTGTCCGTGATTTTGTACAATTTTCCTTTCTTATAAGTTTCAAAACTTTGTTCAACTTTAGATTTACTGTAATAGTTCCAACAATACCCCATCTTATCAATAACAATTCCTGTAATAGTTCAACAATAACTACATTTTAGCCTAATTTAGAATACAATAAAATAGAATAAAAAATAGTAACACATCCATTATAATCCTTTGACTTAAATAAGAAAATATGATGAAAGTTGATTACCCTTTCCATGGAACCAAGATAAGGAATGAATGTAAAACCATTGTTGTTAAGAAAATCATCCTCAAACAGATAAAATCATATATTAACCAACTTGGATACTTAACTCGATTGAAGCATATTTTTTTTTTGCAACAAACATAAAAAATTGAAAACAACAAAGAAAGTCAACACAGATACATAAAAAACAAATAAAACAAATACTTTCAATTTCTTCATATTTAAATAGTTTAAAAAATAATACATCAGAAGAAAAAAAACACATAACTCAAATTTCACTAAAAGTTTCCTTACTGGCAACATTGGTTATCTTATTCTTCATATTACGTCTTTTAGTATTCACTGATATCTTTCTAAACTTACGACGTTCACCGGTATTTCAATCATCGACATCAATAGAGACAACTGTGCAACAATTATAAATGAAATGATGGAAAAAAACTAATAAACTTCAATATTTGATGCAATATATAATTGACAGGTGTATAATATTAAGAGTATTAAATGTAGTAAAATAACAAAAAAATACCATTTAAAATGTGATTGAAGTGTGAAGATGTATTTGTATGAATCAATATCACCACTCGGTTCTATTATAAACAAATACTTACAAGAAACCGACGAAGAAGTACTAAAAATGGCATAGAATGAACACGCTTTGCCCGATTCGTAAATAGTGAGACGATTAAAGCATGCTTGTCAGCCGAAATCCCATCATCCTATAATAAACAAACATGATCATATTATTAATTAACCAACAATAATAATAATAATAATATGAACAGTGCACCATGAGATGATTTTTGTATTGGTAAGAAAAAAAAAGAGTATTAACCAACAATGTTTATGATGTTGCTGTAATGTTAGTTCTAACAATTGAATATTGTTGTTGCTGTAATGTTAGTTCTAACAATTGAATTGGAGATCTTAACAAGGGAATATTAAATATCAAAGTGCTTACATTCGATTACGCTGATCGTATTCAGAGATTTTTAATAAGGTTTTTGAAATCGTCTGCAACAATATTTGAGAGGAGAGATATGAGATGTAAATGAGGTTCTTGTAATAATTTAGGATATTATTAAGTGCAAATCAATTTTAGGAAACATATTAAAAACCGGGTCGGGTCATCCTATTTTGAATGATGGAGCTCCAAATAAAAAACTCTAAGAGGTTAATGAGGGTGTGAAATAGGCGGGAAAACACAATTGACATGTGTCACCCAATAGTTTCTTTTATATAATATACAGATTTTGGGCGAGGTAACATTTAAAAGCAACAACTACAAATTATGTATGTGACTACAAAGTACATTATTTTTTATAACATATAATAATTATTGGAAAAGAAGTGTACATAGTTTGAAATACAACAAAATTACAAGCTAAGCCTTGTGGAACACGGACAGTTGACCAACCAAACCATCTTCTTCCCCAAGTAAACCACCTTCTTCAACGATCCAATCTCTTTAAATTCTTCTATAAGATCGTGACCACAATCCTACAACTAAAATCATCAGCTCAACATCTCTCACGACCGTAGAAATGAAGAGAGAGGGTCGTCAACATGGTGTTGTCCGGAGCTACCCAATCCTCCCCACTCCCTTGTCTCGTCCAAGGCGATACGTTAAAACGGTGGATTCAGCCTCAGTCACTGGTTTATTCACCAAAATTTCACGGAAGCCCACAAATCAGTCCAAATTCACCGGAAAATGTGGTGAGGCACGATGCCTTGGCTGTCATATCCATCCGGTTTGCAAGTCCAAATGCAAGGCCAAAGGAACCATGAAGCTGAGATCAATTGGATCTGATCATCGTGAACTGATCGGTTGTCCGGCTGGTACCTGGGCTATTGATGCTTTAGCTTACTTAGCCAAACATGAAAGTTATGACGACGACGCAATTGATGATTCTTTTTACAATGATGATGCTACTAATGGAAGTTATTTTGTTGGACATTTTCACTGATATTATTTGTTATTCTTCGTTGTAACAGTATTATTCCGTTACGGGTTTTTAACTTGTTCAGTAATGTAAAAACCCTTCAAAAGTAATTGTTTTCTTTTTATCTAATGTGTTTGCATTTTATGCAATTTATTTTCTTTCAAATTTTAATGTGTATGCAATTTATTTTCTTTCAAATTTTAATGTGTTTGCATTTTATGCAAATAACGGTTGCCTAATAGTCTTAGACTATTCTAGAAACACATGGCACATAAAAAACGAGATACAAAACAACCAAGCTAATTAACCACAAAGGCATAACCTTGACTAACAATCGTAATGATGAGCAACCGTATGACACTTGGACTGATTACTAAGGACGTGGCCATATGACATCGATGTGATCAAAGATAGTTTATCTCTAAACCATACATACATACATACATACATACATACATACATACATACATACATACATACATACATATATTACTAGTTAAAAATAGCAACCCATTCATGTCTAGTCAAATTTCACAAGAATTGAATATACATATCGGAACTAAACCACACTTCTAACAATGATCACGAGTGATTTAGTCGTGTACTAATATAGCTGGTGGAGATGGATGTAGGAAAGCAACAAGTACATGTGCATGTCACTAAGGGTCATCTTTTCACACTCCTTTTACTCTTTGAGGTCTACCACCTACAAAGAAGATTTATGTAGTTATCAGTGTGCGAGGGTTGTTGACTTTCAATTTTTCCTGCATACGGAAAGCTTCTTCCCTCATATATTGTGCCAAGCAACCGGCGGTCTCCCTTTTACCTATTCCGATTAATAATAGGCTTCTTTTTATATGCTTATTTTTTGTGACCTAAATAAACCTGTAAGAAATAATAATAATAATTCAAAGTAATATTGTTATAAAAAAACTTACTGCATTTTATATGTTATATAGTATCATCGATCAACATAGCCCCCAATTATAATAGGTGCACGTATCAGAAGTGTCCTAAACATTTTTGAGGCTTTGAACTTCCTTAAACCATTTCATCTTTCATTCCTTAGTTTTCTATTAGAGCATATGTTGTGGATCACATAGTGCAATCAGACACGCCCCTAAGGCATGAAAGGGGGCGTGAGGACATATACGTGAAGAAGCCTGTGGGCGTGAACAGGAGCGCACGATTGTAGGGGCGGGAGGGGTCGTTCGCCCCCCCAAATTTTTCGCTTAGTAGTGTTATATATGTAGTTTTCGTATAGAAATTTTTGGGTATATACGTTTTCGCCCCCCTGATTTTCAACGGCAAGCTTCGGCACTGGGCGTGAGGGTCATGGTTTTTTTTTTTTAATTTTTTTTTTAAATTTTGATCTATATACAAACAATCTTTTAGCTCTAACTTATTCTTAGTTTTTCAATTATTTATTACCCAACTCATCACCTTTAATAAAACAAAATATCGTCATACACCTATATATTGAATTGAATATTGAATAATAATAATAATAATAATAATAATAATAATAATGTATCATTAATAACAACATCGTGTTGGTTACTACTCTAGATTGCAAATGACGTAGAGAAGATTCCACATCCGTCTAGATAAATGTCATCAGCCAAAATATCAAAATGCATCCAGAATATTGTAGAACACTCCTTTCTACCATGACAAACTTCTCGTATAAATATGCATCAGATCGTCCCCAAATTCATTCAAAACATAAAATTTCTACAAATCAAATTCCCAAAACACTAAAATGAACGGTCCGTTTTTCAGAAACTACTCTAAGCAACAACCATGGAGCTCTTCCCGGTCCATTCCGGTTCAACAAACACAACAAAATCGTCACCAAAGGTCATATCCGTGCCGGTCCATTTCGTCTCATCCGATCAACCACCAACCACCATATCGATGTTAAAGGATTCAGCAGCACTTAAAATCCAAAAAGTATTCAGAGGCTTTGTCATCAGGAAGAGCGTGAAGAAGATCGCTTCAATCAGAAATGAGGTTTATGAAATCGAACAAAGAATTGACGATACGGAAGTTGTTAGTTTGATTCGTATGGATGCAAAGGAGAGGCTGAGGGTGAATGAAACCCTAATGTCTTTGCTTTTTAAATTGGATTCCATTCGCGGTGTTGATTGCGGGATTAGGGATTTGAGGAAAGCGGTAACGAAGAAAGCAATTGCATTACAGGAGAAGGTGGATTCAATTGCTCAGACTGATCACCAAACCCTAGATTCAGATATTCCTGACAATGTAGGTACAAGTACATTAGATCAAGTCACAGAAGCTTCTAATTCTGTTGATGAGGGAGTTGAAAATCATGTCGGTTCGGAAGCGATTGAGGACGATAAAGGCGTAAAGGAAGTTGTTGAGAATTGCAATCCTGTAAAGGGTGAAGATGTAATTGGTGAAGTGGAAGCTATGGAAACAAGTCATGTTGTAAATTTGAATGAATTTGGGGAAAAAGATGATGCTGCAATGGATGTGGAGAAACACATTCTAGAGGATCTGATGAGTGATAATGAGAGGATTATGAAGCTGATGAGTCAG
Source organism: Scalesia atractyloides (assembly GCA_947069175.1). Lineage (NCBI taxonomy): Eukaryota > Viridiplantae > Streptophyta > Magnoliopsida > Asterales > Asteraceae > Scalesia > Scalesia atractyloides. Next base: position 79,878,235 of record CAMTDV010000010.1, read on the forward strand.
ATATCTGAGAGGAATGAGATGCAGACGCGGATGATTAACGCGTTGAGTCGAAGAGTGGAGCAGCTGGAGAAGGCTGAGAAGCAAAGAAAGAAGAAGAAGAAAACACATGTTCCGTTAAGGAGAAAGAGAGATATAGATAGTTTGTGTATTTGAGTTGTATACTTGTATATGTGTTGATAAGGTTTATGAATAATATGATTATTTTGTTGCAGATCTCATCTTTTGTGGAAATTGAATTATATAAGAGTTCATTTATATTCTCTTGTTGAACAATCTATCAGTAGATGTTTGGATACCTTTTGTATCATCGAGGGTGAATCTTAGCTGGATTATGTGAAACGATATAACAAAAAAAACAAAAAAGTTATGATAACAATATGTCTTGATGAGAACCAGCCTCCAATTAAGGAATCATGACAATGATGATGCAAATGAAGGGACACTGTATGTACATAATCAGCATTTCAAGTGATTGCTAATTATGTCACGATTGTTAGTCTGCAGGGTGTGGAAGAGCTTGGGTTGGGAGCTTTGCACAACATGTGGCGGAGGTGGGCTTCACCAGACCAACCCAAAAAAGTGGGAGTGTGGAGGGGCGTGGCTAGTTTGGCGTGGCCAGCCTGAAGTAGCCAACCAAAACCAGTCATATTGGACCAACCAACCAAAGCCAGCCAACTCACCATGCCCCCCTCCCCTCCCCCGGCCAGGCAGAATACCCAAGCCAAAGGGCAAAGCCCAACTTGGGGTGGGAAAGCTGGTGTTGCCCCCCGAACCCACGCCCAAAGTCCCGCCCACACCGTACAGTCTTATGATAAATAAGAACTTAGAATTTGTTTTGTGCTTGATTGGTATGGGGTCACTAGTAACTAAGCTAGTGCCAATGAGGAGGTGGTAAGGGAGTGACTTGATGTTTTAAAGGACCCAAGTTCAATTCCTGTCCTTCTCGTCATTTTCTGCGGCATCTGGTGATGATGGAAGACTAGGCGAGTAGGCGGAGATCATTAGTTCGATCATTGAACTGAACGGGTTTACCTCACCGCACTGTCGTGTCTTCGGGCGAGTGTTCACAGGTTTCAGCCCTTGGTGAGGGTTTTTCCCAGTTCGGAGAAGAGTGTACCCCGATGTGGTGAATTTCATCAGTAGGCCATTTGGTGGATTCGTTGGCCGTTCAAAAAAAGTAACTGATTTAGTCAACGACTCTTTTTTATCTATTGCATATCTAATTGCTAAAGAGTCGTGTTAGCTAGGATCCGAACACACTTCGTTAATTATTGGTGTCTGTCGGATTAACTATTAAGTTGATTTTAGTTTTATGTATATTGTTTTCATTTTAAGTTGATCAAATCAACCAAGGTAACCGATTTTTTTAACCGCTTTTTACCAACCAAAAAAACCAGACCGATTATTTAAAAAAAACCTGATTTGTACAGCTCTAGCATCTAACGGGAGTAGTGATAAATTTATAAACGATAGTGTTCGTTCCTCGACCTAATTAACTGAACCGATATTGACCAAAACGTGACGGGAGAATCCCACTAGTGATATATTTAGAGTTAAATGTTTGGTTGGTCCCTATGGTTTGCAAATCTTGCAGACTTGGTCCCAGTGGTTCACTAATTACACACTTGGTCCCAGTAGTTTCAAATTTTGCACTCGAGTGGTCCTTACCACTAACCTTTGTTAGATTTCTCAGTTAAGTATATGCAAAATTACTATATTACCTTTGAAATAATAAAAATAAAAAATATAAAAAAGATGGGCCCACAACTCATCTTCTTCCTCACTCCATCTCTCTCATTCAAAAACTCAGCCACCACCTCTCCTTCACAAACCTGCAACCTCCACCTCCACCTTAAACCCACCACCACCTCCACCGTCAACTGACCACCACCACTGCAACAATTACCGGAAAGCCTTAAACCTCTTCTTTAGCAAGAAGATAACTTTAGCTATTTTGTAATTATTATTATTAGTTAAATTCGCCGGCAATCTTCTTATGTTTTTAGTTTTATTGAAATGAAATTTCAGCATCTGCAAAGCGGTCTCACGATCAAATTCACCGGCAATCTTCGGCTTCACCTGTACGGCTGGCTTCACCTGCGCCGACGGCTCCTCCTTCACCTTCATCATCCAACGTTTCAGTTAGAAAAAAGATGGTACGTGTTCTAAGTAAATTGTGAAATCAACAGGCTTTTTTAAAAATTATCTCTGATGTTTATTTTTAACTTTTTTGCTGCAGAAAGCGAATGGAGGAGGATCGAAGCCCAGACCACCAAAATCGTCATCAAAGTCGCCATCTTCTAATCCTGAGGAGCTTGAAATCGAGATGGCTGAGGTTTTATATGGTGTTTCTTCCTTTGGTTTCACCACTTTGCCAGGTCAAAAGGCAACGTGTCTATCATCAGAGCTATCGATGGCGGTGCCACAGCCACCGGCGGCAGAAGAGGAGAGGAAATGTGGTGTTGGTGCAGTGTTGACTAAAGAAGAGGTTGAGAAGGAATCTCACATGGTCAAATTAAATGATGGAAATAGTAAAATTGAAGTTGTGACTACGACAGCTGCATCTACTACAGTTATCAATCTGTGAGTAATTTAGAGATCTGATGCTTTAGGTGAGTTTGGTTTGGCCTTTGATGATCTTTTGAATGATTTTGTTTTGTTTTCTTTGGCAGAAAAATAGCTAATCCGAAGACTCAAAGTCAAAAGGATGAAATAGATCTGATGGTGAGACACATATCAAGCTCTGGTTTTTTTAATTTTGATATGTTGTGTTCTTATGTGATTCTTTCTGCTTCTAATTTTAGGCTCCACCACCTCAACAAAGAACATCTCATGGAAGTGATGGTGTCGACAATGATTTTTCTGAACATCTCATGGAAGAACATCTCACGGGTTTTTAAGGCTTTTCGGTGATTGTTGCAGTGGTGGTGGTCAGTTGACGGTGGAGGTGGTGGTGGGTTTAAGGTGGAGGTTGCAGGTTTGTGAAGGAGAGGTGGTAGCTGAGTTTTTGAAATGGAGTGAGGAAGAAGATGAGTAGTGGGCCCTTTTTTTATATTTTTTTATTTTTATTATTTCAAGGGTAATATAGTAATTTTGCATATACTTAACTGAGAAATCTAACAAAGGTTAGTGGTAAGGACCACCCGAGTACAAAATTTGAAACTACTGGGACCAAGTGTGTAATTAGTGAACCACTGGAACCAAGTCTGCAAGATTTGCAAACCACAAAGACCAACCAAGCATTTAACTCATATATTTATAAACGATAGTATTCGTTGCTCATGAGAAACGGTTTATAGAAGATTCTACTTCCGTCTAGATGAATGAATGGCCCTGCCAAAATATCAGACCGGATCCAGAATGTTGTAGAACATCCCTTAACATCAAACCCCTCAATATAAATATACTTAAAATCCTCCATTCAAAATATCAAAATTCTACAAATCAAATTCTCAGATATTTTCATTGTGAGCAGAGATAAACGATGATGAACAGTTCGTTTTTCAGAAGCTACTCTAAACAACAGCCATCGAGCTCTTCCCGATCCATTCCGGTTCAACAAACACAACAAAAATCCTCACCAAAAGTCATTTCTGTGCCGGTCCACTTCGTCTCATCCTATAAACCACCAACCACAATATCGATGTTAAAGGATTCAGCGGCACTTAAGATCCAGAAAGTGTTCCGAGGCTTTGTGATCAGGAAGAGCGTGAAGAAGATTGCTTCAATCAGAAACGAGGTTTACGAAATCGAACGAAGAATTGACGATACGGAAGTTGTTAGTTTGATTCGTAGGGATGCGAAGGAGAGGCTGAGGGTGAATGAAACCCTAATGTCTTTGCTTTTTAAACTGGATTCGATTCGCGGTGTTGATAGCGGCATTAGGGATTTGAGGAAAGCGGTAACTAAGAAAGCGATTGCATTACAGGAGAAGGTGGATTCAATTGCTCAGATTGATCATCAAACCCTAGATTCAAATTCACCTGGTGAAATTGATACTCCTGACAATGTTGGTACAAGTACGTTAGATCAAGTCACAGAAGCTTCTAATTCTGTTGATGAGATGGTTAATAATCATGTCGATTCAGATGCGATTGTGGACGATAAAGACGTAACGGAAGTTGTTGAGAACTACAATCCTGTAAAGGCTGCAGATGGAACTGGTGAAGTGGAAGCTACGGAAACAAGTCCTGTTGGAAATATGACTGAATTTGGGGGAAAAGATGATACTGCAAGGGATGTGGAGAAACATAATTGTGCGGATTATGCCGAAGGAAACAGAGTAATTTTAGAGGATCTGGAGGGTGATAATGAGAAGATTATGAAGCTGATGAGTCAGATATCCGAGAGGAATGAAATGCAGACGCGGATGATTAACGCGTTGAGTCGAAGAGTGGAGCAGCTGGAGAAGGCTGAGAAGCAAAGAAAGAAGAAGAAACCACATGGTTCTTTAAGGAGGAAGAGAGATATAGATAGTTTGTGTATTTGAGTTGTGTAATTGTGGTGTCTTGGAAGTTTGAGAAGGTTTATGAATAATATGATTTTTTTTTTGGTTTCAATATTTTCATATATCTGATCTTGTTGGTTTGTTATCTGATTGGTTAGTTCCATTTGTTTGTGAAGATTGAATTGTTTGCATCATTTTTGTTTTCTTGATGATCCTAAGCAACACTAGTTGGATGTAAAGAAATATATAAATGTTGAACATGATGAAAGCTCATCTTAACTCAGGTTCTCCTAGTATAGTACATAGGAACAAGAACACCAAATAACATTATTCAAGAGTTTCGTTAGGTTAACACAAAATTAGTTAAGCATATGGTGGCTTTGAGTCTGTGTGACTCATGCTTTAACTTTGATGTATAGAAATTAGTAGTTGCAAGGTTGAGCGAGTTGTGTGCGTATGGCTAATTATGCTTTAGCAGGAACAAAGAAACATCTATTTTATCCTTTGGTCTGCCGTTTATTAATACTAGCATGGGTTTTGCACGTTGCAACCGCCATGGTTGAGAGATGTTAACTGATGATACAACTTATAAAGCAATGTTTACGTAATCGAATCACTGATATTTCTAACGTTTATGTAATTCTAGTCATATAAAAAAGTGATTTTACAATATCATTAATGAAAAATGTATCAAAAGATGAAAGGACACAGAGGACAAGCGTAATTATACCATCGTCATATGTTTATTTTTACCCAACTCATTTTCGTCCTGACCTATTTTTCCCCCATAAATAAAATTTCTGCCTTATACGACTTAAAAACGTATAATCATTCAACAGAATGCTTAACACACACTAAAAAAGATAAAATGTAGATCACAATAAACACATTCATCCCTGGTATTATGCGTTTTAACTCTTACAACCTCAACTTTCAACCAAAATCTACATTACTTAAGACTGGATGTAATCTAACATTACAACAAATTACACATTTTTTTTGTCAAGATTTCAGTATTTTTTGAACAATCCACCAAAATATGTTAAATTAAAGTTCAATCATTCACCTTTTCACCAAATTCTCCCAAAAGTTTTCATGGCACGTCAACCGTATGAACGGTCCTATCTTGCTCAGTATTGTCCCAGAACCCTGGATGTGATGATCTTCTCCTGTTCTTTAAACCTTTGCCTCTTTTCTTCCCCTTACGCCCTCTAAGTATCACCATCATCACCAACCCAACACCCAAAACCGACGACCCCCATAAAAATATCATCCAAAATCTAAAATCAAGAAACGTTTGGTTCGATTCTGCAGAAAAATCCACTACAGATGCAGACGTATTACTTGTTACATGATTAACTTCATCAACTTGGTCAAACTTGCTAGCCATGATGTCTTCATTGACCGTTTCTGGGTCTGGCTGGCCCACGGAATTCGGGTCACCACATCCCCTCCTTTCATGGTGCAACAGAAGAGCTTCATTCAACGTTTTTCCGCATTCTATGCTTAGTAAGTCACGTTGGAGAGTGTCTACGTTTGTTTGGTCGGCTTCTGATGGGTCAGGCGGGTGGGGAAACTGGGCCCAGCATCTGTTGACCATGTCAGTGGTTCTCCAGTTCGCTTTGTCAAAGCTCCAGTTCCCGACACTGAACTCTAGCCCGTAATGGAAAACCCGATAGTTAACACCGGGTTCAGGAACATACCCTGGGTATATTAATATCTTGTCGCTTATAACATGGTGCAACTTCAGCTGAACAAAGAAAAAATAATTAACAAAATTATTTGCATGTTATAATTCATGATTAGTAAAGAAGATTACCTCTGCTGCACCAAAAGAATAACCATACATTTCACTAATCCAACCAGACTCATATATATCTCCGGTTATATTTTTCCCGTAATGAGCAGTGTCAGCTCTGACTTCCTCTGTTTTATGCAACCATAAGATAGCAAACTTTCTGAGATCATCGACGTGCATTACTATCACGCCACCAACTTTGTCGCATGCTTCAGGATGGCTTGTATGGAGTTTTGCCAGCTCATTATCACAACCGATAAGGTAGCTGAAAGAGTTTTCCAAAAAAAGTAAATAAATAAATAAAAAATGACTGAAAACTTAATGGACAATTATCATATACTTGTTCCATCATGATCTTTCAATCTTATTGTCAATTTTGACATAACCTGCACAAAAATAACGGTATGGGAGAAGATATAAGACTTAGAGGTGGCCATTTTAGCCTTTACTTATGAATGAGTTGATTTGTGTTTAAAAAAAAAAAGAAAAACTAAAAGGGAATTATGTCAAGTAGGCTTAACGTCCAAGTCCAAAGTCTTCTATTATTAAAACGCAGCTCCGAAATCTTTTTATATTTTTTTTGTGGTAATATCATTTATGCAATTATAATCAATGCATCAGTTACTAATAAGAATCTTAAAAATGGACAAAAAAGTGTTTTTGTGCCAGGCCAGCCAGACCCATGTCAACCCAAACCCGTTTTGACCCGTTAACCAACACGTCCAACCGCACCAATGTACCATTTTCCCAACTGTAATATAAGGTGTCTTACTCATAGGGGGTTGAAACCGGTCTGCCACGTGCTGCTTTGAATTCCCATGGCGTGATCGGTCCTCTCAAGATCATATCAGCATCAAGAATTACAATATATTCTGCATCAGTTTGTACGTGATTAAGCCAATGAAGCACTGCAGCAGGTTTATTTATAGCAGGATACCTGAAAATGCCATGCACACGTAAATACACACATGGGCTTTTGTATAATTTACACATGATTAAACAAGAAAAGTTCAATGAATATTTACCAATCGCCTGTTAATGGGTGACGGCTCATAGATGGTACGTAATGTGTTGGAGTCAAATCATGGCCTTTATATTGCTTCAGATCTTCTTCTGTACAACTTAAAAGCCTCGTAATATTTCCCGGTTGTCCACTTAGGTTGAAACTGTGCATCAGACCAACGGTCTGCCAATCAAAATACGGAGTACATTCTGTGGAGAAAAGCGTGTGGATTTTCGTATCTGGTTTTGCAGGTTCAGATACGACGTGTTGCTCTTCATGGTGTATTTCCATTATTTGCAGGCTCTGAGGTGTCAAACCTTTCGGTCCAGTCATTTCATTAAAGTTTTTGCTTCTCAAGAAACTTAAATATTTTGACCATTTTGGTTTCGGGCAGCCGGAAGCTGCGTGTTGTAACATGAGACCTTGATTTAGTGTGTTTATACATTCTATATTTAACAGCAATCCCCTTAGTTTGTATTGATCAGTTTCAATTGCTCGCAACTGCACAGAAGAAAAAAAAATAAAAGAAGATAAATATAGTGGTAACAATAGAAAAAAAATAGTACACAGACACACATGGAATCAGGTAAGATAAGTAATCAAGAACCTCAAACAATTCATATGGGCATTGTACCTAATCTTAAGGGTTAGCAGGAACCGAAATAATCAAACCGTAACAGAAACAACGAAAAAAAAACGAACCAAAACAAAAACCGATTGTTCGGTTTTCGGATTTTTAATAACCGAAAATTTCGGTTCGGTTTTCGGATAACCATTTTCAATAACCGAAAAAAACCAAACCGAACCGATAAGTCACAATAGTAGGCCCATTCCATATATATTTATGTTTATTTATAATTGAAATGATTTATCTATTGTCTACAAGAAATAACAAAATTTAATATAAAAATTAAATGATCTTCAAAGTATAAAGAAAATGTCTTAATAAAAACTTTGGAGAAAGATAAAAAGAGATTAGAAGGTTGGGTTTATGTGAACAATATTAATTCAAAAGGTTAAATATAACAACTTAAATGTAAATATCAAAGAAAGATTCTTAAATTTTGGATTATACAATTTGGAGAAAGACAAAAAGAGATTAGAAGGTTGGGTTTATGTGAACAATATTAATTCAAAAGGTTAAATATAACAACTTAAAAGTAAATATCAAAGAAAGATTCTTAAATTTTGGATTATACAATTTGGAGAAAGATAAAAAGAGATTAGAAGGTTGGGTTTATGTGAACAATATTAATTCAAAAGGTTAAATATAACAACTTAAATGTAAATATCAAAGAAAGATTCTTAAATTTTGGATTATACAATTTATTATTTGAATCTTACGTAATATTGTTCGAAAAATCGAACCGAACCATTGCTAAAACCAAAAAAACCGAACGATTTTCAAAAACTGAAAACCGAACCTAACTGTGCACACCCTTACCTAATCTATTCTAGACAAACTTTTACTAAGCTATTTTGTTACTAATTAAGCTCATAGTCTATTACCTCTCGAGGATAAGGCGGTTCAGGAAAAAGCCGCCCACAGTCATAAACAATACCATCTTCATGGTGTTCCAGTTTACTAAACGACCAGTTTCCAACAGAAAAGGGTAACCCATAATGCATAAGAATAGGTTCAACGCCCTCTCGTGGAATATATCCTGGGTAGATCATTAGGTTATCGTTAATTTTGTGTCGAAGTCCCACCTGATAATTAACATAACATTAGCTAACAATTTATAATAAATTTATAACAAATAGAGAAGATGGTGATATTTATTATGAGTTATGTAAATTTACCTCTGCTGCACCGAATGAGTATCCATACATCTCACTGATCCATCCCTTGCCATAAATATCACCAGTTATATTTGTGGCCCAATGGGCTTTGTCTTCTCTTACTTCCTCTGTTTTAGAAAGCCACATTGGTGCTAAGGCCCGAAGATCATCTATATGCATGGCTAAAAGCCCACCGACTTTATCGCATAGTTCAGGATTCTTAGTGTGCAATTTGGCAAGTATGTTATCGCATCCCACCAAGTACCTAATCGACAAGAAATTATTGTCAACACAAGGGCTTTTTAGTAAATTCCTAGCTGGTAAAAGGCTATTGACATAACATAAAAACTTCCACAAAGAAGAACTAATAATTAAAAATCAAGATTATGAAAATAATTATTTTTAAACCCGTAATATGCAGCAACGGGTCTGCCTTTCTCTGCACCAATCTCCCATGGTAAAATTGGGCCTCTGATAATCATATCAGCATCCAGTATAACAACCCAATCAACGTTTTGTGCGTCTTTACTGTGTTTGAGCCAGTGGACAACTCCTGCTGGTTTGTTAATTGCAGGGTACCTGCTTAAATGAACAGATATATTATTTTAAATCCGACCACAAGTCTACAAGAATGCTGATTCTCATAACATTTTAGTTAATTCATGTGTTATTCAAAACAACACTAACAACAAGCATTCTAGTAACTCTTCCATGCCTTTCTTTAGGGGCTATTTGGCATATTGCGTTTTGAAAGTGATTAACTGATTAATGTGCTTCCAAGTTGCATTTAATCACTTGCTAGTATTTGGGTGTAGTGAAACTGATCTCGATTATTTGAATATTCAGTGGCCCAATAATCAGTTTAGGATTAGCTAACCAAAACTTATATTAAATTTCTGATAATTTAGGGATCATTTTACATGTAAATCCCATGGTTGTAAAAATCCCGACTAGCCTCCGAATGGTTGCCGATTAATCACTGATTGGAGGTTCACCGATTAATTGCTAGGCGGTCAATGGCAGTCCTATTCTTGCCAAATTTTGTCCATATCCCGGCCAAATTTCGACCAAACCTTATAAACTCTCGTCAATTACTTAAAAAATGGGTCAATGAGGGGTTAAAACATGTCTACTTTGAAAAACTACATATAAAAATGTGTGTGTATATAACTAAAAATTACGTATAAAAATCCCAATCCGATTAATCCCTATTAATCACTAGTAAGTACCCCACCGACCGACTAGCACATGGCGATTCTTCCTAAATCCATAAATTATAACTTTTTTCAAACACTCAAAACAAATAATCATCTGATTCTCAAACTTCAAACATATCTAACTACTCTCCCCTGCAGCTAATTATCTGATTCTGATTATATAAATGCTATACAATCACTTTCAAAACCCAATTTCAAAAAACCCTAAGCCATAATCTTGTAATACACTCTAGTATCATGCATGCATAATTAGGTATAAAAACACAAATACCCATTTACTAAAACATCCAAATCCAAATTAGCAATAAAACTAAAAAACCTAAAATTCACTAAAATTACCAGTCACCAGTTCTAGGGTGTCTACTCATAGAAGGAACTTCAAAAGTGGGAGCCAAGTTCATTCCTTTATACTTCTTCTTCTCTTCATCAGTACAGCTAAGAAGACGGGTAATCGGGCCGGGTTGACGGGCCTTCCGGAAGCTGTGAACCAGGCCCACCGTCTGCCAGTCGAAGTAATTCTGGCATTCAACTGAAAACAATGTGTGGATCCTGTACGGGGCTTCTAGACCCGACCCGACGTTGATCAAACACAATACCAACAATACGGGTAAAAACCTTGCCATCATAATATCATATGGCAGTTTGAGATGATGAATGGGGTGTTGGAGATCTGGATCGCATGACTTTTAGAAAGTCAAAGGATGTTTTTTTCTGGTTCTTTTTATAGATGAAGGGGTAGTGACGGAGAAGAAGCGGGTATGAATTGAAAAATGGGGTGTATGATTTGATTTTCAACTGCTCCTGCACCATTGATGTGATTATTTATACAGATTTGTGAAAACTACGTGGACGACGAGTTCCAAAGTCAAAGATAAAGAAATGATTTAATGAAAGATGCACTGCACCTCATGTGTTACTATTTCACTTTTCTAGCCTATAATGAAATGAGAAAAAAAAATATATATATATAGCGTCACCTAGCCAACGTTATATTTTGCAACCGTTGATAAGTGTAGTGGTAATGTGAAATGTTAATCGAGGATATTATTATAAAATCTAGCAATTTAGGATGAAGATGTGTATGTAGCCATCGTTCACATTCCCCCGCCTCTAGGCCCCTGATCTGCCTAGCGCCCTCCTCGCCCATGTGGCCTCCCCATTGTGCCCCACTTCCACCATATCACATGGCTTAATTGCATCTTATCATGTATGGATCATTTTCTTCTCGCTCATCTTGCTACTACTCTCCTTCACATCAGTGTAACATCACTATATTCAAATTCCGTTTTTTCATCCCAAAAGAGGGTTATGAGTTTTTTTCCTTCTCAATTATCGTACAACCAATTGAAGAAAATGAAAATAAATGCTTAGGTGGCATGAGGTGATTGGCCATATGAAAAAAGAGTGTACGGACTTGAACAGAATGACCGGTGATTTCAACACCTCCTTTACTGAAAATTTTCAGTGCTACAAGACAAGGAATTGTGTTATGCTCGGTACCCAAGTGCCACAAGATTGACTAGCAATGGTTTTAAAACTTGTTTTGTAATAGAATTTAATTTCAACAGAAACAGAAACGAAACGTCATATTTGTTTAATAAAAATTAAAAAATCTAAAGTAGTTTATACTTAATGGCAAAAGTAGAAACCGTCTACAAGAGGCATTTGCTAAAACACTCCATTTATAGTTCCTAACCTGTCACTAATAAGAACTATTCCCAGATTCCCATCCTTAAATCCCATTTTCACATCATCATCATCATGAGAAGATTAATAACTTAAAAGCATGACACATAAAGAACATATATGTGAGAGACTTATCATCTAAATAGTTATTGCAGATATATAATTAATTTAAGATGAGTATAGCTATGAAATGATGACTTTACTAATTATTAATACTCTTTAAATGGTCATTTAGACACAACATTAAGAGCATGGACTTTGCAAATTCATTGGACGGCCCGGATCAAGAGCATGGTGACTTGGGTCAAGACACACCATCTTTTGTAACTAACCACATAATATTATGGTAAATAGCATCTACAACTAATGTTAATCTTTTGTTACAAATGTTGTTAGCTAGGGTTGGTATGTAAAATTTTTAAAGACTACTCGTGTTTTTACACGGAGTTTACATATAGTAATAGTAGCAGTAACAACAACAGTAATAGCGATTTTAAATTATCACTTTTTCTAACAGCAGATAAATAGTGTATACTAAGAAATAACTAGCAAGAAGGCAGGAAGAACAAATACAAATATCAAACGTCAAAATTACACCACTCATCCCACTCTTAACTCTTTCATTTTCGCTATGTTGAAGATCCAAAGAAAAGAACACCCTTTTGTTTCCTTCAATACTAAATCCGCTAGCATTCTGTTGTTAGAAATCTGTTTAACTACATCAAGATTAAATACAAGTAAAATCCAATTATAGTACATCAACATCTCTATTGATAGACTATTAAGATTAAATACAAGGAAAAGCCAGTTATACTACATCAACATCTCTTTCAACCTCTTGATCATCTTCTTGGTTACTCGTTTTAGTTTTAAAAGATCTCTGGTTGCTAAACCTTCGGCCAAATGTAGTCTCCGATCCCGATCCTGACCCACGTCTATTAGTGTCCCTCCGGTCAAGTTCTTCTGATATCGCCTTTATGCTATTCTCAAAACGCCTTCTGTATGTTGGGTACCTTGATATTGACTTTGTGATCCCTTGAAGTCTTTAAACACAAGATACATACATTCATTAGCACAAAATCGACTTGATGAAAACATGTTAAAAAAAACAAGGTGTTATGCAGACAGAACATGGGTAGAGATGGCAGTTTTGACCCAAAAGGGGCAAACGGGTCAAAAGGATGGGTCAACCTGACCCGTATATAAAAAGTTAACGATAAAGTTTTTGGATTCAACCTGGCCAGTATAAAAATGGCGCATTTTAACCAGTTTTGACAAGCTACCCAACTCGCCAGTCTTGCCACCTTGAAACATTGCATTCATTATTACCTTCGGGCCAATGCATCAAGCTCAGCCCGTCTAAGCTCTGATTCCGGCGGCGGGCCAATATTCGAGTTTTTCAGCTTCTCAGCATCACCACTCAACATCACTAGTTTGCCCAAGTATTCCGCTTCTGAATCAGTAAGATTCTGAGCTTTAATCTGGTCTTTCATGACTAAAAGAGGATTCAAGAACCAGTCATAGAACCCATCTTTTGGCCTGTTTGCAGTATTTATCTCCGTCACGTTATCCTCTAGAGTACAAAATGAGAGCAAACAATTTTCATTATAACAAAAATGTTAACAAAAACTGTTTGCAATATTGGAACTCATAACGTTTTTGTTTACCTAGTAAAATGCCGGTACTATTGGCTTTTGCAGACCGTAAAAGTGTCTGGAAAAGACAATAAGCTGGGAGACCGATACTTATCACTCTTCCGCTAGCTTTCCCGGATTTTGCATCATCAATCTCTTTAACGGTTATTACTCCATCTAAAACCATAAATTCACCTTGCCGACGACATTCTTGAAACAAGCTATCGAGCAACTACACCATTTATTGGATCAAGTTTAGCAAATTATAATAATATTATATGTTAAAGGTGGAAATATTGGCGGGTTGGGTAACGGATCAAAACAAGTAACTTTTAAATATAGTTAAAAATTACCCTTGTCCCCACATTTTCATGTGCAATTGTTAGAATTATAAGGGATATTGGATTTTAATAACCCCAAACTTTCACCATTTGGCCAATAACGCTCCCAACTTATGAATTGTACCACGTCACTCCCAACTTTCAACAAACAAGCGCCACATCAGATGCCACATCAGCAAAAAAACTAACTGGGTAGGGTTCAGTTGGTTTGGGAGTGCCTGAGGAAAATAAGTTGAAAGTTGGGAGTGGCGTGGTACAATTCGTAAGTTGAGTGTGTTATCGGTCAAATGGTAAAAGTTGAGGTTATTTAAATCCAATATCCCTTAGTTAATGTATTACGAAGATTATAAAAATCATAATGTTGTAGCATTACTAGGGTCTTTTGACCTGTTTGACCTGGTCAACACATTTGACTACTTCCCATTTTAGCTAAGTTTAAAATTTTACTAAGATTAACACATTACTCAGATCGTAACTGCCACCTCTTAATAATATGTTTGTAAGGTAAATGGTTCGAGTAACTAACCACCAAGGGTTTCAACTCGATCATGGGGTTGGTGAAAGAACTAGACCGAGATGGTGGGTTTTTGAAGGAAACTGGTCTTGAGACTGAAGGTGTTGTTGAACCGGATTGCAATCCCGCATTCTTTCGGTATTTAGGTCTGCTCATGTGGAAAATGTTGTCCATGAAGACAGAGTTTAATTAACAAATTGTTAAGTTATAAAATAGAGCACGGTAATTATACCTTGGAAAGCAAGATCCTTCAGGCATGTCGAGAATATCGTTGCTGTATTCATCATAGATCGACAATGCAGCTATAATATAGCAAATCCCCAGATAGAAAGACGACTCCTGTTACAGTTTGACTTTTAAGGTCAAATCTATTACCTTTCGTAGTCAAAATTGAGATCAGATTTACTACATTTTCAACATCCACTTTTTCAAAATGTATGGTTAGTTTAAATTCGATATAAAGCTTTTATAAAAACCAGAATTCTTGTTTACTTTGAAGTTTAAAAGAGTTTGTTTGACTTTGAAAAAGAGATGATGATTGACCTGATATGCAACAACAGCTGCATAAAAGCCAAGAAAGATGCCAGCCAACATGGACGCCAACACAGCTCCAGCAACAGCAAAAGGCCACAATAAGATTGCAAGGCCTGCAAACGGCACACAAATACTTTCCAAAAACGGGCCCTCTCGGCCTATACAATCATGAAACAAGCGGTGCCACCCTTTTAGCAACATATACGGGCCTTTAAGGGCTGCAATAACTGTGATCACTGGAAAGTCAACCGCAAACCCTAGCAACCCAACAACGAGCGCTATAGGAACACAAACCACCCTGCAACACCAACAACAAAACAAGCTTTTTAACATGTAGTTGAGCCTAAATGACTCATTTCTTAAACATTAAAAAATAAAAGATGTCTAACCTAATTTCAATCCTACCCCCTGGAGGGTCTTGTTTCCGGAGATCATCCGTCATTGAGAAGTACGAATATAGACATACGTCCGTTAAGTCTCTAACAAACGTTAAACTCCACTTGATTGTATCCCAAACTCCATCCTGTCAACCACACTTCATAAGAACTATTATGTGATATTAAATAAACACTAATCAGGTAATTAATTTTATAAGAGCGGTTCCCGTTCCCAGGGGCGTAGCTTAGTGGGGGGCGCCCGACCTCCCGAACTTTTCGCTCACTAGTGTCCGGTATGTAGTTTTCGTATGGAATTTTGTAGGTATATACGTTTTCGACCCCCCCGATTTTATAATTTTTTTAGGTATAATTTTAGGTCCGCTGACTTCCGACCCCCCGGTCGGAAATCTCAAGCTTCGCCACTGCCCGTTCCAAAAACCTCCTAATCATAATTATAACGAGCTGATAAAGTGTTTGGGTTATCAGCTTATTGTGCTGTATTAACTTAATAAGCTGATAACCTCCTCAAATAAGCTTAAATAACCAATCCTAACCACCCGTGACACAATCGGGCCAATTATTTCTAGTTTACTAACCGTAACACAATGGCGAAACTTATCGGTTCTCCCTTCACCAACAGCCTTAACAGTACCGAAAACCGGTCCAAGAAACCCATAAGCTAAGCCACCAACAATGCTACCCACAACAACAAAAATAGGCCACAAAGCCAAAGGTGGTGCAACCAATACACACACCACAACTTTCATCACCGGCCCTAGTCGTTTCGCACTGCCATACAATCCAAACCAACAAGCATATAATCATCACATATACATATACACAAAAAAAAACAAGAAAACTAATCAAACAAAGCACCTTAAAATGCAAAAATAAGCCCAGACAGCATGTGCAGGCCAAAGCCCCAAAACAATAGCAGAATTCCCAACAGTCATAACAACACAAACTATTGGGGCAACAATAACACCTGAAAAATTAAACACAAGTTAAAAGGGTTCAAATAATAATTTTGAAGCAAAAAACAAAATAAAAAGCTGACCTTTAAGAACACCCACAAGAAGAAGACCGATGAAATAAGGTAAAAAACAGATGAAGTTCCATAGATGCAGCAAAAACCCTCTTGGAGGATCCATTAAAGATTGTATTTTTTTTTCAAAAACTTGGGATCATTAGAAAATATAGCAGAAATGGACCCGAATGTTGAGGATTATTAGGGTTGTGGGATGAAATTTCAATTGTGTGATGATGTTTAGATGCGTAAAGTAGTAATGGAATCAAAAATTGGTAAAGTGTGAGGACTTTAACAATTGAAAAAAGCATAATTTCAATGAAAGGGGGCATTGCACAATAGGCAGTTGAGTAACCGTTGGGTGTGTAGACTCTAGATTTATCAACTGACACTGGTTATTTTTTTATGCTTGCTTTTTCTTTTTCTTTATTTGGTATCATACAATTATTAAAGAGTTAAATGCTTAGTTGGTCGCTGTGGTTGGCAAATTTTGCAGACTTGGTCCCAGTGGTTCACTAATTACACACTTGGTCCCAGTAGTTTCAAATTTTGCACTCGGGTGGTCCTTACCACTAACCTTTGTTAGATTTCTCAGTTAAGTATACATAAAATGTCTATTATACCCCTCGTCTTCTTCATCCTTTCTATCTCAGCCACTACTGTCACAACCACCTGCAACTACTCTGCCCTGTCAACCACCTGCAACTACTCTGCTACCACCACCCTCACCCTCGTCGCCTTTCACCGCCATACCACTCAGCCACCACTGCCACAACCACCCTCCGCTACAACCACCCTCCACAACAACCACCACCGCCGCACACACTTCATCTTCCCCATTGCCACAACCATCCTAAATCACCACCCACCTCTTTTACATCCCAACACCACCTGCAACCACCCACCTCCATCATCAGGTAATCACCGGCGACCACCACCATTTCCTTACCATTTTAAATCATTGGTCGGTCTTATCAGGAAAGTTTATGCAATGAATGCTGGGGACAATACCAGAAGGACTCTGGACTTTGATTTACCTTACCAATCTGTATGTATATCATATCACCATCTCTGCTTCTGCTTCTGCTTGCTTACTAATCAAGTATAGTTTGCTACAACAATTTGGCCCAGAACTACTTGACGAGCCCCTTGTCACCTTCCGTTCGCAATTTAACTCGGATGCAGCGGATGTAAACCGTCTCCTTTCGATACTCTAAACTCATTGTTCATGACACTTCATCTGAATTTTGTTTAGGACTATTGGCATCAATGCATTATCTGGGGAGGTTCCACCAGAGATAGGGCTGCTTACTGACCTTAGATCTCTTTATGTTTTTTTTATTTTTCTTCTGTTGTCTCTGTCCTTATGTTATCAAGTCGCCATTTCCTTTGGTGATTGGAGAATTTCTGTTACTTTCCATCTTGCAGGGCATTTGGCACAAATAATTTTAATTCTTCCCTGCCTTTTGAAATTGGAAATTGCGAAGATTACAACAGTTGTAAGAACATTTAACCGGTGGTAAGGAAATGGTGGTGGTCGCCGGTGATTACCTGATGATGGAGGTGGGTGGTTGCATGTGGTGTTGGGATGAAAAAGAGGTGGGTGGTGATTTAGGATGGTTGTGGCAATGGGGAAGATGGAGTGTGTGCGGCGGTGGTGGTTGTGGCGGAGGGTGGTTGTAGCGGAGGGTGGTTGTGGCAGTGGTGGCTGAGTGGCTGAGATAGAAAGGATGAAGAAGACGAAGGGTATAATAGACATTTTATGTATACTTAACTGAGAAATCTAACAAAGGTTAGTGGTAAGGACTACCCGAGTGCAAAATTTGAAACTACTGGGATGAAGTGTGTAATTAGTGAACCACTGGGACCAAGTTTGCAAGATTTGCCAACCACAGGGACCAACCAAGCATTTAACTCATTATTAAACAAACTCAGTTTTTATAAAATTTCATATATTTTTTTCTTGACAAGTGTGTCTTAAAAAGGATAATTTAACTTTTAAACTAAACAACTACAAGAATTGCAAACATTTTGTTGATCTTAGAGAAAGATTGTTTTAAAATATCAACTACGACTCGTGTTTTGCGGCGGGACGGTTAAGCCGAACAAAAAGTAAACTTAAAGATGATGAATCATGCACACACGATACAGCGTGTTAACCAGCAAAAAATAGACTAAAACATAGAAAAGAATAACTAAGTCGGCTTAGGACCTGCGAGTTTCGACGGAGTTGTTAAACTGTAAAAAATAGATGTAAAAATGTTGAACCATATGCGTGTGTTGCAGCATGTTAACACGCAAAATTTAGAACGAATCGTAAAACGGTAAATTTGTAAAAGATGTAAGTATAGAGACCTGAAAGTGAAAAAGTGTTGGGGCTAAAATAGAAAATGTTTGTGACAAATATGTAAAAGATGAAAACTATAAGGTTAAAAGTGTAAAAGATGAATTCTATGAGGGTTATGTAAATGATGAAAAATATTGGGGATAAAAGTGTAAAAGATAAAAAAAACATAAGGATTAAAAGTAAAGAAAACTTTAAAATGTTAAAAAAATATCAAACAAAATTGAATAGTATTCGTGTGAGAGGAGTTTTTTTTTGTAAATTAATACATACGTAATATGTATTTAAAGTCGACTTTGATAAAGCGTTTGACTCGGTGAATTGGAGTTATCTAGACGCGGTTATGGGTCTTATGGGTTTTGGGGAGAAATGGAGAAGTTGGGTGTCGAGTATATTAGCTTCCGGGAAGGCTTCGATTCTAGTTAACGGATCGCCGACTAAAGAGTTCAAGTTTGAGCGGGGGTAAAACAAGAGGACCCGTTATCACCTTATCTTTTCCTCATCGCTATAGAAGGTCTTAACGCTATGCATAGAAGGGCCATCAAACTTAAGGTGTTTAAGGGTATTGAGCTTCCTAATCAAGGGCCTACTATCTCTCACGTCTTGTATGCTGATGATGCTATCTTCATAGGTGAGTGGGAGGTGGCTAACGGGCTAAACTTAGCTCGTATTTTAAGGTGTTTCTACTTTGCGTCAGGGCTCAAAGTCAACTTTTCCAAGAGCAAACTCTTTGGGGTGGCGGTGGGGTCGTCCGAGGTTAAGGACATGGCCGGTATTCTCAAGTGTGAGCCGGCTAAGCTCCCATTCAGCTTTCTCGGCCTCCCCGTGGGGGCGAGCATGGGTAAGTCGGCTAATTGGAGCTCGGTGTTGGAGAGACTAAAAAGGAGACTTAACTCTTGGAAAGCTTAATGCCTTTCTTTTGGAGGTAGACTCACTCTAGTAAAAGCGGTCCTCAGCTCTCTTCCGGTGTATTTTCTTTCTATGTTTAAAGCTCCTATAAAGGTAATTAAAGCGATGGAGAGAATTAGAAGACGATTCCTGTGGGGAGGCCTCAATGATACGTATAAAATTAATTGGGTGGCTTGGGATAAGGTTGTAAAGCCTAAAGTCTCAGGTGGTTTGGGAGTGGGCAGTTTGAGGCTTCAAATTTTGGCGCTCATTGCCAAGTGGTGGTGGCGATGGAGGCAAGAACCGGATGCGCTTTGGGTGAAATGTATATGCGCTATACATAGGGTGGAGAATCATATGGATCAGCTGAAAGCAAATAGAAATGGGGTTGGTCCGTGGGCTCATATTGTTAAGGTGGGTAAGGACTATGCGGATCTTGGGGTGAATCTTAATGACTTCTTTGTTAGATCGGTGGGGGATGGGAATCACACGAGGTTTTGGAAAGATGCGTGGTTCGGAAGAACTCCGTTTTGTTATATTTTTCCAAATCTTTACAAATTAGGGGTGGGAAATCCTGCTTCATCAGGGACAGAATAACTCGAGATGAGGCGGGTGTGGTTCACTTGACATGGAACTGGAAGAAAAAGAATTTATCTGCAGAAGAGGTTTCGGAAATTGAGGACTTGGCTTCTATGGTTACCGCCTTCTCTTTCGGGTCGCAGCCGGATGGGTGGAAGTGGGGTACAGGAGACAATTCTTTTTTAGTCAAGGCTGTGAAAAGAGTTTTGGAAGATAAGGTGTATGGG
Organism: Scalesia atractyloides; assembly: GCA_947069175.1. Lineage (NCBI taxonomy): Eukaryota > Viridiplantae > Streptophyta > Magnoliopsida > Asterales > Asteraceae > Scalesia > Scalesia atractyloides. Next base: position 79,898,633 of record CAMTDV010000010.1, read on the forward strand.
TCAGACAATCAGGTGTGTTTTTGGCTGCATTGGGTTCCGATAAAGGTTAACTGCTTCGCGTGGAGGGCCTTTCAGAACAGGATTCCGGTGGCGGTTAATATTTTGGTGCGAGGGGTGTCGCTGGTTTCGGATAATTGTGCTCACTGCCCAAATGTTCCTGAAACCGTTGATCACGTTTTCGTTGGCTGCACTAAGGCGAAGCAAGTTTGGCGGACCGTATCTCTATGGGCTAATAAGTGGGATTTCACAGGGCTGCAGGATTTAGAGCAGATTAGGCGTCTGTCAGATGAGGCAGATTCAGCTCTCAAATTTAAAGTTCTCTCCGGTATGGTGTATACGGTCATCTGGTGCCTTTGGAAAGCGAGAAACGATAATATCTTCAAGGGGTGTAATCGTTCGGCAGACTCTATTAAGGATGAGGTTGTGTCTACTTTGTATGGCTGGATAAAAAATTGAGCTAAGGGTGTAGGCTGTTGTTGGGAGGATTGGTCTGCGGATCCCCTTAACAGTGTTAGTTAGTTTTGTTGGCTTCTTCTTGGGCTGTATGGCCTTTGTTGCAGTCTGTTCTTTCCTTTGTAACCAGCCTTTCGCTGGTCTTTTTATTTATATATAATTCTGCTGCCGTTCAAAAAAAATTTAATTCATAAACTTAATTATCGTTTTGAGTAAAATTAAGCTTATTTAACAAAAAAAGGATTATCGTTAAGCTGATGGCCCAGTGCTAAAGACTAGAGGACTAGGGTTTAAGCCCACAAGAGTAAAGGAATTCGTTCAGAAAAAAACAAAACAAAAAAGACATGAAAAATAAAAATTTCAGCTTTTTCTGTACCTTTTCTCTCTCTCTCTCTCTGTTTTTTTATTTATTTTTTTTTTTTTGCTTTTCTGCTGCAATAAAAATGGTATCATTGACAGTAGATCATTGTCCTAATAAATTATCAATTAAAAAGTATCAGATGTTGCATTTAGCTCAACACAAGAACCCGAAGTTGTCCGATGCTAAACTTTCCTTGACCTACATAAACCAAAGCCATGATTATTGTGTAAGCTTATAAATTTGGTTTGACCTCGTCATAATCATATGTTTCGAAACCTGAAGTGCTTCATCTTATAGTTTCCCCTTCTCAAGTGCGTTTAAAAGTACCATGTAAGATGTAAATGTCGTTTTTCACTAGCATTCAGATTTGGATAGCAGCCGAATGAGCTTTTGAACAAGTGATTGAAACTTTTTTATGCATTAGTTTCAACTTCGCTACTTCTTTTCAAACAAGTTTTACCAACTTAAATGTTATACCGAGTTTGCTAGAGTGACAGGGGAAAAACAAGGAAACATGCATCATATCCTTTAGCCTATCTGTTTAATACAAGTACCACTAATTTTCACCCATTGCCGCCACAATGTATTAAATATGTTTATTTGATTATGAATCTTGTAAATTCATGCCTAGGGAATTGAATTGTTGATAATCTTTTGAACATTTGTGCAATTTGTATCTTAGAAAAAGGAATTATGACTTTAACTAATAAATAAGTAACTGGTTGCATCACGTGTCATAATTTATGTACGCAAGATTCTTTTTTCCACTTCATTACTTCCATTCAAAATTATTTTTATTCAACCGGGTTTCTAACCCAGTGTCAATTGTGTCGGGTTGATGGGTTGGCGGATTGCGGGTTGGTGGGTTGAAATGTTCAACCCGAACCCGACCCATATTATTATTCGGGTCAAAGATTTCAACCCTAGCCTGACCCATATAAATTCAAGTCAACCCGAACCCAACCCGTTTAACCCATATTTTTAAATGAGTCATATAAGTTGGCGATTTATAAACGAGTTGTTAGGTTTTAAGCGGGTTTATCAATAACATGTTCAATGATGAGTATGATTGTGACAAATAACTAATATATTGTATCAATATTAACATTATTATAACTAACCATGTAAATTAGAAACAGAAAAAACAAACAAACAAACAAACATATAAAAGATTTTTTTTTTCTAAATAGTTAAACGGGTTAACGGGTCAACCCGTTTTTATACGGGTCAACCCGAACCGACCCGTTTTTAAATGGGTCGTGTTAGTCGACCTAAACTTGTTTTTTTCGTGTCAGGTTCGGGTCGGGTTGACGGGTCGTGTCAAGAATTGCCGCCCCTTTTGCTCTATCATATTTAGTAGAGTATCATATTCATTTATACATACATGTGAAGCTTAATATCGTACTCAATATTCATTTGCGTATGTAGTTGATACAAAACTATGCTCAATACAATAAGACTGACTAATAAGATTAAATGCAATCATACAACATTCAGCATCTCCTCTCAGCCTCCTGATCATCTTCTGGGTTACTCGTTTCAAATCTAAAAGATCTCTGGTTACTAAACATCCGAAAAATCCGTGCTATCTGGTCCTGGTCCTGATAACGACCGATGCCCGTTGGTGTTCCTCCGGTCAAGTTCTTCGGATACAGCCTTCATGCTATTCTCAAAACGCCTTCTGTATGTCGGATACCTGGATATTGACTTTGTGATCCCTTGCAGTCTTTAACAAGAAAATGTAGGTTCATTAGCACAAAATTCAACTTATTGAGTAGAGATGGCGATTTCGGCCCAAAAGGGTCTAAAGGGCCGAATGGGTCAAAACTGTGGGAAGTTACCAAGCCTCTTCAAAAAGTAACAAACTTTGATTTTGTAGTCATATTTAATGCGTCTTTAGTTTATTAAGAAGCTAAAAGTTTTTTTGGGTCAATCCAGCCTGTATTAAAAGGGTCCGTTTCGGTCTCACCAAGTTTTGACCAGCTATCTACCTTGAAACAGCGCATGTGTTATTATTACCTCCGGGCCAATGCATCAAACTCAGCCCGTCTACGCTCAGATTCTGGTGGCGGGCCAATATTCGAGCTTTTCAGCTTTTCAGCATCACCACTCAACAGCACTAGTTTGCCCAAGTATTCCGCTTCTAAATCAGTAGGATTTTGAGCTTTAATCTGGTCTTTTATGACCAAAAGAGGACTCAAGAACCAATCATAGAACATATCCTTTGGCCTGTTTGCAGTAGTTATTTCTGGCACGTTACCCTCTAGAGTACAAAATGAAAGCAAACAAATTCCGTTACAACATAATTTTATAGAAAAACATGATTTTAATGTTGGAACTCGTGATGTTTTCCTTTACCTAGTAAAATGCCAGCACTATCTGCTTTTGCAGACCGTAAAAGTATTTGGAAAAGACAATAAGCTGGGAGGCCGATAGTAATCACTCTTCCAGTAGCCTTCCCGGATTTTGTATCATTGATCTCTTTAATGCTTATAAATCCTTCTAAAACCATATATTCACCTTGTCGCCGACATTCTTGAAATAAGCTACTAAGAAACTACACCATTTATCCAATCAAGTTTAGCGTACTATATTAATTTTAGAAAAGAGGTGAGAAAATAGGCGGGTTAGGTAACGGGTCAAAACAAGGTAATTTAACATGGGCCAAAAATGGGTCAGCCGGCCGTCAGCCCTTTTTGTACACTTGTTAGATTTTTATAAATAAATAAATAAGGTATTACTAATTTAAAAAAATATATATATTGTAGTATTACTCGGGTCATATCTGTTTGACCCAGTCAACATAGTTGACTGGTTTCTATTTTAGCCAAGTGTACAGTTTTACCCATTTGAACCATAAGAGATATGCCCGACCCATTTTGGGGATATAGGTCGTAACTGCCTCCAGTATATGTGTAATGCAAATGGTTTGAGTGACTAACCGCCAATGGTTTCAAGTCGATCATGGGAATGGGAGTGGTGAAAGAACTAGACCGAGATGGTAGATCTTTGAAGGAAGCCGGTCTTGAGACTGTAGGTGTTGTTAAACCAGATTGCAAGCCCGCATTCTTTCGGTACCTAGGTCTGTTCATGTGGAAAATATTAGCCATGAAGACAGGTTAATTAAATTTTAAGTTATAATATAACTATACCTGGGAATACAAGATCCTTCAGGCATGTGCAAAACATCATTGACGTATTCATCAAAGATCGACAATATAGCTACTATATAGCAAAGACCCAGATAGACAGATGACTCCTGTTACGATCAAAACTAACTTTGAAGGTAAAAAATGCTTGGATAAATTTGAAAGTCGAACAATAAGAGATGATGATTGACCTGATAGGCAACAACACCGGTGTAAAAACCAAGAATAATGCCAGCCACCATGGAAGCCAACATAGCTCCGACAACAACAAAAGGCCACAATAAGATCGCAAGGCCTGCAAACGGCACACAAATACTTTCCAAAAATGGGCCTTCTCGGCCTATACAATCTTGAAACAAACGTTGCCACCCTCTTATCAACATATACGGGCTTTTAAGGGCTGCAATAACTGTCATCATCGGAAAGTCAACCGCAACCCCTATCAACCCAACAAAGAGTGCTATAAGAACATAAAGCACCCTAACTTCAATTTTACCCTCTGGGGGAGTTTCTTTTTTCCGGAGATCATCCATCGCCGAGAAGTATGAATAATAACATACATCTTTCAAGTCCCTTACAAATATTAAACTCCACTTGATTGTATCCCAAGTCCCATCCTGACAACCACATTTCATATTAAATAAAAAATAATCAGAAACGGTTAATAAGCAATCCGAAACGCCCCTAACAAACTGAGGCCAAGTTCTAATTTACTTACAGTAAAACAATGGAGAAACTTATTGGTTTTTCCTTCACTAACAGCTTTAAGAGTACCGAAAAGCGGTCCAAGAAGGCCATAAAGAATGCTACCAGCAATGCTAACCAAAACAGCAAAAACAGGCCAAACAGCGAGCGGTGGCGTAACCAATATAAACAACAACAGCTTCGTCACTACCCAGAGTTGTTTATTACTGCCATACAATCCAAAGCAACAACCATATAATCATCAATATAAACATCACATGTACACAAATGGCAAGAAAATGAATCAAACAAAGGACCTGAATAAGCAAAAATAAGCCCAGACAGCATGTGCAGGCCAGAGCCCCAAAATAATAGCAGAATTCCCAACGGTCAGAATAACAAACAGGCAAAATTAATGGAATAATTAAACGAAAATAACACAAGTTAAAAAGATTCAAAGAAGCAGAAAACAAAATAAAAAGCTGACCTTTAAGAACACCAAGGATAAGAAGAGCAATGAAAAGAGGTAAGAAACAGATGAAGTTACATAGAAGCACCAAAATCCTTCTCGGAAGACCCATTAAAGATTTCAGTATCTTTTTTTCTTTTCATAAACTTGTGATTATTAGAAAACCCATCAGAAATTGACCCGGATCTTGAAGATTTTTATGGTTTGGCATATTAATTGTTGTTGAAATTTAATTTAATTTAAAGTGGTGTACTTTAACCAGTGGGAAAGGTGAAGTTTCAGTGATAGGGGATGTTCCACAGTTAAGTGACGCTTGGCACCAGCTTTACTTTTTATTCAAACCTTTTTTTCAAGGAAGAATCCATGTTCACACTATGGATCAATATGAAATGTAAAATGGATACCAGTACCCTATCTAATATGTATTGTTACCGGCACTGAAAAATAGAAAAAATGAGTTTCGGTATCGGTACCAGTACCGAATATATCCGATACCAAATGCTCATCTCTAGTTCAGACCGTCAAAAAGCGGTGTCGACATCAATGACACCGCATAAAACATTTATTTGCCCCCAGGGGTGTAGCTTAGCGGAAGGTGTGGTTCAGTTATACACAAATACGGGTTCGATTCCAGGCTATTTTGTCTTGGTCTACTTAGTTAGCTCCTGCCCCTTTAGTGTCAGACGGGGTACGCCTCCTCGATCATCATGGCAATGGTGGAGGGCCGGTTAGCGTATTAAGTAATAAATGTTTTCCACACGTAAAACACTTATTTTTGTATTTTGACTTCTGAAAAAACGTTTTTTCGAGTAATTAAAAAAAATCACTTGATTAACGTCCTTTCCTTGGTTAGACTTTCGGTGCAAACGGATACTTGGATTTGGCTTGGGCCTTGGGGATAACACGGGTAAGTTTTCTTCGGCGTCAGTTTAAAGGCTTTTGATTGGTGAGGTTGAAGATAGAAACTCCTATATTGTCATACGAATCAAAGTGGATTCCTTAAAAATTTAATACTTTCACAGAATCTTCAGCTAAACTTATCATTTGTAAGAATATATATATAACAAGGATCCGTTAGAAACCACCCTTTATTGCGAGAATAAGTGTGAACACAACCAAAAATACCTAAAAGAAATTTAAAATAGCACAACCCTAAAAGGGTGGATCTCGCATAAACCTTACATTATATATCTACTAGAGGGGAACCCACGCGTTGCTGGGAGGACGACAATTTGCTCTTCTTTAGTTGAAATATTAGACAATTTCACAACTCACTACCAGGGATTTGCCAAACTAAAAAGAAAGAAAAATCATGAGAACTTTCAAAAGGATCAATCCATTCTAACAATTTTGTTGTTGTGACATTGGTGACAACATGATCTCAATTGATGCATCATTTGTGGCGGCGACATATGTTTACCTTGCTCTTTGGTTATATTCTTCTAACTATCATGTTTTTTTTTTATAAAACTCCTTCAACAATTCAATCTCTTCTCGTGTGCAAGACCGGGTTTTACTCCTGTTAAACAAAATAAATAGAATTAAACAAGACCGGGGTTTACTCCTGTCAAACAAAATATATAGAATTAAAAAAGTATGCAATTTGAATCCTAACCTTTGACGATCTGCTTTTTTAGCATGGCGATTATTATCATTTATATTATAATTGATCGTTGACCTTATGATCCCCTATTCATTAAATGATAAATATTTGATAGACGTATTTACCCTTACTAAAGAATAAAGTTTTCCTTAGGTGTCTATCTATAGATTATTCGAGAGAGTTTAGGTTAGTCACCATCATTATTTACTTCCCCCTCTCTCTCTCTAAATATCATGATCTTCGATATCACTAACCGCTATCATAATGATATACCAAAAGGGGAACCCGATCTGTGGAGTAACATCCTAATATTTGTCAATCCGGTATACAAGTTCTAACCTTTTATTTCCATTATGTTTAATCTAAATAATTGATTAACATGTGGTATCAAGAACTTATGTTGAATACATCAATTATATTTGTTAAGAAAAAAGTTTTGAAGAAAACCCACTTTAAAAATCGGATTTTTATGGATCTAATGTAATTTTTGGATTTTATCGACTAATGACCATTAAGTGAGATTATTAAAATCCAATTTCCATAAATTTAGAGGTCATTTTACTATTAGGTCTTGGGGTGTGACTTAACATCTAGGGTATTAACAATGACATGACATGTTAACCGACATTACATACCACTCCCTCTTTGTGTTAAGGGGTGTTAAAGGAATTATATGTTAACATGCTGTTAAGATAATGTCTTAATTTGTTTTCCTTTTTTACACCTAAACCATTAAAAAAATAAAATTAAGGGGATTAAATCATTTCTTTGATGTAAGGTAAAGAGAAATAGAGAAAAGTAATTGACGTGGCACCTAGGTGATGTCAACAAGAGTTAAAATATACCACAAGGCCTTCTGACGAATTACCATCAAGTGAGATTATTAAAATCTAATTTCCATAAATAAATAATTAAAAGGTAAAGGTTAAAAAAACTTAATTAAAAAAAATAAACTGTCAAAATGGTCCCTAAGGTTTGGTCATTTTTGTCACTTTAGTCCAAAAATCAAACCTTTTGTATCTGGATCCTTGTGGTTTTAATTTTGTTGCAATTTTCATCCAAAATCAAAATCTTGTCAGACTTTTGAGTTACTATCCAGTTTTTTTGTCTTTTTCCCCATTTTAATGAATGGCAAAATGGTCTTATAACATTTTATCATAACAAATTAAAAAAATCTGACCATTTTGTATTTCATTAAAAGTGAGGAAAAGAACAAAAAAACTAGATGTTAATTGAAAAATCTGACCAGATTTTGAATTTGAATAAAAATAACAACAAAATTAAAACCACACAGATCCAAATTAAAAAGATTTAAGTTTTTTTACTAAAGTGACAAAAATGACCAAACTTTAGTAACCATTTATACAATTTACTCTTAAAAAAAGGTTATATGTTACAGAAAACTAATCAAAGGAACAAATTAAGTGAAAAATATATATTTTTTTCTAAAAGTAAACTAATAAGAAAAATGTTTTCTAACAATTAATCGAGATAAACGTTTTTCAGAAGTCAAAATACACAGCAATTTATATGAAGTGTCAATCCACATAGTTTTTGGCGGTATGAATATGGATTCTTCCTTGATAAATCTAGACCACTCTACAACAACAAACAATTAATATAGCACAACCCTAAAAAAAAATTCTTCAAGATCCGGGTCAATTTCTGATGGGTTTTCTAATAAGTTTATGAAAAGAAAAAAAAAAGATACATAAATCTTTAATGGATCTTCTAAGAAGGATTTTGGTGCTTCTATGCAACTTCGTCTGTTTCTTACCTCTTTTCATTGGTCTTCTTATCCTTGGTGTTCTTAAAGGTCAGCTTTTTATTTTGTTTTCTGCTTCTTTGAATCTTTTTAACTTGTGATTATTATTATTTCAGGTTTGATTATTGCCCCAATAGTTTTTGTTATTCTGACTGTTGGGAATTCTGCTATTGTTTTGGGGCTCTGGCCTGCACATGTTGTCTGGGCTTATTTTTGCTTATTCAGGTGCTCTGTTTGATTAATTTTCTTGTTGAATTTGCTTGTTTTCTTGCCATTTGTGTAATTATATTGATGATTATATGGTTGTTGCTTTGGATTGTATGGCAGTAATAAACAACTCTGGGTAGTGACGAAGCTGTTGTTGTTTATATTGGTTACGCCACCGCTCGCTGTTTGGCCTGTTTTTGCTGTTTTGGTTAGCATTGCTGGTAGCATTCTCTATGGCCTTATTGGACCGCTTTTCGGTACTCTTAAAGCTGTTAGTGAAGGAAAAACCAATAAGTTTCTCCATTGTTTTACTGTAAGTAAATTAGAAATTGGTCCCAGGGGCGTATTTGATGAAGTTATCAGCTTATTGTGATAACATGGACAGTTTCTCAACTTATTAGTTTATTAGCTTAATGGGGAGTTGAATATCTGATTAATGTTTAGTTAATATGAAATTTGGTTGTCAGGATGGGACTTGGGATACAATTAAGTGGAGTTTAATATTTGTTAGGGACTTGAAGGATGTATGTTTATATTCGTACTTCTCGGCGACGAATGATTTCCGGAAAAAAGAAACTCCCCCAGAGGGTAAAATTGAAGTTAGGGTGCTTTATGTTCTTATAGCACTCTTTGTTGGGTTGATAGGGGTTGCGGTTGACTTTCCGATGATGACAGTTATTGCAGTCCTTAAAAGCCCGTATATGTTGCTAAGAGGGTGGCAGCGTTTGTTTCAAGATTGTATAGGCCGAGAAGGCCCTTTTTTGGAAAGTATTTGTGTGCCGTTTGCAGGCCTTGCGATCTTATTGTGGCCTTTTGTTGTTGTCGGAGCTATGTTGGCTTCCATGTGGTGCGGCATCGTTCTTGGTTTTTATGCCGGTGTTGTTTCCTATCAGGTCAATCATCATATCGTATCGTTTGACTTTCAAAGTTATCCAAGCATTTTTAACCTTCAAAGTAATAGTTTTGATCTTAAAAGTCAAACTGTAACAGGAGTCATCTGTCTATCTGGGTCTTTGTTATATGGTAGCTATATTGTCGATCTTTGATGAATACGGCAATGATGTTTTGGACATGCCTGAAGGATCTTGCATTCCCAGGTCTAGTTATATCATACCTTAAAATTTAATTAACCTGTCTTCATGGCTAATATTTTCTACATGAGCAGACCTAGTTACCGTAGAAATGCGGGCTTGCTACCCAGTTCATCAACACCTTCAGTCTCAAGACCAGCTTCCTTCAAAAACTCACTCTCTCGGTCTAGTTCTTTCACCACTCCCATGATCGAGTTGAAACCGCTAGTGGTTAGTCACCCGAACCATTTGCATTACACATATATAGGTCGCAATTACGGCCTGTTTCCCCAAAATGGCCTGTATTTATCTTCTATGGTTCAAATTGGTAAAGCTCTACACTTAGCTAAAATAGAAACCGGTCAAATATGTTGACCGGGTTAAACAAATATGACCCAAGTAATAGTTCACTTATCTTTTTTTAAGTTAATAATACACTATTTATTTATGAAAATCTATTAAGTGTACATAAAGGGCCGACGGTTGTTTTGATCTGTTACCCAACCCGCCTATTTTTCCACCTCTTTATAAAATTAATATAATACGCTAAACTTGATCCCGTAAATGGTGTAGTTTCTCAATAGCTTATTTGAAGAATGTCGTCGCCAAGGTGAATATATGGTTTTAGAAGGATTCATAAGTGTTAAAGAGATCGATGATGCAAAATCGGGGAAGGCTACTGGAAGAGTGATTAGTATCGGCCTCCCAGCTTATTGTCTTTTCCAAACACTTTTACGGTCTGCAAGAGCAGATAGTGACGGTATTTTACTAGGTAAAGGAAAAGTCACAAGTTCCAGTGTTGAAAACATGTATTTCTTCAATATTTCGTTGTAATGAAATTTGTTTGCTCTCATTTTGTACTCTAGAGGATAACGTGACGGAGCTAAATACTGAAAACAGGCCAAAAGATATGTTCTATGACTGGTTCTTGAATCCTCTATTGATCATGAAAGACCAGATTAAAGTTCAGAATCTTACTGATTTAGAAGCAGAATACTTGGGCAAACTAGTGCTGTTGGGTGGTGATGTGGAAAAGCTGAGAAACTCGAATATTGGCCCGCCACCAGAATCTGAGCGTAGACGGGCTGAGTTTGATGCATTTGCCCGGAGGTAATAATAACACATGTGGCCTGCGTGGTAGGATAGCTGGTCAAAACTTGTTGAGAGTTGAGACCGAAACGGTCCCTTTTTATACAGGCTAGGTTGACCCAAAATAAACTTTATCTCTTAACTTTTTAATTATCTAAAGACTATAAATCAAAATTTGTTACTTTTTAAAGAGTGCAAATCTCACTGTTTTGACCCGTTCGGCCCTTTAGACCCTTTTGGGTCGAAATCGCCATCTCTACTCAATAAGTTGAATTTTGTGCTAATGAGCGTGTAGTTCTTGTTGAAGACTGCAAGGGATCACAAAGTCAATATCCAGGTATCCGACATACAGAAGGCGTTTTGAGAATAGCATGAAGGCTATATCAGAAGAACTTGACAGGAGGAACACCAGCGAGCATCGGTTGTTATCAGGACCAGGGCCAGATAGCACGGTTTTTTCGAATGTTTAGCAACCTGAGATCTTGTAAATCCAAAACGAGTAAAAGAGGAGGATTAGGAGGCTGAAAGTAGATGTTGAATGTTGTATGATTGCATTTATCTTATTAGTCAGTCTTATTGTATTGAACATGATTTCGAATTAAATACACACGCGAATGCATATTGAGTATGATATTAAGTTTAACATGTATGTATAACCGTCTTCGTATCTACATGTTTTTCAAGACAATGTTATACACTAATAAACCCTTGAGTAAATTACAATTTGTCTTCCTGTGGTTTGGTTCAGATCGTATAATGACTCCCTCCTTTCCAGATCTTGCCTTATGCTTCCCCGACTCCCCGTGCTTGCATTCATAACATTCTGACCCCCTCCGTCAGTCAAACGTTTGTTTGACCGTCCAAAGAGCGAGTAAATGACTATTATACCCTTTTTCAACAGCAGCGCTATGGGTGGTGGGTTTGTGAGAGAGAGAGGGGAGGACGAGGAGAAGATAGAGGGATATGAAAGAGAGAGAGAGAGAGTTCAGAGAGAGAAGGATCTCGTTATTCTTTTTTATATATTTAGTTTTTTAAAATTCTTTTTGTTTTATTTTTTACCTAATGGTAAAAAGTATAATTTGCCCTCAAATGGTGTCCACTTTGAGCAGATTTAATCTTGAAAATAAATTGAGTTTGGGGTAAAGGACAAATCGGGCAAAGGTTTGCAAACATAAAGTAGGTTTTTTTGTAATTATTGAAGAAAAAAATATAATTTGTATTTCAATACAAACATAAAAAACAAGTTTTGTAATTTACTCTTACAACTTTGATATGTGATTATTCCTACATATGAAACGCTTCACCAGTATGTGTGAATTTGATAACCGAATCTTCAATCATAAACTTAAGTTAGTGTTAATTAAGCTTATATAACAAAAAAAGGCATTATCACTTGGTTGGTGGCCCAGGAGGCAAAGCCTCTTTGAAACATCAAGGATTGGGGATCCTGGGTTCAAGCCCACGTAAAGAAATTCGCCATTAAAAAACAAAAAAAAAGCATTAAATACCTTTTCTCTTTACTTTTTGTTGCAATGAAAACGGTGTCGTTGACAGTAGATCATTGTCCTAATCAATTATCAAATAAAAAAAATACTAAATGTTACCGCATTTAGCTCGACACAAGAAATCGACATTGCTTGATGATAAACTTTCCTTGAGTTGCATAAAATGAAGCCATGATTATTGTGTAAGCTTATGATTTAGTAAATCACAATACATCAAAATTAGTAAAAAATAACCGTTAACCAACTTGGATTATTCTTACAACATCATTAATTTCCCTAGCGTTATCGTTAGTGAGAATAACGATGGCGGCCTAAATTAAAAACGAACCACATATTGCTTGGAGTTAATTGGGTCTATTTTATTCTAAAATTGGTTCTTTAGTCGGGCCTTGCAATAAATAAAGTTTTTATTTAGTTTATTTAGAACTAATACATCGATACACATATTCTGTATAAAAGGTTTTTAAAAAATTGATGGGCCCTGCCTGCCTAACCTTAATAGCCTATAGGTCCATAACATTTCTGTGCATTCAACTAATAAGATAAAATGCAATCATACAACATTCAACATCTCCTCTCAGCCTCCTGACAGCTTCTTGGTTACTCGTGTTAGATTTTAAAGATCTCTGGCTGCTAAACATTCGAAAAAACCGTGCTCTCTGGTCCTGGTCCTGATAACGACCGATGCTCGTTGGTGTTCCTCCGGTCAAGTTCTTCTGATATAACCTTCATGCTATTCTCAAAACGCCTTCTGTATGTCGGGTACCTGGATATTGACTTTGTGATCCCTTGCAGTCTTCCACAAGAAATACACACCCATTAGCACAAATTCAACTTATTGAGTAGAGATGGCGATTTCTACCCAAAAGAGTCTAAACGGCCGAACGGGTCAAAACTGGGGGAAGTTGGCAAGTCTCTTAAAAAAGTAACATATATTGATTTTGTGGTCATATTTAATGCATCTTTAGTTTACTAAAAAGTTGAAGAAAAAAGTTTTTTTGGGTCAACCCAGCTTGTATAAAAAGGGCCTGTTTCGGTCTAAACTCTTAACAAATTTTGACCAGCTATAGTACCCGCCAGTCTTGCCACCTTGAAACACCACATGTGTTATTATTAATTTATTACCTCCGAGCCAATGCATCAAACTCAGCCCGTCTACGCTCAGATTCTGGTGGCGGGCCAATATTTGAGCTTCTCAGCTTTTCAGCATCACCACTCAACAGCACTAGTTTGCCCAAGTATTCTGCTTCTGAATCAGTAAGATTCTGAGCTTTAATCTGGTCTTTCATTACCAAAAGAGGATTCAAGAACCAGTCATAGAACATATCTTTTGGCCTGTTCTCAGTATTTATCTCTGTCACGTTATCCTCTAGAATGCAAAATGAAAGCAAACAAATTCCGTTACAACAAAATTTTATAGAAAAAACATTTTTTCATTAACGGAACTCGTGACGTTTTTCTTTACCTAGTAAAATACCGGCACTATCTGCTTTTGCAGACCGTAAAAGTGTTTGGAAAAGACAATAAGCTGGGAGGCCGATACTAATCACTCTTCCAGTAGCCTTCCCGGATTTTGCATCATCGATCTCTTTAACAGTTATAAATCCTTCTAAAACCATATATTCACCTTGTCGACGACATTCTTGAAATAAGCCACTAAGAAACTACACCATTTATTGGATCGAGTTTAGCATATCATACTAATTTTATAAAGAGGTGACAAAATAGGCATGTTGGGTAACAGGTCAAAACAAGGTAACTTAATATGGGTCAAACAGGGTCAACAGGCCGTCGGCCCTTTTTGTACACTTATTAGATTTTCGTAAATAAATAATGTATTACTAACTTAAAAAAAAGATAGTGTACTATATGTGTAATGCAAATAGTTCGAGTGACTAACCACCAATGGTTTCAACGGGATCATGGGAGTGGTGAAAGAACTAGACCGAGATGGTGGGTTTTTGAAGGAAGCTGGTCTTGAGACTGAAGGTGTTGTTATATCAGGTTGCAAGCCCCCATTCTTTCGGTACGTAGGTCTATTCATGTGGAAAATATTAGCCATGAAGCCATGTTATAATATAGAGAGCGGTGAATAGCAATTATACCTGGGAATGCAAGATCCTTCAGGCATGTCCAAAATATCATTGCCGTATTCATCAGATATCGACAATATAGCTATTATATAGCAAAGACCCAGATAGGCAGATGACTCCTGTTACAGTTTTACTTTTAAGATCAAATCTATTACTTTTCATACTGAAAGTCAAAACAATACGATATGATGATTGACCTGATAGGCAACAACACCCGCGTAAAAACCAAGAAAGATGCCAGCCAACATGGGGCCAACATAGCTCCGGCAACAACAAAAGGCCACAATAAGATCGCAAGGCCTGCAAACGGCACACAAATACTTTCCAAAAACGGGCCGTCTCGGCCTATACAATCATGAAACAACGCTGCCACCCTCTTAGCAACATATACGGGCTTTTAAGGGCTGCAATAACTGTCATCACTGGAAAGTCAACCGCATACCCTATCAACCCAACAAAGAGCGCTATCGGAATATAAAGCACCCTAATTTCAATTTTACCCCCTGGAGGAGGGTCTTTTTTCCGGAGATCATCCGTCGCCGAGAAGTATGAATATAAACATACATCCTTTAAGTCCGTAACAAATATTAAACTCCACTTGATTGTATCCCAAGTCCCATCCAGACAACCACATTTCATAACAACATGTGTGCTTCTAAAATGATTATGTGATATTAAGTAACATAAATCAGATATTTAACTTTTATAAGAACGGTTAATAAGCAATCCGAAACTCCCCTAGCAAACTGAGGCCAAGTTCTAGTTTACTTACAGTAAAACAATGGCGAAACTTATCGGTTTTTCCTTCACCAACAGCTTTAACAGTACCGAAAAGCGGTCCTATAAAGCCGTAAACAATGCCGCCAACAATGCTACCCACAACAACAACAGGCCAAAAAGCGAGCGGTGGTGTAACCAGTATAAACACCACCAGCTTCATCACTGGCCCGAGTTGTTTAGCACTGCAATACAATCCAAAACAACAAGCATATAATCATTAATATAATATAATCATCACACATACATAAATGGCAAGAAATCAAGAAAATTAATCAAACAAATCACCTTAAAACACAAAAATAAGTCCAGACAGCATGTGCAGGCCAGAGCCCCATAACAATTGCAGAATTCCCAACAGTCAGAATAATAAAAACTATTGGGGCAATAATGACACCTGAAATATTAATCACAAGTTAAAAAGATTCAAACTTTAAGCTCTTTTTAAGCAGAAAACAAAATAAAAAGCTGACCTTTAAGAACACCAAAGATAAGAAGACCAATGAAAAGAGGTAGGAAACAGATGAAGTTCCATAGAAGCATCAAAATTCCTCTTGTAGGATCCATTGAAGATTTCTGTAATTTTTTTTTCATAAACTTATGATTATTAGGGTTCTGGTATATAATAATTGTTGTTGAAATTTAAGTGGGTGGACTTTAAGACAGTTAAGTAACGGTTTGTGTGATCCAGATTAAGTTAAAAAAAATCCATAATTACACCGCCAAAAACTTTGTTGATAGCGTCATCAATGACGTCACATAAAACAAGTGGCATAAAGCTTTTAACAGCTTCAAGCTTTAAATTTTTAAGAAAAAAACTCATGCTCAGTAAAAACTCTTGTTTGGTTGAAGGAGCTTGAAGCTTTTGGTTAAACGCTCCTACTAGTAGTGTTAGAAGGAGCTACAAACTTTTAGGGAAAAATGATTGTTTTAACCTCTAAATATAATAAACTTTTTAATGTACAAACTTTCTAATGTCTATTTTGGTCATATTATACATTTTATTAAAAGCTACAGCTACTCTGGCAAACACCTAAATATTCTAAAAAGCTACAACTACAACTACCAACTTCTAGCTTGTAGCCACCAGCCACTTTTGTCAAACATACCCTTATTAATCTTGACATCTGAAAAACGTTTTTTTCGAGTAATTAGTAAAAAACCTTTTTCTTAGTAATTTCTTTTTCGAATTTGTTCTTTTAATTAGTTTTGTATAATATTAACCTTTTTAATTACCAATATCAACTAAATTCCTGTTGCAACGTCGCTTTCACATTGTCCCTTTTATCTCCTACGTGGTAGCTTATCTCCACGTGGTGGGTGAGCCCTGCAGATGACTTGTTATGGCCAGTTGTCTGAGTTGTGGGTCAGATATGGGTTTTGCCTAGATCGCAGGAGGCCTGGGACCATATCTCTTAATATGTTTTGTACGGCTCTGTTTTATAAAATTTTTAATTTATATCAAAACATATAAAAAACAAACACATCATAAATCAATATTCGTTTCTTAAAGATAAATATTATATTAAAATTTAAAAAATAAAATATATATATTATTTATAGTTGTGACTAAGGCATAGACTAATCCTCTCACTTTTGGCCTAGTGGTAGGAGACTTGAAGATTTTCCAATAAAGACTCAAGTTTAATATTTCTCACTTGTGTCATATTGGGGTGGATATAACTCTGGGCTTATAGCTCAGTTGTTGGGTAATGATGGTGACAAACCCACCGAAGGGGGTTTGATCCTAAGCCGCACCCCGGTTTTCATCCGATTGTTACTTCAGCGAGCAACTCGTGTGGAGGCAGTACGGTTTCCAGGGGAACGCCGTAACCAAGTGAGAACAACTCAGCACAGGCCCGGTTAAGACAACGTAGTCTGGGTAGATCTTGGCTAGGGCCGCCGGTTTTAGGCGGTGTGACATTGGGTCACTCAAAAAGAAAGTCACCGTTAAAAAAGGCATTGACTAAAAATTCGAAATAAAATATTGAGAATTATAGTTGTGATTTGTGTAGGGAGTTGGGTCTAATCGGTAAAGCTGTTGGAGTTAAAATGTTGCTTCTCTTCGACCATGTAGAGAGGGAGGGTAAGATAATGTTCCTACCCTTGTGCGTTTTGCGCCATATGGCGGTCCAGTCAGCATGTGGGTATTATGAGACATTATCTTAAAACGTGTGTAGTGGTATAATGCCTCTGCAATTATTATCCATTATTATTTTTTGTTTTTTTAATTAAAACTAATGTTTAAAATGGGTGTAGAGACATGACTGGCCAAAGAAACAAGTGAAGGTGTTTTAAAAAGGACGCTACACCATTTTTTTTCAAAAAAAAGTCCCTGGTGTAACAATTCCGATTTTCTCGTTGTTATCTTTATCTTTGTGCTTCTATTGTAATCCGAGATTCGAGTTATAAAGGTTATGTTGATTAATTTAATGTGTATTGTCTCCATTATATCGCATCTAAACGCTTATTGAATCGCATCGCATATCTCATCGCAAATCGCAACGCAATTACTTAGTTGGTTATTGGAATTATGTGGTAATATTAGTTATGTGTTTACATGTTATTTAAGTCTACGTGTATGTTTGGTCAATGGTTACAATCGCTATCGCATCGCCCTCGCACTCTCGAATCACTAAATCGCACTATTATATCAATTATAACACTTAACGCTTTAAGTTAACGCTTAATATAACTAACTAATACGAACCGAATCACCAAACAAACACTTAACGCGAAACAAACGAAGAAAACCCAACTTTTGGGTCAAGTTCGCTCGAACTTGGTGTTACCAAGTTCGGCCGAACTTGACTGGCCCAATTAACCTCTCTCAAACTTCAAGTTCGCTCGAACTTAACCTCGGGGAGATTAAGTTCGGCCGAACTTGGCTATTCTTCCCTCAGATTCTTACAAGTTCGCGAGAACTTGCATGAAATTCATGCAAGTTCGGCCGAACTTGGCTCCACCAGCTCACCTTTTTGCTTTCTCCTATAAATACAAAGCTATGTTCTCTCATTTGAACTTGCTGCAAGTTCGCCCAGAGCTCCCGAAACCCTTCGTTTCTAAGCAAGAATCAAACCGTTTTCAACTTCAATGATGTTCAACAACGTTTTACAAACGTTTACAACGATTTTGGCACAAGACATAGCCTTCGTTTTCATCAAAACTCATTCTTTTACGAAAATCTTCATCTTTTTCTTCCAAAACTTCTGTTCTAAGCTTAGATTTACACAATACGAGTTCGTTTGGTGTTAGCAGAGGCTTCCCAAACACCAGATCTGCAAGATTTGCAGAGGTCGGCTTGTAAGTTATAGATCTGAGAAAAACCTTTGATAAACATTGATTTCTACACAAGATACGGACTTTTAATGATGTTTTGTTCATCTTCTGATATGAAACGAAGCATCTATCATTCAAGATCCCAGATCTGGAAGCACAAGGACGTTTATGCCGGTTTACACAAGCCGGACTAACCCGAACCAACCCGAGTTCGCCCGGATTAGCCCACGCTTTTGTAAAATGGCTAAAACTGCTCTAAAAGACCTCTCTGACCCAAGTTTGCTCAGTAGCACAGGGTTGGAGGGATGAACACTCGATTTTCCTCAACAAACGACGCGAAAACGCAAGATTTTAGACCCAAAAACATCAAGTTCGCTCAAGAATCCCCAGCTCATTGGTCATGTTCGACCGAACTTGCACCCTTATGGGTCAAGTTCGACCGAACTTAGGTCAATTTCTCCAAGTTTCTTACAAGTTCGCTCGGACTTGTCTAGTTTTTTAGGAAACTAAACAAGTTCGCCCGAACTTGTCATCTCAGTAAGGAATTCTTACAAGTTCGCCCGAACTTGACAAGTTTCTCAAAGAAACTCATCAAGTTCGACCGAACTTGACTCTAAACCCACAAAATTCATACAAGTTCGCTCGAACTTGCGTGTTTACACACAAGTTCGCCCGAACTTGGCTACTGCCCAACCAAGACTTAACCGTTTCAGCTTTTCGGAGACTGATGCACTTCCGTTCGCGTATGCAGGCTGATCCGGCGCTCTTCTCAACTCCTTGGTCCTGAACTCTCACCTAAACGCACCCACAATGAGTATACCTGACCCATTTTCGCTTTAACGCACTTTTTGGGTGTTATATACGTTCCTATATCAAAATCACATCACAAAATCAAACTGTTTATCACACGCGAATAATTTGATTATATATGCTCAATGCGTGATACTAGAAACATGTGACTAGGACTTATTTCGTTAACTTGCCTCCTTAGCTAGTATGGTACTATAGTGTGGCTTACACCCGACGGGGTCTAGTTAGGATGGTCACGCAAGCCTTCTCACGGTAGTTAGCATGAGAAATAAGCTTATGTTAATCTGTGTGAAATGTTTCGGTGTATCATGATATGTAGTTAGACTATCTCACGAACGGGTTCTTTATTATGCTAGTATTACAAAACTTGTATGCTCACCTTTACTTAATTGTATTGACTTGTATTTTGACGTATGTAACAGGTTGAGGATTTTAGCTATGGATGCTTAGATGTTGCATGCTTAGCGTAGTTTAGTTTTGTCTTTATTTTGTTTAGTTCCAAGTGTAATAAATCTAGGGGATATCGAACCTGGTTGCGTTTTATGATAAATCTCCATTTTGTAATAATTGTTTAAATGTTACATTGAATAGTATGGGATATTAAGCAGGTTGTGATATGTTAAATGATTGTTATGGAACATCTCGTGAAATCAATCTGGTCGCCTAGTGCCACTAACCCCGATGTTTCCGCCATCTGTTTGGGTGTGACAGATTGGTATCAGAGCTAATTCCTTAGGATAATAGGTAGAATTGCCATGTTTGACATAGTAGCATGTTTAAGTACCCGATTGACCTATTGTAACATTTGTCGAAAAACGGGTTCTAAAACCCGCACCATTTTTTTTATCAAGTTTATATTATGGTCCTTTCGTTACAAATTTACGTTAATCATTTCAGAGATTCGTTATACTAATAATATGAATAAAGATAATAATAAAAATAATATATATATATATATATATATATAATAGTTATACAAAAAAATAAAAAAAATCGAAAGGGGTAGACCGCGGGAATCGAACCCGGGTCTCACCCCTAACCAAACACACTTCACACCACTCCGCCACACACATTTATCTGTTTAAATTCTAAACTAAACAATATTAATATAAGATCTCGAAATTTAAATTCTGAACAACCGCCTTGTAACAGTCGAGCTTGAAATCAGGGAACAATCAAGCCTCCGTCTTCTTTGCGATCAAAAGACTAAAACCGCTTTTCAATCGAGTAATCAGACTCAATCATGGAGTCCATAACGATCGATCTCAATCCCGGAAATCAAGTCGGCTGAAAACTTGTGAAACCGAAAATTCCTATGATTGAAAATACACTATATATATCGATGCTTCACACCTCAATATCTCGCTCATTTCTTCCGAAGTTCCACTCTAAATTCTCTGATCAAAATCTTTGTCGTCGGAAACACCTGCATTCGCCGGAATTTGTCGCCGGAATTCGGAACAGAAATCGGTGATTTACTGGTTACTCTATAAACACCCGTCGTTTCACCACAAAAGAATCCGCTCATTCCCTCAAAACTCTCTCTGGATCAACACTTTAAACTCTCTGAACTTGATGTTGTGTATAAAGTCGCCGGAGTTGTCTGCACATTACCGGAATTCAACCGGAACTTCCATAACATTCTTGATCGGTATATTCATCTTACACTCTTTTAAATTCAGTCGTATAATATCCTAATGATAAACAAAATTTGTGAATTAACAGTCGGGTTTATGTTTCTGGGTTATAACTATGTTGAAGAAGATGAAGTCGTATTGCGTATATTTAAATTTTTAAAACCAGATTATAACCGGGTTAGACACACAGTCCAGTGGTGGACTGTGTGCAGTCATAACATGAAGGATCTGGGTTCGATTCGTGCACTTAATCAGTTTCCTGTGATAAATCTCAAATTTTTTTAAGACTCCAGAACACCTTCTAGTTAGTATTTAAGTATAATAAAAATCATAATATAAACGGGTTAGAAACCCAGCCCAGTTGGTTGGGCTGGGTGCAACACAACACTGGGAACGCGGGTTCGAGTCCAGGCTCTCACACCGGTTCGACAGTTTAAATCCTTTTTAAAAGTTGAATAATTTCTGAATAATCTAAATAGTATATAAATATAATTAAAATCAGAAATATTTCGGGTTAGACACGTAGCTCAGTTGGTAGAGCTGCGTGCACGTATACGAGAGGTCCCGAGTTCGAACCTCACTCAGCGCATATAAAAACACAGTCCGACCGGTCAACGGTCAACGGTCAAAAAGTCAACCTTTTTATTTCTTTTTATTTATTTATTTAATTGGAAAATTATTTAAAAATACTTAAAAATAAGATTATTAAAGTTAGAAAATTTCATTAAACTCACAAAAATAAATCTAACAATCCCACTAAGAGCACTAATTAAAAATATTAATCTCAAATAAAATTTATTTATTTACCGAATCATTTCGTTATTATTTAGGTTAGTTTTTCCCTCGTCGGTTGAATCATAATATTCGTGCGCATTCATCGTCATCAAGGAACGCACCCACACTGAGTGAATCCTTACAAATTCCCCTTTTTTTTATTCATGTTTTGGGGTGTATCATGTGTCGCTTTAATTATTTCGTTTTTCAAACTTGTGCTATTACCATTATATGACCTAAACTTATGATGTAAATATTGTTTGTTGTGATGCGTGTTTACATTTTGTCAAGTTGCGTGCAAATCATTCATTAGGCCCATCAGTTCCTCGTGGGAGACGAGTTGAACATCGCGTGCCTCATTAGATCGGCTCCGTTTGATTGAGCCTTGATCTCATTGTTCATCATTTGGTGTGTGTGCTTGTGCTATTATGTGTTTTGTGATTAAATTTACATTTACGTTTACTCATATGTGGTTACGCACCTTTTATAACCAATATAATAAATTCGTTCAAATGTTTTTCATAAGATTCACTCGCCAACTTTTGTTGACCCCAAAAAAACCTATTTTTACACATGATACAGGTGATCCAGTTGAGAAAGGAAACACGTAGGATGGCCTAGAAGAATAAACAAGTTAATGCTTTGGAATGGACATTTAGTTTAGTTTCCCTTTGTAATTGTATGATTTTTGTTTAATACTTTAGTTTGTAATGAAAGTGTATTTGAACATGTTATGCTTGTATGTCTATTGTAACTTCTTCTTTAAAGAGAAATAATAAATATGAAACTTTATAGTAAATATCATGAGCTTTGATGAAAACCCAATCATGCCCCGACTACCATTTCCGCTGCGGGTCAGGGTGTGACACCTATCTTTAACTTAAATGTTAAACTACTTGCCATAAATGCTTAAATGTGCCTTTCCTAAGGCTAATACAATAATACACACTTGGAAACGCTTGTATCTCACCAACGAGTGATCAAGTCGAGAATAGGTGTGAAAACCGAGAACTCTCGATGAGATCATTCACTCCGCGCATTCTCTCCCACGAGATATCTTCGTTGAGTTAGGAGTGACATCCAAACCTCGACGAACATCTCCCTTTCTATCTAGTGGAACGCCCGATGTGATCGGTGAGCGTGGCCACAACTAGGACTGATGTTGTTAAGTTAGGGGTGAAACCCACATCTAATAACTAATTCCGTGCTTCGATTTTCAATCTCACCAAAGTCTCGGTTATGCCGATGGTTTGGAACACGTATTAACTGGAAGGGTAAACGTCGTTAGCCGCTTGCGGTGAGAACGTTTATCTATTAGGCCAAAGCGTGGGTCCGAATGCAAAGGGTAGTCGAACCACTTTGGGTAGTCAAAAGTCTCAAAACCCCAAACACTCCCAATTGATTTAAGCATACATCGTCGATTTACGCATCATCGAGTTTATTACTATTTATGTGTTTAAAAATTTGAGAATTTTCGCTTATTTCGATTTCTCGCTTTATTTATTTCTCGCATTATCGATATCTCGCTTTATCGCTTTACGTTCCCTAAACGCATGCACTACTCGCACAACTCTCGCAATCTAAAATGCTAATTAATACACCACCCAAACTAAGACGCTCATCTCTTTTATACGTATGGATTCATAGGTGGTATTATCTCGCTTATAACTCGCATCTCATACCGCGCTACGCATTGTTTCTATTAGAAAATGAATACGTACAAAATATTTGCTTACGTGCCTAGGTGATTATGTGCTTACGTGCTTATGCGCTTACGTGATTATGTAATTATGTGGATACGTGCTTATGTGTTTTTTTGTGCCTTGTATGAATAATTATAATAAATATTTTAAACATAACTCTATTATAATCGAATCTCATCTAATCTAAATCCTTTATGTAGATGTCGTCACTCGGATCCCATACTCGCTGTACTGCTCAGCGCCACAGCGACAACAAGCGCATCACTTCACTAGTCGCCAAGGGAGTGGCAAAAGTCATCCCGCAAATCGTCTCAGAAATCCATGCTGTGAGCAGTAACTCGTCAGTTGACTCGAAAGCTGAGAACCCCAAGTCACGGTTCAGCTTCAAAAATTTCAAGGCTTGTGCACCTCTCGCCTTCACGGGCAACGATGGACCGACAACTGTGTTCCATTGGTTTGACCCCATCGAGGTCACCTTAGGCAAAGTGGATGTCCCGATGACCTCCGCACAGTGAACGCTACCGGAGTCTTCCAGTCCCGTGCTCTTGACTAGTGGACCGTTGAAAGGAATAGGCGCGGTAATGATGAAACCTACAGTCTATCTTGGGAGGAACTCAAGGAAGTGATGTTGAATGAGTTTTGTCCTCCGTACGAAATGCAAAAGCTCGAGAATGAGTTTTGGGGAATCAAACAGGATTGTCCCGACAATGCTGGATTCACTGCTCGGTTTAAGATTTTGAGCATCATCTGTCCCAGCCAGGTTGATACGACTGAGAAAGCTATCAACAAGTACATCCATGGTTTACCCGAGTGTGTCGCAAATTTTGTGAAAGTTGCTCGTACTACAACCATCGAGGAAACCTTCATGCTCGCCGCTGAGATCAATGATCAGCGAGTCCAAGATGGGTATTTCAAGAATCATGCGAAAGTTGCCAATCAAGCTATCGTCGAACCAACTGCTGCTACGGAACCACCAAGCGACCCGAAGGGAAAGCGTCAGGGACGCAAGAGAGGAAACCCGAGTAAGAACTATGCTCTCGTCGCTCCAGCAAACCCGCAGCCGCTTCAGTCAACCAGCCCGAACGCACCTCCAGCTAAGCGTGCGTACACCGGTCCTCACCCACTGTGCCCTAAGTGCACTTATCATCACGTGGTGGGTGGAAACTGCCGTTTCTGCACAAACTGCAACATCTATGGCCACTTTATTGTGAGTTGTCGTACCGGCCCGCGTCAGCCAACTCCTCAGGCTCCAGCAGCTCCAGCTTTACCCGCTCCTCCTTAAGCCAATCAGCAGCAAGCTCCAAAAGCACGTGTGTGCTATGTGTGTGGTGATCCGAATCATTTCGCCAATGTCTGATCGAATCGTCCTGTCAAGCAAGAGCAGCCAGCACCGCAGCCTCAGCAGTAGCCTCAGCCACAGCAGCAGCAGCAACCACAAGCTGCGCGTGGCAGAGCCTTCAATCTCAACCACCGCCAGGCTCAGAATGACAACAATGTTGTCAATGGTACGTTTCTCGTTAATAGTATTTATGTTTCATGTTTATTTGATACTGGTGCCGATAATTGTTTTGTATCGTTAGAATTCGAAAAAGGGTTTAAAATGTAAGCGCGCTAAACTCCCAAAGACTTTCGATGTGGAAGTCGCCACCGGAAGAACCGTTACCGTCAATTCCGTCCTACGTGGTTGTTCTCTCGATCTCAACAACCATGTCTTCTCGATCAATCTCATACTTATGCAGTTAGGTAGCTTCGATATCATAGTAGGCATGGATTTTCTTCGTGAGAATCATGTTGAAGTTGTATGTTTCAATAAAATGATTCACTCCCCCCTTCCTAATGGTGATCAACTTCATGTCTATGGTGAAACTCCCTCAAAGAAGTTGATGCTTTTGTCATGTACTCGAGCACACAAATGCTTGCAAAAGTGATGTGTTGCTTTCCTCGCCCACATTGTGAACCCGGAGAAAGAAAAGAAGACTTATAAAGATGTTCCCGTTGTTTGTGAATTTCCTAAAGTCTTTCCCGACGATTTACCTGGTTTACCCCCTACTCGAGATGTTGAATTCCGTATCGATTTAGTTCCCGGAGCTACTCCCGTTGCTAAAGCTCCTTATCGTCTCGCACCATCTAAAATGCGCTAGCTATCAAGCCAACTTCAAGAGCTTCTTGATAAAGGCTTCATACGCCCGAGCACTTCGCCATGAGGCGCTCCTGTCCTTTTCGTGAAAAAGAAGGACGGATCATTCCGTATGTGCATCGATTATCGTGAACTTAACAAACTCACGATAAAGAACCGCTACCCGCTTCCTCGTATCAACAACTTATTTGATCAGCTTCAAGGTGCTACTTGTTTTTCCAAGATCGATCTTCGTTCCGATTATCATCTGTTACGCGTATTGGAAGAAGACATTCCGAAAACTGCTTTTCGTACTTGCTATGGCCATTTCGAATTCTTGGTCATGCCTTTCGGTCTTACCAATGCACCCGCGGTTTTCATGGATTTGATGAACCATGTGTGTAAAGCTTTCTTAGATTGTTTCGTCATTGTTTTCATCGATGATATCCTGATCTGTTCGAAGTCGAGAGACGAGTACGCGCATCATCTCCGTTTAGTCCTCGAACTTCTTCCAGAAAATCACCTTTATGCTAAGTTCTCCAAATGTGAATTATGGCTCGAAGAAGTCCAATTTCTCGGCCACATCGTTAATAGTCGAGGAATTCACGTCGACCCTGCAAAGATTGAAGCCGTCAAGAGTTGGATTATAGCGAAGAATGCCTCCGAAATCCATTCATTTCTTGGATTGGCGGGTTATTACCGTCGATTTATCGCCGACTTTTCGAAAATCGTCGTTCCGCTTACCGCTTTAACTCATAAAGATAAACCTTTTGTTTGGGATTCTAAGCAAGAGGAAGCCTTTCAAACTCTCATGCGTATGCTATGCAATGCTCCCGTTCTCGCTTTACCCGACGGAAACGACGATTTCATTGTTTATTGTGATGCCTCTAATCTTGGTCTTGGTTGTGTTCTCATGCAACGAGACAAGGTTATCGCGTATGCATCTCGACAACTCAAGATCCACGAGAAGAACTACACTACCCACGATCTCGAACTCGGTGCAGTTGTTTTTGCATTAAAGATATGGCGACACTACCTTTACGGTACAAAGAGTCTTCACCGACCATAAGAGCTTACAACATATCTTTAATAAAAAAGAACTAAACATGCGACAACATCGATGGGTTGAACTTCTCAACGATTACGATTGCGAGATACGCTACCATCCCGGCAAAGCAAAGGTCGTCGCCGATGCTCTAAGTCGACGAAGCTATGTGTATAGTGTTCGTGACTCTCAAGCTTTGAATGATCTCGAAATCATGATTCCTCCGTCAATTTGCTTGCTTTAACGAGAATACTTTGGAAGAAGAAATGAAATGTGGTGCCGAAACTCAGCTCGTATCTAAGCCTAATGGTATTTATTACTATCTCAATCGCATTTGGATTCCCAGTCGTGATAATATTCAAAAGTTGCTAATGACCGAAGCTTATAAATCTCGATACTCCATTTATCCCGGTGCCGACAAGATGTACCAGGACCTTCGTCCTAAGTATTGGTGGCCGGGCATGAAAAAGGATATCGCCTTGTACGTCTCAAAGTGCTTGACTTGTTCGAAAGTTAAAGCCGAACATCAAGGGTCCTCTGGCTTACTCGAACAACCCGAAATCCCGATGTAGAAGTGGGAGAGTATAGCTATGGACTTCATTACCAAACTTCCCCGCACTTCATCCGGTCATGATAGCATTTGGGTCATCGTTGATCGTCTTACTAAATTCGCGCACTTTATTGCTATACAAGAAGATTTTAAGGTCAAACGATTAGCCCGAATCTATACCGACGAAGTTATATATCGACACGGGACGCCTCGTGACATCATATCTGACCGAGACGGTCGTTTTACCTCGCATCTCTGGGAGACCTTTCAATCCGCTCTCGGTACTACGCTTAATCTACGTACTGTTTTTCACCCCCAAACGGACGGTCAGACTGAGCGCACGATCCGCACCCTCGAAGACATGCTTCGTGCGTGCATCATAGATTTCAGTGGTAACTGGGATACGCATTTACCTTTAATCGAATTCTCGTACAATAATAGATATCATACCAGCATTCAAATGGCTCCTTTTGAGGCACTGTATGGAAGAAAATGTCGATCGCCTATTGCATGGCACGAGATCGGAGAAGCACAAATCACCGGTCCCGAGCTGATTCAAGAAACGACGGACAAGATCCTCCAAAGCAGAGACAATCTCTTGAAAGCTCGAAGTCGTCAAAAGAGTTACGCCGACAAACGACGCAAGCCCCTGCAATTCGAAGTGGGAGATCATGTACTCCTAAAGGTCGCACCTTGGAAGGGAGTGGTCCGCTTCAGAAAGAAAGGAAAGCTAGCGCCACGATACGTAGGACCCTTTAAGATTCTGGAAAGGATCAGCAAAGTGGCTTACCGACTCGAACTGCCAGAGGAACTTAATAACGTACATCCGACTTTCCACGTGTCTAACCTCAAAAAGTGCCTACCCGAAGAAAATCTGCATGTCCCTCTCGAAGATCTGCAAATTAATGGAACGCTCCATTTCGTAGAAAAACCCGTTGAAATCATGGATCGGGAAACCAAGAAACTCCGACGCTCTCGCACACCTATCGTGAAGGTCCGATGGGAAGGCAAACGCGGCGCAGAGTTCACTTGGGAACTCGAAAGTGATATGAAAACGAAATATCCGCATCTCTTTGTTACGACCACTGCTTAATTTAGGGACGAAATTCCCTAAAGTAGGGGAGACTGTGACAACTCCGATTTTCTCGTTGTTATCTTTATCGCTGTGCTTCTATTGTCATATGAGATTCGAGTTATAAAGGTTATGTTGATTAATTTAATGTGTATTATCTCCATTATATCGCATCTAAACGTTTATTGAATCGCATCGCATATCTCATCGCAAATCGCAACGCAATTACTTAGTTGGTTATTGGAATTATGTGGTAATATTAGTTATATGTTTACATGTTATTTAAGTCTACGTGTATGTTTGGTCAATGGTTACAATCGTTATCGCATCGCCCTCGCACTCTCGAATCACTAAATCGCACTATTATATCAATTATAACACTTAACGCTTTAAGTTAATGCTTAATATAACTAACTAATACGAACCGAATCACCAAAACAAACACTAAACAAACGAAGAAAACCCAACTTTTGGGTCAAGTTCGCTCGAACTTGGTGTTACCAAGTTCGGCCGAACTTGACTAGCCCAATTAACCTCTCTCAAACTTCAAGTTCGCTCGAACTTCACCTCAGGGAAGTCAAGTTCGACCGAACTTGGCTATTCTTCCCTCAGATTCTTACAAGTTCGCGCGAACTTGCATGAAATTCATGCAAGTTCGGCCGAACTTGGCTCCACCAGCTCACCTTTTTGCTTTCTCCTATAAATACCAAGCTTTGTTCTCTAATTTTAACTTGCTGCAAGTTCGCCCAGAGCTCCCGAAACCCGAAACTCTCCGTTTCTAAGTAAGAATCAAACCTATTTCAACTTCAATGATGTTCAACAACGTTTTACAAACGTTTACAACGATTTTGGCACAAGGCATAGCCTTCGTTTTCATCAAAACTCATTCTTTTACGAAAGTCTTCATCTTTTTCTTCCAAAACTTCTGTTTTAAGCTTAGATTTACACAATACGAGTTCGTTTGGTGTTAGCAGAGGCTTCCCAAACACCAGATCTGCAAGATCTCGGCTTGTAAGTTATAGATCTGAGAAAAACTTTGATAAACATTGATTTCTACACAAGATACGGACTTTTGATGATGTTTTGTTCATCTTCTGATATGAAACGAAGCATCTATCATTCAAGATCCCAGATCTGGAAGCACAGGGACGTTTATGTCGATTTACACAAGCAGGACTAACCTGAACGAACTCCGAGTTCGCCCGGATTAGCCCACGCTTTTTTAAAACGGCTAAAACTGCTCTAAAAGACCTCTCTGACCCAAGTTTGCTCAGTAGCACAGGGTTGGAGGGATGAACACTCGATTTTCCTCAACAAACGACGCGAAAACGCAAGATTTTGGACCCAAAAACATCAAGTTCGCTCAAAAATCCCCAGCTCACTGTCAAGTTCGACCGAACTTGCACCCTTATGGGTCAAGTTCGACCGAACTTAGGTCAATTTCTCCAAGTTTCTTACAAGTTCGCTCTGACTTGTCAAGTTTCTTAGGAAACTAAACAAGTTCGCCCGAACTTGTCATCTCAGTAAGGAATTCTTACAAGTTCGTCCGAACTTGACAAGTTTCTCAAAGAAACTCATCAAGTTCGACCGAACTTGACTCTAAACCTACCAAATTCATACAAGTTCGCTCGAACCTGCGTGTTTACACACAAGTTCGCCCGAACTTGGCTACTGCCCAACCAAGACTTAACCGTTTCAGCTTTTCGGAGACTGATGCACTTCCGTTCACGTATGCAGGCTGATCTGGCGCTCTTCTCAACTCCTCGCAGATCCCGAACTCTCACCTAAACGCACCCACAGTGAGTATACCTGACCCATTTTCGCTTTAACGCACTTTTTGGGTGTTACATACGTTCCTATACCAAAATCACATCACAAAATCAAACTGTTTATCACACGCGAATAATCTGATTATATATGCTCAATACGTGATACTAGAAACATGTGACTAGGACTTATTTTCGTTAACTTGTCTCCTTAGCTAGTATGGTACTATAGTGTGGCTTACACCCGACGGGGTTTAGTTTGGATGGTCGCGCAAGCCTTCTCACGGTAGTTAGCATGAGAAATAAGTCTATGTTAATCTGTGTGAAATGTTTCGGTGTATCATGATATTTAGTTAGACTATCTGCGAACGGTTTCTTTATTATGCTAGTATTACAAAACTCGTATGCTCACCTTTACTTAATTGTATTGACTTGTATTTTAACGTATGTAACAGGTTGAGGATTTAGCTATGGATGCTTGGATGTTGCATGCTTAGCGTAGTTTAGTTTTGTCTTATTTTGTTTAGTTCCAAATGTAATAAATCTAGGGGATATCGAACCTGGTTGAGTTTTATGAGAAATCTCCGTTTTGTAATAATTGTTTAAATGTTACGTTGAATAGTATGGGATATTAAGCAGGTTGTGATATGTTAAATGATTGTTATGGAAAATCTCGTGAAATCAATCTGGTCGCCTAGTGCCACTAACCCCGATGTTTCCGCCATTGGTTGGGGTGTGACACCTAGGGACGGTTACGAGGCGTGTTTGGGCCTTTTTTAAGGTAAAAACGCTAAAAAATCCCACTACGGGTAATCTTAAGGTAAAGGATTCGAGTCTCGTCAAATCGTATTAAATGTAAGTTAAGGACTTTAAAAAGAATTAAGAAATTTTATTCTTGTCGTTCAGTCCCTCCTTTTGTTGACCTTAGTTTGTCTTGAGATCAACTCATGATTAAAAGATGATACTCAAATCCTCATATTAACTTTCATGATAAAGATTAAGGGAACTCGAAACGCAAACATATAATATGGCTCATAATTATTAAAATAATAATTTAGGTTATTATGTATTTAAAACTGATGTATTTTTTTAACAGCGACATTTACTCTATTTTATTCACCAATAATTCTAAAAATTCCACTCTTGCATATGATTGAACCCAAGACCTCTCTCTTAAGAGGCATATGTCTATCTCTACCAAGTGGGTGTGGGCTAAGACTGGCAATTTTGACACGAACACGATAACACGACACGAACCTACAAAAAGTTATCATGTTTCGTGTTTGACCTTAACAAGTTTCATGTCTAAAACAGGTCGATATGATAAGACCTTAACAGGTTTCGTGTCTAAAAAGGTAAAAATCTGTTAACCTGTTAAGACCCATTAAGTACATGTTAATAATTAAAAATTAAAAAATATTATATGTTGGTGTGGACATGGGGTCATCAGTCGTGGGACCGGGATGAGCATAAACACACAGAGTTCTTTTTCCACAGTCCAAATCCTAATTTTTAAATCTCTCTCACAAACACCACCATTCCTAATTCGGTTCACATCCTCCCCAACTCAGTCGTGTTCGTTTAATCTGTTTCTTAACATGTTTGTGTTTCAAAAAACTGACACGATAAGACTTCGTGTCGTGTTTCTGTTTACGTGTTTCGGGTTCGTGTTTTAACATATCAGGTTGACCTGTTATGCCAGCCCTAGTTTAGGCTAGCCCCACACATTGTCTTAAGAGGCATGTGTCTGTCTTCACCAAGTAGATGAGTGCTAGCCTCATATTTGCATGCATTTAAATTTAACTATTGAAGTCGAATGATTCCATAGTAGTTGCTCTCATGAAACGCTTTAGCCATTAGTCTATACGTTATTTATTTATTTTAAAGTTGCTCTTGTGAAACGCTTTAGCCATCAGTCTATATGTTATTTATTTAATTTATTTTAGTAATGAAATTTTGTAATTCATCAGTTACAACCAAAATATACGGAAACCAGATCTTACGATCCTATACAAGACATGCTTGCAAAGATCCTATAGAGTATCAAAATGTTTATGTTACACATGATTGTCAGAGCATTAGATCTTAAGATGAAGATCATGTGTC
Source organism: Scalesia atractyloides (assembly GCA_947069175.1). NCBI lineage: Eukaryota > Viridiplantae > Streptophyta > Magnoliopsida > Asterales > Asteraceae > Scalesia > Scalesia atractyloides. Next base: position 79,930,716 of record CAMTDV010000010.1, read on the forward strand.
ACAAGTAGTGTAAAAAATTGGAAATATCTTATAGTAATTGTTGTTATTTGATCTACGTTTGTGCAAAAAAAAATTGGCCTAATTCGCCCTGAATCAAAAAGTTCTCGCGATTCTCACAACTGGTGATGATTTTCATTTTAACACATATACACACACAAAGTGTCATTTGATAACTATCTATCTAAGTAACTTATCGATTTTTTTGGCATTCTAGCTTTAACTCTTGGAGAAAAGATCAAGATCCAGGCATTAGGTATATTTGTATTTATTAGCGCAGTATAAAAGTAGGAGTGATGTAATCTTTAATGTTAAAAAAATTATCGTTTTTTACTAAAAATATCATAAAACATCTCAAACACATACGACAAGTGCCATTTGAAAAATTGAATATATCAAAAATAGAAATTCATCACGTATCACTTGAGGCGGAAGCGTAGAAAAATATCTCTAACAAACTTTTATGGAAAACTAATAAAGAAGATTTATGTCCTGTTTTTTATATGTTATAAGTATATGTGTATGTAGTTTGACTTCGTACTGATTGTATAATAAATAATTATATATGTATATTCATAAAAGTCTTTTAAAAAAAATCGAATACCCGGTTACGTAAAATACAATGGATATAACGTACAACATAATGAGTATCAATTGGGAGTAGACTAAAACACAATTGACAGTAGATAAAACATACAATAGAAAAAAAAATATACTAAAAACACAATAAAAAACAGACTAAAATACATGAACAACATAACAAAAACACAATGTACAACAAACTAAACAAATAGATAACTGACTAAACACAATAATCATAACCTATAATACACTGTATAGAAAACTCATGCAGTTGAAAAACACAATAATCAAAATCAATAACACAGTGTATAGAAAACCCAAATATGACATCATCTTAATTGTGTCTTACATTGTGTTATATGTTCTCATAATAAAAACAAAATGGACATAACCCAAAATGACATTTGTTATAGCATCTGATAATAACATAACGTATAGAAACCCTAGTAAAAAAAGTAATGACCATAACCCAATTAAAAAACACAAGAGTAAACTTCCGTTTTGCTCCCTGTGGTTTGGTTACTTTAACGGTTTTGCCCCAATCCTTTAAAAATAGTCATTTTCATCCAATAGTTTACTATGTTTTTTCCATTTTGCTCCCTAACACTAACTGCATCTAAATTGTTTGTTAACTGTAAGGGTATTTTGGTAACTTCAAGTATAAAACTAAGGGTATTTTAGTAAAGTAAAGATTTTATATTATAAATAATAAAATATTATATATACACATAAAAAACACATTCTGTAATCTCTCATGTCTCTCTATACTCTTTCTCTCTAGCTTCTCTTCTCCATCTCAACAAGCACAACCACCAACATCATCAGTCACTACTCCCACCCATTCCAAACGACCGTCGTCCACCACCACCACAACCACCACTCCCAGCCACTCCAAACGATCGCCGACCACCACAACCACCAACATCATCAGCCACCACTCCACCCACTCCAAACGACCGCCGACCACCACAACCACCCACTCCCACCCAGTTTCTGGCGTTTCAAAGCCTTAAAAGTCGTGGTGGCTTTAGGTGATTCTGGGTAAAAGGGGGTCAGATGTGGTTTTGGCGGCTGAACCCTATATCTGCTTAGGGTTCAAGCCAAGGTAGATTTAGTTGTGGGTGTTTTCAATTTTGCAGGTGGCGGCGAGTTGTAGTGTGATTCGGGGTTTGTGTCGGTGAGAAAAGGAGAAACAGAGTGGTGATGGTGGCAAGCTGTGATGGCATGTGTGGTGGTTTTGGCCGGCTGGAATACTAGATCTGCTTAATCTTTAAGCCAAATTGTGGTGCCTAGGGTTAAGATAGGTTTGGTTGTCGGTGGTTACAATTTTGCAGGTGGTGGTGGTAGGATTTTGAGGGTGGCAGTGGTAAGGTTGAGGGTTTGTGGCGGTAGGAAAGGGAGAAAGAGAATAGTAGTGATTGAAGGCTAGAACAGGTTGTACGGGAGAAGGGTGGATGATGGTGATGGCAGGTGGTGGTCGCCGGTTGGTACGGTGGCGATGGTCGGATGGTGTGGTGGTGGCGGGTGGAGATGATGGTTATATTGGTAGAGAGAACTAGGATAAGAGGGGTTTTATATATTTTTTAATTTAATATCAAACGTATTTAAGGAATTTATAAATAATTAATAGAGTAAACTTCCGTTTTGCTCTCTGTGGTTTGGTCGTTTTAACGGTTTTGACCAAATACTTTAAAAATAGTCATTTTACTCCCTAATGTTTCGGTTTTATCGCTAGTTTGCTCCACGACCTTAACTTCATCCATATTGTATGTTAATTGAAAGGGTACTTTTTTGTAATTATAAGAATCAAATAAGGGTATTTTTGGTAATTTTAATATTTCTTTATATATACATAACACATACCAACAGTGTCTCTCCCCCCTCCTCTCTTTCTTCTCCATCACGAACCACCACCATCACCCGACCACCACCACCTTCAACCTTCACTCCCGACACCCCTCACCCATACAACAACCCCCAACATCGAATCGCAACCTTCTCTCTCTACACCCACAGATTCATGTTCGTCTACAAGCAGAGCTTTTCATAGCTAATTACAGCTAAAGCCCTAATCGCAAGAAGGGTTACGACGGCTAGGTTTTTCATAACTAATTACAGGTATGAAGTTGTAGTGCTCACAGATCTGAAGTCAGAGATAAGAGGTTGTCTAAAAATTGGTTTTCAAAAAGGGGGTGATTATTTTAAGGTATTTGTGGTGGTGGGTGTTTAGTGATGGTGGTTATCAGGTGATAGAGGTGTAATGGTACTTCCGTCTACATCTGATTTGATATAGTTCCTTGATGGTTGTGGTATGACCAGTAACTGTCATACGCCAAAAATCAGGGCAAGTTGGTTTCCGATCCAGTTGTTCCAAAAGGCTGCTCATTTCTGTTTTTGCGATTAAAACAAATACACTCTAAAGGGATTTTTTGGTTTGATTTAATTGTTGGTGCAGACACCATATTCAAGAAATTCAAAACATCGCTGGTTGTCTTTTATTGGGGTTTATCAGAGAATTATAAAAAAAAATGATATGTATTAAGAAATTCAAGACAATGTTGGAGATTTTTATTTGTGGTTTTTGATCTTCAGTTACGAAATTTTTTATTTACAGGTGATTATTAATGGTGTTTTCCATATGAAGATTGCAGAGGACGATGATGCTGTTACAAAGCATCAAAGGTCTCAAAATCTTGGAAAATTCATTGTATTTAACTATTATATATAAATTAAAACTATCTTCAATTATTGTTTTTGAACCCACGAAGGGGAGGAGGTGGTGGTGGTGGTCCGCAGGTGATGTGGGCGGTGGTTGGCAGGTGGTGTGATTGGATGGTAAATATTAGGTAGAGAGAGAAAATAATGAAGGGAAAGAGAGTGATCAAAATAAATATATGTATAATTGATAATTGGATTTAAGAATTAAAATCTTATTTATAAATTTACCAAAATACTTTTTTAGTTAACAATGAATTTGGATGGCGTTAGGGGCGGAGAGTGAAATAGAGATAATCTTCATAGATCAAGGAGTAAAATGACTATTTTTAAACGATTGGGGCAAAACGATTAAAAAAACCAAACAATATGGAACAAAACAGAAGTTTACTCTAATTAATACTTATATATAAAATTCCCCAAATACCCTTACCTTTCATTCTTTGATTTAACTGAATTAGTGTCGGGGAGCAAAATGGAAAAACCATTGTAAACTATTGGAGGAAAATGGTTATTTTTAAAGGATTAGGGCAAAACCGTTAAAGTCACCAAACCACAGAGAGCAAAACGGAAGTTTACTCAAAACACAATTACCAAAACTTTTAACATAATGCATATAAAGCCAGTAAAAATGTATTTTCTTTATACAGTAGTATCATAATCATATTATATATAAAAAAGATTCATTATTATGGTGATTTTTATTAAAAAATATTGTATGAAAAAGTTATAGATGTTTAAAAATAATTTAGAGAATTGACATGTGCTTGCATGTGGAGATGAGAAAACATATATAGGATATTCTCTTTATACCTTCCGCTAAATATTCCCCCAAAATTAATATCAACATTCCAAATCTAAGATCAATATATTAGAATCTTTATGTGTATTTGATGTTAACCCTAACTTAATGTTGGTAATAATTAAAATATGGTTAATTACTTTTTGAGTCCTGTGTTTTAGTTGTTTTAACCACTTGAGTCCAAAATTAAAAAGTTTAACAACCTGAGTCTCTGACCGCTCATTTTATAACGTTTTGAATCCATTTTTGTTTAAAAATTTGAACTCAAAAGGTTAAAAAAAATGGACCCAAAAGGTTATAAAAAAAACGTCTAGGAATTCAGGGTGTTAAACATTTTGATTTTGGACTCAAATAGTTAAAATCACAAAAAGATAAGGACTCAAAAAGTAATGTAGTTATTGAATAATAACTAAAAATAATAATTGTATTTTTCTAGCGGTGGTGTAAAATAGGGTGTACATAGGAACACCGGTTTCTTTATCATGAAAAACACTTAATATTAGTTTAATTTATTGACCATTTACCCTCAATTACTAGGCTCCCAAACACACCAACACCAAAACCGTCTTTAGGGGTACTATATAAGCACCTTCAACCATATTGCTCCTTGTCTCCTCCTCTCTATTGGAAACACAGGCCGTTAACAAAAAGGCAACTAAAGATGATGAAGTTGAAGTCAAAGAGATTCCACAGGAGCCTTTCCAAGTTTCGCATTGGTAGCGGTAGCAACAACGATAACAAGGAGTGTGGTGGCACCATCAACGGAGATATCAAATGGGAATTAAGGCCCGGTGGGATGCTTGTTCAAAAGAGAGATGTTGACGATGGCCAAAATGTTGAAAAAGAAGGATTTATAATGGTTAGAGTTGCAAATGGTTCACAACGGCATGACATATCAATCCAAGCAACTTCAACATTTGGTACGTTGACATCATGGTCTTACCTAATACCATTTATCATCAAAACATTTGATAGTACTATGTTATTGTGCATATCATTCATGTTTATTTTTGCATATTTGAAGGTTTTTTTTTATGATCCTTTGCTTTTGATAGTTTTTGTTTTCTGGCGCCTGAGGCTGTAGAGCTACTTAGTCGAGTTCAAAGGGTCATGCATAGTAATGTTATGACCCTGAGATCTATAGACGTAGTTTTCAAAAGACTTAGTTTTGATATTCAAAAAAGGGTAGCAGCGCAGCTTGTTGCCCGTTTACCATCTATCTCGATGTAAGTTAATAATTAAGGACTTTGAAATAGGTGAAATGAAGATGTTGTTATCAATAGTGACCGGCATGGAGCCAAAGGAGCAAAGGTTATTGTTCAAAGGGAAAGAGAGAGAAGATTTAGAGCATCTACACATGGTTGGAGTTGGAGACAAAGACAAGGTTGTAGTGTTGGAAGATCCAGCCATCAAAGAGAAGAAACTACATGGATTATTAGCTACAACAAACGACATTGGAGCTTCTAATCATGCAATTAGTGTATAATAACACTAGTTGGTCAAGAAACAAAGATCATTGTGGATTCACTTTGTTTTAGTAATCCTGAAAAAGGTGATCTTGATGTTATGTTATGTTGATCGATGTTGTTTTTGGTATTCGTTTGATCATCGACCGAAATTTAGACTAGTCATAAAGTTTTCGAGTTATAACATTTTCATGTGTAAGAGTTAGTATTCATAGTAACTTATCTGAATATTTGTAGCACTGTTAAGAAATCTAACTCTAACTAAAAGTATAAAATTATCATATTGTTATTTTATTCATTAGGAGTTAACAATTTTCATTAGAAGAAATAAATCTATACATTTTTATGTAACATATTACAATTCTATAAGGTTATGTAAAGATTAGTTGTAAACAAACATAACCAAAAAGCTAGTGAAGATATTCTTTTGCAATTCACTCCTATTATATACACATGGTTTAATAAATGGAATAATACTATATATGTAACAAAATAAATATATTACAAATGGTGTAGGTTTAGATTGTTGCAAGTGAAAGATTAGGTTGTATTCAAGTATAAAAAATGTAATAAAATAAATAAATATATAAAGTGATAAATTAAGGGGAAGCGTGCACCCATCCATAGGTCAAAAAATCTTGGAAATGAAATGAGGAGTCTTGAAAATGAATCTACTTTTGAGTAGTCCCAAGTTGTACAAACAATTAATTACATAAAATCCCGTTACGCATGCTTCCTCTAAAGCTCCAACAAAGTCCCATAACTCTAGATATACATTATTATTATTATTATTGTATTATTTTATTTAAAATCATTTTAGTTAAAAGTTAAATATATATAATGATTTTATTGTAATAAGCAAGAAACATACTATTTGTTTTCTATATAATGATACGACTGTTAAATTTAAATGTAATAATATCTGTAGGGAGATGTCATTTATGCAAAGAAATAACGCTTTCTTTTAAAGCAAAATTCTTGTAAAGAATGATGATGTCTTTTTGTACAACCTCAATTAAGAAGCAAAAGACCAAATGTTTGATGTTTCCCACTTTTGAGAGTGGGGCTATGAAAACATTCCACATTTAAAAATGGTAGGTACAATTCCTTTTGTAGAATTGTTTCCAAGGTTTTTACTTTTATACAAAAAAACAAAAAAATAGGTCTATAATATGGGTTTTTAAGTTTAACTTTACTTTCTTGGAACGGTTTACTTCATCAACAATACTAGCAAGACGCTAGCAACTGCTTACAAAACAAAATCACAATTACGCAAATCTCTCCACGTAATACTTTACATCACGGATCTATTTATAATCCACAAAACACTAAGGGATTTTATATGTTCAACCGCCTTGGCCGTTCCATACTTTCTGCCCGAATCGTTTCTCTACATTTTCATACACACCAAGCAGTGGTCATAAATATACCATACAGAATTTTTGTCTTTCGCCGACCCAGAATGAGCAAAGTTGGAATGAGCATCAGGTCCTTCAACGAGAAAAGAAGTAAGCGAGGGAGCCTGCACCATGTTCTTGCGAGTATTTTCTGATGACAAAAGTTGGAGATACTAAAAACATGGTTTAGCACTTTGGATACTACTAGTACTAGAGAGGAGAAACAAAGTTTATGCAGATTGAGACTTCTAGAGTACAAAGCTAGAGTCCGGAGAGTCTGAGGGCGGAGACTACGAGAGGAGGCTACCATTCACTTGTGATTAGTTATAGATTGGGCTAGCTCGATAACTTTCTTTTAAGGGTAAGTATTGTGGGGCGCTAGCGGCGTGGGGGAGGTTGTTGATGTGAGGGCATAGTGAGGTGCCTCGATTGGTGGTATCAAACGTTTGAAAGGTAAGGGGATGTGATCCACCATAACACAGTTTACTTGATGTGAAATATGAAAGCCTAGTGTGTACGTGGTACCTCCATATCAATAACACACTTTTATTCTTAAATATAGATGGATAGCCAAATTGACCATCTTTATAACTATTTTACACTTCTATTAATTTAGTTAGTTATAAATAACTATAAACTAAAAAAAAAGATATTAATGATTATTATTCTACATATTGATAAAAAGTTTTTCTATTACATGTTGGATTTGATGGATGTTACAAGTGGGATATGATGATTTCAAAACAGGCATCATGCTTACATATGTGTTTGTTTCGAAGGAAACAACTGAACGTGTTGTCCCTAACGATTGATAGATAACCAGCAACCAAACAATCTCTTCACTTATCCAACACAAAACAGTACACCAGCTTTAATTTAGATGAAAATAATAATGAAAATCGAAAATATATCACTGGTTGAATGTACTAGTTAACACCATAGTTAAATTTCACACTTGTTATATGGACATGGGAGATGCTCAATTCTTACCAAATGTCTTACCTTAAATACCTCCGATGCATTTTGGACGCATTGGTTGGGGTTGAAAGGAGAACTTCACGGCTAAACATGTTTAGGAGTGAGTACTGAAAGTCTATACTCGGATACCAAAACAAATTTATAAGCTTAGGCAAAACGAATAGTATTTGTTGGGAATTCCTAGTCGAACGTGGCCTGGTGTGTGGGGGCGGCTAGGTGGATTGCTTGGAGTGCAAGGCAAGTAGTTAAACAATATTAATTAACTTACGGATAGTTGTCTAGTTTCCTATTTGATATATGGTAGGAGATCTGTTAGATGGTCGTTATGAAATTGATTAATTATGTAACATCCGTCAAAAAACGGATTTACCAAACCCGCTCCGTTTATCAACCGAACAGTCAGTTAAAATTTTAGTTGCGAATTAAATGCCCAAAATAATTTTAAACGATCCGTAATCAAAAATTATGCGGGGATATGTATTTAGTTTTTGAAAATCTGTCAAAAATATCAAAATAAAAATGTTTTACTTTTGCCGGGTTTCGAACTCGGGTCTATACCGGGTCAAACCAAAGACCTAACTCTAAGCCGACAACCGCTCCGCCACTTTGTTTTCTGGTGAATAAAGGAATCACTTAATTCAAATATTGAAGTTCCGAAATTAATTTCTGTATTTTGCGCCCAAAATAACAGTCGTCGGAAATCCCGACGATTTCGCCGTTTATTTACGTTATCGCTCAATATAACCGAAGTCTTAACTATTACGACGGTTATAACCGACGTCTGAACCGCGACATCAGCCATAACCGCCGGAGTACGGTTGACTTCGAATTAAGACCGAATTCAGACCCCATTCAATCCCAATACTACCCTATAAATACAACCTCAACTCGCCAGAAGTCTTTCACACTCAAATCGCACCCTTTCTCGGCGAAAAATCACTCGCCGGAAGTATTTGATACATCGCCGGAAAACCGTATCATTAACCTTCGAGCTTACTGAACCCCCTAAACTTTCACCGAAGTCACCCACAACCTTTGCAAGCCTTCGGAAGACTCTCTGCTACAAGTTACTTGTCGCCGGAAAAAGATTTCTTTCGCCGGAGTTCTGCCGGAAAACAGAGTAAAATCAGTCGGTACTTTTCACGCCTAATTCCTTTCCTTTTTACTTTTATCTCGTTTGTAAATGATCATTAATCGCTAAAGAAACATGAATCAACATTTTGAACCAGTCCGTCGTCACTTCCGGTTAAAACCGGTGAAGAAGACGAAGTTTCAATAATGGTTAAGTATAATTAAAATCAAGATAATTACCGGGTTAGACACACAGTCCAGCGGTGGACTGTGTGCACTTTTAAAGCTATGGTCACGAGTTCGAGTATTGTCCCACACACGCCGCCGCGATAAAAATCTTTTTTTTTAACAAACTGAACCGGAGTCGCCTGGAGTATATGTTAAGTATATTGATAACCGAGTTATAACCAAGTGTGACACACAGTCCAGCGGTGGAGTGTGTGTCCGCTAACCCACAGGTCCCGGGTTCGAGACCTGTGGAGCGCACCGGTTATTGAAATTAAATTCGTTTTTAATAATAAAGGATTTCTGTTAATTCTAATTAATATATATATATAATTAAAATCGGATATATAACGGGTTAGACACGTAGCTCAGTTGGTAGAGCTGCGTGCACGCGTACGGGAGGTCTCGGGTTCGAGCCTCACCCGGCGCACAACAACAAGCCATTAAACCGGTCAAACAGTCAGTCAAAGTCAACGGTCAATGTGTACTGTAGCAATAAAATAAAATATTTTTTTATTATTTTTATTTAATTATTTTAATTAAAAATCAATTATAAATACTTAAAAATAACATTTTTAAGGTTAGAAAATAGCCTCAAACTCACAAAAATACACCCAACAATCCTACTAAAATAGATTCATAAAACCCGTTTACTTACCGAACCATTATGCGATTTATCTAGGATTAATTTCACTCGTGGTTAACACCATTTCGCGTGCATTCAACCTCATCAACCGAACGCACCCAATGTGAGTGAATTCTTACAAACTCCCCTTTTTATTCATGTTTTGGGGTGTATCATGTGTCGCTTAAATTAATTCTCTTATGCAAATTCGTGCCATACCATTATATGAACTAAATTAGAATGTAACTATTGTTTGGTTGTGATGTATTACATATTGTCAAAGTTGTATGCAAATTATTCAGGCCCATCAGTTCGTAAGAACAACGCGTGCCTCAAAACTCATTCATTAAGGCCCATCAGTTCGTAAGAACAACGCGTGCCTCAAAACTCATACATTAGGCCCATCAGTTCCTCGTGGGAGACGAGAACAACGCGTGCCTCAAAACTCATACATTAGGCCCATCAGTTCCTCGTGGGAGACGAGAACAACGCGTGCCTCAAAACTCATACATTAGGCCCATCAGTTCCTCGTGGGAGACGAGAACAACGCGTGCCTCAAAACTCATTCATTAAGGCCCATCAGTTCGTAAGAACAACGCGTGCCTCAAAAACTCATTCATTAGGCCCATCAGTTCCTCGTGGGAGACGAGTCGAACATCGCGTGCCTCAAAACAATCATTTGGTGTATGTGAGTTTAATGTTCAATATTATGTGTTGTGTGAATAAATTTACATCTACATTTACTCATATGTGGTATGCACCTTATTTATAATCAATTGGATAAACTTGTTCAAATGTTTTTCCATAGGATTCACTCGCCAACATTATGTTGATCCAAAACCTTTTTACACATGATACAGGTGAACAGGTTGAAGCAAGGAAAACATAGGATATGCCTTAGAAGAGAACCAAGAAGCTTAGACAGATAGTTAGAATATGGTGTATCATTTATTTCTATTAAATTGTATTAATGAATATGAAACATATAATAAATGTCATGAGCTTTGATGATAACCCAATTATGCCCCGATCACCTTTTCCGCTGCGGGTCGGGGTGTGACAGATTGGTATCAGAGCCATGACTATAGGGATATAGGATAGGTTATTAGACCCTTAGCGCCTATACTATAGTCTGCCTAAAATTTTAAATTGATTAAGTGGTTACATACAAACTTGTGATATTTATTTGTTTCATATTTGTTTACATTTCAGTCAAACATACATGCTCATATACATATTCATTATACATATATACATATTCATTATACATATATCGATGTTCATGTGTTCAATTTATTTTCATATTCTCGTTATCCAAAGATTTTATGCAATTTTCAAATCTCATCAAAGTAAGTTCTGCGACGGGCATGTAGTAACTGGAAGGGTACGAGTACCGGTAGTCGGAACGTCCTGTCTAGGTTGGCATTCGTATAAATCCAAAATAACGGACCAGTTTGCCTACCTGGGGACTAACGATGAGAGTACGACGGACCTATTAGGCCAAAGCATGCCACACCAAACGTCGTTCGAACTAACCTCACTTTGAGATGTCACCGTGTCCATGCCTGGACACATTCCGAATATCACGCGTTGTATACATATTTCTCGATTTTCTCCGGGTTTTGTGTACGCAACCAGGCAGAAACCGTGCGAACCATATGAAAAACCGGTATTCATGGGGGCCCACATGATTACACAGGTAAAGTATGGCGGCATGACGGGCCTAACAGCGAACAAAGCTCAAGACATCCTATGGATGTAGTAGATTTATTTTTCTATATTTATTTTATGAACGTTCAATCCCAAACACGACCCACGATCCCAAAGGCATCCAACTCATACTCTTGACATGTATTCCTTGTAGATGTCTTCTAACCTCGCCCGTAGGAAGATGAGAGCTGAAAAAGCCCGTGAACGCATGGCTACCCAAATCGCTCAGCAAATGGCGACCGTAATACCCAACATCGTAGTTCAAGTTCAACAAGCCCTTACCGCTAATTCCGTTGACCCAACCCAACAAGAGGATCAAAACACTGTCAACCTTCCAGTCACTAAATGCACCTACAAACATTTCAAATCCTGCGATCCTCCAAAATACGAAGGTACTGAAGGTGTCACCGCTCTTCTCCATTGGTTCGAAGAAATGGAGAACACTTTTCTAAACTGCGATTGCCCCGATGATCGCAAAGTGCGTTATGCTACCGGTCGTTTACTTGGAACAGCACTCACATGGTGGAATACAGAAAAGACCAAACGAGGTGTTGAAGAAACTATGACCTTGACTTGGGAAGAATTGAAGGGAATCATGACAAGACGGTTTTGCCCAAGAAGTGAAATCAAGAAATTGGAGGATGAATTCCATGCTTTGAAACAAAAGGAAGGCGACCACACCACATACAACAAGAGATTCCTTGAGTTAAATCAAATGGTTCCCAACTTGTTCACTCCCCTCTACCGTTTGATCGAGCACTACATTCGTGGTCTTCCATCAAAGATTCAAGACCCTGTAATAAGCACCTCGCCTGCAACTTTGGAAGCAGCAATGGAGCTAGCAACCGCGCTCACCGAGAACCGAATTCGGAACAAAGATTTCAAAGAGGAGAAGAAGAAGGATAAAGCATCAACGGAAACCTCAAACCCCACCCGAACCGAATCCTCTACACCACCTACATCAAAGAGAAAGCGTGATGGGCAAGTCTTCGCCGTCACCCAACGCAAACAACCAGCTTCACAAGTTGTACCTCCTCAAACTATCCCAAACGCTCAAGTAGCACCCAACTCAACTTACCCAAATAAGAAACCTTACATTGGACCTCACCCTCAATGCAACACCTGTTTCTATCACCATCCAACTACTTCACCCTGTCGACTATGTGCGAATTGTAGACGCTACGGTCATTTGAGCAAAGTTTGCCGCACCGCTCAAAACCAAACCTCAACCCCTACTCAACCCATGACCCAAACATATCAACAACCTCAATACCCCATGAACCCATATGTTCGAGCTTGTTTCAATTGTGGCGACCCTACCCATTTTAGAAACACATGTCCTCGTTTGGTTAATATCATAAACGCCCAAGCTCAAGCAAACCCAGTTAACCAAGCAAACCCAGCTCCACCACCAGCAAGAGGAAGAGTTTATAACATCAACGCCAATCCTGTTGAAGATGTTAACGGTCCAAACCAACCACTTAACTAGCCTTCTCTCACCAAGAATCAAGATTCAACTCTAATCACTTAGTTTTTGTGTTTTTCTTTATGTTATCTCAATTGGAATTTTATCCAAGAATTTTAATGCAAATTACTAGTTCAGTTGGTTTTATACTCATATTCATAATTCACGACATATCTCAGAAGTTGAGTTGTGTCTCACATGCAATACATTTCATTTCATTTTACATTTCAATACATGCAATACGCTCGGCTCCGTTTGATTGAGCCTTGAGCACACAGTTCAATTTACATTTCAATACATGCAATACGCTCGGCTCCGTTTGATTGAGCCTTGAGCACACAGATCAATTTACATTTCCAGTTCATGCAATACGTTCGGCTCCGTTTGATTGAGCCTTGAATGCACATACATTTTCATTATCAGTATCTTGTGGTTGTGGTGTTTGTTGTAGAGTCGCATAGAACTAATCATAACTGGCGGATGAAGTCAATGAGAATTTGACAAGAATATGGTGGATACGCCGCTGGTACTTCCTATATATAAGTATTTTTGTCAAATGATCGGAGACATTATCAGGCAGTTATGAGAGGTTCCATGCATAGGCTGTTTGTGTGGTTAAGTTATTCATATTCAGTACATGCAATACGCTCGGCTCCGTTTGATTGAGCCTTGAGCACACAATTTCAATTTCAGTACATTCAATACGTTCGGCTCCGTTTGATTGAGCCTTGAGCGCACAGACATTTCAATTTCAGTACATACAATACGATCGGCTCCGTTTGATTGAGCCTTGATCGCCCAGATATATTTCATTTCAGTAATTTATGTTTGTTGTATTGATTGTAGAATTATAGGACTAATCATAATTCACTGATAAAACCAATGAAAATTTGACAAGAATATGGTGGATACGCCGCTGGTACTTCCTATATATAAGTATTCTTGTCAAAGGATCAGAGGCGTTATCAGGCGGTTATGAGAAGTTCCATGTAGGATTTACTATTGCCTTGGTTGAAATTGTGTTACATTTATATCATCTCACTATTTAAAGAAATTGGATTATGATCCATTTCTATATAGACTAACCTCTCCATCATAACAAACGAGAGAGGAACCATCACCATTCAAACATATATGCTATCAGAATGTGGATACAATTGTTAGTTGTTGTGTTTATTTGTGTAGATTGTAGAATTTCTGCCTTAGGATATAACCCTAAGCATATTCAAACTTTTATGCGTGATATCATTTTAGCGAATCATTCCTGCTTAACAATATTTATACAGTAGGCAACAAAAAGCGATTCCTGTATTAGGTTACTTAACCTTTACAAGGAACGTATACCGCCTCAAACAAAAACTTAAACCCTTATTTCTTCTAAGTATGTAACTGTCAAAACTAAACACCATCATTCTGTTAGTCAATTATATCCCTGTTTAAATTTCGGGACGAAATTTCTAAAAGCAGGGGATACTGTAACATCCGTCAAAAAACGGATTTACCAAACCCGCTCCGTTTATCAACCGAACAGTCAGTTAAAATTTTAGTTGCGAATTAAATGCCCAAAATAATTTTAAACGATCCGTAATCAAAAATTATGCGGGGATATGTATTTAGTTTTTGAAAATCTGTCAAAAATATCAAAATAAAAATGTTTTACTTTTGCCGGGTTTCGAACTCGGGTCTATACCGGGTCAAACCAAAGACCTAACTCTAAGCCGACAACCGCTCCGCCACTTTGTTTTCTGGTGAATAAAGGAATCACTTAATTCAAATATTGAAGTTCCGAAATTAATTTCTGTATTTTGCGCCCAAAATAACAGTCGTCGGAAATCCCGACGATTTCGCCGTTTATTTACGTTATCGCTCAATATAACCGAAGTCTTAACTATTACGACGGTTATAACCGACGTCTGAACCGCGACATCAGCCATAACCGCCGGAGTACGGTTGACTTCGAATTAAGACCGAATTCAGACCCCATTCAATCCCAATACTACCCTATAAATACAACCTCAACTCGCCAGAAGTCTTTCACACTCAAATCGCACCCTTTCTCGGCGAAAAATCACTCGCCGGAAGTATTTGATACATCGCCGGAAAACCGTATCATTAACCTTCGAGCTTACTGAACCCCCTAAACTTTCACCGAAGTCACCCACAACCTTTGCAAGCCTTCGGAAGACTCTCTGCTACAAGTTACTTGTCGCCGGAAAAAGATTTCTTTCGCCGGAGTTCTGCCGGAAAACAGAGTAAAATCAGTCGGTACTTTTCACGCCTAATTCCTTTCCTTTTTACTTTTATCTCGTTTGTAAATGATCATTAATCGCTAAAGAAACATGAATCAACATTTTGAACCAGTCCGTCGTCACTTCCGGTTAAAACCGGTGAAGAAGACGAAGTTTCAATAATGGTTAAGTATAATTAAAATCAAGATAATTACCGGGTTAGACACACAGTCCAGCGGTGGACTGTGTGCACTTTTAAAGCTATGGTCACGAGTTCGAGTATTGTCCCACACACGCCGCCGCGATAAAAATCTTTTTTTTTAACAAACTGAACCGGAGTCGCCTGGAGTATATGTTAAGTATATTGATAACCGAGTTATAACCAAGTGTGACACACAGTCCAGCGGTGGAGTGTGTGTCCGCTAACCCACAGGTCCCGGGTTCGAGACCTGTGGAGCGCACCGGTTATTGAAATTAAATTCGTTTTTAATAATAAAGGATTTCTGTTAATTCTAATTAATATATATATATAATTAAAATCGGATATATAACGGGTTAGACACGTAGCTCAGTTGGTAGAGCTGCGTGCACGCGTACGGGAGGTCTCGGGTTCGAGCCTCACCCGGCGCACAACAACAAGCCATTAAACCGGTCAAACAGTCAGTCAAAGTCAACGGTCAATGTGTACTGTAGCAATAAAATAAAATATTTTTTTATTATTTTATTTAATTATTTTAATTAAAAATCAATTATAAATACTTAAAAATAACATTTTTAAGGTTAGAAAATAGCCTCAAACTCACAAAAATACACCCAACAATCCTACTAAAATAGATTCATAAAACCCGTTTACTTACCGAACCATTATGCGATTTATCTAGGATTAATTTCACTCGTGGTTAACACCATTTCGCGTGCATTCAACCTCATCAACCGAACGCACCCAATGTGAGTGAATTCTTACAAACTCCCCTTTTTATTCATGTTTTGGGGTGTATCATGTGTCGCTTAAATTAATTCTCTTATGCAAATTCGTGCCATACCATTATATGAACTAAATTAGAATGTAACTATTGTTTGGTTGTGATGTATTACATATTGTCAAAGTTGTATGCAAATTATTCAGGCCCATCAGTTCGTAAGAACAACGCGTGCCTCAAAACTCATTCATTAAGGCCCATCAGTTCGTAAGAACAACGCGTGCCTCAAAACTCATACATTAGGCCCATCAGTTCCTCGTGGGAGACGAGAACAACGCGTGCCTCAAAACTCATACATTAGGCCCATCAGTTCCTCGTGGGAGACGAGAACAACGCGTGCCTCAAAACTCATACATTAGGCCCATCAGTTCCTCGTGGGAGACGAGAACAACGCGTGCCTCAAAACTCATTCATTAAGGCCCATCAGTTCGTAAGAACAACGCGTGCCTCAAAAACTCATTCATTAGGCCCATCAGTTCCTCGTGGGAGACGAGTCGAACATCGCGTGCCTCAAAACAATCATTTGGTGTATGTGAGTTTAATGTTCAATATTATGTGTTGTGTGAATAAATTTACATCTACATTTACTCATATGTGGTATGCACCTTATTTATAATCAATTGGATAAACTTGTTCAAATGTTTTTCCATAGGATTCACTCGCCAACATTATGTTGATCCAAAACCTTTTTACACATGATACAGGTGAACAGGTTGAAGCAAGGAAAACATAGGATATGCCTTAGAAGAGAACCAAGAAGCTTAGACAGATAGTTAGAATATGGTGTATCATTTATTTCTATTAAATTGTATTAATGAATATGAAACATATAATAAATGTCATGAGCTTTGATGATAACCCAATTATGCCCCGATCACCTTTTCCGCTGCGGGTCGGGGTGTGACAAATTAGAATCCTAGACAAAGTCTATATATACCGCAATAATGAGTAGGGATTTGTAATTAAGTTTTGAGTAAATTTCTTGATAATCAAAGCATTGGGTGTAGCCAAATCACTATTAACTCTTTAAGCATTACGGTTTGGTCCTTAATTCTAAATCTTTGAAAGCAAACGATTCCATCAAGTATCAAATCCACAAACATTTGGAATTAAGGACCAAATTCGTTATTTGCTGAAACCATAGAGACGATAAGTGTAATTAACTTTAAAGTATAGGGATATTGGATTTAAATAACCCCAACTTGCACCAATTGGCCGATAACACTCCCAACTTTCGATTTGAACACCAGCACTCCCAACTTTCAATTTATTGGCCGATAACACTCCCTAACTGACTGAACTATAACCCAGTTAGTTTCTGTTTTTGTGACATCTGATGTGGACCTTTTTGTTGACGTGGCAGCTGATGTGACTATTTTTGATGATGTGGCAGCTGACACTGCATTTTTGATGACGTGGCAGTTGATGTGGAGGCTGACATGGCATTTTTTGATGACGTGGCAGCTGACATCAGCTAACTGGGTTAGGGTTCATTCAGTTATGGAGTGTTATTGACCAATAAATTGAAAGTTAGGAGTGCTGGTGTACAAATCGAGAGTTAGATGCATTATTGGCCAGTTGGTAAAAGTTAGAATTATTTAAATCTAATATCTTTAAAAAATATACAAGTAAATTACAAAACCGTCCTCTTAATATTTTGAAAGTTGACTATCAAACCAATAACTAACAACATTACACAAAGTGCACTTTCTATTTTGTTACGATTTTTGTCTTTTGTTATATTATAATCTAAATTCCTAAAACTCCAACTATTAATGACACAAACTTATATTTTATAATTTTGGTGTGAAAGTCTTAATTATTGTTGTTACAAGAGAACTTAGTATTAACCAAGATAAAATCTAGAACCTAAAAATCTTAATATTCATGTTAGCTTTAGAACCTAAAAGCCGTATTGTTAAATAGTTTTTTTTTCTTAACAATAAAGGTATCTTACCTTTTCTACCTGTAAGAGCATCTTACCTTTTCCGTCTATAAGGAGAAAGTGGATAACGGGGCGTGTACTTCTTTTTAAGGCGGAAATATTTCTCTTGCATCTAGATTTCCTTTCTTATTTTATCTAGATATTGACAAAACTTGTATTAAAGACGGATGGGATTCTTCTTTTTGAAAATGGTGCATTGGCATAGGCTGTTGAGGGGGGGCCTTGAATCGACCCGATTAGTTGACTTTTAGGCTCTCATTTGTGCCTTCTCTATGGGCGAGAGAAGGGAGTAGAGACACATGGGAATGTGATCTTGAGTTCCATTATTTCTATACGACAAAAGATACGAGAAACATTATTAATCAGACAATTTTTTTGGTGGGTAATACTCCGACCAGATGGAATAGTTATGTTCCTAAAAATGTTAAAATCTTAGCTTGGCGTATGTTAGGGGATTGTCTCCCTACTAGACATATTTTAAGTAATAAAGGCGTTGATAATCTATCTGTTTTTGCCCTTTCTGTTCGATCCATTTGGAAGCTTTGATCAAATTCTTGGTGATTACTTGATTGGGGGAGTACATGGAGGTTAATTTCTATCTGGCTTGACATCATCCTCCCCTACATCGCTAGTACGAAGACGATCATGGATTTTGTAGGCTTGTAGAAAACTATGAATCAACCAAGAACAACGTGATATAGTGACAAAACAAGGCGACCAAAATCATATTGATTAACCTAAACCAAAAACACCCCTAGAATACCCTAGATCTAAACAATACAAGGAAAACTAAGATCCCAAACCGTACAAGATGAACGGGAGAAAACCCTAACTATTACACTCTCAGTTATTGAGTTACACCAACATTGCACCATTTTATACCAGCTCTACACGATCTTTCACTTTAGCCCTCAGTGTTCTTCCAATGTTACAACAAAGCCCCTTGAACTTTATAACATGCACACTTCACCACTTATTATAAAAGCAGAAATATAACAACTTTAGTTATATTGTTATAAGTTTTTTACACATGTTTGCAATATGAATTACACATTCTACTTTATTTTTCAACATCCCCATGAATTGTGGCAAACATGTCAAACTAATCCCAACTTTTTACATAAACTTTCATGTTGCAAACTGTTTAACCCTTTTGTAAACAGATCACTAAACTAATAACACCACTTGCAATCTTTTCTCTAAAAAAATGAAGGTTAATTTCAAAATGTTTTGTTCTCTCATGAAAAACAGGATTCAAAGCTATAGATATAGCAGCGGTACTGTCACATTATAACTTAACATGCTTTTTGTAGTCAACTTTTAACTCTTTTAAAATGTTTAAGATTGACATTATTTAACAACAATCAAAGCACATTGCTTTATACTCTGCTTCTGTAGTTGATTTAGCCACCACACTTTGTTTCTTGTTTTTCCAGGAAACTAAAGAGTTTCCTTAAAAAATTTATCAAACCAAGGCACTGATTTTTTGGCAGTCAGAAATAATTAGCATATGTTTCAACTTGATATTAACAATGCATTTCTTTATGGGTCTATTTCTGAAAATGTATATGTCTTTACACCAAGGGTATTTTCCAAAAAATGAAACAAAAGTTTCAGAAGACTTACAGTGGGTGCATAACAATAATCCAAGAGATCGACAATAAACCTTCACTTAGGGTTTATTGTCAATCAAAATACCAGAAATCAGATTTATAGTCCAAATCTATACTCCAATCAACACCAATAAGGTTTCCGAGCACAGAAACCCTAACCGCCCAAAATCGAACAATCTTCAGCGAAAACGGATCAAAAGCTTATAGCTCTGATACCATGTAGAAAACTATGAATCAACCAAGAACATCGTGATATAGTGCCAAACCAGACGACCAATCTTATTGAATAACCCAAACCAAAAACACCCATCGAATACCCTAGATCTCACAATAATGAGATCTAAACAATACAATGATCAGATTCAACAGATTAGTAAGATTCAACAAATTAGTATAATATGTTGAATGATCAACAAAAATACAAGGAAACTAAGATCACAAGATCACAAACCGTACAAAATGAATATGGGAAAACCCTAACTATTACACGCTAAATTATTGAATTACACCAACACTACACCCTTTTAAACCAGCTCCACACGATCTTTCACTTTAGCCCTTAGTGCTCTTCCAATGTCACACCAAATCCCCTTGAACTTTATAACCTTCACACTTCAACACTTACTATAAAAATAGAAACATAACAACTTTAGCTATATTGTTATAGGTTTGTTACACTTTGCAATATGAATTACACATTCTACTTTATTTTTAAACAAGACTCTATGAACCTATCTAAGATTCATAAAAGTTTGGTCTAAACCATTGTCTTGATGTCTTGGTGGATCCTTTGGTTTGGTAATCTAAACGGTAAGGTTAACTCTAGCTAGTTCAAGTGGCTTCAAAACACACTTTTAGTAATGTAACGTTTGCTTTTGGCTTTGGCTAGAAATAAAGGGCGTGTGTGTTGGTAAAGAAAAAAAAATGGATGAATCAAGACTGAGAAGCTCAAATTATGTAAGAACTGGAGGTATGACACCTAGGGCAGTAAACGAACCGAATGTTCGGCGAACAGTCCGAGAACCGTTTGGCGGGAAGTTTGTTTATGTTCGTTCGATTAGCTTAACGAACGAACACGAACAAAAAATTCGGTTAGCTTAGCGAACGAACACGAACACAGGTCTCGTTCGTTCGACTGCGTTCGTGAACGTTCGGTAATATGTTCGGTTACGTTCGTTCGTTTACGTTCGTTTGATTATATTAAAAATAATAAATAATAAACCTTTTATCTGAACATATTGAAAACTTAAAACCCTATTTTTCTAAGTTAGCTAAAATTTGGACATTTTAAGACATTTTTTGGGATAATGATGTCTAAGTTAGTTAAACTTGATCCATCGTTGGTGGTGTAGTAGACTTCTTGTATTTTGATTTATCATTTGATGATTGTATTAAACTACTTATATCCGATGTTTAAGGATAACAATGTTTTTATTTTTTATTTTCAAGTTAAAAGTTCGTTTTCGTTCGTTTTTATTTGCTTGCGTTCGTCTGTGTTCGTTTTTATTTGCTTGCGTTTTTTGTGTTTGAGACCGGTGTTCATGAACTGTTTATGAACAACTGAATTTCCTTAACGAACGAACACGAACATAAACTTATGTTCGGTATGCGTTCGTGAACAGTTCGCAAACATGTTAATTTCCTTAACGAACGAACACGAACATAGTCTTGATCGTGTTCGTTCGGTTCGTTTACATCCCTAATGACACCCAATTTGGAAGATCAAATACCAATACCAGTACAATATCTAAAAGATTCCTATAACTTCTTTAAGGTTTTATATGCATAATGAGAATGTTGTATGTGATCAAAAGTTACTTATGAGTCGCAATATTGGATCAAAAGTCGCCAATGAATCATAATGTTGCATGTGATCATGATGGAGTTGTATAAATATTTTATACACCATGTGAAACAGTTGAAAAGCTTAAACACCAACTGAATAAACGACCCAAGTGAGAACTCCAAGAAAATATAATGTCTTTAACCCCAAACTACACGTGAGTCTCCAATACCAGATTAATTACGCCATTTATCACGGCGCCATTATTATTATTACTAGTTGATTTTCGTCCGCGCGTTGCGTCGGGATCCAGTATCTGCAGAATGTGTGCCAGTAACGGCAAGCAGATACCGAATATCAAAACATAGATAAAAATGACGTAGTAACGATAGTCACTATGTCCTAAAAACGATTTTAAATAATCTAATTATAATAGTAGGACCCACACGTCCTACACGTTGGAAATTCGGTTGTTTTCATTTCAATTATTACGGTACTAACACGTTAAAATATGGATGAGCTCGGTACCGGTAATGACACCGAAAGTATCGATCCCGAAAATCATCGAAATTAGGTACCGGCACCGAAAATGCCCGGTACGATACAGTAGGGATGAGCACGGTACCCGTTCGATACTGAACCGGTACCGGTACTTAAAACGGGAAAGTGGTATCAGTACTGGTACCGAATACACCGGTTCGGTACTGGTATCGGTACTTACGGGTATTTTACCCATAAATACCGGTACCGTACCGGTACTGAAAAACGGGGAAAATGAGAACCGGTATCGATACCGAATATACCCGGTACTGTACCGATATTTGAGGGTAAAAAGCGGTAAATACCAGTACTGTACCGGTACCTACCGAAAATGTCAAAACGCGATACCAAATCAGTACAAAAAGCGTACCCAGTTTGGTAAATTCGGTATCGGTACCGGTTCAGTACCGGTACCCGATACCGTTTGCTCATCCCTAGGTGATGTTATTATTATAATATTAAAATAATAAAACGGAAGAAAAAAAACACTAAAGTATAAAATGCATAAAAGAAAAAAGAAAAAGAAAAAAAGAAATTAAGAAAAAAGAAAAGAAAAAAAAAACTACTATTTATACTATTCATTGACATGTGTTTTTAATATTTATACTATTAATTGACATGTGTTTTTAATATATATACAATTATTATTATTATTAATATTATTATAAAATGCTAAAATGATTCAGAGTTTAGGTCACTTCAGTATAAAAATAAAACTTTTTGTATTAAGGTGTCTAATGTTACATTTTTGTTGTCATTTTTATTCGATTGGTAAACTGGGTTACAATTTTCTATTATCTTCTCCCTTATTCGTAATTTTATGCCATAATATATTTTATTTAAATAAGGAAAACAACAAAAAAAGGAAAAACTTATTAGAAAATTCTAACCCAGTTTGCTAATTTAATGAAGATAATAACAAAAATAAACCTAGAGACCCAGATACAAAAAGTTTTTAGTTTTTGACTGAAGTGACAAAAAATGCCCTTAAAAACGGGAACCATTTTACCATTTTACTCTTATTATTATTACTATAAAATCACTCTCAACACGTTCATCAATCTCACCCCCTTCACAAATGGCTATTACATTTCTTCCAATATTCATCCTCTTGCTTTCTTCACTAGCCATTGCTACTTCTTCCCCACCATATCAAACCCCACATTCAGTCGTCAATGAAGTCCACCGGAGCATCAATTCCTCCCGGAGAAACCTGGGCTATCTCTCCTGTAGCACCGGCAACCCCATTGACGACTGCTGGCGATGCAATCCCAACTGGGCCACCAATCGCCAACGCTTAGCCGACTGCGTGATCGGGTTCGGAAAGAACGCGATAGGCGGGAGGAACGGTCGGATATACATCGTCACCGATCCCGGAAATGATAATCCGGTGAACCCAGTGCCCGGAACACTCCGACACGCCGTTATTCAAGATGAACCATTATGGGTCATATTTAAACGTGACATGGTTATACAACTACGTCAAGAACTCGTCATGAATTCGTTTAAAACTATAGATGGAAGGGGTGTGAATGTTCACATTGCTAATGGTCCATGCATCACCATACATGATGCTAGTAACATCATCATACATGGTATTCATATACATGATTGTAAGCAGGCTGGAAATGGTATGATTAGGAACTCACCACATCATGTTGGACATGGGATCAATTCGATGGTGATGGGATCTCGATTCTTGCAAGTAAACATATATGGATTGATCATTGTTCGTTGTCGAATTGTCATGATGGACTCATTGATGTCATACATGGATCCACGGCTATCACTATATCTAGCAATTACTTGACTCATCATGATAAGGTTATGTTGTTGGGACATAGTGATAGTTTTACACAAGATAAAGATATGCAAGTCACTATTGCTTTTAACCATTTTGGTGAAGGTCTTGTTCAAAGAATGCCAAGGTAAGCTACAACCACATTGCATTAAAGTATAATCTAATAGTTTTGTATTCTAGGTGGTCTAGCAAAATAATAAGCGTTTCTAGGAGGTTTCTACAAGGGGGGACGGGGCGGTCCGTTGTGGCCATATGATCACGCGTTAAACACGACCGCCGGTGGTTTGTATAACGCGTGGTGGCTATCACGCGTGAAAATGTTTGTGTGCTGTACCTGTTCGGTTGTTTTTCGATGGTAGATGTTTGTGTGGTGAGTGATGGGCATTTCCACTAAAATCCATCACTAATGATGGAATAAAGCTCGATGACGTGGCGTATGGTGATTGGATGTTGTGAGTGATGAGTGAATGGTGAGTGATGAGCGTCCCTACCCCCCTAATAATATAATATTCTTGGAGGTTTCTATAAGTGTTTTGATTTCTAGGGAGTTCAATATCCTACGCTAGATATTCACGTGGCAAGCGAACTCCTTGAATCATCCAGATATTTATAAGCAAATTTATAACTGTTTCTAGGAGGTTTCTGTAAGTGTTTTGGTTTTATAGGGAGTTCAATACCTGTAGTAAACTCTAAAAAAATCTAACACCGGATATTTACGTGGCAAGCGAACTCCTTGAATCAGCTAGATATTTATAAGCAAAATATTATGTGTTTCTAGGAGAATTCTGTAAGTGTTTTGGTTTTATAGGGAGTTCAATGCCTGTATTAAACTCTAAAAAAAATCTGACACAAGATATTTACGTGGCAAGTGACAGGGGCGGATGTAGCATATAAGAAGGGGCAACCCCCGCTACGGCTTGGTGCTCCGGCGGTAGTGTAAAATTAGTGTAAATTTTGGAACAATTTGACTTTTTTTTTATTTCGTTACCTTTTTTTATAAAAACGTTACGGCTTGGAGGATTTTCTAGATCCGCCACTGGCAAGTGAACTCCTTGATCAGCCAGATATTTATAAGTATGCTTCTTTGACTAGCGGGCTTCCTATAAACCAAAACAAGTTATGTAGCGTTCTGGAAGCGCTTATAATTTTGTTACGACACCTATAAATAATTACAATGGTCAAGTTTTTGACTTCTAAATGTGAAATGTTGCAGATGTAGACATGGGTATTTCCATGTGGTTAACAATGACTATACACATTGGGAAATGTATGCTATTGGAGGTAGTGCATCCCCTACCATCTTCAGCCAAGGAAATAGATTTTTGGCACCTAATACAAGATTTGACAAGGAGGTATGCATGCATGCATGCACATACATATAAGTATATATACATAGAGATACAAGATAAAGATACAAGAAAATGAAATACTGAATGGTTGTTGTTTTTGAATATTGTATATTACAATCATACTAATGGTGTAATGTATGCGTAGGTGACTAAGCACGAAAATGCACCCGAAAGTGAATGGAAGAACTGGAATTGGAGATCGGAAGGGGAATTGATGTTAAATGGTGCATATTTTAGGGAATCTGGTAGAGGCGCCGCTTCATCGTTTGCAAAAACTTCGAGTTTAAGTGGTAGACCATCGACACTAGTGGCGACAATGACACACAGCGCCGGTGCACTTGTTTGCCGAAAAGGGTATCATTGTTGATTATGGATTATAGCTTATATTATACATCAAACACAATTGCAATTTGAATTTCTTCAAATGTTGTATGTTAGCAAGAAGTCAACGTTTGTGTTTGGTTGAATATGGATTAAGATGAGTACTTATCTATATCTATTGGTGACAAAAGTTAAACCATTAAAAAAAACTAGGAAATTAAGTGCAAAAGAGTAGACCATTTGAATATCTAATGAATATAGAGTGTTAAGCGGGTCAGGTATACTGGTTGACAGGTCAAACCTAAAACGAAGCCGAAAATCTAAGACAAGCAAAGAAACTCATTTAACCCGAAAATCTGTTTTGTTTTATTTTATTTTGCTTATTAATAGACTAAAATTACAAATTTACAACAAAAAAATACAGATGTATATAAAATAATTACATTTAAAAATACTCAATTAATTACTTTATTTTTTAAATTATAGAATAAAGTTCTTATTTAGTTTAGATTATGACACAAAACACATTTCTAATTTTTTTAAAATAAACATATAAAAAAACACAGACTATTTATCTAATGGGGTTTTCAGGTACAACAAAAAATATCCAAACCTTTTATCCACGACTTCGTGTTAGGCTTGTATAGTATCAGATATTCGCACCCCTTAAATTTTAATTAATGAGTTAAAACAAGAGAGTTCGATGTTAGACAAGTAGAACCGTAGAAGCCTTTGTTTGAAACTAACGACTTATGCATAAAAATACGATCCAAATGTTAAAATTTATATAAAAAATACTTACTTATAATCGATTATAAGTAAACGATTTAAATACTAAATAGTCTTTAGAAATTGCTTTTTGGATATTTGTTTTAGTTCATCTTTTCTCGATCTAATTTTTGTGTTTTTCCTCTAAATAGAAAACGGTGGTGAAGTAGAGCTATTGGCCGTCAATCATGGGGTGGATAGATGAAACAATCACTTTAATATTCTACCCCTTCCGACCTGCCAAATAAACAAAAATAAATAAGTTATTTTCTATTCAATATCAAAAATTTTTGAAATAAAACAAACTAATATAATATATTAACAAGACAAACAAACGTAACAGGGTCCATGTAAGACTATTATATGAGAATATGAATTTTCTACACGACATGAACCTAACATGAAATTTATAGATTTGAGTTTAGTTAAAATGAGTTTGAGTTAGTTCTGAGTCGAATATGGCAGGTTCACGGTTAACCCATTGAAAGGGTGGTCTTCATTCCAATCTTCAAATACATGTGTCTTGTGTGAGTTCATGTGTATGACACGACTTTTGTTTTTATGTTGGGGTTCGGCCCACGAAAACAACCTGTTAAACAACGCTAAACGAGATTTATTCCTGAGTTCGAGTTTCATAGAACCTAATTATTATTTAAGAATTAAGTAAATTATAAGACTTATGCATTTAGTCGGCTGAATTTAAAAACACTTCATTTTTTAGCGTAACATGTAAGGTTTTTTGAGTATTTTTTATATATAAACTTATTCAATTACTCGTAACAATTAATAACATTATCTTTTTTTAGAATAACAACTTGCACACCTTCTAATTCTACTACTAAACTACACATTTTATTTAACACATTGATACTACCAAGCCAAAGTCCCTTTGGTCATTAATATTTTCAATGTTCTACATACAATCTTGGGGGGTGGTGGAAGGGGGCGTGGGGCGCCATGTCAGCAGAAGGGGCTTTGCTCTCCAAGCCCCAAAAGCCACAAGATGGTGAGGCGTGGTGGAGAGCACTTGAACTCTCTCTCTCTCTCTCTATATATATATATATATATATTAACACAAACAACAACCACATTCATAAAAACAATATCTAGCCAATGTCTCTCTCTTTCTCTCCGCAACAACCAATCACCACCATCCACATCACTTTCACCTCCGCCCTCACGCCCAGCCTCTTCTCCAAGATCCTTGCCCACGCCATCTCCACGCCACCATACGAGGCGTTGTTGGGGGCGTGGAAGGGCTTAACCCCCCCCCCCCCCCCCCCACGCCTCCACACCACATGGTCTTAAAATAGAGCCTAAAATGCGCGAAATACCAAGTAAAAACAATACCGCATGGTCTTAAAATAGACCCTAAAATGCACGAAATACCAAGTAAAAACAATAAATAAGGTGAAACAACATATCTCAAGTTTAATTACAACTATTTATTTGATGATTGTGTTCATGCCTGTATATCAAAGATGCCCATTTCCTTTCATTGGCGTTAGGCATCTCATGGCATAAAATTTAAATGATCTGTATCAAATTTTGTAATGCATAAACAGAAAATGTGGAATCTTTAAAAGAGCACACCAACATTGGGTTTTTTATGTAGATAATATATGTGTTTCCTTCCTAAATATGTAAAACTATAAATCGTTCTACCATCTATGACATTCATAACCTTGAATAGAATCAAACCTGCAATAGCAGCAACACCGGAGTCGATAGCAGCCTTCAACATCTCGGCAGCCTTTAACCCTCCAACTTCAGATTCTTTAGACTCTTTAGACGCTGGTGCATCATCATTATCATCATCAGAACTCGGCGCTGCATCAGAACTCGGCCCAGCATCAGAACTAGGCGCCTTAGCAGCGGATTCTGGTGCGTCAGAGGATACCGGTGCACTAGAGGATTCTGGTGCATCAGACGATTCCGGAGCATCAGAGGATTCCGGAGCATCAGAGGATTCTGGTGCGTCAGAGGATTCTGGTGCGTCAGAGGATTCTGGTGCTAGTTTGATAGCAGGTGAGTCATCAGGGGATGGACCAGGGGATGAAACGTCATCGTTTGAGGATGATGGGGATGGGGATGGGGAAGAGGTGGGTGAGGAATCCTCTAATGAAGACGGGGAGTTAGATGAAGGGCCTGGGGCTGGCGATGGTGTTGCACTCTCGTCAGAAGCCTTTGGCGATGACGCTTTGGGGGAGTCTGCTGGTGCAAGGGAAGCCGTGACAGCACTGATAACCGCAATAGAGACTAGAACGA
The DNA here is from genome assembly GCA_947069175.1 of Scalesia atractyloides. NCBI lineage: Eukaryota > Viridiplantae > Streptophyta > Magnoliopsida > Asterales > Asteraceae > Scalesia > Scalesia atractyloides. The sequence continues at coordinate 79,959,345 of CAMTDV010000010.1, forward strand.
GAACAAGCAATTGGCGAGCCATAATGCACAAAAGTTAGATTATTTGAAAGAAGAAAGTTTTATTTAAGTTGTGGAAAATTGCATTGAGAAACAATGCTTATTGAAATGATGTAATGTGGACGAAAAATGATTGAAACTTTTTGTATGGTGAGATGAAGAGAAATATGTTTGAGGTGTAGATACAAATTAGGGAGAAAATAATGGAGTTCTTGTAAGCTTCTTATTTACCGATTCTATCTACTCTAAAAATAGAAAAATAAACCACAATTTCTCATAGGATGAACCTTAGGGCATATAAGAAACCACAAAAGACCAACAACCAACTATTCTTTGACCTAAAGGTGGTGGTTCAGGGTACATGTTCTCGTTCAAGCGGTTCGTCAAAACTAAATGTTTGGGTTGAACCGCCAACTAAGGTTTCAGAAACTGACACCAGCAGGGTTTGGGGTGGATTTGCAGGTTTAAGTGGTTTGAACACAATTTTTTTTAGTGTTCATGAATATAATACATATAAATAACTGTATAATCCAAAAATGAAAAAAAAAGATTGAACCGTTTACATGGCCGGTTCCAAGTTCCAAACAGTTGCCAGACCTTTTAAACCGTCAAAACCGAATCGTATAAATCGCAAACCAGGCTACTTGTCTCGGTTTCATATGATATGATTTGACATATCTATCTTTGCTTGATCTTAGGACTCTTGTTCAGAAAGAAAATAAAAACAAAAATCTTTCATGTACACTACAAAAATAAGTCTGTAGGCGAGTTTGTATTTACATAGATGATAATACAAATGATATCGCTGCTAAGAACTCCAAATATCAGAACAAAAAAGCACCAACTTAAACCATTGAGCCCTTCCAACACAAGCAATGAACACTAAATTTGATCCTGAAACTTAATCCTTATGGGAACTAAAACTATACAAGAACATTACATGAATTGACACAGGCATAGTAGCTAATGACGAATAGCGATAAGGTACCTACTCTATATACACGAAAATACCCTAGTATATACGCTATTTTACATATATGTTTAACAAAAACCTAAAATCTAGCTATTTTATAGTTATATTTAATCGCTATTTATATTTAAAAAAAATAACTGAAATCCCGCTATTTATGGCTACACGCCCTATAGCGACCTTCGACCGATTTGCTACGCTATTCGCTATAGCGACCATAATGACCGCTTAGACAACTATGAAACAGGCACATATAGATTTATAGTTTGGCTATAGATAGAACAAGGGGCTTAGATATTGATGTTTAAACTCACAACCTAAGGGTTCTAGAGATAACAAATGGTCACTTGTAATTAAATAAATTATTAAACCCATTTGATTCAAGCAATGAACACAAAAATTAGGTCCTGCAAAAGAAAATTCTCACCAGACTGAAATTGATTAAAAAAACTAACTGCATATTCCAAAAATGAAAAATAAATAAATATAAGGATTGAATGGTTTACATGGCTGGTTCCAAGTTCCAAACGGTTGCAGGACCTTTAAACTGAATCATACAAATCACAAAACCAGCCTACTTTTTTCGGTTTCATATGATCTGATTTGACATATATATCTTTGTTTGATGACCTTCATTTCAAGTTGTACCTTATTGATCTTAGGACTCCTATTCAGAAAAAAAAACTAAAAAAAAAAACAAATATATTTCTTCATGTACTCTACAAAATAAGTTCGTATTTATGTAGATGATAATACGGTTGATATAGTTGCTAAATCAATTTTGGTATATGTTCTGCGTTTTGATTACATATCTTCTTGTTAATCTAAATCTTATGAAAACAAGAAGCATACCATATACCTCTAAAAATCATGTCAGATAACATGATCTAACTATATCATTTGAGTTATCATCTACATATATACAAACTCGCCTTAAAACGTAGTTTGAAATGCACATGAAAAAAGATTTTGTGTTTTTTTCTGAACCATAGTTGTTAATGGCGAATAGCGATAAGATACCTTTATGCTACATAGCGAATAACGATAAATAGCAGGCGCTATTTTATAGATACACAAAAAAAAGTTTCACATTTTTTTATATATATATTATATCAAAATACCCTGGTATATACGCTATTTTACATGTATATTTAACAAAAACCTAAAATCCAGCTATTCTATAGCTATATTTAATCGCTATTTATGTTTAAAAAAATAACTGAATCCCGCTATTTATGGCTTCGTACCCTGTGGCGACCTGCGACCTATACGCTATTCGCTATAGCAACCATAGCGACCGCTATTGACAACTATGTTCTGAACAAGAGTCCTAAGATCAATAAGGTACACAACAAGAAACAAGTGTCATCAAGCAAAGATAAATTTGTCAAACAATATCAAATCATATCAAAACACCACTAAAAACTCCAAAAATCAGAAAAAAAAGCCACCAATTTAAACCATTGAGCGCTTCCAATTCAAGCAATGAACACTAAAATTTGACCCCAAAACTTAATCCTTAAGGGAACTAAAATCAAACAAGAACATTACATGAACTAAAATAGGCGCATAAAGGAAGTTTCTTTTTAATTCCCAAACAAGACCCCATGAGATCAATTATAGTTTTGCTATTGATAGTGTTCTAGACAAAGAGTCACTTGAAAAATAATACTTGAAATCAAACAAATTATTAAACCCATTGAATTCTAGCAAAATGAACAGTTGAAGACAAAAACTAGATCCTGCAAAAGAAACCCTCACCAGACAGAAATAATTTTAGAAAAAAAAACTAAGTTTTCCTCCTGAGACGTTTTCTGAGCTTCTTCAACTTGTGCTTGTTCATCTTCTTCTTCCTCTTCTTCTTCACACTGTCAGCCCAAATCCCTACTTCATCAACAATGTCTTCTTCTTCTTCTTCTTCTTCTTCTGGTACAACAGATTGATAAGAAATTGGGTTCAGAAAAGCCCCAAATGAGAAACTAGGGTAAACAGTTGGAGAATCAGTTGTGATGGGTAGGGTGTTGAAGAAGGGGATGGGTGGGTCGGGTTTGGGATCGGATAAATGGGTGGGTGAGGAGAGAATTCGTTTGTTGAGATCTGTGATTAGGGTTTTGGTAAGTGATTGCTTTCTGACGAGCCTTTGGAGAAAGGAAGCCATTGATGGGAGGTAGAAGATGAAAACATAAGAATGGATCTGTTGTCCCTGGTATTGTTATTTGCTGGTTAGGGTTTTAGCGAGTTTTAAATTTGGTACTTAACAAGGGAAAAAAAAGTTTAAAAATAATATTTTGTATACGAATATTTATGACCAGATAGTGTGGGATGCGTCCCTTCCACATCAGCTTGTTAACGCCTGACATATCATCCCGGGAATACTAAAGGTGGGTTTGTGTGTGGTTAACGAGCGTTAAGGGTGGGTTTGTGTTGGCAGGGTTGACCACCAATCAAAAGTCTCATTTGGAGGGGTGGCGCCAACCCACAGCCTAAGTAAACGGTTTTTCTTGTCCATGCCCGTTTATGTTGTTTCATTAACATTCTAAACAAACGCAAATTAACATAATGAATGAGCACGAACATATTAGATAATCGAACAAACACGAACAATTAAGCGAACAAATATTTTGTAAACGAACAAAACAAAAACATACAATGAACTAAAGGATTTTCTTGTTCAGGTTCATTCGTTAGTATTTTAAACGAATATAAATGAACATAATGAACGAATACAAACAGATACGATATTAAGTCATTTTGGACGAAAATTTAAACCTAAGTATTAACTTATAAGCCATACTTTTTATCAAGAATGGGCGTGAAGACTAGGCTGAGATCTTACTGATAAGGTGATGGATTGATAGGCTTAAACGGCTAAATAGATTGAACGAACATACAAACGAACAAACTTAAATGGACGTAAATGAACGAGTATAAACGATTAAAGGAAGCCTACACAAACATAAATGAATAAAAGATACATGTGTTCATGTTCATTCTTTTAGCTAGATGAACATTTTTGTTTTGTTTTGTTCATTTATTAAATAATGAACATAAACAAACTTCATGTTGTGTGGGTCACTAAACGTTTGGTCCGTTTACATGCCTAACAGAAGTTGGCAAATGCATGTTTCGGTTTGTCGTTTTTAATTATTGAATTCGAACATGTCTCATATATATATTTGTGTAAAAACCGAATCGTATGTAAAAACTGTTAACTTTAATCGTAACACACTTACATTACCTAACTTAAACACAACTTATTTCACATTTTTATCTAAACAAGTCAAACCGATAGACAGGTGGTTAACAAGTTGTGGCAGACCGGTCATAAATAGCCAAAGGTTGGTAGGTCAAGTGCCAATAAGGATTTGAGCTAGTGTCGCTTTTGGTGGATTAAGGCAACGAAGGATTTGAGCTAGGCCTTGTGCGAGGTTGTTAGTCCAAATCCCAAGCCCACCCGGGTTTTCGTCCCACCATATGTTTCACCAGAGTCATGCTCTTGTGGTGGTACAACGACGATCAAGTGGCAGCCAGCGGTATGGTTTCTCGGGGGAACGCCCAAGCTAAACTCTGAAGACAGCGTGGGCCCGGTTAAGACAACATATTCTGGCCGGAGTGAGGCAATGGGGCTTTAGTAGTTGATCCTCTTTGTAAATGCCTGAATGGAGATAATAAATGTGATATGCTAAAATTGTTAGGTACATAGTTATCTCAATGCAAATAAGCTTTATTAAGATTCATAAAATACTTATTACATCAAAAGGGGGTCTAACTCATACAGAAGTATAGACCTACCATATTACACTCAAGTAAACACAAGTACACTCTTCACACACTAAAATCAATCATACAGCAGCATAACAGAAACATAACAACAATAACATGCTGCTGTTTATTCACTTAGTAATAGTACCAGCATCATAGGCTGCTAGATTGGCGGTGATATTACTCGATCAGTACGGTTCAAGAAGGCCGGCTTGGTCATGGCAACAGCTAAAAGCAATGTGTTTCTCCATCATCCGATGGCACTCAGGGCAGCGCATGCCTTCGGGGATTCTACCTGCTGCATGGGGAAACTCAAAGCGGCAGCAGTTATTTGCTGCAACATGAAGCTTATCATGGTACTCTTTAAACGACAAATCGAAACCCCTATTAGGGATGTGTTCTTTCCATAGGTCATAGTCAGTAGGAGTCTGCAACATGGTGGTGCCGTGTCCATTGGTCAGAATCATTGATCCTTTGCAAAGCAAAGCCCATGATCCGTTCTTGTCGTAACTGAGTAGCTTCTTGATCTGCAGCATTATGGGGTCTTGATCATCAGCCCGTTTGAGTTGGATCTTGGAATACAACATGCTTTCTAATCGGGTCCAGAAGAACCAGATCAGGGTGGTGTCTTGCCAGCAGTAACTTAGCTTTTCTACATTGATGGTGGCGATCGCCTTTCGTACGTTTTCTCTTTTCTTGCTTTTTCCAACGTATGCCATCTCTAGCGGGATGCCTGCAGCCGAAGCCATGGCCTGTGCGTTTCTTGTGAATTTGCGAATCCACTCAAGGTCGTCGCCACCATACAAGAAGATGTATTTGTTATCTCTTACCTAAAATACAATAACGATGATTCAAATATTTTATAAAAAATACAGGAAATTATTTCTATAAATGATAAGCTAAAATGGTAAATGGTGAACTGACCCATTCGAGTATGGTCAGGTCCATGCCACTGACTAGCAACTCTAGCCTCCACGTTTCTTCCCTCCACAAAGCTTCCTCTCTAGCAGTGGTGAACGGGAAGGCGGTGCTTCCCCAAATCCACATCATGTGCAATGCATTCGGGCTCAACTCTCTTCCCTGTGGGTCCAACACGACAAGGATAGGCCTGCTCCTAAAGTGCCACCTGTCACCAATGGACTTCTTCACCGCCCTGTCAATATTCGAAGGGTGGTACACTGAGTACCATGGCATATTATTCCTCATCTCCTCAAACTGCATGTGCATAGCTTCAGTGTACTCAACATAGGGGTCCACAATAGGGACCCACACCACGTCGTATAAAGAATCGATCCTGGACCCTTGAACACGGGACTCGCTATAAATCTGCTCAAGAATCGACAGTTCATCACGTGACATGTCCAGCCCGGATATTAGCAGCAACACATTCCTTCTCCTTAGAACTTCTAAGCCTACCTGTTGATGTAAAAAAAGACGTATTAGCTATTAAATTCGAAATATGTTAATAACTAAATATGAATCATTGTTCAAACCCTTTTTTTAGTAGCCCCATCGAAAAGCGGCAGTGGGTCATCCCTTGAATTGAGCAAGATTTTGAGGATTTTCATGTTGTCTATATGGAGTGTTTCGAATAGCTGATTGAAAGAGTTTCTGAAATCCAGCTCCTTCCTGTCTCCTGCATCAACCAAACATGTCATATTCAATTTATGTTTTGTTACAATGTAAGCCTGACAAAACATGCAGGTCGGGTTCGGGTCAAATTGGGTCATGACTGTTGGGTGTGGGTGCAAACGAGCTGAGCCTTCGAGCTTTGTTTTCAAAGCTCGAGCTCGGCTCATTTATCATCTATTAATTAATATATTAAATAAAAATAATATAAATAATAGACTTGTTTAGACTCGCGAGCTCGATAAGTGAAGCTCGGGCTCGGGCTCGTTGGGCTCAGCTCGTAAACAAGTTTAGATAAGCTCGGCTCATTTACTAGACAACTTTAAATAAGGGGTAAATGTTATTAAATATTAATAAAAATTAATATTACACTAAGGCTTGCTAGGCCCGATAAACGAGCTTTATTTTAGGCTCAAGCTCGGCTCGGGCTCGATAAGGCTCGGCTCGTTTCGAGCTTTTTCTCGAGCAGCTAGCGAGCCGCTTGGCTCGTTTGCACCCCTAGGTGTGATATAAGCACAAGGCGTTAATCAAATACCTATAACACGGTGGCATTCCTCCAATTGCTTCTTGAGAAACTCATGTAAGTGGTTGATCTTTAGGATTAAGGTGGATAGTTCCCATGACTGCATCTCAGAGGCCGATATCCCGTACCTGAGATAATTAAACCATGTTATTCACCATCTTTTTTTTATAATATAAATTTTCATAACAAAATATTAAAGTTTAATTTACTCATGTCCCATGCTGCTGAGGCTAGTGATCTGTGCAGCACACGCGATAATCCCTCTAACGTTCCAGTAAACTGCAGTAGGAACTGCCTGTAACGCTCTAGCCATGGCTGGAACCTCAGTAGAGACATACATAGGTGGCAACTCTTTAAATTGCATAATGCACCGAGTTAACTCGAGGACTGAGTGAATGAGTTTGTTGAGTGCGTCGAATTTGGGCTTCAACGGGGCCGAATGCTCCATAATCGTTGGTACTTGTCTAAGAATAGCCATTGATTTTGCAAGTTGATTCGATGAATAAATCTGAGCTAGAAGCCAGAATTCACCATAGTTTTAGAGAAAAAGCTGCTAGGATCAACGCCAGCTTCGCGTCCCAGTGGTAGTTTCCCACCTCGTGAAATAATGCAAGTGCGGTTGTGTGTCCATCCCCACCACTTAAGCACTTGAATGACATCTATACGTTATTAAATAAAGACAATTTTTTAATCACATGTTGGTCTCTAAAGAAGAAGAGAATATTAATATCAATGTATTAGTTTTTGAGTTCAAACCTCGCAAGCCAGCTTGTCGATTATGTGTGACAGTTGAATCAGAACTATACTGGTTTGCTGTGCATTGATTTGGTGTGCATTAGTTTGGTGTGCGCTGAGTTGGTGCGATTTTCCCTCCAGTTTTCCGACATCTGTATGTGCAACCTACAAAGAATTCAAAACACACGGATCAGTACACAGCAATACAAGTGTTGTTAAATGTTAATTCAGGATATATAAAAAAAATAAATAATAATAATAATAGTACCGATGAAGTAGAATCAGCATCGATGGTAGCATGAATGGTGGCATGTTTAAGGATTTCCTCCACAATGTGGACCAGCGGTTTGACATCAACGTCAGTGCCATCAGGGAGATGAGTATCAAGCACTTGCTTCATGATAACATTGTCATCCGAAGCGCTAAAAATCGAGTTTCTTTCACCTTTATTCAGTTGCTGCATCATTGGATTATGCATGGGACCCATCATCTCATGTTGTCTCGGGGTATGCATCGGGTTAATCATCGAGTTTAGCAGCGAGTTGCTCCTGGGAAACATTGGCTGCTGCTGGTACATCGAGTTAGGTGACATACCCAGTAGCTGCTGTGCCACTGGGTTAGTCATAGGACCCATAAGCGGCTGCTGCTGTGCCATTGAGTTAGTCATTGAGCCCATAAGCGGCTGATGCTGTTGGTGTTGGTGTGGGTGTTGCGGGTGTGGTTGTTGCTGCAGTTGGTTCATTGGTGAGTTGGACACCCCGGTAAAGGGGTTGCTGGTTGTTAATGGATTGGTGGCGGTTAAGAGCCGCTTATCGGGGTTAGATGATGGTAAGGTTTTGTTGGTGTTGTAGTTGGAGAGTGATTGGTCCATTTTGGTTAAAGAATGGGTTGTTGTGTTGCGGTTTTCGTTAGGCACTTGGTAGCCTTTAAATACATATTAAGAAATAGAATAAAGTGGTGAACTAAAACTGAATCATCTTCCTTGCTTCAATTGTGGTCAAGAAAACCTAATGTGAATTTGAAGATTAATCTCTTTTGTGGTCACTACTCTATTTGCTACAACATCTTTACACTTTTATCATTTGGAGTCTTAAGAATCTACACACAGTATCAAGGAAAATATGAAATTGCATGTCATGCAGCTATTTTGGTAGTTGTACCATGTGCATATGCATGTGTACTCTATTATAATATTATGTATCTTCCTAGATAATGTTTTTTTAACCATGAGAACCTATTACCGAAAAACTAGCCAACGGGATCAGGTAAATCGCACCTTTTGCTAGGCAGGTGGCCTTCAAGAGATTATGATAGAAATACTGGTGAAAGCAAGATTCAAACTTGAGACCATGCTTACCACGGCACCACCCCTTGAACGTTGACAATGTTATATCCTCCGAAATAATTTTGTTAGTTATTCGTATAACTACAAGATCAATAATAGTGACAATCAAGATGAAAATGATTTTTCACTTTTTTTGTTTGCATGGTATAACTTTTGTGATTCCCACCTGAAACATGCATGCTTCTGATGTGTAAGATTCTTTGCGAATTCTTTTTGTTTTGGAATATATTTCAGGAAAAAGAAAAAGATGGTTTCTTTTCCTGGAATATGTTGGATGTTACTTAATTAAGGGTTTTAATGATCTGACCCAAAAGAAAGTGGAAGCATATCTTCTTAAATGCTTTCTTGTTTGTTCATCAATCTTAATGGTAGGACAGAAGCCTGTGATAGCACAAAGTCCTCAGTCAACCCAAATCATTGACTAAAGTATGTTTATTCCATGAAACTATGATCTGTAGCGGATTTGGTATGATTATATTCATTTCTCCTGCTAATTATGTTGAGGTTTTTTATTTATTTATTTCCGTCCGTTATCTTTTGAACTTTAAAACTGTCTGCATACAAAACATGCAAATGCGTGCAACTTTCGCTAGGTGCATTTGAAACATGTTGCTCGCATTTTTCTTGCTATACCCTCATGTAACTATGTCCTGTGTTAGTTGTTTAGCTATATACCAGCGTCGGTAGAATTCAGCTAGGACAAATTACTGGATGTCTTCGGAAATGTTTTTCATGATCAGTGGTCCCGAGTCCCGTCTTGACATGGCTTTCCGAAAATTCCCTTTTTATATCCAACATATTTATCTGAATTTAACACTATGATATATAAAATAGGGTACTTGAACAAATATACAAAATTATCAATGAAGAACAATAAATTTCTCTATTTAACTTGAAAGAACCTACAATGATTCAAAAAATGTAAAAGGAAGCAGCTTCTCTGCAAATCTTTAAGCTGATTAACCTCGTGCGAAATCAAAAGAAGCTACGCTTAGGGCGTTCCTCTGCAACGTTAACCCTGATTGCCCTCCCATCCAAACTCTGCATCACATATGCAAAATTGCAAATCACCAATTCAATAAAGACAACCGCTTGCATAGGTTTAAACATTCATGCGGACTTGACAATAGTAAAGGTGACATTTCAACTTGTTTAGTTCTAATTCTCTATCTCAAATGGGTCAAATCGAAATTTTCATCTAAAGACGAATGGGTGAAATGAGTCTACATGTGAAACGAGTTGAAAGTCGTTCAAAGTCTATTTTAATGTAGACAACGTTCCAAATCGAAATATATACGACTTAGATTAGTATTTTAAATTTGTAATCATATTAAAGGTATTCGTTACTAAGAAAATGAACAAAAGGTTTTTAGCGGATCTTTCTGACTTGATCCATACTAAAAAATGACTTGTTTCAACCTGAACTCATTTGATCCGTTACTCAACCCACCCACATGGTTGTCGTACTAGTTTGTTGCATACCTGTCCATCTAAAGCGGCAATGGCATCATTCATTTCCGCCTCACTTGCCATTGTTACAAAACCAAACCCACGTGAACGACCGGTTTCACGATCATAGATAACCCTTGCCTCAACCACCTTCCCATGTTCACTAAACGCCTGCTCAAGTTGACTACTATCCACTAGCGATGCCAGATTACCTACATATATTTTAAAAGGATTTGCTACTGCTCGTCTTTCGGGTTGTGAACCTCTTGGTGCAGCTTTATTTACAGTTAGAAGCCTGCCACTTAAATCCTGTTTTTCAAAACATTCCACACATCATTACATGCCCATTCACTAATAACTTTATAACAGATAAACATAGTTACACGCTTAGGGGAGGATTCGCGTAAGAACTTAAATCTAGGTCAGAAAAGTAAGAATTAACCAAATTTGATATTCGAATCACATAAGTTGGCCATTTCACAAAATTCATTGTAAAAGATTGACAAATCACATTGTCAATTTGTTCATCAATCTAGGTGCACAAAAACAAAATTGAGAATTTGTCAACTTTAATGCCTAAAAACACTAACAAACACTTCAACAGAGATATAAAAGCTGGAATTTATGAATTGGCCAACTTATAGGAGCCATCGTACCAATTTTTTATATCCTCATTTGATCGTAATTCTATACAGTTATACCTATAGGTGGAAGTTCATATCTCATATTCTCATACTTATTAACTTATGAACGGGTCGTGTTTTATCTCAAATCGATCAAAACAGTAAGCATATGTTCTTCACTAATGTTAAATTTACCCTTATAAAACACTACAAAATATGTTGTTTTCTTAACTTTTTTTTTCTTTTGAGTCAGAATTCATTGGGGCAATTTCATAGCATGTTCTTTTTTCCTTATACTAAAATTAAATCATGTAATTATAATATAGAAAAATACATAACACACACACACACACACATACATACATAAGAGTGACAAAAGGATAAACTTTACATAGCCACTGAATTTCTCCACAGCCTTATCAGCTTCTTCAACTGTGCTCATTGTCACAAATCCAAACCCTCTACTCTGTTCTGTATCCCTATTATATATCACCTACAAAACACACATGTCATCAGTCCACCATACACAAATCAAGAAAAACATCAAAACAAATCAAGAAAACAAACACTACCTCAGAAATCTCAACAACTCCAGCAGAACTGAAGAGCTGGGCCAACTTCTCACTGTCAATATCATAAGGCAAGTTGCCCACAAAAATCTTTGCATCTTCAGGTGGCTCAGAGTATGATTCTTCTTCATCTTGTTCACCTTCTTGTGTGACTTGTTGGGACCAATCTGAGGTCTGGGGAACAAAATGGGATAAAGTTTTGTTTTTTTGATACCCATGATGAAAGTTAGAGATTTTTAAGGGTTTAGAAGATAAAGGGAGGTACCCAAATGTGGAGGGTATGGTAATGCATTTAGGGGTTAGTAATTGAATGGTAGAATTGTAGTAGCAGAAGTCATAACAAGGAGGATGAGAGAGGAGATGTAGTAAGATAAGAATAGGTGCTGCAAGAAGCAAGGCCAAAGGTTATTTTCATGAAGAAAGGGTGTGTGTTTTTTTGTTTTTGTCTGTTGTGTCCCTTGTGTAATGGAATCTACTACAATTGGTACCTGAAGTTTATTTCTTTAGCTTTAAACTAGGGTTTGAAGAGATGCATCTCATTTAAAGGGGTACATCCATAATTCCATATTAATATGTGGAAAAAAATCAGGTTAATCCGGTCCAGTTTGGGTCAACCCGAGAATATTTCTATAATGTTCGGGTTCATATGTCTAACATATTTCGTATTTGAGTTCGTGTAAAATTTTTAGGTTCAACCCACAATACAACTGTTTAACACCGCCAAATTTAATGATAATGTTGATGTTCACCCAGACAACTACTTTTTACCATAAAGGTCGAGCCGCTCATCACTCCATCACATAGTCATTTACAAACCAACCAATCATAAACCATCACCTCATTTCACTCATTTCTATTACACTATCACTTGCACCACTCATTCTATCAATCCTAACCAACCAATCACAACAATGCAACCTCATTCCCCGTAAAATTAACCAACCAATCACAAAAAACAACCATGAAATTCATCATTGTCGTGATGGCCACCACAAAACATTCCATCTCTAACGTGATGAGAGTGATTGCGACGGTGTTTCACGCCATCACACGAATAACTAAGCGCTATAACGATACGCCTCAACCACTCTAAGTCCATAATCACTTTGTAAGTAGTATAAATCATTAAAAATTAATATAAATAGTAAGCTCGATTCACATATGTGCAGGGTCGTTCCAACGTTTTTGAGGCCCTAAGCGAACTCAAAGTCGAGGCCCTATTGAGATTGAGATTTGAAACATTGAATAACCAGAAAGATGATTTTTCCTAACTACACTCAATTCGCAGTCAATTTCACATTGGTTACTCAAAAGACACCGCAAGTAATGACGCTGTTTTGGATTCTGGAATGAAGCATGCTCGAACAGTGTGAACTCCTGGAGTAAAATCCTAAATCATGGGCCTGAAAACGTTGTTTGAATGGGCTAATTGTCTGGTGGAGATGGATATGATCGGATGGTTCCACTGATGACGCAATGATACTCCAGTTGTCTGAGTGATCCAAATTTGTCGTTAAAAAAATATATAAAACTTATTAAAGAAACCAAACGACAATAATAGTTATTATGTTTGGTAACGTAATAAATTCAACATATAAATACGTTTGACTATGCAAATTTAATATTCCAATAAACACGGCTGAATAATAAATTAAGTTATATTCTAATAGCAAATAACAAATTAATTTATAACTTTACTCTCTTTTTTTAAATGCGAACGAGCCCAACTACCTGGGTTAATGGCAAAGGGTGATTCTATAGGCCTTCGATCGCAGGCAACATGCATAGTCCAAGTCCACCATCATCAGTTTAAAAAAAAAAACATCAAAAACTAACTATGATAAAACCATATTAAAATCAAAATCAAACTTAAGAACCTCTATCTCATTTAAACAAAACATTATCCAACACCAACCACTAGTCCAAAGTTGCTTTGGTACTTCTTTTTGTTAATCGTGGTCTTTTTTTCTATTTTATTCATTTAAAAAACCATAAAATACAAAAAAAATATCTAACAATAGGCTCATATTGACATTAAAAAAAAAACTTGGTTAGAGAAAAACATAATTTAGATATATGAATTAAAATTTGCTAGAACGATCGATACAAGAGCCTACTCTTCATCAACCCCTTAACAAAACCGATCTTAGATCTTCTTCACAGATTCTCTGGTAACAATTGCATGTGAAGCTGATTTCAAAGGAGTAGGATTCACCTGCAAAAACAAGTAGTTACCAGCAAACAGATCACCCAAATGCGACTGACTCTCCTTGAGCCTCTTCAAAACCTTCGCCAACGTTGCCATAACCACCCGAGCTTTTCGCCTTAAGTTCGGGATCTTCATCTTCAATCTCTTCTTGATTTTGAGCCTCAACGGCCATCGGGTTCTGGGCTTGGGTTCCCGGTCGGTTTCCTTGTGGCCTTCTTCGTTTCTCAGCCTCTGGTAGGAATTGCATCCGGTGGTGGACATTGTGATGGAACAGTTGTGTTGTGGTGGAGTTGCTAGTGTTGTGGGGGAGAGAATGAATAAGTAATAGCAGGTGGTGGTGGCTCCATCTGATCGGAATTAAGGTGATGGTGGTAGGGTTGGGGTGGTTTATGAAGGTGTCAGCTGTTGGTGAGCAGAGCATTTAATGCACAGCTATGGTGGAAGGTGGCCAAAACACTAATTGTAATTCATGATGTATAGGCACAATATCTAATTAATAATAATATTTAGAGTCAATTACTCATATGGACCCTGTGGTTTATAGCTAATTTCGTCTTTAAGTCCTAACTTTTATTTTTAACTGGTTCAGGTTTTATGGTTTCAATTTCGTAACACTTTTAGGTACTAACACCAAACTTAGTTAATTTTTATGTTAAATTTCAATAAAATGACTAAAATATCCTTCTATTTTAAAAGGATCAATTTATGTCATTACTCTATTTTTAATTCCAATGACTATTTGTGTCATTTTCTTATTGGCACTGTTTGGTTCTGTAAACGTAATCTATAACTAATTTCAGTTATAATCTATTCGTATGTTTGAATTATTAACAAAATTGGTCAGTTGATTTAGTTAACCATTACTTAATCGTAGCTTCTAAGACTATGGGGTATGGTGGGGCGGGGCTTTGGGGCATGGCCCGACACGTGAAGTTGGAGAGGCCCGCTGGTCATGCTTCCATGAGGTGGTATGGTGAGGCGTGGCTAGTCCGCGTGGGCTAGGCCACGTGTTAATTATTTATTTTTCAATTTTTTTATAAATAAACAAAATATTAAAAAAACCAAAAATTATTATTAAAAATTCCTAAAAATTACAAAATACTACGATAAAAAAATATTACAAATCTAAAAAAAACTTACTTAAATAAAAAAAATACAAATCTAAAAAATAACCATAATTGTACATAAAAAAAACCTAAAGCGTTAGGTAGATCTCGAAGAGGGCGAGCTTGTCGAACGTCTTCCTCTCCTTGCACCGGTACTCGATGTTAGCCACCGCCACCCGGTCGTCGTGGCTTATGTCCCCGCCCGGGACGCTTTCGTAGTAGGCTTTGAACCGATCGAGAGTTTCGGCCGTAGTTCGCGCCACTTGTGTTGGCACGCATTTAAGTTGTGCCGGTCGTTCCCGACATTATGCCGATAGCTCACGAAAGCCGCCAGCCAGTAACGGGTTTCGCCGAGTTGGCGAGCCTTCATAGCGTCCACGACGCTCGATACAAGTGCAAGCTCTTCTTCGTTTGTCCACGAGGCCATGATCAGCGGGAGGGGCAGGCGGTGTGGGGTGTCAGAGCGGAGGGGCAGGCGGTGTGGGGTGTCGGTTTGAAGGGCAAGCGGAGGATAGCGAAGGTAACAGACGGTGGGGGTTAGCAGTTTGGGGTAGCGAAAGGTGAGGCAGTGGGGTTTTATAACCGGTTGGGTTAGCCGTTTGGCCAAGCCAAACGGTTTATTTTTAAAATTCAAAATAGGTATCAGCCCACCTAGCCAAACCGCCAATAAGACCCGGCCACATAGGACCGCTAGCCCCACCCAACGCCCGGTCTGAAAGCCCCGCCCAACAGGCCACGCTGAAACCTAAACCTAACCGGGGTGGTGCCTTGGGCGTTGGTACCAAACCCACGCCCCAACCCCCGTCCCATATCCCATGCCTAACGTGAGAGGATTGAAGCTAATTTCATTTAATAAATCTATTTATATCCGGGTAAGATAAAATACTATCAATCTTTTTAAATTCAAAGGAAAAATAAGTGAAATTGTTATATCATAAATCATTTATAAAAATATAGCAAAACTTTCCGACATATAAATTATTCTTTAAAATAAAACAATATTTAAATTATAAAGTAATTATTAGTAAAGTATACACATGTAAGTATAGCTGATCCAACTGAACTACTACCAACTTCTCAATTAATTTGTTAATTCAGTTCAGTTTTTCAACCCCTTACTCTAAATTTATAAATAGTTTTTCACACCTTTTTTTAGTTTTTATATAAAGAACCAATCATACATATAAGTATATTTGTATACAAACATTTTTTAAGTAAATTACTCAAACATGCGAACAGATTATAAAAGAAATTAGTTATAAATTATCTTTAGTCCATAACAGAACCAAACAATACCAAATATGAAAATTACACGAATAGTCCTTGGAATTAAAAATAGAGTAATGACATAAATGGTTCTTTTAAAGTGGAGAGTATTTTAGTCATTTTATTGAAATTTAACATAAAAATTAACCAAGTTTGGTGTTAGTACCCAAAAGTGTTACGAAATTGAAACCATGAAACCTGAACCTGTTAAAAATAAAAGTTAGTACTCAAAGACGAAATTAGCTATAAACCACAGGGTCCATCTGTGTAATTAACTCTAATATTTATTTTGATTATAATTTGTTTATTTCTGGAACTTCACTTATTTTCATTTTTGGTTATCACTTTTATATTTTTGTATACACAATAATTGTATTATTAATGTTTAATCTAATTTAATCATTATCTTACTTACGAAATCCCACCAATAGCAAAGCTAAGGTATGGTCTGATGATAACATCTAGACAATATTACATCTACCACGTAGAAATAGAGAGGTTGTTTCCAATCAAGCTTTAAACATAAGGCGCATAACTCTCGGCAAAAAGGTCGATTATTGAATGTACGATCTTGTTTTTCGGCTATCAACGCCGCTACATGATGCATGATTAACCGTCCCTCGCTTTTAACGTTATTTCACGAAATTAATAAAATAACGTTCAAATTAATGCAATTTCACTTTTACTCCCCGAATACCCATATATATATATATTATATGTGCACACTTTAACCGAGATGTAGTTTAATCCAATTTAATATAGAACCTGATCATCAAATAAGTGAAAGACCATTATACATGTGAATAGAAAGAGACGATAAACAATGATTTTTGTTTTTTTTAATATTGTTGTTTTTCTAAGTTTTTATTGTTTTATTAGTTTAATTGATTTAAACATATTTTCATATAACTTTCAAGATACGATCAAATTACCTGTTATCAAACAAGAAATCATAAAATAAATGAATGTATATTGGTATCGATGTTGTTCGGTATGGTACGGTAGCAGTTTATCGAAAGCAAAAACACTAAAAAATATATATTGATACCGATACGATACAGATGTTGTTCAATCGGTTTTGATTGGATTTGGTACGATAGCGACACAATATATGTTTTCTATATATATATATATATATATATATATATATATGTTAAGTTCTGGTGAAAATAAAATTAACGTACTAAACGTACAAATTGAAGGAAAAGTCAAAAAAACGCGGTGGCATTTTCATAAATATATGGTCGTAGGGTAATTATCAAAATTACTCTACAGGATCATTTGTAGAGTGATTTTGGTCTTGTGGAGTAATTTTGTAAAATGTTCATGTAGAGTAATTTTGATCTTGTAGAGTAATTTGTAAAATATTCTTGTAGAGTAATTTTGATAAAAAAAACCTAACCCTTCCCCCCCCCCCCCCCCCCCCAAAAAAAAAAAAAAAAAAAAAAAACCTAACCCCCACTCCCCACAAACCTAAAAAAACCTAACCCCCCAAACTAAAAGCTAAAAACTAAACCATAAAGCTATACCTCATAACTAAATGCTAAAATTACTCTACAAGATCAAAATTACTCTACAAAATATCAAAATTACTCTACAAGATTATTTATAGAATAATTTGATAATTACCCTACAAGAACAAAATTACTCTATAAGAACATTTTACAAAATTACTCTACAAAAGATCAAATTACTCTACAGGAACACTTATAGAGTAATTTGATAGTTGCTGATAATTACCAAAATGCCACCGTGAGTTTTCCTCTTTTCCTTCAGTTTGTATGTTTAGTACGTTAAGTTTATTTTTATTTGATCTTTACACTATATATATATATATATATATATATATCGTAATGTTGAAATAAAAAGAGGGGAACAATTGTTTTTTATTTTTTTCAATATTGTTTTTTCTAAGGTTTTATTACTTTATTGGTTTATTACTTTAATTGATTTAAATATATTTTTTTCTGATATAACTTTTAAGATATGATCAAAGTACCTGTTATCAAACAGGAAATAATAAAAATGAACGTATACCAGTACCGATGATGTTCAGTACAGTATGGTAGCGATACGGTATCAGTTTATCGAAAGCAAAAAATAAATAAATAAATACTGGTACCGATACAAATATTGTTCAATCAGTTTCGATTGGGCTTAGTACAGTAGCGGCAGAATATCCGTTTTCCAAAAAAATATCGTAATGTTGAAATAAAATAAACATAAAATGGAAATGAACCGAACCGATATCAACCGAACAACATATATTTTGTTTTCGATCGATGTAGTGTTTTCTCTTTCAATATATATATTGAGTGTAGGTACCGTAACGAACCAAATTTATACCGACTTAATCCCCGCCGCGAACCGCGGGGGAATATCACTAGTTATTTATTATTATGACATTATCTTTTCTTTCTGTCGAAATATATCAATTATATGAGAAAATCACAAAACCCAATCCTTTTGTACATATGCGTTTTTTATACTTATGTTAGTAGTTGATTACACGTATGGTTAGGAGTTATGTGACATCATGACCACGCATCTGCTTGAACTTGTATCCTCCCTTCTAGTACATGAAATGCTTACTTACAATCCCATCGTACGTGAAATTACTGCATATCACCATTTCACTGCATACCACTAATAAGGTATACGTCCCTTATCTTAACACCGTTAACTTTTCTGTTAGTTTATGTGTAAAATTACTGACATACCCTCCACCCTGCCACCACCCCACCTTGATTGGACCAAAATCTAGAACTCCTCCTACCGCACCGGTTTCAGTCAAGTTAGATCCAAGCTTCTCCACATCCATATAAGTACAGGACAAATCATCTTTACATCTGAGCTCTTCGAAGCTTCTAGAAGGCGCATCGAAGGTGTCTGAGGCAAGATCTAGGTTGTTGGGGAGATGGTAGTTGACCTCTGGTGGTCGAGTTCCATCGTCCCCCATGCTTTGTAAGATTCCAATATGAGATTAATCAGAAAGAAAGGTGAACTCGGAAATTATAGCTTCCATGGTGGATCTTCCAAGTGGGTGAGTGGAGAGGAACAAGATTAATGTGTGATGGTGGGGTGGTGGTTTCATGGCGAAATAGTGGGTGTGGTGGCTGTCAAAGTTTGGGTAGGGTTGGGTGGTGGTGGTTGGCTAGCGGTGGTGGCAAGTAGGGGTGGTGGCTGTTTGGAGATGAAGGTTGGAGGGTATATCAGTGATTTCACACATAAACCTACAGAAAAGTTAACGATGTTAAGGTTCAAACTGTTGAAACAATTCATCAAACAGAAAATTAATTATTTTATTATTAATTACCGAGTTATTGGCCAAACCAGTTTATTCCAACTTGAACAAACTGATTGAAGAAAGGTAGAAAGGGGACTGTCCCGTTATCGGACGAATTTAAATAACACGCAAAAACTAAAACCAACCTGGCGATTTAAGAAACCGAGATTCTTGAACTGCACGGATGATTCCTGTCCTTAAAGGATTTTACGCGCTCGTATTGTTGTGAGTTGCAGCGTAAACTCCCAGGATTTAATGCAGAAATGATCTGGTATTCCAACAGCAATGGAAACCAGAAAACGCAGACGCTGGAGAAGAAACAGAAGCACAGAGATGACATGCTGCGAAAATTAGAGAGTTTGAATGGGTAGCAGGAGGCCTTTATTTATAGGTTGAGATCATAACTGAGAATGAGAAAAACGGGGAATGGGATAACCATTATCACAAACGGATTCGAATTCCTGGGTATATCCCATATGAATTCGAATTTCCTATAGATAACCCCCACTGTTTTCGAATTCATCTCTATCCCTCTATCCCAGTTTTATCACATTCGATCTCGATCCACAGCACTGAACCGGACCCCAGCTAAAAATAAAAGCTCCACAGCTCCTAGCGGCGATGAGTAGGTGCGAAGTGCAAAGTGCGCCTCAAACGCGCCCATTCATGCCTCAAACGCGCCCATTCGCCAGCTCGCGGCTCGGCTTGCTCGGCGCGCGTGTGGGCTTGACCCACTTCTCAACTCATTTAACACTTTGGAGGCCCATAAGGGGTAATCCCTTATAACGCACTCAACTTTCACCCCCCCCCCCCCACCAATGTGGGATGGAGGAAACATACCAACTTGTATGTTCCTCATTAATATTTCCAACAATCCCCCACCAAGTTGGAATGTTTCCTCTCACTTAGACAGATGATGTCACTAGGTGTCACGAAGATTAAACCCAGTTTATGTTGATAAACAAGAAGAGACAGATTCGATGGTGTCCTATGGAATTAAACCATTAACCTGATAGCCCCCTTCGGTTTACCCCCACACATCACCTGCCGACTTTGCGTTCTCACTAAGCGCGAATATGGCCGTGCGCTATGTCACACACCCGACCCGCAGCAGAATAAGAGTCAGGGCATAATTGGGTTATCACCAAAGCTCATGATATTTACTAATATGTTTCATATTTATTAAATTCAAAATTACATCCTCAATATTCCAAACATGTTCATACAAATACAAAGAAAGATAATCAACTAAACAATCCAAAGTGTAAACCAGTTTATTCTTCTAAGCCATCCTATGTGTTTCTTGCTGCAGCTGGATCACCTGTATCATGTGTAAAAATGGAGGATTTTGGGTCAACATAAGTTGGCGAGTGAACCTTGTTAGAAAAACATTTATTATTGATCTCTTGTTATCTTTATCAGGAAAAATTGTGTAATAATCATATGTGAGCAAACGTAATTAATCATACAATAACAATAACAACAACAAACAATAACTTACAATAACATACAATAACAAACCAACTTGCATGAATATAACACATGAATGAAACTGTATATGTTGGCAACGTCACGTTCACGCTCATAATGTAATGGGGAACGGACGACCTATGATGAATGTCTGTGCGATCAAGGCTCAATCAAACGGAGCCGATCGTATGTTGGCAACGTCTGGTTCACGCTCATAATGTAATGGGGAACAGCTCAATGCTCATAATGTAATGGGGAGCGGCGGCCTATGATAATGTATGTACTGAAAAATGATAAATATAATCTAAACAATAACCACACAACCAGTTAATACATGTTGAATACACATTTGTTCATGGATATGATAGATGCACAATAGTTTAAATGTGATAAATAATAAGACACATGATACACCCCAAAAACGTGATTTAAAACGGGGAATTTGTAGAGATTCACTCTCTTTGGGTGCGTTCGGTTGAAGATGATGAAATGCGCACTAGTTTAAAGGATTGATCGACGAGAATTAACTAACCTAAATAAAAACGAAAGGTATGGTAAATGAGTGGATTTTATTAATAATTTTAATATGATTTTTAGATATATTTTTTTGAGTTTTAAGGTTATTTTCTATCTTTAAAAACATTATTTTTAAGTATTTTTAATTGATTTTTAAATTAAATAAATAAATAAAAATATATAAAAATGTTGACTTTTGCGTTGACCTTTGACCATTGACCATGACTGTTGACTGTTTGACCGGTTCATGTGTGCGCCGGGTAAGGCTCGAACCCGAGACCTCCCGTACGCGTGCACGCAACTCTACCAACTGAGCTACGTGTCTAACCCGAAATATTTCTGTTTTTAATTATATTTATATACTGTTTTAATTTATTCAAAATTCATTTATTTTTAAAAAGGATTTTAATTATCGAACCGGTGCCGTCAACAGGTCTCGAACCCGGGACCTGTGATTTAGTGTTGCACACAGTCCATCGCTGGACTGTGTCTAACTTGGTTAATATACTGATTTTTATTATACTTAACATCTAATTGCGAGTGGATCCGGTTCAATTTAAAAAAAAGAACATTTTTATTACAGAGAATGTGCGTGTGTCAAGGATCGAACTCGGGACGTATGCGTATTGTTTGCGATCATTTTTATTACAGAGAATCCGGCTCTGTTTTGTGAACTTCGGCTGTTAGGATCAATTAACTGTTTTGATTGATTAAATATGAAATTGAACTACTGAGCAACGATTATCAGTAGGTTTAAATGATCGTACCGGCTCACGGCGTGATTCTGGAAATTTCAGAAGTTTTCCGGCGAAAGCAGAATTTCCGACAACGTCGTCTGGGATTGATTCTGGGTGATGGATTGATGTTAGTAATGGTCTATCAATGGAATGGAACAGAAAGAGTCGAGGTATTTACCGTTTTGAGGTGAGTCTCTGTTTTCCGGCGACTTGCAGAGAATTCCGGCAATGATCAGAAAGTAATTCCGACGACCAGAAAATAGAGTAAACGTGAAATTAGAAGCTCTGGGAATGTAATTGAATCGCGAGATGAGGATTTTGTTGAAGTAATTCCAGAAATGAATGTTTTCGGTTATAAAAACCAAACATCACCTGAATTCAAGTTCATTAACGACTGAATTGATTTAAAAAGTCGGTTTATCGGTTATGATCAAGATTCCGCGAGCACTCAAACGTCTTGGACGGTTTGAAAGCCGATATTGGTTTCAGTTGGCGCAACAGGTTGTTTCTCAGTTGAACATATGATTTAATTGCTTCCTAGAACTCACAAAAATATCAAGTGGCGGAGTGGTTATATGTGCGCGAGTTAAGGCTTTGACTCACCCGGCTGACCCGGGTTCGAATCCCGGCAGCCGGTTTTCTTTTTTATTTATTTTATTTCCACTTTTAATTAATTATAGTTTTTAAATTCTAATTTGTTTATTAATTATGCATCGCATAAAATTAAAAATAAACATAAATACGCAACGAAACATATATAACTTGATATTCGATTACAAACGAAGCGGGTTTGGAAAAATTCGTTTTTGACAAATGTTATAGTATCCCCTACTTTTAGAAATTTCGTCCCGAAATTTAAGTAGTAGTAGTAGGAAAAAGATACGGGTATTTTTCGCGCATTGAGTCTCCCAAGTAAACTCAGGTCCCCGTTTCGACTCCCAGCGTACCCTAACAACTGGAATACGACTCCGTCTTAAACGTTTTTCTCCGAAGTCCATGATCTCCACTGGTCTTTCAATGAAATGCATAGATTCATCAATCTGAATATCTTCCAGAGGAATATGGAGGTTCTCATCGGCGAGGCACTTCTTCAAGTTTAATACGTGGAATGTGGGGTGAATTCTGTTGAGTTCTTCTGGTAGATCAAGCTTGTATGCTACAGGTCCTACTCTTTCGAGTATCTTGAAAGGTCCTACGTAGGGTGGTGCTAGCTTGCCTTTCTGTCCAAAACGAACTACTCCCTTCCACGGTGATACTTTTAAAAGTACATGATCACCAATGTTAAACTCCAAAGGCTTTCGTCGTTTATCTGCATAACTCTTTTGACGACTTTGAGCCGCTAGAAGATTGTTTCGAATTTGATGGATCTTGTCTGTGGTTTCTTGAATCAATTCTGGACCAGTGATTTGAGCTTCCCCAATTTCGTGCCAACATACTGGAGATCGGCACTTACGACCATATAAAGCTTCAAAAGGTGCCATGCCGATACTTGAATGATAGCTGTTGTTGTACGAAAATTCAACTAATGGTAGATGAGCGTCCCAATTTCCCTTGAAGTCTATGACACATGCTCGAAGCATATCTTCAAGAGTTTGTATGGTGCGTTCAGATTGTCCATCAGTTTGAGGATGATAAGCGGTACTGAGGTCTAATCGTGTACCCAAAGCGGCTTGAACGGCTTGCCATGTTCGTGAAGTGAAAGGTCCATCACGGTCTGAAATAATGCTTTACGGTACACCATGACGGCTTACGATTTCGCTGATGTAGATACGAGCTAACTTCTCGTTCTTGAAATCTTCGCGGATTGGGATAAAGTGAGCTGATTTTGTAAGACGATCAATGATTACCCATATAGTGTCATACCCACCAGAAGTGCGAGGTAACCCGGTAATGAAGTCCATGGTTATGTTTTCCCACTTCCATACAGGTATTTCAGGTTGGACCAGAAGTCCTGAGGGTCTTTGATGTTCAGCTTTCACCTTGGAACATGTAAGGCACTTGGAAACAAAAACAGCAATATCCTTTTTCATTCCAGGCCACCAGTAGGTGTATCGAAGGTCTTGATACATTTTGTCGGCTCCTGGGTGTATAGAGTATCGTGTTTTGTGTGCCTCATTCATAAGGAATTCACGAAGGTTGTTGTGGTCAGGAATCCATATGCGATCTAGATAGTACGGAATACCGTCAGATTTAGTTTCAATTTTAAGTTCAGCTCCACAGGACAGCTCCTTTCGTACGTCGACTTCTGTTATTGAAACATGTTGGGCTTCTCGAATTTGATCTTTGATGTCGGTTATGATTTGCGAACATAGAAAACGAATGGAATTCGCATAACCCTTTCGACTGAGTGCATCGGCCACCACATTTGCCTTGCCAGGGTGATACCGAATTTCACAGTCGTAGTCATTAAGAAGTTCGACCCATCTTCGTTGCCTCATGTTTAACTCCTTTTGGTTGAAGATATGTTGAAGACTCTTGTGGTCAGTGTATATTTCACACTTAGTACCGTAGAGATAATGTCTCCATATCTTAAGAGCGAACACAACGGCTCCAAGTTCTAGGTCGTGGGTGGTGTAGTTCTTCTCATGAGTTTTAAGTTGTCTAGAAGCATAAGCTATCACCTTTCCTCTTTGCATTAGAACACAGCCTAGTCCTTGCCCTGACGCGTCGCAATAAACCACGAAGTCATCACAACCTTCAGGAAGAGTGAGGATAGGTGCATCACAGAGTTTTTGTTTAAGGGTCTGGAAGGCTTCTTCTTGTTTGGGTCCCCAAATGAAGGGTTTCCCTTTATGAGTTAAAGCCGTGAGTGGTACAGCAATGCGGGAGAAATTTGAAATGAAACGGCGATAATAACCAGCCAAACCAAGGAATGATCTTACTTCAGTTGGTGTACGTGGCGCTTGCCATTCTTGTACTGCTTTGATCTTTGAGGGGTCGACATGTATTCCCTTGTCATTGACGACATGTCCAATGAATTGTACCTCTTTTAACCAGAATTCGCATTTGGAGAATTTGGCGTAGAGCTTTTCATTCTCTAAGAGTGTAAGGATGAGTCGAAGGTGCCGTTCATGATCAGACTTAGACTTTGAGTAAATAAGGATGTCGTCGATGAAGACTATAACAAAGCGATCGAGATAGGGTTTGCAGACTCTGTTCATTAGATCCATGAAGACAGCTGGAGCGTTGGTTAAACCAAATGGCATGACCATGAATTCATAATGACCATTACGAGTTCGGAAGGCGGTCTTTGGGACGTCTTCTTCATGTACTCTGAGTTGATGATAACCAGAACGAAGGTCGATTTTTGAAAAACAGTTGGCGCCTTGAAGTTGGTCAAGAAGATCATCAATGTGAGGTAATGGATAGCGGTTCTTGACCGTTAACTTGTTGAGTTCTCTGTAGTCGATGCACATGCGAAACGTTCCATCTTTCTTCTTCACAAAAAGGACAGGTGCACCCCAAGGTGAGGAGCTAGGACGTATGAATCCTTTGTCAGTCAACTCTTGCAATTGACTGGCTAGCTCTTGCATTTCGGGGGGGGGCTAACCTATAAGGAGACTTTGCAACTGGTGTAGCACCAGGTATAAGATCAATGCGGAATTCGACTTCTCTCACGGGAGGAAGTCCTGAGATGTCGTCAGGAAAAACTTGCGGAAAATCTTTTACTACTGGGATGTCTTCAAGTTTTTTCTCCATGGTTCCCTTTTTGACGACATGAGTTAGAAATGCGACATAATTCTTGCGGAGATATTTTCGAGCTTGAAGACAGGACATTAATCTGAGTCCTTTCGATGGGGTTTCTCCAAAGATTCGTAGAGTCTGACCGTTTGTAAGAGGAATGCGTATAAACTTTTCACGGCATACGACTTCAGCCTGATGTTGGCTGAGCCAGTCCATACCAATTATAATGTCAAAGCTTCCCAACTTCATAGGAATGAGGTCAACTGGAAAATCATGATCGTTTAAGGTGAGAGTACAATTGCGTATAATATAGTTTAATGAGACCGGTTTTCCGTCAGCAACTTCTACTGTTATGGATTCCATGAGCTTATCACGAGTTTGGTTGAGGATGGGTTCAAATTCTAAGGACACAAAACTTTTATCCGCGCCAGTATCAAACAACATGGATGCATAACTACCATTGATAAGAAACGTACAGTTAACCATATTGCTGTCAGCTCTAGCCTGATTAGCGTTGATGTTGAAAGCTCTTCCTCTTGCAGGTGGAGGAGCTTGGTTAGCCTGATTCACTGGATTTGCTTGGGCTTGAGCATGTATAATGTTTACCAAACGTGGACAAGTGTTTCTAAAGTGGCTTGGGTCTCCACAATTGTAGCAAGACCGCATAGGTTGCACCATGGGATAGTTGGGTTGGTAGTAGGATTGGGCTAAATGTTGGGTAGGTGGTAGTAGTAGAGGTTGTTGGGCTTGACCCATTATTTGATGGTGGGTTTGGGTTGAGGGCTGGTGACGGTTCGTTCGCTGAGGTATGCGACAGGTTTGAACGATGTGACCTGCGCGACCACAGCCGGTGCAATGTTGGCAGGGATGATTAGGAAAATGATGGTATTGGCAACGGTTGCATTTTGGGAATGGGCCAGAGTATGGCCTTTTATATGGTGCAGGTGAGGGGGCAACTTGGGTAATGGGTGCAGCAGGGATAGGGAAATTCTTTGTGTGACATAAAAGTTTCTGGTGTTACGCTTCCTCTTGTTAGCAAACTTAGAGGAGGAGGTGGAATGGTTTGAAGTTTGGCCCTCAACGGGGGCTTTCTTTTTCTCATCTTTAAATTTACCATTGCGAATTCGATTCTCGGTAAGCTCAGTAGCTAATTCCATAGCAGCTTCAAGTGTTTCTGGCGAAGTGCTGAGAACTGAGTCTTGAATTTTTCGAGGGAAGACCTCGAATATAGTGCTCGACTAAGCGGTAAACTGGGGTGAACAAGTTAGGGACCATTTGGTTCAACTCTAAGAACCTCTTGTTGTAGGAAGTATGATCTCCCTCCTTTTGCTTCAATGAATGAAATTCATCCTCTAACTTTTTAATCTCACTTCTAGGGCAGAAGCGTCTCGTCATGATTTCCCTTAACTCCTCCCACGTTAAGGCCATTGCATCCTCGATTCCTCTCTTACCCTTTTCAGTATTCCACCAGGTAAGAGCTACCCCAAATAGTCTCCCGGTTGCGTATCGTACCTTGCGATCCTCGGGACAATCGCAGTTGAGGAAGGTGTTTTCCATTTCCTCAAACCAGTGGAGGAGAGCAGTGACACCTTCGGTCCCTTCAAATTTCGGAGGATCGCAAGACTTGAAATGTTTATATGAGCACTTTTTGGTAGGAGGGTTGCCGATGTTCTGGTCTTCTTGCTGGGGAGGATTGGTGGGATTTGTGGCGAGAGCTTGTTGTACTTGAACCACAATCTCAGGAAGCACCGCGGCCATTTGTTTTGCGATTTGAGTGGCCAAGCGTTCGTGTGACCTTCCTGATCTTCTACCCCCTCGTTGTTGCCTAGCCGACATCTACAGGAACATACATAAGAAGATTGTGAGTTTATGGAGTCTTTTTAGGTGTCATGTGTCTTAAAGAAAATAAAAACAACATAAATATCAATAATGCAACTACATCCGTAGGTTGTCTTGGGTTTGCTCATGTTGGGCCTCAAATGTCCCCCATACTTTCACCTGTATAGTCATGTGGGCCCCCATGACTATTGGCTTGGTAGGATTCACATTAGTATTGGCGGTTTAACACTCGCATCACCCGAATGAAAACCATGAAATATGTTTACGAGATGTATGGTCGGAAGGTGTCCAGGTGTAGACACAATGACAACTCAAAGTGGGGTTAGCTCACACGACGTTTGGTATAGCATGCTTTGGCCTAATAGGTACTTCGTACTCTCATCGTTAGTCCCCAGGTAGGCAAACTGGTCCTTTATTTTGGATTTATACGAATGCCAAGCCTAGACAGGACGTTTCGACTACCGGTACTTGTACCCTTCCAGTTACTACATGCCCGTCACAAGAACTCACTTTGATGTGATTTGAAAAATACAAAAATCATTGCAAAAACAATCATGGAAATGATGTGGTGTGTGCTCTCATGGATATGATATGTTATGAGAATATAATTCATGATAGGCATTATATGATAATATGTACTTATGAACATGCTTGCATAACATTGAGTGTAACATTAAACATAAAACATATAAACATCATGAATTTTGCATGTAACACACAAAAATTAAAAATTCTAATCAACTATAGTATAGGCTCTAAGGGTCTAATAACCTATCCTATATCCCTATAGTCATGGCTCTGATACCAATCTGTCACACCCCGACCCGCAGCGGAATAAGAGTCGGGGCATAATTGGGTTATCACCAAAGCTCATGATATTTACTAATATGTTTCATATTTATTAAATTCAAAATAACATCCTCAATATTCCAAACATGTTCATACAAATACAAAGAAAGATAATCAACTAACAATCCAAAGTCTAAACCAGTTTATTCTTCTAAGCCATCCTATGTGTTTCTTGCTGCAGCTGGATCACCTGTATCATGTGTAAAAATGGGGGATTTGGGGTCAACATAAGTTGGCGAGTGAACCTTGTTAGAAAAACATTTATTATTGATCTCTTGTTATCTTTATCAGGAAAAATTGTGCAATAATCATATGTGAGCAAACGTAATTAAATCATACAATAACAATAACAACAACAAACAATAACTTACAATAACAAACCAACTTGCATGAATATAACACATGAATGAAACTGTATATGTTGGCAGCGTCACGTTCACGCTCATAATGTAATGGGGAACGGACGGCCTATGATGAATGTCTGTGCGATCAAGGCTCAATCAAACGGAGCCGATCGTATGTTAGCAACGCCTGGTTCACGCTCATAATGTAATGGGGAACAGCTCAACGCTCATAATGTAATGGGGAGCGGCGGCGTATGATAATGTATGTACTGAAAAATGATAAATATAATCTAAACAATAACCACACAACCAGTTAATACATGTTGAATACACATTTGTTCATGGATATGATAGATGCACAATAGTTTAAATGTGATAAATAATAAGACACATGATACACCCCAAAAACGTGATTTAAAACGGAGAATTTGTAGAGATTCACTCGCTTTGGGTGCGTTCGGTTGAAGATGATGAAATGCGCACGAGTTTAAAGGATTGATCGACGAGAATTAACTAACCTAAATAACAACGAAAGGTATGATAAATGAGTGGATTTTATTAATAATTTTAATAGGATTTTTAGATATATTTTTGTGAGTTTTAAGGCTATTTTCTATCTTTAAAAACATTATTTTTAAGTATTTTTAATTGATTTTTAAATTAAATGAATAAATAAAAATATATAAAAATGTTGACTTTTGCGTTGACCTTTGACCATTGATCATGACTGTTGACTGTTTGACCGGTTCATGTGTGCGCCGGGTAAGGCTCGAACCCGAGACCTCCCGTACGCGTGCACGCAGCTCTACCAACTGAGCTACGTGTCTAACCCTAAATATTTATGTTTTTAATTATATTTATATACTGTTTTAATTTATTCAAAATTCATTTATTTTTAAAAAGGATTTTAATTATCGAACCAGTGCCGTCAACAGGTCTCGAACCCGGGACCTGTGATTTAGTGTTGCACACAGTCCATCGCTGGACTGTGTCTAACTTGGTTAATATACTGATTTTTATTATACTTAACATCTAATTGCGAGTGGATCCGGTTCAATTTAAAAAAAAGAACATTTTTATTACAGAGAATGTGCGTGTGTCAAGGATCGAACTCGGGACGTATGCGTATTGTTTGCACACAGTCCACCGCTGGACTGTGTGTCTAACCCGTTTATAATACCGATTTTAATTAATCTTATAATCATAATAGACTTCATCTTCTTCGTTCAAATCACAGACAACTGTTAAGCCAACTGTTTCTTGTTTAATTCGGTAATGAACATTATAAGAAATTGAAAGGTAATGAACGGGAGAGGGTTTGGGGAAAGGATGTACCGAACATGTGTCTTTCACAGAACTCCGGCAATGATTCGTCGGCTCTGTTTTGTGAACTTCGGCTGTTAGGATCAATTAACTGTTTTGATTGATTAAATATGAAATTGAACTACTGAGCAACGATTATCAGTAGGTTTAAATGATCGTACCGGCTCACGGCGTGATTCTGGAAATTTCAGAAGTTTTCCGGCGAAAGCAGAATTTCCGACAACGTCGTCTGGGATTGATTCTGGGTGATGGATTGATGTTAGTAATGGTCTATCAATGGAATGGAACAGAAAGAGTCGAGGTATTTACCGTTTTGAGGTGAGTCTCGGTTTTCCAGCGACTTGCAGAGAATTCCGGCGATGATCAGAAAGTAATTCCGACGAACAGAAAATAGAGTAAACGTGAAATTAGAAGCTCTGGGAATGTAATTGAATCGCGAGATGAGGATTTTGTTGAAGTAATTCCAGAAATGAATTCAAGTTCATTAACGACTGAATTGCTTTAAAAAGTCGGTTTATCGGTTATGATCAAGATTCCGCGAGCACTCAAACGTCTTGGACGGTTTGAAAGCCGATATCGGTTTCAGTTGGCGCAACAGGTTGATTCTCAGTTGAACATATGATTTAATTGCTTCCTAGAACTCACAAAAAGATCAAGTGGCGGAGTGGTTATATGTGCGTGAGTTAAGGCTTTGACTCACCCGGCTGACCCGGGTTCGAATCCCGGCAGCCGGTTTTCTTTTTTATTTATTTTATTTCCACTTTTAATTAATTATAGTTTTTAAATTCTAATTTGTTTATTAATTATGCATCGCTTAAAATTAAAAATAAACATAAATACGCAACGAAACATATATAACTTGATATTCGATTACAAACGAAGCGGGTTTGGAAAAACCCGTTTTTGACAAATGTTACACGCTATAAACCCTTTTCATGATCCTTTAGAAGACAAACCACTTATCTTCACTCGAGGCGGCACCACCCCTAGATCATATAGGCAAAGTTTTACATCATCCACGTTTTTGGATGCCTCCAAAACTTTGTTAAGAGCATTAGCTCACCCTTGTTCTCGGCAACGACGTACTATCATACCTCACATGGATCTATCAAAAAATTGATAGTACCTTCTATCATTAAGTGACTTCGTTTTTACCCATTAAACTTGAGAAATAGGAGCACTAAGTTCAAGTTGGGTTTCCATCATTAACGATTCTATTGTGGTTTTAGACCCATGTCTCTCGCGGTATTCACTACCAAATCTATCGTCAGAGGTCTAGTAAACGGATCAGCCAAGTTCTTACTCGTCTTGACATAGACAACCTTGATGGTACCACTTTCAAGAAGTTGTCTCACATAATTGTGCCGTAGACCTATGTGTCTTGACCTCCCATTATACACTGCGTTGTATACTTTAGATAGTGTGGCGTCACTATCACAATATATGGGAATATACGGCATTGGAACATCCCACAAATGGATGTCCGTAAGTAGATCTCTAATCCACTCTGCTTTCTTACCAGCCGCAACTAGTGCTATGAACTCAGCTTCCATAGTTGAGTGGGCAATACACGTCTGTTTCTTGCTCGCCCAAGAAATTGCTCCTCCTGCTAGAGTGTAAATCCACCCACTTGTAGATTTTGAATTACTAGTGTGATCAATCCAGCTCGCATCAGAATAACCTTCGAGTATTCTGGAATTAGACGTGTATGTCAGTTCTAAGTTACTGGTCCTTTTCAGGTATCCTAGTACTCTACCCACTGCTTTCCAGTGTTCTTTCCCTGGATTGACAGTATACTGACTCAGTTTGCTTACATCAAAAGCAATATCAGGACGAGTGCAATGTGTTGCATACATCATGTCACACCCCAACCAATGGCGGAAACATCAGGATGAGACGAAAACTAGATTGCAAGAGGCTTCATAACGCTAATTGTGTCAAGTGTTTAATAATTACCTTTTTACATAGTTTAAATCAAATAATACAAAATTTAGATCCCGACACGTAACAAATATAATTTCATATCATTGATAACGATTTAATACACGATATTGAAACGAAATACATGTTTGAAACAAATACAATACAATAAGCATTTAAAGTTTAAATGCGTTTCTAGGCAATCCTACTAGATTCCATGTGTCATCAAAATTCCTGCAACATGTATTAAAAGCATAGACCAATACAAAAGTATTGGCGAGCATACAAGTTTGAAATTAATTATAAGTATAAAAGTTTGTTTGATTATGACAAGTATATATTCAAGTCGAATCGCACGAATATGTAGACCACTTTCGCATAACAATAGCATATAATCGAATTCCTTAACTAGCATGCATAGTATTCTAAGCATAACGATATCATGAGAATACAAGTCAAAACTAATAAGCATAAACAAACTCAAGCATAACAAGTAGCATGTATAGACGAGTTTAAACTAACACCTATAACTCACATAAGCGTAACTGATGGCACATTTGGTATTGTGAACACATTTAATTTTGTTTAAAATAAATTTTGTAATTTATACATGTTGCACCCCAAAATGCATTAAAGTGTAAAAAGGGGGGTCGAGTATGCTCACAATTATACAACGCATTCCTTGGAAATCCCGCAAGGAGTGAAGAGTTTGGTAATGCAACTCCGAGGTCGTCATACATGGATAACGAAAGTATATAAACATTAGAGGTTGTCGAAGCGCTAATAATATGAATATATATTTATATATTTATAAAAATTAATTAAATTCGAGGGGTTTTGTTTTATATAAGTTAACGAATTTTGATCTTACGGATTTTACGAAAAACGGGCAGAGTTTCCCCTTGTTTTTAGACGATTCCCGACAACTCAAGTTGTCGATAAAGGTTTTTTCAAAACGCAATAACAAATATAGTATCAATATATAACTTTCGCTAAGTATGCAAGAAAAAATGTGTGATGTACATAAAGCACTATGTAATAAACTTAAAATTATGCTACGACTCGTTTGTTTGAACTTGATTCATAACAATTAATATTGAGCTAAGTAAGATAAGCAAAATTTTGTGTCGTTAAATATTTACCGAAACTCGTGACGAACGTTGGCCGCGTCTGACTGAGCGGACCTGGTATGACCTAAACACCGAATCTCGCGTTGACTGTTGTTGACTAACATTGACCCACTCGGAACCCGAGCACCAAACTGTTAGCCTAGAACCCAACCCGCTGGAACATGCCCCGAACCACTAGGACCCGAATCTGTATCAGAGTGAACTGAGCGAGTCAAAATAACCAGTAGCTGAAACGGACTCAGCCGGATCTGAACCTGAGCCGAGACCCAACTGAACCCGAACCCGAACCCGGATCCGACATAACCCGACCCCTAAACGGAGCCAAATCTGAATCTCAAACCGAACCGGAGCCGACCGTCGTGATTGGAACTAGCTAATGACCTCTTGAGTAGAAACACGAACCAAGACCCGAGAACCAAATCTGTACTGACCTGAACCAACACACTCGAATCTGAACCGGATCTTTTGAATCTGATCCGGGACCAGACGCGAAACCACCACCATTTCCGTCGTCGCCGGAAAAACGGCATCTCCGCCCGCTTCTCTCTCTCTCTCTCTTGCTCCGCGTCTCTATCTCTCTGCCTCCGCACGCCACCACCAGATGGTGGTGGTTGACTGTTTAATTGGGGAAAGAGGGCCGTGTGGTGGGTTTAAGATAAGGAGGAGATTGGGGGTTATGTGTGCTAACCGGATAGGAAGGGGAGAGTGTTGTGCACGACCGGGGATCGGCGCCGGACATCGCCGGAGAACCGGGTCGGTGACCTGGAATTCGAGAGGGAGAACAGTGAGGTGTGTGTGTATACGGCAGTTTGAGTGTGTGTGTTGTGTGTGTCTGCGTGTGTTAGTTAAATATATTTAGGTTTTATTTAGGTTAGGGTTTAGCTAGGTTTAGGTGGTGTGCTGGGCCAAGGCCCGTTAACCCGTTCTAACATTTTTGAGTGGCCCGAACATACCGACGAGATCTGATTTCAAGTACAAGTTTCATAAAACTATCGAATTTATTTTGTTTATTATTATTATTATTGTTATTATTATTATTATTTATAAAAATAATGAATAAATACATAATAATAACAATGATAATAAAAATGGACAAATAAATAATTTATGGTACGACGCGTATTTCTTAGAATAAAATTTTACGGAAACGCGAGGCGTTACACATCATACTTCCAATAGCACTCGCATACTCCAGTTGAGCCACTGCTCTTCCTGAGTTCACATTAAGTTTCACACTTGGATCAAATGGGGTATTAAACTCTTTAATGTTCAAGTGTTGAAACTTAGTCAGAATTTTCTCTATGTAATGAGATTGACTTAGAGAAATCTGACTTTCAGTTCTTTTCACCTTGATCCCAAGAATGGTATCAACTTCTCCTAGATCTTTCATCTTAAAGTTCGAGGACAGATATTTCTTAGTTTCAGAAATACCTTCAAGGTGAGTGCTAATGATCAACATATCATCAACATAGAGACAAATCACGACTGTATAACCGGGTTCGCATTTAGTATAGATACACCTATCAGCACTATTGTGTCGAAACCCGAAAGCAGTCACAGTGGTGTCAAACCTCTCATGCCACTGTTTAAGAGCTTGCTTCAAACCATAAAGAGATTTAATAAGTCTACACACTTTGTTCTCTTGTCCAGACATCACTAACCCTTCTGGTTGCTCAAAATAAATCTCCTCATTTAGATACCCATTTAGAAACGCAGTCTTTACATCCATTTGATGGTTGTACAGCCCTTTCAAAGCAGACACCGCTATTAGAGTTCTAATAGAGCTAATTCTAGCCACATGTGCATATGTATCAAAATAGTCGATCCCTTCTCTCTGCCTATACCCTTTAGCAACTAATCTCGCTTTATAGGCAGAGATGGATCCATCTGGATGATACTTCCTTTTGAAAATCCATTTGGATCCAATAGGTTTCTTTCCCTTGGGTAGATTAGCTAACTCCCAAGTTCCATTTCCCATAATGGAATCCATTTCATCATTGACTGCTTCCTTCCACAAAGGAGCATCTCTTGATGACATTGCTTCGCTGAAAGTTTTAGGATCATCATCCAAATTAACAGCGAAAATGACCTCTCTCGTCACTTTCTTTTGAGTTCCCTCAACCAGGTAAGAAAAGAAATCATCTCCATAACTTTTCTCTTTTCTAACTCTAGTACTTTTCCTCGGTTCTTCAACTATTGGTGAAGGTTGAACTCGTTTTTCAGAAGTACTAGAAGATGGGGTGTAATTTAAGTTTTCATCTCTAGAAAACTTGTTCTCAAAGAATTCCACATCTCTGGATTCTACAACTGTACCTGATTCGTCATCCAACAACCGGTAAGACTTGCTTTGCGGAGCATATCCAATGAATACACTCTTGTAAGCTCGTTCTCCTAGTTTGAGTGTCTTTGGATCAGGTACGCGATAATAGGCAAGACACCCCCAAACCCTCATATATTCTAGGTTTGGTTTTCTTCCTTTCCACAACTCATATGGACTCGTAGGTATCACACGACTATTGATCCTATTGTGAACATAACAAGCGGTTAACACAGCTTCCCCCCACATATTACGAGATAGAACCGATTGATTTAACATACAATTAGCCATCTCTACCAAGGTTCGGTTCTTTCTCTCAGCCAAACCATTTTGTTGGGGAGTATATGGTGCAGTTCTCTCATGTATAATGCCTTCTTCTTCGCAGAATGCATCAAATCTTCGGTTAAAGTATTCTCCGCCTCTGTCCGAGCGAAGAATTTTAATGCGTTGCTCCTTTTGTTTTCAAACCTCAGCCTTATATATTTTAAATGCCTCAAAAACTTCGTCTTTTGAATGCAATAAATAAACATATAAGTATCGGCTGAAGTCATCGCAGAAAGTGATAAAGTATCTCTTACCCCCACGAGTAAGGACTCCATTCAGTTCACAAATATCTGAATGAATTAGTTCTACTAGTGATGTATTACGTTTATGGACACTTGGAAAAGGTTTCTTTGTGAATTTTGATTTCACACAAGTTTCGCATTTTTCAAAGTCTTTATCTTTTAATTTCAATAAACCTTTAGTTTGCATTTTCTCAATGTTTTTAATATTTGTATGAGCTAAACGTTTATGCCATAAAGAAATTGAACAAGCGATATAATCAGAAGACATAATTTCATTCAAATCAAAACCAATTGCATTACATTGATAAAAACTATCACTACCACTATTACCTCTATCACTATCACTTTCATTCCCAAACCCATCAATCACTGAAACGCCACCTTCACCCGAGCCTTCTTCTTCATCAATTCCATCTTCAGCTAGGTCAAGGCGATACATTCCACCCGTGTTCTTTGCTTGACCCACATAGATGTCATTTAGAGAAAACTTCACACGGAGATTCTTGAGAACCAGCTTGTACCCATTTTGATCAAACTTATCAGCAGAAACAAGACCCTTGGTGATACCAGGAACACGTCCTGAAGGGTAACCGTTTGACCACCTTTAAAGTTTAGTCGCACTTTGCCTTTACCACGAACTTCCACTCGATGTCCATCAGCACATACCACCACTGTTCCTTGAGGAACAGGACCATAAGTAAGAAATGAGCCACGATTCCCACAAACATGAACAGTTGCTCCAGAATCCAAAAACCATCCTCTACATGCCACAACGCGTGTATATTGAGAAAGCATGTTAACATCTCCAAGACCCACATTAGCCACTAGATTGGTGACTTTCTCAATATCAACCGCACTTGTAGAACCAACCGTAGACCCAGATTTCCTTTGAGAGCACTCTCGTGCATAATGCCCGGTTTCTCCACAAACATGACATTTACCCGATCTCTTTGGTTGATGGTTGGTCGTTTGATGTGACTTTTTGAATTCCTTTTTCTTTGGTGCTGTAAACTTTCTATTCTTTGATGCCCCTTTTCCCTTTTGCCCAGATCCTCCAACAATATGATTCACACTCGATCCGACTTTACCTATTTTGTCCCTGTTGTGCGTTTCCTCCTCAATTCGAAGGTGCTTCAACAGTTCATCCAAAGAGTAGTCCTCAGACTTGTGCATCATTCTCTTTGAGAAATCTTTCCAAGTTGGAGGAAGTTTTGCAATAATGACCCCTACTTGAAAAATTTCTGGCAGTGGAATAGAAAGCGTGGTCAATTTGTTAACAAGAACTTGGAGTTCATGCACTTGCTCCAGGATTGACTTGTCATCAACCATTTGAAAGTCTAAGTACTTGGAAATATGGTATTTGTTAGTACCTTCTTCATGAGCCTTGTACTTATCTTCTAAAGCTTTCCACAATTCTCTAGCACTTGTTACCGGCGCGTACAAGTCATAGAGACGATCTGAAAGAGAATTCTTGATGTGGCCAAGGCAAAGATCTTCAGCTTCCTTACGGACAAGTCTTTGCTTAGCCAAATCTTGATTCAGGACCTCTCCAGCCTCAAGAGGAGGGTCATCAGGGATTGTGGGCAAGCTTGGATCAAAGATATAGTAGAGTTTCAGCACAACGAGCATGAACTTAACCTTGTCCGCCCAACGGGTATAGTTCTGGCCATCGAATCTGTCCAACTTGACAAACTCTTGATTCGTGCATCTCAGATTAACTGTTGGTAGTTCACCGTCCATTATTTCTGGCGATTAAACACAAAAAATAAAATCCTTTAAGATTGTTGAAAACAATTTAATCAAACAGAAAATTAATTATTTTATTATTAATTACCGAGTTATTGGCCAAACCAGTTTATTCCAACTTGAACAAACTGATTGAAGAAAGATAGAAGGAGACTGTCCCGTTATCGGACGAATTTAAATAACACGCAAAAACTAAAACCAACCTTGCAATTTAAGAAACCGAGATTCTTGAACTGCACGGATGATTCCTGTCCTTAAAGGATTTTACGCACTCGTATTGCTGTGAGCTGCAGCGTAAACTCCCAGGATTTAATGCAGAAACGATCTGGTATTCCAACAGCAATGGAAACCAGAAAACACAGAAGCTGGAGAAGAAAAGAAGCACATAGATGACAGGCTGCGAAAATTAGAGAGTTTGAATGGGTAGCAGGAGGCCTTTATTTATAGGTTGAGATCATAACTGAGAATGAGAAAAACGGGGAATGGGATAACCATTATCACAAATAGATTCGAATTCCTGGGTATATCCCATACGAATTCGAATTTCCTAGAGATAACCCCCGCTGGTTTCGAATTCATCTCTATCCCTCTATCCCAGTTTTATCGCATTCGATCTCGATCCACAACATTGAACCGGACCCCAGCTAAAAATAAAAGCTCCTCAGCTCACGTGCAAAGTGCGCCTCAAACGCGCCCATTCGCGCCTCAAACGCGCCTATTCGCGAGCTCGCGGCTCGGCTCGGCTCGGCGCGCGTGTGGGCTTGACCCACTTCTCAACCCATTTAACACTTTGGAGGCCCATAAGGGGTAATCCCTTATAAGGCACTCAACTTTCACCTCCCCCACCAATGTGGGATGGAGGAAACATACCAACTTGTATGTTCCCACCATTAATATTTCCAACATATAGTTTTATCAAACAACGGACTACCTACTTTCACTCACAAAGTTGTAAGCCACCTAAAGACACTCTTTTTAGGATCAAACCACTTATTTATGCAAAAAATTCAGGGACAAGATGTGTTAAGGGTGGATGAAACGTGTGAATTGATGGAAACCAGGGGGACGAAAACGGCACTATACTCTATATTTAAAGTTGCATCCTTGTAGTTTAAGTGCAAAGTGCGCCTCAAACGCGCCCATTCGCGCCTCAAACGCGCCCATTCGCGAGCTCGCGGCTCGGCTCGGCGGGCGTGTGGGCTTGACCCACTCTCAACCCATTTAACACTTTGAAGGCCCATAAGGGATAATCCCTTATAAGGCACTCAACTTTCACCTCCCCCACCAATGTGAGATGGAGGAAAGATACCAACTTGTATGTTCCCACCATTAATATTTCCAACATGCGGACTACCTACTTTCACTCACAAAGTTGTAAGCCACCTAAAGACACTCTTTTTAGGATCAAACCACTTATTTATGCAAAAAATTCAGGGACAAGATGTGTTAAGGGTGGATGAAACGTGTGAATTGATGGAAACCATGGAGACGAAAACTGCAGTATACTCTATATTTAAAGTTGCATCCTTGTAGTTTACATGCCTCTTTATATCACTATCATTGCAGATTGAATTATTAACTCATTCCAGTTAGCATTCATCATGGTGGGTACATCTTCAACATTTTATGTTGTCGATGGCTCACCGTCTTGCATTTTGCTTATAGATTGTTTTTGTTTTCATTTTGTCTCACCGTCTTGCATTTTGCTATAGATTGTTTTCGTTTTCATTGAGTTAATATAGAGAAAGATGTTGATAGAAACTTGAAATCCAAAGAAAATTGATAGAATAATCCAATTCAAGAAGGATTAGGTCTCCAATTTTAAAGGTATAAAAACCCTAATTTTATATAAAAAAACATCAACATAAAAAAAGATAACCTAATCTCCCCTATTTGAAGTTAATTAACTGCTAGAAAACCACTTGTGAAACTGTTCCCACTATTTTTTCTGAATTAATTGTATCTGCGGCTGGTCTGGATTTAGGTTGGATTTGGGCCGGGTTCTGGGTCACTCAATAACGGGTATGTAACAATACATCCGGCCCAGACAAACGACTTTTCCTCAAGTCGAAAATTTGATAGTTGTGCCAAGCGATCATCCATTCAATTGTAGGTTGACCATCTTCACAGACCCCGTAACAGTCTGGGGTGGAATGAAGGACCCGTCGATGAACTCGCACGGAAGGAACTTCCTTGTTGGTGCCGAGTGGCTCGTCTTGTCCTTCAGAGGTTTCCAACAGGTTGAATATACCCATTCTAAACCTATGATCAGTAGCTCGTCTTTTGAGAAACCGAGTTTGGTTCTCTATCTCTATAGTTCGAGGAAATTGGCGCTGGGGTGTAGGGTTTTGGGTAACAGATTGAGAGGCATTTTTAGCATAGGCGGATAGGTTTTAGGCTTGGGTTCCATGTAAAACTACTAGTGGGCTTAGATAAATAGATCTTGGACTCATCTAGGGTAATACTGGCAGCATTATACACGGTTCCCATTTCCTGGATACGCACTTCAGCCTTCAATTCTTCTTTCAGACCATCTTGTTCTTCATCAGTTGGCGTCTCTTTCATGCTATTCTCCACCGTAATCTTCAAATCACTGACTAATTCTTCATAATAACTACCATCCCTGATCATTTGAGTCTTGATTGCTGCAATATCATCCTTTATGGCTGCTAAGATGGCTTCTAATCGAGCCACAATGGCTGATAACTGGGTAGAGATAACCGAATTCCCGGTTGTAGGCACCATTCGATTTCCCGGCAATGGAACATTTACATCTCTGTTTTATGCACTAAAATAAATATCTAGAACTTATATTATCAAACGAATAGGTAACTAGTAAGATAACCATTAGAAATATAAGTAGCTAGAAGGGTATGCACTTTTATAGGAACCGTTTAATATTACTTATAATAAAATATATTCAGTTTAGCCGTGCTCTGTTTCCATTGAAACTTAGGTTGAAGCGTAAAGAAAAATAAGCAAGCTTCAACAACATACTTGTAACTTTATAAAATGCTATATGTTAAAATTTATAAGTGAAAAACAAGATTTAAGTTAAATTAATACTTAGATTTTATAAATTAATACTAATACATAAATATGGTTGTATCTACGTATGTATATATAATAATATAATAATATAATAATAAAGATATTCATATTAGTTATGAGATAGATTAAGAATTTTAGGTATTACATGGAAGTGAAAGTGTTTTATGGATGTGCATGAACAAACAACTGAACACACCAACATTGAATGCCACGTGGTGTACTTGTTGGACACCTAATGAAATTGTTGATTAGCCACGAAGGAACCAGAGTGCTATATATACATATATAATAATTAGTCTAAAAACAAGAAAATGATTAACATAGATATAAAAGTGAGCTAGCAACAAAGGTGGTAACTACGGTGGTGGTTCGTGGTAGACTTTGGTCGTGACATATAGCCGAGTAGCTAACGTTAAGCTGCAGTTAATTTCCGTAGCTATCCTCTTTTACAAATTTTAAAATGTTTACATTTTAAAAATAGCATGAGTTGTGTTAAATATATTTTTGCATATGGTATTCTATGGATAGCATTCAGAACATAAGTGCGCATATAGTTTGATCAAATTGTAGACGTGTTAAAAACCGTAAAACCGGGCACAAAGTTCGGTAGGAAATATACGTAAAACCGGGCACGAAGTTCGGTAGTAAAACGGGTGGGAGCTCGCTGAATGTGTAGATTACTAGTATGTTTTAAAATAGCTTTAATACTGCTTATGCTAAAAATGGTTTGGCGTTGGTTAAATGTTATTCACCGGCTTTTTGCTGACGTACTATTTTCACAACGTTTTCAGGTAATCATATTTAGCAAGGGTAGATGCTGAAGGGATTATGACTCCTTAGGCACGATAAAACCTTGTGACAAGGATTTTGTACAACTGTCAGAAGACAGAAAATGGTGTAAAAGTTTGGTTTTTGCAAAGAAATCCATTTGTATGAAAAAAGGGGTATTTAAATCCATGTTTATGAAAGAGTATTTTATTCAACTTACAACATGTTCAAATAAATAAAAATATACACAAACGTTTTTCCGCTGCGTATTTATCGAAACAGGTACCAACCGATTGGTCGCACGCCCGGGGTGTCGAAATCCAGGGTGTGACAGGAACCATTGATAGAAACTTGAAATCCAAAGATAAAATTGATAGAATAATCCAATTCGAGAAGGATTAGGTCTCCAATTTTAAAGGTATAAAAACCGTAATTTTATAAAAAAAACATCAACATAAAAAAAGATAATCTAATCTCCCCTATTTAACTGCTAGAAAACCGCTTGTGAAATTGTTCCCGCTATTTTTTTCTGAATTAATTGAATCTGCAGCTGGTCTCGATTTGGGTCGGGTTCTGGGTCACTCAATAACGGGTATGTAACAGATGTCAACACAATACAACAAGCCTGCTGTGTTTGTAAGTATTTTTCTCCAATAGAGAGTGGTGTTGGGGACCAAAAGTTCATGCGCAAACATGGTATCACGTATGAGCTCTTCGTATGCAAGTAATTGACATAAGAGGGATACACGAGGTTGTGACATAAAGTTGATACACGAGCCATGGTATCATTTAACGCGCCATTGTATGGCACCACGTATCGCCTACTCGTTTCCACATCTTATTTGTGAAAATATAACTATATGAATAATAGTGCCGATGTCTGTCTAAGCAGGTTGATTGGCCCAAGCGGCTAAAATGAGCGTGGGTCTAGACGATCTATAACTCTCGTGAGTCAAAACAGAGAATAATAGGAACCACAAACAAGATCTTTTTTCTTATTGGTGTGTTCATTTGAAAAAAGAAAAGTAAATAATGCGTAACATTATCAGAAGTGATATATAATAAGATTTTATAAAAAAAATAATAATATACGGGGCTATAATAAAAACAAGAGGCCAGCTCCTATACGAGACGATTTCTTGTACCAAGCATACGAGAGGTTCTTAGCCATTGATTTCTTGTAATAAGATCAATTGCTACAAATAAATCAGTGGCATTTTAGTAAATATCATGTTTAAACAATTACAAAAACAAAGGGTATTCTCGTCATTTATCACTTAAACTCATCTCCCTTGATTTTCAAACGGCTATAACTTTTTCATACGTTAATACTTTTTTTTTAAATTACACCGTATTAACGAGCATTTCATTCTCTTTAATTCAAGCAACCTATTGC
The DNA here is from genome assembly GCA_947069175.1 of Scalesia atractyloides. Taxonomy (NCBI): domain Eukaryota; kingdom Viridiplantae; phylum Streptophyta; class Magnoliopsida; order Asterales; family Asteraceae; genus Scalesia; species Scalesia atractyloides. Next base: position 80,002,470 of record CAMTDV010000010.1, read on the forward strand.
TATAGTTTTCTTAAAAAAAATTACATGATTTTGAGTACCCATTACGTGATTTTGAATACACTACTCATGACTACGTGATTTTGAAAACCTATTTCGTGGTTACGTGATTTCATTATAGTATGTGAAACCAAACTAAGTGATTACGAAATTACGTATCAATAGTTGACTATATATTATTATGTGACTACGTGATGTTGAAATACTCATTCCGTGATCAAGTGTTTTCATATAGTATTTTATGTGAAACCAAAGTTACGTAAAAACAAAAACATGTACATAATATTTCAGGCCTAATCACGTATTAAGGATAATTCTATACAAAACATTAGCTAAAGCCAACCTATAATAACCATGTAATAATACCGTATATTACAGATTTAATCACGTAATAAAGCATAAACAATCAAATTCTTGTTATTGAATCACGCAATAAGAATAATTGTTATAACATCAATTATAACAAATCATACTAAATGTGTAATCAAGAAATGGATTTATACTGAATGTGTAATCACGTAATTGTTTATGTTGAATGTGTAATCACGTAATAGATATTCAAAATCACGTAGTTGTGTGTTGGGTATTCAAAATCACGTAATGGACTAATGGGTATTTAAAATCCTGTAAAATTATTTTAAGCAAACTACAACAATATGGAAGGCCGGCTCAAGCATAAGCCAAATGAATCTTTTGCTTTAGACCTCACATTTTTAAAGGCCCCCAATTTTGGAGAGCTAATATTTATCCATTTTCATAGGTAAATATATACATGATGATATAATATATATTTCTAGAGAGAGAGATAAGAAGATAATTATAAAACAGAAGGAATGAGATAAATTTACAGTTCTGTGTTTTTTTTTCTGGGTAAGAAAGGTTAGAGACGGGGAAGATCGAACATTGAGAAACTCAAGATACGTTAATATTAAAAATTTAGTTTTTTTAACCCAAAAAAAGAACCATGCATATGTGACGTATAATGTAGTACAAAAAGAAAATCAAATAATATATGAAACTATACATGTGTACGTATATATGATATAGAGTATCATATCATTTTTTATATGTTATTGAAATAGAAAAGGGCGTTATCTAGTACACTTCAAATTTTGCTTAACTTCAACTATAACCGATAAGAAGGCCTCAATTTTAGGGGTTTGCTTTACGCCTCTAAAAATATTGAGCCGGCCTTAACAATATACTGCTCGAATTAAAGAGAATGAAATGCTCGTTAATACGGTATATTTTAAAAAAATATTAACGTATGAAAAAATTATAACCGTTTGAAAATTAATGAGAGAAGTTAAGTGAGAAAAGACTATATTACCCTTTAAGCCAATGTCACTTGTACATTTCGTATATAATTTTTGTCATCTACATGATCTATCACCATAAAAACAAATATAGTTGGATGACTATTTATGAATCTTGTATCTCCTCAACCCAGCATATAAGGTCAAGCAGTATTCAAAAGTAATAATAGACTAATAGTGAAATGGAACTTCGTAACAATCTAGAAAAATATCCATATGGATGCAACACAAATATCATGGGCTAGTTTCCAAATATAAATATACATCAATTTACAATTTCGTCATGAAACAAGTCTTCAACTCAAACCGCTAGCCAAATCAAATAAAGAGAGGGTGTTAATATTCACACACCACTCCTCTATCTCTCTCTATATATACTCTCTCTATATATATAGATAGATATATAGAGAGAGATAGAATGAAAAAGAGTGTGAGAATAATATATAGAGATGTGGGAATAAGATGACCACCAACCTTAGCAAAGCTTAATCCTGGTTTCAATTTTACTCCTACAAATCGGACACAACTTGAGCGGTTGTCCACAATCACAACATGTCTGCAAATCACCAAACATGGGTAATGCGGGTTAAAACAGGTCAAGTCATGGTCATTTGTCATTTTTTTCCAGATTTTTTTAAATAATCAGCGTCGTGATTGTGTGATTTCATATATATATATATATATATATATACCGTTAGGAACCACCCTTTATTGCGAGAACCACTAGAAGTGTGAACACAAACAGTAATACCTAAAAAATCCAAAAAAATACCAAATCTTTATTTTGTTTTTTTTAATATTTTTTTTAAAAAGTCGCTATATTTACTCAACAATAAAAAAAAATTCAAAACAAAAAAATTGAGTACCAACTATCCACGCACACGTGCATTTTCGTCATTTCTTTGACAAATTCCATAATATATTACAAACATTAGACAATTGTACTTTCATTTACACTACCATGTGTAACACACTACTTTTTACGTTACCAATATAAGCAATGCACATGTGTGTCTATATATATCAACATGAAATAAGGTGTTTTGGTACACTAATTTGAATACATTTTCTCTTTCATCTATCTTACCATCCATAATACACTACCATGCACATGTGCATTTTCATCGTTTCTTTGACAAATTCCGTAATACATTACAAACATTAGACAATTGTACTTTCATTTACACTACCATGTGTAATACACTACTTTTTACGTTACAATATAAGAAATGCACATGTGCATCTATATCTATCAACATCAAATAACGTGTTTTGGTACACTACTTTGAATACACTTTCTCTTTCATCTATCATACCATCCATAATACACTTCCATTACCTCCTACCACCCATAAGACAATACCATTACCTCCTACCATTTATAACACAATACCAATACCAATATTTTCACTTTATTACATGTATATCAACACCGTTTATACCATCCAATCAACATATCAAATCATAAAGTGACAACTATAATGAACCCATCAACCACTAGATATAACTAACCAAAAAACATATATATGAGCAACCTTTATCATTCAAAATCACAAACTTTTTGTACCAAAACACGGTATATAATTGTTATACATGATGATGCACATGTGCACTTAATGTAAAATTGAGTGTATTATGGATGGTATTGTAAATTAAAGTGCAATTGTCTACTAGTGATAAAGTATTACTGAATTTGTCAAAGTTATGATACATATGGACATGTGCATGGATAACTGTTACTCGAAAAGAAAAAGGTTTTTTTTTGCAACGAAATATAACGATTTTTATTAAAAAAATACTAAAAAAAAATTTTTGAGTGCTTTTTTGATTTTTTTAGATTTTATTTTGCAATAAAGCAGGTTCTCGCGGTTCTCACAATAAAGGTGGTTCTCGCATGAACCTTACCCTATATATATATAAATTTAAAAAATATAAACCTTTAAACCTAAATATAGTGATTTAGAGTTGTTCTTTTTGTTCTCGCAATAATTAGTGTTCTGTAATGATCCTCATCCTATATATATATATGGGAAGGTTATCTTGAGAACGCTAAATATCGCGAGAACCGTGAGAACGAATGGAAAAACTAATCAAAACCGATTTTTTTAATACCAACCTCATTGTAATTAAAATACATCATCAAAAAAAAGAATTTACAACAAAAAAAGTTCATTTCTCCTCTCAAAATTACTCTTATTAGATTTTTTACACATGTGTAAATGGCAAACTTACACGTGTATATTTTCTTTATTTATGAATTCACGTAAATTTTGACATGTAAATTAAATTTCTAACATTGTATTCGAATAATAATGATAAGTGTAAAAAAAAAATTTGAATTTGAATTGTTTTTACCAAGTTCTCATGGTTTTTTCATTCGTTCTCACGGTACTCACAATATTTAGCGTTCTCATTTCAACCTTCCCCTATATATATATATATATATATATTATATATATATATATATATATATATATATATATATATATATATATAACACACGGTACTCACAATATTTAGCGTTCTCATTTCAACCTTCCCCTATATATATATATATATATATAGGTAGTTTTTTGCATTAAATATACCACTTGTGCCGCTTAGCATTGTAAACTTTCAAAAAAATTGTTTTACCGATGTTGAAAGAAGCATACCTGATGTCCACAGCCAAAGGCCATATCCTTTGGGTTCATTAGGCAAATGGGGCATAGCTGCAATGTAAACAGAAGTTATTAATTAAGATTTAAGATTACTCGCTTATCGTAACAATTAGTGAAAACCCAAAGCCAAGAGAGCAAAATGTACCTGATATTCATTTGTAGAAGCTGGGATAGGCGGTGCAGTGCGCTCTACACCAGTTGGAGCATAATAAGGAACAGCGGTAACAGGGGCGTTTTGGTCATAATAAGGTTGTGAGTCATGAAAACCGGATGAATGTAATGGTTTTGAGCTGCTAAAAGAGGGTGCAATATGAACTGGGGGCGGAAGGGCTATCCTGTTGGGAGAAATTCCTTTGCGACTACTGTTAAATTAAAAAACGAAGGTCAACATGGTCAACGCCAGGTCAAACCTAAGATACCAAAATGTAATGATGAAATTACCCGAGTAATTTCAGTTCGATTGTTGCTTTATATTGGGTAGGAACCTCCATTAGTGCTGCAAGAGCAAATTCTGTCTCCTTTCGGATTGGTGGCACATTTTTGGTCATGATTTCCGTGAAATTCACAAACTTACATAAGATAAAAAGAAATAACATGAGAACGCATGTTCACAGTTAGAAATATTTCACAAATATCATAAATATTAGCTTGGCACTCATGCAAAAAATTAGAGGTGGGGAGAGATTAGCAGGTCAGGTAACGGGCTAAGTGGTGAAACAAGTCAATTTTTTTGTAAGAGCTTAAACGAGCTAGATCGACCCAATAGCACTTTTGTCCCCTTCTATTAATGTTTTTGAATAGTTATTCTAAAATTTAAATAAAAACAATATTATTACAATAAACCGCTTTTGTCCCCTTTTTTAGAGTAAAGTACTATGGTTTACCAAATTTTGGATTTGGTCCCTAGCTTTCTAAAAGTACATGGATGGTCCCTGTGGTTTGCATTTTGTAACAAATTTAGTCCCTAACCAACAAATCTAAAAGTTTCAGCACGTCCAATTTAGGGACTAAACGTTTACAAAGGCAAACCACAGGGACCATCCACGTGACTTTTGGTAAAGTTGGGGACTGAATGCGTCACAAAGCACAAACCACGGAGAGGATCCGTGTACTTTTGGAAAGCTAGGGACCAAATCCAAAATTTTGGAAAACCACAACGACCATCTGTGTACTTTACTCTTTACTCCCTTATTTATAAGTGCAACTTTTTAATTACTTGTTGCTGGTCCCAATCCCTAATAATGGAGGTTTGTTAGAATCTTCTACAAAAGAAAAGCCTCTTGTGTTTGAATTTCGTTTTGGGCCCCTCTACTCATGACTTTCAACTTATTAAACCGTTCTCTTTTTCCATACATTAATAAATAGGTGGAAAGTGCCACCTCTATAAATAATATTGAAATAATTGTATACCTGGAAATTGTCAAAGCTCCGAGAAGGGATATTATCATCGAATTCCTTCATTGTGTCCCACGGCCCATCACCAACTCCAACTAACACAATTGATAGTGGAAGCTTGCTGTAAAAAGAACATTCCACTTCAGCCGGAAGAAACTATAGAATAACATATTATAAACTTATTAAAGTTGCAGAAAAGCACCTTGCTTCAACTATGGCATCTACGGTTTTCTGTTCTTGCGGACTCAATTGACCCCGCCCAGTATCCACACTTCTTGTTACCTATAACTCGCAAAATATTAAATTCCACACAATTCAGATCTGATTATTAAACCGAAATTATTCATATGAAACAAGAAAAAAATAAAAAAGTTACCTGACCATCAGCTATTATAACCAACACATGATATTGTCCACCGCTTTCTTCAACAATTGTCATAGCCTTTTCAATTACAGGGGCGAATGATGTTGGGCCTATGGTGACAACAGATAAATATTCACCCAAAAAAGAATATGGCAAAACTGAACGCATAAATGAAGAAAATGTAAAAAAAAAGATATAACACCTGCAAGCTTTAGATTGGGTAAAAGCTCCCTGTACCTACTCAAGACTTCCTCAAATCCATTACAACACCTCTCTTCTGGATAAAAACTGAAAACATCTTGATCATGTGTGGATGCTGCCAATTAAAAAAAAGGCTTTTAACGCGAACCCATATTTATGTTATTTTCCTTATAAAGAATAAATTATTGGTGTACAAAACCATACCATCTCCAAATCCATAACAGGGGATCAGATTATCTTCATCAAAAGCTGCTAGGGTTTTCCCAATAATGGATATCGCCATTTCATAGGGATTCAAACCATCTCCAATATGATGTAAACTTTTTCGGTGGAAGGATCTTGAACCTATTTACCAAACGTATGGTTAGCATAACCACTTTTGTAAAGTAATTTAAAATTAGTGAGGATTATAATTTTGAGTAAATTGCACAAAACATCCTTTATGTTTCCTCAAACTTGCAGGTTCCAGCCTTAATGTTTAAAAGTTGCAAAAAACAGCCTTTAAGTTTATTTTTGTTGCGGGTTCAATCCTTTACAGTTAACCACGTTATTTTCTTCAGTTAAGTTCCCTCACATGATCAACCAAAATGACGAATATACCCTCACATGTTATGCATGTGAGGGAACTTAACTGAAGAAAATAACGTGGTTAGCTGTAAAGGATTGAACCCGCAACAAAAATAAACTTAAAGGCTGTTTTTAGCAACTTTTAAACATTAAGGCTGGAACCTGCAAGTTTGAGGAAACATAAAGGATGTTTTGTGCAATTTACTCTATAATTTTACCTGTCCACTCATTGCTCTTGGTGAAGTCAATACCGAGAATGAGGTTAGACGACTCGAGACCTGCACGTGCTAGAGCCTCAGTCACCTGCATAGAAAAAAAATACCTCGTTTAAAATATAATATAACATAATATAATTTCTAAAAAAATTATAGGTAAATGCACAGACTTTGCAATTCCACAAACAGCCATAAGATTCCATCACATAGAATTTGTACATGCTAAAATACAAGATAATACTATAAAAAAAGATGTTATCTTGATTGTATGATACGAGCAGCATACAAAAATATATCCACACATACACAAACAAAATTCATTTTTAGACTCATGATCCATTAATAAGATTGCCATACAGATACTGATCCAAATATTGACAAATATATATATATATATATATATATATATATATATGCCATTAGCAAAACGCTCAACAATCAGAATACTATAAGAAAATGTACATAAAGGTACCTGTTCCAACGAACTGTAACTATCTGCAATTGTCGAATATCTCCGGTCAAACTTACTCTGCGGCCTATGTGGTGGACCACCATAAGCTGGAGCTGGAGTTGCAGCCGCTGGTGCAGGTGCCGCTACCGGTGTTGGTGCAGGCTGGTGTTGTGGTGGATACGCTGGATATGCCTCCTGAACCGGATAATTTTGCTCGTACTGGGACGGATAATTTTGCTCGTATTGAGATGGATACGAATACGACGGCTGCGGATAATTTCCCTGCTGATTTCGAGAATAAGACGAAGTCGGTTGATAAGAAGCACCGTTGTAACTCCCGTCCTCATCCCTTGAAGTATTGGCACCCATCGTAATCGTATTCGCTTAATCCAAACTAATCTTCTCTAAAAACAGCCTTCTGTAAGGTAAACGTATAATCAATTAAACTGATTGACACAAAATCAAATCATAAATAACATGAAAATTGAAGACAAATAGTCTAGAAACTGATCAGTATTAAAAAAACAAAAAAAAAAACCCTAATAAAGCGGTTACAGAGGAAGCTTCACTTCAGATAGCCGGTTACGTTACTTATCTTCATGTATATCGTGTGCAATATAAGTGTTTGAATTAAAATTTAAAAACCGGTAAATAAGCAATCGTCTACAGACAGCTTGAATTCATACAAGTCCGTCAACAGACGGCGCCGCCATGTAATCCGATCGATATTTGTTACCACATACCAAAGAAGACTAAATTAACGATTTTAACGGTCAACGTAGATCAGCGAAAGTTTGGTAATCCAACAACAAAAGTGAATTCAGATTCGAATCAAACTCAGATTTAAAAATCAGTAATTAAGCATATTCAGAACAGATTAAATCAGATAAAGTAATGAATGAATCAAAGAGACAAACCTGATTAGATGGAACTTGTGAAGTACTATAATATGTGATTAAGACTTTGCTGATTTTTGTAAGATTAACGATGGAGAATCCAGAATAGGACTGATTTGAAATGAGCAAATTAGGATTTGTTTGATACTTTTATTGATTTGGGATCTCGGTGGTGGTGAATGATGAGTAGTTAGGTGGCGTGAGTGCGGGTTATTGAGGAGTGTACGTGACCGGGTTGACACGTCAGCAAAGAGGATATGCTTCCAGCTTTACGATAGGCGGTTGGAAAAGGTTTACACCATGTTTGAGTGAAATTATTATTTTATACCCAAAATCACATGTGAATAGGAAACACGTTTCTTAAGTGATAGGAGGACTTGAGTTCTTCTTGGAAGACTCAAGTTCAATTCTTACTTTTGGTGTAAAAAATAAATGAGATACTGGTGGGTAGTGATTGGAGACCCAGAGAAACATAGGTTCAATCCTTGAGTCAAACAGGTTTTACCAGTAATTTTAACGTCGTACCTATGGCCTATGGGCGGGTGGATTACCAAATTTTCCCCGGAATTAATGGTGGACAACTCGAGTTACTCTCGGAGTACTCCGGTTATTCAGTAGGTGTCTCAAAAGTGCTCGAGGTTGATTTGTTGGCTGTTAAAAAAAAGAATAAGGGTGTTTAATATTTGAATTGAAATTAAAAACCTCGAAAGTCGAGTTGACTTCAACAATTAAATTGAATCACTGAACACCCCTATGTAAATGGTGAATTGTTTTTTTCCATGATTTATCATGTTTCTTCAAGATATAATATTTGAAATTATCGTTTTTACAAGTTTTCATTGTGTTCTTGTATATGATATTTTTAAAAGTATGAAATGGACCAAGGTTGGTAATTTTTTTTTGAAATTGACAAGGTTGGTAATATTTCAAACAAATCAGAAATATAAATTATTGCTATAAAAGGTAAGATAAAGAGTATGAAGAACTTCTTTTACTATTTTATTTCATTCAAAGTAGAATATTATTTGGCATTGATATAATTGTATAAAATGTAGTTAGGCGGGTTGGTGTTTATAATGCTAAAGTCATCTATAATTCATGTCATATAGAGGGCTTTAAAGACTCTTTCCTTACGGCTCTCATGATTATTATTCATTAAATGTCAATTTACTCTTTTATTTTATAGTTGTTTGAAAACAATCAAAAATGTCCCCACCCCTTTTCTAGTCGTTAACGTTTCCTAAGAAGTTTACGAATTTGCCTATGACGACCCCCATAGCTCCTAGGAAATGGGGGAGTGATAGGGGACACTGAGTCATACCGCTTAGTCTTAAAATTGAATTATTTATGATTTTATGTTATCATGTATATCAGTTACACACCATAAATAATATTTGTTAATAATAGTAATGGTTCTGGTTGATGATGCTTACTCGCTTGGCAAAATAGTGAAAATCCAATCAGTTAAGTAACACAAATAAAATATCTTGTCATGTTTATATTTATACCTTTTTCTTTGCAAAATGTTTACCTTTACATATTTTCTATATCATTAACTAGGTTAAAGCCCGCGTTACACACGGTTTAACAAATAAAATTCTATAAAGCTTTAAAGTACAACTAATTGAACGAACATTTTAACACAATTAACGTAAAAAGTTATGAGAATTATCAAATAGTTCATGAATCTCTAAAGGTTTCCTTATACACAACATTGTGGATGTTGTGTTTGTAAATATCATACTATTTTTGTCAAACGAAACTAAAACACTAGTTGAAAATTTCTGATCTCTAAATAACTTGAATCCTCATGACCCAAAAACAAATAACTTGCCAAGAATGTCTATAGAGTACTGACTACTATATTCCTTCCATTTGCATATCGTAATGTTGGCATCCCAAAATTGTTTCCTTTTGGTTGATGATTATCCTTCAATAAAGATGTAAGGTTGCTATGGTTGCCAACTGCGACAAACGATTCGCTAAAGTTGGAATCATCTTGAGCCGAGCAAAAGTAATCTGCATTACATAAAATACATTACAAAGTTTACAAAGTACAACATAAATCAAGATCCATTATAAGATTTAAGTTCAACTTTCTAATATCATTTTAAGCATTGATCATACATAACCTAGAATTCTATTAATTTCAACTAATAAGTAAAATATACAACCAAATATAAATATGAAAGCACAATGTCTTCAAAATAATCTTTAACAAACAATATAGAAAACAATTTCAAAGATAGAAAGGGGTTTGCCTTTGTATTTCTTCAGATTTAATCTAATTTCAAAGAAAATAAATTCAATATAAATAAAATAAACTAAAAAAATACACGGGAAGAAAAAAAACAACAACAAATAATTAAAATTTCACTAAAAATTCTCCTATACACCACATTGGTTGTTCGTAACATTTCAATTATTATTTAATATAAGTAACTTCACACCAGCTCTGGTTCTTATTATTGATAATGTGACATAAAGTTGGTCATGTACGATAAATGTTGAAACATAGGCTAGAAATGAAGATATAGTTTATAAACAAATGTTAGTTATTTAAATTAGAAATAAATAAATTAATATAAACTTTTTGTAACCTTCGTTGAATGGTTACACAAATTATTTGAAATTTAATATTGGAATTTTATACTTAATTTGAAGGTTAAAACTGATATTTACTATATTTAGTTGAAATCAATTAGTTTAAATTATCTAAACGAAAAAAGTGGTAGTTAATTGATTAATTTAAATTATCTTAAATTTGGAAGTTTTGTATAAAGAAGTAAATTTAATTATTGATATAAAAATCTTTAATTTAAAATGGAATAATTAGAATTAAAAAAAATAATGTTATCTTTTAAAAATATATATTGTTTGTTTGAGCTAATTAACAAATTTTAGTTATTTAAAATAAGAAATAATTAAAATTATCATAACCTTCATTGAATAGTTATAAAATACTTGAAGTTCATATTCGCATTTTAAATTTTATTTGAAAGATAAAATTGATATTTCATATTTAGTTGAAATCATTTAGTTTAAATTATCTAAGAGTAAAAATGATGGTTAACTGATTGACTTGTATCTATTCTAAATTTGGTAGTTTTGTATAAATAAGTAAATTTAATTAATGAAATAAAAATATTTAGTTCAAAATGGAATATTTAGATTAAGAGCAAGAATTACAATTAGATAGATTTTTTTTTTAATGTTATCTTTTAAAAATATATTAGTGGTTTAGTCTAACTAAAAAATGTTAGTTATTGTCGAGTAGGAATCATTTAAATTTCTCGTAATTTTCATTGAATAGGTACAAAAGTTATTTGAAACTTAATATTCAAATTTTAAGTTTAATTTGAAAGTTATAACTTATATTTACCATATTTTGTTGAAATAAATTACTTTTAAACTACCTAAAAAAAGTTGTGGTCAATTGATTGATATAAATCTATTATAATTTTAGTAGTTTTATATATTTAAGGAAATTTATTCATCAAAATAAAAATATTTAATTTAAAACGAAATAATTATATTGAGAGTTAGAATTAGATTAAGTAGATTTATTTTTTTTAAAGTAGAATTTTTCAATAGATTGTAGGGTTTGCTTTATTTCTTAAAAGTAGAATTATTCAAGGTTGAAGTGTTGTTTCATATATAATAAACTAGATGGAGCCCCAGACGCAACGCAGCCGGGGGCTTACAAATTAACGCTCAAGTATACAAACGCTAGATAGAAGCCCATCCGTATTGTGGCGGAGAAGGTTAGATAACACTAACCATTAACCATGTAAAACCTATGACAATACAAATGCCATTGACCTTCTACATACTTGTATAAAGCTTCTTCAGATCATTATCCCTTGATAATAACAACCCTTTTTGAACCAAACATGTTCCTCCGTCTACTTACCACAGGTTATATTAACACGGTTGATTGTATATTAACGTAACGCAAAATTTGCAAGCAATCTTTTTAAGACCAAACGTATAAACTATAAAGCTATTACTAAAGAGTTAATTACTGTTTTCGTCCCTGTGGTTTGTTAAAAATCACTATTTCAATCCATTAGTTTAAAAATTGTGATTTCAGTCCCTGTGGTTTCACTTTCGTAACCATTTCAGTCCCTGTGGCTTCACTTTCGTAACTACTTCAATCCATTTAGTCTGTAAATACAGGGACTGAAATGGTTACGAAAGTGAAACCACCGGGACTGAAATCGCAATTTTTAAACTAATGGACTGAAATAGTGATTTTTGACAAACCACATGGACGAAAACAGTAATTAACTTATTACTAAATTACAAATTAACAATTCTAGGCATTCCAAACCTGTCAACTTCCATATCTCAGTATTAAGAAGCATTGCATATAAAACTCCTCAAAAATAGCCATCCCACATTCCCACATGGTTTCTCATCTAAACATGCTAAATACACTCATCAGGTCATCATCAAGGCATCATTCAAGTACCACGCATATGTAGAAAATCGAGCATAGATATACTGCATCAAAACTAATATCAGAAAGCTGAATCTTTGTTAAATAAACCTGTAGCATGTTTGGGTTCCAAAATTATAATTAGGTCCATTATGGAATCTTAATTAAACGTGTAGCAATCTTGGATAAATTTTTTTTTTTTACAATCAGGCCATTATACCAAACATTAAATGATAGAAAATTAGAAATGGACCTTTGTAAAGTCGCAAATCCTGTAAACTCTTTGAAAACCTCTTACGTCTTTATTTACTGGCAACGTGTAGTATTTCACTTTTCTATAATCGCAACATCATATGAACGAAAACAAAGGAATTAAAATAAAGTTACCGTTGAAAACCCAGTTGATAAGGGACATTGCGAACTCAGTGAATCCCGAATCAATATACCTACAAACATATAAAAACAATAAGAAATGAACATCCACACTGAATAATCAACTGAAATGTAGAAATGAAGCATACCTGCAAGTAGCACACATTGGTATCCTTTTGCTCAAGTCGTTAACAATAAACAAACAGTTTCACTCAGGTAAAAGCCGTTCATCAGTTTGGCCTCTACAATCATAAGCAATTGTCATTTTTCTTATAAATTATAATATACTTTAAAAAAACCTCAAGCCCAAACACCATTTTAATTTATATACCAAACATTAGTCGGACAAATAAAAAAATGATGGTGTTTGAACCACAAAGATCGTATCAGTATTAAATTCAAATTGTCAAGGATTTGACCTTAAAAGTCAAAATAAATGTTTACACATACCTTACCAGCCATCAATCCCCGTACATTTTCGACATATAGTTTTGGGTTCTTTCTCTTCTTGTGACGAGTAATAAACAGGTAACCTTGTTACTGTCATATAGTCTACAAATAGACACAACACCATTAGAAATTTAAACCTCCAACAGTAGCAGTAGCATTATCAATAGTCTACAAATAGACACAACACCATCATATATTGCATAAAGTTTACCTTGATTTTCGACTATACAGATGCAGTTACAGGACTGGCGATCGTAGACGGTGGCGAACTAACCGCCGGCGCTGCATCCTTTTCTTTCGCAGATGATTGTCTCGAATCCTGAAACCGAAAACAAATGTCAAACTCACACAACCACAATCACTAACCACTCGTATATCATTGATCAAACTGGATTCAAATCTACAATTAAACCTTGTTAGCCGGAGCCTAATGGCCGGTCAGAGGCAATGGACACCCACCTTCACCATCGCACTTAATGTTGCATTAATGATTGTACATAAAAATCAAAAAAGCACAAACCACCAACTAAGCACAACATACAACCTCTTATGCCAACAAATGTTACATATTAGTATTATATAAATTAGAAGAACATAATGAATCGACTGATTGAGAGCAGATGAGATGAGATCAAACTTACGGTGATATCTCCGGTCATCCACCTACGAATCCAGTATAATATCCTTAAAACAAAAAACCTAAACCAGAATCAAGTAAGAAACGTTAGAGACAACCAAATGAATATGAGTATACACAAAATCAAACAAAGAACATACGGTGCAAAACTCGGTAGGAATGAAGCTAAGGTTCATCGATCTTACCATATCCAGGCCGATCTACATCGATCTATGACATGAAGTCGAAAAGCGAGTGGCGAAAATCAACCAAAAACCCCGACACCGACACCGACACAGCCACCGACACCCAACATCCCCGCAACCAATCACCACCCCAGTCACCAACCACTTTCGAATTCTGGCTTCTTGTTCAAATCGTTGCTCGGAATGGGGTTAGTAAATATTTTGGAATTCTGGCTTCTTGTTCAATTGTCTTTTTGACAAAAGGGTTTTTGTGGCAAGAGAATGACAAGGCAAAGCAACGTGTTCTCTGAAGATTGTGAAACATGACTTATAAGGTACAAATCTTATTGCCTAGAGATGTTGTAAACTATATGTATATATAATAAGAAGAGTTAATTACTGTTTTCGTCCATTGTGTTGTCAAAAATTACTATTTCAGTCCAGCAGTTTAAAAATTGTGATTTTAGTCCCTGTGGTTTCACTTTGTAACCATTTCAGTCCCTGTGGTTTCACTTTCGTAACCACTTCAATCCATTTATTCTGTAAATATAGGGACTGAAATAGTTACGAGGTGGACTGAAATGGTTACGAAAGTGAAACCACAGGGACTGAAATCGCAATTTTTAAACTAATGGACTGAAATTGTGATTTTTGACAAACCACTGGGACGAAAACAATAATTAACTCATTAATAAATTTGACTAACCTATTAAATACATCAATTTAAAATAACAATTCAAAATGTAGACTTAACTTGTGATAAGTCAACGTTCAGCATTACCTTAGATTATGGTATACTTAAACACTCATTTTCCCTATACTTACAGAATAAATGGATTGAAGTGGTTACGAAAGTGAAATCACAGGGACTGAAATCGCAATTTTTAAACTAATGGACTGAAATAGTGATTTTTGACAAACCACTGGGACGAAAATAGTAATTAACTCATTAATAAATTTGACTAACCTATTAAATACATCAATTTAAAATAACAATTCAAAATGTAGACTTAACTTGTGATAAGTCAACGTTCAGCTTTACCTTAGATTATGGTATACTTAAACACTCATTTTCCCTATACTTACAGAATAAATGGATTGAAGTGGTTACGAAAGTGAAACCACATGGACTGAAATCGCAATTTTTAAACTAATGGACTGAAATAGTGATTTTTGACAAACCACTGGGACGAAAACAGTAATTAACACATTAATAAATTTGACTAACCTATTAAATACATCAATTTAAAATAACAATTCAAAATGTAGACTTAACTTGTGATAAGTCAACGTTCAGCTTTACCTTAGATTCTGGTATACTTAAACACTCATTTTCATTGCTTAGTATTTAAATGATAAAAATATATATGATATAAATATAAATTAAATTTATTGATTGATTATGAGATTGTGAATCATCAGTTGCACGTATTTGTAGAAATGAACAAAGGATGATAGTTAACATTTTTAAATGAAAAAAATATACTAAATGAAAAAAAAATACATGAAAAGTTGGTAAGTTGAAGGGAATCAAATTACGAATGAAAAAGAATGCATTTATTGCCAATTTAAAGAAAAAACTATTAATTGTTTGACAATATAAATGTTAAAAAGATACAGTATCATTTTAGAATTCTAGTATAAATATTTCTAGTTATATTTTACAATATATAAATTATATTTTTTTAATAATCTTATCTTTTTAGTGAAAGAAACAATTTAAGAGGTTGTATAAAACATAAACTTTAGGTAATTTTCAACCAGTTTTGAGGTGTTTTTATTTAGCTACTTCTAATTTTACCTATTTCATAAAACCTTAAGATTATCGAATCGAAAGAAATTAATGATTCTGCGAAGAACTATTTGAATTTAAAAAAAAAAATAGTTAGGAAAATCATTAAAACATGCTTATGGAATCGAAAGCAAAGCTAAAGAAAACAAACATAGAAAATAATAACCCTACAAATTACACAGTAACCGATCAAAACAAATAACATCCTAATACAAAATCAAAGTAATAAAAAGCAAAATAACAAATGATCAAACGATCAAACGATAAAAATATCTTTGATGTAAGAGATTTTGTGTATCGTTCTTCCAAATCGACAATAACCTAACGATCGTAGTACACGAAGTTCAAAATCACAAACAATAACACAAAATCTTAACAACAGTTTATGGAATCGAATTGCTTACTGTCAATCAAGACGATTGTTGACAATGATCTTCATTTAGGTTCTTACGAGTGTTTGGAACAATGATTGAGAGGAGAGATGTGAGATGCAATGAGGGTTATGGTATTGATTTCGGCTATTATTAGGTAGCAATCAAATTTAGGAAATGTATTTAATACCGGGTCGGGTCAACCGATATTAAGAAATGGAGCTCCAAAAAAAGACGGAAAAAAACCAATGAGGTGAAACCATGGAGTGTCATGTGTCCCCCATTGGTTTCTTTTATATAATATATAGATTTCTTTTATAATTGTAACTTAAAATTTAGAAACCTCTATAATCAAACTCCTAAAGATTTAGAAACCTCTAACTTGGATGTGTATCTCAAGATCACCTGGCTTATTTCTCGGCTAGGAGGATTATGAGTCAGGATGGTTACCAGAGATCCTAGTTCCTATTGAAAAAGTTAAACTCCACATATTAGTAAGCACTTTTACCGGTTAAACAGGTAGATTATATAGGGTTATCACATTCACTGCAAGTTGAGTGACTAAATTGAGACAAAAAAATTTGGGCAAGTTAATTTGAACAGTTTGAAAACTGGGTTACATTTGAAACAAGTTTTCCCTTCTTTAACTAGAAAACGTAGATTAAAGATTCTAATCAAAATTCACCATGACCATAAAGGACATGAGTATCTTTGTGATCATCAGCAATACGTTTCTAAAAGAACAAGCAAATGCCAAAAACTTGTGCAATTACCTCATGGAACATGTTTGACCAATTGCTTTTACAAACAACCAAATTCATCAAGTAAAACAGTAACTACAGGTTCAAAAGAAAAAAAAAACAAACAAACCAAACTCATGACCACGGTACAGGGGGATATATCATGTGGATTGGGTCTTTTTCTTCTTCTTTGATGCCAAGTCACTTGGTTCGATTTCTATCGACATTCTCTTCGTCCTACAAAAAAAGATCACATTTTATATCAGACAATATTGTAAGAATCAGAAGTTATGAGAAAACAAGCATATACCTCTTAGAAATCTCTTGTGTCTCATTACTCTCTTCTTCGCCATCACCAACAGCATCTATCAATAAGCACAATGACCACAGTTAACTTTATTCAAATTGCTTGCAACCAAATATTATATAGAACAGATAAGAATGGTCAAAATCAGAGGTATGAGTCGGTCATATTGGGTTATGGTTTATCCCTGCACCAAAAAAATAGCAAAAACTGAAGACAGTTTTGGACAGGTTAAAGTTGGTCAATTGGTCAATGTGTATTTTAGTCACAACCGCCTAAATAATTTTTATTTTAAAAAATAGATGATTATTGTAACAGCATATTTTTGTAACATTAAGTATTTACAAGAAATGGGCTAAACATGTTTACGTTACGGATCAACCTGGCCAGAACAGGTTTGGCACTTATTTAAAACAACTGGTTTCAACATGAATGTGTTCTGACCCGTTATCTAACCCGCTCCTTTTGCCACCTCTAGTGTATTCCATTTGTCACAAAAAAGCATCTAAAGATCATTACTTTGGACAACGTTGCATTTGAATTAGATCCCACAATATCTGAAAAGTCATATATTGATATTTGATACGATTACTGAATCAAATATATACCTGTTTCATCCACATCATCGTTTTCTGCATCCACATCAGATTCTAAATCAGAACCCCAGCGATCTTTCCCGTCATCGAAGTCCCAACGACCTCCTACTGGAGGCATCCAGAACTCTTCTTCCTCTGCGTCACTATCCTGTTCTTCCGGATTCCTTACTTCAGATATGACCTTGCTAACATCAATCTCCTTTTCTTTATTCTTCTTGTTCTTCTTCTTCTTCTTCTTTTTCTTCGAACCTTCCTCTTTGATCTTTTCGGACTTTTCTGGTTTCTGCTCAGCACCCTCTTCTTCCACTAAACCGTTTGATGATTCTTTTCCAGCTTCAGCTTCCTCTTTCTCTGATTATCAGACATAAAGTATGTACATTCACTTAGAGGTATGTTTCTCTGATCCAAGACATCTATGTTTGACTTTACAGTTTAGTCAAGTCAGACAACTTTTTTAACATTAAACTTCAGAAGAACTTGAATTGTTGGTTTATGGTAGGTAATCAATAACTGTGTTAAACAACGAAATGATAAAATATGTAGTTTGTTCCAGTAAAAATTTTCTTTTCGAATCAAAACACATATTCTAGTTGTGGGACGAAAGGCTTATGACGAACGCATATACATATACAGGATACATATACATACAAAGGGGCGGACCTAGTGCATGGTAAGGGGCAACGCCCGCTACCGCTTGGCGCTCCGGCGGTAGTGTAAAATTTGGAAAAATTTGACGTTTTTTTCGATTTCGTTACCCGCTTTTTTTATAAAACGTTACCGCTACGAACGAATCCCAGATCCGCCACTGTACATACACATAATCAATCTAACGAGGATTTGAGCGAAAAGATGGAGGAGGACTAGAAAAATACTTATAATCCTCACTAGCTGTTTAACAACTATTGCAGATTAAATTAACTTTGAAAAGACCCCAACTTGATTCTGTGCTCATATATCAAGAATGTCTAGGAGCAATAAAAACTAATGCAAATGTAGTTTCTAGACTCTTTTAAGTTCTAAATTTAGCATACATCAAGACCACTAAGAACTATGGATTCTGATTGCCAAACAGATGAGTTATCAGTTATCACACAACAAACAACACATAATCATACAAGAAAAGAATTGCATAATAACATTTCAGAACCAATCAGAGCACAAACCTAACATGTTGAGGAAACGTTTTCCATTGATATGCTTCCATATATGCTCCTCAGTTTTGTTCACAGTATGTCCAGTTAGCTTGCAAATTAACTTAGAACTGAAACAAAAACACCAAATCACATAAATTAGTTATAAACCCATTGTCAATTTATAAACCCTAAACCCTAATTTTACAGAAACATTGAGGAAACAACCATACCGGCAAAGAGGGTCTTGGTTGAACATATTGAGGGGAGGCTTATTACGAGCCAAAGCGGAATCGATGAGTCCGAGCCGACAGTGTTTGGTTTGTGCGTATGATCCTCTGGCATCGGCCGGTAGTTCGTGTCCGGTTTGGACGCATTTGTAACGGCCGTTTTCGAGCTTTTTGAACTTGGGTTTGCCTAACAAGAATTTACCTTCAACCTGCTGTTCCTCCTGTGGTTTTTCGGTTTGTGGTTGTTGGTTGTTTTCGTTGTTCTTCTTTTTCCCCATGAATCTATACACGAAGCTCAGTTCTTGATTGCTGTGAGAGCGATGTAGCCTGGTTTATGGCGGAGGGGACTGTTATTTCTAGGGCAAACGAGTTGTTTTTTCTTTTAACTGTAAACTAAATTATTGGATAAGCATTAAGGGATACCTTCAATCGAGCAAATGCATCCCCTCCTTCATAACGGTCAGATTTGGATGCATACCCGAGCCATCAAGCCACCAGTTCTGGGGAAAATCCGCCGCCCGAAGGCCCACTACGGTAAAACCCGGTTCAGATCGGTTTCGAACTGGCGACCTCCAAAAAGGCCTAGTTCTAAACTTTATTGTCACTACCAATGTCCTTCAAAGTGATGCTAGTGGGAGTTGAATTTGGGACCTCAAGTAGAAAAACCAAGTGACCAACCACTAGACCATCTTGTCAGGACAACCGAGTTGTGACTTGTGTGTGGTTATGTCTTGTTCGTTCTTTTATTTATTATAAATGAAAAATATCATAAAAACCTAACGTAATTTTATTTTTCATTTGAATCCTGAAAACCGCATTTCTATTTCTATCTATCTTAAAGGAGAAAGTCGGTGGCTTTTACGCCACCGACCCTCCACTTTTCTAAAAAAAGACAAAAGTTTCGACTTTGCCTCTTTTGTTTCTTTACTTGAAAAAATAACTTCTTACGTGCGGATTTTTATTTACGTATCGGTATAAATTCGAGTTGATATACGTTTAGACGGATAATTTTCTCAAGAAACAAGTCAGTGCAAGTATAATACGTTGTCCTTACATACCAAAAAGAGCATCGTAAATATAATACATTTTCATTTTACGATATAAATCGAGTTACTCTGCGCTTTGTGTGTTTTCTATTTTTAAAGCTATCGTAAGCCCCTTTTGATTGTTTCACATCGGCTGCAAGTCACATAACACTTACAATAATAGGTTTGATGTATGCAATGTCCACGCGCTGCAACGCGCGCGGGTCTATTTACTAGTTTTTAATAAAACTATATAGATATAAAATTTTGTTCTTTTTACTCCTACTTACTTCGGAGTCTTCATCAACAACAATAACAATTAAAACCTAGTAAATCACATCCGTAGCAAACCTATTAATATAGTCTAAAAAGGGTGTGATGTAAGTAAACCTTACCTCTATTTTCAGAGATAAAAATGTTACTTCTCATGAGGCCTCGACTCCACAACCAACAACAAACAAACACTATTAAACAAAATTTGAAAACCACCAACCAAGCAAGTAATGGAAAAGTAAAATGAAAACATATTTAACAACATATATAGGTTTAAAGTAACATATAAAATCTAACTAAAATGTGTAACAACATTGGAGTCCTTATCTTCACACAATCACACCCTAACTTCTATGGAAAATTAAAGAAAACCTTTAGTTAGCATTCGTTTAACATAATGGAATAAAATCTTAATGGAATTGGAATGTTGATTTCACTCTTTATTTTGTTGGTTTCAACAAGAAAATGAGTTAGAATTAAACAACAACATAAAGAAGAGAATCTAGATTCCAATTACATCCAAATTTCATTCCACTTTGCGAAACAAACACACCAAAATTACAAATCAAATTTCAGTTTCTGAGCGAATTCCCATTCCAATTCCATTATAATCCATAAAACGAACGCTACCTTATATTTTGGGGTTCACATTCATACCCTATATATGTTAAAGTGATTGTGAGTAGAAATTTGTATTTTTTTTATTGATTAAAAGTATACATGGGGAATTGGATGATGACGGGTTTTGAAAAAGCGATCCAATTTTACGGTTACATGTGTATTTTAGTCGTAATATGTGGAAGTGAGCATTGGACACTGAAATGCCATTGTTGCCAAATCCCGTACTGGACCAAGAGCCAATTAAGTTTGTAGCCATAGAGGCGGGACCTAGAGTGATAGAAAGGGTAACCTCTCCGTTGCCTCTTAACGCTCCGACAGTAGTGTAAATTTTGAAAAAAAGTTGATATTTTCTCGATTTTGTTACTTCTATTTATTGAATCGTTCGTTAACTCTGTGCACACAGAGGATTTCACTTGTGAGTATGTTGTTGTTGCCGCTATTTTGGATCGAACCAAACACCCTAAAGTAAAGCTTTCTTTTGTGTTGCGATGTTTAATTATCACGTGATTGGTTACGAATACATGTCACATGTGTTTTGTATAACATGCTACATGTATGTATGTACATGTGGAAGCGAGATGATAGTGCAAGGTGGGTGATATGACTGAGAGAGATGAAGATACGACATAGAAGGGAAGAATCTCCATTCCAAACCAGAGGGCATGACAGTAGCGGGAACACCATCTTCACTTTCAGGATGACACGTGTTGATATTTAATGAGTCACCCACCACCTAAGGTTTCATTCATTCCCATGTGGTTTCTGCTTTTCCACTCAAGCTGCTATATTTAGAAGTAGAACAGGACATTGAACGTCAAACCCTACCACCCCCTTTAACTTATCTCAATCAGATGGAACTTCACAACCGCCATTATCTTCCAATCATATATAACTCCACCAATAGAAGCTAATTTTGCCACAAACAATGGAGTCGTTTGTAAAAGTTACTGTCATTTGGATCTTAGCTCTGCTCATCGGTGTCAATTTGGCAATGGTGGAAGGGGAACAGTCAAGTAGTTTACCACGTTGTAGTTGGGCCGGAATCTACAATTTCGGCGACTCTAATTCCGACACCGGCGGGATCTCTGCAGCATTTATTCCGGTTTCGTCACCCTACGGTATGACCTTTTTCAAGAAACCGGTTGGAAGGCTCAGTGATGGCCGCCTTGTTCTTGACTTCCTAGGTATCTCAACTTAAGACTTTTACTATTTTTTTTTAATTATTATTTATCAATTTTAACTATTATATTTATAGGGTTGTAAATGAATATAAGGTTTAGTGAAGTGTTAAAAAAATTGTTTATGTTCTTTTATTAATAAAAAGGAATATTGATATTTCCTTCTCATTTAATTGAATAAACATAGGTGAACACATGTTTTAGTTTGTTTATTTACGTACGTTTATTTACATTTGTTTGTGTTAGTTTACGGTTTGTTTGTGTCCATTTACGTTCACGAGGGGTTCGTTTGGATACTTAACAAACAGACAGACATGAACAAACACCAACGTGTTCATTTTCTTAACGATCGAACATGAACAATTCGATTAAATGTTCATGTTCTATGAAAGTTAAATGCACAAACATGAACATGCCCCGCTCGTGTTCGTTCGATTCGTTTACAGGCCCTACCCTTTGGTCGATAATATTTTGTACTTACAATGTGACTAGTGACACAACTTTCATGTTTGTTGCCAAACGCAACCCCAATCTAAAAAAAAGTAACTCTGTTTGCCCCAAATGAATAATTGACTGATGTTCATAGCAATCATGTTGTTGCAAATTGTTTTGGAATGAAATAAATGAAAGCTAGGGGCATAAATAGTTATTTTTTTGTTAAAGCAAGATTTCCGTCAGCAACAAAAGTGAAAATTAAATAGTGTCACTCGTCACATTGTAAGTACGGATGATTGTCTATCATTAGTTCATAGTTTAGATTATTAAAATCCAATTTACGTTTTTTTATATATACAAATTCAATCACTTCAAATTCTCATGTAATTCGTTGGTATTGTTGCAGTCGAGTACATCGGGCTACCTTATGTGAGTGCATACCTGGACACGATCAACACAGACTATCGTCACGGTGCCAATTTTGCAACAGGAGGATCAACAATTCGCAGGCAGAACGAGAGCATATACCAGGGTGGCATCAGCCCGTTCTCTCTCGATATCCAGACCATTCAGTTCACTCAATTCAAAGCCCGAATCATTGATCTTTGGAGTTCGCGTCATCCAGCTGCCGATATAAGCCAGCTCCAGAGGCCTGATGACTTCTCAAAGGCCCTGTTTACATTGGATATAGGCCAAAATGATCTTTCTGTTGGGTTTCGTACACTTAGCGAACAACAATTACGTGCACAACTACCCAACATCATCAATGATTTCGCCATTTCCGTTCAGGTAAAAATCCATGATCATACCATCATTGTAGCTAGCAATTATGTGCAGAAGTACCCAATTTTTTTTATACTTGTACATAGGACTTTATTCCTTAATTTTTTTTAATGCAAAATTATGGACCTAATTTTTAAAATAAGATTTTGTTGTCTTTTAAAAGATTTAATCATGAAAATAACAAGACTTTTTTGAAAAAATAAATAATATAGGGACTTTATTATTAAGTACTAAAAATAAATAACTTTAGCGAAAGTCCCTCGGATTCTCCTGTCTTCTTTTAGGAGTGTGTGTCACCGTTCTAAAAAAAAAGAAATTGATCTGCTTTTAATATATTAAATTTTTAGCAATTTCTCTATTTTTTATAAAATAAATAATTAGTTTGAAATATATAATTACCAAAGTTATATTTCTAGTAATACCTTGATGTTTTATGTGTAGTAAAAATACACTTTGCAAAAGCGTTGACGAGTATGACTTATTTGACCTGTTTCCTTTTAAGCCTATTTTCTTCACTCTACCCGTTTAACTTGTTATAAGTATGCATGATCCGAATTAATGGATTAGTCGGAATTGAGTCATGTATAACTTGTTGAAAGTTTACATAGTCTGAATCGGTATATTTATTAATAAATTGGTCGATATTGTCACTAATATCGAAGTTAACTAATGTAATGATGTTGGCAGCAACTGTATGGACAAGGGGCGAGGTCGTTTTGGATTCATAACACGGGACCAGTCGGTTGCCTACCCGTGACAACATTTTATGTAAACAATCCAAAACCTGGTTATCTTGATCAATATGGGTGCATAAGGTACCAGAATGATATAGCCATGGAGTTCAACAAGCAACTCAAGGCTCGACTTATCAAGCTTCGTTCAGAACTAGCCGATGCTGCCATAACATATGTTGATATCTACACAGCCAAGTACAAGCTTATCAGCAACACCAAAAAATATGGTAAGTTACTAGTAGTTTTGACAACTTATAAAAGTATAATATAATGTTATGAGTAAACTACTTTTTGAGTCCTTGTGTTTTAGTTGTGTTTTGCGAGAACCACTCTTATTGCAAGAACCATGAAAATCAATGTAAACACAACAAAATAAACCCACTAACACCACCACCCAAACCCTAACCCCCCCCCCCCCCCGAAAGCTAAATGCTAAAAACTAAACCATAAAGCTAAACCCCACAACTAAATCCTATAAAAAATTAATATTTTAAAAAAAAAATCGCTACTTTTCGTCCCCCCCCCCCCCAAAAAAAAATTTGTGTGTTTTTTAGATTTTTTTAAGGTATTTTTGGTTGTGTTCACATTGGTTCTCGCAAAATTGTGTTTTTTATAATACTACTACTACTACCAATAACGATATTATTATTAAATAATAAGGGCAATTTGGTCATTTAACGACAATTAACAAAAAAGTTTCTAACGGTGTTAAAAATTTGGACTAAGGGTTCTAAAATGAGCGTTTAGGTACTCAGGGCGTTAAACTTTTTAATTTTGAACTCAAGTGGTTAAAACCACTAAAACACATGGACTCAAAAAGTAATTTACTCTAATGTTATTATTGTAGGAAAAGTATGAAGCTTGGCTCGAGCTCGTGTATAGTCGTATATCCTATAGCTTTATTTTAGGCTATAGCATGTTGAAACCTATCTTGATTAATGACTCGAGCTTTTAACAAGTCGATCTCAAGTAATGGCTCATTTACACCCCTGTCTGACATAATGCATAATATATGGCGTTTGTTGCATTATTATTAAGTGATAACTCTTGGTTCGCCTACAGGATTCAACGATCACCTTAAAGTATGCTGTGGGCACCACGAGAATGACGTTCATATCTTTTGCGGGACAACAGGAATTGTGAACGGGACTAAGGTTTTCGGCGGTGCATGTGCAAAACCCGAGACAGATGTGAGCTGGGATGGTGTTCACATGACCGAGGCTGCGAATCGATGGGTGGCTAGCCATGTACTAAACGGGTCATTATCCGACCCACCTATCCCAGCAACCCATGCTTGTCATAACCACTTGTAATTGTAATTCTGTTAATGTACTCTTTTTAGAGCCATGGTATTTAATCTTAATTAACCAACTATTTACATCCACACCCTTGAACCTCTATCTTATGATAGTTTACACCTTTTTAGCAATTTATTTAAAGCAAAATGATTATAGCCGTTGATATTTTAATGGTTGAAAAAAAAAACTGAAAATAATGCAATAAAATAGAAAAAAATCGAGGATGAAAATTGAAACCAAATATCTTCCTATCCTAAACATGAATCTTCAAATTCTGGATCCTCTTTCTCCATTATTTCACTTTTGGAAGACATATTATCACATAACTTGGTTTCAGGATCGGACCGACCGCGATGAAAATACCTAATGAGAACTCAAGATTAGTTTTAACAACTTTTACTGGTGTTGTTGTTGGTTTCTTTTTAGGAGTATCATTCCCAGTTGTGTTATTAGATAAGGCATGCTCTCTTTTTTTGAACGGCCAACAGTATCAATCCCGAGCACTCTCGGGGCATGCTCTATTTGAATGGATAATTACAGAAATTAATAAGTTTCAGTGTATCAACTATGCAGAAAACAAGTGTGTACTCTACCGTGCCTTCGTCCATTTCTCTTGATCACATTAAGGAGATGTACCCGGGCCTCTCGACTCAAAGAATCTTAAACCTCTGGTCTTCTCTTCAGCACAATAATACCTTTATATTAGCTAGGTATATGTTTTTCTGATTATTTTCTATATCAATCTTCTCCAACATTACCTTTATATTATACTTTTGCATTACACTATTTTGTTATAAAGTAACTAATTACAGTGGCGGATCTAGCTATTCAGGGGTATCCTAATTTTTTTTGTTGGAGCAGAGGTATCCTTTGTATAAAACCGAAAAAAAATTAAAAATTTTACACTACGTGGACAGAGTTGAGGTGTATTTTTACACTATGGAGACGGGGTTAAGAGGTAGCCAGTGCTACCCCCGCTTCTGCACTACCTCCGCCCCCTGACTAATTAGGTCTAGATACTGTTGATTGCCTGTCCTCTGTCCTTCTTACATGTGACATTTACAACTCGTTTACTTATGATTGGTTGATCGGGGTTGTAAATGTCCAAACATCTAAATTTTGCTAAAGGGCGAATGGATCAAGAGAGTTGATAATCTTGCAACCATTTGTCCATATGTGAATATATCTAATTTCCAGTGCTTTCAGTTCTCAGAAAACTTCAGTATTTTGCTCTTTCATTATGATGGTCGAACAAGTGAATGGAGTGAATTTGAATGGTCAAAGCGGGCTATACATGTCAGTGCTCACAAACAAAGTAAATGGTAAATTTTATATGATTATGTTGAATCTGTAATGCTCAAACGTTAAATTAATGAGTTACGTGTCAATAAAACCCCGTGAAATTGGTTGTAGGTGGTATGCTAAACGTTTTCTACATCCGGACATTGTAGCACCCTATGATTACATATTCATTTGGGATGAGGATCTTGGATTAGATGACTTTGATGCTGAAAAGTAAATACATCGCTTTAATATCTTCATGTTTACTTATAATGAGTTGATGTGGCCTATAATTTAACCCGTTATCTGTAACGAGTCAAACGGATAAATTAAAAAAAAGGGGACCAAAGTGTATTTCTAATTCATAAAGCCTGATCTGACCCGTTTCTGTCCGGCATAAAAGTTAGCTTTAAGAAAAAATGGACAAAAACTGTTCCGGGTCACCCTGATCTGACCCGTTTTTGTCCGGCATAAAAGTTAGCCATGTGGATCCGTTACCAACCTAACCTGACATGTTACCCTCCCTATGGTTTGTAGGTACATAGAACTGATAAAAAAGCATGGCTTAGAAATTTCTCAGCCCGGTTTATCAGAAAATAGTGGTTACCTATCATGGCAAATGACCAGAAAACAGAATGATACAGAAGTGCATAAGTAAACCGTTCCTTTTATTTTTACTTTCTAACCTTATTTTTACTTTTTAACCTTATTCGTATCGAATTTTTTTCACTGATTTACCTCACAGAGTAGCAAAGGAAAAAGAAGGTTGGTGGTGTCTTCATCCACATTTACCACCATGTGAGGCGTATGTTTGCTATCATGTAGTTTCAAGAAATAGCGTGTTATTCTATTTTTTGGTTGCTAATAAACTGAAGTGTTTATAATGCACAGATTTGTTGAGATTATGGCCCCTGTATTCTCACGGAATGCATGGCGTTGTGTCTGGAATATGGTCCAGGTTTTGATGAATGTTTTGACTATAATTTTTTTTCCATTCAAGGATAAGGTTATTAGGAAAAAAAAAGTTCATTTGATAACAAAAGAACACTTTTGGGTCGGTCCATTCTATACCCAAAATGACCCGCTTCAACCTGAGCCCGTTTTGATCAGTTACCCAACCCGCCCTTTGTCACCCCTACAACCACTAGTCTTTTATTTTTTATTTTTTACTTTAAGAACGAGTATCATTTTTATATCTGCAGAATGATTTGGTTCATGGATGGGGTCTTGATTTTGCCTTAGAAGATGTGTGGAGGTGAGTGTCTGCATTCTACTATTCTTTAAAATATATAAATGCACTTTCGGATTTGATGTTACACTTTTATAATAGAATTCGGAGATTAGTATCCGATTTTAGTCAAGTTGATTTCTTGAATCTTGGTACAGCCTGCTCATGAAAAGATAGGAGTTGTAGATGCTCAGCCAATAGTTCATCAAACACTTCCTTCACTTGGGAACCAGGTATGTCTTGTTTTCGATACGCACAGATTGGCTAATGGGTCAAAAGCAGGTGAATTTTGGTATCGGTTGGCCCAAAATATCGTCCGTTCAGAAACTTTAATTAGTGTGTCAAATGTGGTTACCAAAATTATATTGTTTCAATGATAATCCAATTCGGTAGATAAAAATTATTCAGGAGGTTTATGCATCAAGAATAGATTTTGGGTCACTTTCGAACCATTTTAGCTGTTTTCATTTATAGCTTATTTTTATTTGACCCGTTTCATTAATACAGATTAGTTACTATATTTTTGAAGGGCAAAGCAGTAAAAGGAAAGGCACCACGAGAAGCGGTATTTTCTAAAATAAATTTATCATGCATTTGCATTTGGAACTGTACTAATGTTCGTTGATCGATATTGTGAACATGTAATCTTGCTTAAGTTTTCAACTATTTTTTGGTATCAGGTAAAGAAACGGTGTAAAAGAGAATGGATAATGTTTCATATACGCATGCGATTGGCAGAAAGAGCATACTATAAGCTCAGAGAAATGGCATCAAATCAAACCAATACCGCACCATTAATATAAGTCACATTCAGAACAACCTAAAACATCAAAGAAGACAGTCAACTGCTGTATGATCATCACCAGGCTTAAAATTTCTTCGGTTTCATTTTGAGATCGAATTCATGTAACCCTATACAAAAAAAATAATATACACCTCTCATATGCATTGTTCTTATTCTCTTACACCTTTGTTCTTTAGCTTAATTTGTCTGCTCTTATTCTTAATCCTGTGGATATCCAAACAAGCTTCATAAGTGATCGGAATCTATTAAAAGATCCATTGGAGGCCTTTCCAAGTTATATGATCTTAACTATAGAAGGCTGTGTATTATTAAGGTCTCTTTCTTATAGCTAATTATTTCATATGCTAAAAACATATTTATATATTATAAGCTTATTATGTATCTGCAAAATGATTTTATGTTTGGCAGGTTTTCCCTATGTTTTAGTAGGCTGTACTTGCTTATCAATTTAGACAATTAAAATAACAATTATTAATACATGAAAACTTTTAGTATCTTTATCATATATTACTTATCATTTTTTCTTTTGTATACAGTTTTTTGCCAGCTTTGGTGATGATATATTAAGTCAATGGTTGACCATTATATCCTCAAAGTCATATTGAGTTGAGAAAAGAATATTGATGAAATCATCGAAATTGTTGAGGTAATTGTTTATATTTCATCCTTATTTTGTCAAAATTTTGCTTTGCTATCTTTAATAAATTATGAAAATAAAGGCGTTGATTAAAAAAACAGGTTCCAGACGCGCTTGGTCTCTGACGTATATCTGGTGGAAGCACTGTCCGTACACGATGTCAGACGAACTTCTTGTATCGAGGAACACACACTAGGACCTGTAGTGTCCGATTAAGGACTTGATCACTAGCGGGCGCCTATGTGACGGTCCGCCTTTGACTACTAGAAAATTAATTGTTGCTCCTTCCATGATTGTTGTTCATAGATTGCGCCATTGCGTCCTTCCTTGATATCTTTTAAGAGATAAGCAAGCTTGCCTGGTTTGATGGCGGATTCGATATGTTTCTTTAGTTGGACACATTTGTCGGTTTGGTGCCCTGCATTCTTGTGAAAGTCGCCAAACTTTGCGGTGTTTAGCTTCGATCTTGGGGCAAAGGTTTTGGTTTGGTGAAACTTATGGCTTCGGTCATCAGGACCTGCGAGGGTGTTTTGGTGAGTAAAGTCCAAGGGTGATGCCCACGTTTGTGTCGTTTTGGGTGCTCCCTGTTCTGATCTCGCCTGGTGTCTAATGATTGTGAGTATTACTTTTTGCCAGTCGTCGAGCATGCGGGTTGTTAAATCTTTGCCCAGACTGAGAAGACTTTTGCCTTTTTGCTATCGAGGTTCTGCCCTATCCCAGTTCTTGTTGCCAGATAGTGATTTCTCGGCCTGCAAGAAAACTATGACGGATGTCATGAGTTCTTTCCATGACTTAGGCATTCCATCGCGTCCCGTAAGGCAGCGTATGAGTTCATTGTTGCACACTTGTTGCGTGAAACCTGCCTGCATGAGATTCTCGCCTATTCCTCTGATTTGGAGTGCTTCCTTGTTGTAACGTGTGATGAAATCTTCCAAAGATTCGTTATCGCGCCAACAGACTTTCAAGATGTCAATTGGATCCTTGGTATGTCGACGTTGCTTGCTGAAGTGTTGCGGAACTTCTTGATTAGCTCCTTCAAACTGTCGATTTCTCCTACTGCAAACTATCGAACCACATGTGTGTGGTGCCCGTGAGGGATTGTGCAAACATGTCGCACCTGACGCGGAGTAGTCCATCCCTCCACCCTGCTGACAGTTTGAAACCCATTAAGATGATCGTCTGGGTTAATGGTCCCGTCGTATTTGCCGAAGGTGGACAACATCTTGGTTTTTGCAGGGAATTCCGCTTTAGAGATGCGCGAGGTAAACTTAGATTTCTTCGCTAGCGCTTCAGGTCTGTATGGTTAGTAAGGTCCTCCTCTAGTGAGAAGTGGTTTGTGGGACCTACTTCCCTGCCTCCCCCCTTTGTCCCCCTGGTTTGACGCGTGCACCGGAGGGATTTTACTAAAGGACAAGATAGTTCTGATGTCTGTGAATCTGGATTCGCGTGCACCGGCGTTGTTGATCCATGTACCATATCTCCGGACTAACCATCGAATGTGGTGATCTGGACGACAGATGGCTCGCGTTTCCAGCAACTGTTTGCATGTTAGGAGTTACGGGAAACTAGAAGGACGGTTAAGAACCTGACGTGTTGTTGGTACCCATGTTGGGTTGTAAACTCGTAATGGGCTGTGTGGTCGACTTTGTAAAGATGGGAGTCTGGGAAATAAAATCTCTAGGTGGTTCAACATCCTTGTCAAAAATTACTATTTCAGTCCAGTAGTTTAAAAATTGTGATTTCAGTCCCTGTGGTTTCACTTCGTAACCATTCAGTCCACCTCGTAACCATTTCGGTCCCTATACTTGCAGAATAAATGGATTGAAGTAACCACTTCAAGGTGGACTGAAATGGTTACGAAAGTGAAACCACAGGGACTGAAATCGCAATTTTTAAACTAATGATTGAAATAGTGATTTTTGACAAACCACTGGGTCGAAAACAGTAATTAACTCATTAATAAATTTGACTAACCTATTAAATACATCAATTTAAAATAACAATTCAAAATGTAGACTTAACTTGTGATAAGTCAACGTTCAGCTTTACCTTAGATTATGGTATACTTAAACAATCATTTTCATTGCTTAGTATTTAAATGATAAAACTATATATGATATAAATATAAATTAAATTTATTGATTGATTATGAGATTGTGAATCATCAGTTGCACGTATTTGTAGAAATGAATAAAGGATGATAGTTAACATTTTTAAATGAAAAAAATATACTAAATGAAAAAAAAATACATGAAAAGTTGGTAAGTTGAAGGGAATCAAATTACGAATGAAAAAGAATGCATTTATTGGCAATTTAAAGAAAAAACTATTAATTGTTTGACAATATAAATGTTAAAAAGATACAGTATCATTTTAGAATTCTAGTATAAATATTTCTAGTTATATTTTACAATATATAAATTATATTTTTTAATAATCTTACCTTTTTAGTGAAAGAAACAATTTAAGAGGTTGTATAAAAAATAAACTTTATGTAATTTTCAACCAGTTTTGAGGTGTTTTTATTTAGCTACTTCTGATTTTACCTATTTCATAAAACTTTAAGATTATCTAATCAAAAGAAATTAATGATTCTGCGAAGAACTATCTGAATTTAAAAAAAAAAAACAAAATAATAGTTAGGAAAATCATTAAAACATGCTTATGGAATCGAAAGCAAACAATTTAAGAGGTTGTATAAAAAATAAACTTTAGGTAATTTTCAACCAGTTTTGAGGTGTTTTTATTTAGCTACTTCTGATTTTACCTATTTCATAAAACTTTAAGATTATCGAATCAAAAGAAATTAATGATTCTGCGAAGAACTATCTGAATTTAAAAAAAAAAAACAAAATAATAGTTAGGAAAATCATTAAAACATGCTTATGGAATCGAAAGCAAAGCTAAAGAAAACAAACATAGAAAATAATAACCCTACAAATTACACAGTAACCGATCAAAACAAATAACATCCTAATACAAAATCAAAGTAATAAAAAGCAAAATAACAAATGATCAAACGATAAAAATACCTTTGATGTAAGAGATTTTGTGTATCGTTCTTCCAAATCGACAATAACCTAACGATCGTAGTACACGAAGTTCAAAATCACAAACAATAACACAAAATCTTAACAACAGTTTATGGAATCGAATTGCTTACTGTCAATCAAGACGATTGTTGACAATGATCTTCATTTAGGTTCTTATGAGTGTTTGGAACAATGATTGAGAGGAGAGATGTGAGATGCAATGAGGGTTATGGTATTGCTTTCGGCTATTATTAGGTAGCAATCAAATTTAGGAAATGTATTTAATACCGGGTCGGGTCAACCGATATTAAGAGATGGAGCTCAAAAAAAGACGGAAAAAAACCAATGAGGTGAAACCATGGAGTGTCATGTATCCCCATTGGTTTCTTTTATATAATATATAGATTTCTTTTAGAATTGTAACTTACAGAGTAATCAAAACATTAAAAATTTAGAAACCTCTATAATCAAACTCCTAAAGATTTAGAAACCTCTAACTTGGATGTGTATCTCAAGATCACCTGGCTTATTTCTCGGCTAGGAGGATTATGAGTCAGGATGGTTACCAGAGATCCTAGTTCCTATTGAAAAAGTTAAACTCCACGTATTAGTAAGCACTTTTACCGGTTAAACAGGTAAATTATATAGGGTTAGCACATTCACTGCAAGTTGAGTGACTAAATTGAGACAAAAAAATTTGGGCAAGTTAATTTGAACAGTTTGAAAACTGGATTACATTTGAAACAAGTTTTCCCTTCTTTAACTAGAAAACGTAGATTAAAGATTCTAATCAAAATTCACCATGACCATAAAGGACATGAGTATCTTTGTGATCATCAGCAATACTGTTTCTAAAAGAACAAGCAAATGCCAAAAACTTGTGCAACTACCTCATGGAACATGTTTGACCAATTGCTTTTACAAACAACCAAATTCATCAAGTAAAACAGTAACTACAGGTTCAAAAGAAAAAAAAAACAAACAAACCAAACTCATGACCACGGTACAGGGGGATATATCATGTGGATTGGGTCTTTTTCTTCTTCTTTGATGCCAAGTCACTTGGTTCGATTTCTATCGACATTCTCTTCGTCCTACAAAAAAAGATCACATTTTATATCAGACAATATTGTAAGAATCAGAAGTTATGAGAAAACAAGCATATACCTCTTAGAAATCTCTTGTGTCTCATTACTCTCTTCTTCGCCATCACCAACAGCATCTATCAATAAGCACAATGACCACAGTTAACTTTATTCAAATTGCTTGCAACCAAATATTATATAGAACAGATAAGAATGGTCAAAATCAGAGGTATGAGTCGGTCATATTGGGTTATGGTTTATCCCTGCACCAAAAAAATAGCAAAAACTGAAGACAGTTTTGGACAGGTTAAAGTTGGTCAATTGGTCAATGTGTATTTTAGTCACAACCGCCTAAATAATTTTTATTTTAAAAAATAGATGATTATTGTAACAGCATATTTTTGTAACATTAAGTATTTACAAGAAATGGGCTAAACATGTTTACGTTACGGATCAACCTGGCCAGAACAGGTTTGGCACTTATTTAAAACAACTGGTTTCAACATGAATGTGTTCTGACCCGTTATCTAACCCGCTCCTTTTGCCACCTCTAGTGTATTCCATTTGTCACAAAAAAGCATCTAAAGATCATTACTTTGGACAACGTTGCATTTGAATTAGATCCCACAATATCTGAAAAGTCATATATTGATATTTGATACGATTACTGAATCAAATATATACCTGTTTCATCCACATCATCGTTTTCTGCATCCACATCAGATTCTAAATCAGAACCCCAGCGATCTTTCCCGTCATCGAAGTCCCAACGACCTCCTACTGGAGGCATCCAGAACTCTTCTTCCTCTGCGTCACTATCCTGTTCTTCCGGATTCCTTACTTCAGATATGACCTTGCTAACATCAATCTCCTTTTCTTTATTCTTCTGTTCTTGATCTTTTCTTCTTCTGTTTCTTCGAACCTCCTCTTTGACTCTTTTCGGACTTTTCTGGTTTCTCGCTCAGCACCCTCTTCTTCCACTAAACCGTTTGATGATTCTTTTCCAGCTTCAGCTCCTTTTCTCTGATTATCAGACATAAAGTATGTACATTCACTTAGAGGTATGTTTCTCTTATCCAAGACATCTAGTTTGACTTTACAGTTTAGTCAAGTCAGACAACTTTTTTAAATTAACTTCAGAAGAACTGAATTGTTGTTTATGGTAGGTAATCAATAACTGTGTTAAACAACGAAATGATAAAATATGTAGTTTGTTCCAGTAAAAATTTTCTTTTCGAATCAAAACACATATTCTAGTTGTGGGACGAAAGGCTTATGACGAACGCATATAAATATACAGGGATACATATACATACAAAGGGGCGGACCTAGTGCATGGTAAGGGGCAACGCCCGCTACCGCTTGGCGCTCCGGCGGTAGTGTAAAATTTGGAAAAATTTGACGTTTTTTTCGATTTCGTTACCGCTTTTTTTATAAAACGTTACCGCTACGAACGAATCCCAGATCCGCCACTGTACATACACATAATCAATCTAACGAGGATTTGAGCGAAAAGATGGGGGAGGACTAGAAAAATACTTATAATCCTCACTAGCTGTTTAACAACTATTGCAGATTAAATTAACTTTGAAAAGACCCCAACTTGATTCTGTGCTCATATATCAAGAATGTCTAGGAGCAATAAAAACTAATGCAAATGTAGTTTCTAGACTCTTTTAAGTTCTAAATTTAGCATACATCAAGACCACTAAGAACTATGGATTCTGATTGCCAAACAGATGAGTTATCAGTTATCACACAACAAACAACACATAATCATACAAGAAAAGAATTGCATAATAACATTTCAGAACCAATCAGAGCACAAACCTAACATGTTGAGGAAACGTTTTCCATTGATATGCTTCCATATATGCTCCTCAGTTTTGTTCACAGTATGTCCAGTTAGCTTGCAAATTAACTTAGAACTGAAACAAAAACACCAAATCACATAAATTAGTTATAAACCCATTGTCAATTTATAAACCCTAAACCCTAATTTTACAGAAACATTGAGGAAACAACCATACCGGCAAAGAGGGTCTTGGTTGAACATATTGAGGGGAGGCTTATTACGAGCCAAAGCGGAATCGATGAGTCCGAGCCGACAGTGTTTGGTTTGTGCGTATGATCCTCTGGCATCGGCCGGTAGTTCGTGTCCGGTTTGGACGCATTTGTAACGGCCGTTTTCGAGCTTTTTGAACTTGGGTTTGCCTAACAAGAATTTACCTTCAACCTGCTGTTCCTCCTGTGGTTTTTCGGTTTGTGGTTGTTGGTTGTTTTCGTTGTTCTTCTTTTTCCCCATGAATCTATACACGAAGCTCAGTTCTTGATTGCTGTGAGAGCGATGTAGCCTGGTTTATGGCGGAGGGGACTGTTATTTCTAGGGCAAACGAGTTGTTTTTTCTTTTAACTGTAAACTAAATTATTGGATAAGCATTAAGGGATACCTTCAATCGAGCAAATGCATCCCCTCCTTCATAACGGTCAGATTTGGATGCATACCCGAGCCATCAAGCCACCAGTTCTGGGGAAAATCCGCCGCCCGAAGGCCCACTACGGTAAAACCCGGTTCAGATCGGTTTCGAACTGGCGACCTCCAAAAAGGCCTAGTTCTAAACTTTATTGTCACTACCAATGTCCTTCAAAGTGATGCTAGTGGGAGTTGAATTTGGGACCTCAAGTAGAAAAACCAAGTGACCAACCACTAGACCATCTTGTCAGGACAACCGAGTTGTGACTTGTGTGTGGTTATGTCTTGTTCGTTCTTTTATTTATTATAAATGAAAAATATCATAAAAACCTAACGTAATTTTATTTTTCATTTGAATCCTGAAAACCGCATTTCTATTTCTATCTATCTTAAAGGAGAAAGTCGGTGGCTTTTACGCCACCGACCCTCCACTTTTCTAAAAAAAGACAAAAGTTTCGACTTTGCCTCTTTTGTTTCTTTACTTGAAAAAATAACTTCTTACGTGCGGATTTTTATTTACGTATCGGTATAAATTCGAGTTGATATACGTTTAGACGGATAATTTTCTCAAGAAACAAGTCAGTGCAAGTATAATACGTTGTCCTTACATACCAAACAGAGCATCGTAAATATAATACATTTTCATTTTACGATATAAATCGAGTTACTCTGCGCTTTGTGTGTTTTCTATTTTTAAAGCTATCGTAAGCCCCTTTTGATTGTTTCACATCGGCTGCAAGTCACATAACACTTACAATAATAGGTTTGATGTATGCAATGTCCACGCGCTGCAACGCGCGCGGGTCTATTTACTAGTTTTTAATAAAACTATATAGATATAAAATTTTGTTCTTTTTACTCCTACTTACTTCGGAGTCTTCATCAACAACAATAACAATTAAAACCTAGTAAATCACATCCGTAGCAAACCTATTAATATAGTCTAAAAAGGGTGTGATGTAAGTAAACCTTACCTCTATTTTCAGAGATAAAAATGTTACTTCTCATGAGGCCTCGACTCCACAACCAACAACAAACAAACACTATTAAACAAAATTTGAAAACCACCAACCAAGCAAGTAATGGAAAAGTAAAATGAAAACATATTTAACAACATATATAGGTTTAAAGTAACATATAAAATCTAACTAAAATGTGTAACAACATTGGAGTCCTTATCTTCACACAATCACACCCTAACTTCTATGGAAAATTAAAGAAAACCTTTAGTTAGCATTCGTTTAACATAATGGAATAAAATCTTAATGGAATTGGAATGTTGATTTCACTCTTTATTTTGTTGGTTTCAACAAGAAAATGAGTTAGAATTAAACAACAACATAAAGAAGAGAATCTAGATTCCAATTACATCCAAATTTCATTCCACTTTGCGAAACAAACACACCAAAATTACAAATCAAATTTCAGTTTCTGAGCGAATTCCCATTACAATTCCATTATAATCCATAAAACGAACGCTACCTTATATTTTGGGGTTCACATTCATACCCTATATATGTTAAAGTGATTGTGAGTAGAAATTTGTATTTTTTTTATTGATTAAAAGTATACATGGGGAATTGGATGATGACGGGTTTTGAAAAAGCGATCCAATTTTACGGTTACATGTGTATTTTAGTCGTAATATGTGGAAGTGAGCATTGGACACTGAAATGCCATTGTTGCCAAATCCCGTACTGGACCAAGAGCCAATTAAGTTTGTAGCCATAGAGGCGGGACCTAGAGTGATAGAAAGGGTAACCTCTCCGTTGCCTCTTAACGCTCCGACAGTAGTGTAAATTTTGAAAAAAAGTTGATATTTTCTCGATTTTGTTACTTCTATTTATTGAATCGTTCGTTAACTCTGTGCACACAGAGGATTTCACTTGTGAGTATGTTGTTGTTGCCGCTATTTTGGATCGAACCAAACACCCTAAAGTAAAGCTTTCTTTTGTGTTGCGATGTTTAATTATCACGTGATTGGTTACGAATACATGTCACATGTGTTTTGTATAACATGCTACATGTATGTATGTACATGTGGAAGCGAGATGATAGTGCAAGGTGGGTGATATGACTGAGAGAGATGAAGATACGACATAGAAGGGAAGAATCTCCATTCCAAACCAGAGGGCATGACAGTAGCGGGAACACCATCTTCACTTTCAGGATGACACGTGTTGATATTTAATGAGTCACCCACCACCTAAGGTTTCATTCATTCCCATGTGGTTTCTGCTTTTCCACTCAAGCTGCTATATTTAGAAGTAGAACAGGACATTGAACGTCAAACCCTACCACCCCCTTTAACTTATCTCAATCAGATGGAACTTCACAACCGCCATTATCTTCCAATCATATATAACTCCACCAATAGAAGCTAATTTTGCCACAAACAATGGAGTCGTTTGTAAAAGTTACTGTCATTTGGATCTTAGCTCTGCTCATCGGTGTCAATTTGGCAATGGTGGAAGGGGAACAGTCAAGTAGTTTACCACGTTGTAGTTGGGCCGGAATCTACAATTTCGGCGACTCTAATTCCGACACCGGCGGGATCTCTGCAGCATTTATTCCGGTTTCGTCACCCTACGGTATGACCTTTTTCAAGAAACCGGTTGGAAGGCTCAGTGATGGCCGCCTTGTTCTTGACTTCCTAGGTATCTCAACTTAAGACTTTTACTATTTTTTTTTAATTATTATTTATCAATTTTAACTATTATATTTATAGGGTTGTAAATGAATATAAGGTTTAGTGAAGTGTTAAAAAAATTGTTTATGTTCTTTTATTAATAAAAAGGAATATTGATATTTCCTTCTCATTTAATTGAATAAACATAGGTGAACACATGTTTTAGTTTGTTTATTTACGTACGTTTATTTACATTTGTTTGTGTTAGTTTACGGTTTGTTTGTGTCCATTTACGTTCACGAGGGGTTCGTTTGGATACTTAACAAACAGACAGACATGAACAAACACCAACGTGTTCATTTTCTTAACGATCGAACATGAACAATTCGATTAAATGTTCATGTTCTATGAAAGTTAAATGCACAAACATGAACATGCCCCGCTCGTGTTCGTTCGATTCGTTTACAGGCCCTACCCTTTGGTCGATAATATTTTGTACTTACAATGTGACTAGTGACACAACTTTCATGTTTGTTGCCAAACGCAACCCCAATCTAAAAAAAAGTAACTCTGTTTGCCCCAAATGAATAATTGACTGATGTTCATAGCAATCATGTTGTTGCAAATTGTTTTGGAATGAAATAAATGAAAGCTAGGGCATAAATAGTTATTTTTTTGTTAAAGCAAGATTTCCGTCAGCAACAAAAGTGAAAATTAAATAGTGTCACTCGTCACATTGTAAGTACGGATGATTGTCTATCATTAGTTCATAGTTTAGATTATTAAAATCCAATTTACGTTTTTTTATATATACAAATTCAATCACTTCAAATTCTCATGTAATTCGTTGGTATTGTTGCAGTCGAGTACATCGGGCTACCTTATGTGAGTGCATACCTGGACACGATCAACACAGACTATCGTCACGGTGCCAATTTTGCAACAGGAGGATCAACAATTCGCAGGCAGAACGAGAGCATATACCAGGGTGGCATCAGCCCGTTCTCTCTCGATATCCAGACCATTCAGTTCACTCAATTCAAAGCCCGAATCATTGATCTTTGGAGTTCGCGTCATCCAGCTGCCGATATAAGCCAGCTCCAGAGGCCTGATGACTTCTCAAAGGCCCTGTTTACATTGGATATAGGCCAAAATGATCTTTCTGTTGGGTTTCGTACACTTAGCGAACAACAATTACGTGCACAACTACCCAACATCATCAATGATTTCGCCATTTCCGTTCAGGTAAAAATCCATGATCATACCATCATTGTAGCTAGCAATTATGTGCAGAAGTACCCAATTTTTTTTATACTTGTACATAGGACTTTATTCCTTAATTTTTTTTAATGCAAAATTATGGACCTAATTTTTAAAATAAGATTTTGTTGTCTTTTAAAAGATTTAATCATGAAAATAACAAGACTTTTTTGAAAAAATAAATAATATAGGGACTTTATTATTAAGTACTAAAAATAAATAACTTTAGCGAAAGTCCCTCGGATTCTCCTGTCTTCTTTTAGGAGTGTGTGTCACCGTTCTAAAAAAAAGAAATTGATCTGCTTTTAATATATTAAATTTTTAGCAATTTCTCTATTTTTTATAAAATAAATAATTAGTTTGAAAGATATAATTACCAAAGTTATATTTCTAGTAATACCTTGATGTTTTATGTGTAGTAAAAATACACTTTGCAAAAGCGTTGACGAGTATGACTTATTTGACCTGTTTCCTTTTAAGCCTATTTTCTTCACTCTACCCGTTTAACTTGTTATAAGTATGCATGATCCGAATTAATGGATTAGTCGGAATTGAGTCATGTATAACTTGTTGAAAGTTTACATAGTCTGAATCGGTATATTTATTAATAAATTGGTCGATATTGTCACTAATATCGAAGTTAACTAATGTAATGATGTTGGCAGCAACTGTATGGACAAGGGGCGAGGTCGTTTTGGATTCATAACACGGGACCAGTCGGTTGCCTACCCGTGACAACATTTTATGTAAACAATCCAAAACCTGGTTATCTTGATCAATATGGGTGCATAAGGTACCAGAATGATATAGCCATGGAGTTCAACAAGCAACTCAAGGCTCGACTTATCAAGCTTCGTTCAGAACTAGCCGATGCTGCCATAACATATGTTGATATCTACACAGCCAAGTACAAGCTTATCAGCAACACCAAAAAATATGGTAAGTTACTAGTAGTTTTGACAACTTATAAAAGTATAATATAATGTTATGAGTAAACTACTTTTTGAGTCCTTGTGTTTTAGTTGTGTTTTGCGAGAACCACTCTTATTGCAAGAACCATGAAAATCAATGTAAACACAACAAAATAAACCCACTACACCACCACCCAACCCAACCCCCCCCCCCCCCCGAAAGCTAAATGCTAAAAACTAAACCATAAAGCTAAACCCCACAACTAAATCCTATAAAAAATTAATATTTTAAAAAAAAAATCGCTACTTTTCGTCCCCCCCCCCCCAAAAAAAAATTTGTGTGTTTTTTAGATTTTTTTAAGGTATTTTTGGTTGTGTTCACATTGGTTCTCGCAAAATTGTGTTTTTTATAATACTACTACTACTACCAATAACGATATTATTATTAAATAATAAGGGCAATTTGGTCATTTAACGACAATTAACAAAAAAGTTTCTAACGGTGTTAAAAATTTGGACTAAGGGTTCTAAAATGAGCGTTTAGGTACTCAGGGCGTTAAACTTTTTAATTTTGAACTCAAGTGGTTAAAACCACTAAAACACATGGACTCAAAAAGTAATTTACTCTAATGTTATTATTGTAGGAAAAGTATGAAGCTTGGCTCGAGCTCGTGTATAGTCGTATATCCTATAGCTTTATTTTAGGCTATAGCATGTTGAAACCTATCTTGATTAATGACTCGAGCTTTTAACAAGTCGATCTCAAGTAATGGCTCATTTACACCCCTGTCTGACATAATGCATAATATATGGCGTTTGTTGCATTATTATTAAGTGATAACTCTTGGTTCGCCTACAGGATTCAACGATCACCTTAAAGTATGCTGTGGGCACCACGAGAATGACGTTCATATCTTTTGCGGGACAACAGGAATTGTGAACGGGACTAAGGTTTTCGGCGGTGCATGTGCAAAACCCGAGACAGATGTGAGCTGGGATGGTGTTCACATGACCGAGGCTGCGAATCGATGGGTGGCTAGCCATGTACTAAACGGGTCATTATCCGACCCACCTATCCCAGCAACCCATGCTTGTCATAACCACTTGTAATTGTAATTCTGTTAATGTACTCTTTTTAGAGCCATGGTATTTAATCTTAATTAACCAACTATTTACATCCACACCCTTGAACCTCTATCTTATGATAGTTTACACCTTTTTAGCAATTTATTTAAAGCAAAATGATTATAGCCGTTGATATTTTAATGGTTGAAAAAAAAAACTGAAAATAATGCAATAAAATAGAAAAAAATCGAGGATGAAAATTGAAACCAAATATCTTCCTATCCTAAACATGAATCTTCAAATTCTGGATCCTCTTTCTCCATTATTTCACTTTTGGAAGACATATTATCACATAACTTGGTTTCAGGATCGGACCGACCGCGATGAAAATACCTAATGAGAACTCAAGATTAGTTTTAACAACTTTTACTGGTGTTGTTGTTGGTTTCTTTTTAGGAGTATCATTCCCAGTTGTGTTATTAGATAAGGCATGCTCTTTTTTTTTGAACGGCCAACAGTATCAATCCCGAGCACTCTCGGGGCATGCTCTATTTGAATGGATAATTACAGAAATTAATAAGTTTCAGTGTATCAACTATGCAGAAAACAAGTGTGTACTCTACCGTGCCTTCGTCCATTTATCTTGATCACATTAAGGAGATGTACCCGGGCCTCTCGACTCAAAGAATCTTAAACCTCTGGTCTTCTCTTCAGCACAATAATGATGTGTCGTCGACTAATGGTACTAAGGTGAAAGCTTTGTTCCATATTGTTTAATAAATTTCAATATATATGTGGAAGGAAGAACTAGATGTACATTA
This sequence comes from Scalesia atractyloides, assembly GCA_947069175.1. Lineage (NCBI taxonomy): Eukaryota > Viridiplantae > Streptophyta > Magnoliopsida > Asterales > Asteraceae > Scalesia > Scalesia atractyloides. Next base: position 80,045,333 of record CAMTDV010000010.1, read on the forward strand.
TCTATTTTTTAAGTACTTGCAATGCAGATCTGGGCTACAGAAAACCCGCGAGGGGCTGAAAGACTACCCCCGGGTGTAGTTGAACCCGAGTCCGATTTCTATCTCCACAGGTTGTGGGGTAAACCTAGTGAGGTATTATTGTCTACCATATCTATATTCTGCAGCTACTTTTTTATATATTTTTAATGAATTTACTTGTAGATGTATTTGTTGATTTTTGGTCCCATATTTTGAGATTTATAATGGTTAACTGACATGACATAAAATCACTAGATTTTATTTAAAGAGAGAACTAAAAATTATTATAAGATCATGTGGTTGAATAAGTAGATTGGTTTTCTTACACTAGCTAACTTGATTAGCTAGGTATATGTTTTTCTGATTATTTTCTATATCAATCTTCTCCAACATTACCTTTATATTATACTTTTGCATTACACTATTTTGTTATAAAGTAACTAATTACAGTGGCGGATCTAGCTATTCAGGGGTATCCTAATTTTTTTTTGTTGGAGCAGAGGTATCCTTTGTATAAAACCGAAAAAAAATTAAAAATTTTACATTACGTGGACAGAGTTGAGGTGTATTTTTACACTATGGAGACGGGGTTAAGAGGTAGCCAGTGCTACCCCCTCTTCTACACTACCTCCGCCCCGTGACTAATTAGGTCTAGATACTGTTGATTGCCTGTCCTCTGTCCTTCTTACATGTGACATTTACAACTCGTTTACTTATGATTGGTTGATCGGGGTTGTAAATGTCCAAACATCTAAATTCTGCTAAAGGGCGAATGGATCAAGAGAGTTGATAATCTTGCAACCATTTGTCCATATGTGAATATATCTAATTTCCAGTGCTTTCAGTTCTCAGAAAACTTCAGTATTTTGCTCTTTCATTATGATGGTCGAACAAGTGAATGGAGTGAATTTGAATGGTCAAAGCGGGCTATACATGTCAGTGCTCACAAACAAAGTAAATGGTAAATTTTATATGATTATGTTGAATCTGTAATGCTCAAACGTTAAATTAATGAGTTACGTGTCAATAAAACCCCGTGAAATTGGTTGTAGGTGGTATGCTAAACGTTTTCTACATCCGGACATTGTAGCACCCTATGATTACATATTCATTTGGGATGAGGATCTTGGATTAGATGACTTTGATGCTGAAAAGTAAATACATAGCTTTAATATCTTCATGTTTACTTATAATGAGTTGATGTGGCCTATAATTTAACCCGTTATCTGTAACGAGTCAAACGGATAAATTAAAAAAAAGGGGACCAAAGTGTATTTCTAATTCATAAAGCCTGATCTGACCCGTTTCTGTCCGGCATAAAAGTTAGCTTTAAGAAAAAATGGACAAAAACTGTTCCGGGTCACCCTGATCTGACCCGTTTTTGTCCGGCATAAAAGTTAGCCATGTGGATCCGTTACCAACCTAACCTGACATGTTATCCTCCCTATGGTTTGTAGGTACATAGAACTGATAAAAAAGCATGGCTTAGAAATTTCTCAGCCCGGTTTATCAGAAAATAGTGGTTACCTATCATGGCAAATGACCAGAAAACAGAATGATACAGAAGTGCATAAGTAAACCGTTCCTTTTATTTTTACTTTCTAACCTTATTTTTACTTTTTAACCTTATATACCTTAATTTCATATCGAATTTTTTTCACTGATTTACCTCACAGAGTAGCAAAGGAAAAAGAAGGTTGGTGGTTTCATCCACATTTACCACCATGTGGGGCGTATGTTTGCTATCATGTAGTTTCAAGAAATAGCGTGTTATTCTATTTTTTGGTTGCTAATAAACTGAAGTGTTTATAATGCACAGATTTGTTGAGATTATGGCCCCTGTATTCTCACGGAATGCATGGCGTTGTGTCTGGAATATGGTCCAGGTTTTGATGAATGTTTTGACTATAATTTTTTTTCCATTCAAGGATAAGGTTATTAGGAAAAAAAAGTTCATTTGATAACAAAAGAACACTTTTGGGTCGGTCCATTCTATACCCAAAATGACCCGCTTCAACCTGAGCCCGTTTTGATCAGTTACCCAACCCGCCCTTTGTCACCCCTACAACCACTAGTCTTTTATTTTTTATTTTTTACTTTAAGAACGAGTATCATTTTTATATCTGCAGAATGATTTGGTTCATGGATGGGGTCTTGATTTTGCCTTAGAAGATGTGTGGAGGTGAGTGTCTGCATTCTACTATTCTTTAAAATATATAAATGCACTTTCGGATTTGATGTTACACTTTTATAATAGAATTCGGAGATTAGTATCCGATTTTAGTCAAGTTGATTTCTTGAATCTTGGTACAGCCTGCTCATGAAAAGATAGGAGTTGTAGATGCTCAGCCAATAGTTCATCAAACACTTCCTTCACTTGGGAACTGCACAGATTGGCTAATGGGTCAAAAGCAGGTGAATTTTGGTATCGGTTGGCCCAAAATATCTTCCGTTCAGAAACTTTAATTAGTGTGTCAAATGTGGTTACCAAAATTATATTGTTTCCATGATAATCCAATTCGGTAGATAAAAATTATTCAGGAGGTTTATGCATCAAGAATAGATTTTGGGTCACTTTCGAACCATTTTAGCTGTTTTCATTTATAGCTTATTTTTATTTGACCCGTTTCATTAATACAGATTAGTTACTATATTTTTGAAGGGCAAAGCAATAAAAGGAAAGGCACCACGAGAAGCGGTATTTTCTAAAATAAATTTATCATGCATTTGCATTTGGAACTGTACTAATGTTCGTTGATCGATATTGTGAACATGTAATCTTGCTAAAGTTTTCAACTATTTTTTGGTATCAGGTAAAGAAACGGTGTAAAAGAGAATGGATAATGTTTCATATACGCATGCGATTGGCAGAAAGAGCATACTATAAGCTCAGAGAAATGGCATCAAATCAAACCAATACCGCACCATTAATATAAGTCACATTCAGAACAACCTAAAACATCAAAGAAGACAGTCAACTGCTGTATGATCATCACCAGGCTTAAAATTTCTTCGGTTTCATTTTGAGATCGAATTCATGTAACCCTATACAAAAAAAATAATATACACCTCTCATATGCATTGTTCTTATTCTCTTACACCTTTGTTCTTTAGCTTAATTTGTCTGCTCTTATTCTTAATCCTGTGGATATCCAAACAAGCTTCATAAGTGATCGGAATCTATTAAAAGATCCATTGGAGGCCTTTCCAAGTTATATGATCTTAACTATAGAAGGCTGTGTATTATTAAGGTCTCTTTCTTATAGCTAATTATTTCATATGCTAAAAACATATTTATATATTATAAGCTTATTATGTATCTGCAAAATGATTTTATGTTTGGCAGGTTTTCCCTATGTTTTAGTAGGCTGTACTTGCTTATCAATTTAGACAGAATTAAAATAACAATTATTAATACATGAAAACTTTTAGTATCTTTATCATATATTACTTTATCATTTTTTTCTTTTGTATACAGTTTTTTGCCAGCTTTGGTGATGATATATTAAGTCAATGGTTGATCATTATATCCTCAAAGTCATATTGAGTTGAGAAAAGAATATTGATGAAATCATCGAAATTGTTGAGGTAATTGTTTATATTTCATCCTTATTTTGTCAAAATTTTGCTTTGCTAGCTTTAATAAATTATGAAAATAAAGGCGTTGATTAAAAAAACAGGTTCCAGACGCGCTTGGTCTCTGACGTATATCTGGCGGAAGCACTGTCCGTACACGATGTCAGACGAACTTCTTGTATCGAGGAACACACACTAGGACCTGTAGTGTCCGATTAAGGACTTGATCACTAGCGGGCGCCTATGTGACGGTCCGCCTTTGACTACTGGAAAATTACTTGTTGCTCCTTCCATGATTGTTGTTCATAGATTGCGCCATTGCGTCCTTCCGATATCTTTTAAGAGATAAGCAAGCTTGCCTGGTTTGATGGCGGATTCGATATGTTTCTTTAGTTGGACACATTTGTCGGTTTGGTGCCCTGCATTCTTGTGAAAGTCGCCAAACTTTGCGGTGTTTAGCTTCGATCTTGGGGCAAAGGTTTTGGTTTGGTGAAACTTATGGCTTCGGTCATCAGGACCTGCGAGGGTGTTTTGGTGAGTAAAGTCCAAGGGTGATGCCCACGTTTGTGTCGTTTTGGGTGCTCCCTGTTCTGGTCTCGCCTGGTGTCTAATGATTGTGAGTATTACTTTTTGCCAGTCGTCGAGCATGCGGGTTGTTAAATCCTTGCCCAGACTGAGAAGACTTTTGCCTTTTTGCTCACGAGGTTCTGCCCTATCCCAGTTCTTGTTGCCAGATAGTGATTTCTCGGCCTGCAAGAAAACTATGGCGGATGTCATGAGTTCTTTCCATGACTTAGGCATTCCATCGCGTCCCGTAAGGCAGCGTATGAGTTCATTGTTGCACACTTGTTGCGTGAAGCCTGCCTGCATGAGATTCTCGCCTATTCCTCTGATTTGGAGTGATTCCTTGTTGTAACGTGTGATGAAATCTTCCAAAGATTCGTTATCGCGCCAACAGACTTTCAAGATGTCAATTGGATCCTTGGTATGTCGACGTTGCTTGCTGAAGTGTTGCGGAACTTCTTGACTAGCTCCTTCAAACTGTCGATTTCTCCTACTGCAAACTATCGAACCACATGTGTGTGGTGCCCGTGAGGGATTGTGCAAACATGTCGCACCTGACGCGGAGTAGTCCATCCCTCCACCCTGCTGACAGTTTGAAACCCATTAAGATGATCGTCTGGGTTAATGGTCCCGTCGTATTTGCCGACAGTGGACAACATCTTGGTTTTTGCAGGGAATTCCGCTTTAGAGATGCGCGAGGTAAACTTAGATTTCTTCGCTAGCGCTTCAGGTCTGTATGGTTAGTAAGGTCCTCCTCTAGTGAGAAGTGGTTGTGGGACCTACTTCCCTGTCTCCCCCCTTTGTCCCCCTGGTTTGACACGTGCACCGGAGGGATTTTACTAAAGGACAAGATAGTTCTGATGTCTGTGAATCTGGATTCGCGTGCACCGGCGTTGTTGATCCATGTACCATATCTCCGGACTAACCATCGAATGTGGTGATCTGGACGACAGATGGCTCGCGTTTCCAGCAACTGTTTGCATGTTAGGAGTTACGGGAAACTAGAAGGACGGTTAAGAACCTGACGTGTTGTTGGTACCCATGTTGGGTTGTAAACTCGTAATGGGCTGTGTGGTCGACTTTGTAAAGATGGGAGTCTGGGAAATAAAATCTCTAGGTGGTTCAACATCCAAGTAACCGAGGTCGACCATTGTGACTCCGACCACCATTGGTGTTGTGGGGTTTGGTGAATCTGGTTCAGAACTCATGTGATCGGGAATACGGTGCGAAGTTTTGTTGTTCTTAGTTGAAGTGGATGGCGCCAATGAACAAACAAACACTAGTTTAGCGGGGGTTCCACATGTTGTGAAGGCTCTGATTTCTCTTGAGTTTTGAACGGGACAGGTGATCTGCAAATCGACAACACCTTGAGCTCGTTACATAAGGAGAAGATGAGGGGACCTCTAACGTGAGAATAAGTAAAGTATTCAGTCTACTCATAGTTGGAGTAGTGAGAGATGATTGGGTGGGACCTAGAGACTGTCACTATCAAAGATATCCTTGTGGTCTCCTAGGTGATGACCGTTAGTGGTGACTGCTAGGAGTCTGACTAGGGGTGCATGGATACATATCCACGTATAATATCGCTGATATGTTACATGTCCTATCGGCCAATTGGTCCCTCCTTCATACGTGCACGTATCTTCTCATTTCTGACATTCTGCGTATCCTGGTGGTCCCTACACGTTGGTGGCGTGACCCTTTACTTAGTTTACTGGGTCTTGTCTGGGTGGTCCGAGTTTAGTTTGAGCCCGCCCGCTTGCGAGTCCTTATCCCTTTAGTCTTCTAACTCAATGAGCTATTCGAAGTATGTATGACTTTTCTAGCTCGTCGAGATAAGCATATGTGAGTTTTGGGCAATTCATCGTTTACAAAGTTGAGCGGATAATTATTCAAGTCATTTTGCCTTTCAATTATCTATTCTTGTTATACTAGTGTTTAGATCATAATAAACTAGTTCTATACCCGTCCGGTGGACGGGCATTTTATGATATAATGACACAGGTAAAACAAAAAAGAATACATCTCACATAAGATTCATGCAGAAATTGTGTATCACGATTAAATGCTAGTGTTTCATTCTGGTCATATTCATGTGATATTTATGCTTTTAAGATTTTAAAACGGTACTAAACACATATCACATAAGGAAGTTATATTCACAACATCGGAACATGTTTGCGTGGACCACACCTGAGGATGGTCAGGATTTAAGATCGTGGTCAGAGACAAACTTAGCAGAAGTTACACTCACCGACATCATTATAATATATAATTAATGATTATGCATCATTGTTCAACTTAATATTTAAGCAAGATTCAAGAATGTCTCAAAACATTAATACAAAGTTGTTGGTATGCAATTTGAAGCACCAAGGGACAGTGACCATGGTAGCAGCAGCATATCCTCAGAAAAAGATAGTGAGGCAAATGCTTCTTAAGCATCTACTCTGTTCATTATAAATTATAAACAAATTAAAATTTTAACAGACAAGCAAACTTTATGTTGTCACCGAAAAGAACATGTCCCATACAACTCACGATGGTAAACGAAAACACACACATTATTATTGTCTTACAAGATTATTGATCCAATGCATCACAAGTTCAAAACCAGCAAGTACATAGTCACAAAACACTTCAACTAAACTACTGACATTCTTACACATTTTGCTTCTTCAACAAAATTAACCTTTTCCGCTAGACAGTCAAGATGCAATTTTGATATTGAAGTAATGGTCAGGAAGATTCCACCGATAACATGGATGATGTGGACTATCCGCCTTGACCCATTAGACCACATTTACTCTCCAAGCTTTACCCACGTTTAGATTTTCAAAAACGTTTACATTTAATTGCACTGGTTCTGTTTAGGTTTCATATTCCCATCGGCCATCTCTCCGTTAAGTTTCCTGCATTGCCAACGTCTTCCTTTTTTTACAATTTAAGCAATGTAGTAGTTAATTAAATGGCAGAGACCGAAGTGTGATAAAAGAAACCAAAACACATCAATGAACCACTGAATTACGAAATATTGAAAGTAAAATGAGTATAAATCATATCACATAATAAAAAGATAAAAAATATGCAACTCACATACCTTCTTACGAACCGTATATCATTTGTGGTTTAGGGCTCAACTTTCATATCATGCGCAACCTTGTGCTATATGTGAGGAAAGTAATATAACAAAATCAAATATACACCTCGATTCTTCAATTAAATGCATCTAACATGCTGAACTAAATGTGAAAAAAAGTATTTATTAGAAAGTGTAACTAACCAGGTCCTCAAACTTTTTTTAGCTATAACAAATTAAATGGTAATCTTATTACATTAGCTAGTGCTTCAACAATATATGTACATCAATCATGTCACCATACCAGAGGGAGTAAGAGATATTGAAAGATAATAAATTTAAAAAACATAAAAAAGTACCCTTTACTTTGTGTTCAATCCTGTCCCTACAGCAAGTGCCATCTTGTGCAATCTGAAAACATGAAAACCTATGTCGGTCAGAATTTAAACACACAAATGATGAAAAGATGGAAACCTATACCAAATAACTACAACAAAAGCACATCCTATAATCCGGATGACAGTTCAGTGTGAGGATTAGGGGTTGTCAAGATTAACAAACAAAAACACAAGAGCTTAAAGAAGACTACTAAAAAATGAAACCTGGTTGGTATTAGGTTGGTAAAAAAGGAAACCCGAGGTTGCTCATATCGATAATGACCACACCGTTTTTAGGTGATGTTTCAAACACACATATGAACTTATTTGACTCCATTGTGACACCGGTAAATGTGATTGATCCCTATTTTGGGGAACTGCAACATCACATAACTGTAAACCTACAACAGTCAACGAACACATAAGTAACATCAAAGACAAAATCAACCTTTTCTCCCACTGATCTGGTAATATCACTTAAGATAAATCTGTTTATATGACAAATCCAAGCAATACAGAAGTACATATAACAAATTTGATCACTTCAAATCAAGACGATATGTAATTAAAACGATAGAGGACCACAAACGAAGCTAAGTTTCTATTATTACTAAAGTGGAGACCTATTGTTACACAATAAAAAATAGACTTGGGAGAAATATACTAAACACATATCCTCTAATTTAACTAATCTGCACAATTTGAAAACAAAGAAGCTCCAGTTTTATTTCTACGTTTCGGTTTACCCTATAGCCAGTGGCGGACCCATAAACTATTTGTTGGGGGTGCGAATGAGGTGTTCAACCGTATTTTCAAGTGGTGCGGTCAGATTTTTTTCCCTAAAATATACACTAATTTTTTTTTCAAAGGGTGCGGCCGCCCACCTTGGCTAAAGGGTGGGTCCGCCCCTGCCTATAACCAGTGGCGGACCCAGAAACTATTTGTTGGGGGGTGCGAATGAGGTGTTCAACCATATTTTCAAGTGGTGCGGTCAGATTTTTTTCCCTAAAATATACACTAATTTTTTTTTCCAAAGGGTGCGGCTGCACACCTTGGCTAAAGGGTGGGTCCGCCCCTGCCTATAGCTAAAATATGATGCGAAAACAACAAAAAAGTTCAAATTCACCTGGCTTATTGACTGTATAAGTGTGATCTATGAGCACAAAATAAGGTCTACAAATACCGTGAGTGCCTCTTTCATAGTAATCAGAGCGTTATTGGCCGCCATGGTGGTTAACTGATACATAAGAACCGAAAGATACCTAATTCATCTTCGTAACAAAAATTACATTTACACAAAGAAACTTATCGAAATATGAAATACCTTAGTTGAGAAGCCTGAGCCCATTGATGATCAGATCTTTCGTTCCTGTGCGCATCATCCAGCGAGTACGTTTAGAGCAGTAGTAATCTTCAGAATAAATAATAAAGGCAAAGAAGAAACTGCAAATTGATTCAAGACGTGCGATTAGGGTAGCCATTTCAAGCGACTAGGCATGGATTTCGATTTTGGATTCGGAAAACCCCTGCGATTTGGAAGGAGCCACAGATGGAAGATGATTTTGACGGAAGCACATATTTTTAAATGTGCTCAGGGAAGCTATAAATTTGAAAATTAGGGTGGGAGTCGGTAGTGGGTTAACCTCCCAAGGGAAGGTAATAAAATTTTATTGAGAAGAAATTAAATAAAATGATACAATTGTAAAATAATAAATAGTCTTTTCTCATCTCATTTATTATTATGTTTAACTAATTAATTGGTCATAAAGACTATCATCCTTCGCACTAACATTTTTTGCTTACACACATAAAAGTTATCCTACACATTTCGAAATTTATCCTACACAACTTGTAATTTATCTTACACACCCCGTATTTATCATACGCTATAAATGAATTTTTATTTTAACTTTTTGAGAAAAATATATATATCTTAAAAATAAGTTACAAATTTAATATAATTAGTATTAAAGATGAAACTAACAATTAATAATGTATGTAAGTTTACTAATATGCCCTTATAGTTACTTTAAGTACAAATATTAAATGAAGTCTAAAGAAGCATTCCTATTGATCGAGGTTTCTTCTTTTTTCTAATTACAAAGAATTACTTCTCATTTGAACCCTCCCCAACCTCCCAAAACTGCTTATAACCTCTGCTTCTAGAAGCTTCTTTTGATTTTAAAGGGTCATGATTTTGTTTCAGAATGATCAAGCGGATGAGATTAGTCCAAAATAAGTTTTCAACTAGTTTAATACCCGTCCGGTGGACGAGTTACGTTGATTTATTATATAGTAACAACGTGAATGAATCTATGAACACAAATATTTACTTATGGAATTTTAATATTATAACACAACATGAGGCTCCTAAAAAACTAAATGCATGTGAGATTAGTATGGGTTAGAGCCCAAGCAACTATGCATAATCCAAAAATAGTAATAGAAAGCACAAAATTTTGAAGAAATGATAGAATTTTATTGACTAATACAACTCAAGCCTAAAAATTACTTTTGGTAACATACAAATTTTCAAATACATATTACATAAGCTCCTTTTATTCTTAAACTACGACTTTTATGCCCTTTAAATCCTAGAGCTTACTATATAACAAAAGTTTAAGGGATAACTTTGTAGAATAGTAACAAAGTTTTAAAAGTGTTTCAATTAGGTCATTCAAATTTCAAAAGTGTTTCAATTAAGTAACTCAACATTCATTTTTCGTTAAAATAAAGGGGGTTTTTTCATCCATTTCATGGGTAATAGATAAGTGGTCATGTGGATTTAAATTTCTTTTTATCCTAAAAGATTCAATTCGTTAATATTCTTATTTATCTCATCGATACCTATTGTCATTTGAGTGGTCATTACTTAGTGTCGTGTTTGGATTGATTAACTTGTAAATTAACTGAAATAGGTTAGTTTTGAATAATTCATTTAAAAGGGATTTTGCACAAAATCTGAATATATTTTCTTATTTACCTTAAATGAAACTTACTTTTTTACTTTTTCTTTGTTTTGTTTTATCTCATGAACCTAAATTTAAAACTTGTTCATCAAATTTGATGCATCATGTTACATTTAATACACGTTACAAGGTTACACTTTACAACAATGTATTGTTCTATCTCATTCACTGAATCAAAGAGCTGCACCAGAATTGATACTCTATCACGCCTATAAATAGATAAAATTAATTACCTTTAAAAAATGCATAAAGCCGAAATGAACTGCTATTTTACTCTAGTTAAAACTACTCTATCAACAATAATTTAAAAAAGAAAAACTTTAAAATAACGCATGTTTAACTTGACAAATATGAGACATAATGTAAAACGATCATTAAAGCTCACAAAAAGGAACCCAATCTGCTAAAAACAACCAAAATGGATTCTCGTTATTCAAACTAAAAAGAAAAACCAACATGATTTTACGCCTTGGATGTAGTTCTTTAGGCTTTAACACTCGCGATGTGCCAAATCAAGTCGATAACTTGAGAGCTACAAAACAGAAGCTATGAAACAAAGGTTAATACGAGTACCCACTTTGACTTATAAATAAGAGCTAAGAGTAAAACAAAAAGGTGTAGTTTAACAGATCATCCTGACCCATTATAAAAAAAATAGACATTTTCAAAGTCAATTAGTACCACGAATAAAAACCAAAAAGTGTTTAGCAGGCCAACCTGGCCGTTTACAAATAGCGTACCAACAACCATAATCCATGTAATATAAGTCTTGATAAATTACCTATATCCCCACTCATTGCAATCCCGGCCTTGGAATCGAAGATGCTAGACCTGCTGTCACCAATAAAGTCAGTTGATATAGGATCTTCATCGACATATTTCTCATGTTGACCGACTCTTTAGTACCTGAGCAAGTCAACATTATATCAACATCATTTTCCACACACTATTTGATCAGTCTTATAAATTAAGTATATCATTTATTTTTGAATCATTTTTTTTTTTCACAAATAAACTGTATTTATCATTAAAAACTATAAAACCATGTTAGGCTAGTTTTATACACTAAGAACACATAAAAATGATGCTTCTTTTCATAACAGTTTTGACTAATCTTACGGTTTTTGCGCATGCCTTCCTATACCTTTTACTCCCCACCCTATTTTCAAAAGTGTATTAACTTACAAATGAGAAAAAATGGGTGTTTATTTATTCACTGACTTATCTTTAGATATATATGGATATGTAGGGCACAAAGTTGGTTACTTCACCTGAAGACTGCCTATTGCCTGTTGGGATCTCTCTTTGAATTCAGCATCACCATCAAACCTGGGTTTAAAGTACCAACTTAATCAGAATAACATCAATTGTTAAGCAAACAAAATGGATGTCCAGTATATACAACATAGGTATATAACTAATTAATAAAAAGAGAAAAACTCATAAAATGGAAACCTTGAGTTGTTTCTTTTAATTGTTTTGTAAATGATCAATTAAAAGTGTGTAGTTGAAGCAGTAATTTAATAGTGTAAGAAGCCATCACATAAAAACCATATAGGAATGGAACTTCAAAAGTGGTGTACTTTCTTAGAAAACTATGTATACTACCTCAAGTTCTTCAATATCATGATCATTAACTTGGCCGTTCGGGAACATTTCAAGTAGGTACTCGATCAAAATTCCAGGCTGCAAAAAGAAAGTAACACAACAAATATGTGCAATACCACATGCTTATTCGTTCTCACACTTGGTACCTCCTGTAATGGGAAATGATCGAATTTCATGTATTTCAGCACATTTACTTATGAATGGGTTGATGAAGGCCTTTTTTTCTAATGGGTCAAATGGGTAAAGTTGAAACAAACAACAGTTTGATGGTAGCCTAAGTTGTATTTTTAATACATAAAATTCTCTAAATCATTTTGTTAAAATAAGAATATTATTATTCATGTAATATCATATTTGACAATTTACTCTTTAATAACAAAATTTGGATAAGAGGTGTTTTGGGTCAACCCAAACCCAACTCAAAATTATGTGTTTTGATCTACACCCATTTTGACCCATTACACCAACCCGCCTGGCTGGCCCAATTGCCATCTCTAAATTAATGCCATAAAAAGATTATAAGACACCAACTCAAATGCCATTTTTGAAAGCTGGTGCCTGACACACATCCAATTATCACAAGATCAAAGATTTGTCACAAATAATCACATAGTTATGAATAATACACCAGGCTTTGAAACTGAAGGATTAGTTGGGCCCCACGGTAGCTCTCACGATTTGGTGCTAATGTGCTATTGAATTTAACTATTCCTATAGAACATAAAACAAAGTTAAAATTGTACATAATGTTTAATGTAACATTCGTCGAAAAACGGGTTTCAAAACCCGCTTCGTTTATTAATCAAATATTCAGTTATAAGTTTCGTTGCGTATTTATTGTTCAGATAAATTTTAAACAATACATAATTAATAAATACTTTAGAATTTAAAAACCATAATTTATAAATAATAATAAATAGTGTATAAAAAATAAAATGGAGACGCCGGGTTTCGAACCCGGGTCACCCGCAAGCACAAACACACAACACACCGCTCCGCCACACACTTCGTTTGTGTATAATACTAAAACAAATAACATTTATAATAAAACAGAAAGTCAAACCAGTAATCAGCGCGCCCAGAACTAGCCATCACCGGAAAATCCGGCACTCCGCGATTTTGGCTATATCTCTTTTGACTGAAACGCACAAATTGATCTCGACGTCGGTTATAACCGTTGCCGGCAATCAATTTCAGTAAAAAACCGACGGAAATCCTTAATCACGAACTTTGACCTTAAATCAAACCCAATTCAGCCTGTTTCCACTATAAATACCCACTTGAACTTCTTGAAAATCCTTTCGCTCAGAACCACGTTCGTTTCCGAAGCTTTATTCATTCCAAAACACGTCGCCGGAGATTTTCGCATTCGCCGGAATTCCACCGGAAAACCGAGACTTTACCCCTAATCGGTATAATACTCAACTCTTTTCTTTGTAATCCATTATTCGGCATGTATTAACCTCAATCGTTCAACCAGAATCTGTTTCAGACAACGTTGCAGGAAATCCCCGCACTCACCGGAATATCACTGAAAAACCGAAGCCTCACTGTCGATCGGTATAATCATCTAAACCCTCTTGCTATCTCTTGCTTAGTATTCTAATTGCACAACACAATGATCAAAATTGTTAAACAGTTCACTCAGCCGGAAATCACAAATCAGAGCCGACGACTCTTGCCGGAAATCTGAAGAAAACATTCTGTTTTGGTACATCTTATTCCGTAATCTTCTTTTTCTATTTCATTTCAATCAATTATAAGTTTTGTTGATCGATTAAAACAGAACAGTCGGATTTCACTGTTCTGTGTTCTTGTAAACGAAGAAGATGAAGTCGAGTATAGGTATTAATATAATTAAAACTGGATATTCAAACGGGTTAGACACACAGTCTAGCGGTGGACTGTGTGCAAATACAATATGCACGTCCCGAGTTCGAATCGCACACGTTACCGACTTTCAGAAATAAAACCAACATTTTTAGAACTTAATCAGATCAAGTCACATAATGTTTATAAGAGGAATATAATTCAGTAGTTAAGCAGATTAGACACACAGCCCAACTGGTTGGGCTGTGCGCATTCGAACCGAACGTCCCGAGTTCGACTCCGGGTCTCCGAAGCCGGTTCGGCCATATAAATCAGTTTTAATAAAAACCAAATAAGTTTAAGGTTAATTAGTATATATATATAATTAAAACAGAGAATATTTCGGGTTAGACACGTAGCTCAGTTGGTAGAGCTGCGTGCACGTATACGAGAGGTCCCGAGTTCGAACCTCACTCAGCGCATAGAAAACACAGTCTGACCGGTCAATTAGATTTATTGAGCTTAATATATATATATAATTAATAGGAACATAAGAATAGATAATTAATCTAACGTTGTGATTGTGATACAGTTATTTTAAGATAGTGATTTATAAGTAACTAGTATTCAGCCCTCTACATGGTGACGGGGTGTAAAATGGTGAAAAAAGTATTATCAAACCCGTGTAATGAAAGGGGGTTGGACCCGCTCTCGGCAACACTTTTAAAACGAACGAAAAGTAGACGTAAAAACGTTCAACTACAAACGCCCATTGCAGTGTGTTAACGCACAAAAATTAGACCGAGACGTAAAACATAGAAAATAATAACTGTGTCGACTTAGGACCCTTGCGTTGCGACGGGCCGTTAAATGAGGAAAATACGTGTAAAAACGTTGAACACACACGCGTGTTAACTCGAAAAATTTAGACTGAAACATTAAACGAAAAAATTGTATAAGATGAAAAGATCATGAGCCGCGCGTAGTGACGGGGCAGTTAACGAGGAAAATAGACGTAAAAACGTTGAACCACACGCGCGTTGTAGCGTGTTAACTCTCAAAATTTAGGTCGAGACGTTAAAAAAAAGATGAAAAGTGTAGAGGACTAAATTTGAATTTAGAAAGCGTTGTGGTTAAAAATGAAAAAAAAAATATGACAAATTTATAGAAGCTGAAAAATGTAAGGGCTAAAAGAAAATGGTAAGGAAAATAATTAAAAAAATCATCAAAAACACAATGTAAAAGCTTTAAGGCACAACAAAGTTTGTGTTTAATATATAAAGAGAGGTGTGTAGGAGACAAGTTTGCCCTTTTATTTGCAAGATTTCTTTAGATTAAGTGGTTCCCAAATATAGAATTCACATAACTAAAAATAAGGGAAACAAGTGGGGAAAGAGTAAAATATGAAAATCCAATATTGTTGACTCATAAACTCACTTCTCCTTTATTTTCAAATGGCTATAATTTTTTCATACGTTAATATTTTTTTATAAAAATTACACCGTATTAACGAGCATTTCATTCTCTTTAATTCGAGCAGCATATTGGTGTATTTTCCTTAAAAAATTACAGGATTTTGAATAGCCATTACGTGATTACGTGATTTTGAATACTCAGTAAATGATTACGTAATTATGTAACAGTAGTTACTATGTATTATTACGTGATTACATGATTTTAAATACTTATTTCGTACGCGATTTCATTATAGTATTTATATGAAACCATACTTAGTGATTACGTAACTACAATATATAATATTTCATAGAGTAAAGTTCTGTTTTGCTCCCTGTGGTTTGGTTCAGGTATCTATTTTGCTCCAATAGTTTTAATTTTATTTTTTTTGCTCCTTGTGGTTACTCAATTTGTTCAATCTCTTCCCTAGATTACATCACACCCTTAAATTGATTTTTATAAGGGCAAACAAGTCTTTTACATAGGGTGTATGGTGTAGGTTTAAATTACTTAATTTTTTAATAAACTCTAATTACATATACAATATTTATACGTAAAAACCGGATATACTCAATAGCCTTAATCTAATTTCCTATTAAAATATGAAAATTTAAATATGTAAATCTTTTTATAAAATTTAATAAAATAACAGTTAGTATTATACATTCTATTCTATTCTATACTATACAAATTCTATGGAAAGGAATAGTCCCAGGCACCTTGCCTGACACTTTCCTATTAGACCAACCAATTTATTATATTGTATCCACTTTAAAATTACGGTTTCGCTCTCAATTCAAATTTACGAATTTGCCCCTAATTAAAAATAAAATCAGGCTTTTGACCTTAGCTAAAAATTACGATTTGGCCCTCGATTCCAAACTACGAGTTTATCCCCCATTTAAATTTACAATTTTGCCTAAGTTCAAAATTACGTTTTTTCCCTCAATTTAAATAAAATTATACTTTTGCCCACAACTAAAAATCAAGATTTTGTCCTCGGTTCACAATTGTAATTTTGCCCCTAGTTTAACATAAAATTATGGTACTTGCCCCCAGCTTAAAATTACGATTTTGCCCTCAGTTCAAAAATATGATTTCGTCCCGAGTTCACAATTACATTTTTGCCCCAAATTCAAAATAAAATTATGCTTTTGTCCCAGCTCAAAATTAAAATTTTGCCCTTGGTTCAAAATTTTGATTTCGCCCCATGTTCAAAATAAATTTACAGTTTTGTCCCCAGCTTAAATTACGATTTTGCCCTTAGTTCAAATTATAGGCTACTGCCTAGCACTCTTCCATTGATCATGGTATATTACAATTTTACCCGAAGTTCAAAATCATGAACTTGCCCCTGTGCAAAACTACGATTGTGTCCCCAGTTCAAATTTACAGTATTGCCATCACTTTCGCTTTTGACAAATTACAATTTTATCCAAGTTAAAAAATACAATTTGCCCTTAGTTCAAAATTACAATATTGCCATCGTTTTAGTGTTTTTCGCAATAAGTGTTTTCTTTTCATTTTAATTGGTTTACTGGAATTTTTTTTTGTGTCAAGGAGCTGTCTAACACTCGCTCATTAATCTTGACAAATTACAGTTTTGCCCGGAGCTAAAAATTACGGTCTTGCCATCGTTTTAGTTTTTTTTTTACCAAAACTATAGTAATGTTTTTTTAATTAGTTGAGAATTATTCGGTCTATCGCCCGGCAACGCAGGCGCGGCATCAACTAGTTAACATACAATGACTAAAGTGTTTTTTTGGTGTATATGATTTTATTTATTCAATTTTATTAAGTGCATATTAGCTTTCAACTAGTACCAACTACACATTGTCACAGTTTTGTGTGCCATATAAAAAGATTTGAATATTTAAATTTGCATATGTTAAGAAGAAATTAGATAAAGGCAAATTTGCATATAGAAAGATTCACATATTTTAATTTACATATTTTAATTGGAAATTAGATAAAGGCAAACGGGTATACCCCGTTTTTATGTATAAAAACTGTATATGTAATTTGAGTTTAAGAAAAATTAACTAATGTAATTAAGTAATTTAAACCTACATCATACAACCTATGCAAAAAGACTTGGTTGCCCTTGTAAAAAAAATCAATTTTAAGGGTGTAAATGTAAGCTAGGGAAGAGATTGAGCAATTGAGTAACCACAAGGAGCAAAAAAATCAAATTGAAACTATTGGAGCAAATTAGATGTCTAGACAAACCACATGGAACAAAATAGAACTTTACTCTATTTCATATAAAATACCAAATATTTCAGGTCCAATCACGTATTAAGGATAAATTATATACAAAACAATAGCCAAATCAACCTATAATAACCACATAATGCCCTATATTAGAGATTTAATCACGTAATAAAAGCATAAACAATCAAGTTCTTATTATTGAATGTATAATTACGTAATAAGCACAATTGTAATAACATCAGTTATAACAAATCATATTGAATATGTAATCATGTAGTGGATTTATACTGAATGTATAATCACGTAATAGGTATTCAAAATCACGTATTGGTATTCAAAATCACGTAATGAACTAACGGGTATTCAAAATCCTGTAATTTTTTTAAGAAAACTATAGCAATGGGGTGCTCGAATTAAAGAGAACGAAATGCTCATTAATACGGTGTAATTTTTTTTAAAAAAATATTAACGTATAAAAGAGTTATTGTCGTTTGAAAATCAATGGGGAAAGTTGTATAGGTGAGAAATGACAAAATTGCCCTTCAAGGCAAGGACATTTGTCCTCCTCCGTTGGTCACGTATACTTCATACAAATCATTTGTCTTGTATATGATCATTTACCTATATATATAGAATAGATAAATTAATACTTAAATAATCAAATGTAATCTAACCCTACGTGACTACTTTTTTTTTAATGTAACTAAACTCTCGGCAAGGAACTAGCCTAGTTAGTAGAGACATAAATCTCTTAAAGAGGATATCTCATGTTCAAAGGCAATGAGAGTATTTTATAATAATTGATCTAAAGTAGAGTAGGGATAACATTTGTTGTTCAAAAATTTTAACTAAACTCCCATTTAGGGGTAAGCAATAATCGAATCGTCAATCGAAACTAAACCGAAAACTGGCTACTCCAGCCAAAAACCGAATTAACCGAAAGCCGATTATCATTTTTTCTTCTGTACCCTTTTCAGTTAATTCGGCTTTTTGTACACTAGGTCAACCAAAATTTAACTGAATCAAACCATTCACATTTCAGGTATCTCTAGACAAAAAAAACCCCAACTTTGGTTTTTTTTTGTTATTAACGAACTGAAATCCGATAAACTAACCAAATAAATCAAACAGGTTAATCGAAAACTAATTGGTTAATAAAATAAATTAACTGGTAACCTCGATTTCGACTAAAACTAATAACTAAACCGAACCAACCCTTGGTCCGTATATATGAGGTGTTTGGGATTGCTTCTCCTTTTAGGAAAAATCAGAATCATCTAACTAAACCTTTTCAAAACACAAAAACTTCTTTTCAACAGATTATCCAAACATTACAAAAACTCCTTATTAATTTTTAATAAGTCAAAAAACTAAAAGGAGCTCAAAATAAGCGAAATCCCAAACACCCATATTAGTCAAAATAAAGCGCTTCTTTTTTACATTTTCTTTAATCCATATTAGTCTATATGTATTTGCACCCGTTAGATTATATTCTAATGATATCTTGAGGTTAAAAAATAAAGTCCATATGCGTTTAAGAGCACAAACGCTATCAAGAAGTCTTGAATTATAAATGCAATTTGAATCTCTATGGAAATAAATGAAGACGACTGGGAGCTCGTCAACGACGACGGTTTCATCTACCGGCGTCTCAAGCGACTGCGCCCTGCTTCCACCTCCGCTCCCGCCGTCCCACCGCCGGATATTGCAGCTGAATCCAAAGCGCGCAGAGAAAGAAAGAAGAAGGTGCTATTAAAGCTCAAAACAAAGTACCAACAAGAGATCCACCATTGGGAACTTTTGTCGAACACCTTACGAGCATTACAAAATCGTACCCTAAATTGTACACAAAATCAACCACCACCTGTTCCACTGCCGGTTTCAGATCAAAGGGTCTCCGTTGTGCACGAGAATTCTTCGGGTTCTATTTACCGAAAACTCATTGATTCACTCCTCGCTCAGGTTTGTATATTGTTAACTACTTAACTCTCAGAAATTGATGTTGGTAATTGTGGGATTTAAAATTTGTACGGATTTGTTGCCAATTTTACATTTATAATTCAGAGGTTTGATTCAATTTTACGTTATAAATTGAATATCTTTTTTAGGGTTTTAAAGGTGATTTGGGGGGAATTTGATTGTTTTGCAGGTTGAAGCACAGGAAGCCAGTATTAGTGAGATTTCGAGATTATGTGATGCTGTAGAAGCCCTATGTGATGCGGAAGAAGAACGGTTGAAGCAACCGTTGATTGATCTATCAATTTGGGAACAATCACCAAGAAAGCTAATTACATCACTATTAGAAGAATGAGGCTGGAGAGGTTTCAGATTCTTTTTCTGTAGAAGAAGCCTTGATAGAAAGTTTGTTGTGTCAATATTGGGTTAGATTGTAATCTGACATTGTAAAAATTGTTGATTTAGAGATTGTTTGTTGTTCATGAGATAAGTTGTTTTTCAATAACAAAAGAATGTTAAGGGAGAAGTGTGCTGCTAGAAATGAATGCTATATTTGACCAACAAAAGACCGATCACCCAGGTAAACTCAATGGCAAAAGTTCATCTACGTTCTACGAACGTAGACGGTGATGATATGGCGTGAAAAACAAAAGGGTGTCGGTGGGCCCCCAACCTTTCAACCGATTAACTTAACTTGATTTTTTATGGTGTAAATTTCATATGAATATTATTTTAATAGGTGAGTGGTAATAAAACTTATGAAACTATTAGATATCATAAGTGAAAGCTTATATTTATGTGGTAATGATGTGACACTCACTTTATCACATGTAAATGAAAACAAATTAAACCATTACATATAACCTCATCGTCAAAAAAGTTACAATGCACCTAATGAGGAAAGAAGCTGGTTTGGGATACAGATACACATAGGACTTACAATACATAAAAATGAACACCAAAACACATAACACCATCATGAGTCATCCTTAATTAAATTTTTGAGTTACTTTTATATTTTTATTTTTCAAGCTAACATGATTTACATTGGCACATAATAATGGAAAAATTAAGACTTTATGGCTTACCATTCTTGATCTTACATTGAGTAGCTTATGAGTTGATTCTCACAAGAAGCTAAATCATCATCATCATACTTAGTAAATCCTACCAATAGCAAAGTTAAGGTAGGGTCCAAGAAAGGTAAGATATAGTCAACGTAACTCTACCTCATAGGAATAGAGAGGTTATTTCCAATGACACCCCCCAACTCTATGATAGTTTTGCATCAAGCCTTTAACATAAGACACATAACTCTCAGCAAGAATATTAGTGCACGTACCCCTTATCTTTCGGCTATCAACGCCTCTACATGATGCCTGATTAACCGTCCCCCGCTTTTAACGTTATTTTCACGAAATTAGTAAAATAACGTTAAAATTAGTGCAATTTTACTCCCCTCCCACACAGGGCCAACACATATATACATTATATGTGCACATCCCAGGCACCCAAAATAAGAGTTACAAGTTACCATAATTATAAACTGTACACACCCAAAATAAGTGTATAATCACCATCAAACCATAAGAGTTACAAGTTACCATTACATATTTGCTCTGCAATACATATGATATAGGAGCTAAGAGGCCATAGGCATTAATAAACAAAATCGGATCCTCGCAACACTGAATCATCATGCTTCATTGGTTTGTTTACTAGCATCACAAAGCTATTTCAAAACGAGAAATCCATCATACCTTCAGTTTCTTTTCAGGATTTGAACATAAATAACCAAAAAAGAGACATAAATGTCCCTCCATAGCCCAAATCATTTGTCATACTTTACAATCGCTCTAACCACCCAAATATGCTGTCTTGTGATGAAAAGTGCAAATCCTGCATATACAATAATCAAAATAATTAACTTGTGCTCCTTTACAAAAGAGTTAAGGTGGTGTTTGGATATGAGTTTTAAAGGAGATAATCAACTATTACAGGTTATACTCAGTGTTTTTGCATGTCATATAATCAGTGTTTTTGAGTGTCATATAGTAAACTTCAACGAAACTTTGATAACTACTTGTGTGACAAGGCAGCTAATATGAAACTGATTATTATCCTAAATGATTATTTATCTATAATTGACCAGATAACGAGAAACAAAATATTCTATACAAATTAATACAGGATAGTAAGCTTACCGCAAGGTTGAAATCAGGTGGAGTACCCAAGTCCAGATTCTCAAGATCGTCAACTCTAAAACCCGCACCCCTACTGGTTCCCGGTGCACAGTCAGCATTAACATTAGAGCCAAATTGAGGTCCATTATTTAGCCTTGAGTCAGCAACAGGGTCATAAGTATCAAGATTCTCATTGCAGAACAATGAGTCATCAAATGCATCTAAGTCAACCGCTTGTGAATCATCTTCCCAATTCGGTATACCCATATCCTCCTTGATTTCAACATGATCAGTGGTGACATCATCACAAGAAACAGGTTTCACAGGCCTACGTGGATCAGGGGCATCAGTTATTGGAGTTCTTGGACTAGTCAAATTCATCCATGCATCTGATTCTTCAATTACAGCCTTATTATCCACTTTCTCGGTGTCTTTCTGTGGCTGATAGAATATTTTTGCAACTACATACTCTCCCTCTTTTTCATCTTCAACTGTTCCTAGATGATACTGATGCATGACCCAGTTCAGTTTATAAGGTTTTGAACCCCCACCAGCAGCCCCATAAAGGACCATTATCTTCTTGCATCCTATCTGGACTCCATTCTGCATAATGGCTTTTGTCTTGCCAGTCTTATGCCAACGTACATCCTTGGTCAAACCAGATTCTTTGCAGATCTTGCGACGTTTTCTTTGACCAGTAGTGTACGCGTTTGTGGTCCTGTAGAAGAAATGAACAGTGTTTCCATCTTTTGTAGCACCTATAATATAAGTCAAATGAGTTAAAAGACGAAAAAAGTTTGGACTCACAAGTCAATGATGACATAGTTGACATTTGTAAATCATTTGATAGAGCCTTGAACACAGAAAAGTTGATTATATGTAAAAGATGTTAATCTTTAATTTAGACTAGCCATTAGATTTCAAATATGAATTCAATAACAGCTTAAAAAAGCAGGTAAAATGGGCCACATAGGTGAATCAGGTCAAGCAAACCTGACTTGTAGCAAAAAAGTTACCCATTTTGACCCATTGCCCAAGCCGCCCAGTATTCCATCGATTATAATTAGTTTAAATACAGGCTATAAACGAACCGAACAAACACGAACACATGCATGTTTGTGTTCTTTCATTTAACTTTAACCGAACACGAACATGAACATATAACTGAACACATATTTTGTCCGTGTTTGTTTATTAAAAAAATGGGCATGTTCGTGTTCGTTTATGTCCGTTCGTTTAAAACCTAAACGAACAGTTCATGAACATAAACAAACAAACATAAATGACAAAACATAAACAGACATAGAGTAGCTTTTTTAGATAAATTATTTAGTAATCACGATAAGTTATATTGGAAAGACCATTTTTATTACAGGAAAGCCCAATTATCAATTAGTTATATGTATATAAGAAGTTAAAAAACCTATTTTATGTTTATATTTATATAAATATAACCCCATATGTAATTATTAAAATATAAACGAACATAAACAAATGTTCACAAACATAAGTGAACGAACAACACATGTGTTCATGTCCGTTCGTTTAATTAAATGAACAAATAATTGTGTTCATGTTTGTTCGTTTATTTAATAAACGAACTTCCCGCCAAACAAGTTCACGGACAGTTCATGAACGTCCGGTTCGTTTACAGGCCTATGGCACCGATACCAATCACTGAAAACATT
The DNA here is from genome assembly GCA_947069175.1 of Scalesia atractyloides. Lineage (NCBI taxonomy): Eukaryota > Viridiplantae > Streptophyta > Magnoliopsida > Asterales > Asteraceae > Scalesia > Scalesia atractyloides. Next base: position 80,068,829 of record CAMTDV010000010.1, read on the forward strand.
GCATCATAAGCACTCGGCTAACCAGGAAGATTTTCAGGATGTTTGGAGCATATTCCTTCATCTACATCAAGTGTAGGGATGAATTCATCAAGAAATTGGTGCGGTTTTGAATTCCCGACGCCACATTTGGCTGCTAGATGTTCTAAGAGCTCAGCATCAGTGGGTTCAAATTTCACGCCAATGGGAAGCCCAGGCCACTCAACTGACACCTGGAAAGTGAAACACATACAAAAGGTGACCTTTTAACTTCTAGAAGATCGTTCCATTTATATAATCAAAGGCGCGCAAATCAAACACTGTTAGATTTCTTACATCACTATTATCAATCCTGAAATGGCACTCTGGACATTCACGAATCGCTCCACAGTCTTTGATTTGATTTACCAGAGGAAGACTACAAGTTTTAACCTTTCTTGCAATAGCTCTACCGTCAACAATCCAACTTCTACAATAATCAAAAGGTAGATTACATTAGTAGCAAAAAAAGTTTAATTTAATAACGCTATGGCGCGAGGTTAATAAAGAACTATCATACTCCCTCCCTCAAACAAAAAAGAAATGCAGTTGGCAATGCGATGCTTAATAAATGCAAACACTTGCGGCCCACTAAAAATACCATCAAATTTATGATATGATAATGTGGTGGCACGCACTGAAGAATATCAAATGTCACGTTTGACATCATATTTACTAGATGTTATGTGTTTACTTCAGTAACACGTTTAACTAACAGTTAAATATCCCAAATGCACCTTAACATATACAAAGTTGAGTGAATGACTTATACCAACATCAGTAGTGTTTATATCTTGTAACCACTATCAATGGGTAACGTTATGCTATTAAACTATGCCCTCACGCTAGGTCAAGTCCCTAATCGATAATGATTAAATCGAAATCTTGATAACTCCCAAACTTTATTAATAATCAAGAAAATAACTCAAAACACGATGCACCAATTCACGTACATCATATCTAGACGCATGTGTGTATAGTTAACCTAACTTGTTAACAAAGCTAACTAATTCTAATACAAATCAAACTCCTACACTTGTGGACTAAGCTAGCTATTAGAACCCTTTAATTAGCCCAACCGACTTGTTGAATTAATCGAGCCAACCAGCTTGTTGAGTTGGGAATTAAAGCCCAACACTAGGTGCCCATTACTTTAATTATGAATACAGACAGTGTTGGGAAAATCGGGATTAATTGGCAACTGTCGATGACTAGTCACTAGTCAGCCGGCCAATGGTTAAGTTTTAGGTAATCCGTGAGTTAATCGCTAGTCAGCCCTAATCAACCCTCGTCAGCCAGAAATCAACGTTTCCAACCAAATTCCAGCTAAATTCCAGCCAAAACATGTAAATTCCGACAATTAATCATGTACACTAACAAAAAAATGGGTCAAGGAGGGCTTAAAACCTGCCTACTTAAAAATTATATATAAAAAAATGTATGTATGCACATATATATATATATTTATACACACACACAACTAATAATTACATATAAATTTCCCAATCCGATTGATTAATCGCTAGTCAGTACCGCACCGGCCGAACCGACTAACGCCTAACGATTTTTACAACCATGAAAATACATCTAAAAACATTTGATTGAATGTAGAAACTTGAGAGATTATAATCTACCAGTTTGCATCAAACCCTATAGTTACAAACTATACTTAATCTGCTTACTCTGCACTTCATTTTCTATAAAAATGGAAATCATTTCACCCATACAGCTCAAAGGTACATAATTCCTTCTACTAAAACCCCAACGATTTTATAAACACTCCCCTTTTAGAAATTAAGCATTAACTTTTTTTAATAAAATTTTAAAGCTAGTTTCCATAGGCTTTATACGAAATTACGATCTCAAAATCAAATAAAAAGCTAACCTATCAAAACTGCATTCATTAGCCATCAAAGCATAAAAAGAGAGAATCAACAGTTTTCAGCGTGAACGAATCGATCGACTAAACCCTAGAAATAATCGTAGATGACGATCAAAATGCTTATAATACAGAATCAGTTACCTGGCCATTGTTTGAAGGCAAAATCGACGATAGATCGTTCAACATTTGGTGAAAAAGTATCGCAATTTCCACTCTTCTTCTTCTTCTTCTTCTCTACTGAAGCAAGTAATGTAGGGGGGAAGTGAGCGCGTGTGTGTTGTATGCGCGTGAGACTGGATAAAGACATGTATGAGCGGGAAATTGTAGATGTGGATACGTTACGAGAGGTATGTTCTCCGAACCTCAGGTTTGGTAACACCTTTTTTTATTTATTTTGTTTACATTACTTTTTGTTTTTACGGTTCATGACGTCTATTCGATTTCTATTTGATTTTATTTATTTTTTGTAAAGTTATTTATAGTTCGTTTCAATTAAGACAATTAGTTAACTGTAACAGCAAAATTTGTAATAGTTTAGAAGACAATTTTTTTGTAAATAATTTGGGATTTTCTATTAAAAATTTATATTTATATAATTTATGTTAACTTTTTACTTCTTATCTTTATATCGATATAGTAAATGAAAAGTACAAAAGATAAAAGCAAGTTTTTAGATGCCTCATAGTTTTCATCTTAAGATTGTCTTGACTCTTGAATAGTTAGTATATTTAGATTAATTACGAGAAATTACATAATAATGGCAGGTAAACGGGCAACAAGTTGCGCCACAACCCCCTTTTGAATAGTTAGTTATTAAAAAAGTAACAAGAATGGTAGGGAAAGTGAGAAAAAAACGGAAATATTTAACATGCTGAGTGAATAAATGACATGATACAAATTTATCATAAAATGAGTCACAGATTTAGGACATATGTGAATATATGATAGGTATTAGCTGATAATTACCCGAAACTTATTACATACATTTTGCTCGTATCAAAACTAATATATAAGTATATCATATGATATCTAAGACATAATAAATGTTCGAAAATATTAGTCTATTATGTGATTGTTAAAATATAATAAATATTATTTCAAGTCATTAGGAAACTTAGATTATCATAAATGAAAAATCTTTTATAAGTGTGGTTTGGTATTTAATTTCTTGGTTGATTTTTTATACGAATCTAAGAACAACTTTAAGTAAAGAACTACATACGACCATATACCCTATATCCATGTGAAGTAAAAGAGCAACATATGACCATATCCCTATACCCTTGAAGAAACCCTTGTGAACGTGATAAGTAATGAGAAAGATATATAAGACTAAAATTAATAACACTCGTCCAATATCCTTTAGATTATTACTAGAACTAATGAGACTAAAATTAATAAAACTCCTCCAACATTATTATTATTATTATTATTAGAACTAACGTTATACCAAGCCTAAATCCGAACCTGTTTTGTGTGCAACACTAGAATCAACATTTGTCTGGGAGAGTTAGAAAGCATTAAATATTTGTGGGTCCAAGAAGTCAACTTCTTCCCCAAGGAATGTACATGGAAACCAGGAACAACTTAACCAAAACGTACCCCTCAACTTTCACCAAGCTACACAAATGACCCCTCAACTATTCTTGGACCCAACTTTTGGTCTATCAACTTTTGGTTCTCTAAAAGGCAACACATGAATGCAAATATTTAAGCTCAAAAGCTTTAAGATTATGTCGGTAAATCAAATTCTTATTTTCTTGGACCACATTATTTAAGAACTAAATAAATGATTGATTACATTAATTATTAAGAGTGTTTAAAAGGGCCCTTGAATGGACCATCTTTACATCATAAGCTACCCAATCAGAGTATGACCATTAAAACTGGCTTTTCATCATAAACAAACCATTATTATTTTAAAAATAAAACGAGAACAGTAAGTACTTAAAAATGAACCAAATATATATCCAAACTTATAGACACAAAATATAATTAATTAATTAACTAAGATATCCTACAACTTCAAAGTCCTAATAGTTTAGTTCTCCTGCTGCTCCTTTTAACTGTGTACAGATTGTATGTTCCAAGATCTGATTCCGCCATCAGCAACACCGGTAAAACCAGGAGAAAATACCTCTGTCAGTGTCTTCTATGGGTGCTTTTGGTGTTGATTCGTCTGTTTTTGTAATTAAAGTGCTTGTACCAGGAGAGTCCGGTGAAAATACTGCGTTTTGAGAAGCGAAAATCCTAGGTGGAATAGCTGTGGGCCGTGGTTCTGGGGGTGAGGTGGCAGACAAGTAATTATGCAGCATTTGTATTATTTGAGTGAAATTTGGCCGAGCGTTTGGATCTTCTTTCCAACAAGACGTCACTATTAGAGCCAATTCCTCGGGCAGGTCATCAGCACTCGGCCTCACGTTCTGCATAAAAATACAGATACAGTTCAATGGCTGAGATTAAAAGTATCTTGTTGAAGATATTTCAAACCACAATGATCAATGTGATGGACTGATGAACGTTGATTCGGGTCCCTTTGTTACTTGACTGATTTACATATTTGACCAATACTCGAACACCTTAACTTTCACATATGTTTTTTTTTTCCTAATAACTGTGCTATCTATAGAGGTGGTAAAATGAGCAGGCTAAGTAACAGGTTCTTGGCAAAACAGGCCGAAACGGCATTTTTTCAAGTTTCACATAAGATTTTTCTAGTAACAGTACACAAATTCTAAAGATGACAAAAATGGTCGGTCGAGAGGGTCAAAAGATGGAATTTTGTGTGCTCGAAACTCGGAAAGCGCTGAATCGGATCATCAGTTGAATCCAAAACACTTTCTGTACAATATCTTAAATTTTTTCCATAAAACATATGTTTAATATGATTGCAAAAATATGTTGCACATAACATTGTGTGCAATAAAAATGCACGTTGGGAGACCTCTGAACCACTTGATTCCTTTTTAGCTAGTACTTTTTGTTCTACCCATTCGACCCATTAGAAATAGAACAGAACCAGAAGCTACCCATCCACAAGTAAATGGAATGAAATTGCCATATCGTTGTGATTCTGTGTACTTGCTTCAATCCTCTTATGTATACATTTACATAATTTTGTACCTTAAAAGCAGCAGCATAGGCTGCCTGAAGATTTGACATGCCCTCAAAGGGTAACTTATTGTGTATGAGCTCCCACAAAACAATTGCAAAACTGTAAGTGTCAACCTTATGATTATAATGCTTTTTCTCACCATGCCTCAGCGTCACAGTGCTGTAGAGCTACAATTACATAACAAATATTGGTTTCAATGCAGACTCAACAAGAGAAAGCAATAAAAAAAAATGTAATTTTAGTATAAAGTGACCATCCAAAAGTGATTAATTACCTCAGGAGCCATCCAACGATAAGTTCCGGTTTCTGCAGTCATCATCTCTGTTAACGATTCTTCTCTCGCCAAACCAAAATCAGCCAGTTTCACAGTCTTGTGGTCTGCTGTTAGCAGCAAGTTTTCTGGAATACATAATACAAGTGAATTATAATGACTCGTATGCCTATATGGTACTTCATCATATATAATCATAAACAAGATGACTATCTGCAACAGTTTACACATCAGCACCAATTAAGGCTTACAACTGACGGTTTCAACGATTCCAACTCACCTGGCTTTAAGTCGCGGTGAATGATTCCATGCGAGTGTAAACACTCCATTACGCGAGCTATATCAAGTGCAAAACCTATAGCAACCCGCGTATCCAAATTCCGTGGCCTCATATTAACCAAGTATTTCCTTAACGTTCCACCAGTGAGAAGCTCGGTTACTATGACCATGATTGGTTCCTTGCATGCTCCAATAAACTGTCATCAATTATGTAAGCACCAATTAGGAAAGGTGAACAGTACATAAAAATACAAGTTAGATCACATCATCATATTAATATATTACCTTTACTAAGTTCTTATGCTGCACTTTAGATAACATTGCAACTTCCCTCACAAATCTGCCTTCAATCTTTGCAATATTCTCAGGCGTATCGCCTTTGTTTACGATTTTAATTGCTACATTCTTGTTTTTATACCTAAGAAAAATCCACAACAAAATCAACAAGCACATCAAAATCAGCTCTAACAACTCAAAAAACACTTACAAATATTGAGTAACTTAGCAAGCAGATGTAACAGATATTCAAATTCAATAACATGGTAATCATGCTCCCAGTTAATCACAAATTCAAATGAAATTAACAAACTTTTAAGAAAAATTTGAACATAAAGTTGACTTACTTGCCCTCATAGACCTTAGCATGTGCACCCTTACCGATCTTTGGACCGACAAAAAGAAGCTTCGGATCAATCAACCACTTGGCTTCCAAATTAAACTCACCTCCGGAATAAAACCCATTTCCAGATCCCATTTCCTCCACCCGTATCTGCAAAAAACCTCTTTGGGGACTTTTCACAAACACCTTGCAGGCAATATTTTCAAACCTGCATTTTGACGTTAGACCCGCAAAAAAAGGATCAACAGCAACTAAATAAGTCCACGCGTTTCAGCGTCAATGGCGGCGAATCAAAATCAACTCAAGATCACAAACATAATTAAAAAAAACTTCAAATCAAATCGATTGTCAGATAAAGACTCAAAACCCGTTGCAGAAAGTTCTTGAATCGGAACATATGAATGGAAAGTTTAGATTTTTAGGTCAAAAGAGAGCAGAACAGAGGAGTGGGTTGAAGAAATTGAAACCCCAGATGGGATATTGAAGTTCAGAGAGGGGATGCATTGAAGATTTTAGGCATTATTTGGGGATGATATTAAAGGAAGAGAATTGGGGGGGTCTGTGTCTGTCAGTGTGTGAATTATTTGAAGTCATTAATAATAATTAGGTGAGAAAAGGGCAAAAGTGATGGCGTAAACAGGGATGATTTTGGGTTACGTGACACGTGGATCTTTATTTATTATGCACATCACGTCGTCTCATAATTTTATTTCTTGAATCTAGTTTGTAAAACCTCTCTATCTCATGTTCATGTTTACTTGATATTAAAAGTGTCACGTTCGTAATATAAGCTATAATAAGTTAATAATTGTATATTTTTGTTTTAACTGTGATATGTGATGTAATACGATATGTTGGTATGCATATTTTGCAACTTCGATGTAATACGATATGTTGGTATGCATATTTTGCAACTTCGTCCTATCTGACTTGGCATTGCGGTCATGTGGGGATAACGCGCCATCCTTGGCGGCCTGGCTGATGGTGTACCGCGCGAGGGGATGGCATCGCAGTGGCTTCTCACATAACAGGTTTCTCTGTCTTTAAAACGTAAAAAATTCAAATAAAAGAGTAAAATGTCAAATGGTCTCTTAGTTTAGGCTACTTTTATCATTTCAGTCCAAAAAATAAAACTTTTTGTATTTTGGTCCGTAAGGTTTCATTTTTGTTGTCATTTTCATTCAATTTACAAACTGGGTTAGAATTTTCTATTAACTTTACCCATTTTTTGTCATTTTTCATCATTTAATTAAAATATATTATGACATAAAATGACGATTATACCCTTAATTTAAATTAGGAAACCGACAAAGGGGGAAGAAGTTAACTAGAAAATTACAATCTAGTTTGTCAATTGGATAAAAATTGTAACAAAAATGAAATCTTAGGGACTCAAATACTTTATTTTTGAATAGAAATGACAAAATAACCTGAACTCATGGATATTTTGACATTTTACTAAAAAAAAAGATAAATTGTTAGTATGTCTATGATGGGTGGATACGGGAAGTGAAACTGAGCTAACACAAAATGATGAATATAGTATGTTTATAACGAATCATGTAACAGTATTATTATTATATAAATAATGTAGAAAAATAAATAGATGGATAAGAGAGACAATGGAGTGGGGCTCGATTCAGAAACTAAATTGGATGAGAGGTCGCAATTTTTTAATTGTCGAATAAGATTCCCAAATCATGCACATGTGGATCGAATCATTATGTTGTTGGGATACCTAAAACTGTACGAACATCAACCTTTTTAAAAGACTAAAAGATGTCCATAAATTACTTTGTAGGGCAAAATTCAAGAAAAAAACAAGGAATCAATAAACAGAAAATGTCAATTTATGTGATTATGTGACATGTCTACGGATTGATTGGAGGTCACTTATTGTCTACGCTATAAAATATATATTCTATTTATACATATCTTAGAACAACATATTTGGGACTTAAATACATACAAAATAGCAAATTAAGACATATTTTTGGTACTAAATTGAGGCAAGTGACTAGAACACTTGTCTTTCTAATTTTATGCTTTGACCACGCTAACAAACAGTGACAAAACTAGGAGTATAAAATTATGTGTGTCTAACTTAACCGATGCAACTTAATGAATAGATTGGGCAATGAGTCACTCTTTAATTAAGAAACTCGGAGCATTACACCTATTAGATTGGAAACCCTTCGCTTCTCATTCAACATGTTAATCATCTTGACCATATCTTGCTACTAAGCATTCTTAATAATAAATTTACAATGTTTGAAAAAAAAAATATGTAATTTTTTTAACTTTTATTTTGATTTTGTATAAAATTCTAATATTTTTGCTACAAAGACGTAATAGTGGTCTTAGGAAGAGTTTTGTACGAAATGTCAAAAAAATTATAAGATTAAAAATGATACGATGTTCTTCTCCGGCCATGACCGTCATTATCTTCTCCCTCCACCACCACCACCACCATCAAAGTCGGCAACCGCTTTCCAGCTAAGAACCATCTCCATACATTGATCCAGTGTTTGGTTGATTACGTCTTTGCAGCCTTACGAAACCACCAGCTCCATCCCTCCCTACAATCATCTCTGAATTTTCAGGAATGGACAAGAACATTCGGATGATCGGTAATTCTACGTAACACTTAAAAATTAAGGGGAAAACTTATGTTTACTTGTTTATCTTACTTTCAATTAACCAGTATATTAGTTTCAAAAATAATTTGAACTACAACAATTAAAAAAATATGTTATGAGGATGTTTCGTATGAATTTCTTACACCACTCTTTTGATTCACGTTAAATACTTAAATGTATACCTGATGTTTAGATTTAACTAGAATTGATTACTCGCGTTGCGAAGCCGGTTTTTTAATGTGATTTGAGCGTACGATTTTAATTTAGAGTAAACTTCTGTTTTGCTTTATGTGGTTTGATCGTTTTAATGCTTTTGCCCCAAACTTTTAAAAATAGTCATTTTACTCTAATAGTTTACTATGTTTTTTTCCGATTTGATCCTTGGCATTAACTTCATCTAAAATGTTTGTTAGCTGTAAGGGTATTTAGGTAACTTCAAGTATAAAACTAAAGGTATTTTAGTATAATTACAAATAAAGATTATATTATATATAATATAATATATATAACACAACCCTGCAAATCTCTCTCTCCCTTTGCCCTCTCTCTTCTCTTTCTACACTTTCTCTGATTCTCCCTCTTCTCCACCGTGCACAACCACACCACCACCGTGCACCATCAACCGTCACCACCTCGTCCGCCACCCATATCCACCACCTCCACGCCCCATATCCATCACGTCAACCTCCACCTCCTAGATCCACCACATCACAGACCGCCTCCACCACCTTTGCCACCCATATCCACCACTACCTCTTACGCCGCCCATATCCACCACTACCACCGCTGAGAACCACCCACAACAACCCTAATCTCCGACCACCACCTGCGACCATGATCTCCCTTCATCATTCATGGACAAGATCCAACCATTTTTGGGGATTTTGAGACGAAATTGGAATCAGTATACTCGTCTACTCAATGAAATAAGTAAAACCCCCATGTGTTCTTTTCAAACTTCTGATGTTCATATGACCGTGATGGTGGTGGGATTTGGGGAAAAAGGATTTTTTTTGTGGTGGTTATGAGATTTGGAGAAAAGGGATTTTTTTATTTATGTTTCAGATCTATGCTTGTTGTGGCAGCGGAGGTGGGAGTGATTACGGCGGCGGTGGGTTGGGCGATGTGATGATGGTAGCGGTTGTGATGATGGTGGTGGGTCGGGTGGTGTAATGGTGAGGCGGTGGCTGCGGTGGTTGGGCGGTGCAAGGTGGTTGTGGTGGTGTTTGTAGGAGGTGGCTGTCGCGGCAGGGAAAGGGGAGGGGTGGTGGTGATGGTGATGGTGATGGTGATGGTCTGCACTTTGTTTGCAGGTTGTGGTAGAAATAAGAGACAGAGATATGTATTAATGCGTGTGAATAAAAAAAATGGATTTTTGAAGTTGATAACAGAATAAAAATTAAATTCTTATATATAAATTTACTTAAATACCCTTACATTAACTAAAATTTTTAACTTAGTTAGAGTCATGGAGCAAACTGGAGAAAAAAACTGAAACATCAGGGAGTAAAATGGCTATTTTTAAAGGTTTGGGGCAAAATCATTAAAACGATCAAACCACATGGAGCAAAACAGAAGTTTACTCTTTAATTTATTATTTTTTGTAATTGTCTTTGAAGCGAAACTAACGAGCGATTACATTTTCAACACTTTAGATACTTCAAAGTTTGAGAAATCAATTATAGTCATATCTTATGGTGTGTTAATGCGGTTGAACCCACATCTTACAACAATTTTATATTTACCATTTGTAGTTAGAGCTCATGGAGTGTTTCAAATCGAACTTTTCAATTAATTATTTTAGAAAATATACACACGACACAAATACTGAACTCATATGACTTCATGAAAATTAATTCTATTTATTAATCATTTTAATTTAATTTTAGTTATATAATAAGGATGTTACCTCAAAAAATATAATTATTTAAATAAATACAGAAGTTATGAAAATTGCAACAATATTTATTTAGATTTTTCATATAAAATATGCATAAATTTATAAGATGACATCACACTTCACATGGTTAAAGATGATTATGTTTGTAAGTTATTTACATGTTAATGTAGTTTTCACTGTAGTTAACAACTTCTTCAATTATATATATAAGAGTTTTTTTACGAAACTAGTGTTAATGAAAAAAGTATTTACTAAAATGGTGTTCTATCAAAATAGTGTTTTCTATCAATTTTATCTTATTTTGCTAGTTTCTCACTCCTGTTCTTATTCGATACTTTACTTCATTTAATAATTATTGACTTAATCATTTTTTATACTATAAAAAATTGTTAACCTCAAAAACTCGTGATCTCACAACGGTAAATAAATATGTAATAACTTTTTCTAGAAATGCTAATATGGTATTATCCATGTTATATTTTTCTATATTTAGAAAACCAAGCAACCAAAAAAATAAAATTTTAGTCTGCATCTATATAAACTAAATAAAAATATACATGAAGAATAAATTTCAATGTTGCGATGTCGATTTTATTAAAAATGGATGTCGTGACGTTTCCGTATCAAATCAAAGCGAAACCAAGAATGAATAGTAATTTTTTTAAGTATATCATCACTTTATTTTTTTCTTGCGTTCGATGTTTCTATTTTCGACATTGCGATATTATACCGTTATCGTAGTAAAGTGAACCAAGATCGACCGAACAACATATGTATCAATACCGGTATGTATTTTTATTGTTTTTGTTTTTGATTAACTGATACCGTATCATTACCGTGCCGAACAACATCAGTATCGATATTCACTTTTATGATTTCGGTTCCTATTTTTTTTTCATTTATACAATTTCGTTTGTGACGATTAATGAATATCATCGATATTGTTTTTATTTATTTTATATGATACATATAATTTCAATTTAAGTTTTTATTTTACTGTTGCTAAATGTTATTTTTATTTAGTTTATATAGATGTATGTGTTGGAATTTTGTGAAAATAACATTTACATAAATATAGGAAATGCGTATTTCCTAATTTTGGACGATAAATAAATATTATAAACTGAGGTTTATATAGATATTTATTTCGGGTTTGTGTTCTATGTTGGAAGAGCTTCGCAACGAACTAAACCACGTCCAAAACGGAGCTAAGATGAATGAGATATCGATGCTCAAAGTTTGGTGCTTGAAACATTAAACGCTGAAATAATGGGAAAGTAGCATCTTGTCCTACACAGGAGGAGTGATGAAACTTAAAGGGGTATTTAAGCAGGAACACTCCTTCCTTATTGTTTCATGGAAGAACACACTAAGTGTGCTCGCGAAGGGTGGGGAGCACTCGCACTCGCACACGCGCGCGCGTGGCGTGGGCGATGGGCGCAATGTGGCGCTTTGATGGCGCACTTTGCACTTCGCTCGCGAGCCGCTTGAGAGTCGCCTTTGTATTTTTTACCGCTCGCGCAAGGATGTGAGCCATACTGGCGCATGCGCAATAGGACTGTGGAGCAAGGATGCTCGCGCAATGGGTTGCGCACCAGTAAGCTCGCGCAGGGATGTGAGCCACACTAGCGCGCGCACCAGCAGGCTGGCGTATGGAGGCGCGCGCGCGCGACCTGCTGCTTCCAGAGTTAATGACAGATCAGTTACACTCCAGCAGTTGAAACAGACGAGTCAAGGGTCTTGACCAAGAATGTAACTGACGAATTAAAGTGCATTAAAGACGTTTAATGCAATTTAATTCGTTGAGTTAAATCTTTTTGACTGTTTCAACACAGATGCAGTATAAATACTGCATTACATCAACACCAAATAGACACCGAATCACCAACGAACCCGCGCAGGGATGTGAGCCACACTAGCGCGCGCACCAGCAGGCTGGCGTATGGAGGCGCGCGCGCGCGACCTGCTTTTTCCAGAGTTAATGACAGATCAGTTACACTTCAGCAGTTGAAACATACGAGTCAAGGGTCTTGACCAGGAATGTAACTGACGAATTAAAGTGCATTAAAGACGTTTAATGCAATTTAGTTCGTTGAGTTAAATCTTTTTTACTGTTTCAACACAGATGCAGTATAAATACTGCATTACATCAACACCAAAATAGACACCGAATCACCACGCCACGCGCGCAAGGATGTGAGCCATACTGGCGCATGCGCAATAGGACTGTGGAGCAAGGATGCTCGCGCAAGGGGTTGCGCACCAGTAAGCTCGCGCAGGGATGTGAGCCACACTAGCGCGCGCATCAGCAGGCTGGCGTATGGAGGCGCGCGCGCGACCTGCTGCTTCCAGAGTTAATGACAGATCAGTTACACTTCAGCAGTTGAAACAGACGAGTCAAGGGTCTTGACCAGGAATGTAACTGACGAATTAAAGTGCATTAAAGACGTTTAATGCATTTTAATTCGTTGAGTTAAATCTTTTTGACTGTTTCAACACAGATGCAGTATAAATACTGCATTACATCAACACCAAAATAGACACCGAATCACCAACGAACCCTCTACTCGAAATTCTTCTTCTTCCTCTTTCTTGCAGCAAGGAACACCTTCGAGTTGCGTCATCTCCGGCAGTGCAACTGCTTAGGCTGTTGTATCCTGGAAACAAACGAGTTATCCTGGGAGACTCGAAATTTATTTTAAGGGATCCGTGTCTAACACGATCCTCAGCCAAAAACTTCATCTTTTGTTGAAGTTTTGTTCTTGTATTTTTTTTATTTCAGTTGTAATCCGTACTGTAATTTACTGCTTTCTTCATTTTTTTGTTTGTGTAATTCAGTTAAATAATTTTTTATTTATTTTATGCGAACGGTTCCCAAGTATGCATATAATTAAAATTTTCATTTTACTGTTGCTCGATGTTTTTTTATTAAATAGTAAAAATAAAAATATAAAATGGATAACAAATTAACCTGTTAGCATATTTGATAAAAGTAAACTCAAACTTAAGTTCAGATGTGACATCACAAAGTTCTGGATCGTATTTGAGGCTAGCGATTTAATTTCTTTTATAAAAAATGATGAGTTAATATTAAAATTAAAAAATAAAGTTATCCAATGAAATTTGGAGTGAGAAAGTCATAAAGATAGATAAAACACTATTTTTGATAAATATTTTTTAGTAAACTTTCGTTTTGTTTTCTATGGTTTGGTTACTTTAACGGTTTTGCCCCAATGATTTAAAAATAGTCATTTTCCTTCAATAGTTTGGTATGTTTTTTTCATTTTGCTCCCCACCTTTAACTCCATCCATATTGTATCTTAACTAAAATGGTATTTTGGTAATTTCAAGTATAAACTAAGACAACTTTGGTAATTTATAATTAACATAACCATTTAGCTATTTATTATAATATCAGAATAATAATAGTTTTGTTATTTATACACTAACAAATACCAGACACTCTCTCTCTTTCCTTTCTGTTCTCTCTCTACGTATGTCCTATCTCTTCTCCATCATCAAACACCACCACCCCACTGCCCTTACCACTAACAACCACTACCTCACCAACCACATGCGACCATTACACTACCCAACCACCACCATCACACCGCCCAACCACCACAATCAGCCATTGCTCCACCACCATCACACCACCCCACCACCATCTCACAACCAGTAGACACAATCGTCGACCACCACCTTGACACCATCGCCAACCACCACCTTCTCCAAAATTGAAGCCCTAATCAACTAATCACTTTCATCTCTGGTCCAGATCTGCAAAAAAAAAGGGATTCACTTTTCAGATCTGGTGCAAAATGAATAGATCTTGTTCTGAACAGATCTTGTTTAGATCTCCGATTCAAATCTGCAAACGATATAGGGGAGTGAAGATGGCCATCACGAGTGAGAGAAAAAGAGAGAAGAAACAAATTGTGATGGGGGTTGGGTGGTTTCGGTGGTTGTGGTGGCGGTCAGAGCGGGTGTCATAGAAGGTGGATGTGGTGGCAGGAGTGGGGGTGGTGGTCTCTGGAGGTGGCTGTGGTGGCAAGGAGAAAAGGGATGGGTGGTGGTCAATCATAGGGGTAGCGATAATAGGTAGCAGTTGATGATGTTCTAGAGAGAAGATAAAAATTAAGATTATTTTACAAATGTATATATACTAACTAATTGTAAATAGTTATGAATTTAAGGAATTAGTTAAATAATTAAATACTTATATCTAAAAGAGTAAATTACGTTTTTGGCCCCTGTGGTTGTATCACTTTTACTATATTAGCCCAAAATAATAATTTTAATATATCTGACCCCATGGTATCTATAACTAACCATTTTGGCCCCTAAGTCTAATATATTTACCCCCCATAGTCTCTATAATTAACCATTTTAAGCCCCTAATTAATTAACCAGAGTTCAGGGTTTGGTTAGACTTAGGGGCCAAAATGGTTAGTTATAGAGACCATGGGGGCAGATATGTTGAAAATTCTTATTTTGAGCTAATATAGTAAAAGTGATATAACCACAGGGGCCAAAAACGTAATTTACTCTATCTAATATTACCAGACTACCCATCTAGTTAATAGACAATATGGATGGAGTTAAAGGCGGGGAGCAAAATGGAAAAAACATACCAAACTATTGGAGGAAAATGACTTTTTTAAATGATTGGGGCAAAACCGTTAAAATGACCAAACCACGATGAGCAAAATGAAAGTTTACTCAATATTTGTAGACAAACACCATTTTGTTAAATATTTTTTTCCACCAACACTATTTTGGAAAAAAAAAACTCATATATATAATAATGTTTACAATTGACAATTAAATATTTATGTTCATTACACATATCGGGCAAACTCGTTTTTTATATACCTCTTCCTCTCTTCTTTTATCCTCTATTTATTTTGTCTTTATCATTTTTCTTTTTGAGCTTCAATTTATTTTATGATGTAGTTTGTATGGTTTGACATTCATGGATTGCATTTACTAAATTCTCTATAAACTATAGACCTGTTGAAGGGACTGTGATATAAAAATCATTAATAGTATATTATTGTTTTATTATTATAGTATCATTTATAAAGTTAGACAAAACATTATAATATCATTTTTAAAGTTAGACAACACTAGAATCAACCTAACTCAATATTTTATTTGCATATAGAAGATGTATATCCATGAAACTAATCTTCAATCGTGTAGTTAAAACGTGACGATTTATACTTTTCAAATGTAAGATTAGGAGTAATATGAATAATAATTAAACCTTTAAAATCTCTTTTAATATTCTGATCTTTTTCACAAAGCTTTATTTTGAATTTCTCCTAGCGTCTGAATAATAATTAAACTTTTAAAATCTCTTTAATATTTAAGATTTAATATTTTGAATTTCAGATGGGTATTTTTAACCAGATATTTTTTTTTTATTATAACTATAGTATTCAGGACACGTGCTTTGTGACAGGACCGTTAAACTGAACAAAGAGTAAACGTGTAAAAACGTTGAACCACGGACGTGCGTTACGATGTGTTAACTCATAAAAATTAGACCAAAATGTAAAACATAGAAAATAATAATTAAGTCGGCTTAGGATCCCTCTAGTTGTAATGGGGGCGTTAAACCACCAAAAAAATAGACGTAAAAACATTGAACCACACATACACGTTGCAACATGTTTACTCACAAGATTTAGATCGAAATATAAAATGATAAATTTATAAAAGATGAAAATCAAAAAGGTTAAAAAATAAAAACTAAAGGAATTGATGTGTATAAGAATGAAAGTTAAGGGTCAAATAGTATTATCCTTTTTTTAAACCGCTTTAATAAATTGTAAACTCTTTTAACTTTTATATAATATAATAGTTTATATAAAATGTGTAGATTCGTTAGTTTTCAATTACCATGTAGATTTTTTAACCACATGAACATATGTGCTTTTATTTTTTGTATTAATTGCTAATTACCTAAAACTAGTTAGTTACACTTTAGGTGACGCATCAGAAACTATCCTTGTTGAAAAAAAAAATAGTAATAGACTATAAACTAGGATGCTTTATGTAATTTATAATTATAATTAAATATGTCTACTTAATTGTAATTAACCAATGAATATCAATGTTGTATAAGTATCCATGATTCTGTGAGTACTAATATGTGTCTCATAATACAAAGTTGTCGTGGCTAGGACAAAACTAATTAGTGTCTTAACAAACATAAACAAATCTTTTTGTCCCACGAGAAGGATTACAAAGCGTCTTATTAGATGATTACGACACGTCGTTATAGATTATTACATAGGACATTAGTTTAAGAAGAAATATGAATAGTTGTATGTTTTTGATGATATTGGTGTGTCCTTATGTGAATGATTAAGGACAAAGAAATAACAGAGATTCAGGACAAAGAAATAACAGAGATTCCTACATATAACAATTATAGCCTATTACTATTACAATTATTATTATATTGTATGAGAAATGATCAAATAGAAAGGACTCTTATCGTAAGAAAGGTAAGAAAGAATATTCTAAGAATATTCTTCAATATGAACACAACCAAAAATACATAAAAAAACACACGCACACAATTTTTTTCCAATATTCTATTAAAATAATCGCTACTTTACCGTCACTAAAAAATAAAAAATTAGTGACGATAAAGTAGCGTTTTTTTAATAAACAGTACCAGAATTTGTTTCTTTTTTGCTTTTTAGGTTTTTTGGGGGGTTTAGTTTAGCATTTAGCTTGGGTTTTTTTTAGGGGGGGGGGAGGTAGGTGGGGGGTTTATGTTTTTGGGTGGTGGGGTGAGGGGTTTAGGTTTTTGGGTTTTTGTATGTATATGTTCTTTTTCTCTTAATGGACAAGTTATACCATTATACAATTAGCAACTTGGGTTATGTCATTTGTTTAAAAGTCACACCCTATAATTCATTTTACTCACACCTTTTCATTTTATACATAACCCTTCCAACTAATTTTAATATATCGCATCTCTTAGAAAAAGTCAGAACTTTTAAACCTATCAAATCCCTTTAAAAAAATTACAACCCTTTAAATAGTCACACCCTTTGTATTGCAAAAAAAAAACCCAACGTAATTTCTCATGAATGAAAGGGGTAGACATATACATTAAGAATTTAAAGGTTGTGTCGTTTCCTATTAACAAGAGAAATTACAGTGAATTTTCTGTGTTTTTTATAGTAAATTTTCTGCTTTTTTTAATTCCTGTGAAAAGGCGGCATATAGAATTGGTGGCCAAGATTACGGTGAATGGTGCTTTGCAGAACGCATGTGAATGCTTTGTAATTCTTTTAGAGAAAGAAATTAGCAATTAATTCGATTTGATTTTCGTAGCATAACTTTGATGAACGAATAACATGTGGTATACATGCTATTGAAGTTTTTTAACTTCGATTATGCAGAGAGTAAAAATTCAATTTAGATTGTAAATTTCATAAAGAAGAACGCAATTGATTGCGATTTGCATATGGTGATTTTCAGAGGCCAATTCGCAGAGACCAATTTATGGCGATTCACAGAGAGAGAAAACAAAGCAATGATCATGATGATTTGCAGAGAGTTAAGTCTCAATGATGATTATGAATTTGGTGTTAATATAAGCAAATTTTGTCACTTCTGAAAGGAAATGGTCACTTCCGGAGGCAATTTTCAGATTGTCCTTTTTTAAATTTTGCGGTTACCGTATGTTACATTCAGCGGGTCGTGGAAAACTTACAGAGGAAATTGATATGCAGTTAGGCATTGTATCTCCAAGGGGTATAGTTAAGAAGCATTGGGATTCCCGGTAATCAAGGGCAGACCCATGTGTATGGATGGGTGGATAGGCAAAAAAACCCGATCGCATCCCCTTAAAATATAGTTAACACTATCATCCGCACCCACGGAAAATAATTCCTGACTCCGTCACTACCGTTAATTTCCATATCATATGAAGCCTATAGTTAATTGGTTGGCAAATGAAGAAGATAACAAAAATTATGGCAGAGTGCAAAGGAAAGTTCACTTCAATACATAGAAGTGCCAGTGATCATTATATGTATACCTTAATTATAGATCATATGATCATAATTTGAATACTTTAATTATAGATCATATTTATAAATAAAAAAACTGCATATCATTTTTTATTTAATGATTATAATGCTTTAAAGGAAGCAAAGGAATAAAAGATTGCAGATGGTATTTCCATCTATAAATTATAAATACCATAATAGTGTTTTTAATTAACATCCGCTGCAACGCGCGGGTAACTTCCACTTGTTATTCTTAAATTTACCTTAAAAATTAAATTGAAATCACATTGTTGCCCCCATCAAGTTGTATTATCTATACTACTATATAATGTATTTCAGATTGATAAAATTGTAAATTCAGAGTATATGTTAAGACAAAATTAACATAAAACATTAATTAAACTACCAGTTTAATGAATTAAAATTTAACGAAGTTGAGGTTTTAATTAGTAATAGTGGTGGTAGTGTTACTTATCTATACTATATTAAAATAAACCTCTTTGAGATAAAAGATGTAATTTCCACGTAATATGAAGTTGATATTATATATTAGGTTATATAGCGAACCACTGGGGTGTCCTAGTGGCTAGCCTCACCCACCTCTTCCTAGAGGACCCGGGTTCGAGTCCTGACAACCTCAGTATTCGAATTCCGGAGGGTAATCACCGCCAGACAGCTATGGGGCTAAGCTAGCTTGGGGAGGGAGATCCATCACGCAGTCAGGGGTACTGTGCATTTACCCTTTTTTTATATAGTGAAATCTTTAATTTAATACACATGATATTAAGAATGAAAAATTGAAATTTAATCCTCCATCATTAAAACCTAAAGACCAATCGCCTCATTATATTCAATGTATCGACTGTTTAACCTCCTAATAATTCATCTTACTGTTTCATTTCTGAAACTTTCTTTATTTTTTTAGGAATATTGGATTTTAATAATCTCAACTATTCGCCGTTGGCCGCTAACAGCCCTAATTTCAAAAATAACCACTGGCAGTTCCAGCTATTAACATATTGGCCACCAATGGACCTGCCTAAAAGAACCCTAACGCCGTTAGTCTTCGGTCGCCGGAAAACCGTTTTTGGCCACAAAAAAGTTTCTAAAGGTCCGATCTAAGGTTACAAAGAGGTCTGGGATGAAGATGTTAAAGTTTTCAGCCAAAAAGTTGAGTTTTTCGGCCAAAAAATGTTTTCCGGCCAAAAAAAGTTTTCCGGAGAAAAAAAAGTATTCCGGCGACTTCAATAATTGGCGCTTTTACTAGAAAAATGTTCATAAAGATCCATATAAGGTTACAAAGAGGTTTGGGACGAAAATTTTGAGTTTTCCGGCATACAAATGAGTTTTCCGGCCAAGAACGTTTTTCCGGCGACCGGATACTAATGACGTTAAGGTTTTGTTAGTCAATGTCCATTAGAGGCCAATATGTTAATAGTTGGGACCGCCAATGGTTATTTTTGAAGTTTAGACTGTTGGTGGCAAACGACGAATAGTTTGGATTATTAAAATAGAATATTCTTTTTTTATGGTAGTGAATTGAAATTGTTCATTATGTCGCATCGCACAAATTCGCTCTAGTGGTTACTTTTTTATTATGTTAGATAACTCCACATCAAAACCTTATTAATTTCACAAACAACATCAGATGAAACATTAGATGAAAACACTTGATATTTCGGTGTTTTATTGTTATGGTTAAAAAAAAAGTAGAAATATGGCATACGTACAATTAAGAGAATTCAGTCTTTCAAAATGGAACACTATTTTATAGTTATTGTCACACAAAGCTACCAACATTTTAATTCAAATTAAGAAATTATATAATGGGCAACTAAACAACTTGAGTCTAGGTAGCTAAGTAGTATACCTTAATCCTATTAGACTTACTCTCTTATACCAACTTGTCACACTCGATGGAGGCTTGATTTTTTTTTAATTAATTTACAAAGTTCTTCACTTAAAATATATGATCTAGTACACATCGATGGAGGCTTGATCTTTTTTTTTTTATTAATTTACAAAGTTCTTCATTTAAAATATATGATCTAGTAACTCATACTCTGATATTATTAAAAAAAAAAAACAAATCTTACATTTCTTTAAAACTTTGCTAAACAAATAAGAGTTTAACTACAAAAAATGTCACAAACGTTCATCAAATAGCCAACCTGCTAAACAAATAAGAGTTTAACTATAAAAAATGTCACAAACGTTCATCGAATAACCAGCCAATGCCATTCTTCCTACCCTTTACTCAAAAAGGCTACGTACTATCATGTAGTACATGTTAAAATGACTTTATGTGAGTGAGTCTATAGTTTCACTTCACATAAGTGTTATTACTTTCTAAACATCATGTCATTTATGTTTTTATAACAAGAGAAATTATTTTGATATAGCAAATATGAACTTTGCAATATTTCATGATTGACAAACTTTTTCCAAATGTAGGAAATTTGCCCAAACTTAAGGACTTACTTTTCCTAATCGTGAGAACTTACTTTCCCTCAATATCGTGATTGGTATTTATACAAGAAGCCCACTGGTATTTATACAATCATTGACTAATAAAATTTCGTATTACATGTACAAAAATAAATGAAAAACTCTTAAAATAAAGTTAACTTTACATAGGAGCATGTATTTTAATCTATATAGAGCAAAATTGTAACATTCGACATGGCATACCATGAAGCTTCCCAAGAAGTTATCCACCTGTAGATGGCTTTCACCAAAACACACTTACATGTGAAACTCTCTTTTTATCCACAATCATTGCGCCTAAAACACAGTGCTGATTTGTGAGGCACGACATTTATCATTGAAATCTATCGTTGCCCAGTATCTCTCTTGTGAACAAACAAAACGATACAATAATTATTAAGAAACCACTTGAACCCTTCTCTTAGTGACAATAATGAATCATTCATTATATCATTGTTATATCTTTACCTTCATTATATCATTGTTATATCTTTACCTTCATTATATCATTGTTATCTCTTTACCACAAGATTTCCCAATCATTTTCGCACAATTATTCATTAGTTTTTATTTATATACGGGTGTTAGTCATTTAGCTAGGTTTCTTAATCTATTTGTTCTCCATGGTCATGAGGATTCTCATCTCTAAAAAAGAAGTTGAATTTAACTACATGAAACAAAACATGTAGTAAACTTAATAAAATATGCCATATAGAAAACCTTACTCAAATATTCAAATCCTAATCCTCTTAGTTAATGGTATTTATCTTGAGGCCCAATGGTCGTCCTATGAAATTAATTAATGGTATTTACTATTAGCATTTTCAGTCCAGATTAGACTATGTGTTGTGGAATAATTAAACCATTGTCACATTACCTTCACGTAGAAATTGGAGCAATAACTAAACACTCAATTACTAGGTGTAGTGGAATAACTAAACACCCAATAACTAAAACAAATTTAAAACTAAATAAACAGTATGATTGATTGGAAAACATTCGGCCCCACATAAACATATGCCTCCTTCCCCTTATTGGAATGGCGATGGCATTGGATTTGGGAGGAATGGCACCCTCATTAACAATGTAGGGCGAAATAACTAAGAAAATGGTGATGTGAAATGAACGTCATTCACCAACACATAGTCTTTACCCTCACCTTTTCTCTCTCTACCCTTTTCCAACCGTCATCAAAAATCCACCTATCATTTAAAGTGAAACACATCCCTCTAGCCACAACTGTGTCTTTTTTTCTTATTATTTGTAAATGTATTATGGTCATTATATGAAAAACTATCAGAAAAAATCTAACATAATTAGTGTTAGAGACGAGATGATTGAAAAAGTGAACCATATGACTAAAAATAGAAATGTTAAAAGAGTATATAAAACATAACCTTTTTTTTTTAAAGCCACGAAACCATACCCAACTCTAATTTAGATACGTTATGGCTTAATTTTTTTTTTCTAAGACCAAACCCAATGCATCGTATTTACGAATTATGACATGGCAAATGAAGAATGAAATGCTGCATTGGAGGCTATTTTCATTTAGATGGGTGCACGTACTTACGTGCGGAGCATTTACAAAAATTATGGGGCCTGCTTTAATTAAATCATTTATGATCTTACTTTTACCACATAAATACTAGGGGTGTTCAAGATCAGATTATCCGTTTTTTGGATAACTGAAAATCGGATTCGGATTCGGATATTAAAAACAGATAATCTGAATTTAAAAAAAAAACCAAAAAAATCCATTTCCTATGTACATCAAAATTAAACCTCCCATATTCAAGTCTAAACCATTCAACTAATTCATGTTAAAATTCAAATTAAACAATTCAAAGTTTCAAACAATCAAAAGAATTTCGGACATAAATTCCAATATTAATACTAGAAAAGCATATTTCGTTATGTAACTGAAAGTCAGAAAGTAGAAGTATCCTATTGAAAATGTAAAAAATCAAGGAATAGATACTCAGGTATCTACAATCTGAAACGAACAAATCTATTTTAGGTTTTTATTGTTATGATTGACTCAACAACCAAGAAAAAATATCGAAAACAAAGAGCACTTCACTTGATCAAGGAAGGGGTTGAGTATAAAAATTAGTCAGATGAATGTGTCGTGCAAAACAGCAAACTGAGAAAGTGAGAAACCTTATCTTTTGAATTGTGATGTTAATGTGGTGTGCGGGTGAACTCTGTATCCATTTTTATTAGGGTTAGGTATGGTTGGGTATATAATATATTAACACACACACACACATATATTATATATATATATATATATATATATATATATAATTTTTGTTTTTCAGTTTTAGGATTCGGATAATCCGATTATCCGAGAAAAGTTTTAAAAGTAATATCCGAACCCGAATCCGAAACTTCGGATTAATTTTCGGATATTTCGGATACGGGGTTTTGGATTAAGATAATCCAATTATCCGAAAATTTTTAAAATTAATATCTGAACCCGAATCCGAAACTCCGATTATCCGATTTTTGGATATCCGAAATTTCGGATATTTCGGATAATTCGAGTTTTTTTAAACACCCCTAATAAATACACAACCCAACCGATGGTAAATTCTTTTTTTCCTTTCAAATATCTATCTACAACAGCTACTTTTTACTTTTAGATTAATATATTAAAATTAATAATATTACTTTTTTTCTATTTTAGATATCTTTTTTTCTGTTTTACATATTGTCACGGTCATAATTTAATAATTATACATCATACTAACCGTTTAAAAATCTATTTATTTGTCTTAATTATAGTCAATTAGTTTAGTTATATTTGTTAATAATGCAAAAATAAAAGAGATGTAATATTTATAAAAAAGATTTCAGTATTAAAATAAATCTAAAAATTGATAATGATGTGAAAATGTAAGTAAAAGATTTCATTATTAAAATAAATCTAAAAAATGGTAATGATGTGGAAATGTAAGTATTGCTAAATATGTTTGTAGGGTTGGAGTGAAAATAAATATTTTTGATGCATTTATAAAATTATGATATGGCAGCTAATTAGATTTATTTGTAAGTATATTTAGCTCCTTGCATTAGAGATAGTCTTTAACTTTATTTATATGACTTTCATAAATTATTATTATTACTATCCAATGTTATTAGGGGACGTTACTTTCCCATATATGTGTTAACCTCTACGCAACTAATGAATTAATATCAGGGACGTTCCCGTATGTTACGGGGAAGATCGCAAAACTTCGTTAAATATATAGTGACGCATCCTATGAGAGTTTCAGACGACAACAATGGCGAAAATAATCAGCAGACGACGGCTGTAACAATAGCTAAAGCCGCTTCGGTTGGTGGTACCATAGTCGAACGAGGGAAAGAAGAAAACTACGGTCAAACAAAATCACAAAAAGGTAAAACCCTAAATCGTTGATTTTGTTTTGCTGTTCGTTCTTCGTAAGTTTTGAATGTTTACTAGTCAATACTTTTTAACGATAAAAATTAGTGATAATACGATCATGTATGACGTATGCCTGTTTTTATCGATTTTTTTTGTTTAATAATGATCGGTAGCTTTTCGGTTTTGTTAAAAGTTTTCTGCCAATAATGAAATACGTATACGTTACGTACATACACATATATATACATACATATATGTATGAATTGTTGATATGATGGAGTCAAGTATTCACATGTATTAGATGTTGATGCGCGGTCAATAGCAGTGGCGGACCCAAAACTTTTTTTCATGGGGCAGAAATTTTTAGTAGTTGTTTGTCGATCGATATATAATAGTTTGTTTCAATCCTATTGGATCGAGTCGGATTGGATCAGATTAGGTAGGGTATATAAAATGATATGTGTTACAAATTTATAATATAGTATAGATATGGTAGTAATAATCCTAATCTACTAAAATAATAAGGAAAATTAACTAACATGTGATAGTACGATAGTAAAAAAAACATGTAAAATAAAATAGGTTTATCTTATAATGTATAAAGTAAATATACATAAAACAAACTAATCGTAAAATAAACATGAGAATAGCTAATTAAAAGTTAAATAAAAACGATATAAATCACCAATGAACCTATAAAATTGTCAAATAAGTTTAAAAAATAATCGGCCAGATCGTTTGGATCAGATAACATAAAAATAATATTTAATTTAAAAAAATATATATGTGTGTATATATATATATTATAGCCGGATAATATAGTTTTTAAATTATTGGGTTTCCTCTTAAATTTTTGTATAGGCATTATCACCCACTGAAGATAGATGTAATCAGGTTCATTGATCCACATGATTTTGAATACCCAACACATGACTACGTGATTTTGAATACCCAGCACATAACTACGTGATTTTGAATACTCATTACGTGATTACGTGATTTCATTATAGTATGTGAAACCACATTAAGTGATTACGTAATTACGTAGCAATAATTGACTATGTATTATCACGTAACTACGTGATTTTGAATATCAATTTCGTGATTACATGATTTCATTATACTATATTTTATGTGAAGCTACACTAAGTGATTACGTTATAAATATAATTTTAATAACATTAGTTATAACAAATCATATTGAATGTGTAATCAGGTAATGGATTTATATTGAATGTGTAATTACGTAATGGTTTATGTAAAATGTGTAATCACGTAATAGGTATTCAAAATCATGTAGTCATGTGCTGGGTATATTCAAAATCACGTAATGAACTAATGGGTATTCAAAATCATGTAATTTTTTTAAGAAAAACTATAGCAATAGGCTGCTAGAATTAAAGAGAATGAAATGCTCGTTAATATGGTGTAATTTTTTAAAAAAATATTAACGTATGAAAAAGTTATAGCCGTTTGAAATCAAGGGAGAAAGTTGTTTTAAGTGAGAAATGACTAAATTACCATTCAAGCCAATGCCATTTGTCATCCTCTCTGTGACATGTCACGTACACTTCGTATAAAAGATTTGTCTTGTATGGATCCCTTCTCCATTCAAATAATGTGATTTATGCAACAAAAATGATACTTGGTGTTTGGCATGTTACTAAGGCCGTCCCTTTCTGCACCTTCATTCATAATTAATTAAGGAATATACTAAAGATTTAAATGAACTTTGATTTATTCCTACTTTTTCATTCGGTCCTTGCAAGACTTGATACTAACTCCCTCATAAAAAGTTACTTTGTTATTAAACAAACAAAATGGCTTATCTCTCTCCTCCCGTGAAAAACAGACAACGAAACAACCATCGCCGGAAAGTATGATGAACTATTTCTTCTATTTTCTTCTTTTCACTTAAGCTTCTATAGCGGCAGGAAATTCATGGGTGCGACTACAAATTTTATGGGGTGCGATCGAGATTTTACTACTAAATATTTTTTTTCAAGGGGTACGGCCGCCCACCTTGGGACAACCGTAGGTCCGCCCCTGGTCAATAGTCATAAGCATCAGTCTAGTCATGTGTGGGTATGGCTTAACCTCTTGGACAGCTAGCTGGCCTTGCATTCGATGAGTATCCTCTTAAGCATTGTCCTCAAGTGTTGCTACTCGGGATGGCACATGTTAAATTATTTACGTCATCACATTGTTTGAGTTTCTATGTTTTCTATATATGCAAGACTTTTCTTCCAACCAACTTTCTAAGGAAATGGAAAGGCTACATTTGAATGGATCAGACCTCGAGCAGAAAACTTGTTTCTTTCTTATACCGACTTTTTTCTCTCGTCTTATGTCACAGACCTCGAGTATCATGAGTTTTGCAAAATATTGAACCTCAAGGCTCAAGGACATCTGTTTCATATTTAAGTTTGCACCTCTTCAACAGAACTGGCTAATGGTTTATAATTGTACTTCTTCATGTTTCTAACTTATGTGTGCATTTCAACTTGTTACAAACGACAATTTCGACATGGGCTGTGCATTCACTACTAGAAACCTGTCCAGTTTGTCACAACCAAATTTGTAGCAAATTTGTCTGAAATTGGCCTTACCCACAAATTTGCTACAAAAAAATTCATAGGAAATAAACTTGTCGGTAACCAGGTTTGCTACAAAAGTACTACAAAATCTACTACAAAAGTCCGACAAAAATTCTCGTCGTAAAATTTGCTACAAAATACTGACAAAACGCTCATGGCAAAAGTCCGACAATTCCTCTACAATTTTGCCATTGTTTATATTTACTTTATGATATTTTTATTTTTAAAATTAACAACATTAATAAAAAAATCATGCATTATTTTTTATTTTGCGACAAAATTACTACAATTATAAAACTTTCTTGCGACAAATTTCCTACAAAATTATAAAACTTTCACTAAACAGTTTCTGACAAATTTCCTACAGAATTATTAAACTTTCTCTAAACAGTTTATGACAAATTTCCTATAGATTAAAAAAAATATTTAATGTTTCTACAAATTTCCTACAATCTTGAAATTAAGTTTTGCGACAAATTCTTACAAATATAAAAATATATTTAATGTTGCTACAAATTTCCTACAATCAAGAAATAAAGTTTTGCGACATATTTCCTACAATTGTTTGCGATGGAGTGTGACAAATTATATAAAAAAGTAAATTTTGCAGAAAATTTTAAAAATTATTTTTGTATAAAAAAATGCAGCAAAATTATAAAACATTCCAAAAAAATGCAACAAAATTATGAAACAATTCCAAAAAAAGTTACAACAAGCAAAATTCTAAAACATTCCAAAACACATAAAAATATCTTATTTAAAAGAAATAAATTATTCAAAACTAATCCAATTCCGATACTTAACAAAACCAGAGTTTCTTTTACTTATTTCCGATGTTTTTCACCATTTTTTCACCATGCCGCTTGGTCGACCCGCTCTTTTTCGCGTTATTGTTGAAATTGTTCGAAACGGGCTTTTATGTTTTGTGGGGCCTCTCGTTCTCTTTCTAATTCCGCTTGAACTTTTTGAAGCTGAAAATTGTAAAAAGATATATTTAATACGTATTAACAAAAAAATTATAACATCGCAATCATCACACATTAACCTAACTGGTTGATCTAAACAACCCTACAAAAACTTAACTAACTATGTAAAAAACCATATAACAAATTCAAATAGGGGTGAGCAAAGACAAAGAACCAACCCCACCCATCAGTTACCCGACCCTACCCAAAACCCGAATGTACTAAAAACAGAGAACCGAAAATTGGACCTCATATGAGAAGTTTCAGAGCAGTAGTGCTTCACTCCATTTCAGTTCCACCTAAAATTACACTTGTTCCATATTGTTTGACCTATTTTTTCATATAATATATATCAATTAACTCCTAGTTAATAAATTATCTTTAAAGCATACTCTCATACTTGTTACAATTCCCTGTAAGAATCAAAAGTGGCCCATAATTGTCTCCTTTCATTAGGCTTAGCATAATCCATCAAAATAACTTCATACATATCAGTTTTATTTTATATGTTGTTTATATCAAACACCTATGGCTTAAAGTGACTTCTTGGTCTATAAATTAACTTCGTTAGGCTTAGCATGATCCATCAAGCGAACTTGAAGACATACATTAGCTAGTAATCTAGTATTGACAATTATATAATAATATTTCTACAGCACATACATTCGGGGTATCAAAAGATCTAACCTTATAAGTCTCAACGATGATGCAAATTGGCTTCTTCATAAAGCTTCCCGATCTTCCAATCACTAAATCACCAAGAGTAAACAACCAATGATTATTAAAGTTTAAAAAACGGAAACGAGTTTCGAGGCGTTTTCCCTTTGCCTCACGAGGCGTAAGCCTCGAGGCGAAGGCGTAAGCCCGAGGAGGAATTAAAAAATAAAATAAATATTATATATCTTACAAAAATAATAATAGTAACCAAATTCATCATCAAATTCATCAAAATAATAAAAAGCACACATAAAAAGAGATAAATTTGAAATTGACACAAAAACATCAAAAAAAATATCAAAAACCCTTGAGGCGCCCTGAGGCGCCGCCTCAGCCCAGCCCCTCTGAGGCGCACATGCAGTATAAACTCCCTAAGGCTCAGAATCATTTTTTGGCCGTTTCGCCTTGAGGCGCGCCTCGAGGCGCATGCCTCAACCGTTTTTTAAAACCATGGATGTCATTTACTAGTTGGATTTGGATTAAAGAAAAGGCTTGAGCTAGTTTTGTATGGATTTTAACTGAAACAATAAGAAGTTTAAGTTTCAGGTGTGATTTTGCAGCCAAACTGGGTAGTTTCATGTGTACATTTAGCATTTTAGCTAAATTAATGAAGCTAAAAATAAATAAATAAATAAATAAATAAATAGGTAATAAAAATAAAATTAAAAAGTATTGTTAGAACTTAGAAACAAAGTATAATGTTAGGTTATGTACCAGGAGACCAAATATCAAAGATGAAAATCTTAATTTAACATAGCACCGTGCACCACAGACCATAAATTAAGGATTTTTTGACATATCAAATGGTATGTGTTCATTCTTTAAAACTTAAAGTAAGCAAACATAAACCTTTTAGATTGTTCCACATTATGCTTGTCTAAAACTAGAAGTCACATTATATCACCAGTAGCTTATGTTTTCATTCTTCATATTCCAAATTAAATCAAGCATGATAAATAAAGGCCAAATCTTTTAACCTAATCAGAAGATCACATAACTGTATTAATATGATGAAAACTATCATCTCTATCCTAAACATGCTATCTTAAGCAGTGATCTCACTAATTTTAATTATCAACAGATAAGGTGGATGAGAATCAGTATCTATAAACACCTAATTATGAAGCAATTTAACAAACAAATAACCATGAATAGTTAGATAAAGTTTAATTGCTAAAGCTGTTTATTAGCGCGTTTCATCGAACACTTGGTAGGCATACGCATAAGATGCGAAATTACCTCGAACACAGATCTTCTAAAACAATTAGATCTAAACACAACACAAAATCAAAAGAAAGACTCTAACTAAGTACAGTAATTGAAATACAGTGATAGATAGGCCTTACTTTAAATTGTTGATGATTACGGCTGACGACCTTCAAAGAAGAATGTAACTGGGAATGAGCAGGTCGCTGAGGAGAAAGTGTTGGAGGTGGGAATTGTATGTCGTTTGAGGGGAACTAGTGTTTTGCAACCTTCAATTTTGGTGGGATTAATTGGGAACGAAATCGAGGCGGGAATGTGTTAAAAAATTTGAACGTATAGCGCCAAATTTAAGATGAGGAATTAAATTTTATTATTAACCTTTTTAAATAATAAGATGTTGAGATATTTTTATGGGTTTATTACTTTTTTTAATGACATTACACGATTACACATAAACATAAAATTCTGTCTCATTAAAACTTCAAATTTATAAACGATGATTTTTTTATGACATATGGTTCATCGGGATACCTATACCGGTATCGAATGCCATATTAAATATTGGTATGGTACCGACACAGGCATTTCAGTACAGTACCCGCTTTCAGTTCCACTTTATTTTTTATTTTTATTTTTTAGCAATCGTACGGGTACCAAATACGTAAAATCAGTATGAGTACTCATACAATACAGGTACCGAATATGTAAAATCGGTACAAGTACTAACATGATACGGTATCAAGTTGGTAAAAACAATAAGAGTACCATAATACGAAAAAAACATATATAAAAAAAAGTTTTAGAGTTCTATATAAAATTTGGTACGAGTACCATTTTTAACCGTACCCGTATTTGTACAAATATCGTAAGTACCAAATAGCAAAATTAATAATACTGGGTACCGATACATGTACCAAATACCTAATACTGAATATGAGTACGGCTTTGCCGATTTTAACAGTTTCAGCACCTTGTGTGGACTGAAACTGTTAAAATCGTCAAACTAATGGATGATAAATGCAATTTTTAAACTATTGGACTGAAGTGTTAAAAATTAGTATAGTATAGTATACGATAGTGTTGTGTTGTGTTGTGTTGTATAGTATAGTATCGTATCAGCAAACTAGTACAGTATAGTATACTATAGTGTTGTGTTGTATAGTATAGTATCGTATTGTGTAGCGTATAGTAAATTGTCATTTTAGTCCCAGAGGTTTGTTCCAAATTCCCAAATTGTCATTTTAGTTCAAATGGTTTTTTTCTCCCATGGGTCCTTGAGTTTTTCATTTTTTGCCATTTTAATCACATCGCCTCTCTCCCCCCCTCTTCTTCTTTTTCTTCTTCTGCCAACCTTCCTCGCCACAACCAACAATTCCACCTCCATTGTCACCCACCATCGCCAGCTCCGCCACACACCACCACCCACCTTCACCCAGCTACGCCATACACCACCACCCACCTCCATTGTCACCCTAACGCTGCCACCACCCTGTCACACCCACATCAACGACGTTTCGGAGAAGTCCACCGCATCTTCCTCCTTTGCCATCATCGCCATCATCTTCTTATATTGTTAGATTTTAATATCCAGATCTATGGAGATGAATATCGTTCGCTGCCACCGCATCCTAGATTTGAAGATTTGTCATATGCAGGCGAACAAACCTTGGTGATTTTGTGACTGTGTGGGTTGTTCAGGTGATTCCGGAACAGTGACGAAAAATGTGGTAGTTAGTGGTGGTTATAAAATGGTGAGTGGTGGTATTTACGGTGGTTATGGACGGTGGTTGTGCGAGGGTTGTGGTGAATGGTGGTGTGGCTGGAGGTGGACAATTGTGTTCTTGAAGAAGGGGACGTGACAGTGGTGGGGAATGGTAGTGGCAGTGGTGGTGGTTGTGCATGGTGGTGGCAGTTGGGGTTGTGGGTAGTGGCAATGGGGGTTGTGGGTGTCGGTGGTGGTTGTTCACGGTGGTGGTAGTGGGGGTTGTGGGTGGTTGATGTGTGTATGTACTTAAAAAAACACATTTATTTGTTTTTTCTAAAAAATAATATATATATATATATATATATATATATATATATATATAAACTTATTATTTATATACTTAAAGAGGAAAAAAGGTTTTGGATGAAAATGACAAGTACCAAACTATTTAACATGAGTTAACTAACATTTTTAACTGAGTTAGTAGGCTGGACCAAAAAATAAAAAATAAAATAAAATAAAATAAAATAAATGAAAAACTTAGGGACCTATAGGATTAAAAAAAACTATTTGGACTAAATTAGCAATTTATGACAAACCTCGGGGACTAAAATGACAATTTACTCTATAGTATAGTGTCAAGTCATGTCGTGTTGTAGAGGAGTACAATACAGTATAGTATAGTACAGTATACTGTAGTATAGGATTGTATCGTATCGTACAACATAGTTTAGTATCGTATAATATATCGTATGGTATGATATGATACGGTGTGGTATGGTATGGTATGGTATGGTGTAGAATGGAATGGAATTAATAAATAAACCAATAAATTAGCCTTTTGTAGGAAATTTGTAGAAATTGGCGTCAATTTATTACAAATTTTCCGACAAATTTAACATTATACTTTTTAAAATTATTTATTTTTCTAAAATTAATAAATAACAAATAAGATAACTTTTTTGTTGGAAAAGTGTAGCAATTGGTGTCAGTTTGCTTCAAGTTTCTAACATATTTAACAATTTATTTTCAAAAATTATTTGTTTTCTTGTGTAAACGGATGAATAACAACTCATTTTGATATGTAGCAATTGGTGTCATTTTGCTAGAAATTTCAAACAAATTTAAAATTTTATTTTTAAAACTTTGTTCTTTTCTAAAATTGATAAATAATAGTTTTTTTTTGTAGGAACTAGTGTCAATTAGCTACAAATTTCCGACTAATTTAACTATTTATATTTAATTTTTTTTTCTAAAAGCGTTTTTGTAGTAAATTTGTAGCAACTGGTGTCAATTTGCTACAAATCTTTTACTAATTTAACATTTTAATTTTTAAGATTATGTTTTTTTTTTTCTAAAATTTGATGAATAATAACCTTATTTGTAGAAAATTTGTAGCAACCGGTGTTAATTTGCTACAAATATCCGACAAATATAACATTTTTATTTTTAGAAATTATGTTATTTTCTAAAATTGACAAATAATAGCTTTTTTGTAGGAAATTTGAGGAACTAGTGTCAGTTTACTACAAATTTTCGACTAATTTAACTATTTATATTTTAAAATTATGTTTTTTTTTTTTCTAAAATTGATGAAGCCTTTTTTGTAGCAAATTTGTAGCAACTGTTGTCAATTTGCTACAAATCTTCGACAAAGTTACATTTTAATTTTTAAGATTATTTTTTTCTAAAATTAATGAATAATAGCCTTTTTTGTAGGAAATTTGTAGCAACTAGTATCACTTTGCTACAAATTTCTGACAAATTTAACATTTTAATTTTTAAAATTATATTTTTTTTTAAAATTGATGAATAACTTTTTTTTTGTAGGAAATCTGTAGCAATTGGTGTCAATTTGCTACAAATTTCCGACAAATTTAATATTTTAATTTTTTAAGTTATTTATTTTGTTGTAGTTACAAATAATATAAAATTATATATTTTTTGCCGGAATTTTGTCGAAAAGGTTTTATAAATTTTGTGACAAAATTGCTACAAATGCTTATTGTGTGGCAATTTTGTTGGAAATTGTGGAAAAGTTTTGGGTTTTTTTTTGTTTTTCTTTTTTGTCAAAAAACTGTAAGAAAATTGTAACAAAATTGAGTTGTGAAAAATTTGTAGGAAACTTTTATAGGAAAAAATGTAGTTTTCTAGTAGTGATTTGCTGCAACCAAAAAGGTGAGATTTGAGCGTTACTAATTTATATGTTGTTGAATACTGGCCACACAAACTATAGATAGTGAACTTGGTACTCAACTTCCGGTAAGAAGGAAGCACAAAGAAGAGGTTGGGCCTGCCTATTTTTCATATCAGCCTACAGGTTATGTAGGCGTTCTACTAGAAGCCCTTCGTCCAAAACCTGGACAATTATCTGATTCCCAACAGCGGGGGGTTTATGAGGTATCATTTTATTTCTGCCATTGCAATATCAGTGCAACCAAAACTCACCCACGATGGGGTGCTCTACACCGTTCAGGCTAACGTTTAGTTTCTGTTTCTGGTTGACTGAAGCCTGAAGTTTTCTCATCTCGTATCAGTGTTGTAGCACACAATATGTATTCTAAAGATATGGAGACTGGCTCACTTAACTCCTTAGGTGTCATTGGTTGCACGGTTTCCTTTTCATTTAACTCATGTTTTATCTTTTTTTTTCTCTTCTTTTTTACAATTTTTTTTCTTTTTAATTTTCAGTGGTTCCCCGGTGCATAGCACGGGGCTCCACACAACTTTGAAGTTGTTCTATCTCCAGTGTCAACTCTTGAACTGCAATCTTCAAGTGTTTCCAAAGTCGGTAAATTAACTAAATAAGGGTTGACTTAAATGAACTAAATTCATTAAAAATTTAAGTCAACAGCGATATGTGACCTGGATGTGGTGGACTATGTCACTATCTATCTCCCCATCCCTTTGTACAAAGGAACCCAAATACTTAAACTTAGTCACCTGCGGAACCACTTGACCCCCAATGGTGTCTGTGTATCCTCGTCATTGCCTACGCCACTAAAGTCACAGTACAAGTACTCGGTCTTAGATCGACTAATCGTTAACCCTTTGCCCTCTAAAGCAACTCGCCACTCTTCTAGCCTCCCATTCAAGCTTAGTTTACTCTCCGCAACTAACACGATATCATCCGCAAAAAGCAAGCACCATGGAACTGTCTCTTGAATTAACTTTGACAACTCATCTAGGACAACCGCAAATAGGAAACACTTGAAGATTGCAGTTTGTATCGCTGTTGACTTAAATTTTTAATGAATTTTGTTAAGTTTGTATCCTCTAATGTTTTTTTTTTGCCACTCTTGGGACTAAATAAGGGTTGTGAAACACATATCAATTATTTTAGTGGGGCAGTTTTCTTTTTTCTTGACTCTCAGTGTAGAGAGAGATCTCTTGTATCGTAGAGCTTTCCAGGGTTGGAGTGTTATAATTGTCTGTTGCTAAAGAGTCTTGTGTCTAGTGTTCATTGTTCATAGGAATATGCATTAGATGGTTTTAACTCCCTATAAAGCTGTTGATTGTTGAATCTTAGTAGCATATTCATATAGTCATATGCATCTCCTTTCAAAGGATATACACATATGGCCTGCATATTTTAAATCCCCAAAAGTAGTTGACTGCTCATTGCAGAATATTGGATTTTGTTTATACCTGAAACTGGTAGCTTTGCTTATTGCTCATACATACATATTTTACATTATATTACTAGTTAGTATTAGTTTTGCCATCTTATTAAAAGAACATGCATTTTCATTCTAATTGAAGTTATATTAGAATAATTTTAGAGCTGCCAATGTTGTTTAAATTGTTGATTATATCCAGAGGGTGAGAAATGTGGGGTGGGGTTGGGTAGGCGATGAAGGAATTGAGAGTGGTAATCCTGAATGCTATTGTATATCTATACTGGTGTGCAATATTACCAATTTACCAAAATCTTTCTGTTGAAGATTACCTTTCAACTTTTTTTGTGTGTACTTGTTAGGTTAGTGCATCTGATGTAATTATCTTGTAGATACAGGTGTTTATTCTTTGCTTTCCTTCTTAACATACAAACAAACTTACCAGTAAAGTCCCACTCATGGCTTTCATTCTATGACCCCTAATTGTTACCGTGTTTTTGTGGAAAGTGCTTCTTTTCTTTAGTCTGTGTATGACTGAAGCGTTCTTATATATCATAAAGTGGTTTCGGTAAGTACCTTTTGATCCCATGTTTCTCATTTCAGAGTCTTAAGCCTGATTTAAGCATCGATTAACCACGTATTAGAATATTGTTAATTTTGGTCTCTCTGTTCGTATGTCACTCCCTCGTGTAGTTTCTATCAAACGGTCCACATATTCTTCGAATGGCATTGAGTCAAGATATGAATGTTGCTCAATAGATGCCACTATTTCCAAATATTTAGGTGGGAAAGAGTTGAGAAGCTTTCTCACCGTGAATTCATTTTCAAGATTTGAAGCAAGATCTCGAACTTTAGCAACTATACCATTGATCTTGCATACAAATTCATCAATGCTTTCACTTTCTTTCATCTTCAGTGCTTCCAACTCACTTCTTAGAGTTTGCAAACGGGCATTTTGCACTCTTGCGTCACCTAGATAACAAATTTTGATCGACTCCCAAATCTCTTTTGCACTCTTATGCTTTGCCACTTGAAGGAGAATATCTTCGGGTAAGGTTTGGAAGATATAAGCTCTTGCCATCAGATTCTTTCTTTCTTCAATCGTATTTCTAGCTACCAGGACCACTACCTCCCATAGGTTGTGGGCTTGCAGGATTGTCTCAATTAAAGTAGCCCATGTTGTGTAGTTAGTACCTGTCAACTTGGGGCATTGAAGAGAGATACCGGACTGCTCACGTGCTGGAACAATGTAGTTTGTTTTTAGTGTATGTTATTCAATATCTGAGAGTCCGCGACTTATTCTACACTCATGCCTATTTGGATCATACCGTTTACCAACATGCAAAAGTGAAGGTAATTGCTAAACTTAATAAGTTGTAACTAAAATTCAAATATTGTAACATGGTAATAAATTTTTTGTAGATAACTTCATAGGTGCTCTTGTAAAGACAGGTAACTATATCTTTGTTTCCTCATTCCTACATGACCCATCCTAGTACTTGAAGAGTCGAAGGTAGTATTTTTTTATACATTTTTAAATAATTGAAGTTAGTTTTAGTTTATGTTATATAATATCATCAGGTCCACACATTATTTTACACTCATAGTGAATTGGATCGCACTGTTCAAACACATAGAAAAGTGAAGGTAATTGGTAAACTAATTAGTTGATGCTCTATTAAAGGCGGGTAACGAAGTCTTGACCCACAGTACCCGCGAGACAAAATGTTGTTGGTGTTCGTTCTTAACACGCTTTAAAAGTGAGTTACATTTTTTTGTTTTCTTACAGAATAGAACAATCATATTTTTTGTACTGTTTTATTTATTTATTTAGGGGAGCTCTTTCTGTCATTACGTAGTTAAATTGGTGTGCAGGAAGGACAATCCGACCCGTTGATGCGAATGAGGTGATTTGTTTTGAAATAAGTAAGCATCCTATATATGGATTTTGGTACATTATAAAATTTGGGTAAATTGGTCATTCTACAGTTTGTGTAACTAACTTAAGCCTTTTTCAGCCTTGCAAGGGAACTTTTCGTTCGGGCCTTCTGGAACCGCTAAAACACTTCTTACAAAGGCACTTGCAATTGAAGCAAGTGCCAATTTTATCAGTATAACGGGTTCTACTCTTACATCTAAGGTACTCAACACATTATGAAACCGGTGGTAGATCATTGTTTTTACGATATTTATAAAGGTTTTGTATATTTCAGTGTTTTACATTGAAGAATCATGACCCATTATATAGGGTTGATTACATAACAAACTATCCTATAAATATGGAAACTAGATAATTATACACAATACAATATATCTGCTAAGAACTTATGCCAAACACATAAAATTATCTAGTAATTATTGTAGAAAAGGGAGTGTTTGTTCTAGTTTCACTTTTGTTGTATATTCTAGATGTATCAGTTTCGATTCATCTGTAGCTAAATGGTCATTTTGGGTTAGATTTTGCCTCTAACCAGTCAAATGGGTAAATCTTAACTTTCTTTTTAATGGCAGCTTGGGATGGATCGAGGCCTAAAGATAGTTAAAGGATATTCATTCTTGGTGCCATAAAACGACTGTTTGATCTTGATGATGCAGTTATGGTCTGATTTCCATGAAGGTAAGATGACGTTAAATAATGCTTTGTATATATTCAGTGGTGGATCTAGAAAATCCTTCTAGAGGCAACGTTTAAAAAAAGGGTAACGAAATCGAAAAAACATCAATTTTTTTCTAAAGTTACACTACCGCTGGAGTGTCAAGAGGTAGTAGGGACTACCACTACATATATCATATGAGAAAATTGCACGTAAAAAGAAACATTCTATCTTTATTAGTGAACACACTTTAAAATCAACGTATAAGGGTCTATTTGATTATAAATTTATGATATAGTTCTTTAACGTATAAGCTAATCGAAAATACATTATTTTTTAAGTGCAATTAGTTATTATATGCTTGATAAATCATTTTGAAATGTGAATTGGTTATGCTTCTATGATTGTTTCATGTTTTAACTACTGGTGGGGCTTGAACAAAAGTACCGTGGGATTGAAAGTCATAGGATCTAATTTTTTTTTTCTGTTGCTATATTTCGGGTTATATGTTTGGGTTGACGATATAGTTTGGGTTGGGTCAAATAATATTAACTCCAAATATTTAATTATTGTATTCATTCAAAAAAAAATATTGTTTAAAAACAAAGACCTAAGATATATATATATGATTATGCGAGAGAAATGGTAAGTAATTGGAAGAAAATTTACAACTCAGCCTGATGACCTTTAAGATTTTTGAATTCATTGATTATGTCTTCCAAATCAAAATTTAGCAATTTTTTATTCTATGTAAATCACCAAGCTATTCGTGAGAAACTCACCTGCCATCTTATTGCGAACGCGATTCTTGAATGTTATCCTTGTTGAAAATCCCCCTCTGTTGTTGTAGTAAAAACTTGGAAGTGTCAAGATTAACCGAACCACTCTATCAACCAAATTAGGATAATCATTAAGAACAAGTGACTCTAATCTGTTTCACTGCTCTCTCATGTTGCTAGCACAATCATAACCTTGCCCACGGATTTTACTAACATCAAACTAATAATGCAAAAGTTGTTTCCACTAACTTGTTTTTTAAGGGTTGCTGATAAAGCATCCCTAACAAATATAAAAAACTATAGCCATTTGCTCTTTTTTCGACTTATCTCTTGACTCATCAACCATGATACAAAAGCTTGAATCCCCCGCTTCACGACGAATATGCTTTCAAACTTTATTTGCAATAATACTAAGAATTTCTTTTTGAATATCTCCGGCTGAATTATAAGAAGCATTCTCTAATATAACCTTTGCAACTTTATCATTCTAAAAAGCTAGAAGTTTTAGCAATTCAAGAATATTACCTCAATTTTTAGAAATTGAAAATTCATCATGTCCTTGTAAAACACAAGCTTGGAATGGCAACCACGAACTACGTCAACAATAGTTTTAAGCTTAAAGGGTTCTTCATTATTTGCTCTTTATTTGGGTTCAAGGCATTATCAATGTGTATTGCTAGGTTCAGTAACCTTTCACAACATAGAGATTCTCTAGCATTTAGTGAAAACTTATTGAACCAAGCAACACACATTGATAATTCCATGCTGAATCCAAATAAAGAGCAAATAATGAAGAACTGCTTAAAAACTATTGTTGATGAAGTTCGTTGGTTGTCAATCCGAGCTTGTGCTTTACAAGGATATGATGAATTTTCTAGTTTTAAAAATTGAGGTAATTTTCTTGAATTGCTAAAGCTTCTAGCTTTTTAGAATGATAAAATTGCAAAGATTATATTAGAGAATGCTCTTTATAATTCAGAGTACACTTCCAGAGATATTCAAAAAGAAATTCTTAGTATTAATGCAAATAAAGTTCGAAAGCATATTCGTAGTGAAGTGGGGGATTCAGGCTTTTGTGTCATGGTTGCTGAGTCACGAGATGAGTCAAAAAATGAGCAAAAGACCATAGTATTGAGATTTGTTGATGCAGAAGGAATGATACAAGAAAGGTTCCTGGATTTGGTTTATGTTAGAGATACTTTATACGCAACCCTAAAAAAAAGTTTGTGAAAACAACTTTTGCATTAGCAGTCAGTTCGATGTTAATAAAATTTGTGGGTAAGGTTATGATGGTGCTAGCAACATTGGAGAGAACAAGGTTTAGACAAGAAAATTGGCGGGGGCCGGGAATTTTAAGCAACATAATTGGTAGGGGTATAGACTCGATACTTATAAAAAAATTGTTATCTCTTGGTTCTTGTTGAGTTTCAATAAAGATTAATGTTGAACAAATTTGTCTTGTTGAGAAGTATTATGCGGAAGATTTTACGGAGCAGGAGAGGACTTGGTTATGATCTCAGATAGAGCTTTTTAATGTGAAAATGACAAAGAATAGACCAAAAACTTTTGTCGAAACTCAAAAATGTGAGAACTACTATTTTGTTGTTAGAGTGGTTCGACTAATTTTGACACTTCCAGTTTCTACTGCAACAACAGAGCGGGGATTTTTAGCAAGGAAAATATTTAAGAATCGTCTTCGCAGTAATGTAAGATGGCAGACTAGTTTCTCGCGGATAGCTTGGTGACTTACATAGAATATAAATTTGCTGATAAGTTTGTTTTAGACGACATAATCGATGAAATTAAAAATCTTAAAGCTCGGCAGACTGAGTTGTAATTCTTTTTCCATGTACTTACCATTTCTCTCGCGTCATCATAATTATTTTAGGTCTTTGTTTGTTAAACAATATATAATTTATATGTGTAAGAACGGTCCTTTGAATGAATAAAGAATAATTAGATATTTGGAGTTATTATTATTTGAACAGACCCGAACATATAACCCGAAACATAACGATAGGAAAAATGTTTTTTGGCTCCCATGACTTTCGCCCTCCACTAAACTTTTATTCAAACTCCGCAACTGATGCTATGTCTATGTAACCTTACGATTTGCCATTTAGTTGTTGAACCTATAAATCGGAAGTGATGGCTTATTTCTCGTAGGGATAAACCGATTTTGTTTTCCTATGTTCATCTATTTCTTAACGTGATTTCTTTTCCTTTTGGACAATTTTATAATTAAATAAGTGTTATACTAATCTCGTTTTTCTACTTATTATCAAATGCTCATACCAACAAGTCATTCCAAAACACCAATGCTATGAATATGATGATGATGAACCAAAGTGTATTTAGCTCAATGGTATCTTGGTGTGTAAAACAATGCCCCTCTCTCAGAGGTCAAGGGTTAAAGTCCAACTCTAGATTGTGGAATAGATTAGATGAGTGTTTGAGTTGTCGTTTATAAAATATATGATGATGAAATGAGTGTTTGATTGTGATTGGTTTTGTCGAAAATCACTTGCATCAGTTAGATCCTATACAGAGTTCATCATAACGGTCCGCACTATTGGCAAGGAATTTCATGGCATAATTTGAAGCGTCTGCGTCAATGAATTTTAGATCAAGTGGTGGAAGACTTGCATTTCTCCTGAGAGATGCACGTTCAACTCCCACTTGGTGTAGAGTGAGGCACATGTGGACAATGATAGAAGACTCAGGGAAACTTGGGTTCGATCCTTGAGCCAAATGGGTTTTACCGGTAATTTTACCGTCGTGCCTATGGACAGGTGGGTTACCGGACTCGGGTTACTCTTGGAGTACTCCGTTTGGTCCAATGAATATTTGAAAGTGCTCGGGATTGATTTTGTTGGTCGTTAAAAAAAATTAAAGCGATTAGCCACGAAAACATATACACTCTACTCGAGAAAAATATGTATTATGCTCCTATTTGTAACTTCAAAACCAACAATAATTTATACATTCTGTTGCTACTTTGGATGGTAAAATAAGTCAATGATGCGCACATCTTATAGATATTGTACCATTGGATGTATTAGTTTGACACATGTCACAAATTTCACCAGCCACTATAGTATTAAAGCAAAGTAATATTAACACTTCCAGACAAATTTGCCGGCTTAATTAAAATCAATGTCACACAAAACGTTAGTATATAAAACGATTGACGTACACGATGCTTTACCTACGATTCTGCAAATTGAAGTTTCTATATGTCCTTTATCACCGGGCCGAATGTTGTTTAACATTTATCACATATAGAGACAAGGCTTCTGTTTCTATATATATCTTGTGCACTATTTACGCGGTTTTGATTACGAAGAAAAGAAACAAAGAAAGAATATTATGGCGGATTGGGCACCGGTTATAATCGGGGTGTTGCTGTTCGTGCTGCTGACTCCCGGTTTGTTGTTTCAGCTTCCAGGCAAGGGGCGAGCGGTTGAGTTTAATAACTTTCAGACTAGTGGGGTTTCGATTTGTGTCCATACAATCATCTTTTTTGGGCTCATTACCATTTTACTCATTGCGGTTGGTATCAGTATCAACATAGGCTAGATGTTAGCTTCACATGGATGATCAGTTGATCAGCGTCTGTTTTGTATTTGAATTTTGAATACCTTACAAGTGTTCTTTTTTCAGATTATGTTATGGTTTCTTGGAATATACATATAGGTCTATAGATGATTGATACTATCTATCTATATTTTGTAAAACTATTCTTGGCAAATAATTCTTTTTATGTGAATCTTATTAGTGGCGAGATTTCCGACTAGGAGGGCGGCAGTCAACAGACCTAAAATTTCTATAAAACCGAGGGGGGGGGGGGTTCGAAAACATACGGAAACTACGTACTATCCACTACTGAGCTAAAAGTTCGGGAGGTCGGCCGCCCCCTCCTGCCCCTTAAAAGCTTCGTCCATGAATCTTATCATGTATTGCTCTATTCTACCAGCCTAATAATTACCAAACATCTATATATCTCCAATGTTATCTGTATAA
The DNA here is from genome assembly GCA_947069175.1 of Scalesia atractyloides. NCBI lineage: Eukaryota > Viridiplantae > Streptophyta > Magnoliopsida > Asterales > Asteraceae > Scalesia > Scalesia atractyloides. The sequence continues at coordinate 80,111,672 of CAMTDV010000010.1, forward strand.
TGGTAAATTTTAGCAAGTGACAAGATGACAAGTTTGAGAGAGTTTTGGGATGAAACTAGAGACTTTGGCAGTTGGCTATCAAAAAAGGGTTGGGTCAGATGGTTTAAGATCAAACTATTCAAGAAGTTGTATGCATAGGAAATACATGAGACCAGTAGAAGGCCAAAAAAACCCGAGCCCGACAAGTATTCTCGAAACACTCGAGACGAGTATAACCAAACCCGTCGGGTATGGGATTGAACATAATTATTTCGTTGGCAATTAACTGATACCTTGTCCGATTATCCGGAACTATATACCCATTTACCTTAAATATGGAACCAAATCATATACCGGGAGTTTTTAATTTTATTTTACATTAACTTTTCTTCAATAATGTTTCATTCTAGTGCTTTATTATATAGAAGATGAACTTTTCTTTTCCAATATATATTATTATGATGCTATTTATATTTCTATTAGAAGATGAACTTTTCTTTTCCATATATATTATTATGATTATGATGCTATTTATATTTCTTTGCTACAACACACGTAATTATCTTTTGAGATTTTATATCATAAAGTCCCTGTAGTTTAGGTATATCAAATAGTTTATTAGGATGATGATTTTACATATGTAATTTATCATGTTTCAACTTAGTGTAGTTGTTAGAAACATAAAATTATTTACAAGAAGGGAAAGAAAAAAAAAACTATCATTAAAAATCAAGACGGGTACTTTTTTTTAAAAAACTAGTGGGTATACCTAACACCCGTGGTTATATCTGATACCCGTGAAGTAATTATCGGCAAATGCCCAATGGGTAATTGGTCAGATATGGGACATAAATATACAAGTGAGTATGGGACTAGAATTACCAATACTCGGCTCATTGGCATCCCTACATACTTGTTTGATATTAAACATACGAAATTGTCCCGTTCGCATGTAAAAAACTTAAAGCTTTGATCTGCATCATAACGGTACAAGACACCCAAAACAAACATTCTAAAGACCATCTCCTATGCTCTCACTCATGGAAGCAATAGGACTGATGTGGAAGAGAGAGAAGCAGACGTGGAGGAAGTGGTGAGTAAAGATGGAGTGAAAAATCCGCCTGGAGGGGTAGGCTAAGAATGAGAGAGAGAGAGAGAGAGGAATGGAGGGGAGGCCGCTCATGAATCTTCAGACGTAAAGGGGAGAGGGGTGCTGTTCGAACCTTTCGATGCAGATGATTTTAAGGATATATGTTCGACATGACACGACACGACACGTCACGGATAAGCACGTTGGTTGTTTTCGCTTGAGTGGCATTGACTTGTGAAACAAAAGGATAAGGTGGAGGATGTGAATTGGACAATAAATGAGTTTGGAATATCTTATCTTAGCCTAGGATAACATTATTCTCATGCTAGAATCGGCCTAACATGGGCACGTCGTTCATCGAAAGATTCTTTTTATACCAACTAAGTATTATAGAGTTTGATACCATGTTTTATTTGAAACATCTTAAAGTGATAAAATAATGATTTTTTTAGCTATAAACGAAATCCTAATACTTTTGAAAACCTCTTCAAAAGTGAAATCCTAATACTTTTGTAAACCTCTTCAAAAGTTAATTTTAAAAACTTAAAGAAGTCATATATACATACATCTATGTTAGAATAATTGGACACATGTATTTTCACTAGACTTAAAAGATAATACGCAAGTAAAAATTGAGGCGTATCCCTGCTCTCGTGTAAGTCATCATTTATTGGTGTAAAATAATTCTAAAACAAAAATAACATAGCTGCTAATTAGGGCTAACAAATTGTGTCTTAGTGGGTTAACAGGTATCTGACGACGCGAACAACACAAGTTCTAAACATAATTACGACTCGTTTAACTACTTTATATCCAATGTCTATATAACATTTGTATTTTTTATGTATCAAGAAAGAAAAATTATGGATCATAACCGTCTAATATAATGCCGGGTTTTACTGCGAAACCCGGTTCTACTGGTAAAAATCATCCGGGTCAATTAATCTTCTTCTTCTGCGGGTCTCTCAGTTAACAATCTTGTCGTTTAAATTTCTCTATGTTGGCTTTGGAAACAATAATTATATTTAGAAAGAGAAAAATCGCATTGTGTACTTTTCAATAAACACGTTTAATCGTGTCTTATACATGTTACCTATTGCCATCCTAGCTGCTATGATGATTAACTTTGTTTTGTATAAAATATTAATGATATATAAACTTTATAAAAAGTTAAAAACGAGTAAAAATGTATATGCCATACCAGTTAACCAGATCCACCGATATTTTTTTACTTTTTTACGTTTCCGCTAACAAACACGTCGAGTCCAGATAATTTACCACCTCCACTAAATATAAAAACGAAAATCCGAATTAATAATGATATCCACTTAATTTAAAAATGAAAATATGAAATTTGGAATATTTATCGTTGTCACATCTACATGAATGGGAAATTTCAACTATCGTCATTCTAATCCATTTAATATAGATATGATCGGTATGTGATCCATATAGAGGGTATGAAGTGATTTTATCTTAGTATCACTATTATATAACATGCTTTTATTATGAATTGCATAAAAATTATTTTAATACTTTTTGTTTGGGTATCTTATTATGAATTGCATAAAAATTATTTTAATTTGGGAATCTAAAAGCCAATCAAGTTTAGAAGATAAGCTATAGAGTTAACCATGTTTAAAAGCAAAAAAAAAGTGTCAAAAGGTTTTAAACACAAGTCATATGTATCATGAGGATTAAGTGTATTTTAAGTTTTCTAAAGTAAACAAATGTCTGTTTTTAGGTAATCATATAGTTAAGATTATGTTAAATCTTTAAGATATCTAACTTATTATAAAATATTTTATAAAGTATGTCTGCTGTTTTGATCTAATTTAAAACCCGACCGACTTCTGTAGTTAGAGATTTCTAAGCATAATTTTTCTTTGTTATGATAATTGAGAAATTACACAATATGTAATAAAAGAAGTTACATAACTAGAAAATATATATATACACACATGTGATAACCCGTTCCTGGCTCGACAACATATGTGGAACCACAAATCTAGTAACACATATATAATCAGACCGATTACATTATGTAACATTAGTTTAAAGATAAAGAAATTGTTTGATTTTATAGTGTATTTTTTAAAAAGAAATAATAGTGCATTTCTTAACACTTCTTTTTATTTAAATTTAACAGAAAAGTTAACCTGTATTCACTCCAAGGAACATGCATGTTTTGTTTGGGTTAATAGAAAAATTAACCTATGTCCACTCCAAGGAACATGCATGTTTTGTTTGGGTAAATAGTGTGTGAACTACTAGTGTAGTTTTTATGTGGGTGAGGAATAAACATGTAATATAATTAACTCTTTAAGATAATCATTAGAGTATATCTCTAGTGAGGCATAAACACCTTATCCGAATATTGTTTACTTGATTGAGAAACAATCAAAATCATATGATCACTCATTTTTTGGGTTGATATTAAACATACAAAAACAATATGTGGTTGATAAGACAGATTATTTTAAACATAAAATATGAACTTAGAAATGTATCTAGTTCATTTAAAATCTAATATACATGGCTTAATTTTTGTATTTTTAACTTTGATTTTACTCATTATTGGGTCAATTTCAGGTTCATATAATGCATCTTTCATGTAACAAGCCTGGAAATAAATCTTTACACTGATAACTAAACAATGGAAACATATTTTAAGAATTCAGATAAAAATAAAATTTAAAAACTAATAAGATTTTTTAACACTTTTAAAAGATATATATATTTTTTTATATTGAACTTACATTCCTTCTTCCAATTGTAATCAACTGAGAATCTTGATATGTTAGACAAAGCTAGAATTCATGGTTTTCTATACCAATATATCAAACACAATTAAATATCATGCTCTCAAGTAGAAGCATGTTGCAACATAATAGTTTAATTGTTAACTTTAATTAACTAATACAATTGATAGCAAAAATCAATAGCACAATCAATATAACACACAATCAATAAACAATATTCAATATAAAAGGATTGTCGGCCTTTACTAATGACTTGTTTGTTACGTCTCTTTGCTTTCATCCAGCATTAGTAGCGACTTGTTGGTTAAGTATCACTCATACTATATCAACATGGACACATGGTCCTTTTAAGATTTATACAAAGTCGCTTTCATATCGCTACATTGGAGCTATCGCCGCTACATAATCATAAATAAGGGCAAAAATAATGCACGAGACTTCCGCATGCGTGAGGTTGGGAGGTTTTGAATCGTAGCCTTGCATTTCTGCAAGAGGTTGTATGTAACGAATAGCTTAGCTTTTTAGTAAGAACTAAGCTTTGTTGGATAAACATATTTAACGGTATTGGTGTCTAGTAAAAAAAAAAACAAATTGCAAAAAAGAAATTGTGATAGAGCCAAACCAAACTGTCTAGTAAAAACTGAGCTTTCATATTTTTCTTATTTATTTTTTTAATGTCATAAAGGCTGATATTTTGTTAAGCAAACACTTTCTGTTACATTTTCAAAACGATTAAAAATGTAATAGAACTGTAATAAATTATTCAAAAGTTTTATTCTCCGGTTTTGGATAAACTGAGTTTTATTACCTCATAATAGTGTCTAGTAAAACTTTTAAAGGCGCCATAATTTGAACACCTACACGGATCATCCGTGCAGTTTACTCTAAATCTTAAAGATAGGATAAATTCGTACGAAGTAGATGTTAACAAGTCATTGATAAGCCGGATGGTTAAAATGGACATTTTGAAAGATAGTTTATGGGTCGGTTAGTGCTGTTAAAATTTATTTTTGCGATTTTAGGTGAAGTGGCTTATGACGTCTCTACGTGCACTATTTGCTTTCAAAGATGGTTCATGAGCATGTTAGGCAAGATCAATCCAATGACCCTTCTGGTAAGTTTCCACCCAAGTAACCACTTTAAACTCGTTATAAACAAAACAAACAATTTTAATTGATAGCATTAATTAATATTAATGTCTATTTATATTTATAACTTAATTAACATAACAATTTATATTTTTACATAGTCGTATTAAAATGTAACACATATCAATCTTTCTTTTACCAACATTATTATATATCACTCCAATATATTCAAATTATATTATATTACGTTAAATAATAACAATTCAAAGGTTACATGCTATTAGAAATATAAATATATTGTATTTTATTTGCAACCAAACTAATATCAATAGAATCAAAGTGGTTGTAATATAGGAGTATAAGAGTATTCACATTTGAGTATTTTATTCTTATCTTTATCATAAAGTTATAATGAAAACAAAAATAAAAAATAAAAGAAAAATTGTTCACTTTTATTTCTACATCATATTCCTTATATTTATTTCTCTCCCATAAAATTTAAAGAAAAGCTACATTCAATCAATATATTTACCACTCACTATTTTTCCTTTATACCTTTTTATTGAGTGAAAGAGAGAGAAACAATAGTAAAAGTTGATAAAAAAAAACTTAACTTAATTGAATATAGATAGATATAATTTATAGGGAATCGGATATAGGAGGTTTTTAAAAATATTTAAATTGATAAAATAAATATGTTTGTTTAATTTATTAAACACCAACATTAATTTATTAATCGTAAAATTACCATCCTCTTTTTATTCTTTTTCTAACGGTAAATTTGGATCACTGATAGAACAGTGGAGTATAATCGATCGGTCATCAGGGTAATCACTCGATCATATCCATCTTCGCTAGGCTATAATCCTATACACGAATTCAAGAGGAAACCTAATAATAAGAGAAAAACTCCATTGTTAGAATCGAATCCAGAAACTAATGGTCTTTAAGCTTTTCTTGTTTACATTTTCACTTTTTTCATTTAGTTGGAGATATAGAAACTTTATCTTTATGTTTTAACTTTTGTAAAATACAAATATCTGAAATAAGATGAAAATATCAATAGAATCAAAGTGGTTGTAATATAGGAGTATAAGAGTATTCACATTTGAGTATTTTATTCTTATCTTTATCATAAAGTTATAATGAAAACAAAAATAAGAAATAAACTTTTGTTCACTTTTATTTCTACATCATATTCCTTATATTTATTTCTCTTCCATAAAATTTAAAGGAAAGCTACAATCAATCAATATATTTACCACTCACTATTTTTCCTTTATACCTTTTTATTGAGTGAAAGAGAGAGAAACAATAGTAAATTGATTAAAAAAACTTAACTTAATTGAATATAGATAGATATAATTTATAGGAAATTGGATATAGGAGGTTTTTTTTAAAATATTTAAATTGATAAAATAGTCATGTTTTTTTTTATTTATTAATCACCAACATTGATTTATTAATCATAAATTATCATCCTCTTTTTGATTCTTTTTTTAACGGTAAATTTGGATCACTGATAGAACACTGGAGTATCATCGATCGGTCACCAGGGTACTCACCTGATCATATCCATCTTCGCTAGGCTATAATCCTATACACCAATTCAAGAGAAAACCTAATAATAAGAGAAAAACTCCATTGTTAGAATCGAATCCAGAAACTAATGGTCTTTAAGCTTTTCTTGTTTACATTTTCACTTTTCTCATTTACTTCGAGATATAGAAACTTTATCTTTATGTTTTATTTTTGTAAAATACAAATATCTGAAATAAGATGAAGATTTTGTACTAAATGTAATTACAAGACATGATGAAACAAGTTATACGTTAGGTAAAGATAATCTTTCTCATGTACAATGCTGAAGACCAAAAGAGTTAAATGCTTGGTTGGTCCCTGTGGTTTGTCATTTTTGCAGACTTGGTTCTAGTAGTTCATTAATTACAAAGTTGGTCCTGGTAGTTGTAATTTTTACACACGTGTGGTCCTTATCACTAACTCATGTTAAGTTTCTCAGTTAAGTCTATGTAAAATTATCACACTGTCCTTACTATTAAAAAACAAAAATAAATAGATAAACCCCATTCTTCACCCTGATCTCACCCTCTCTCTCACACTTTCCTTTTCTCTCTCTAAAACCACAACAACCACCATCTTCTTCTTCTTCCTCCTCTCTCTCAAACCCACCACCACCACCATTGTAACATTCGTCAAAAACGGGTTTTACCAAACCCGCTCCGTTTATTAACCGAACAATCAGTTAAAATTTTCGTTGCGAATTAAATGCCCAAAATAATTTTAAAGGATACATAATCAATTATTATATTGGAATATATAAGTTGTTGTTAAAAATCGCAAAATAAAAATGTTTTGGTTCTGCCGGGTTTCGAACCCGGGTCTGTACCGGTTCAACAACAACTTAACACCCAACATTTAAACCGCTGCGCCACTTGTGAGTTTTGTTAGTTATTAGAATCATTTAATTCATATCATGCATTTCCGAATTCAAAACCGGCGCCCAAATCCGCAGACGCCGGAAAAGCCGACGTTTTCGCCAATGTGCGACAATTACTCTTGACTTAACGTTTATATTAACGACGACATCGGTTATAACCGATGTCTAGCATTATTTCCGGGTCGTAACAGCAGTAGCGGCAAGGAAGTCAAGGGCATAAGCAGCCTATAAATACAGGGCTAGTTTTCTCAATCCAGCCAGTCTAATCTCTCGAACACTCTCTTAATCTCTCGCTAAAACACTCGAATTCAGTCGTTGCAAGTCGCCGGAATTTTTCTGCACATCGCCGGAAAACCGAGTTCTTCACTGTTAAGCCTTACTAAACCCTCTGAACTTATACCGAAGTCACCCACATCCTTTGTAAGCTGTCTGAAGACTCTCTGCTGTAAGACACACGTCGCCGGAGGTGTTTGCTGTCGCCGGAGTTACGCCGGAGAAACAGAGGAATCCAGTCGGTATACCTCTCGCCTAATTTCTTCATTCTTTTTATTTAATCTCACTTGTATTTAACCCTCAGTCACTAAAGAACATGTTTTAATCATCGAACCAGTCGGATTTCCGATTTCTGGTTATAACTCAACGAAGAAGATGAAGTTCGGTATTATACAAGTATAATTAAAATCAACTTATTAATCGGGTTAGACACACAGTCCAGCGGTGGACTGTGTGCACATTAAACGCAGAGGTCTCGAGTTCGAATCCTGTTCCACACACGCTGCTTTAATAAAAATAATTTTTTTGTTAAACTGAACCGGAGTCACACAGGTGTATGTTAAGTATATTAATAACCGGAATAATAACCAAGTTAGACACACAGTCCAGCGGTGGACTGTGTGTATGTTTAATCACAGGACACGAGTTCGAGTCCGGTCTACTGCATCGATTCGGACCATTATTCAAACTTTTTAAATACGGCATAAATGAAAATACTTAATTTGTATTTAAGTAAAATAAAAATCAGATTAGTTAACATGTCAAACACACAGTCCAGCGGTGGACTGTGTGTTACGCAAGCCACAGGTCCCGGGTTCGAGACCTGTGGAGCGCACCGGTTCTCTGAATTAAAATCGTTTTTAAAATAAAGGATTTTCTGTTTAAATCTAATTAATATATATATATGTAATTAAAAACAGAAATATGATGGGTTAGACACGTAGCTCAGTTGGTAGAGCTGCGTGCACGCGTACGGGAGGTCTCGGGTTCGAGTCCTGCCCGGCGCAGAATTACACACAAGCGAACCGGTCAACGGTCAATTCAACGGTCAAAGTCAACTGTAGCAAAAAAATCAAAATTTTTTATTATTTTTATTTAATTATTTTATTTAAAAATCAATTAAAAATACTTAAAAATAACATTTTTAAGATTAGAAAATAGCCTTAAACTCACAAAAATGCACCCAACAAATCCTACTAAAATGGATTAATAAAATCCGTTTACTTACCGAACCATAATGCTATTTATCTAGGTTAATTTCACTCGTGGTTAAAACCACTTCGCGTGCACTCAACATCATCAACCGAACGCACCCAATGTGAGTGAATTCTTACAAATTCCCCTTTTTATTCATGTTTTGGGGTGTATCATGTGTCGCTTAAATTAATTCGCTTATTCAAACTCGTGCTATACCATTATATGATCTAAACTTAGAATGTAAATATTGTTTGTTGTGATGTATTACATATTGTCAAGTTGTATGCAAATTATTTATTAGGCTCATCAGTTCCTCGTGGGAGACGAGTTGAACAACGCGTGCCTTAAAACTCATTCATTAGGCCCATCAGTTCGTAGAACAACGCGTGCCTCAAAACTTATTCATTAGGCCCATCAGTTCGTAGAACAACGCGTGCCTCAAAACTCATTCATTAGGCCCATCAGTTCCTCGTGGGAGACGAGTCGAACATCGCGTGCCTCAAAACAATCATGTGATGTATGTGTGTGCAATATCCAAAATTATGTGTGGTGTGAATAAATTTACATCTACATTTACTCATATGGGGTTATGCACTTTATTTATAATCAATTGGATAAACTTGTTCAAATGTTTTCCATAGGATTCACTCGCCAACTTTTTGTTGATCCAAAAACCCTTTTACACATGATACAGGTGAACAGGATGAAGCAAGGAAAACATAGGAAATGCCTTAGAAGAAAACAAAGAAGCTTAGATTGATGTTAGGTCATGATGTATTTATGATTGTAAATTTCCCATTAAATTGTATTAATGAATATGAAACGTTATAATAAATGTCATGAGCTTTGATGATAACCCAATCATGCCCCGGTCACCTTTTCCGCTGCGGGTCGGGGTGTGACAGATTGGTATCAGAGCCATGACTATAGGGATATAGGATAGGTTATTAGACCCTTAGAGCCTATACTATAGTTTGCCTAAATTTTAATTGTCTAGGTGGTTACATACAAACTTATGATATTTATTGTTTCATATTTGTTCATACTTACAGTCAAACATACATACTTATATACATATTCATTATACATATATCAATGTTCATATATTCAATTCATTTTCATACTCTCATTATTCAAAGATTTTGTTGCAATTTTCAAATCTCATCAAAGTAAGTTCTGCGACGGGCATGTAGTAACCGGAAGGGTACAAGTACCGGTATTCGGAACGTCCTGTCTAGGTTGGCATTCGTATAAATCCAAAATAACGGACCAGTTTGCCTACCTGGGGACTAACGATGAGAGTACGACGGACCTATTAGGCCAAAGCATGCCACACCAAACGTCGTTCGAACTAACAGAGATGTCACCGTGTCCATACCTGGGCACATTTCGAATATCATACGTTACATATTTCTCGATTTTCTCCGGGCTTTAGTGTACGTAACCAGGCTAACACATGCGAACCATATGAAAAACCCGGTAATCATGGGGGCCCACGTGATTACGAAGGTGAAGTATGGCGGCATGCAAGGCCCAATTACGAGCAAAGCCCAAGACATCCTATGGATGTAGTAGATTTATTTTTCTATATTTATTTTATAAATGTTCATTCCCAAACACGACCCACGATCCCAAAAGCATCCAACTCATACTTTTGATATGTATTCCTTGTAGATGTCTTCTAGCCTCGCTCGTAGGAAAATGAGAGCAGGAAAATCCCGTGAGCACATGGCTGCCCAAATCGCTCAGCAAATGGCGACCGTAATACCCAACATCGTAGTTCAAGTTCAGCAAGCCCTTACCGCTAATTCCGTCAACCCAACCCACCAAGAAGATCAAAACACTATCAATCCTTCAGTCACTAAATGCACCTACAAACATTTCAAATCCTGCGATCCTCCAAAATACGAAGGTACTGAATGTAACATCCGACAAAAACGGATTTACCAAACCCGCTCCGTTTATCAACCGAACAGTCAGTCAAAAATTTCGTTGCGAATTAAATGCCCAAAATAATTTTAAGCGATACATAATCAATTATTATACGGGAATATATAATTAGTTTTTGAAAAACTGTTAAAAAACGCAAAATAAAAATACATAGGTTCTGCCGGGTTTCGAACCCGGGTCTGTACCGGTTCAACAACAAGCCTTATCGCACATCACACAAACCACTGCGCCACTTGTATTGTTTGATAAATATTGGAATCATTTAAATTATAAAGTGACGTTACAAATTCAAAACCGGCGCCCAATAGTTCAGTCGTCGGAAATCCCGGAAATCTCGTGAGTCTTAACGACAACTTACGTTATAACGTAAACCATTAACAAGACATCGGTTATAACCGACGTCTGAGTCCGCGACCAAAGTTATAACCGCCGGAGTTTTTATAATTTACGAATACAGTCGGAAATCAGACCAGGTACATCGATGATTTGCCCTATAAATTCACCCACAACCCACTGCAAACCTTTTCGCTCAAAACCACACCTTTTCTCGTCGTAATTCCACTCGCCGGAATTTTTCTGTTTGTCGCCGGATAACCGGGTTCCCCATTGCCGAGCCTTATTGAACCTCCTAAGCTTATACCGAAGTCACCCACACCTTTTGTAAACTTTCTGAAGGCTCGCTGCTGCAAGACACACGTCGCCGGAGGTGATTTCTGTCGCCGGAGTTCTGCCGGAAAACAGAGGAAAGCGAGGCGGTATACCTCATGCTTATTTTTCCTTCTTTTTTCTTATATCTCATCTATAATTAACCTAAACGTTAAAGGAACCTGAATTAATCATTGAACCAGTCCGTCGTCTTTTCTGGTTATACCTTGATGAAGAAGACGATGTATTCGGTATCTTATAAGTATAATTAAAATCAACTTATTACTCGGGTTAGACACACAGTCCAGTGGTGGACTGTGTGCACATTAAACATACAAACGTCACGAGTTCGAATCCCGTTTCACACACGCCGCTTTAATAAAATGCCTTTTTGTTTTGTTAACCGAACCGGAGTTGCCACAGGTATATGTTAAATATATTAATAATCGGAATAATAACAAAGTTAGACACACAGTCCAGCGGTGGACTGTGTGTATGTTTAATCAAAGTGCACGAGTTCGAGTCTGTTTTCTGTAACGACCCGGTCAATTGTTTACCTTTTTAAAATAAGTCAGAAATGAAAACAAATAGTTTGTATTTAAGTATAATAAAAGTTGGATTATATAACATGTTAAACACACAGTCCAACGGTGGACTGTGTGTTAGTTCAAGCCACAGGTCCCGGGTTCGAAACCTGTGGAGCGCACCGTTTCGTTGATTAAACTGTTTTTAAAATAAAATGATTTTCGGTTTAAACTAATTAATATATATATATATAATTAAAAACAGATATATAACGGGTTAGACACGTAGCTCAGTTGGTAGAGCTGCATGCATGCGTACGAGAGGTCTCGGGTTCGAGCCTCGCTCAGCGCACTTGTATACATGAATCGAACCGGTCAACGGTCAGGTCAACGGTCAGAAAAAAAATCAAAATTTTTTATTATTTTTATTTAATTATTTTAATTAAAAATCAATTAAAAATACTTAAAAATAACATTTTTAAGGTTTGAAAATAGCCTTAAACTCACAAAAATACACCCAACAATCCTACTAAAATAGATTAATAAAATCCGTTTACTTACCAAACCATAATGCGATTTATCTAGGTTAATCTCACTCGTGGTTAAAACCACTTCGCGTGCATTCAACATCATCAACCGAACGCACCCACTGTGAGTGAATCTTACAACTTCCCCTTTTAAATTACACGTTTTGGGGTGTGTCATGTGTTATGAAAATAATTAATTTATTTATTTAAACTTGTGCCATACCACATCATGACCTAAACTTAGATTGTTTATATTGTTGTGATTACTTATTTCCTTTTGTCAAATTATATGAAACTCAATCATTAGGCCCCTCAGTTCCTCGTGAGAGACGAGTTGAGCATCGCGTGCCTCTAAATGTTCCATTTTTGTTCATGTGTGTATCATTGAGTTTATATTATTTGTAGTTGTGTCATTTATATTATCATGTTTATGCAATTCATTCATTAGGCCCCTCAGTTCCTCTTGAGAGACGAGTTGAGCATCGCGTGCCTCTAATTGTTCCATTATTGTTCATGTGTGTTTCATTTAATATCTTATGATTGTTGATTAAGTTTACATCTATTTTTACTCATGTTTGGTTGTGCACATATTTCATAATCAATTTAAATAAATTTGTTCAAATGTTTTCCATAGGATTCACTCGCCAACATTATGTTGATCCAAAAACCCTTTTACACATGATACAGGTGAACAGGTTGAAGCAAGGAAAACATAGGATATGTCTTAGAAGAGAACAAAGAAGTTTAGATTGTTAGTTAGAACATGTTGTAACATTTATTGTAAATTTCCATTTAATTTGTATTAATGAATATGAAACGCATAATAAATGTCATGAGCTTTGATGATAACCCAATCATGCCCCGAATCACCTTTTCCGCTGCGGGTCGGGGTGTGACAGATTGGTATCAGAGCCATGACTATAGGGATATAGGATAGGTTATTAGACCCTTAGAGCCTATACTATAGTCTGCCTAAATTTTAATTGATTAGGTGGTTACATACAAACTTGTGATATTTATTTGTTTCATATTTGTTTACATTTACAGTCAAACATACATGCTTATATACATATTCATTATACATATATACATATTCATTATACATATATCGATGTTCATGTATTCAATTTATTTTCATACTCTCATTATCCAAAGATTTTGTGCAATTTTCAAATCTCATCAAAGTAAGTTCTGCGACGGGCATGTAGTAACTGGAAGGGTACAAGTACCGGTAGTCGGAACGTCCTGTCTAGGCTGGCATTCGTATAAATCCAATATAACGGACCAGTTTGCCTACCTGGGGACCAACGATGAGAGTACGAAGGACCTATTAGGCCAAAGCATGCCACACCAAACGTCGTTCGAACTAACCCTACTTTGAGGTGTCACCGTGTCTACACCTGGACACATTCCGAATATCACACGTTGTATACATATTTCTCGATTTTCTCCGGGTTTTTGTGTACGCAACCTGGCAAACCCGTGCGAACCATATGAAAAACCGGTATTCATGGGGGCCCACATGATTACACAGGTAAAGTATGGCGGCATGTAGGGCCTAACAGCGAGCAAAACCCAAGACATCCTATGGATGTAGTAGATTTATTTATCTATAATTATTTTATGAATGTTCATTCCTGAATGCGACCCATGATCTCAAAAGCATCCAACTCATACTCTTGTCATGTATTCCTTGTAGATGTCTTCTAACCTCGCCCATAGGAAGACGAGAGCAAGTAAAGCCCGCGAACGCATGACTGCCTCAATCGCTCAACAAATGGCTGCCGTAATACCCAACATTGTAATTCAAGTTCAACAAGCACTCACCGCAAATCCTGTCAATCAAGCAAACCAAAACATTATCAACTCTCCCCAAATACCACTAAATGCACCTACAAGCACTTCAAATCATGCGACCCTCCGAAATACAAAGGGACAGAAGGCGTCACCGCACTCCTCCATTGGTTTGAAGAGATGGAGAACACTTTTCTAAATTGCGATTGCCCTGACGATCGCAAAGTGCGATATGCTACCGGTCGACTATATGGGATAGCACTTACTTGGTGGAATACAGAGAAGGCCAAACGAGGCGTCGACGATGCTATGACCTTAACTTGGAATGAATTGAAGGAAATCATGACCAGACGATTTTGCCCAAGGAGCGAAATCAAGAAGTTAGAAGATGAATTTTACTCATTGAAGCAAATGGAAGGAGACCACATCACCTACAACAAAAGGTTCCTCGAGTTACATCAAATGGTTCCCAACATGTTTACTCCCCTCTACCGTTTGATCGAGCACTACATTCGTGGTCTTCCGTCAAAGATTCAAGACCCTGTAATAAGTACCAAGCCTGCAACTTTGGAAGCAGCAATGGAGCTAGCAACAGAGCTCACCGAGAACCGAATCCGAAACAAAGACTTCAAGGAGGAGAAGAAGAAGGATAAAGAAACGACTGAAACCTCCGACTCCACCCAAACCGAATCCCCTTCTCAACCCAATCCTAAGAGAAGAAGAGGCGGGCAACTTTTCGCTGCTACTCAACGAAATCAACCAGTTTTACACGCTATACCCATCCGAGCTATCCCAATCACCCAAGTGGCACCCGACTCAGCTTACCCAAATAAGAAACCATATCTTGGACCTCACCCTCGATGCAACAACTGTTTTTATCATCATCCCCTTACCTTACCTTGTCGGCTATGTACAACTTGTGGACGCTATGGTCATTTGAGCAATGTTTGTCGCACCTTTCAAGACCAAACCTTTTCCCCTACTCAAACCATAAACCAAACCTATCAACAACCCCAATACCCCATGTTCCCATATGCTCGAGCTTGTTTCAATTGTGGCGACCCTACCCACTTTAGAAACACATGCCCTCAATTGGTTAACGTCATCAACACTCAAGCCCAATCAAACCCAGTTAACCAAGTAAACCAAGAAAACCCAAACACTAGGCCACCAGCAAGAGGAAGAGTCTTCAATATCAACGCCAATCCTGTCGAAGATAATGACGGCCCAAGCGAAGATACTCAACTAGTCCTCTTCGCCGAAGATCCAGATTCAACTCCTATCGTTTAGTTTTATGTTTTTCCATGTGTAGACTGTTAGAGTAATTATTGTATATTATATATTATATATTGTTTTCAGTATATGCTTTTGCCGAGGCCGCAGCTCCCCATCCATCGAGGTTGAGCTTGATCCCCATTTTATTATGCGGTTGATCTTGGCGTGCCCGCACGATCGGCTCCGTTTGATTGAGCCTTGATCGGTTATTTCATTTTACATTTCAATACATGCAATACGCTCGGCTCCGTTTGATTGAGCCTTGAGCACACAGTTCAATTTACATTTCCAGTTCATGCAATACGTTCGGCTCCGTTTGATTGAGCCTTGAGCGCACATACATTTTCATTATCAGTATCTTGTGGTTGTGGTGTTTGTAGTAGAGTCGCATAGAACTAATCATAACTTGCGGATAAAGTCAAATGATCGGAGGCATTATCAGGCGGTTATGAGAGGTTCCATGCATAGGCTGTTGTGTGATTGTTGCTTAGATTAAGTTGTTCATTTTCAGTACATTCAATACGTTCGGCTCCGTTTGATTGAGCCTTGAGCGCACAGACAATTTCATTATCAGTATCTTGTGGTTGTTGTGTTTGTTGTAGAGTCGCATAGAACTAATCATAACTTACGGATAAAGTCAATGAGAATTTGACAAGAATACGGTGGATACGCCGCTGGTACTTCCTATATATAAGTATTCTTGTCAAATGATCGGAGGCATTATCAGGCGGTTATGAGAGGTTCCATGCATAGGCTGTTTGTGTGATTAAGTTATTCATTTTCAGTACATGCAATACGCTCGGCTCCGTTTGATTGAGCCTTGAGCACACAGACAATTTCAATTTCAGTACATTCAATACGTTCGGCTCCGTTTGATTGAGCCTTGAGCGCACAGATATTTCATTTTCAGTACATGCAATACGATCGGCTCCGTTTGATTGAGCCTTGATCGCATAGATATATTTCATTTCAGTAATTTATGTTTGTTGTATTGGTTGTAGAGTTATAGGACTAATCATAATTCACTGATAAAACCAATGAAAATTTGACAAGAATATGGTGGATACGCCGCTGGTACTTCCTATATATAAGTATTCTTGTCAAAGGATCAGAGGCATTATCGGACGGTTATGAGAAGTTCTATGTAGGATTTAATAGTTTCTTGGTAACTAATCATAACTTGTGGATAAAACTAATGAAAATTTGGCAAGAATATGGTGGATACGCCGCTGGTACTTCCTATATGTAAGTATTCTTGCCAAAAGATCAGAGGCGTTATCAGGCGGTTATGAGAAGTTCCATGTAGGATTTAGTATTGCCTTGGTTGAAATTTGTGTTACATTTATATCATCATGCTATTTGAAGAGATTTGATTGTGTTCCATTTCTACATAAACTAACCTCTCCATCATAACAAACGAG
The DNA here is from genome assembly GCA_947069175.1 of Scalesia atractyloides. Taxonomy (NCBI): domain Eukaryota; kingdom Viridiplantae; phylum Streptophyta; class Magnoliopsida; order Asterales; family Asteraceae; genus Scalesia; species Scalesia atractyloides. The sequence goes on from CAMTDV010000010.1 coordinate 80,128,655, forward strand.
AGAGGAACTTCCACCATTCAAACATATATGCTATCAGAATGTGGATTCAAATATTTGCTGTTGTGTTTATTCATGTTCGAACATCAGCTGTTGTGTTTTTATTTATGTTCCATGTAGGTTGTAGTGTTAGAAGTGTTGCCTTAGGATATAACCATACTTTCCCAAACGTATCTAAACTCTTATGCATGATATCATTTTTAGCAAATCATTTCTGCTTATCTATACTTATACAGTAGGCAACAAAAAGCGATTCCTGAATAAGGTACTTAACCCTTACAAGGAACGTTACCGCCTCGAACAAAAACTTAAACCCTTATTTTTCTAAGCATACAACTGTCAAACTAAACATCATCATTCTTTTAGTCAAAATATATCATTATTTAAATTTCGGGACGAAATTTCTAAAAAGCAGGGGATACTGTAACATCCGTCAAAAACGGATTTACCAAACCCGCTCCGTTTATCAACCGAACAGTCAGTCAAAAATTTCGTTGCGAATTAAATGCCCAAAATAATTTTAAGCGATACATAATCAATTATTATACGGGAATATATAATTAGTTTTTGAAAAACTGTTAAAAAACGCAAAATAAAAATACATAGGTTCTGCCGGGTTTCGAACCCAGGTCTGTACCGGTTCAACAACAAGCCTTATCGCACATCACACAAACCACTGCGCCACTTGTATTGTTTGATAAATATTGGAATCATTTAAATTATAAAGTGACGTTACAAATTCAAAACCGGCGCCCAATAGTTCAGTCGTCGGAAATCCCGGAAATCTCGCGAGTCTTAACGACAACCTACGTTATAACGTAAACCATTAACAAGACATCGGTTATAACCGACGTCTTAGTCCGCGACCAAAGTTATAACCGCCGGAGTTTTTATAATTTACGAATACAGTCGGAAATCAGACCAGGTTCTTCGACGATTTGCCCTATAAATTCACCCACAACCCACTGCAAACCTTTTCGCTCAAAACCACACCTTTTCTCGGCGTAATTCCACTCGCCGGAATTTTTCTGTTTGTCGCCGGATAACCGGGTTCCCCATTGCCGAGCCTTATTGAACCTCCTAAGCTTATACCGAAGTCACCCACACCTTTTGTAAACTTTCTGAAGGCTCGCTGCTGCAAGACACACGTCGCCGGAGGTGATTTCTGTCGCCGGAGTTCTGCCGGAAAACAGAGGAAAGCGAGTCGGTATACCTCACGCTTATTTTTCCTTCTTTTTTCTTATATCTCATCTATAATTAACCTAAAACGTTAAAGGAACCTGAATTAATCATTGAACCAGTCCGTCGTCTTTTCTTGTTATACCTTGATGAAGAAGACGATGTATTCGGTATCTTATAAGTATAATTAAAATCAACTTATTACTCGGGTTAGACACACAGTCCAGTGGTGGACTGTGTGCACATTAAACATACAAACGTCACGAGTTCGAATCCCGTTTCACACACGCTGCTTTAATAAAATGCCTTTTTGTTTTGTTAACCGAACCGGAGTCGCCACAGGTATATATTAAATATATTAATAATCGGAATAATAACAAAGTTAGACACACAGTCCAGCGGTGGACTGTGTGTATGTTTAATCAAAGTGCACGAGTTCGAGTCTGTTTTCTGTAACGACCCGGTCAATTGTTTACCTTTTTAAAATAAGTCAGAAATGAAAACAAATAGTTTGTATTTAAGTATAATAAAAGTTGGATTATATAACATGTTAAACACACAGTCCAGCGGTGGACTGTGTGTTAGTTCAAGCCACAGGTCCCGGGTTCGAGACCTGTGGAGCGCACCGTTTCGTTGATTAAACTGTTTTTAAAATAAAATGATTTTCGGTTTAAACTAATTAATATATATAATTAAAAACGGATATATAACGGGTTAGACACGTAGCTCAGTTGGTAGAGCTGCGTGCACGCGTACGAGAGGTCTCGGGTTCGAGCCTCGCTCAGCGCACTTGTATACATGAATCGAACCGGTCAACGGTCAGGTCAACGGTCAGTCAACGGTCAGAAAAAAATCAATTTTTTTTATTATTTTTATTTAATTATTTTAATTAAAAATAACATTTTTAAGGTTTGAAAATAGCCTTAAACTCACAAAAATACACCCAACAATCCTACTAAAATAGATTAATAAAATCCGTTTACTTACCAAACCATAATGCGATTTATCTAGGTTAATCTCACTCGTGGTTAAAACCACTTCGCGTGCATTCAACATCATCAACCGAACGCACCCACTGTGAGTGAATCTTACAACTTCCCCTTTTAAATTACACGTTTTGGGGTGTGTCATGTGTTATGAAAATAATTAATTTATTTATTTAAACTTGTGCCATACCACATCATGACCTAAACTTAGATTGTTTATATTGTTGTGATTACTTATTTCCTTTTGTCAAATTATATGAAACTCAATCATTAGGCCCCTCAGTTCCTCGTGAGAGACGAGTTGAGCATCGCGTGCCTCTAAATGTTCCATTTTTGTTCATGTGTGTATCATTGAGTTTATATTATTTGTAGTTGTGTCATTTATATTATCATGTTTATGCAATTCATTCATTAGGCCCCTCAGTTCCTCGTGAGAGACGAGTTGAGCATCGCGTGCCTCTAATTGTTCCATTATTGTTCATGTGTGTTTCATTTAATATCTTATGATTGTTGATTAAGTTTACATCTATTTTTACTCATGTTTGGTTGTGCACATATTTCATAATCAATTTAAATAAATTTGTTCAAATGTTTTCCATAGGATTCACTCGCCAACATTATGTTGATCCAAAAACCCTTTTACACATGATACAGGTGAACAGGTTGAAGCAAGGAAAACATAGGATATGTCTTAGAAGAGAACAAAGAAGTTTAGATTGTTAGTTAGAACATGTTGTAACATTTATTGTAAATTTCCATTTAATTTGTATTAATGAATATGAAACGCATAATAAATGTCATGAGCTTTGATGATAACCCAATCATGCCCCGAATCACCTTTTCCGCTGCGGGTCGGGGTGTGACACTGAAGGTGTCACCGCTCTCCTCCATTGGTTTGAAGAAATGGAGAACACTTTTCTAAATTGCGATTGCCCCGATGATCGCAAAGTGCGTTATGCTACCGGTCGTTTACTTGGAACAGCACTCACATGGTGGAATACAGAGAAGACCAAACGAGGTGTTGAAGATGCTATGACTTTGACTTGGGAAGAGTTGAAGGGAATCATGACAAGACAGTTTTGCCCAAGAAGCGAAATCAAGAAATTGGAGGATGAGTTCCATTCTTTGAAACAAAAGGAAGGCGACCACACCACATACAACAAGAGATTCCTTGAGTTAAATCAAATGGTTCCCAACTTGTTCACTCCCCTCTACCGTTTGATCGAGCACTACATTCGTGGCCTTCCATCAAAGATTCAAGACTCTGTAATAAGTACCTCGCCTGCAACTTTGGAAGCGGCAATGGAGCTAGCAACAGCGCTCACCGAGAACCGAATCCGGAACAAAGATTTCAAGGAGGAGAAGAAGAAGGATAAAGCATCAACCGAAACCACAAACTCCACCCGAACCGAATCCTCTACACCACCTATTTCTAAGAGAAAACGAGATGGGCAAATCTTCGCCGTCACCCAACGCAACCAACCAGCTTCACAAGTTGTACCTCCCCAAACTATCCCAATCACTCAAGTAGCACCCAACTCAACTTACCCAAATAAGAAACCTTACATTGGACCTCACCCTCAATGCAACACCTGTTTCTATCACCATCCATCTACCTTACCCTGTCGACTATGTGCGAATTGTGGACGCTACGGTCATTTGAGCAAGGTTTGCCGCACCTCTCAAAACCAAACCTCACCCCCTACTCAAAACATGATCCAAACATATCAACAGCCCCAATACCCCATGTTCCCATATGTTCGAGCTTGTTTCAATTGTGGCGACCCTACCCATTTTAGAAACACGTGCCCTCGTTTGGTTAACATCATAAACGCCCAAGCTCAAGCAAACCCAGTTAACCAAGCAAATCAAACAAACCCAGCTCCACCGCCAGCAAGAGGAAGAGTTTATAACATCAACGCCAATCCTGTTGAAGATATTAATGGTCCAAACAAACCACTTAACTAGCCTTCTCTCACCAAGAATCAAGATTCAACTCCAACCACTTAGTTTTTATGTTTTTCTTTATGTTATCTCAAATTTTCACGTATCTCAATTGGAAATTTATCCAAGAATTTTAATGCAAATGACTAGTTCAGTTTGTTTTATACTCATTGATTTAATATTCATATCATCATACCTCATGACGTATCTCAGTTTCATCATTTAAAGAAGTTGAGTTGTGTCTCACTTCTACATAGACTAACCTCTCCATCATATTAAACGAGAGAGGTATTGTCATCATTCAAACATGTATACTATCAGAATTAAGACTCAAGCGCTGGTTGTTGTGTTTGTTTATGTTCTAGAGTCACATAGAACTAATCATAACTTACTGATGAAACCAATGAAAATTTGACAAGAGTATGGTGGATACGCCGCTGGTACTTCCTATATATAAGTATTCTTGTCAAATGATCGGAGGCATTATCAGGCGGTTATGAAAGGTTCCATGTATAGGCTGTTTGTGTGATTGTTGTTTAGATTAAGTTTATCATTTTCAGTACATGCAATACGATCGGCTCCGTTTGATTGAGCCTTGATCGCACAGACATTTTCATTCTCAGTACATGCAATACGATCGGCTCCGTTTGATTGAGCCTTGATCGCACAGACATTATCATTTTCAGTATTCATGAGTTGTTGTATTGGTGGTAGAGTCACATAGGACTAATCATAATTCACTGATAAAACCAATGAAAATTTGACGAGAGTATGGTGGATACGCCGCTGGTACTTCCTATATATAAGTATTCTTTCCAAAGGATCAGAGGCGTTATCAGACGGTTATGAGAAGTTCCATGTAGGATTTAGTATTGCCTTGGTTGAAATTTGTGTTACATTTATATCATCTCGCTATTTAAAGAAATTGGATTGTGTTCCATTTCTACATAAACTAACCTCTCCATCATAACAAACGAGAGAGGAACTGTCACCATTCAAACATATATGCTATCAGAATGTGGATTCAATTATTAGTTGTTGTGTTTATTTGTGTAGATTGTAGTATTAGAAGTTTTGCCTTAGGATATAACCCTAACCTTCTAAGCATATTCAAACTTTTATGCATGAAATCAAAGTTAGCAAATCAATTCTGCTTATCAATACTTTTACAATAGGCAACAAAAAACGATTCCTGTAATAGGGTACTTAACCCTTACAAGGAACGTTACCAGCCTCGAACAAAAACTTAAACCCTTATTTCTTCTAAGCATGTAACTGTCAAACTAAACACCATCATTCTTTTAGTCAAATATATCACTATTTAAATTTTGGGACGAAATTCTAAAAAGCAGGGGATACTGTAACATTCGTCAAAAACGGGTTTTACCAAACCCGCTCCGTTTATTAACCGAACAATCAGTTAAAATTTTCGTTGCGAATTAAATGCCCAAAATAATTTTAAAGGATACATAATCAATTATTATATTGGAATATATAAGTTGTTGTTAAAAATCGCAAAATAAAAATGTTTTGGTTCTGCCGGGTTTCGAACCCGGGTCTGTACCGGTTCAACAACAACTTAACACCCAACATTTAAACCGCTGCGCCACTTGTGAGTTTTGTTAGTTATTAGAATCATTTAATTCATATCATGCATTTCCGAATTCAAAACCGGCGCCCAAATCCGCAGACGCCGGAAAAGCCGACGTTTTCGCCAATGTGCGACAATTACTCTTGACTTAACGTTTATATTAACGACGACATCGGTTATAACCGATGTCTAGCATTATTTCCGGGTCGTAACAGCAGTAGCGGCAAGGAAGTCAAGGGCATAAGCAGCCTATAAATACAGGGCTAGTTTTCTCAATCCAGCCAGTCTAATCTCTCGAACACTCTCTTAATCTCTCGCTAAAACACTCGAATTCAGTCGTTGCAAGTCGCCGGAATTTTTCTGCACATCGCCGGAAAACCGAGTTCTTCACTGTTAAGCCTTACTAAACCCTCTGAACTTATACCGAAGTCACCCACATCCTTTGTAAGCTGTCTGAAGACTCTCTGCTGCAAGACACACGTCGCCGGAGGTGTTTGCTGTCGCCGGAGTTACGCCGGAGAAACAGAGGAATCCAGTCGGTATACCTCTCGCCTAATTTCTTCATTCTTTTTATTAAATCTCACTTGTATTTAACCCTCAGTCACTAAAGAACATGTTTTAATCATCGAACCAGTCGGATTTCCGATTTCTGGTTATAACTCAACGAAGAAGATGAAGTTCGGTATTATACAAGTATAATTAAAATCAACTTATTAATCGGGTTAGACACACAGTCCAGCGGTGGACTGTGTGCACATTAAACGCAGAGGTCTCGAGTTCGAATCCTGTTCCACACACGCTGCTTTAATAAAAATGATTTTTTTGTTAAACTGAACCGGAGTCACACAGGTGTATGTTAAGTATATTAATAACCGGAATAATACCAAGTTAGACACACAGTCCAGCGGTGGACTGTGTGTATGTTTAATCACAGGACACGAGTTCGAGTCCGGTCTACTGCATCGATTCGGACCATTATTCAAACTTTTTAAATACGGCATAAATGAAAATACTTAATTTGTATTTAAGTAAAATAAAAATCAGATTAGTTAACATGTCAAACACACAGTCCAGCGGTGGACTGTGTGTTACGCAAGCCACAGGTCCCGGGTTCGAGACCTGTGGAGCGCACCGGTTCTCTGAATTAAAATCGTTTTTAAAATAAAGGATTTTCTGTTTAAATCTAATTAATATATATATATGTAATTAAAAACAGAAATATGATGGGTTAGACACGTAGCTCAGTTGGTAGAGCTGCGTGCACGCGTACGGGAGGTCTCGGGTTCGAGTCCTGCCCGGCGCAGAATTACACACAAGCGAACCGGTCAACGGTCAATTCAACGGTCAAAGTCAACTGTAGCAAAAAAATCAAATTTTTTTATTATTTTTATTTAATTATTTTATTTAAAAATCAATTAAAAATACTTAAAAATAATATTTTTAAGATTAGAAAATAGCCTTAAACTCACAAAAATGCACCCAACAAATCCTACTAAAATGGATTAATAAAATCCGTTTACTTACCGAACCATAATGCTATTTATCTAGGTTAATTTCACTCGTGGTTAAAACCACTTCGCGTGCACTCAACATCATCAACCGAACGCACCCAATGTGAGTGAATTCTTACAAATTCCCCTTTTTATTCATGTTTTGGGGTGTATCATGTGTCGCTTAAATTAATTCGCTTATTCAAACTCGTGCTATACCATTATATGATCTAAACTTAGAATGTAAATATTGTTTGTTGTGATGTATTACATATTGTCAAGTTGTATGCAAATTATTTATTAGGCTCATCAGTTCCTCGTGGGAGACGAGTTGAACAACGCGTGCCTTAAAACTCATTCATTAGGCCCATCAGTTCGTAGAACAACGCGTGCCTCAAAACTTATTCATTAGGCCCATCAGTTCGTAGAACAACGCGTGCCTCAAAACTCATTCATTAGGCCCATCAGTTCCTCGTGGGAGACGAGTCGAACATCGCGTGCCTCAAAACAATCATGTGATGTATGTGTGTGCAATATCCAAAATTATGTGTGGTGTGAATAAATTTACATCTACATTTACTCATATGGGGTTATGCACTTTATTTATAATCAATTGGATAAACTTGTTCAAATGTTTTCCATAGGATTCACTCGCCAACTTTTTGTTGATCCAAAAACCCTTTTACACATGATACAGGTGAACAGGATGAAGCAAGGAAAACATAGGAAATGCCTTAGAAGAAAACAAAGAAGCTTAGATTGATGTTAGGTCATGATGTATTTATGATTGTAAATTTCCCATTAAATTGTATTAATGAATATGAAACGTTATAATAAATGTCATGAGCTTTGATGATAACCCAATCATGCCCCGGTCACCTTTTCCGCTGCGGGTCGGGGTGTGACAACCATCACCGTCAATCCACCACCACCTCCACCGCCACGATCAACCCACCTCCACCGCCACCGCCACCTTCAACCCACCACCACCTCCACCGCCACGATCAACCCACCTCCGCCCTTAACCCACCACCACCTCCACAATCAACCCACCTCCACCTCCACGATCAACCCACCTCCACTGCCTCCGCCACCCTCAACCCACCACCACCTCCATGTTGAATGGGACCGATTGAAAACCTTACATTTCTAAGATTTGTGGAGCAGGAAACGTGCGTCTCAACCCCCCCTAAACCCAAACAAAAAACTTTGACCTTTTTGCTTTCTTGAACCACCATTTTCACTTTCACTTTAATTTCGCACACATTCATGTATTTTGGGGACCAAATCAAAGATTTGTGATCTGGGTATTTGTTTATTTGTTATCTAATGTGAATTAAACTGGATTGAATCGGGTTGAATCGAATTTGTTACGAAAAATGGCTATTTTGACCCCTGAGGTGTTGTTGAAGTTGCTTCAACATATGAACACATATGTGAAAGTTGCAGGTTAACACAGATCATCTTTGTTGCAGGTTGTGAGTATTGTTCCTGCTTTGGCTGGTGGTGAGCTGTTTCAGAATCAAGGGTTAAGGAATTTATCAAACAAACGACCAATATATGCAAGAATGTCCAGCCGGTGGCAGTGGAGGTGGGTTGATCGTGGCGGTGGAGGTGGAGGTGGAGGTGGGTTGAAGGTGGTGGATTGACGGTGTGTGTGAGAGAGAGATCAGGGTGAAGAAGGGGTTTATTTATTTATTTTGTTTTTTATTGGTAAGGGCAGTGTGGTAATTTTACATAGGCTTAATTGAGAAACTTAATATGGCTTAGTGACAAGGACCACCTGAGTGTAAAAATTACAACAATTATGACAAACTTTGTAATTAGTGAACCATACGACCAAATCTACAAAAATTACAAACCACATAGACAAACCAAGTATTTAACTCTGACAAAAATAAAGAAAATCATTAGTCAAAGCCCATTTTACGATCATTAAATAACAAACAAAAAAATAATACTATTAATAGAAACCACACAGTATATGTCTATTTGATGATCCCAAGAGCTCAGAGCATCATCATCCTCAGCCACCACACCACACCACTTCCATTTCACACCCACCTGAAACCACCACCACCACCCTCACCATGACCGATACCACCAAGCCCTCAGACACCACCACAGATTTACAAATAGTCGCTGCAGAAAAACCACAAGAAACCGGTAACAAAAAACAACATCAATTAGCAGTCAAACGAAGCTCAAACAAAGACCGGCACACCAAAGTTGAAGGCCGAGGTAGAAGAATAAGGATGCCTGCACTTTGCGCCGCCAGAATTTTCCAACTCACTAGAGAATTAGGTCACAAATCTGACGGTGAAACCATCCAGTGGTTGTTACATCAGGCGGAACCCTCAATCATCGCCGCTACAGGGACCGGTACAGTCCCTGCTTCGGCGATGGGGGCAGCGGGTGCCGCTGCTTCCCACGTGATTTCAATTTCTGCTGGATTGCAACACAAGTTTGATGAAAGTAGTAGGACCAACTGGCCAGGTGGGAATTTGGGGGTCGGTAGACCCACCAACCACCTGGCCACACCTGTTGCGGGTATGCAGAGTTTATGGCCCGTCATACCCGCTACAGGATTTGAGTATCAGTCTTCTTCAGGTACATCTGGCCCATCTGGTAACAATTTGGGCAGTGATGGATCAAATTATATGCAGAAGGTTGCGTTTTCTGGGTTTGACTTGCCCGGGTCAAATTTAGTTCCTATGAGTTTCTCTTCAATTTTGGGTAATCATAATCAGAATCAGGATTATCATCAACAGCAGCAGCTTCCGGGTTTGGAACTCGGGCTTTCGCAAGATGGTAGTTTGGGGGTTTTGAATCAACAAGCATTGAATCAGATTTATCAAATGGGTCAAGCTAGAATGCATCAGCAGCAGCAACAACAGGCTTCAAAGGATGATGATTCTCATGGTTCAGAGGGCCAATAGAAGGTTTAGATGAGTTGTTTCAGATTGTGGATTGAAACCCTAATCTTTTTTAGGTTTATGGGATTAAGGGGTTTCTGTTATGTGTTGTGCAATTTGCCTGAAAAGAAATGAGGGTAAAAACAAAAAAAACAGGAATTGTTGGAAGGTGTTTCAGAGGTTCTTCAGTATCAAAATAGTTGTATATTGCAGTTGCTTTTGCTTTTTGGGGTTTCACATCTCTAACACCACTTTTATTTTCATTATGTAAATCATATAGGTTTGGTTTTGGTTTATCACTGTGATATATAATTACACATACATGTATATATAGATATTTCTTAACATCGTATATAGTTTGTTTCTCTAACTTGCAGGGTCAGTGGATTGGAGATGTGTTTATTCAAAAATGGTGACAATTGCACTATCTGTATTATGCTTCACAAGAATGACACTTATTCTATGATGATTTACTTTATTACTTGTTAGATTAGATGTTGGAACAATGACACGACGGGTCGGGTTTGTTATCAGGTTAGACCATGTCTAACATTCGCGAGCTGAGAGGCGAGCTAAGCTGCAACTTGGAAATAACCTGTTAGACCGGGGGTGTGGGGGCTTGGGTTGGGGGCTTTGCACGACACGTGGCGGAGGTGGGCTTCACCAGGCCACCCTAAAAAAAGTGGGTTGTGGAGGAGCATGGTGTGGCGTGACTTAGCTTGGTGTGGGCAGCCATATGGATTTTTCTTTTAATTAAAGGAGCCAACCAACCCAAAGCCAGTGTGTTTAGATTGTTCTTCGGCATTCTTCGTAATTACCTACTAAATGAGGTGAGTATACGAATTTGATTCTCATTCTAACCTACTATTAAAATTTAAGATAAAGATCATGATTCCTTCTTGGCTATAATCCAAATAATGTTTGTTCGTCAACAAATCAAACAATTACACAATTCATACCTAATAAAGATGGTTATGGAATGAAACAATGAGTCATGCCATTAGGAGTCTTTTTCATCTTGGATACGTCATTTTCATAATTGGTAGAATTAATAGATGAAAACATCATGCGTAACCTTCAACAAATGTTTACCCATTTTTTCAAAGTTTCATAATTGTTCAAAATATGTCAAAATAGAAATAAATTACTAAATAGTAACTAAGATTCATATATATTTTTTATCTGTCTTACTTAATTAATCTTTTAAATAAACATTTCTAAAAAATATTCACAAAATTCGAAAACTCGATGAAAGTTGAGTGACTTTCTTAATAAAAAACTTCAAATAATTTTAGTAGAACCGAAAGTTGAGTGACTTTCTTAATAAAAAACTGCAAATAATTTTAGTAGAACACTTGATAATTTTGTTTACTCAACATGGTTGTAAAAATCTTGCATATGGTCCGATTAGTCAATCAGCGGAGGTTCACCGAGTAATGGTCGATTAATCGCTAGGCGGTCAGAGATGGTCCTATTCCAACCAAATTTTGGCTAGATATCTGGCCAAATCTTATAAATTCCCTACGATTACCTAAAAAATGGTCAATGAGAAATTAAAACATGTCTACTTAAAAAAAAAATACAGAGGTGTGGTAAAAAAAATTACAGAGGTACGGTGTTAAGGGACACGACGTCAACAGAGGTGTGGTAAAAAATATAGAGTGGAAGAGCTTGAATGGGGTTTAAAAAATAAAATAAACAAATAAAATTCTACCAACTAATCAAAACAAACCCAAACACCACCTAACAACCGCATGTCGCCGCGTCGCCACTCCCCTCCACGCTGGTGGAATTCTCCATGCCACCACGACGCCATGGCACGGGACGGTGTGCCGGCGTGGTGAAAGGTTCCACACCACTCCAAGCACAACCACACCGTCCGGTCTTGGCTTCTAATTATGCCCCTCCGAGCCACATAAACCATAATCTTAGATGGCTAACTCACATATCTCTAATAGAACTTTTAAATTTACACTTTTTGTCGACCATAGCAATAATATCCTCAACTTCATAGGGAGAGACATCTCTCAACCATTTTGATATACCACAAGCCTTTCAATACATAAACCCGTTTCTAGTTTTTACAACCACAAATTAACTTACATGTGGTGCACATATAATTTCCCTTTGGTATATGTCTAGATAAACCGAGACCAATATATTGTAAAAGGTCATTTTCGCATGCAAAATGCGTGAAGTAACTGTAATGTAAATCTACAGAAATAAAAGTGAGCATATCCATTAAACATAAAGTGATTTTAAACACATAGTTCTGTTGTATTTAGATTCATCATTATAGTTGTATATTTCACTCATATGGTGTAAGGTTTTTAAAAACGTGAAGAATGATCCTTGTCAATTTATTAGGTAAACAATAATAGTTAACCTTTTGTACATTATTTTCGACAGATTTGTGACGCAACTGTCAATTAATTAGGGTTTTATTATCTTTCGTCATGGATGCGTCAAAAATTTGTCATAAAATCTTGAAAAAAAAATTTGTAGGAAATTCGTCAAAAAAGTGTTGGAATCTTTGACGAAAAAAATTTTTTTGACGAAAAAAATTGTATAGGAAATTTATGTAGGAAATTATCCCCTTTTCTAGTAGTGATAAACATAAAGAACAAAAAGTGAAATTTACACTCAATAGTCAACATCATAGTCTACTCTATAGTTTTTGTTTTTTCTTCGTTGTGAGTTAAATCATGATGAGTGTAAGGCTATTTAATATTGTGGTATAAACAAAGTAAATTATTTTTTTAATAAACTTCTGTTTTTCTTTCCGTGGTTTGTCATTTTAATGGTTTTGTACTAATCCTTTAAAATTAGTCATTTTCCTGCTTGATGTTTCAATCTTGTAGCCAGTTTACTCCTCGACTCTTAACTCAGTTAAATTATTCAATTAAGATATCGTATTTCAGTAATTTAGATATACGGATTTATCTATTAATTATTAATCCTTTAAATGCATTTTTAAATTAATATACATTAATTACTATTACTATTACTAATTCAAACAAAATTCATTTTGTTTTCTACATGTCACGATTCAAATTCATGATTATTTTTATCTCCATCCAACACCAGCCATTCTTTTAACACTGTGCACACAGCCAACAACCATCTTCTCCAACACCAACACCAACCGCACAGCCAACTACCACCGTCTCCACCACCAAGCACCAACTACCGTCGTCGCCAACACTAAGCACCAGTAGCCGCCACCAATAACAAACCACCGCCTATCTCTCTCTTTTTCTCTCTCTCTTTAAATCGCAACCGCCATAAGCATCATCTTCATCAGATCTGGGCAAAACTTACCCACTAAATTGGAGCTCAACGAAACCCAGCCAATACTTGATCACACCAAATCAGATCTGAACAAACCCTAGATCTGTTTTACTAAAGAAGCCCCAAATTTGAGTCATGGAGATGGTGTGTTCAGATCTGTGATTCTGGTAGTGGGGAATCAGATATGTGGTGGTTGTGTGAAGCAATACTGAATGGAGATGGTAGTGGTGGTGTTCAACATGTGATGGTGGATGTGGTGATCGACAGGTGATGGTGGCGGTGGGTGGTGTCGGTAGGTGGTGGTTGGTGGGTGATGGTATCGGTAGGTGGTCAGTGGCGTGTGAGGAGTGACTGAGTGTGTTCAGGTTAGTGGTGGGAATTGGGTGGGGGGGGGGGGTTGATGGTGGTGATGACTGGTGGTGGGTTATGATGAAGAGAGAGAGCATATGCAGAGAGAGGAAGATCACAGAGGAAATAGATTGTGTGTGTTTCTTTGAGATATTATTACTAAGTTAAAATTATTATATATAAAATTACTTAAATACCTTTACTTATATACTTGAAGTTATCAAAATACCATTTTACTTAACAAACAATTTAGATGGAGTTAGAGGCGGAAAGTAAAAGAGAAAAAACATAGTAAACTATTGGAGAAAAATGACTATTTTTAAAGGACTGGGACAAAACCATTAAAGTAATCAAACAACAGGAAGCAAAACGGAAGTTTACTCTCATATTTTTTACAACAACAATTGTTTATAATTATGTCATATGTGAGATAATTTTATCATTTATCATATGGATATATTTACCCGGTTACTATTTGATCCATTTCCCTGGTTGGCAGACCCGGTTGGTTAGTTATGCGGGTTTTCATTAAACCCGTTTGACAACAACCGTCTTCGACAGCTGAGTTTATACGCAAAGCAAAACAAACACAAATCATGATTAAACTTTAACCTTTGAAGATTTTCATCTTAATCCGTAATCCAGATTGAAAACTACGAATCAATCATCGTCACCGTCACTCGTTTCATCTCCGGCGCGATTAAATGGACAGCAAGAAGGTCATCGTTTGCGACAATGGCACTGGGGTAACCTAATCTTCTTAATTAAGCACCTTTTATTGATCTCGATCTGTTAATCGAGATCCACCGAGTATATATAAATTCAGTTGTCGAAAATCTTATTCATCGATCTGTTAATTTTTATATTTGATACTTTTTATTCAGATCGCAATATTTTAACATTTTAAGCATCAAAATATCACCAGATTTTAATTATTTAATTGACAGTTATTGACATGATTTTCATGAATTGAAAGTACATTGCTGATAATATTGCTTTTGGAATAAGATATTATTAGGTTTTGTGATTTTTGATTGCTAATTTTGAATGCAGTATGTCAAGTGTGGCTTTGCTGGAGAGAATTTTCCGACATCGGTATTTCCTTGTGTGGTCGGTAGGCCGATGTTGAGATACGAAGAAACTCTTTTGGAACAAGAGCTGAAGGTGAACGCACGTAGTTATTTTTGTTAATTTCATGTCAATTTTAGAGGAGCAAATCGCTTATTAAACTTTAAATATCTTTGTTTGTTGAGGTGTTGTTAAGAAGTAAGAACTCTCCATAATCCATTGAAATATCTGATGAGTATATATAACTATATAAGTGCTTTGATTGATTAGGTCAATGGTAGTACCTTGTTTCACTGGTATGACTGTGTAGTGTGTCGGACTTAATCGGGATTGTTCCCATAACCGAATGGGTCAGGGGTATAAATGTCTTTTTAGTTGGGTTTATCTATTTAAGGAGTTATGTTTTTAGAGTTTTGGGTTAAGATGTTTGGTTAGTATAAATAGATGGTCAGGGTTATTGTTATTCGTGTGCTTTGGTTTATAATAAAAAGAGTCGAGCGAGTTCGTTCAATCTCATGTTTTGGTGTTTCTGTTTTAACCAGCCTGGGCCTTTATAGCGTGTAGCATTTCAGTTGATTTCTAGTTATGGAAATGTTTATTTTGGCTGTAATTCATACAGGATATTGTTGTTGGTGAAGCCTGTTTGAACTTGAGGCATCAACTAGATATATCTTATCCTGTCAACAATGGCATTGTGCAAAAGTGGAATGATATGGGTCATGTTTGGGATCACGTCTTCTATAATGAACTCAAGGTGAGTACTTGTTGCCTTCTGATTGGTGAACTTGATGCTGTGAGAATGTAATCTAAATTTTGTTTTGGCAGATTGATCCAACAGAGTGTAACATTTTGCTTACAGATCCGCCTCTTAACCCTTCAAGAAACAGGGAAAAGATGGTGTGTACACACAATATAATCTTAAAAATGGATTTTAATTTACGGTTTTCAAAGCATTGTAATGTTCGTCAATAAACTTAAATTAGGATTTATATTGATTTTAGGTCGAGACTATGTTCGAGAAGTACAACTTTGCTGGTGTCTTCATCCAGATACAAGCTGTTTTAACATTGTATGCTCAAGGTGCTTATAGGGTAAAGGTTTAATATACAGTCAGTGAATCGGTGTCGTGTTATACATTGAGAGTTTGAGACTCATGTTTCAAGTCATGTTATTTTTAATGTTTATATCTTATTATCTGATACCTTTTGAAATAGCTTGAAGAATTTGCGACTTCAGACTATTTTTATTCACCTAATGTTAATATGATGCCAAAACAGGTTTACTTACTGGATTAGTCATTGATGCTGGTGATGGTGTAAGTCATGTGGTAAGTAATGCAATAATCAGTTTAATAACGGAGATTACTAATATCATAAAGCAACCACCATGTGGACATTTTTACTACTAAAAGTGTTTTTTTAGGTTCCGGTTGTAGATGGCTACTCATTTCCTCATCTTACGAAGAGAATGAACGTTGCTGGACGCCACATAACGTCATATCTTGTTGATTTACTACTTAGGAGAGGGTGATTTTCTATCCCTTTTCAGATTGTTGTATTCATGATATTACTGTGCGTTTACATGTACTGAGACTTGGTAATTGACTTATTACATATGAAGTTATGCAATGAATAAGAATGCTGATTTTGAGACTGTAAGAGATATCAAAGAAAAGCTCTGCTACATTAGGTACGATACAGACATGAATTAACATGTTTTTATGACTATTATCATGAACTTGCAATGTGAAACTTATTTTAATTTGTTGTTTTCAGTTATGATTACAAAAGGGAATATCAGTTAGGACTTGAGACCACCATCCTTGTTAAGAATTATACGGTAAGTTATCTACTTATCTCTAAATTGTTCATGTTTTATAGAAAGTTCTCTGTTTAGATTTTTTTCTTTAATTTTCTCTGATGGAAGGTTAGCATATATATCAAGTTAGCACACACATTTATTGATAATTTTAAAATGCATCAGCTGCCAGATGGAAGGGTTATTAAAGTTGGTACCGAACGGTTTCAGGCCCCTGAAGCTCTTTTTACACCGGTGAGTGTTGCTATATCTTGACTTTTATTTTTGGATCAATATCATATCTTTTCATTATTTTTCGCTTTGTATACTGGATAAATTCACTAACCATGTATATGCTCTCTTACATGCAATGCTTGTAGCTTTTCAAGACGAATCTTTTGAGTATAAAGATTTTTGAACAATTGTTTCTGCTTTTTGCTATTTTTTACATAATCAAATATATATCATTAGTTATGAATAGTCATTATATCATTTATCATGTCTACCACCACCAATAGTTGAGTACTTGAGCTTTTTCTTTCAGGAGCTGATAGATGTTGAAGGGGATGGAATTGCTGACATGGTATTCAACTGTATCCAGGAAATGGATATAGACAACCGTATGATGGTAACATTTTTAAAACATACTCAAATCACCTATGATTATTCTATAGAAGTTTGTTACATAGTTTAACTTTGTAAGTCTTGATTTGTGTATCACACTAGTACACAAAATACGAGGAAGAAAAAAAAAAATAAAAACTCATCACCCAGGATTGCAACTATAATCCCACAGTTCAAAGTCTTGGTTGCTTTCATGTCAATTTCATGTTGCAAAAAAAATAAAATATCATTTGGAAAAGAATAATTCTTGTCTTTTGACTTTTATTGTTTTTATGTTATTGCAGCTGTACCAGCATATAGTTTTGAGTGGAGGGAGCACAATGTACCCAGGATTACCTAGTCGGTATTGCATCCGTGTCTATTCATATTTAGATAATATCTTCCTTTATGTGCTTTTAGCAGTCTATTGTTATTACTTTGGCCAACTTTTTATTTAAAGTTGATTGGGATATTTTCAACTCTTAAGATCCCTTTTGCTGCATCAAAGCTAAAGTGCCACCCCTGTTTCTTCTATTACCAATTTCTTATTCAATAACCTTAAGTTACATTTTTGAAGAGTATGGTACGTGTTGTCTGTTCACTCTGTTGGTGACACCAATATAGTATTGGACCAAGTGCATCCTATCATATACCACAACTGTATCCTTTACATGTTGTCTACTGTTCATTGTTAGGTAGCGTTCGTTTCACAGAATGGAGTGGAATTTTGATGGAATTGGAATGTTGATTTCACTCCTTGTTTTATTGGTTTCAAGAAGAAAATGAACTGGAATTGAACAACAACATAAGGGAATCTACATTCCAAATTCCATTTCATTAGGTGAAACAAACACACCTAAATTTCAATTCTCGCGCTAAGCAGTTATAGCGGTCCAAAATCGAATAGCGGTCAAGGTCCGCTATATGATATAGCGGTGGTATAGCGGTAATTTTTATACCATGCATAATTTATGTATTTATATATATATATATAAATATATCTTTGAAAAATATTAATAGTAATATCAAAATCCATAGTAATATCATTCCATTATCAAAAACCTGTTGCAAATCTAACATAATAGTAACTTTAAAGTATTTAATTTAAGAATTAACACAATCAAACACCTACCGGCGTTACAGTGTTGTCTCATTCTACTGCGTCACTGCTATAACCGCTATATAGGTTTCCAAATAGTGGTATTTAGCGCCGCTAATAGCGGAACTGCTATATGCCACCGCTATTTGGACCGCTACACACCCTGAGGTCCGCTAACCGCTATAGCACCGCTATTGGCTGCATAGTTCTCGCGCAAATTCCAATTCCATTACAATCCATGAAACGGACACTACCTTAGTTTTTTTATTCATTCAAGGCCTTAGGAGCTGTACTTTTTTTAACAGGCTAGAGAAAGAAATCTTGGATCGTTATCTTGATGTTGTTTTGAAGGGAAACAAAGTTGGATTGAAGGTAATATTTGAAATATTATGATCGTACATACACACATACAATAGTTTTCTGTTCAGTTACCCATTTCATCAGTTTTAAAATTTTACTTTTAGCATTACAATATAGTACCATATACGTGTTTATCAAACCTTTCTATGGCTTGGCATAGGATGTATGACACGGTCTTTTATTTTCAGAATTTCTTGCACTAATGCTATCCGGCAGTCAATAAGCTTTATAAACACCTGCATTTTCATTCGTTCTGGATATCTTTTGTAATGCTATGGTCAGATTAAAGTTTATACTCATTTATTTTTATGCTTATTTGCAATCTAGAAATTGAGGTTGCGCATTGAAGATCCTCCACGAAGAAAGCATATGGTGTACCTTGGGGGTGCAGTACTTGCAGGAATCATGAAGGTACCTCTCTTTTATTATAAATTAATGGAAAGGGTTAAACAAGTTGACAGTCACCCGAAGTCTGTTTTTATGCACACAACCTCCTATATCTTTTAATTCAAAGAGTTAGATTATTAGCACGGTGATAATAACTCACACATTTTATTAAAAATATTTTTAAGAGCAATAAAAATGTGTTTGCATCCAACACCGCCCAACCCGAACCGTTCAAAATGGTGAATGATATTTCGAGAGAACTTTGTAGAAATCTGTTCTCATATTAAAAACCACTCTACACCTTGGCACATATGTGTTAATTCAACCAATTAAACGTAATTTCCTGTCAAAACAGTGTTTTAACCCTCTATTTAGTTTGGTTAGTGGCCACTTTATAAAATCTGGGCTATTTTAGAAACTTACTTAACTATGGATATCTAATTACCATGAAAGGTTACGTGGATCAAGCAATTTAGGCCGGTGACAATTTCTTCTTATGGAGAGGGTATCTAGATGGTCTTATTGTGTAGGGTACATGTCCAAAAAGTTTATTGGTATCATATTTGACACATTGACTCTATATAGTAAAAATATATAAGTTTTATGGACAAAAGTGTCCCAGACCAACCTGACCCCTATCAAAAAGATATATATGTTTGCAACGTTCAGGAATCGATGACAACGGCTAGGAATCGATTCCAACGGCATTGTAGAAAAAGAATAAAAAAGAAGATGAGTAAGTCCAAGAGCTTATTTAGTAGAAAATGATACAAGAAGGAGATGAGGATTTGTGTGATAAACAAATGAAACGGTCAGGAATCAATTCCAACGGTAATATAACTCATTAAATGTTGTTTGCAACGTTCAGGAATCGATTACTGCGCCGGTTCTTGATTGTTTACGGAGGAACCGGGTAGGAACTATCAGGTTTTTTGAACCCGGAACCGGTTCTTCTATACATCGGGTAGGGACTGGAACCGGTTCTACCGGGTCGGGTTTGGAACCTGTTATTATGCCCATCTCTATTGCAGACCAACCTGACCCCTACCAAAAAGATTATGTTTGGCCAGACTAATTTTGACCCATTACTCATCTCACTGACTTTGCCACATGTAGTCATAAATTACCTAATAGGTAATTAAATATTCAGTTAATGGAAAAGGATTAGATACCTGCAGTCAAGTCATTGTTTGTTTGGTTTTACAACGCATTTGCAGGCGAACATTTTCAGTAAATCATGAATATTTTCACAATTTTGTTTATTGATTACTGAAATGCCAAATAATTTTGTTGAATCGTTATAGGATGCACCTGAATTTTGGATCAGCAGACAAGATTATCTGGAGGAAGGTGTTAGTTGCCTAAGCAAGTGTGGATAGGCATGTGTGTACAATTTTACTCCATATTTTCAGGATATTATGTAACAATAAAATATGAAGAGCTAAGAAATGGAACATGTGAAATGGTTTTTAAATAACTTGGCAGCCACATTGTCACACCCTCAAAAATCCACATGCGGAGTATTACCGCGAAGCGTGTGACTGACCAGGATCATGCCACCAATCATATTGAAAAATTTAATAAAGTAAATGTATATTCAACACAATCAATATGACTAGTGTCAACAGTTCAAAACATAGTCTAAGTTAACAGCGGAAGCATTAAGTTCAAGAACCAAAGTTGAAGTTTAGAGTTCATAAAGTTTATCATGAACACCACAACGGTTCATGTCCCACAACGACCACTCCTCCCTGCAAGCTCCAACAAATAACCTAAACGACCTGCAAAGCATGTAGTAACGTATCAACAAAAATGTTGACGAGTTCACAACTGTTTAGTGTTGTTCCAAAAACATAAGTTTGTTAAATTACTCTGTTCTTATAAACATGTCATGGGGAGCTACCCCACCTTTTTAGCTACCAAACCCGTTACCATACCGACTACTAACTGTGGTTATGTTTAGTGCCCCGCGTCAATGTCTATCGTCATTGACTAGTGCCCAACCGTCCTCTGCGGCACGGTGTGAGGCTTGTTAGACCTAATAGCACTATTCAACTAATAACCCGTTTGCCATTGGCCCGGCGATTAATCGGTAATAAAATGTGTAGGGACTTTCAGATAGAGTTATCGTCTAGTACGCTTAAGACATGTAGTATAATAGTAAATTAACATGTTGTCCCACCCAAGGGGGACAAGGTTTCCCGTATCCTACCCAAGGAAAATACGTAATGGTATCCCACACAAGGAGATATTTGTTGTTTATTCCATTCCCAAACCATCGGGAATACATGCTTTTATAAAAAAGTGTGAACTCACCTTAGATTAGCTCGGCAGATTAAGTTATGGAAAGAAATACGCAAGGTGGAACCGGTCAATCACGTCCTAACATGATTACCGTTTAGTTTATTAGTGTGCTCATGAAAGACACGAAATCCTTACACGTATCTAACACGTATCATGCAATCACGTTGACAACTTACATATATATCCCACATATATATACATTTTCATTCAACCGGTATATGTATATGAATATATAGATGGTGGTAGCATACAACAACTTAAACGACATTTAATGTTAACATTAAACCTGTTCGATCATTCTCAGATAGCACGACTAACAATCAGATGCACACCTTGCGACTTAATACGTTTCAGCTTTAATACTCACAACTGGGCTGTTTTCGGGTATTTTTATAAAATAGTTACAGGTCATGATAAATTCCCAAAAAAATATATGACATGTGAATAGGTCTCGGCGTGTTTCTGTAGAATTTTCAAAGTCTAATTGTTTACAGATTCTTCGTAAAAATTCGAGCAATGGACAGTGGTCTGAATTGTTACGATTCCTACCCCTGCCCACCGTTTATTTTATTTAAAAATCACCGAGTCTCCAAACGAGGTGATTCCAGTTGGAGAACTTCAGTTTACTCACATGTTTTTTACAGTTTAAATTTCGTAATTTATGTCCGAATATGCCCTTAGACATGACTGAAATCGTGACCTGCAATTTCTGCAGAAAATGGACAGCCCAGGGCACTGTAACGAAAAATTCCATTTAAAATGGTAAACGGTGTCAGAAAATTATGATTCCAGCGCCGTTTGAACTGTATTTCGAAACTCTACTTTGTGGACTCAAGAAAACTCAGTTTTCGATAGGTTATTACCCAGTTACAGACAACTGAAGTCGGCTGTAAACATCAACCAGCTTCCTGTTTTCAGCTCTTAACTTTCTAACGAGTGTTCGAGTGATTCCGTTAACATGTTTAGCGAACAACAACAACCCTTATACACACTTACAGCAGGTTATCATCAAACTCAGATTATTTATCACTTAACACATCAAGAACTAACAAGATTCAATCCATACTCAAAACCCTAGTGACTAACACAAACCCATAATCGATCTAATCATCTTAACTTTATGATTTCCTAACACATAGATCACATGTATCAACACATAACATCAAAACTCATCACCATCCAGAAAACGCAGCCGTAAAAACGAGGGATTAATCAAAAATTGTTGAAACTAAAACAAAGATTAAGATGTTACTGAGTTTTAGGAGGTGTGTAAGACCGATGGAAGCTTCAATCAATGGCTTCGAAGCCTTGTATGGCTTCGATCTAGGAGGGTAGGAGTATGGCAGCCACTGGAATCGTGGTTTAGGGTTCTAGGTGTTGAGAGTTATGAGCAACATGAAATTACGTATCACAAAGTAAGAGTATAGGGCAGTTTTGGGGTATAAGTGGGCTGCAAGTTTCAGGTTTGGGCTGGTTTGTTTGGGCTGCACAAAGAAAAGGGATGGGGGCCGATGAGGGCTGCTCAAACAATCGCAAGGGGGGAGGAGTGGAGGTGAAAAGTTGGCAGCTTTTCTAATGTGATTAGTAACACACATTCATGTATATATTTTTGTTTTTAACTAATCATAAAGATATAATTAATCAATCAACTAAAGTAACATAAAGATATAATTAATCAAACAACTAAAGTAACGTATAATAATCGAGTCATGGTTCGGATTTCATAAGCTTCGAGCTACACGAATGAGTTGAATCGACAAGCGAGTTAGGTGCATTTTGGTTCACACAGTTCGAGTCGGTTCGACGCGATATGGACAAAATTATAATTAATTCAACAAATAATAAAAGCGTATAGTTTGATTTATAAAAGTGAAACAAACGGGTTTTTTACCTCAAAGTTATGAGTTGTCACACACATCTTGTCACTTTTACTAAGAAACTATTAGACAGAAAACATGTACTTTAATGCTAAACAAGTACTTATCTAACTATTTTAAATTTGTACAGAAATTAGTCAACTTTTTATTGTTTTAACTTTTTGGATAAGTTTTACGCATTTAACAACCTACACCACACCATCAGCCTTCTTGCATCCTGTAAGACCATGAGCAGTGGTTCACCATGTGAAGGAGCAAAATTCACCATGTGACACTCCCAAAATGGTGTGAAGTGTGTGAATCAAACAAAACCAACATATACCCACTTTTCATACACTCTCTCTCTCCTCGTGTGATACAAACCACGAAGCGCACCCTTTCACATGCAAGGGGAGCGGTGTAGTCCGTGTGGTTGAATGTAAAATGGGATTTCACAAGACCATTATGCATGTTCTTAAGACATTTTAAGTTCATCTTCTTTCTACCCCATGTGTACTTCACACCTCCGCCAACTTCGAGGTTCCTTAAACTACATCCTCATCGTAGCTCCCATCTCCTCGTCTACTGCATGTTAGTGTTAAATAACTGAAAATTATCGTTTGGAGCTCCAGGCGCCTGTGCCTGACCAAGTGGCACACCTAAGGCGCGCCTTTGCATTTATTACTGGGTAAAACATCATCGGCCGAGTGCCTACAACGTCCTAAATCCTTTTGTTCTAAGATTAAATTAAATTATTTTAATATATACCTTTTGTAATCTTATTTACTACATTAATCATTTAGAAGATGCGGTAAAAAAGAAAACCAAAAATATTAGTTGGATCAACCGAATCTGTTTTCACCAGTAAACTCATAGTGCTCAATTGCTCATGTCCAAACTTGATGCATTTTTTAAAGCTATAAAAAGAAAGGCATGATAAGCTGCCTTTCGGATTTCGATAGAATTGTAAAACATTGAAGCATTTTGCAACGAAAAGAAGCCAGCACGAACTGAAGCCGAAGCTACAAATGTACCAAGACTCACCCAACAATACATACATAAAAACATAATAACAATTAACAAGGTTGTTAATTCCACTTCGCCAAACACATTATTTTCCCCACTTGGTTTAGCAGCCTCAAACCGCCAATCCAACAATCTGAGCGGACTTTAGAATTTTCTTACTGTATAATACATGTACAGCCGTTCGTCTTTGGATCCTCATCGATCTTCTTTTCTGTTTAAAAAAACACAAGTTTATTAAAACTGTTTATTTGCTTATTCCATTTTGATACAACAGTATCAAAGTGTTTAGGATTGTGTATCTAATTACTTGTAAGTGGGAATGAAGTTGTTTATTAACAAAATAAGCAACCCTAAACATCCCCTACAAAAGATCTACTTATGCTACCTATAGCAACAGCGGTTTTATTATCTTAATGCATAAGATCAGAGATATTATACACATAATATATACATGCATAATTTATCAAATGACTTTGCTCAGAGGTTCTTTGACTGCAAGAGGCACATGATAGTGTTTGTACACAGCAATAATTGATTTGCAAAACAACAAAATATTTTGACAGATTTACTGTCACACCACACAATAAAGAGGAAAAAAATGGTTCAAGTGTTGAGGGCAAATTTGTCAAAAGAAAACTGTGTTGGTAGTTGTCTTGTATATCTGTCAGGAACTAGAAAGCAAGACATCAATTAAACTAATTTCATTAGTACTTACACCTAGAAAATAGAAAGCAAGAAATTCTATTTTGTTATGTTTTTCTGAAATTCCTAAATTCTACAGGAGTGCAACTACATAAGCAAATAAGCAATATTATTGAGTTTTGCCTATAAAATAAAATGTCCAACACCACGAAAGTAAATAAATATGCTTCATCTTTCCTTACACTAATCAAAGTTCAAACTCGAGATTCAAATTAAAAATCAATTCTTGACACCTTTTTATTAAACTAATATGGTTTAACATAAAATCACCTAGCAAATGAGATAAAGCCCCATATAATGTTTTTTTATTTGTATTATCATAATTTATGGGAGCTGTAGAGATAAAATCATGAAATTGCATTGCAGAAACTGCATAAAAGAGCAGATAAATAGAACAAAAATCATATAACATGCACATTGATGAGAAAGATTAGATGAAATTACCTGTTTTTGCTTTCATTACAGACATTTGTACAACAGCATGCATAGTAATTACCCCTTTCGGAAGCTCCCCAAAAGGTGTTCTGCATTGCCCGACGGTTTTGTTGTTTTCCAAAATTTTCCCAGCATTTATCAACTTAATGTCATTTGCTGATCTGGGTCCCCCTTTTTTATCTAAAGGAATGTAACACTTGTGTTCAAAGATGAAACAAAAATGATGCAGTGATTCTACAAGCTATATTTGATGGATGTAGCAAATGAATGAAAGATAAGATAACCGCAACTTGCATATAAGAAACCACTCTTGGATGAATACATTGACTTACACCAAGATATAATTTATAACATAGCATATCATTAACCTCAGAAGTCAGAACAGATACAATTAATCATCAAACACTCGTAACATGAGAGATTCCTGTTCAGGAATAAGAGCCGTTGAATATGTTTATAACTGTATAACATTGATATATTCATTTTTATCCTACCTTATAATTGGTTTGTTATTTATAATCAAAGGATTCAGGACGTTAGGCCAGAACTCCTGAAATAACAAAGCTAGAATATCGGCTCGATAAGGCACGGTCGCAACACAAGTTACAAGACTTCAAACAGGCACCGTGCGAACGGTTAATGTTTTCATCAAGAAACTTCATCATCCTTTTACTATCTTGGAAGATATACATATGGTTAAACAAATGATGGAACACTCTGAAGCTAGAAGAAGACTTTAAAGCACAGTGTATGATAAATTTCTTACAAGCAAGCAAATAAAAGCTTGTTGCAGGAAGAGTACATTTTGCACATGCTCAAAAAATTCCCATGAAATACACCAGCTACCAAAGGGCTTGTAGCCTAGCAATATCAAAGTGTTTGTAAAGGTGTTCCTCCCCACGTGGTTGAGGTTCTAGTCCCATCTCCCATGGTGTAGATTTAGGAGTAAATTTAGAGATCGTGTGAGACTGTGAGTTGGTAGGGCAGGGACAGGCCTGCTAAGGTGCCCGCATAGCATGGGTAACATGTCAAATTGAAATTGGCTCCTGTTGTATGAACTTTTTCAAAACAAATTAGTCCAATGTTAGAGGTACTTGTCATATACGTAACAAAGCGACGAGTCATACATGATTTGTCATATTAAACTAGGCCTGTTTATATTCAAATATATATATATAGAGAGAGAGTGTAAAATACAATACGGCTTAACGTACGGTTGTACGCGACCAAAATTACGCACGTTCATTTGAAATCCCGCATGTTTAAAAATAAAACCACATGGGCAGAAAAAAAAATTACGCATGTTACTGGGTTTACTGGTTTCTTGATTTTCCGGCGACGGCGGCGTACGACGGCTGTTTCGGTGGTGTGTCGAGGATGTAACTGCGGTGTATGGCGGCGATGGCGGTGGCGGGGAAGATTGAATCGCTGAAATCAAAGCGATGGTGGTGGCAGCGATGTAACTACCGGTGTACGGCGGCGTTGGTGGTGGCGGGGAAGATGAATCATTGAAATCACAGTGGTGGCGGCAATGTAACTGCCGGTCTACGGCGGCGATGGTGGTGGCGGCGGGGAAGATGAATCGTTGAAATCACAGTGGTCATATTTCTTCATCCTCTGTTCTACAGTTTGAATTCGAGGATCGATATTTTGATGAAACTTTTCAAAATCAACGATGAATTCGAACCCAATTCGATGAAATTGACCGAATAATAGCCTATTTGAAGTGAAACGAAAAGAAATTTGAAACGAATTGGACGAAATTGATCAAACCCAGGCGGTCTGAAAATTTTATATAATCCCGCATGTTGTAATTTGGCAGCGTACCAATCGTACGTTAAGCAATTTTGTATGTTAACCAACCCCTATATATATATATAGACCCAGTAACATAAATCCATTATATCTAAAAAAAAGTTACAAATGAAATAGATGTTGTAAGTAGAGAGGCACTATGCCTGCCGTTCTGGTGGCGACCAGGTCCTTCCAGAAAACTCTATAACTCAACGAAAACTTGTTAGTTTGTTTATCATTTTGTTTGAAGTCGTACTTTGTTAATGTAATTGTGCGTTTCTTAATGAAATATTACAATCTAGTGTAGTTTACATCTTTGTAAAAAAAATGTGCTACCTTTTCCATTCCGTTTTGAGCCCACCCTTGATTCTTGGTTAAGATATAAGCTAATTAATTAAGCAATCCCAAGACCCATTAGGAATTAATTAAGCAATCCCAAGACCCCTTAGGAATTAACCATTATTGGTGTTTGTGGTGCCTAAACTTTAAACATGACCACAAGATACGGGTCTACCATTTTGCTCAAACCTCTCCAGCAAACCTAGACACTGGGTCACTGCCTCACTGGTCCATAACCTAGCAACTGGCATGTGGCTATGTAACACCTTAGGCAAATCCCACATCGTTCTATTCAGTTCTATCCACAAGAGAGATACATGGCCATAAAGAATGCCCCGCCTCAAATATCACCAACACGTTTTGGGCACATTGGCTATGGAACACACCAGAACTCCACAGTTAAGCGTTTGGGAGTAGTACCAAGATAGGTGACCTCCTGGAAAATCTCAACTCGGGCAACCAAAAACAAAAAAACAAACCGTGAGCTCCTCATGAGCAAAGTGGGCAATATTGATGGTTCAAGAGGCCAGATGTTACAAGCTAGATGCATTTAAGCAAAACATAAGCAGTTAAGTGTCCTATAACACGTTTGCTGCTACATTACAACTTTCTTCTTTTCTCTTCCCAACAAGAATCGTTTAAATTGGTTCATAAGAAAAGAAGACCCGAACGCTTGTGGCGGACAAAGTGTTGATTTAGGAGTTGGATTAGAGTGTGTGTGAGGTAGCGGTTAGAATTTATGCACAAATATTCGTAACCTATGCAGTTAATATCGGTGATATAACGGTGAGATATCGGTTATATCAGTCATATCGGTCCCCTAGTAAAATATCGGTGTCAAATATCGGTACCGATATTATCGGCGATATCGACCGATATTTGACTGATATAACCAATATCTCACCAATATTTGACAGATATATCACCGATATTTGACCAATATATCACCGAAATATCACTGAATTGTTATTGTTAAATTGCTATATATGTAAATTCTGCATTATATTGAAATTACCGATATCCCACTGATATCTCACCGAGATAACCTATATCTCAAATATCGGTCCTTGACCGATATCCGATATTTTACCGCATTAACTGCATAGTTCGTAACTAAGATTCATGAATCATGATGGAGTCACAAACTTATCAAAAACATGCATAAATTCTAAAAGCAAAAAAACTATGTAGACACTAGACACAAAGGAGACCTAAATCTGCCTAACCTTTGGGCCATTCAGCCACAATTCGTTCCTTGAGCACGGCAACGGTGGAAGCCGGAGAGTACCGAAACGGACCAATATCCGATCCATCAAGCAACCGGAACTTAATCTCTAAAAGATCTTCCTCCGGCATTTGCAACAGCCTACTTTATGCTTTCAAAAACCTGCAAAAACTCAAATTACAACAAATGATATCAGCGATCAACAAAAAAAGTAAGAAATTGAAAGTGTGGATGATAGGTATACCTTTGAATTGTGGTGAATGATGATGTATCCAGAAGTGAAGTGGTGGATTATAGCATGTGTATGTGGATTGTGGGAGATGAGTAATGGTTTGAAAAATGAAAAGGTGGAATTGAAGAAGATGAGGAACCCTAAACCCGATCTCGAGGGAGGGGCACTGTAGTTCAGTTTAAACCCCCATTTCCAACTTTAGCTTTTCTACTCTCACTTTGTTTCAACTTTGAATTCGGTGAATTATATGTTTCTTGTTCAAATTAAAACTCTACTTTTCCCGAAATTCCCCTACTAATTCCTTTTTTCTTTCTTTCAAGAGTTAAATGCCATTTTAGTTAACGTGCTTCGCGTCATTTTCATGTTTAGTCAAAAACTTTCATTTTTTGTCTGTGGGTCTAAAAAGGTTTCAACGTTGTTATTTTAGCTTAATGGGTTAACTTCATCTATTTTTTCTGTTAACGAGAATGGCAATTTAGTCATTTTATATGTAATTCTGTTAAAAACAATTCAGCCATATAAAATGATCAAATTGCCTTTCTCGTCAACAGAAATAATGGATGAAGTTAACCCAGTGGACTAAAATGGTAACGGTGAAACCTTTTTGGACCAGACGAAAAATGAAACATTTGGACTAAATTGATAAAATGACTCAAACCACAGGGATTAAAATGGCATTTAACTCTTTTTTTCAATCATCTTTAGATCAAGTGGTGTAGGAAACTCAGCGAAACCCGGGGTCGACTCTTGAGCCAAACAAGTTTTACCGGTAATTTCATTGGCATGCCTACATGCGGGCGGGTTACCGGGTTTTCCCTGAAATTAGTGGTGGACTCGCGCTCTCAGAGTACTCCGTTTGGTCCAGTGGATGCCTCGAGAGTGCTCGAGATTATTTATGTTGGTTGTTATTAAAAAAATTCTTTCTTTTTCTTTATAAAAATATTAAATGTATATATTCTTCACTAGTAATTTAGCTATAATATAACTTTTTTTAAAGCAACTTTTAGTTTTTTTCTTCTTGGGTATTAAAGCTATAATATAACTTTTTAACAACTATTTTTAGATCTTTAAAAATAAATACATCACAACTTGTATACTTGTACCTTAGAGAATTTAAAGTCTCAATTGTTTAGTTATGAAATTCATCAACGACCCCTATTCAAATAAGTAACTTGTTCCCTGGTTTATAAATGAATAAAAGAGAATGAACCACATAATTTAAAACTAAGGGATAAACATAAAACAAATATCATTTCAGTGGTTAGTATACGTCAATAGTATGCGTATGTCATATTATTTTTTTATGAAATACTTTGTGTATGTACTTTATCCCAAATATATCGGGAATTGCCTTAAAATGTATTACAATTTTAAAATAAAACAGATTTGCGCAGAATAATACATACACGAAAAATGGACAATGGACACATGCCAATAATTTCGCGTACAACTAAAAAGTAAAAGGTGAATGAACTTTATACATTCCAAATTCAAAGAAATTAATATACAAACATAAAATAGATATGTAAAATGTTTAAATATAGTATAAAGGTGAAACCATATCTTTCATTGAAACTAACTACAAATTTACTAAATCATGATTGTCTCTTAAACTAAACATAATAATCTTTTCATTCTTAATTTCTTTTTTAACTTCACAACTCAAGCACATCATAATAATAATTTAAAACAAAAAGGATAAAGGAAAAAAAAAACAATTTCATGAGAAATCTCTCTTTGATTATTTCACAGTAAGAACAAAAGGATATGATGTTTGTTAAGGAACTTAGACAATTTTAACATTTTTTTCAGTTTTATTAATATGTAGTGTTACTTTATAGTCGTAAAATTGGATATAATGATAATTTTCTTTGATTATTAGTTAATGAAAAATCTTACAAGTTTATATTATATTGGGCATTAATTCATGAGTTGAGTAATAACCATACAAGTTTATATTATATTGGGCATTATTTCATGAGTTGAGTAATAACCAAATTGTTACTCAAGAAAACAAAGAAAGAAAAATATTCTGGATCCTACAAAAAGAATATAAAGAAAACTTCTTGAGTCAAATCCTTCTTCACGCTGGGTGTGAATGAAGAAATACTAAGTCAACACAAGGTTGGGTTTAGCTTGTTTGTCTCGTAAATAATGGTCAATCTCTATTCTATCATCGCCAAACAGCTTGACTATCTTCTCTGAATCCTGCAAAACGAAAACGACACCGGTGAACTCGCAACAAGGAGGAGAGCTTGGGGTTCTCATTGTAACCCTCATCCGGTGTGAATAAGTACTCGCTTTGAGAAAATAAAGTGTGTATATAGAGTGAAAGAGTAGGAGAAGCGATCCCTGAACCTGATGGTTGAGTCCTTTATTTATAGCCGAAGGTTTGTGGAGGGAGATGCCAGCTGTCCGACCGTGGGGAATATCCATATCTCCTCTAACATGACAGGACCATTATTCTGTACTAGGGCTGATTTGGTATTACGTCGTTCGCTCCACCCCTGTCCTTTAGTACTTTTTTTCGGGTTGTCTATGACCGTCCTTTGGATATTTTGCGACAGGATCTAACATCCAATGATTTGTGCCACGTAACGTCATTTTCCTTCGGTGTCGCCAATATTCTCCTTGTCATCGTCAGTGGTGCCCCACATCTGTCTTCAGGTTTGTCTATCAACTTTCTAAATTTTTTTGGGCGACGAAGTTGTTGAGTGGTATGGTCTCTTGCGTGGACACATGCGCATGCTATTTGGGACCTATTATTACTCTTCAAAACCGCTGAGTTTTTTTACTTAAAAAAAACTCTTAATTTATGTGGGTTGGCTATTTTAATTTATGAAAAAAGAAAAGAAATAGGAGGGAAAGCAAGTTTTGGCGGTGGGCAATATTAACAACCCGTTGTCAGGGAGTGTAGTTATGATGGTAACATGTCTCGCCTGCCGACCGTTAAATACGTTTGACTCATCATTCCATGGCCCACCACCATCCACATAGAATGCATTATTTTTTCCTATCTCATTTGGATTATGTTTTGCGAATTAAAACTATGTTTATATAATAGAGAAGTTTCTAATTCTATGGTCACGTAATATTATAATTGACAAACTAGTGGGGTGGGAAGTGACAGGAATTCGGTTTTAACTCGTATCAGTTTGATTCGTTATGAAGCATGGCCCACCTAAAGTATGAACGAGCTTAGATAGAGGAGTCGAATATATCTCCTAAGGAGGTGATTTGGAAGAAAGTGATCGGTGTGGTGCTTTCTAACTATTTTCTAGGAGATTTGGAAGTCGAGGAACAAGAAAGAGTTGAAGAAATCGTAACATTCCTATTGCTAGAACGTACGGTGGATTTAATTAAAGAAAATTCATTTTTTATGGATTCGGAGTATATCTAAATTGGGAAAGATGAAGCAATTTTAATGTCCGTGATGTTATTACGCAATTTGGATGTTGTTTGTTTGCGGGTGTTTGCTGACCATGTTTTATATTTATTTGTCGAAATTTCATTGTTAAAAAAAATAGTTATTAATCTAAAGTTAAGCACTATACTTACTAATTTCGTCTTACTTTTTTTTAATTGAAAATTCAGAGTATGCCTAATTCATTAAACTCTTTTTAACTTTTATTTTTGTTGTAAAACAAAATCTCATTCTAACAAAAATATTAACTTTGTGTCCATGATAAACAATTAGCTTATTTTTTTCTAATCCGAGTGTGTAACTTTTTTGAAACCACATACATAATGTATCTATAAAAATACCCGAGCCGAACAAGAACCTTTTATTTTAGTAGTATTTTCGAGCCGAACCGAACTGAATTCAAATACGAGTTTAGAATTTCTTTTTATAATGGAATAATTAATTTTAATAATCCCAACTATTGCCCGTTGGCCGGTAACGGTCTCAATTTCAAAAATTCTCAATGTCGGTCCCATCTTTTCACATATTGGCCTTCAATGGACCTTGACCAACAGAACCTTAACGCCGTTAGTCTCTGATCGCCGGAAAAACGTTTTTGACCGGAAAAATCAACATTTTCGTCATAAACATCTTTGTAACCTTATTACGCACCTTTAGGAACCATTTCTAGTAAAAAGCCCCAATATTAAGGTCGCCGAAAACCTCATTTTTCGCTGGAAACTTCTTTTTGGCCGGAAACCTCACAATTTTAGCCTGAAAACTCAAAGTTTTCATCCCAAACCTGTTTGTAACCATAGATCGGACTTTTAGGAATCTTTTTCAAACACAAAAAACGTTTTTCCAACGACTAGAGACTAATGGTGTTAGGGTTCTATTAATCATGGTCCATTCTATTAGTCATGGTCCATTGAAGGCCAGTATGTGAAAAGATAGAACCGCCAAAGAGAATTTTTGAAGTTAAGACCATTACCTTCTATCGGACAATAATTAGGATTATTAAAATTCATTATTACTTTTATAATGACGCTATTATCGGTACAAGTGTTTAGTTCAATTTAATAGTTTAGACAGAAGTATATTAAAATAACAAAAAACTATAGAGATTCCAACTTTTTTACATCAAATCTTGTGTTTATGAATCGGGTATTGAATCTAGCCGACTTTAGTATAAACAAAACGAAGTATATACTTCAATAAATAAAGTAGTTTAATATTTGATTGGCTTTAACGTAAAAGATTAATGCATACCTCACAGTCACATACACACCCTATCTAGAAAGAAATACTTTGCTTTTTCTCCACTCAAAAAAGTGCGACCATAATTTATGGCTCCTATTGAATTCTCAAAAGCAAAGTTTGCATTACTTTGCAATATTTTCGTAAGCAAATAGGATATTGAATCAAACGTCTTACAAAAGGTTTTAAAAACAAGATATTATAAATAACTTAACTCTTTTTTTAATATATATATATATATATATATGTATGCCTAACTTAAGCCCCACTTGCGATATGCTCATATAATGTGTATATGTGTGGGCGCTCGGAGGACAAAAGTGAAAGTGCACAAATTTTAACGTTATTTTACTAATTTCGTGAAAATAACGTTAAAAGAGGGGATGGTTAATCATGCATCATGTGGTGGCGTTGATAGCCGAAAGACAAGGGGGTACATGCACTAATCGGCGTTTGTCTCAATTGTTGAGTGTTATGTGCCTTATGTCCAAGGCTTGATGCAAAACTACTATCGAGTCGGAGTTCTCATCGGAAGTAGCCTCTCTATTCCTACGGGGTAGAGGTAAGGTTGTCTACATCTTACCCTTCTCAGACCCTACCTAAGCTTTACTATTGGTGGGATATATTGAGTATGATGATGATGATATGCCTAACTTCAATGTAAATGACTAAATGCGCCCCCAACAAAGGAATTTCAGTTCACTAGACAAGGTGACCCGTTTTTGTTCTTTGTTGCCATGGAGGCTTTAGATGTAGATTGGGACTTTTACATGGGATTAGAACTCAAAATGATGGTCGTGTTAAAAGCTTCAAAATCTAGCAAGAATTCTCTGGTGACTTTATTTGGTTTCGGGCCTCAACGACAACTCTAAGAAAAGGTTGGGGCTTCAACTCCTGTAGAATGTAGGTGCAGTGCGTAGTGTTGTTATCCTAAAAAATCTAGGAATTGCTGTTATAAGAAAAACAAAAGTAAGTTTTTTAGGGATTGGGCTGGATCTGTCACATATGACCAATATGGTAAGCCTTTTACAATGTCAAATGACATTGTTCCCATTTACTTAGGTTTCCTCAGGTGATCAAAGTTATTTAACTAAAGAACTTGGTAGTCTCGGAGTGGAAAGCATTTTTGCTTCGAATATGGTGCTTCTCGCTAAATGGTAGTGGAGATATAAAAAGGGTAATTCAAAATTACGGGCAGAACTCTATATTCAATGCATAGCAGCAAAAGAAAGTTGATGTCAACGCCTACGGCACATGGAGGAATATTGCAAAAGTGGATGATGTTTCATCTAACATGAATGTTGTCTTGCAGGATATTTACGAAGCAACTGTGGGAACGGGAGAGGATAATTCATTTTGGATGGACAAGCGGGCCGATCACCGCTCACTAAGCATTATTTCCAGCTTTTTTTGCGTTAGAAAGAGCCAAACTATGCAGTATGCAAGACATGTATGAGAAGCACGGATATCAAGTGGCCTGGAAATGGCATTGGAAGTATAATCCGAGACATGACAGAGAAAGCGAAGATCTGATGTAGTGTTATGACTTACGAGTTATGACACTCTTGTTCGATGCAAAATCACGGACAACAAAGATGTTTGGTCTTGGTTGGGAGATAGCAACGGAATATTCACTCTGTTTTCTCTAAGAGATCAAATTGAAAAAAGTATATTCATAACAGTCGGCCTACTCGCACCGTTGGATAAACTGATCCACCTTCCAAAATAAACTGCTTTTGTTATTATCATCTTTCCTTATTATTTACAGTGAAAACAAAACATAAAGACGACTGAAATTAGCAATCTAGGTTTGCCGGTTCAACGCTCTCATAACCAGCTGAGCAAAATGAAAGAGGTTCATAGTCAACCAGACAGTCACAGACTGAACAGCTCCGGTTGGACCGTAAAACACTGCTCAAAAGACATTGCACGGCAATGCAAAAAAAAAGTCCATACACAAGGAACACACAAATATCTATTCAACTATGAATCAAAAAAAAAAATTCAACCCTCATCTACTTCACTTAATCATATCTAATTTGCAAAAATCTACGATGCATAAGACTCCTGATTTCTTCTACAGATTTAGTTCTTCTACTGCCTAGACATAGGCGCCATCGGCATGGCTGATTGTTGGTTATAGAAACTACCTTCTATTTGATAATTCTGGTAACCGTCTGGCGGTGAATATGAGGAAACACCATTAACTGGCGGCCCTACAGTTGGTAATCCAGGCAGAGACATAGGTGGCGGTGGTTGTTGGTTTATGCTATGCCCATACTGCATTGTCGCCGTCCCTGTAGACTGCATGAATTGAGTAACTGGATATGGCTGCATGGGCGGCATTGGCGGCAGAGGCGGTGGAGACGACGGTGGTGGCGGTTGCTGGTCAGGTGGAAGCGGTGGTTGAGCATTTTGAGACGATGGTATGTAAGGTTGAGGCTGGTCGTTATTGATCTTGGTTTTCTTCTGTAACGGATAATCACTTGAGGGTGAATTTCCAATTAAGCCCTCGGATGCTAGGGATGAGAGGACATAAGTGAGCATCTCCGCTGAGGATGTGGATGCTGTCAGCTTCGCCGCCACTGCAGCCGCCGCGGATTTAGTATCATCGGATTGAGATGCCTGTCGGGTGTACATCACAGGAGCAGACTGTTGATCGGGTTGCGATTGAATGCCATCGGGATTGAGCAATTGCCTGCAGATGTTATCAGCCTTTTCTGATTGAGTATGTGCGGCCTGAAGAAAACACAAAAAACAGTTAGCGCTAATTCTGTAATAACAGAATAACAGCTGAACTAGCTCAATATATTTTCGGAGAAGTAGATAAAAGAAGTAAAAGGAGGCTACCTTAAGTTGACTACGGATCAAGTCAAGCTTCATTTCCTGACAGCAAAACAATAATTTTAATTGAGGAAAAATAATGTAAATATACAATATAAGATACTTAAATCTGAGGCTACCAACAAACCTGTTCATGAAGGGCGTCCCTCAGATACGACATGAGATTTGCTCTTGATGATTCAACAGCTGTAAGTTGCTCAATGCAATCCCTTAATGTAGCACGCTGCCCCTTTAGCTCATCCACGACAACTGGTCCGTTTGCTTTTGCTGATCATGAAGAAGAAAGAAAAAGAAAATAAATACTATTGCTTCAAATTTGAGAAGTTGAAAATCAACGATGAAAAATAAGGGATAGGCAACCAAAATATTTAATTATTATGAATCTCTATTCTTTTAAAACCAATTTTGGTCAAAAACATGCCGGATGACAAACATGCACATAAAAAATGTTTATAAGACAAATATTTTTTTTTGTGGCAAAAATTCGATTGAAAAAACTATGGCCTTCATTGAGTTTTTAGAAGTTCAGGGGTGTAATTATGTTGAAAAAAAATCCAAAGAGTCATGTGTGAATTCAGCGATAGTTCATAGGATGCTTTTCAATATTTGCCCCGATATGTTAATAGGTTAAAATCGTTGTACTTTCATAAAAGATTAGGGCATTTTCATCATCGAGCATGTTTTCAGCCGGAACTAGAAAAAACTAGTGGGTTACCATCCGCGCTCTGCAGCGGGCCCAAAGCGTAGATAAAAGTAAGCAAATCACAAACGTGACAATAAAAAACCATGTCGCGACAGTATATTCGGAAGTCACGGAAAAGTTACATCGATATATACGAAAGCCAAGTTATTCGATCAATGATTTACACCAAAACGTATCTAAGGACAAACACGATGCCCACGCATTACAACAGGTCGGTTTAAACGTAGATAAAAAAATATGTTGCTAGAGATGAGCGCCGAGCAATTTAAAAAATCGAACGGTTTAAAAAAAAGTTAAAACAACCGTTCAGTTCAAAAACGAGTAAACGACGTTACGAAAATTCACGTTGAAACGTAGATAAAAATGGCTCGCGTGGAGCATTGATAGAAAAAAAAAAACGAAACCCATAATAATGAAATCTAATACATAATGTATTTAAGTGTCGTATAAAGCGGGTTCAATATACCGGTGACCAAAATGAAAAAAGTTGAATACTTGGGTGGCCTCTACATGCCAAAAAAGGGTATAACTTTTACCGTAAAAGGCAGCTGATAACATAACTAAAGAGTAAAGAAGATTGATATTCTACATGGCTAATGATGATATACATGTATAATTATAAAAACTGATAATTATAAATAGGAGAGAAATTAACCAGATTTAATATCCCTGCCAATTTCCTTGACCACTTTTTCAACAGAGCTACTGGCATTCCTGCATTTGTTGATCACAGCATCTTCGTTAACTTGTCCAGCGTTTATAGCTTGATACCCAGAAACTATCTTGTCCAACACACTTCCAGCAGGCTGTTTCTGATTAAAACACATTAATAAGATTGAACACGTACACATACTGTAGCATTATTATTTCCGTAAAGTAACATGCAAAAAAAAGAATAAAATCAATTACCAATTTTGACCCTAAATGCTTCCCGTTTCTATTATTAGTTTCCTGGTGCCTCCCTACAAGCTCTTCCTTCAGAACCTGCCCTCGAGAACCAAAAACCTTTCTTTCATCCAAAATGTTGACCTGCGTGCGGGAAACGAGAAATTTAAGCGAAAAATATCAGGGGTTTACAGAGTAAAAGAAAGACAATTAAGAATAGATTATAGCTCAACACTTGTTAATCAAAGACAACGCTGACAAAACATATACAAGTAGAGGTGGTAACTCATCACATTTACTTGTAAGTGGGTTGATGTGGGATATGATCGATCACTAACGTGGTAGGTAAGTAAGCTCAAAGGTTTAACCAAAAGAAGAAAAACTGGGTTAAACGAGTTTCAAGTCCTCTAAATTTGAAGCGTATTCAAAAACATAAAAACGTCCTGAAAGACTTTAATAGCAAGATTAAGATCATTTTTGTAATAACGAAGCTTTTGTAATGATATCTATGAAATACAAAACAATGATAAAAAAATATGTGTGGGTGGGTCGGCCCACCC
The DNA here is from genome assembly GCA_947069175.1 of Scalesia atractyloides. Lineage (NCBI taxonomy): Eukaryota > Viridiplantae > Streptophyta > Magnoliopsida > Asterales > Asteraceae > Scalesia > Scalesia atractyloides. The sequence continues at coordinate 80,167,275 of CAMTDV010000010.1, forward strand.
CGACCCAACTTGCAAACCATTTACATTTGCACATTCAGTTATTTAAAAATGTATGCTTTAACTTTTTGTATAAATAGACAGAAGTTCTTCAGCAACCAACTTATTATAAACTTCCTTGCTTTGGAAAAACAGAAAAACATGATAATTATCATTATACTTTCTTTTGTACATTTTGAGTCATTAAAAAGTGATTTTTTGCCCCATTTGGGCCATTACAGGAAGAGAGGGTAGGTTAATGATGAACCAACCTGAACAAAAACTTTTTACAATAAGTCCACATAATGACCCAATGGTACATATAGTCAGTATAATAGCCAAACTGAATAAATTTTTTGATGAAAAGTCCAATGACTGAGTGACTAAAATGGGACAAAACTAAAATTAGATTGGCATTTGACACCAAAAAGAAGTTACATGATTATCAATATCGTGAGCGTGGAGCTAAGTAGTTAATTCGGTAAAATATCGGATATTGGTCAAGGACCGATATTTGAGATTTCAGTTATCGCGGTGGAATATCGGTATCTCTACACCGGTTTCTATTCTTTTTTTCCTTACTTTTTAATAACTTCTCCCTCTACCGTAAGAAGAATAATTATTTATATGGATTCCACCGTTTCATTATGTATATTGGATTGCACCACACCGTTTCATTAAAGTTATACATGTAGCAATTTAACACTAACAATTCAGTATACTCTCCTACCATTAACAAAATAACCTTTTGCAACTTGCAAAACGCTAATAATTGTAGCAAGTAGGAACTGACTAAGACTTAAAACACTAAGAGCAGCAATAAGAAGAAAGACGAATGGTAGAACTAAGAAGAAATGTACTGATAGCGGGAAAATCAGTGATATATTGGTCATTATCACTGATATTATCGGTACTGATATTCTGACCGATATTTTGCACCGATATCTCATCAGGGGACCGATAACCGATATATCACTATGTATGGTGATATATCCTATGTAGTTAATATCTCGATATATCAACCGATATATCAGTGATATATCGGTTATCGGTCCCCTGCCGAGATAGCGATACAAAATATCAGCAAGAATATCAATACCCATAATATCAGCGATACTTTCCGATATATGACCGATACTGGACCGATATTTGATCGATAAAACACAGATGTTCCCGATATCAGTACCTTTCTTCTTAGTTCTACCGTTCATCTTTATTCTTATTGCTACTATTAGTATTTTAAGTCTTAATGTTAGTTGTTATTGTTAAATGTTAGTGTTTTAAGTCTTAGTCAGTTTTTACTTGCAACAATTGTTAGTGTTTTGCAAGTTGCAAAAGGTTATTTTGTTAATGGTAGGAGAGTATAATAAATTGTTAGTGTTAAATTGCTATATATATAAATTTAGCATGATATTAAAATTACCGATATCCCACCAATATCCCACCGCGATAAGCGATATCTCAAATATCGGTCCTTGACCGATATCCGATATTTTACCGCATTGACTACTTAGGATATATCGGGATATCAAGTACATAGACGTGGAGTTTAGAACTGCATACCAGGCGTAACGCAGAATTTCTTCCAAATTCATCTCCATTATCAATGACATCGCGTAGTGCATCTGGAAGAACCTTCCAGAATTCAGCAACAAATTCTGAACCCTTTCGCCTACTATTCTGCAAAATATCATTTGCAAGATAGAGAAATGCCAGACGTTGATCACGTGGAGAACAATGAAATTGTCTAGCCCATGTTTCTACAACTTGTTTTGCCTTGTTCATATGAAAAATACACCAGTGTGACAGAGCTATACCTCATTAAGGATAACATCAAATTATAATTCATGGAACTGCATTAAAATGAGTTATAAAGGTGGCAGTTTGACCCTTTGAAGCAACATTGTATCACTAACAGGTCAAACAAGTATAATAAAATAAAAGTAAATTAAAAAAGAACTCGAAAGAGAACTGGTCAAAAGGGTCAAAAACCGTCCTAGTGTATCTTTATTCATAGAACCTCCTAAATCGTTTTATTGAAACAATTATATTTCAATAATATTATCATTGAAATAATATGAATTTCATCATCAAGTTTGACAGCCTCGACCTGTTTTGCCCCATACCAAACGTTTTCCCATTTGACCCATTTTCTTATATCTAGAACTGAACAATAACCAAAAACCTTTTTAAGTACCAAGTCATATACATTGAAAATATTTATGAAGCCAAAAAAAAGGAAAAAAATACAGTTGTTAAATTTTAATTATACTTTTGATTGAGCAAGGGATCAATCTTAGAATTGGTGCCAATGTAAACTTGGTAAACATCAGTTATATAAATACCATCAATTCCACAAGAAAAAAAAAGTTAACAACAGAATTGCCTTTAAAGAAGTATGCAAAAGTTACTAAAGTTAAACAAGATTATAAATTTCAGTAGGATACTCTCAATGCTTTGCTGTGAGTTGTTGAGCTTGGTCAGCTTCTCAACCAAAATTTGCGTATTAAACGTACTACCCATTGTGTGTGACTGAAGTTCCTTCAGCTATAGAACAAAAAACAACTTCTGAAAGACAGTCAACCTACACAACACAAAGTCCAACACAATAAACGAAGAATCCGTCAGGATCAACAGGTATGCAATTTGTAAATATTACAATTATCCTTAACTGCATTTTGAAAAAATAAAATAAAAAATCAGCATCCATAAAGAATTCTCATTGCTTCATATAGTAGTTAAATCCATTGTTAATAAATAAACGAGTCATTTCTTTATTTCTAACTAAAAGCAAACACGAGAAAGCATGCCTTGACAACCAGCACGTGTTTATCCCATTTGCCTTTAATACTCTTGGGTTCCTTGCGCCAGAGGCTGTGGACCTACTTAGCCGAGTTCAAAGGGTCATGCACAGTAATGTTAAGACCCCGAGATCTATGGATGTAGTTTTTAAAAGACTTAGTTTTGCTATTCAGATTCGGGTAGCCGCGCAGCTTGTTGCCCGTTTACCTTCTCTCTCGATGTAATTATTAATGAAGTTATTTATAATAAAAATCAAAATAACATTGTGAATGAAGAAAAGAACACTTCATGTTCTCCAACTACCAAATTATTTAATCTATACTAACTGGTGTTAGAAATTGCAAAATTCAACCATGTACATAACTTAATTTAATAGAAAAAAACATGCTCAAACATTCCAATGTGACCAAATATACTGACAAATAAAAACTACCCAATTTAGACCCTACCATGTAAACTGACCTATTATATTCTCAATTGGGAAAAACATTTAAAAACAAACAGACATGTAACTGGTTTCAGATAACTGCAAATTTCAGCCAATTTTTATAAGATATCATGACAAAACATAAACTTGTAAATAAATACAAATCAAGAACACAACAACAAGGAATCAATTAATTAAAAACACAACATCAACTAATAAAAGAACAACTTACAGTAACTTCAGATGCTGATAAACAAAGGGTAAAGAGTGCTAACCGGATTAAAGCTAAGAATTAAGCGGTGTTGGGTCTAAATTCTCCATGAAACGAAGAAATTGGAGGGGGAATTTTAGGGTTTTGAAGGAAAAGGGGCGGTTTTTGAGTGAAATTGGGGAAATTGAAGGATGGTTTTGGTCAGGTGGAAAAGAAGGTGACCGACTGAGAACGTGGGGCGAGTTTTTGGGTCATCAGACGACGAATTTGGGGGAGATAACCAACCATCCACAACGTTGTTAGGGTTTATTCAAAATAATAATAAACTTTTGTCTTCGATAAAGTTTATCATGACGGATGTGAACAAACATGTCTAGTTAGTCATATGATAAAAAGATCTAACAAAAATCTCCCTTAACATCTTGTCCTTGCTTTTTCTTAAACTAAAAATGTTAGGTTTGGAAGTAGGTTTATTCGGTTTTGGACGTTTTTTTACCCTGATAAAAAACGAATCGATCTGAATTTGAAATGTGTATAACCGGAGCAAGTTAAACCGATCAACCACTTGTGGGCTATTGGTGGGTTTGGATTCTTCAGTGGAGACCCAAGTTTTATTCTCACTTGTGTCAGTTCTAGCAGGGGCGGACCTACCCGCACCCCTTGAAAAAAAATTAGTGTAGATTTGCGCGTAAAAAATCCAGACCGCACCCCTTGAAAAATCTCGACCACACCTCTTAAAAATTTTCAACCGCCCCTTCGAAAAAAAACTTAAGAATATATATAAAAAAATGTAAACACTTATTTAAGCCCACTTTTAATTAATTCATCAACCCATTCAATTTCACTAAATAACTTAGCCCACTTAAATCTTTAAGGATTCATGTAACCCAGGTACTCAAGCCCACATCTATTCATTAAACCCAACCCAATTTAGTATAACAAAACAACCGAACCCAACCCAACCCGTCCCTTACAATTCCATCTCCCGCCCATCTTTTGTGATCAACGAACAGCGCCCAGCTCCAGCCCCCAGCGATGTCGATCATTCGACTTATCTCGCTGGAATCGCCAAAATCCGGCCACCACTCCAACCGAAATCCTAAAATTAAAGAGGTACTTCCATTTATTTGAGTTTATTTTGATGTTTGTGGTTTTTTCAAGAGAAATAAAGTTGTATATATGTTAAAAAGGTTCGAAATTTTAAGTGATTTGATTTTTTTGGTTGTTCTAGCCTTTATTAGAGTGATTTTTTGTTTATATGATTTTTTGGTTGGTAGTCAACAATTACCGGGGCTTGAAATTCAAAATTTTAAATTGAAAATTAAGAAACAGGGGCCATGGTTGAACACTTAAAGATCATTGTTTATATTGTATGTGATAGGAACCATGAGTAGAGAAGTTATGACGCTATTTCTTTTGTTTTACATAAGCCGACCCGATCCGATATGAACCAAATTTTGTTTATATACCTACGGGCTTAAAATCTTTAAAAATATTCTGCACCCCCATAAAAAAATTCATGGGTCCGCCACTGAATTCAAGTCCCAAGCTCACCCAGATTTTCGTCCCACCGTGGGTTACGCCAGAGAGTTCTGCTCTTATGGTGGCACATTAACCGTCAAGTGGCAGCCGACTGTATGGTTTACCGGGAAACGCTCCAGCCAAACTATGTACTGCCAGTTTCCCGGAGGAACACTCAGGCCAAACTTTAAAGCCAGCGCGGGCCTGGTTAAGAGAACATAGTCTAGCTTGAGTCAAGGGCGTAGCTTTGTTGGGGGCCGGGAGGCTCCCGACTCCTCGAACTTTTCGCTCAGTAGTGTCCGGTATATAGTTTTCGCATAGAATTTTTTAGGTATATACGTTTTCGCTCCCCCGGTTTTATAATTTAGTAGGTATAATTTTAGGTTTGGTGACTTCCGACCCCCGGTCGGAAATCTCAAGCTTCGCCACTGGCTGGAGGGGGGCAACGAAGCTCTCCAATTTGAAGAGTGCGGTGACCAAACACAAGAAAGTCGTCGTTCAAAAAAAATATCAATTAAACCGAATTATTTGATTTGGTTATCTAATTAAACCGAAAGTTGACCCATCAAAATTAAAACAAAACAATTTAAAATAATTGTATACGTTAACCACGTTGCATACGTGGTCATCCTTCAAACATCTACATCATACATAGATATTCATTTGACCGACACGGATACATATTTATGTTTATATATCATTGTGGTCATCCCACAATGCAATTATATATCATTATACCGACATGGATACATATTTATGTTTAGTACGTCACACATACATGTTCATTTGACTAACGTTTGCAGGACTTCGACATAGTGGATTTTGGCCATGTGGACCTTCTAACAGATTGATTATGCTATTCACATCTTGCTCCTGGCCTAGGAAAACATGAACGACATAGCATCACCTTCGAGAAGATTACAATTTACATATAGAAAAAATTGCTCCATGCGTACTGGTTGTTCAAATCCGACACTACTTTAACCGATTTTTGTAACAACATTAACTCCAAACCGACTATTCTTTTGGTAGAGGTGAATCCACTAAAACTGAAAAAGTTCATAGAGGTATCTTATTGAGTTACAAGAAAACCAATTAATCACATCTATCATATTTCATAAGCAATAATGGAGCCAATCCACTCATTTTTGTATCACTCGTAGGCTTGTAGCTTTCTTTAAACCCGAAAGCAGGGATGCACAAAAAACCCGAATCTGGACCTGAAAAAAAACCCGGAACCGGGTATTATAAAACCTAGGTTTTTTATACCCGAACCCGACCCTACCCATATGGTAGGGGTAGGGTATGCATTTATGTTATAAAACCCAAACCCGGAACCGGGTTTTTTCAGTACATGGTCCGGGTTTTCCATTACCCTGTTCGAGTTTTTTCGAGTTTTGTACCTTGGTAACGGTTACATAGCCGTTAGAAAGTGTATTTTGACCATTTTTTTTGTTTACATTGTATCTATATACCCTATAAAAGGGGTCTTTGATGTTTAGTTTAACCGCAAGTGTTATCCTCGAGACAAACAATAAACGAAGACGAACAAGTTATTTGAAGCTATATATGTTCATCATCTTATTCTTATTCGACCGGTTTTATGATTATTTAAGCGTCATGTATTTCTGTGTTTTATGAAATAAAAAGGTTTTGCATTTTATATTTCTATGTTTTATGCAAAAAAAAATGAATACCCGAGGCATACTCCAACCATACCCAAGGCACACCTGAACCAAACCCGAGGCATACCCGATCCATACCCAACCCTACCCGAATACGGAATAGGGTATTATTATACCCGGGTATTAGAAAACCCGACTCGGACCCTACCCGAACCTGGGTATATAGGGTAACATTTTTTGTATAAAACCTGGACCCGACCCGGGTATTGTCAATACCGGATTTTATAAAACCCGGTCGTACCCTAACCCGTTTCTATACCCGGAACCGGGTATTCTAAAAACCCGATTTGTGCACCACTATCCGAAAGGGTAAAACCATAAAAGACTAAAACTAGTCTTGACACGAAAGGAATCCGATTGATTATCTCTTGTACGGGACACCAAATACGCGTGCGTGTTTGCCGTTCCATAGGCCAAACATATAAGCCCAATAGACCAAGTTGAATCTCTTCTTCAGTACCTTAACTAGGCGAAACATATAAGCCCAATAGACCAAGTTGAATCTCTTCTTCAGTTTCTTAAATAGACCTAACATATAAGTCCAATATACCAAGACAAGTTGGATCTCTTCTTCGGTTCCTTAAATGAGCCGAACATATAAGCCCAATAAACCATATTTTGATGTGGATGGGTTAGTGATCCATTAGTCCATTGTAAACTTTGTAGATCTAAATCATCTAATCAGCCAAATTAATATATAATTAATTTAATTTTTATACCAACATATACTACCTTCAACTTAAAAATCATTTGACACTTTGTTTTTTGAAATTTATTTTAAGTAAAAGAAGGTCTTTATAACTTTCTTTTAATCATATTACTAAAAGAAAATATTTTTGACATTTTATACCTCTAACGATACTTGCATCTTTTTTTGTTTATCTCGCTATTATATGAGTGTTAATTTTATTTGTCAAAAACAAAATAACTAGTAATTTTATTTGTCAAAAACATTTTTCATATGATATATGATGGTGTACGAGTAACCTTTCTTTTTAGAAAATGTATCTACATAAAAAGTTGTATTTGAACCTTTTGCTTAAGTAATACCTCTAATTTATTTATACAAAACCAAAAAAGTATAATTGTTGTAACATTCGTCGTAAAACGGGTTCCAAAACCCGCTCCGTTAAAATTCTAGAATTTATTTAATGTTTCACTACGCATGTATTCATTTTGTAAATTATATTAGTTAATTTTTATAGTTAATAAATAAACTAGAATGTAAATATATTGAATAAATAAAAGAATAAAAATAATATTAATAAATAAGAAAATAAAGGAAAAGGGGGGGGGGGGGGAACCGGGTTCGAACCCGGGTCCCCATCAAACACACAAAAAAACTTACACCGTTGCGGCACCTACACAACATCTGATATACCCGAGTCAGCTAATCTTTTATATTTACGTTTATCTTGATCTGAATTCAAATCAGCAAAACCCGCCAATGCCGCCGGTCAAAGACTCGCTGGACTCCGGCTGGCAATCCGCGTAATCAACCAATTCGGTTTCCAAAACCGAAATCAATCTCGAATTTTGGTTTCTAAAAATCGAATTCAATCATTCCCATTCGGTTTTTAAATCAAGCACCTTGTGCAGCCTATAAATACCGAGCACATCACACTAACAAATTCGCTCATTTCCTTCACAACATACCTCTGTTCTCTCTGTTCAAATCCTCAGTGTTCAAAAACACTTCGTCGGAACTGGGTGTTGTCGCCCGAATCTCTCGTCGGAATAACGATTCCCTTCTAATCGGCAAAAGTCTATCACTCAAATTTCAATTTACAGTGCAGTATGTATTATGAATAAATCGAAGCAAAGTTCAAATGGTTTTGTATAAATATCAGTCGGGTTCTGGGTTTCTGTATTAGGAACGCACCCACTATGAGTGAATCATAAATTCGTGCGCATTCATCATCATCAAGGAACGCACCCACTATGAGTGAATTCTTACAAATTCCCCTTTTTATTCATGTTTTTGGGTGTATCATGTGTCATTTATACATTTCGTTTATTCAAACCCGTGTGCTATTACCATTATATGAATTATCGTGTGATGTAAATGTTGTTTGTTGTATTGCGAGTTTATATTTTTGTCAAGTTGCGTGCAAATCATTCATTAGGCCCATCAGTTCCTCGTTGGAGACGAGTTGAGCATCAGGTGCCTCATTAGATCGGCTCCGTTTGATTGAGCCTTGATCTCATTGTTCATCATTTGGTATGTGTCTGTGTGCATTAATTGATATTATGTGTTTGTGGTTTAATTTACATATACGTATACTCATATTTGGTTATGCACATTTTTATTCAAATAACCAATATAACTATTCTTTCAAACATTTAAATAAGATTCACTCGCCAACTTTTGTTGACCAAAAACCCTATTTTTACACATGATACAGGTGGACAGGTTGAAGCAAGGAACACATAGGAAATTGCCTTAGAAGAAAAATAAAGAAGTCATGAAAAATGTATTTGAACATGTTGTGCTTCTATGTTTATTATAATTTTTTCTTTAAAAAGAAATAATAAATATGAAACTTTATAGTAAATGTCATGAGCTTTGATGAAAACCCAATCATGCCCCGACTACTATTTCCCCTGCGGGTCAGAGTGTGACAATTGTTGTATTTTGTTGATAACGATTAACTATTCTTATAGATAAAAACAAAAATATGGTTGTTAGGAGATTCTGAAAATACAATTTTTATTAACTAAAAATTGTATCTTATCTCAAACTTCAAAGATACATAAATCACATATAAATTGAACGTTTATTTGATCTAACCGAACATAAATCCACCGTAACTAGTCGGAGATAAAAATAAAAATATGTGTTTAGGAAATTCTGTAAATAAATATATTTTCGTTAACGAAAAATGTATCTTATCTCAAACTTCAAAGATACATAAATCACATACTTGATTTTTTTTTTGATTTATTCTAACTTTCATAAACGAAAATTGTATCTTATCTCAAACTTCAAAGATACATAAATCACATATAACTTGATTTTTTTATTTGATTTAATCTTGACATAAATCCACCGTTAGATTTTAGAACTTTTGTCAGTAAAGGAGATAGAGGATGCACCTGCGGTAATAATGGATCTATTATACATTGATGGCTTAAAATATTCAAGACTCAACGTGTTGAATGTGTACAATAATCATCCACAAATGTTGAATTTGTATTAAGTATTTAATCGGAATAAAACCAATTATCAACCTACTTTATTTCAATTAGGAGAATTTAAAATACAAAGTTTCTAGAGTAAGTAGTAAGAAAAACAAAACAAGTTATTAAATATGAATTATTACGGAAGATATCATTTTACCGTGTTTTTATTTTTATTTGTTAATTCTGTTATCTCGTTCATTTCATTACCCTATTCATTTGATTACCTCGTTCACTCTTAACTCTCGTTCATGCTATTACCAAATACTAAACAGACCCTAAGTATATAATGAGATTTAGCCCATGCCTTATTAGGTTTACAACATCCAAATACATAATGAGGTTTAGCTCATGGCTAGAGTTTGTAAACAATTTTTTTTTTGTGAAGAAAGCAAGGTCATCAAATGTTTTTGTATTCCTTCATCATAACTTTCACGAATGGGTGTTTAGGGTTCACAAGCGTTACATTGTTCAAAACTTATTTTGGCTTTTTAATCGTTTAAGTGTTTTGTGTGTTTCACCACAACTTTGAGATGCAACTATTAGCTAGCGAGCAAAATATTAAGATCAATGTGTATGTTACAAAAACATCTTTAAACATGATATATTCAACATTTCAATGAAGACGATGGTTATATTATAATAAACCTCTAATGACTTGGGGTCACCCTCACCACTAGTGACCGTTTATTGTCTACAAACAACACCAACATAATCATCATCATATTTCATAAGATGTTGAAGAAATTATCAAACTAGCCCCGCCTCACCATATGTAAAGCATTTAACGTCCTCTAATAATCGTATCTAACTACATTCAAACTAACTAAATTTGAAATGAAATAGCGAAAGCAAACACGAAAAAATGTAATTAAACTCATCCATGATTTTTGAAAATACCAAGGAATCATTGTTGGAGCAATCACAAACATAAACAAACAATTAATTATTTTTGTGAGAAACACTCACGACTTTTCCTTAGCATAACTTGTCATCAAGCTATCTAACCTCTCTTAAATACACCATGACTCCTAGTTAGGTAAGGGTGTGCGGGGTGCCTTCGGCAACCCCACATGCCGCACGGCATGTCCACCGCCATCAACTTTTTGCCGCTCGGTGAAGAGAAATTAGGGGAGAAGGTGCCGCATGCAGCAAAGAACAAGGGAGAAGGTAAGTGGTGGGGCCTACATCTTGTCAACCAATCATCCTTTTTTCTTTAAAAAAATAGTTTGCGTAATCTCAATTTAGGCATGCATCCCTTATGTTTTTTGGGTATTAGGAAAGAATGAGAGTAGAAATACATGACACAATATGATTGGGTGAGGAGAACGTTTGCCTAATCTCTTTGTACATGCACCCCTTACACCCTAAGGGGACCCGGGGCGGTCCATTTTTTGCATGTGATAGATGAGTTTCACGGGTGAAACTTCACAACACACCACCGCCACCCAATTTTTCACAGAAAAAAAATTATAACGCGTCAAATATATAACGCGTGAAGAATGATTTATTGTGAGGGGATGTGAGGGTTTATTGTTGGGTGTTGTGAGTGATGAGTATTTCCACTAAAAAGGTTGTGAGTAATGGAATAATGATTGATGACATACGAAACTTGATTGGAAGAAGTGAGTGAGTGATGAGTGATCGGTGATGACCACCCCTACCCCCTAATAACTCAAACAAACATTAATCCCTAAAATTAAACAACTCTAACAAACTCATTAACTTAAGAAACGTTAATAAAAATCCAAACAAATCAAAATTATTCCCAACAACTATTCATATCTTTTATCACTTTTCATAGTGAGATAGAGACCAAAGGTGAAACTCTCAAGAATTTGGTTCAATAGTGGTAAGAGGCCTATCTTCTCTAGTGAAGACACATTTTTTATTCCTGCTAGGACCATTTTCGAAGAAGATCTGGGTGAAGGGACGAATCGAGGCTTTAATTCAGGGTTCAAACCTGACGAGGGGCAAGAGTTTACGGATTTCATCCAGTTTCCGCATATCAAGGGGTACAGTCTCATTGTTGTTGAGGTGTTTACCTTGGGCATAACCCCAAACCGAATGAGTTTACACGTGAGATTCTCTAAGTCTTAAAAAAAGAGTTAAATGCTTGGTTGGTCCCTGTGGTTTGTGAAAATTGCAGATTTGGTCCCAATGGTTCATTAATTACACACTTGGTCCCAGTGGTTGCAATTTTTGTACTCGGGTGGTCCTTATGACTAACCCATGTTAACTTTCTCAGTTAAGTCTATGTAAAATAACCACACTACGCTTACTATTAAAAAACAAAAATAAATAAACACCTTCTTCTTCTTCACCCTGATCTCTCTCTCACTTTCCTTTTCTCTTTCTAAAACCACAAGACCACCGTCTCCCACCTCCACCACCGCCGTCTCCTACCTTCTCCTCCCATTCATTGTTTCAGGTAATTAATCTCCCTATTTTCCTAAACTTAAAACAGGGGGCCTCTTCATCATCATCTTATCTCCTAAAAAAACCTACCACCCAATAACAACCAACGACCACCACCCTCACTGCCCTCAACTACCCAACCCGCCGGAAAAATGACGTGGGTCGTCGGAACACCACACCAGCCGCCGCTACTGCTTCCGTCATCGTAAACCACCGCCCATCACCACAAAACCTACCGCCATCGTCATCGCCACCTCCTTCAACCTCCACCGTGCACCCTTCAACCTCTCAGCTGATGATGCACATCGAACTGCCGGAACCTACTACCGGAAAAATGAACCTGCAACTCATCTTCCACCACCGATATGTGCATCATCGGATCTGACATCGCCGGCTCCTCCGTCGCCCCTTCGACCTCACTGCATCATGTTTAGTTTCTGATGATTTTTTTTGTGTAAGTTTGTTCCTGATTGTTTGTGCTATTTAAAAATTGACCTGTGTTATGTGTAATTGATGCATATGTGTGTGGCAGTGATTTGGGGAAGAAGTGGTTGTGGCGGTGTGAAGCAGCAGGGGCAACGAGCTGGTGTGGTGGTTATCGGCGATGGTGATAGCCTGCCCGGTGGTGGAGGTGTTCGTTGGTGGTTGTGGGTTTCAGTGTTGGTGGGTGTTTTGGTGTTCCGGATGGAGGTGAGAAGTGGCGGAGGTGAGACGGTGGCGGTGGGTGTTCGGGGGTGGAGGTGAGATGGCGGCGGAGGTGATATGGTGGTGGTTGTGCTGCTTGTTTGAGAAGAGACCTGTGAAGATATATATAACTTGGTAATAAGCAAGGGTATTTTGGTCATTTAACATGGACTTAACTGGAAACTTAACAGGTGTTAAACGGGTCAACCCGCCAACCCGACCAGGTTGACCCGAACCTGACCCGTAAACGGGTTCGCGTGTTCAACCCGAAACTGACCCGAACCCGTTTAGACGAAACCTAAACACGCGAATTTCGTGTTAGGTTCGTGTCGGGTTTCCGGGTCGTGTCAGAAATTCACACCCCTAGTTCGTAGGCGTTGTGGCCCTGTATAAGGTAACTTGAGTTGCTTTGTTAAACGATGATTGGTCTCTGTATATATATTTGACACATACATATACTAGTCGCCACTCGTAGGCCTAGGTAGTGGTAGATTGGGGAAAGTTATATAGGAGAAAACATACTTAATGTGAGAAGCTAAGAAACTCTAACTTTTCAACATTTTTTGATATACAGGTTTTGAGAAAAAAAAATCAAAAAGATGCCGACCAATTTTTTATTTTAAAATTAAACAAGTTTTTGTGTAACATATGTAACGCGTTGCGCAAAACTTATTTATTTTTTTAAATATCCTCTCGTTTTTTTTTTTGTTTTTTTGCTCAAAACTCTTAAAATCATGTATATTACATGTGTGATTTTTTTCAAAATCAAAAAATGTTGGGAGGTTAAAGTTTTCTAGATTTTCTAAACAACTATACGTAGTAGAATATTTGATATACATAAACTAGTAGCCACTTGTGACATAGGTTAGTTTAAACCAAACCACGTAAGTTTGTGTGTATTTCGTTTGATCTCAAGGTGATCTGGTGATTTTAGTTATGGACTTAACATAAATAAAGAACTTGAATCTTTTATGCAGGTCACAGAAGATGATGTAGCAATTATTTTTCACGATAACTTCATCCTCCATCAAGAACATGTAAGCGGCTTAATAACGATTTAATTATGGCTTAGTTAACAATTTTACATTATATCATACTTATTGAGTTAATCATTTTTAGGGAGCCATAATTGAAACGATTATTGAGTTAATCATTTTTAGGGAGCCATAATTGAAACGAGAGTAACCGATTTGACACTCGATGAATTCTTTACCTACGGAGCCGGTGTTGAGGGGAAAACTTTGGTTAGGCAAAGTTGTTGGGTGGCATGTTGAGTCGGATGATCGTTCGTGTACTCTACAAGAAGCATTTGAGAAAGTAAACCCTAAACTCGGATTCAACATCGAGTTGAAGTTTGATGATGATGTTGTTTATGAAGAAGATCATCTTGTTCATGTTCTTCAAGTCATCTTAAAGGTATATATACAATAATCAATTATATTAATTAATCAGTTGATTAAGTAATCAAAAGTTAAGTTTGTGGTTTGGGTTTAATCAACTTGTTATGAATTTCTAGGTGGTTTATGAGCACGCTAAAGAAAGACCTATCATATTTTCAAGTTTTCAACCCGATGCAGCTTTGCTTATGAAAAAACTTCAACAAAAATATCCCGTGAGTATATATTTTGAATGATTTTTTAAAATATTTTTCAAATGTGTTTGTTACTTTAAACTAAAACAAACAAAAAAACAGGTTTACTTTTTGACGAATGGTGGAAACGAGTCATATGATGATGTACGACGGAACTCATTGGAGGAAGCTAAAAAGGTGGCGGTTGGGGGTGAGTTGGATGGAATAGTTCCGGAAGTAAAAGGTATTTTCAGAAATCCATCGGCTGCAAGAGAGATCAAAGAGTCAAATCTCTCGCTTCTCACATATGGCAAGTTGAAGTAAGTCGAGAATCCTATAAACATATGTAGAATATATTCGTCTTTATTTTCATACATATCATATAATGGTCGTGTGGTGCTAATAATTTTTTTTTTGTGAAACAGTAATTTTCAAGAAACGGTGCATGTTCAACACCTTATGGGTGTGGATGGAGTGATCGTTGATTTGGTAGAGGAAATCACAAGAGCCGTTGATGAAATGAATATGAGAAAGGGTGATGGTGGTGTAAAGGGTAAAAGTGGTTGTGGCATTGAGTTGTCGTTTCTACTAAACTTGATTTCTCAAGTGATACAACATTAACTAATACTAATGGTTTATGTCGTTTTGTGAATAGGGTCACCTCCTTTTGTAATGCTATCACAACTATGTTTATCATTATGAACATGATTAATAACATTACAAAATAGGTATTACCTTTAATTATTTGGCATGGTACTTTTAGCTCTTTTTGTTCATTCAATTATGTAATAGCATGCATTACATCTAAATAGTTATACGCTTATTTATTGAATGTCAGTGCACGCACATATATATACACACTTACATGTATGCTTCCTATATACACACACATAAATAAATAAAATTCTAAGGTTGCAATTGCCTCATGGTGGGGAACAGTGGTTGCTAGCTACGACTGGCTTTTTTTTTATGTTTTCCCCATTGAAAAAATATATGAAAGATATTCGTTTATCCATGTTGACGCCATGGTGTTTTAGCTTTCTAGAATGTTTTAAAAGCACTGGAAGCCGTTTGGCTTAGGTTCGATCCCTACCAGGGTTCTCTTATTTTGCAACAATTTTCTTTTCCTTAGGTTTTTCTCTTAGGCATCCTCTATGAAAAAGTAGTTTATGTAAAAGGGTAAAATGTGTACTTATTTTGTCGAAATATGGAAAGAAGGATTGGATGAAATCATGAAATATCCCTCAAAGATGAAGGACCTTTATCCAATTCATTTAATTTGTAAAGAAAATATATATTAAAAAAATAACATAATTTTAAAACTACGTAAACAAATTAATGTAGTCAATAAGAAAACTGAAATAATTATCATTGGAATCGATATCAGCGGAGTTCCAAATATGCTCGATCAAATCGGCACGAAGGTTGAGGTGCGTATGCTTATTTTGTAATGCCCACATATTTACCTCTTGTTGCGCCACATCAAGCGGTTCAACATCCTTTTGAATTTTGAATGTCGTTCGGATCATATTCGCATAATGCATTACCTTCAACTTCGATAATTATGTTATGCAACATGATAAAAAGCATAAACAACGTATCTCGGTTTTTGGGGGTGAATGCACATGCCGGGTGTTGGACAATGTGACATCGTTGCTTTAAAACACCAGATAACCGTGGGTTGCAAATAGTTTTTCGAT
The DNA here is from genome assembly GCA_947069175.1 of Scalesia atractyloides. Classification (NCBI taxonomy): domain Eukaryota; kingdom Viridiplantae; phylum Streptophyta; class Magnoliopsida; order Asterales; family Asteraceae; genus Scalesia; species Scalesia atractyloides. Next base: position 80,183,449 of record CAMTDV010000010.1, read on the forward strand.
CTTCTTCAGTGTTGGTTTAACCATCAGATTCCTGTCTGATGTCATGGCGGTTGGTGAACCCGCCGTCAAACGATTACGAACCATCGTATGGTGAATGCGAATGACAATAATTAAGTAAAAAGGAAAAAAAACTAAAAGTTTAGGGTCTAAACATTAATTACAATAAAATGTAAAAGGAAAAACTAAAGTTGGGGGTCAAATAGTGGTTGTTATAAAATGCAAGTGTTGAAAATGAAAAATAATTATTAAGATTAATGGCCTAAACATGTTATTACTAAGTAAAGAGGCATTAAAAATTAGAGGATGTAAATAAAAATTCTATTATAACGGCATTTTGGTAACTAAACCTAAAAGTAAGGACTTTTTGTAGTATGATTATATATAAAATATGTGTCTAAACTTAAAAAGAAAAAAACTTTGATGTCTACATTAAAAAACATATAACTTGATTGTAGTTAGTGATGTAATTTAATATATATTATAATATATATAGGATGTATCATAAGAAAACTAGTTTAAATGAGAAAACTAAAAAACTATCAAAACATAGAAATCATTAAGCACACCAATTTTTTTAGTTAATTTTTGGGATTTTTAATATATAAAAAATTAATACTACACATGTGTATTATTACGAAAAAAAACCTAAACACTCTATTCTTTGAATGATTTAAACATGGACCATTATTCCATAAACGATTTAAAAAGCACTTTTAAAAATTAAGTAATTTGGCTTAATTTCTAAACTATAAATAGTAGTATGCAAAAGTTTTAGAAAAAGCAATGGTATAGCTCGTAAAAATACAATTGCGTCGCTGGTAAAAGAACAACAGTGTTGCTAAAAAAATTTCTATTACGCGTTACATATGATACGCGAAATTAAATGGTATCGGGCAACACCATTCTTCATATGGTGGCTCTGCCATTGTATAGACGACTAACATCATAATAAAAACTATGGATGTTGGATTTAAATAACCCCAACTTTTACCAGTTGGCCGTTAACACTCCCAACTTTCGATTTGTACACCAACATTCCCAACTTTGAACTTATTGACTGATAACACTCTCTTATGTATAGACTGCCTAACAAATTATAAATGTCACGCGTTTTTCCTAACTATAAACTTTGAGGGAAAAGTAGCTTATGGTATCTAAGTGTTCTAAAATTTTGATCATAACTCTTATTCAAATCATATTTTTTCTTTATCTTATCTCTTATCTTCAACCAACAATTTTTACATAGTATTAGATTTTATCATCATCATCATCATCATCATCATCATCCCATATATTCAAAAGTTCAAAACTAAAACCAAGTTTTACTCATTCAACTTGTATAATACACCGGAGTCTTAACCTAGTGTATTTATACATTGGAAAGTCTTTTTTAATCTTTATATATAACTAGTTGTATTCCTCGTGCTTCACAACGGGTTTTCAGTTTGTATCGGTTCGGTTCGTTACAGTATTGCTTTAGTTTGATACGGTAATGGTACTTGATATAACAACCAAAAGAGATATGTCCACGAGAGAATATCGACAAATGTTTTACATCGACTGAAAAAAAACCATAAAAATGAATACTGGTACCGATATCAATATTGTTTGATGATATTGGTTCAATTGGTTATGATACTAGTATGTATGGTACCTTTACCTTAAAAGTTATAAGTGAAAAACTGAATATGTTTAATGTAATTATAATACAAAAATATCATAATATTTAAAAAAATATAAAAAAAAGTTCAACCAACATAGCATATTAATGATATGTATAATAATACTAGGTTAGAAATCTATATATTATACGACTTAGTGATGGGCAAATGGTACAAAACTCAAAACTCATCCGGTGTCGAATTTACTAGCCAAATCATTTTCGATACCAGATCGATATCCACCTTTTAGCGTTTTCAGAATTGATACTTTCGGTTCGATACTGGTATTTTACCGATTTTTATCTTTAAATATCTCATCAAGCATTTTCAATAGCAATACTCAATTTTTACGATTTTCAAGATTGATACTTTTAATACCGATGCCGAGCTATCCCTAGTTGGAGTTGAATGATATAAAACATTGAACAAATTATAAAACGAATATATGAAATAAGAGAATCCTAAAATGAATTGTTCACATAAAAAAAAATCCATGTTAATGTCGAAAGCTACAAAACGGTCAACGTTCAACGCCGGAAGTACCAAGCCCTATACAACTCCTATATTCCCATTCTGCGGAAATTTCCATCACCTTCCCTCCCTCCCTTAGATTCCCCCCTTTGGAATTTCTTCATCCCAATTCCAATTCCCCCTTTGATTTTTCAACCTTTTCCACTCCCCTCTTTCGATGATTTTTTGATCACACGCTTCTGCAGCCTCCACGATAATCATCTCATACAATAAATCTCAATTTTGTTTACATTCTTTATCGCTGTAATTATAGATACTGTTTTTGTGTACAATGAAGTCGTCTTTGGAGAAATTTGGGCGCAAATTCACCATGTACAAGACCGATGGTAAAGAAAAGAGGAATCATCAGGCTTCCACTCATCTAGATGAGCTTGCTCAGGCTTCTAAGGTGGGGAATTTTGTTTTTATATGCTGCATTTGGATCTGCATACTTGAATTATATGTGCAAATTAAGTGATAGTATGTTAGGTTTCTCATACTTTCTTATTCCCATGACTGAAAGTTTTTGATTTAGACTTTGTTACAATTTTGTTGAAAGTGTAAGGTCAATTGCTTTAAACGATTTTGCCCCGGATTAAAATTATAGTCTTGCGATCGCTTTAGGTTGAGTCAATTTAATTTTTAATCCGGGCTGGCACTCGCTCATTTGTTGTGACAAATTACAATTTTGCCCCCAGTTTAAAATTACGGTTTGCCATCGTTTTAGTATTTTTTAGCAAAACTGTGGTAGCGTTTCGTTTTAATTTTTTCTAGCGAAACTGCGGTAGTGTTTTGTTTTAGTTAGTTGACTCGATGTAATTTTTTTTTGAATTCGTGTTATGAGTAGTATGTACAAGTAACCGAAACACAGATGTACATATTATGAAACTGAGAAACATTCAGCTTAGCGCCCCGCAACGCGGGCGGGGCATAAAACTAGTTTTATACAAAGATATATAGAGGTTATACAAAGATATATAGAGGTGACAACATTTGATTTTTTATTTTTTATTTGCTTTGCAGGATATGCAAGATATTAGAAACTGCTATGATGGATTACTATCTGCTGCGGCAGCTATGACTAATAGTATATTTGGTAGGTGTTGTGTTTGCATCCAAATGTTATATTCTCACAAGAAATTGTTGTATGCTACTATGCTATTGATGAAGTCATCTTATAATTTTTTTTTGTATCTCAGAGTTTTCAGAATCCCTACAGGAAGTAGGGACCTGTTTGCTAGACAAAACCGTAACCGATGCTGATGGTGAATGTGGTAATAATTAATAAAACAGTTTGGTTGTTTTTATAGTATGTCTGATTTTTGTATACACTTTTGCTTGATGTGTTTACTATCTGTTCAGGAAGAGTGTTATCAACTCTAGGAAATATACAATCAGAACTTAGAAAAGTTGCTGATATTTATGTAAGTTACTAAGTACTAAGTTTGCTGTGTTATTGTTGTGTCTGTGTCATTGTTGTTTTTCATAGCAGTGATATGTTCCTCTTTGTATGATAGCGTTCATACGTGATCGTGACAATTACAACTCCGTCAGAATCTTTGTTATCCGAGCTGCAAAAAGTGGAGGTTTGTCTTTTTGGATCTCTGTATGATTAACTGTTAACTTTTAATTTTTTATTAATCTAGCTATCATTTAGTTTGAGTATAATTAGGGAGCCCCTATTTCTTTTATTAATGCACAATATGTCAGATGTCAGTAGTTTACTAGTTTATATCATCAATGGGCACTTATCTTATTTCTGTATTACTGACACAGGCGATGAAAGTTCAGTGTGATGAAAAAAGGTATACTTTTTTTTATTAAAATTTAAGTCATTGAAGTGAACATCTCGTGACTTGACTGCATACATTATTACTAGAGAGGCGTATCAAAACATGATGTCACAACAGAAAGAAAAGGGAAAGCTGAGAAATGGAAAGGCTGAAGCTTCAGCCGCACAAAAACTACAAGAAGCTCACGATGAGTATAATGAAGTGGCTAGACTATGTGTATTTCAGGTCAAATCACTTAAGGAGGGACAATTGCGTATTCTTTTGACACAGGCTACTCGCCATCATGCTGCACAGGTGCCGTATGTATTAATAATTATGAGGTGGCAATTTCGACCCATTTACGTATAAATGGGCCGAGTTGGTATATGTTATAACGGGTCAGGTGGTTACTAACTTTATTTTGACTTTCTCATCCACTCCCTTGAGCAGATGGATTTCTTTCGCAAGGGTTTTAAGGCTCTTGAAGCAGTTGACCCCGTCATAAGAATTGTTGCTGAGAAGCACCGGATTGATTACCAGCTCAGTGAACTTGATAACGGGACTTCTGGGGTTAGTGAAGACATGAGCAGCTATGAGATCGTGGATGACGGGGAGCTGAGTTTTGATTATAGACATAAAAAACAAGGCCTTGAAAATGTTGCGACATCATCATATCAAGCGGAGGTATGTTAATCATCACTTCTAAATCTTACGATGATCAAAAGCGTATCAGATAATGTGTGCAGTCTTAGTTATATCAGTTATAATTCTAATAAGTTGTATATTGCTGGAATACAAGGCAGATATACCGCATCTTCAGGTTCCAACATTAGGAGAAGCCCGGGTCAGCAGTTATTCCGCCCCATTATACCCTGAGAAGATAAATTCATCCGAAAAACCAAAGGAATCACAAACCCCGAGGAAATATCCCTCTTACGTACTCCCTTCACCCGTTGATCCGAAAAGTCCAAATTCAAAATCACCTACACCAGTTCCTTACACCAATCCATTCAGCAAATTACAAAAACCATCAACCGTTGACCACGAGAATCACGAAAGAGGTTTTGGCAACGACAGCACATCGACGTCTGTATCTAGCTCTACCCAGTTACCCGCTCCTTCACATAGTGGATTCGATAGTAAGTCAGCTAAAAGACAAGCTTATTCTGGCCCATTACCACCATCTAAGCCGTTTTCGGGTAAGCTTGCATCAACTAGTGGGCCCATTTCGGGTAAGATTGCATCAACTAGAGGGCCCATTTCGGGTACAGAGCTTCTGCATAACGTTTCACCTTCGCCTTTATCTTCACCTAAAATAAGTGAGCTTCATGAGCTTCCTCGGCCTCCTGGCGGTTTACAGTTCTCCAAACCAGTGGTTTTTCCTGGTGGTGTGAATGTAACGTATTCGGGCCCCATAGCAACTCGTCTTCCACCACCACCACTAGTTGTTCCGAGAAGTTTTTCCGTTCACTCTACCAATCGTAGTCCACAAATAACAGGTGGCAGGCCTCAAGAAGTGTTCTCTCCTCCGCTCACTCCCATTTCACTTTTGAATACGAAGTCGGTAAACCGCATCTAAGGTATTTTCGATACTGATCTGCTGGTTATATCTAGGAATAATGGATTTTAATAATCTCAACTACTAGTTGTTGACCGGTAACGGTCTCAACTTTAAAAATAACCAGTGATGGTCCCATCTTTTCATATATTGTAAACCAATGGACTTTTACTAACAGAACCTTAATTTCTTTTTGCCCCCTTATCCTTTTCGGTTTAGTAAAGGTCCATTGGTTTACAATATGTGAAAAGGTGGGACCACCATTGATTATTTTTTAAGTTGGGACCGTTGCCGGCCAATGGCTAATAGTTGGGATTATTAAAATCCATTATTCCTTATATCTAGTTGTAACCATACTAGTACCTATTAATGTTCTGATTGAATGGGTTCTTGCAGGGGGAGGCTGATTTGTTGTTGGGGGACACGTTTGTAAATATATTGAAATTCTTGTGATTGTCTTGGTTAATACACATCATAGAGATTCCTGTATTTTTCAAGTCAGTTTTTTTGTTGATTAATTTTTATTAATGTAGTTTAGTATTGGATGTGGTTATTAAACAAAGTATTTGTGGATCATAGCTAGTTTTACTGTTTAGTAGTAACATCCCAAAACAATGAAGTTGAACTAGTTTCAATTACCAAGACAAAAAAAAAGGAAATGATATTTAAATATTTAATAAATGGGTCGTGTTCGGGTTTTAAGGAAGTTGACCTGTTTCATGTGTTTAATTAAGCACTTTTAGTCGTCAACTTGATATATTAATGGTTAAACGGGTCATCTTCGGGTCACACGGATTTTAAGTGTGTCCAAGTTATGAATGAATGATATTTTCGATACAAATATATATGAGTCGTGCTCGGGTTCAATTATTCATACTATTGACATGCCAACCCAAAAACCTACACGATTGACACCCTAATTATAATCAAAGTGAAATGAAATATGTTTTATATCAAGATACTTGTACTTGACTTACAGCTCAACAATAGTGCTAGAGAAGATGAACGTCAAGCCGTAGTCTTTTGTTAGTCTCGTCACCTAAGAAGTGATGTCTCCTCGTGAAGATGAACGTCAAGCCAAGTCTTTACTTTCTATATTGTATAAGTAACAATTTTTGTCTCGTCACCGTAAGAAGTGATGTCTCCTCGTGACCAAACTTTATTGTGATATAGGGTAATAAAAGTGAGGGAAAGAGAATACGTAGCAAGTAATAAGTAGTTGCTAGATCTGACTGCCCCTTTCGCGCTTAGACCATCCGTAGTGGACTCGTGGTCCACCCAACCACGAGCCACCACGACCTCCGCACCCCCACCTCGTGAAAGGGTGTTTTTGGCCTCTGCTCGTGATCATCCTCAGGCGACGTTGTTTGGTTTTTCCAAGAATATGGGGCGAGTGTCAAGGAAAGAGTGATAAATTGATGGTGATAAATTGCAGGTTTTGATGAAGATAGAGATAGTGTATGTATATGTGGTGATAACATGTGGGTCCCATGAGATGCGGATAAAAAGTGTTTGGATGAGGGGTTTTATATGTAGTTTTTTATTTGATTATTGTTACATTACTTAAAAATAAATAATGGTTGGACGAAAGGTCTTGGATGATTTTTTTATAAGATTAAATTACTAATTATCTATATTCTATGTAGTTTTATTTTAATGAATTTATTTATGTTTTTATTAAATGTAGAAACATTATTTTAAAAATAATAATAATAAGAATAATAATAATAATTAATAATTTTGTAATCTGTACGTAATTAACAAAGAGGGGGTGAACCACTACAATATTTTACCTAGTAAAATGGCCTTGATGACATGGACAACACGTGACAAAAAATGACATTCACATGTCTGACCACTACTCATGGTTTTAAAGAGAGATGTATTTATACTAAAGCCTATCATTGGATTGTTAGCGGGATGAGTGATCCCTACCCCTTAATATGTTATATGATACACATCTATGCTTCACTATGCTTAAGCCGACAATTAATGACATGACTTAACACGGCATGTCTTACACAAAGGTTAACATGTTAGGGTTCAACCAACGCAATTTTGTTTGTGACACGAATGCCTCATTAAATAATTGTGTTAAATTAGATAACAAGTCGAAGTATACTTATAATTTTATAAATACTTAAAATATATTATAATTAAACTATCCAGCGTAGTTCATTAAACATTCAATGCATTGTAATAGTATGTAGCTTTTATTTTATCGTGTTAGTTTTGTATTTACTATTTTTATTAATGTGTTAAGTGAGTTTTGTTAAAACAAATGTACCTACCAATTATATAGTAGGGTTTGTAAGGGTGGGACAAGAGCAACCCTTTCCTCTATCTAGGAGATACAGAGGCTACTCCTGAAGACCGAAGACCTGACTCTAATTTTTTTTTCTCGTCATATGAAGTGTGATAGACCACAGATATTTCTTCTCATAGGTACGGGTTGGATCCAAATGGAAAACCTTTCCCCTTGAATGTCAAGGGTTGAAGTCTTGAAAAAAAAACAGTCTTTTAATATATATATATTTCTTTTGACTCTCTCCAATTAGTTTTCCCTTTTCTCTAATATCCTATTTCAGCTTGTTTCCTTCAATCTTTACATACATAGAGAAAGAGAAAGTGTAAAATACAAGAGTGGCTTAACGTGCGAAGCGTACGCGAGTACAAAATAACATGTGTAATTAGGTTTCTTCATGCGTGATTTTTTGTGGTTTGTTCATGCATGATTAGAATAACATGTGTGATTATGTGATTTTTGTTCATAAGTGATTAGGTTTAAATTTATAATATGCGTAATTATGCCAAGTTGCCATGTTTGGTTGAGATGCTTGCGTACCTGTCGCACAATAACCACTCTTGTATGTTAACAACCGGCCTCTCCATATTTAAATTAAGAATCAATTTGATTAAGGATTGAACTGTATCGTCTATTTACATATATGAAAATGTTTTACTTATGTGTGAAAACACTATGATTTGGAACAAAATAAGGAGTCCATTAGTATAAGTCAACACGTGAAGGTTCCAATTGACTAGTACAACGCTTGAAAGTGAATTTTCCATCGTTCCCGATCGAGATGGTAACGACTACTGGATCGATATCTTTGGTGTGCCAATCGATTTATGAAAAGCGTACATACATGGACTTCAATATTGGTGGGAAATTAGCTACTCTTGGCAATAGGCGTGTGGGTGTCTTTTCTTTTCTTTTCTTTTTTTACCAGTGTTCTAACTTTAATTACACATTGTAGCCATTACAACACATGTCAATTTCTACTTCTACTCTTCTTCAACTTTTTTAGTTTTAATTTCTGAAATGGTCTTTGGATAAATCACATTACTCTTGACGATCAGGTCAAACAGAAAACCAAATTAAGTAACCTTCCTTGGTGTAGAAAACAACAAGAATCCAGGAGTCAATCATTGTAAAGACAAGAATGTGAGCACAATCGCTTACACCAAAATTCATGTCCATTTTTTTGTGCATGGTGCACAGAAAATAGCCGAAACTAAAAGATGTCTAGCTTGTGGCTAGAGATCGAGAGACGTTTGAAAGGCTTTCGAAAAAGATAAAAGGAATAATGGATTTTAATAATCTAAACTATTAGCAGTTGGCCGGCAACGGTTCCAACTTAAAAAATAACCAGTGGTGATCCCATCTTTTCACATATTATAAACTAATGGACTTCTACTGAAAAACCTTAATTTCTTTTTGTCTCCTTATCCTTTTCGGTTTAGTAAAGATCCATTGGTTTACAATATAAGAAAAATGTTGAATCACCACTGATTATTTTTTAAGTTGGGATCATTGCCGGCTAACGACTAATAGTTCAGATTATTAAAATTCATTATTCCAAGATAAAAGTAGAAAATTGTGGAGTTTCAAAGTGCCTCTAAAAATGCATCTTCGAAGAAGAACCTTAGGATATTAGAGAGAAACGCGGTAGAGAAATAAAATTTTAACCATAAAAAATATAACTATAAAAATTTTAACCATAAAAATTATTGAAGAAAGAAATAAATAAATATGAATGTGTTTTGTAGATTTGTCATTGGATTGCATACTGGATTGGACCAAAGGCAAAGCTGAAACTACTGGCAATAAAAATATCAAATCCCTGGATTGGAAGTGGCAACAATGGCGATAATTCAAGCACCTGCCGGTTGCTGCGATCTTCTTCTCCATAAACCCTTCAACTCTAACTCTATACGCAACTGCAATATAAGTTCATCCCTCTCTCTAACCTCCATTAACACTACCCCTCTTTCTCTCAATAACACTCGCAAACTCCATATAACCTCCTGCTCACTTCTCGACGATGGTGTACCAGGTGACCCAACACTCCTTCAATCTTACTCAATGGGTTTGCTTTAGTTCTGCTGTAGTTATCTTTGCACACCAAGTGTTCGACTAAATTCCCTTTTAATATGAGTTCACTTTCCATCATCCGCACTTGTTTTTGATAAAGGTTTACTGCCACTTAATGCTTTAAAAACAGTTTATAGAATCAACTGTGGCTTTTGTTTAACAAAAGTAACTTCTTATCTGATGTTTCCTTGCGCTTTAGAACTATTTTACATACAAAAAATTAGCTGATATGTTTGAATTGTCATCTAGCTATTACATGTATACACTCGTGTCGTTAAATTCGATAGTATTGCATGCATTTTGCCCAGTATTGAATTCGTCGGATGGTCTAATAGTGAGACAGTTGGTGCCTGAGGAGTTGTTGCTTTTTATGTTTGATTTGAATTTGTATGATAATGAAAATGAAAATGAAAATTATCCTGTTTGTCTTTACTCCTAACATCTTTTCGCACTGAAGCTTCTGCAGTTCAGGCTCTTGAGATTGACCCCGTGTTGGCTGTAAAGGTGATTTCGAGCTCCTAATGACATGAATTTTTATATGCTTTTCAAGATGAATGGTTATAACTATAAGTTCACATCTTTCAATGCTTTGATGGAAAATGGTATATAGTTGCAAACAAAAGCATATACACACTGTAGATAAGTTCACATTTTTCAAAGCTTTGATGGAAAATGGTGTATAATTGCAAACAGCAACACCATTAGTTTTGTGTTGGCTATAAGACGTTATTGTAACTGTTCGGTTTCTATATTCAGAAGAAGGCAATGGAGGTATCGCCTAGATTGAAAGGAACTTCCAAATATCTTGTTGGTAAGTTCTGTTGCCTCCTACCATTTTGTAGAAATCTATTTTATACTGAAAAAGGTTCCTTTTATTGTTGAGAAATTACCAGGTATAAACAGCACTATGAAAACAAGATTAGGGAAGCTTCTGGCAGATTCACTTCGGTATTACTTTTTTGACAGGTAAGTATACTATATTTCAGTTTTGATTTATACTTGTAAAAGGTGTTTTTTTCTGAAGACATGGTAGCTTGAATGTAGTGATAATTTGGTTGTGGAAGCTGCTGGCGGTGAAGTTGCAGCCAAACAATTTTTAAATACGGATAAAGCTGGATTCCGTGATTCAGAGGTGATTTTTCATTTCTTGCAGCTTAGACTCTACGAAGTCGTCCAATTAGCCGTAGAAAATTGGTGGGTCTGCCGGGTTGGGTTTGGGTCAAATCGGGTCTTTGTATAGGCTGATATACAGTTATACAGTCGTGCTGGATTGATCTGAAACAGTTTGCTGAATTATATATAAATATATATATAGGGTTAGGATCATGTGAGAAGAGGTAGGTTATTTGAGAAACTTGAGAAGAAATCTGGACCACACATTTTTTCTAAGTAATTCGTAATATACACATATGTATATTTAAAAGTGACTATATACATATATGTATATTGCATTATACACATATGTATATAGTCAAATGTAAACTGTACATATGTGTATATTACGAAAAGCTTAGAAAAATGTGTGGTCCAGATTTCTTCTCAAGTTTCTCAAATAGGGTGCTCTTCTCTTAGGATCCCTACCCTATATATATATATATATGTATGTATATATATATATATGTATGTATGTATTCGTAAATGATTAGTGTGTCTAATATGATTACAAAGGTTATGTTTCTTTTAGATAAAAATCTGATATTTTGATCAGAATGATATCAGATGATTTATGCTTAAAATTACACATCAGGTGACTTTCAAGTTTCAATCCATTTGGCCCATTCCCTTTTTAGCTAACTTTTTTTGTCCTTTTGACGCATTAGAGATAGAACATAACATGAATCGACACAATCCTTTATTTTATATTGGTTAAAACTGACACCTTTACTTCTGATAATGCAAATGCTGGACACATTTCTTTGAAATTATATTGCTCCCTCGTTCCCAGAAAAATATTTCCACTTCTCTATTTTAATTTGTCACAAAAAGAATGTCTACTTCAAAAATATTTTATCAAGTTTCCATTTCTACACTTAATTACACTTATCACAAATCTGTATTATGTGTACATTCTACAAAATTGTGGCCATTTCAAAAGGGTAAAATTCACATTTAGCTATTAGATAATGCACTATTTATACATTCCCAAAACTTGGTCCATAGTGTCCTAAAAGTACATGGATGGTCCCCGTGGTTTGCATTTTGTTACGCATTTGGTCTCTAGCTTTCTAAAAGTACATGGATGGTCCATGTGATTTGCATTTTGTAATGCATTTAGTCCCCGGCCAACAAATTTAAAGGTTTTAGCATGTCCAAGTTGGGGACTAAATGCGTTACAAAGTGAAATCATAGGGACCATCCATGTACTTGTGATAAAAACTGGGAACTAAATGTGTTACAAAGTGTAAACCACAAGGACCATCCGTGTACTTTACTCTTAATCAAAATTTAATTTTATTACTTGTGCTTAGGGTTGTAAACGAACCGAACGCACATGAACAAGGCCTTGTTCATGTTCGTTCGTTAAGGAAATAACGTGTTCATGAACACTTACCGAACAAGATTCTATGTTCGTGTTCGTTAAAGAAATGAGCGTGTTCACGAACACAAAAATAAACAACGAGAATGACGGAGGCTAGAGGTGGATGGCGGAGGACATCTAGAACTTGAAGTCGAAATCCAAGAATAGAGGTCAATAGTGTTCGTCAATGTGAATATTGAGGAAGGAAACGGGAATGATGCATAAACACGGTGGAAATAGGTTTTCTATTTTAATTTTAGGATAATAAAATAGATAAAAGTTAAAGAATATAAAAAGTTTATATAAAATAAATAAAAGTACAAAAATCTCATGAACAACATAAACAAACAAAGATGAACGAATGTTCACAAACACGTTACCGAACGTTCACGAACACAATTGAACGAAGGAGACCTATGTTCATATTTGTTCATTTATTTAAATAACGAACGGAATTCCCGCCAGACGGTTCACAAACTGTTCGCTGAACGTTCGGTTGGTTTCCAGCCCTACTTGTGCTACAAAATCACTGGCAGTCTTCCACTTTTTTTTATTTTTTTTATTTTTTTATTTATTTGTGACAAGTTTACTTCTCTATATTTTTTGACCACAGGACAAATTCAAGTTAGGTATTTTTCATCTTTTAGCCACTTTAATGTGAATGAATGACACAAATTCAAAAGTCAGATGACCTTCATGTTTTGAGTGGTCCGTTTGAAACGTTTTGCAAACTTTGTTGACTTCCTGTTTATAATCCATTATGATAAAATGACCAAAATCTCTACCTCCAACAGGATTTGAGCTAATCGTTTAACCTTTCTATGAAAAATAATCAGGTGTTAAGTCAACTAACGACAATGTATGAAGAATTGCCACTGCAGATGCAACCATTTCACTCCAGAGTATGTTCCAACTAAACTAGTTTTTTAGGGTTTTAATAAACATTTAAACCAAAATATAATTTATATTCACCTTCTTGTCATTATATATAGAGGTATGCAAAAAATCAAACAACTGGACCACAACTGAAAAGGCCAAACTGAAATAATTGAACTGATTGAGATCCGGATGATTCGGTTATGATTTTTTAATAACTGAATTTTATGGTTTGGTTATGGTAACCAAATTGACTGAACCAAATGGACATTACAACTGACCCCTAATATTTTTATAAATAACATGTTATATAATTTAAACTTTTGACATCATCTATAAATTAAAGGATTGTAATATTTTTTAACCCATATATAATTGGATTTATCAATTGAAATTAGCTTAAATGCACCCACGTCCAAAGTAGTCAGTTAACGGAATTAACAGAACCATCTTTTTCAATAACCAAGTTAACTGCACAGTTATCACTGAAACCGAATGGTTATGAAAATCCAAAAACCGAAATATCTCCTATACGTTCGGTTTTATCTCATAATCAAACTAAACAATGCTCACCTAATTATATATGTAAAAGAACTTGTTTCTTTCCTACTTTATGTAACATGTTTTTTTTTCCCATAGCAAGTAAATCAATGACATGACAATTGTTTTTGTCTAGTTACAGTTTACCTGCTATAGAAGGTTACGCACAGAATAAAAACTGACACATTTGTTTTCACACGACAAAATAATTGAAAGTGAGCTACATTTTGGTGTAATAAACCCTCTTCTCTATACCATGAAGATGTTATTTGTCGGTCTACCGTAGGGGTGTAAACGAGCCGAGCCCGAGCTCGACTAGACTCGATCTCGGCTCGTTATGTTTTTATGAAGCTCGATCTCGGCTCGGTTTGAGCCTACTTCTTTGAGCTCGAGCTCGGCTCGACTCGGCTTGAACTATTTTGAGAACAACCTTAGATGAGCTAAAAGCTCGTCTCGCACTCGCTTAACATAGCTTAAACGAGCCAAAGCTTGGCTCAAGCTCGGCTCATCAATGTTATCATCATCATTATTATTATTATTATTATATTATATATAAAAAAACTTAAGTTTTCTTTGGGCTCGTTTAGGCTCGTGTGCCTAAACGAGCTTTGTATTTCAGGCTTGAGCTCGGGCTCGTTAAGGCTCGGCTCGTTCGAGCTTTTAACCGAGCCGACCACGAGTAGCTCTCGAGCCTCTAGGGTTGTTTATATTAGCGTGTATATTATTTTAGGATAATATATTAGAAGATTAGTATCATGTATTATTTGTGTTTATCTGTTTCCTATTTTAGCTCCTAAGAAGTCGGTCCTAGTCCTGTATATATAGGAATTACGATTACCTTTATGGTATCAGAGCTTTCAAGCTCTAAACCCTAGTTCTTCACAGATCCCAGACTACGAGTCTGCTGCCCCAGCCTTCTTTTATTCGTTTTTTTTTTTCAACACCCGTATTATCTTCACAGATCAGCCATGGTCGATACCAAGCAAACTGATGCTGGTTCATCATCCGACCCTAAAACACCTATTCTCCATCCTGTTTACACTGTTACAAACATCCAGAACAATGTGCGGGTTCTGGATGGTACCAAGGTCACCTATTCGTCTTGGGTGAAACTATTTCAGTTGACTGCTCGTGGTTACAAGGTAACAAACCACATCGATGGCACCCTTCCACCAGAGAAAACTGATCCTGACTACGAGTCATGGATGGAGATCGATGCCATTGTTCTGCAGTGGATTTACAGTACCCTCTCCGACGATCTCCTGGTTCGTGTTCTTGAAACTAACTCTACTGCTTTAGAGGCCTGGTTACGCATCAAAGGCCTGTTCACCAACAACAAAGGATCTAGGGCAGCCACCCTAGAACATCAGTTTGTTAATCTGACTCTGAAATCCATGCCATCTCTTGACGCCTATTGCCAACGATTAAAGGATATTGCTAATCAACTGGCTGATGTTGACCAACCGGTCTCCAATCAGCGCCTCATCCTTCAATTAGTTAGGGGCCTACCATCTGAATTTGACACAACTGCAAGCATCATCAACAAGGAAATTCCTACATCGGAAGAGGCTGTTAGTTTCCTTCAGTCTGATCAGCAGGGACAAGAGGCACGGGAATCCCTTAATGCTTCAGCCGCCTCGTCAAACATCATGACTATCTCTGAAGATCAGCAACCACCACACCGCAGGCAACAGCAACAGCCTACACGCGGAGGTGGTGGCTCAGACAGGGGCGACGGCAGGAGTTACCTTCGCGGCGGTGGTTCGGGTCAACAACAGCAGCGTAACAGCAACAGGCAATATGGACAGCAAAATTCTGGATCTTCAGGTTCTTCGGGTCAGCCCAATTGCAATGGGTCCTCGCCCAATAACAACAGTAATCGGCGATCAAATGGGCCCATGGTTCCTTGGCCAAACTGGTGGATGGCCCAATCCCCAGCCCCATGGTATCCACCACCACCCTGCCCATACCCGACGATGCCAGGGTGGGCTTCCCCTTGGCCTCAAGGTTTTGGCTCACAACACAACTAGTCCCAATCACCAGCAGCCCAAACACCTCAGGCGCATTTAACAGAAGTGAACCCAATGGATCCTCAGGCCCTTGCTAATGCTTTTCAGGTCCTAAATGTTCAAGAAACTGATAATGGTGAAGACCCATGGGATATGGACACTGGTGCTACTAATCATGTCACTGGGGACCAAGGTAAAATCTCTTTTTTCCATGATTTTTGTCCTATTAAATTTGTTAAAGTTGGTAATGGTAATCGAGTATCAATTCACGGATCCGGTAACACCACCATTACCTCACCTACCAAAATCTGTCTTTAACAATGTTCTTTATTCACCACCTACATCTTTTCCGCATGCCCAACACACCCCTAAGGATCCACCATCTCCTAACCAGCCTGAACCCAACTCTTCTCCGCCAACCTCGCCCTCTCCTACATCGCATCAGCCGCCTCCCTCACCTATTACCTACCAGCGACGAAACAAAAACCTTCCCCCACCAAAACCTGTCTACACCAGCCCTTCTACTCAGCCCACTAACTCGGGTTCACCGTCTCCCACGTCTCCCGCAGCCCCTACACCTCCTCCGCCCCCTCCCCCACCCATACATCCGATGGTCACACGCACTCGTGATGGAACCATCAAAACCAACACACCCTACACATTACATACTTCCGCAAACCAACCTATCTCACCGGTACCTAAATCCCATATTGATGCCCAATCGGATCCTAATTGGCTTGATGCTATGAAAACTGAATACAAAGCTTTACAGGATAATAATACATGGGAATTAGTGATTAGACCTCCGGATGCACATGTCATCCGTTGTATGTGGCTGTTTCGCCATAAGTTCCATGTTGATGGCACGTTGGAACGTTATAAGGCCCACTTAGTTGTGAATGGGAAATCCCAGCAGGTTGGTATTGACTGTGATGACACTTTTAGCCCCGTCGTAAAACCATCCACTATACGCACTGTCCTTAGTCTTGTGGTTTCGCGGGGATGGCAAATAAATCAGTTAGATGTTAAAAATGCGTTTTTGCATGGTGATTTGAACGAAACTGTCTATATGCATCAACCACCAGGTTTTAAGGACCCTTCTAAACCACATCATGTGTGTAAGCTACAAAAGTCTCTCTATGGCCTCAAGCAGGCCCCTCGGGCATGGTACCAACGGTTTGCAAAATTTATTACTTCTTGTGGTTTTATCAGCACGGTTAGTGACACGTCCTTATTTGTCTACAAACACGGTAATCAAATGGCGTATCTTCTCTTATATGTAGACGATATTATACTCACAGCTTCCACTGATACATTACTACGTCGAATTATTGGCTCACTATCCAATGAATTTGCTATGACGGACTTGGGCTCTTTGCATCAATTTCTGGGTATCACGGTCACCCCTAAACAAGGTGGTCTATTTTTATCGCAAGAGCTAACATGACATTATTGCTCGGGCTAACATGACAAACTGTAAGCCATGTGCCACACCTGTGGACACAGCTTCTAAATTAAGTGCTTCATCTGGTCCCCCGCTTTCAGATGGTTCATTATACCGTAGCCTTGCTGGTGCACTGCAATATCTTACGTTTACACGTCCTGACATTGCCTATGCAGTCCAACAAGTTTGTTTGTTTATGCATGATCCTTGTGAACACCATTTTCAATTTTTGAAGCGTATTCTACGTTATTTAAAAGGCACGAGTGATCAAGGTATTCTTATTCGTCCCTCCAAGTCTAATGCTCTAATTGCATATTCAGATGCTGACTGGGGGGATGTCCGGATTCCCGGCATTCTACGTCAGGCTATTGTGTTTTTCTTGGCGATAATATTGTGTCATGGTCATCAAAACGGCAAGCTACCATTTCTCGTTCAAGTGCTGAGGTCGAATACCGTGGGGTAGCTAATGCCGTTGCTGAAACGAGTTGGTTGCGCAACTTATTGACAGAACTACATGTTCCGATTCGTACAGCCACTGTTGTCTACTGTGACAACATATCAGCTGTTTACTTATCTGAGAACCCCGTTCAGCACCAACGTACTAAACATGTTGAGTTGGATATTCATTTCGTACGCGAAAAGGTCAGAATTGGCGCAGTTCGGGTCCTCCATGTTCCTGCTGATTACCAATACGCTGATATTTTTACAAAAGGGCTGCCTCGTCAACTTTTCTGTCGTTTCAAGTCCAGCCTGTGCATTCAGCCTTCTTCCGCTCAGACTGAGGGGGTGTATTAGCGTGTATATTATTTTAGGATAATATATTAGAAGATTAGTATCATGTATTATTTGTGTTTATCTGTTTCCTATTTTAGCTCCTAAGAAGTCGGTCCTAGTCCTGTATATATATTTTAGATATTACTGAATAAGAGATCAAGGAATTACGATTACCTTTAGTTTACACCCCTAGTCTACCGGATCTTAATTTTTTTTGTGTGTGTGTGTTAACAGAAGTTGCTGGTTTGCTGGGTTATGATGATTTAGAAGCTGTTAGTACTGAAAACATGGGATTGGAGGTAAATTTGTTGATTATAGTTTTTATTAAACTATAAAATGATTCTATTAATTTCATGATCCATGGTTGTATTTTATAGCTGCTAACCGAGATTGAAAAACTAGTAAAGAAGATGATGGAAGAAGCTGCCAGGCCATTTTAGTCACTCAACAATGCTTCTTGTGATTGTGGTGACAAATACAATGTAATTTAGCATGTGCCAATGTCTCATTTATCATATCTTTTAAAAACTTATATTATAATAATTTTGGAAATTGGTTGTATTTATTTATTTTATTTGTTTTTGTTCCATTAAACTGTTTGGATCCGTTTGGTTTTCGAAATAGGGATGTAAGAAGTTTTATAAAAAAAAGGAAAAAGAAAAATATGTTTTGTCAAAGAGGTGCAATTGTCATAGTTAGCTTTCAAACAAATCACAAACGGTGGGTCTGAATCCTTAGCTGTCCCCCTCGTGTCACTGCCTCAAACTCTTGCACCAAACTCTGGTCATTTTTCAAGAAAAGGCTGTTCTTTTTTTCTTGATGTTTTAAAAACCGGTTTAAACCGGCCAGTTAAACTAAAAAAGTTATTTATGTTGTTTATCTCTAGCAAATATTTTATGTTTTCTTATACCAAATCCAGTATTTTACTTGTAACATGGAACCAATATTGTTCATCTTATATATAAATATAAAAAGCAGTATTATAACTTTTTTAATTTCTGTCGTTTGTGAGACTTGAACACAAGATCATTTCCTCTTTAAACTGAAGTGTTTAAAAGTTGCCATTGCCAATAGACCACCACCCTCTATAAATCACTTATATCCAATGTTTTAAAAACTAGTTCAAACAGGCATGTAGTACCGATTAAATCGTCCGATAGAACCGGTTAACCTCTCAGTACACCTGGTTGAACCGTCCAATACACTTGAGTAAACTATTTCTGAGCCTATAAAAGCCGGATTTTAAATACATCACTTATATCAATATTAGTATTGTAAAAAACAATCGAATCTCAAAATATATATTTTTATTTAAAAAGTACATATCACATCTAGATAAAAGAAAAAATAATGGTATAAAAAACACCCCTAGAGTAGCTACCCTTTCACGTTTAACAAATTTACATCTACATCCTTCCCATCCGCACGTAATCTGCCATTTCATTTCTTCTCTTTGGTGGTAGTTGCTTCATTCCCGTCGTCGTCGTCGTCGTGCTGCTCCTCCGTATCCCCAATTTTGGAGCAGCCGGAGCCCATAGATTCCGATGAACAAACCACAAGTATATTACAAACAACAATATAATAAAATTTGAAAATACAAAACCTACTCTTCACTTCATCTTCTTTTTATCTTTACTTTCCTAACGCATTCTCTTCCTTTTTTTTTTTACTTTTAATTTTGCTCTCTGCATCATTACATTGTATCTGCCTGTTGATTACCGATTGATACCGCTAACACACAATTAATTATTACATATTGTTCCTGACGTTATTATGTTCACCGTCGATCACATATTGTTACATGTTCATCATCGGTGTTAATTTTCTACATCACCAACTGTCACCAGATCCTTATTTTATTAATTTAACTTTTTTCCGATCATCAATTTGACTAGCCTTTGCTTTGAACTGGATCCCGATCTAAATTTGTATTGTTTTTGTTTGTAATCTGTTGATATATATGGATGTTGTGCGTGTAATCGCTTCTGATTTTGCGCAATCGGTTTCGATTGGTATATGTGTTTGTATACATCGCCCTTCTGTTTTTGATTTATTTTTTTGTCTGTACTTCTCTGTATTCTTCTGCATTGTGACTGTTATACGATTTCTACATGATCTGTTTACTTGGATTTGATTGTGTTTTTCATATGATTTGAATTTGCTAGTCTGGATAAGCTTACAGATGTTTTGTTTGTTTCAGGATTATCGGTTTGGGGATGCTCACAGTTATTATAAGTTCAGCTGAAAAAAATATGAATTCGGTGATATATTGCAAATGCTAGGTTTTGCTTTGAGTTCGGTGTTTTGATTGAACCGATATTAACCAATGTGTTCATTAGTTTGATTGACGAATAAGGTTTGGGCGTTTGGAGTAAGAATGTGTGTGTTATGGGATTGCCACAAGATTCGTATATCGCTACTTCTGAGGTTGCAGGGATATCAAGCACATTGGAGCATAAGCTGCCTCTGATGAGTGCGCTTGTGATTCAACTGATGTGAAAACAGATATTGTCGGCGAAAGCCCTGGGCATCCGTTGTTTGGTAATTGTGGTGGTAAATCTTCGTTGGAGAGATTTGAATTTCCAGATTCTGTTTTTAGAGAGTCCGCTAATGTCAAGGTGGATGTTCACCTAAATAAGTTTGATTCGACAACACCTAAATCTGTACAAAGTTTCAAGACTCCATTTTCTAGAATTGTGGGATTTGAATCTGACAAAAAGGATGCGTCTACGGCTAACATAAACATGAATGAAAAGAAAATGAGTGCGTCAATGGCGCGGAAGAGAATGTTGTCACCGTTGAATTCTATGCTTTCTTCCCACCCATTTGACGGTGACCATATAGATATTGGTGGTGTGAACGCCAATACCGACGATCAAAAGGTGAAGACTTACAAGAAAGCCAACATAGGAATCACTAACCATTCCTCTAATAATATATTACATAATTACAATTGTACACCTGCTAGTTTATCCACAGACGGACCCGTTCTTGAGGAAAATGAAGTGTTATCTTCATTTTTTCCTTCTGGGTTCAGGGATTTTGACAATTCAAGTAACCGAAGATGGCAGACCAGCCTGATACCAATACCAGCAGACAAGGGGACCCTGACCCGTTCTCCGTCCCCTCTAGATCCACGATATAGTGATGCGGATAGAGAAATGGTCACGGGTATCATACTTGAATCCAGTGAAGTGGAATACAGGATGTCAAGCAAGTCATTCGATGAAGTGGGTTGTTTATTTGATGAAATCGGGTCATGTTCTCCTAAAAGTTACACCGGAAAGAGCTGGCCTTTTCACAAAGATTTGGAAACTAGCACTAATATTCGGAAATTACGGTGCAAAAAAAGGGGTCTGCCTGTAAGGAGGTCGTTGGTCGGTTCTTTTGAAGAATCATTGTTATCGGGTCGGCTTTCATCAGGTGACATAAGCAAGGTTAGCACTAGGGTTCTACAAAACTTGCACATGTGTGGTGTGTTGCATACAGTTAGGATTTATCTCTAATACACTCTGCACATTTATGTGTAGAAAATTGACGGTTTTATGGCGGTACTAAGCGTAAATGGGGGAAGCTTTTCACCAAAAGCTCGGAAACTTCCTTTTGCAGTTACAAGTGTTGATGGAGATAATTACTTATTGTACCATGCTTCAATAGACCTTGCAGGGAATTCATCATCAAGCAATTTAAGAAGCCAAATTCGGGAAAATCGCCTTCAAAATGATGATTCTCAAAGTACCAAGAGTCGTTTGCGAATTCCTATGAAAGGGCGGATACAACTGGTAAATGAGATGCCTTTTTATTATTTCTATTTTCAATATAACTACAGATATTAGCAATTAGACTTAAGTGACTTACCTTTAACTGATATAAGTGATCATATATTATTATATCATATTGTAAATAATATGTATTTGGTTATTAGGTTGGGGAAAATGTTGATTGTTAGTTTGATGGCGACATAAATTATCATGTAGTTTAAGTTTGATCTTATTTGATTCTCTTACAGGTTTTAAGTAATCCAGAGAAGACACCTCTTCATACTTTTTTCTGTAATTATGATTTGAGCGACATGCCAGCTGGCACGAAGGTAACGATTTTAGGCTTCTTAACCTGCCCAAATGAGAACCAACCTTCAAGTTACATATTAAAATATAAGATTTATGAGTTATTAACAAACTGACCATTATCTTTCCTAACTGTTACATCTTTCTTGCAATCCAAGCAACCATAAGTTGCTTTTTATTTATTTATTGTTATCTTCAATTACAATACTTTCACTTATTGGTTATGATGTAGACTTTTCTACGGCATAAGGTCACTTTAAGTTCAGAAAGTGGTTGCTCTGGTCAAACCATCACAAGAAATGAACCTGCTGGATGCAACGGTAATACCTGCCAGGTGGACGGTGACCTGGCTTCCAGCTGGCAGGATACTTCCAGTAAATATAAAAATGTATGCTCAAAAATCAATGGCGGCGCTCTACGCTATGCTCTTCACCTTCGTTTTTTGTGTCCTCATAGAAAATGCTCAAGACCGGGTCAGAAGTTTGAATCTGATCCTTTTCCTCAATCCGAAAAAAATAATTTAAATAAAAACGAGGAACAGAAGTTTTTTCTTTGCAGTGATTTGAAGGTGGTGTTCCCTCAGCGCCACTCAGATGCCGATGAAGGGAAGGTATGCTTATATTATGTGTCTGTGTGTGTGTATACATAGAGACGTTCAATGGAACGTATGCTAGATAGCTTTTGTAAATAATTACTGACACGAATTTAACGGTGGCGGGTAACAGTTACACGTTGAATACCATTTCCCCGAAGATCCAAAGTACTTTAATATCGACTTGTGACATGTATCTATATGAGGTTGAAGAACATAACACAGTATATGGATGTGAAGCATATGTTGTTAAAACCAAGGGGTTTGATCAATTTTGGTTCATTATGTTGTGATTATTTGAGTTTGTGAGGAAGCAACCAAATGCGGTTACAGGAATTTGGAAATAAATATGAAGGCCTTGCATGCTATTGAAAGCTAGATGGTCTAGTTTATGAATATATAAATTACATTGTTTTTTTTAGTGGTTTTGTAATATTAAAAGCATTTGGTCTCCTCATGTTTTTCCATTATGTTGTGGTATGTTGTACAATGTTTGTTCATATGGTTTTTACATGGTTCATGTGTATGTTATGCATGATTACTAACCAATTGCAACTTCATCACTCTTAACTTAATTTTCAATTTATTTATTAAATAAAGACTTTTTATTCATGTTGAAATGGGTTGGTCTGGTTCATATCGAGTTATTGACACGTCAAACATTATTTTATTTTTTGAATTTTGTTAATAGTTGGTGTATAAGTTAAGATCACAAAAAACTAAACTCTTATGATTCTCTATTCTTTAATAAATAAAAAAATAATGGATTTTAATAATCTAAACTATCAGCCAATGGTTGACAACGATCCTAACTTCAAAAACAACCAGTGGTGGTCCCACCTTTTCATATATTGTAAACCAATGGACCTTTATTAAACTGAAAAGGATAAGGAGAAAAAAAGAAATTAAGATTCTATTAGTAAAGGTCCATTAGTTTACAATATTTGAAAAAGTGAGACTACCACTAATTATCTTTTAAGTTGGGAAAATCTATTATTCCATAAATAAACTAAGCTGTCAAAATTTAAATATAGCATATCTTAGTGCCAAGCTTTTTTTAACTCTCAACATGTCAATTAAATATAACTAGATTTACCATCCGCAGCAATGTAAAACCGTGCCAAATAGCACCAATGCCACACCACTGCTAGCGACAACCAATACTGAAGTTACGGTATGTTAATATGAAGAAATTAGACTGCAACTTAAAACATAGAAAATAAAAATTAAGTCGATTTAGGACCTTGCGCGTTGTAACGAACCTGTCAAACTGGGAAAAGATAAACAACGTAAAAACGTTGAACCACACCCGCACATTGAGCCGTGTTAAGTCGCAAAATCTAGTACAAAACGTAAAACGAAATGTTAAAACGTTGAACCACACAAACATTACGCCGTGTTAACTCACAAAATTTAAAAAGAAAAATCTACGAAATATGAAAAGTGTAGGGACCAAAGTTGAAAGTACAAAAGTTGTGAGGTTAAATTGGAAAATATGAAAACTTTTGGTGTTACAAGTAGAAAAACATATAGTTTTTGGTTAAAAGTGAAACATACAATTTTATTTTGAAATCCTCCCAAAGCATGAGGTATACCCCTCTATGCACACAAATCTTGCTAATTTATAGTTTGTTAATAATAATTCAAAGAATATAACTTGTGGCACCACATGAAAAGCACAACTTTGTTACAGATATTACAATTTATCAGTTCTTTTGATTATGACATTTGTAAATCCCTTCAATAAGAAAATAAGAGAAGCTGGGTCCTTATCTTCTTTTAATACATTTTATATGTAAGGGTTACATACAGCAGAACAAGATCATCACAAGTTACATCATTATTCAATAAAGTGTTAACAACGACCCATGATTATATAAATGAACTCAATACACAAATTAAAGTTTCATATACATATAAAAGTAGTTATAGACATAAATATATTATTAACAAATAATATAGAGATGCCTACAGTCCGGTTTGACGAAAACTCTAGACCGGACTGCCAAATAAGATTTTGGTAACAAACAAAACCGGTCCGTTGATTAGTCTAGCAACACAAGCCGGTTTAACGGATTAATGGTACGTTTTTTACGGTTTAAACCATCTTTCTTTTTTCCTCAAAGTTACCATTTTGTGATAATATTTTTAAGGTAGATAACGAGGGTTAAACAGCCCGTTTGGTTCACACGATTGGTTTCAAGTACCAACTACCAAACATAACCGAACCATCAAACCAGTAAACCGTCCAAACCGAAACATGACTCATGCTGTCTAAATCTCAAGCCAAACAAACGAGCCGACTTGGCTTCAATTTAAACAGTCCTATCAATTTTAAACACCACTAAATACTAACAATCAGTCACAGCCAGTCATCTAGTTGTAAGAGCATATTACATATTTTCACAGAACCAATTTGAAAAAAAAAAAAGAATCATCAATGGTAGATATCATATCATTAATTAATCATATTAAAAACCCATAGACGATAATAAAACATATTCCCTCACCAACACTAGCAGCATTGTTCTTTAAACCCTAATGTTGGCACACACTCAAAAAAAAAAAAAAAACTTAAATTCCTGCTAACCTCCTTAACAATCAAGCATCATTACCCTTATCATCACCAGAAATCTGCACACCTCGAGAAGCCGTGCGACGTCGTGTCCTCGACGGCAAAATGTTATCCAAATCAACCTCCGCCAACGGATCATCGGAAAAATCATCATCACCGTCCGATTCACTAGCACCACCACCGGCATCATCATCATCATCATCATCATCATCTTCAGACTCTTCAATCATCTTTCCTTTACCTTTATCATCATTCATTATCCCCTTCCCCTTTCGATCAATTTCAGAATGTTCGTCTTCATCCTCATCTTCGTCGTCCGAATCGAGCTCGTCTTCTGCCTCGTAGTCGTCTTCTTCCTCTTCTTCTTCGTTTTCGGTTTCGTTTTTGTTGTCATTTTCGTTGGTAGGTTTGTGTTCGACGGCGGCTGGAGGTTCTGTGTCTGGACGTGGTTTCTTTGTGGATTCGTCTTCGTCTAGGGTTTGCTTTCGCTTGGGAGGGAGTAATTGTGGTTCTTCGTTGCTGTTGTTGAGCTCTGCCATGGCTTCTTCCTTCAACGTTCGAAGTTGAATTGTTCAAACCCCTATTCTCTCTTTAGGGCTTTTTAGTAACCACGATTTCTCTACTTTTTTGTTGTTTTAATACAGGCTTTTGCATTAGCCGAACCGATCCATTGGGCCTAGCTTAACCTAGCCCAGCCCATAAACTTCTTTATGTTTTGGTTTCGATATTCATTTGAGTCCCTTTGTTCTAGTGCTTATCATTTGATTCTAAAATCAAAAGGTTTAACGCCCTGAGTCTCTAACCACTTATTTTATAATATTTTAAGTCCAACTTTTTAACATTTATACTTTTTGATTTTGGACTCAAGTAGTTCATACCACTAAAACACAGGGACTCAAAACGTTATAAAATGAACAGTTAGGGACTCTGAGTGTGAAACTTTTTTATTTTAAACTCAAGTGATTAAAAACAATAAAATACAAGGACTCAAAAAGAAATTTACTCTTCATATTTTGGTGTACAATTCAGGTGTTTTTTTTTTTTTGTTTTTACAAACTGGTTCGGGTTATAAAGCGAATTGGTTTGGTAATTAATAGTAAAATCAGTTTCTAGAAAAACCGGTTTAGGTTATAAAGCGGTTTAGGATGGGTTAAACCAGTGTTTTACATGTTATAAAAGTCGGGTCCAAACCAGTTTTAGAAAACACGACTATGAACTAGCATATGAATTACCAGTTGGGTTGGGTTCTAATTGGTGTGGGGCAGGCTATTTTATGAGGTGGTGTCGGTGGGGTTATAAACTGATTGGGCATGTCAAAGCCGGGTTTTTTTTTCATCTAAGGATGATCATAATTTGGTACTTTTTCATGGCTTGATTTGATTATATGCTAAAACCGAACCGAATGTGTAACTTACGTTTTAGTTTTGTTAATTTCATAACCGACCGATTTTGGCTATAAATAGTTTGATCAGTTCGGTTTATGAATATGTGATTTGTTATTAAAACTTTTAGACTTGGGGATTCAAGATAATCAAGATCATTTCAATTAATAAAACCAATTGTACAATGGGTTTGAATGTTTGATAAATATTTTTAACTTATAAAGAAGATTAAACGAAAGTTATTATGTTATTTGTAAAAAGTTATAACAAAACTCTTCCAACTTATGACATATTATCTTAAAGGTTGGTTGATTTAGTTGTATAATCCAAGAATTAAAATCAATTATTAAAAAGCAGTACTGAATCATCGCCTATTCAATTAGTCTAATCTTTTGGTTGAGTTTATTTATTTATTTATTTATGATTATTTAAGTTATAAAGTTATGACTCAAATTTGTAGTGACATTTTCTACTACCTATTTATTACATGGGTTTAAACTCTTAGAAATACAAGTTATTAGGTGTTATTTAGGAGTAAAAATTTTTTTAAAAAATATTATCAAAAGTTTTGCTCATCCCCACACATAAATAATTTGAGGTAATTGATGTTGAAAAATAAGGTTAAATTCTTGGGGAGAGTTAAAAAAAAAAGTAGATCAAAAATTTCTGAAAATAGATATTGACATTGACATAACTTTTGCTTTTCACCAAAATTGGCTTCCTCGAAGGTTTTCTGAAAAGTGTAGCCGACGCTTTTTACTAAAAGCACAGCCTTAGTTGGCGTTTTTTAGTAAAAATACGTAAGTTAAATATTAATCGTCTCAATCAGCAAAGCTACTGTGATAGATTTATAATTTAAGAAAATAATGGGTATTCATTTGATGAATTTTAATTTTCATGTCTATTCTTGTTAACGGCAAATTTCTTTTATTTAAGATCTCTCCCTTGCAAAATATTTTAAAGGTTTTGCCTTTGCTAATTGATCACCACTCTTCATCCCTATTCATGTTCTAACTTTGTTTATTCAAGTAATTAGCTAGAGGTGAGCAAGAAAACCGGAAACTGAAATAACTGAATTGAAATAAAAACTTACGATTTGGTTTTCAAAATTTTAATAACCGAAATTTTTGGTTCGGTTTTTGGATAACCATTTTCAATAACCGAAAAAAACTGAACCGAATAGATAAGTTACGATAGTGGGCATAGTCCATATATTTTTATATTTAAGTTGCTTAAGTGTTTAATCAATGCTAGTAGATATTATTAATTTTATTCTTGAATGTTAAGTATTTATTATAAAATTTAAATGATATTAAAAGTGTTATAAAGAAAATGTTTTAAGAAAACTTTGGTAAAACATAAAAAAAGATTAGAATGTTAAGTTATGTGAACAATATTAATTAAAAAGATTAAATATAATAGCTTAAATGTAAACATATAAGAAAATTGTTAAATTTTAGATTTTATATATATATTGAATCTTACGTAATTTTGTTTAAAAAACCAAAATAACCGAAAAACCAAAATTTTGATTTCAGTTTTTGTTTTACCAAAAAGTCGAACCAAACTAAACCAAACCGGTAAATAACCTTGAACATTGACTTGTAAAACTAACCGGTCAAGAGTTCGAGCCCAAGCCACCGCGGGTTTTAGTCCACCGTGCGTTACGTCAGAGAGATTATCTCTTGTGGCGGCGCAAGCCACTGCCAATGACAATGGGTTGGATGGTTTTCCAGGGAACGTTGTTAGCCATACTCTGACGCCACTGTGGACTCGATTAAGACAACATATGGTATGTTTGGCAAAAGTAGCTGATGGCTAGTGGCTGGAAGCTAGTAGCTGTAGCTTTTTAGAATATTTAGGAGTTTGACAGAGTAGCTGAAGTTTTTAATAAAATGTGTAAAATGACTAAAATAGATATTAAAAGGTTGGTAAATTAAAAAGTTTATTATATTTAGAGGTTAAAATGGTCATTTTTCCCTAAAAGCTTGTAGTTCCTTCTAAACGCTACTAGTAGGAGTGTTTACCTAAAAGTTTCAAGTTTCTAACCTAAAAGCTTAAAACTCCTTCAACTAAACAAGATTTTTTATGGATTATGAGTTTTTTCTTAAAAGCTTAAAACTAAAAGCTCTTAAAAGCTCCTTGTCAAACATACCCATAATCTGACTAGAGTAGGCTTAGGACCCTCTAGTTAAGAGGCAAGAGGGTGTGAGATTTCTTACAACAAGTTAAAAATTCTAACAGTAAAAAAAATAAAAAAAAATCAGAGGGTAATTCTAACCGTAAAAAAAAAGAAAAAAAGAAATAGAGGGTGCCAAGTAATGTAACGGAAAGAGGGTGTGACCTGGCAGCTCGAATCGGTGGTGGGCCTTCTTCTGACATCATCCCCGAAGCTCCGAAAGTAACGTGGAATATGGCGCGCACCCAAAACGTGAATCAAAAACCCTCCTCTCCTCCACTCCACCGCCTAAACTCCTCCCTCTTCCGCCGTGCCGTCTGCTAATCATCAATGCTTTAATCCAACCACTTCTCCTCTCCTTTCTTTCTTCCGTCACCATCCTCATTTCTATTCCTATTTCTCCAATTTCATCAAATAATAGTAACACCATGGATGCACTACGTACAATCCTCACCCATTCCTTTCTAAAAATAGCTCTCATTGCTTCTTTAATTCTCTCCTCAACCACTTCACACCGCTCGCTACTCACTCTTCCTTAACATCATTACACACAATTACCAACTGTGTGTTTCTTTCAGCTTCCTCTTCCAAAATGCGGTTCCCGATCGGCTACTCTCGAGCTCCGGCCAGGAGGACGGTTGGTGGCTTTAACGCCGCCGTTGCTGCTGCCGAGGGGAGACGGAGGCGGATGATGCCGATGATGATGAGGAATGGTGGATTTTCGAGGAGTAGACGGAGTCCGGTTAATCGTGAATCTGGATTTGTTCCTCCTCCTCTTCCTCCTAACGTATGGTTTTTTGACTTTTTACTGTTATTATTTAATATTTTATGTGTTTGTTGTTTTGATTTTGTTTGCAGGAAGTTTGATTATTGACAATTTTATTTGATTTTTTTTTCTTACTTTTTATTGAATTTGATCAGATTTTTTCGTGTTGGAGAGGTGATCTGATCATATCAACAACCTATGCGGATTTTAAGTTATTAAATACCTAATTATTCTAATCTAAATGCAGATCAAAAGGTGGTGGACTGTTTTGATTTTAACGAATTACAGTCTAGTTGATTTTAACACTGAAATAAAGAGATTTTTGAACATGTATTTTAAAAAGATCAATTAGAAAGAAGTAAAGAGATTTTTGAACATGTATTTTAATGATTTCAATTAGAAAGAATCAACAGATTACTTTGTAATTTAATAAATAAGAACATGTTTTTGAGTCCAAAAGGATGTGGTTTTTTTTTTAAAACTTCAGTGGTTTGATCTTGTTGGTCAAGTTTTTATGATAAATATTAGTATGGTTAGGTGCGATATGGAAGACTATTTATGCATAGGTTTGAGTCCTGGATCTTTTTTTTTTTCATATTTTTCCAAATATAAATATAAAAAGAAAATCTACAAAAACAGTTAACTTAAATGAATATTTGGAAAAAGAAAAACAAGTCATCAGTTTAGAACTAATAAACCATGTAAGGATCCTTTCATTGTCATATATTTTATGACTTTATATATAGATATTATGAAGATTACTATTTTGAATCAACTGTAATTAGTATGATAAACCGTCTTAGATTTAGAACACAAAATCATTGTTGAACAGACGGAAACGGTTGGGACGTTTCTATGTCACTTCAGTAGATTTTTCTTTGATAACTAACCTTTTTGACATTATTAGCATTGCGTTAGGTATGTATGTATGTATATGCGTAATATGTTCATGGATTTGCATACGAATGATCTATAATGCTTATTCGTGCAAAAAATTCGCAGTTAATGTTAATTGGCTGCATGCCTTTAACAAGAAAAGAAAGTTGATACGCCTTCCATTTATGACCTTTTTATATATCTCCCCAATCGTGGGCGAGTAGGGCTCGAGTCGGTGTTGTCTTGTCGCATGTCGTCACTCGTTTAATTTAGAATATATTTTGTCACTTCAGCACAAACGTTTCATGAGTAGTTTGTCGTCACTTTGTGTTCTTACTATGAACCCATTGGCGGAGCTTCTCATGGGCCAGGGGGTCCCCGGCCCCCTTGTTTTTTTGCTTGGTAGTGTTAATATTACCGAAAATTTCAAAACTTTTTTTTGTAGTGTAAAATATTGGATTTTGAGAGTCTGACCCTCTGATATTAAGTTCAAGATCCGCCAATGTATAAACCGATAAACATTACAACAAATATGTGATTTGCACACATTTTATTCTACACCGGTTTGGAATATGTGTAAATTTTTGTCTAGTTGCTCACACTTAGGGGTGTTCGGAGTTGCTTATTAAAACTGTTTATCTGCTTATTGTGTGTTTTGATACAACAATAAGTTGTTATGAGGGCGTTTGGGACGCCTCACCTAGTCACCCAAACTGATTATTTGATTATTTGAATAAGCAGTTTGAGTTGTTTATTCCATACAACTTAATTTAAAAAAGCAAGAAGCAGAGTTTTATAAGCAAGCCCAAATACCCTTCATACATGTGTAAATGATGATTACATTTATAAATGCAGAGATATATTAAAGTCAAAATACTTTTTCTGCTTGTAGTTACAGAAAAGGATTTTGCCAAACATAACCCTTAGGACTACATTTAACAAAAACTTTATGGTTTTTGTTTATAATGAATGATATCAATCAACTTATGGTTAGTGTCCACTATATATTTACAAATATAACAAAACTTAACCATAAAATGTTTGTCAACCTTGACCCTCAAGGCTATGTTTAGCATTTTCCTATTGAAAAAAAATGTTCACAAGACTTTAATATATCTCCGGATTTACATGTTTTTTAAACATGTTGGAAAAGTGTGCAAATCGCATATTCGATATTGTGAAAGACTTTCTTCCCATATCGTTATGTTTCTTTTCTTCAATCTAGCTAAACACAGAATTTCTTTCTCTCAATATTAGATCATTAATCAGGGGATTATGGTGTTCCTATTCTGCAAAAGGCTGCAAAACAGTGACGTCAACAATGTCGGCAGAATCGTATTGCCAAAGGTTGATCTTATTTTATTTCGTTTACTGTTCAAAGTTATGATTATTTGGTAATTAATGAGTTTAACAGGCCAATAATGTTGTTTGGTTAATTGGATACATAAATTTATTGATTTTAATTATTCGTATTCGTTTCAGCGCTCGGCAGAGATTCATCTGCCTAGGCTCCTAGACCACGAAAGTTTCATGTTACCTGTGCTTGACATTGATGGTGGGGCTGCATGGTCATTCAAATTCAGGTCGGGTTGAACAGTAAAAGTTTTTTGTTCAATTTCAAAATATCTTATAATAGTTATTGTGTTAATCATGAGTATAAAAACAATATGATTGTAATATTACTAATCTAAATCTTGAATTAAACAATTTACGAGGTTACACTATGGGTGATTTTCAGCTTGTTTGACCCTTTCCCAGTTAATCTACATTTTTTATTTGACCTGTTTGAGATATAACACAGCCCAAATTGACCCATTTTTGATAGAAAAAGGGGTTAAAATCTACAATTCTACAGAAAAGGTATGTTATAACGTACAAATAGATTTACGCCATAGTTTATTACATTTACTTCATTTTCAGAATTATATAGGCATTCTTTTTATATGCATTTTTTCAACAGGTACTGGCCAAATAACGTGAGCCGAATGTATGTTTTTGAGGGTACAGGTATGTCATTCATACACCCCTTTCATTCTCTTTGATCATTCAACGTTTATCTTTTCTAAATCATTAATCTTTTCTCAGGGCCGTTTATCCGGAAGTACGGACTGCAAACGGGTGACTATATGCTGATGTACAAGGATATGGTGACTTGGAACTATGTATGCATGACTGCATGTTATATACTGAATTATAAAAAATGTTAAAATACAGTTTCCCTTAAATAATTGAATAACAATAATGTTTTTTTGCTTCATAAATAGATGATTCGAGGTGTTAAAGCTAGTGAAGCTCAAGGACGTGCAAACCAAGAAACGACTGCTACTGAAGGAAACAACATGGATAATGTGGTTCTAATTGATGCTGCTGCTGGAAATGACGATGCTGTTGAGAATGGTGTTGTTGCTGAAGTTGGGGCATTTGATCTCCCGGACGTCTCTGACAACTTTCTGAAAGCGGAAAGTATTGTGGGTACGAGTTTCATGAATGATGATGACAGTTATTTCAGTGAGATTTTGAACTCGTTCAGTTCATGGGATGAAATCAAGGACTACTACTATCAGCCAACTCAACCGAATGTGTCAGCTGATAATTTGTCCAGTGAGAATCTCCCTCAGGTGTAAGTGAGAAAGCAGAAAGCAAGGCTCTTCGTGTTGCAGCTTTTGTCTATGTTGTCTGCACTTTTATGTTATCTGTGTGATGTATCGAAACAACTTAAACCCTGTCTGTCGCAAGCTGTCTGTCGTGTTTTGTTTTGTTTTGTTTTGTTTTGTTATGGACATGTGTTCTGTGTTTTAAGTAATGAAGTCGTTTAAGTTGTTTATCCAAAACTGCCTAGAAGCTGATAACATGCAATTCCGACCCTCAGCTACAGGTTAGGCATTTACGCCTTGAGCAGGCTTGCGATGGTGTATACCCAGCTTTTGATGACATACAACATCACCATATATTTCAGAAGCAATTTGCTTTCCATTATCTATTGTCCCTTGGTTAATAACTTTGTATTTCTTGTATAAAGTCATTGGTTATCTTAAAAGTTATATATAGTTTTTTTTTTACCTTTTTACTACTTTCTATAGTCGATAGTTTGCTTTTCAAATTGTATTTTATAATATCTTTTTGAAATATATAATTAATTATCCGATCAGTTAGAAGCTGGTCCGTGTTCCGAAACATTAAACATAAAATATTTAAGAAAAAATAGGCAAAAACTTCTCGATTGATGAAGCACAAAATTCCCTTTGATACTAAAAATATCGTCATAAACAAAACAAGTTGAAACCTCGCCCTTTTTAAAGTACAAGAGTCAAAACTCTCCAAAATTACTCTTGTATCATTAAGAAGTCCAAAATTCATCGACTCAGTTTGAGCTCAGGCTCCATATCCAAACACCTAAGCATCCTCACTCTCAGCAACCGGAGCAGGTGCGGCACCGCCTGTTGTTGGTCTGTACATCACAGTAAGTTAGATTTTTTGGTAAAACATGAAGAAAGCAAGAGACAGAACTAGACCAAACCAAAACCAAATATTTGAACTGGGCCCGAGGAACCAGACTCCGGTTTGTTTAGGGGCGGCAATTCTTGACTCAACCCGAACCCGACACAAAAATACACAAGTTTGGGTCAATTAACACGACCTGTTTTAAAAAAAATGGGTCAGGTTCAGGTTGACCCCTATTAAAAACAGATCGGTTCGGGTTGACCCATATAAAGTGGGTTGACCCGTTAACCTGTTTAGGTGTTTAGAAAAAAAAACTTTTTATATTTTTGTTTTTTACGTTTTTCATTTAGGTGGTTAGTTATGATAATGTTAGTTTTGACACACCGTATTATTTACTTGTCACACTCATACTCACCATTAAACAAGTTATCGATAACCCGCTTACAACCCAACAACACGCTTATGACTCGTCAACATGTACGACTCATTAAAAACGGGTTAAGAAGGTCGGCTTCAGGTTGACCCGAATTTATGTGTGTGCAGGTTAGGGTTATCTTTGACACGTATAATAGTATGGGTCGGGTTCGGGTTGCACATTTCAACCCGCTACCCCACCAACACGACACAATTGACACCCCTAGGTTTATAGATCTAGTTAAAAGAAAAAAAACTGGTTTTTTGACCCAGGTCAAATTTTCAGTTCGGTTAGAACCAAATTTAAAAACTTACAGGCCAACAAACACTTTGAAAGCATCGTAGATTCCCCACTGAGCTCCAGTTAGAGTTCCAATCATGACAATACGTAAGGGAAGCCCACGAGTGAAAAGACCCCAAAGTCCAAGCTTCTTCACTGCCTGAAATGGATACAATTTCATTAAAATCAAATGAAGAAATCTTTATATGTTAAAAGAAACTTTTCATTCCATTTGAGTAGAGTATAAGAGAATGTTGAAGCAGAAGCACTCACATCTCCAACACTGGCCCCTTTGGCATTGTTAAGGAAGGAAACAAGATTGTCAGCAGGATGAGAAACAACCGCACATAAGACACCAGCCACATATCCACCAGCAAAACTAACTCCAAGTTGCAGTGATTTGCTACACTCGTTCTTTGGTGTAGGGATGGCATACTTGTACATCATCTCCACAATTGTCTCAAATGAAGCAAATTTCATCATTGTATCTGTGCATGTATCAAACAGTCAATCACACCAATCAGCAATCAAGATACGCATCTGTTCACAGATGTATATTCCAAGTATTCAGTAAATTTTTTAACAAAGTCATATATGACCTTAAACCTATACACTTGAGCGGAAATAAAAAAACCTGTTTAGACGAGTCTTAACAATAATAAAAACAAACAATAGCATCATTGTAGCTTTTAACTCATACATAATTAGAAGAGCTTGAACCGAGCTTTGTAGTCCTAACAGTAATGACAATTTTGTTACGACATATGATAATCTACATCTAGAAATAAAAATACACCCATTATGCAACTGAAAAATAAAATGTGGTTCTAGTTTTGGGTGTTAACAGTCACGCTTGACATATAAAACAGCAAAAGCAAAAACCCATGCAATATTTTAGCACAGCAAAGTGTCAGGGCTTACTGAATTGTTTACAACATGCAAACACTAATAACTCATTTTTAGAGAAGATATACCAATTCCCAGATCTAACAAACGCGGACAATGAATTTGGGACAAAGAGTACTTTTTAGGATCAAGAAGATAAAAACTAGTTAGTGGCTTAAGAAAAAAAAAACGCTGCACTCCAATGCATCAACTTACATGGTATCTGGCGTCCCCAAAGCGGTACCAATCCCTTGTACAAACTGCATAGTATAAGAAAAAGCTCTGTTACGCAACAAAAAGAAAAAAAATACGATGTGGATCCAAAGAAGTAAAAGGACATAAACAAATAAATATTATGCATACCCGAGTGCACCTTCCGATCTCACAAACTTTGGAAGTCCATCTCCCAAACCCCTGGCAAAACCAGGTTGTGTTTGGACACGTACCTTCACCGCCTCCATAGGACAAAGAGCTACATCAGCAATTACCTCTGCTGATGCTGAACCAGCAAGGTAGATCAAAGTCTTGTACTTGGCGGCATACTCCGGGCCAGCAATGTCAGAGTAATATTTCTTGAAGAATTCGTAGAAACCAAATTTGCAAGCACCCTGAGCACTGTAACCAAGAAGGGTTGGGACCCATCCTCTGAAGAAGCCCCTCATACCCTGCTCTTTCAGCAATACTCCAAAACCAGACGAGATGCTCTTATATTTCACAGGGTCAATCTGAGTAATTAACAAAGGTACTGGTTTATTAACATGGTCTCATAAAAATTGCAAGGATGTGATGTTATAAACAAAGTAAAAAACAAAGAAAACAAACTACCTGCATGTTACACTTGACAAGATCGAGAGGAGTAACAGCCATGTGAGTGAGACCACAGCTAAGAATACCTCCAACAGTACAAGCAGCATAGAATCGTGGAGAATACATCTCAATCTTGCCTAGAGGCTCGTTAGGAGCAGGAATCACCAAGTTATTGTGAACTTTAGCAGGTGAGGAAGAAGAAAACAGTGTAGGGTTTGATGTGTTGCTCATGAGTAGAGTGCTGGGAGAAATGGAAGAAGTGTAGAGGAAATTAGGGATGAGAGATTGACGAGAGTTGTCGGAAACCGCCATGAGTGAGTTGATCGGAGAAGAAGGTTGAGAAATGAGGTGAGTCGGCGACTCGAATCTCTCCGATTTCTTCTCCGTTCCGAAAATCTCGGTGGGAAGGGTTTGCTTCATATTTATCAGTTAACAGTCCAGACATGCAGCCCTAGAGAGCCAATGGCCCAATAACAAGTTTCTTACCTTTTCCGACGTCGTATTTGTCTTAATTTTTTTTTAAGGTCAACAAATCAATCCCGAACACTCTCGGGGTATCCACTGGATAAGCGGAATAATCCGATAGTAATTCGAGTCGTCCACCATCAATTCCAGAAAAACCTGATAATCCACCCACCTGTAGACACGACAATAAAATTACCGGTAAAACTCGTATGACTCAAGGTATTTGTCTTAATTTTGATGGCATAATTTACATTTTTAGAATAGGTTGGTTTAGCTGAAAGAGGTTCTAAAGCATGTTCATATTATAATATTAAAATTATTTTTTTTTCCTTTTTTTAATTAAATTATTCTTTATACTTTTATTATTAATTTTTCTTACTTATAACCACCTTAAAAATATTAACAAATCCTTAAAAATATTAACAAATTTATAAAGGGTGAACAATGTTTTTCATATAGATAAATAGTAACATTTTCATATGTTTTCTCTCTCCTTCGCTTAAAAACACTCACAATCATTTCTTATAACACAAGTAACCCACTCACATAATATAATGGATCCGTTCTGAATGCTCTAACTGACTTTTTAATTATTCAGGATCTTGAATAGAGACATGCAGCTCTTGAATAGACACATGCAACTGGTA
The DNA here is from genome assembly GCA_947069175.1 of Scalesia atractyloides. NCBI lineage: Eukaryota > Viridiplantae > Streptophyta > Magnoliopsida > Asterales > Asteraceae > Scalesia > Scalesia atractyloides. Next base: position 80,220,865 of record CAMTDV010000010.1, read on the forward strand.
AAAAAGACCAATTATTCAAGAAATTGTTTTTTTAGTTGAAGAAAAGAATTATTCCAAAGTGGTTATTATATCACGTAGGTGTATGAAACTTAGATGGCGTATGAAGCCTAAAACTCATTATTTATTTCACTCACTTCACTTCACTTCACTTCACTTCACTTCGTCTTCACCTCACTTCGTCTTCACCATTACCACTTTAACAATTGACAATTCAAATCTTCACTTTCTTAAAAATACAAGAGCAACACCTTATTCACTTCTCTCATTTACTTTAGCTACAATATCGACAAATTAGAAGGTCAAAGATCAAGAAAATCATCAACGATGGTTCTCTTATAGAGAAATTAAACTTACTCACCCTTGATGGTTTGTGGTGATATATTAAAACTTAGCATGACAAAATTAATGTTAATAATTAAGGTAAGGACATTATTGCAAATAGTTTTAATGATTAATTTAATCTGTAAGCCCCAGTATATGCATCACCTTCAAACATATGTATGAAAGAAAGTACGTTGCAATTTACAAGAGTAAATTAATAAGAAATGTCATTATTTCAACCTAATGAGACTGATTTGGGAATTATTTTAATACTAAAGCTGATGGGTATGGGTCATTAAGGGGGCTTGTGGAGGTGACGTGGCAACGTCGCCAGTAGTGAACACCACACCACCCCCATCCTCTTGCTGAACCATGATAGCATGGAATTCTCCGCGAAGGTATCCGTTAAGGAACGGTCGCAAATTTTAATTAAAAAAATCAATAAGGGATAAATTTTAATTAAAAAAAAGTTCAATTTACCCCTTACCTGTACCATTTCTTTATACCATCTTACATTATTCTACCCAATTTATACACCATTTCTTTATACCATCGATCCCTCTATGTATTCATTTGCCGGTTTTAGTCAAGCTCAGAACGCATTTAAATTGCATATGCAACAACGCAAATGCAACAACGAATGCTCGGACTACAACTATCACAAGAAGTCGAGCACGATTCCGTTTCTCTAACCAAAACAATGAAAAGAAACTTGTGCCGAAAACAAGCCAAGAAAAACAAGGGAAAAACAAACACAAGATGAAACGAGCAGGAAGAGAGAACACATAACTTGGATGACGATCAAGGAGGAAGTGTTGCAACAAGTGACAACGTGGGTTAATATTTCTCAAGATCCAATAGAACATTTATTTTTTATTTCATTTATATACATTTAAAATTTCCAAGTAATAATAAATTTTTTTTCTTTGGAAACGTAGGTAACGTGCAAACAAAGCGATGGTTTTTGGAATAAGGTTACAGACCAGTTTCATACATTGATGCAACGAAAGCCATACAAAAAATTAAATTCTATTAGCTTGAAGTTTAGCATCATAAACAAAAATAGGATGGTTTGCCGGTTACTACAACAATGTGTGTGTCCATCGCCCAAGTGGTGCAAGTGATGATCTATATTGAAGGCGACTCCTGAAACGTAAAACACGAAACGTGGGGCTTTTCAATCTCTTAGAAGTGGGCTCAGGTGCCAAACGAGGTGGCACGAGCAAAAGGGTCTAAGATGACAGTGTCGAGGGATTACAATGTCAGTAGTACGGATGCAAATGTTGATCCCGAGTTAGACTATAATATTCTAACTCCGGAACCGCAACGCCCATCAGGATGGACAAAGCAAAAAAGGAATCATCTTCAAAAGACCAATCACACGGTGAATCAAAATTAGAAAAGTTAATGGGTAAGTTCTCCGCATTTCATGAATTACAAGCGAAGAGGATTCAGATAGCAACAAGAAAAACAAGAAGTGTCGGAGAGAGAGATGGAGAGACTTCGAATGAAACAACAAGAAAAGCAACGGGTGACTGAAATGGAAACAGTCAAACAGAGATGCTTTGGTTGGATAGTCAAAGACAAGAATTGGAAGAGTTTAAAATCATAACTAAAGACATTGAGAAACTTCCATCTAGAGAGTGGACGGCTGTGACAAAGATGGCTTGGAGGTGTAAAGTTTAATTTTATTTTTTGTTTAAAAAATTTAATGAATCAGAGAAAAAATAAAAAGAATAATATCAGAGGACAACGAAGGGGATGCTGACATGGTACTGAGGTAGAGAATGGTAATGAGTGTTCACTAGTGAATCACATCCATCAGCCTAAAAGTTTAAAGCCTTAAATGCATGAACTTTAAAATTTAAATAATAGAAAAAATATCAAAAACACTTTAAAAGTAGCACAAAACGCATGTGTCTAAAACCCCAAAAAACCTAGATATCATCCTTTTCATCATGCAAAAAATATATAAACATCCTTGCCAAAAAATATAGAAGTGAAAAAGCCAACTATAATGCTGGCATAAGTCAACTAAAAAATGTCAATACTAACGCAAAATAGTAATGTCAACAAGGTTCAGAACCCCTAAACAATTAATGAACCTGTTTATGGTTTAGTCCTCTGCTAGTGGAGCCAGATGCAGTTCTCTTGCCCCGTGAGTCTTTCTTTTTTATTTCTGCTACTGCTGCAAACATAAACATTGTTGGTTTTTTCCGTGAAATAGAAAGTAATAAAATTTGACAATTGCCACGTCAAGAATTTTACACAAATAAAAAGCTGTTAGGTTATGGAGGATTTGACTCGAGCAGGTCTGATGATTGAAGATACATTATTATTATTATATTCAGTAACCTAATTTGTACTCTATAAATACTTCTTATTCTTGTACCTGTACACTTTGAGCACCTAATACAAAGAATAACTAGTTGCGGAGAGTGGGTGTAGGTCAGATTAGACCGAACCACTACCAAACTTGTGTTCTTGTGATTTAGAGTGTGTGAGCTTGCTGATTATTGCTCTGGTGTTCGTGTGACTCATGGTCTGACCCAACAAAAGCCACATCAGCGTATGTAAGTTGTAGATCATATATTCAGAGATACAGCAACCTTGAAACAAAATAAATGCTCTTGATTAAGAAAAGATTTTTTTGGGGTGGCAATGATGAAAAGGCAAAAACTAATTGCGTTTGTTGGGGACGAGTAATTGGGCCGATTGATAAAGGTGGACTCGGGTTGGGATCGGTTAGAGACATGAATATAAGTCTACTACTAACAAGATGGTGGAGGTATAGAAACGCAAAGAATGGGTTATGCCGAAAGGTAATCGCTGCCATACATTATCAGGAATCGTGGTCCTTCTTACCAATTAAAGAAGGTTTACCAGGGGTTTGGAACGGTATACACAAACTGGGGAAAGAGCTCATAGAACAAAATGTGAACGCTAGCACTTTGATTAAAGGAAATGTCAGGACCAGGGAAGAGGTAAGGTTCTGGATTGATTGATGGCACGGAGATGGTCCTTTAAAGGATAGTTTTCCTACTCTATTCAAGCTGGAAAATGTTAAAAATGCAACGGTTCACATGCGAGCAAGGAATTGGGATTGGGAGTGAGAGTTGAGGGGCTCAAGGGAACAAGAGGAACGGACAAAAGTGCAACAAGTGATCAATGGCCTATCTAGGCTTGATGGACAAGATACTTGAGCGTGGACGCTAAATACGAAGGGAGATTTCTCGGTCGCATCATGTCAGGAACCATGTGATTCCATTTTTCCCATGTGAATGGATTAAATGGATCCCGACTTCCGAAGAAGGTAAACGTGTTTGCCTGGAGAGCCGAACAAGATAGACTTGCTACACTTAAGAATTTACAAAAAAGAATTATGCTAAGCGGTTCGGTTATGTGTCATATGTGCGGGGAACTAGAGGAAGCGCTAATCATATATTTCGGAGTGCTTTGTCACGGATTTAATATGGCAAACGGTCAGCGCATGGTGTATAATACCACCAGTTTATGCTTTTAGTTTTCGTGACCTTATCCAGATCTACAAAAATATCAAGTCGTCTGAGCGGAAGAAGAAATTGGTACAAACAGTTGTCTTGACAGCATGTTGGATAATATGGAAAGTTCCGAATGACGTGATCTTCAGTGGCAAAAGAATATCGGTGGACGGGATATTTGGGGAAATACAATCCTTGGCGTTTATATGGATTAAGCATATGTCGAAAGACATGCACATTGATTGGGAGAATTGGGTGAATTTAAATGTTTAAACTTTGGTTAAGTTTTTGAATGGGTATCTGTGGTGATGGCTGCATGTTTGCTGATATCTCACTAGTATCATTCAGCTTGTATTGATTAATAAAGTTATTCCTTTCCGTTCAAAAAAGAACATCATTAAAAAGAATTTGAATGGTGTAAGTTGAATATTTATGTTGAAGTCACAGATTCAATGGAATTGGAATCCAATTTCAAAGGATAACATGTTCTGTTTGTGAAACTCAATTAGAATCTAAATTCAACGGATAAACTTGTTTGGTTGGAAAAAGAGAATTGGAGTTAGATATGAATTGCTTCATTTGACAAATTCCAATTCATCCGACATATTCCATAAAAATTAAAAAAAAACTAATAATAATAATAAGAATTAAAGGGTGCGTTTGGTTCGCAGGTATTCAGTGGAATTTAAGGGAATTGGAATGTGAATTCCATCTCTTAAGATGTTTGGTTCACAGAATATGTTGGAATTAGAATCTCAATTCCAATCTTCATGTGTTTGGTTGACAAAGGAATTGGAATTGGGCATGAATTCCCTGAAATTCCTTTAACTAACGAAATTCAAAATCTTTCCTATGTGAAGGAATTAAAACAAATTCATTGGAATCTTGACCATTTCGACCCGCACCGTTTAGACCTAAACGATTTCTACCCGTACCGTTTCATCCCGAACCATTTTGACCCATACCGTTCAACATGAATCATTTCGGCCCGAACCGTTTAGATGCAGACCATTTCGACCTGAACCATTTCGACCCATACCATTTCCACTCGTACCGTTTTGACCTGAACCGTTTCAACCCAAACCAGGGGGTGGTGGTGTCGGGGTAATGGATTCCAATTCATTTGACAACTAAACACATGAAAAATGGAATTGAGTTTCCAATTCCAATTGAAATGTTTAAATTCCAAATCCAATTCTTTCAAATTTCAATTCCTATACAAATTCCAATTCCAAAACACTCCTCAAACCAAACGCACCGTTAGGTTACTCTTTAGTAATGCCCAAAGGAATGTAGAAGTTTTACCAACCTTTTCTTCTGACACCTCGACAGTGTGGACTTGCACACTGACATTTAAATGCTTTTATAGGGTGGTCAACGTCCGCAAAGTCAATCCCATAATCCTGTAATTGTTTACACACCATTTAAACAAGTCATTGAAATGAGTATCACCTTTCCCTCAAGTAATATAAATAAATAATTAAAAAATCAAATCACAGGATCCAACTACAATAAAAAGAGAGTTGCAGTTACCCATGTTAATTCTTCATATGGATCAATATCCCTTTTAGTGAAAAAAGCAATCTGCATTAAAAAAAACAAAGGAAATGTCTGAATATATAACATTTATACATACAAAATATAGAAAGTCAATACGTACATGATAGTAGTGATGATGAGGAGTTTCTACTTCAACAGGGATCTCGATCAAATTTGAATCAGAGCATCTAAATTTATAAAAAAAAAGGATATAAAACGTTAAAGTCTCGAATTGCATATTGAACGCCCACATTTCTTAATCAAACATAAATTTACAGTTATAACAAATATGTGATTTGCGCACTTATTTCTGTATGGCTTACGAAAATACGTATTTACCGAGCTTTTACATGTTTATTAGTGTAAACAAACCTACAAAAGTTGAGCCTGGTTAACGTACAAGACTTCCTTATCGTGCGTTGCATACACGACACAGCCGCACATCTGAACCAATCTACTCCTCAATTTGACGTGGTAGCACAATAGTAATTAACTTAGCATAATTACGCACGTTATTTGCATAATTGCGAATTTACGCATGGGTTGTGTTAAACCCTAATTACGCACGTTATATAGGTGGTCGTGTACTGCCGCACGTTGTCACATCGTTAAGAGCCTTTTGTATTTTAAACTTTCTTATTTTCTGAAGCCGCGTAGAAAAAAATATGCGCAAATCACATACTTGCCGCAATGTACATGTACAATACCTGTGATTTATAAACCTTGCAACATTCCCAAAACGAGTTGCATCCAAACACAAAGCTTCTTCATCTTTTAGTACTTGTTCAGACCCCCAATCCGCATCTAGTAATACTGGATATGTATGCCTCTCATTTTCTTGACTTTGATTGTTTCTTTCATATAACTCTGTATTTGTTAATATTTCTCCAACATATTCACATATGAAGGAACCTTTTGGCAAATAATCAGTTGACCTAACAGCCCAACCTTTGTCCTCTGTAGAAAACACCTAAATTTTAATTGCGCATAATTAGTTTTCAACAGACAATGGCCTGTAAATGAATCGAACAAAGGCATGTTTGTGTTTGTTCATTTAGCCTTAACCAAACACCATGTTTGTTTATTAAGAAAATGGGCATGTTCGTGCTTGATTAAAACCTAAATGAACAGTTCACGAACGTAAACGAACATAAACAAACAAACTTAAACGAACATCATTTAACAAACAATAAACAACACAAATGAACATAGATGACTAAACATAAACAAACATAAAATAATTTTTTTTATATAAATTAGTGATTAATTACTATAAGTACATTGGATAACGCATTTTTATTACTAAAAGACCCAATTACCCATTAGTTATATAAGTAGTTAGAAAGTTCCTTTTATGTTTAATAATTTGTATAAATATAACTACTTATGTATTTAAATTGAAACGAACATAAACGAACAAACATAAACAAATGTAAATAAACGAACATAAATGGACGTTCATGAACATAAATAAACAAACAAAACATGTGTTCATGTTCGTTCATTTAATTAAATGAACAATAAGTGTTTTCATGTTAACGAACTTCCCGCCGACAAGTTCACGAATAGTTCATGAACATTCGGTTCATTTCCAGGAATGTAGATGTTTATCACCCAACAGTAGCTTAATCAAAACCAACAGATTAACCAACTTACCTGCAACTTGCAAGTACGGCCTCTTTGTACCACACGGTTCCCGCAATCCATGGTGCAACCGCATTTTCGCCAACATTCTTTTATAAACTTTCGCAACACGTGACCCTTACATGGTTCAGGATTATGCTCATTCTTGGCCTTCTCCAAAGGGCAATCTTGGCAATAAAAATGATCATGCTTTTTCGGTTCGATACAAGCATCTAAAAACTCCTCTCTTAACAGGCCTTTTGACGTGTAGGCAAACTCTCCACCTGTTTCACGAGAACAAGCACACGGGAGCCGCCTAGAAAGACAATCACCGGTACATTTTAAACAGCAATCGCCATCGGAAATCCGGGCTGTCGAAAAAGGTACATATGCATCCTGATACGGTATGTTTTGTGGTATGTAGAGAAACTTTGGTGGTTCTAACCCGATTTTGTCAATTAACGGAATCTTGATTTTCTCTGTACCTCTGGTTATGTCATCATCATTGTGAAATTTTGAGTTTCTCTTAACTAACGAATTTGAATTATCGGATTGTACGCCTGAACGTGTCGGTTTGGCTATAGGCTCCATGTCATCTTCCACCTGGATAATTTTACGCCTCTTTTTGTGTATAACGGTGTTCACGTTTGAGGACGTAGAGCCTTCTGCAATGCTTTTCTGCGTTCAATGAAGACAATAACAAAGAATATAAAATGCAATTATGAAAAAATCATGACCCATGTGATGAAAAACAAAAACAGAAGTTCATTAATTATAATGTGGAGGTTTAATGAAAGATATACCTTGTCATCTAGTGATTCAAAAATAGCATCTGCAAGTGTTCGGTAGTTATCTTCCTCAATTAGTTCCCAATTACCATCGTATAAGTTTAAAAGGTTTTTGAGGACGGGTTTGACAACTTCAGCAGAAATCCTCAAGCCATCCATGGCACTATAGGCGTCTTTTACTTTTTGTTTTTGTTCATTTAAATCTGGAGCTCTTGGAGCAGATGTTTTTGAATCTTTTTGATGAGTTGTCATTACCGAAATGAGTTTACAAATAATGTTCTAACAAACTGTAAAAAAAGAGAAATACTATCATGTATCTAACAAGATGACATCAAACCAACAAATGAGAATAATGTTCAGAACATACAAATCACATTCTAAACAGTAAAACAATGGGTTAAGGGAATGATCAGTCACATGAGTTCTTTTTGTTGATAAAACTAAAGCAACCAGAAAGAATAACGTTCTTCTTGTAACCATTTAATGTTCGCCGGGCTCTGCCCTTTTCCAAAAAAGAATATAACTTGTTTGCTTTGTATTAGCCTATATATTGGCATATCCATGATGAATAAAAGCAGTAGAACGTATTCAGTATCTTTCCTTTTGTTTGAGTTTTCCAAACAGAGCAATCAGGTCCAGAAAAACAGAGTAAAACATGTGAGACTGAGTGAAAAAAAGAAGCAAAATTTTTGGTATTTTTGTTCTGGAAGTATAGCAGCAATAACAGTCAATAAAAGGGCCTTTTCTAGCTCATTATCTTTTGGTACAACAGCAACAAAAGGGCTACAACAATAGCTTCAAACAAGAAGTTTAGTTAGATGTAAAGTAGGCTTTCCGGCATGGAAGCTTGAAAGATAAGGTATTTGTTGATCAACCTGGTGATTACGGTAAGTACCCAAATGGCACCAACCAATGAGGGACAGCCACCTCATATTTACCAAATCCAACTGAAAGTACCCAAATAGGTTGGGGAACAAACCCAAAGTTCAATACACTACACGATTCGTTGATCAGCTCAATTCACCAACGTTCAACACAACAACCCGATGCGGCTACATCTACCCCCCCCCCCCACACACACACAAAAAAAGTGTATTTTTAAACAAAAAATCCTGATCGCCCCCCTTAAAAGTTTGGTTAAGCCTCCTGATTGTCCCTAAGATAATAAATCACAGGTCCGCCACTACCTACCCGCATGCATTAAGCGGTGTAGCTGCGATGCCCCCCAAACAACCAGAATGGGGTACCCGAGGGTGCCACAGTAACCGGCCATGAACATAAGCATACAAATTAGAGAAGGCTTTATATTTGCCTAAAGCAAGCTTCTAGAGCTTGGTATAGTCATAGACATTCTATTCTCTTTTATCTAACCTAACTTGCGAGCGAATGAAAGCAGAGTAGAACAAAAGAAATTCTAAATTTTTCTACCATTAATACAAACCACTGATTATACCCTAAATGCTATATACCATAACAGATCACAAATCAGAGTAAAAAATGATAGAATCTAGAAAAATCGGTATCGTTTAGGGCTTAAGAACAAGGGAACTAGCAGTATACCAAGGTATGTAGAAAAGGTGTCCAAGCCCTAGCCGTCAAAGGGTTAGGGTCACAAGGCGGACAAATGTGTAGATTTAAAAGTATACTTTGGTGCGTAAAGAATTAGAGTATACGGTTTAGGGTTTTTCAACACATAAATGCATAAAACATCGTAATCATTATGGTAAAACATAACCAAACACACAGATATCTAAAGTAAATAAGCGAGACATAAATGGAAATACCCTAATTTTAGGAGAAAACGGAATACTAACAGAAATGATGATCAAATGCGTGGCTTTAGAACTCTTTCTGCGATGATGATGCAGCCAAGAGATCTAACAAAATGTAGGGTTTTTGAAGGAGGGTTTAGCAACAGATTAACGATAAAGGGGGAGTGTGAAGGAAGTTGGAATGTGCATTTTTTTTCCAGAAGATCTGGAAATCACTGATCGATGACTAATAGAGTAATCGCTATGCATGTTGGTAAGCGATGCAATGCAATGCAAATAGGGGGCGTATGATTGCCAATCTATTATTTAATTAAGTTGGCCCCAAACTTTATGTGTATTTTATTTTAACATTTTATATAAAAATCAGAAAACTTGCCAAGTTACATCAAAACAGAAGATAGACTTGTAACAAGCTGCGTCGCTAACCCTTTCGGAATTTTATTTTTGGCCCCTGTTTTTTCCTTTTATTTTATTTTGCCTAAAATTACTCACGCATCCTTTTTTTCTTTTAAATTTTTTTTAGAATGGCAAACTAACACACCCTATAAAAAATTTTACATCAATGTACATTACGTGAAACCTTACCACTTGGGAGGAAGAGGGACAACTTAGTACACTCTTGGTACCATAAGGCTATAAGTCTCTTTGACAGACTCTTTAATTATACACCTGAATCTACACATTTGTTCAACATAGGACTTAAATTCTCAACCACTTAAAAATGAAGATGTTTCATACACACCTTGATATCGGTATACAAAAGCCCTTTAGCCCCTTTTCCAATCAAAGGACCGTTAACAAACTCAAAACTCTTTTAATTCGCTAACTATAACTATCATAGAAGCTTTAATATTTTCATATTATTTTCAAAAATTCTTAACAATTGTTTTAAATTAATTATATAAATACAAAAAATTGTGAAACTTTATTTATCATTTTTTTCTTCACAATGACCTCATACTCTAGGTAAGGGACGGATCCATAAATAGTTATTAGTGAGGGATTAAGTTCAAAGTTGGGTCATGTCAAAACATGTTGATATTAAAAAGAAACAAATTACAATAATAAAAAAAGAATGGTCTTGATTTTTTAAAGACTAATTAGTCATAATCAGTACAAGAGAAATTCAAACTAATGTAATTTTCTCATAACGAACTTAAAAATAAATGCTATAAGCCGTTTAAAAATGCCATAAATATGAACAATAATTAGTTTTCAAATAATAATGGTGAATGTCAAATTTGAAATTTACTTTTCCCGTGTAAGTAAAATATTTTTCAATTTCCTAAACAAAATTACACTAAATGTAGAACACCTTAAGTTTTTCTTTTTTGCAACTCATTTCCTGGTCTTCATTGCATTGCTTGCTCTTCCTTTCCTTCTCTTCTTGTTCTTCATTGCATTTCTTCTTCTCTGCATATTATTTCTTCTTTATATATTATTCTTCCATTCATAAAGGGCCTATCAAACACATATTCGAGGGCCTTTTATAATTTGTTTAGAATTTTGTCAAGGTTGTGATTTTTCATAACACACATGTAGTCATGCAGATATGCTGCTCTTTTAGGTTAACTCAAAAAATAGTAACCAAGTTTCATATATTTTCACTTAGAGTTAATTACGTTTTCCGTCCCTGTGGTTTGTCAAAAATCACTATTTCAGTCTATTAGTTTAAAAATTGCGAAAATAGTCCTTGTGCTTTCACTTTCGTAACTATTACAGTCCAACCACACTAACGTCATCCAGTTATTCCGTTAGTTTACTTGAAATGACCATAATGCCCTTGTTATTAATATTAAATTAAAATAAATAAAGAGTTAGTTACGTTTTTCGTCCTTGTGGTTTGTTAAAAATAACCATTACAGTCCAATAGCTCTAAAAATTGTCAAAACAGTACATATATCATTCATTTTACTTTTCATTCTCCCAATTTCTTCCGGCCACCTAATTTTCCCCATCACAATCGACGTCAGTAGGAAAACTTGAGGCATACTGACATCGATTGTGATGGAGAAAATTAGGTGGCCGGATGAAATGAGGAGAGTGAAAAGTAAAGTTTAGAGCATTCACATCCTATCCACCAAATTTTGAGAGATAGAATTTTAAATTATAAAAAGTGGTTTAAGTAGTTGTGAGTGGAATATATTTTGAAAATGGTTGTTAGTAGAGGAGAGAGAAAAGTTAATAATAAAGATATAAAATATTATTATTTAATTGAAAGAAGAGATAAAATATGGCTGTTTTTAATGTAATTATATGATAAAAAATGATGGATAGGATATGAATGATCTAACACTTTATTAAATTATATATTATGGGTAGGTAAAAGTGTGAGACCGATTAAGGTGTATTCTTTATTATTTGTAAGGAGAAACCCTGTACGAACAAGGTTTAAACACAATGACATCTTTGTCATTAGCAAATGCACATACCATTGGTCATTATGGTCAGTGGCGGAATCAGAACATTAGAGTTGGGGGGTTATCATAAGCTTATTTTCTTTCCATGTTATAATTAGAGGGTCCATTTTATGTTTGTTTCCTTAAAAATCTGATTTTATATACAAAAATTCAATAAATTTCGGTGTTCAGAGGGTCAATTGACCCTCTTGACTCCCTCTGGTTTCGCCCCTGATTATGGTGTTGCAATAATCTAATGCTAAACTTCTTCACTTATTGTAGTAGAAAAACCAGATGTGTTACCCACCTTTTTTTTCCTTTTTCCTTTTATTTGTGAGTTACTATTGTAGGAACTAGGAAGACAAACATTTCCAAAAATGAAATATTCTGGCCTCTTTACAGTTCACTCCCATCATCACCCGTGATTTTTTCTCTCAATTACTCCCATTTTGTCTTGAACATGCGAAAACAACTAATTACAAACAAGTGGCATGTAAACAGGCAACAAGTTGCGCGGCTACGCCTACTCTCTTTTGAATTGTAAAACCGGTCCTACTAAAGACGAAGAGACTTTTAAGGGTCAAGAAATTACTTCAGGAATTCCACAACATTATAAGCTAGAGAACCCATTTTAAAACCTTTTAACATCCGAACAAAAAAATCCTAAAAAAAGTTCTATGCCCAACATACCCTGTATCGTAAACCTTGCCAGCAATCTTTATATTGGTTTTGTCTTCTGTTCACGCAGCTATGGTTTTGTATGGTTATCGAACTGTAGTAGAGGTGTATATTAAGTTTATTAGGTTCAATTGGGCAACTTCAAATTAGTAAGAGGGTCCAATGGGTTATAATTTAAGCTTTTGCTATAATACCATGCTAGTCAAAACACGTTAAAACTTATTACAATGAGTTAATTAAAGAATGCGTTTAGGTCAATGGTACAAGTTAATCAGGATAAGATAGAAGTGGGTTTAATTGGTTTAACTGATATTCAAGTATTTTTAGGGGTTTTTTGTCGGGATGTTAAAAGATTTTAAAATGGGTTTTCTAGCTTATGAGGTTGTGGAATTCCTGAATCTGGTCCAGCGGGTATATGAAACAATAATTTCTTGGCCCTTTGTACCAAAAAAAAACCTCAAAAACTTGCAGCCCACACCTCTATTTCGTAGAGAAAGGGAGAAAAATGTGGGGAGCTCGGAACTAAACAGGGAGGAGGGGATGGAAGAAAAATGAGCCCATGTATGTACCCTATCTTCTAGCATTCGTAATTTTTGACCTAAACACATTCTTTAATCAACTCGTTGTAATAAGTTTCAACGTGTTTTGACTAGCATGGTAATATAGCAAAAGCTTGAACTATAACCCATTGGACCCTCTTACTAATTTGAGGTTGCCCAATTGAACCTAATAAACTTAATATACCTCTACTACAGTTCGATAACCATGCAAAACCATAGTTGCGGTGAACCGAAGACAGAACCAGTATAAAGATTGCTAGCAAGGTTTACTATATAAGATATGTTTGGCATAGAACTTTTAGGAGCTTCTAGCTTTAAACTTTTAAGAAAAAACTACTAATTAATAAAAAGTTTTGTTTGGTTGAAGGAGCTTGAAGCTTTTAGCTTAAGAGCTTGAGTTTTTGGTTAAATACTCCTACTAGCAGGGATGAGCAAATGGTACCCGGTATCGGTACCGAACTTACAGAACCGGGTACATTTTCGGTACCGACTTTTGACATTTTCGGTACCGGTCTGGTATGGTACCGATATTTACTGATTTTTACCCTCAAATACCGGTACCATATCGGTACCTAACCGTACCGTACCAAGTATATTCGGTACCGGTACCCACTTTTGGGGATTTTCGTTACCGAATCTTTCGGTATCGGTACCGAGCTCATCCCTACCTACTAGTAGTCTTTCGAAGAAGCTACAAGCTTTCAGGGGGAAAATGACTATCTTAATCTCTAAAGATAATGAACTTTTTAATGCACCATTTTTTTATTTTTTAATACATTTTCTTTAATAATTGTTTTTTATACACCTCCTTCATTCTATTTAAATAATTATTTTTAAATACACCTCCATCACTGCATTAAAATAGTTCGCAAGTTTCTCTTTTAAATGGTGGGGGGCACTTAACACCAGGTCTCTCTTTTACCACTTCATCACAAACTCGTTCGCAAGTTTACTATCTAATCTAAATAATTAAATTAGAACATGTATTGAAATTAGTTCTTTTAGTTGTGACAAATATAAGAGATATCTAATCTATAATAAAATTAGAACTTGTATTGAAATTAATTCTTTTGGTTGCAACAAACATAAAGAAGATGCATCAATTTGAAAAGAGAGTGTAATGATACTACAAATAGTGTAAGTTTCATTTAATTATTAGAGAGTAATAATTACCTACAAATCTAGAGTAATTGACGTATTTGGAAGATATTTATTAGATGGTGGGGTATGGTTGGGGAGCGGGATCGGGAGGGTGAGGTGGACAAGGTCCCGATTGTGAGCACCCCCCTCTCGAGCGGTGATCGGTGGACTCGGGAGCCTTTACCTGTTCGTCCTGAATTTCTCTCTCTCTCTTTATATTCTCTCTCTCTATCTCTCTCTCTAGCTTTGATTGGATGTGGTGGATGGGGAAACCATTTTCTAGGGTTGGGGGAAAAGGAAGAGAAAGAAGAAGGTGATGATGTAGAGGTGAGATGGAGATGATGTGGCCATGGGGGAAGGGGAACCACACCCCATGGTCTTACTAACATAAAGAAGATGCATCAAGGACACGTTTCGCGTCGGGCATCATTTGGTGTGCTGAAGCGTGTGACGGGAAATGGATCGGTAACGAATCGTTATGTTACCGACATATGCTATAGCAAGCGAAGAGAAAACCAAAAACAAATGATGGGGGTGGGTGGATTCATAACAAAATCTAAATGGAAACATAAACGCACCGACAAAAATAGCATTAATACTAAAGAATCCTAAAACTAAAATATTTAAAAAAAATCGTTTATAAAAGAATCCTAATGCTAAAGTATAAAAATTTCACAATAAAAAATGTATTGTATTTAAGAAATGTTCAAAAAGGAAATGAACAAATAAATAAATAAACTCGTGATAAAAAAACAATAAAAATAAATCTAAAAATAAGCTTATTAGAGAAATTATGAAATAAACAAAAAGAAACTATACGATTGTCTTTTTATATCACCATTCGAGTAAAATTGATGGATTAAAAGTTAACTGCGCAAAATTGGGAATAGATGTGCAGATAGCATCGGAGACTTTTCTTTTTAGTGGAGCTCTTGGGTTCAATTTCAAACAAGGGTAGATTAGAATTTCTTTGGTTTAATTTAGGAGATGTAAGCTTTGCTATAAAAAAAATTGATAGTATGGCCTGAACTTGCAATAAATATATAAACATAACATATAAGACACGCAGAAAACAAAAAAAAATAAAGCATTTTTCGCCTATCATGGACCAATAAAAATGAATCAGTGTAGAACTTCATATTCATTATACAGAGGGTAATTTTATGAAAACTACAACAAGCAGTAGCCTCAACAAAAACAAGGCAGGCGCACAACACCAAACAAACTACGACAATTCAACTTTACACCATTTAGCCCACTCTTGCATTTAGATATATTTTTGTACCACAAAACCCAATTGATTTAACATATCTGATAATAACTTTGTTCTTGGCCTTGCAAACTATCCAACACACCCAAATCACTATGCCATGAAAGACCTCTCTCTCTCCCGCTCCCCTAACCCAACATGAGTACGCATATCCATCAGATCTCTAACCAAAAAGACGAAAATTTGAGTGACACACCAAACACTAACAAATTACCATACCACCACAAACACTAACAAATTACCATACCACCACAAACACTAAACAAGATATAAAGATATGCATCGTCGGAATTAACCTCAATAGCAGGAAGCCTATTCGTCTATGCCTGCAAGCCGAATTTATTGCATTTAATTGACATCCATGTGCACCACCTCAAATCATAAAACCTACTAACATCTATTGTAGAAACTCCCTACTTAAGTGTTCAAGTTAAAGGTAGATAATTGATTATTTATATATTTTTTGTGAACACCAAATTTTTTAATCAGTGTTTTCTATGAGACTTGAATTCAAAACCTCTCATTCCTAAACCTGTGTGTTTAAAGACTTTGCTTTAATTATAAGGGTTAGCATACAATAGGAAGTTTCTATCACTAGAAAGAATAGGAAGTAATCTTTTCCATCAATTTAGTAATCAAGAGTTAAGATTAAATTAATTAAATTGAACAAAAAAAGGAGGCGCGTGAGTTTTTGTAGGGGCATTCTAGTCAATCCAATGTAATAGTTTCTCTCTCCTCCAATTCCCCCTCATTTTTTAAACGTTAATAACTCTTTCATACGACATTATTTTTTATAAAAATTGCTCCAAAAAACGAGCGTTTTTTATCTTTAAAACGAGTATGCTATTGTTATATTTCGAAAAAAAATTATTGAAAACCCAGTTGCGTAAAACGCAATAAAAAAAGCACAAAAAAAGATAGTTTAAAAACGCAGCGAACCAAAACAGTCTATAATAAAACCAGCGATCTGTAAAAAAACGCAACGATTTGTAAACAGTTAAAAACGCAACTGTTATTGATAGTAAAAAAACGCAGTTGTTGCTGACAGTAAAAAACGCAGCGATCTGTAAACAGTATAGAACGCAGCGAACCAACATCTGTAAAACGCAACTGTCATTGACAGTTAAAAAATGCAGCGAACCAACATCTGCAAAACGCAACTGTCACTAACAGTAAAAAAAACGCAGTCTGTAAACAGTTAGAAAACGCTGTAAAACGCAGCGATCTGTAAACAGTTAAAAAACGCTGTAAAACGCAGCGATATCTATAAACATTAAAAACGCAGTAAAACGCAACTGCTGTTACTGACAGTTAAAAAACGCTGTAAAACGCAGCGATATCTGTAAACAGGTTAAAAAACGCAACTGCTGTTAAAAAACGCAGCGATATCTGTAAACAGTTAAAAAACCAGCAACACGCGGACCCAGGTTTTCGAAACTGCATTCGTGTCCGCAGGACGTGCGGGTGCACACGAGTTCGACTAAATTCCGGTTCCAATTTGCACCTCCCCTGCGCACCCGCGCGTAGGACTTATGGTAAAACATGTCATAAAGTTATGTTGGTTAGGCAAATGTTTCACCTTATAAATAACCTTATACTTTATCTACACACCAATGTGGGACTAGTGGTTTACCATTTTGGGACATTCATTCAAACACACTTAATTTCCAACATTATTATCATATAGTTTCATTTCAAGTTCAACAAACCATCATAAAACACAATGGACTAAAAACCATAAAATAAATTGTTTTTTTTTCTAAAAAGCAATGAATTAAAACACAAAATAAAGTTAATTTCTAAAACGCAATTGACTAACAATATAAAAGAATGTGTACTTTCTAAAACGCAATGGACTAAAATCACAAAAAAAATGTGTCTTTTGTAAAACGCAATAGGCAAAAAAAAGTGTGTTTTTTCTGTAACATCCGTCAAAAACCAGATTTACCAAACCCGCTTCGTTTATTAACCGAACAACCAGTTAAAAATTTCGTTGCATATTTAATGCTCAAATTAATTTTAAACGATACATATTTAATAAGTATATTAGAATATAAAATTTATATTTGAAAATGTATTAAAAATAGTGAAATAAAAATAAAACAAGGCTGCCGGGATTCGAACCCGGGTCAGCCAAGCCTTAACTCTCATCCTTCCAACCGCTCCGCCACTTGTGTTGTTTGTTAACATATTGAAACAATTAATACATAAAATGAATCTGGAAAACAAACCCAGTTACACAGCGCGCCCAAATCCACTGACGCCGGAAATCCCGACAAATTCGTCAAACATTGCCGTTTCTTTTGGTCATAACGTTTACATTTACGGCAGTATCGGTTATAACCGAAAAACTTAATCAAATTCATTCATGACCAAAATTTTCTATTCGAAACCGAAAATACAATTCAAATCTGGGATTATACTTTGTTCATCAGTTGAGCTCACGAATCTATCCAACTTACACTCTCCATTTCGCTCAGAAAAGCCTCGCCGCAGTCGCCGGAATTCTCTGTAAAGTAACCGGAAATTTTCGCCGGAAAACCGAATTCACTCCATCCCGTCTGCTTACCCAAGAAATAAGATCTTAGGGCTCATACTGACATCACCCACACTCACCTTAAACCTCTGAAGAATCTATGTCGCAAGAAATTTCACTCGCCGGAATTCTCTGCAAGTCGCCGGAAAACCGGGACTTTCATCTACACGGTAATTACCTCGATTTTTCTGTTTCATTCCATTATTGGAAAAATTCTAATATCAATCCCTCACCCAGAATCTATTCCAGACGACGTTGCCGGATTATCTGTTTTCGCCGGAAAATTTCTGAAATTTCAGAAACCTGCTGTTAACCGGTATGATCATTTAAACCTACCGATAATCGTTACTCAGTAGTTCAATTTCACATCTAATCCCTCCAAACTGTTAACTAATCCTAACAGCCGAAGGTCACCAAAACAGAGCCGACGATCTTTGCCGGACTTCTGAAGAAAGACGATCAGTTCGGTACAATCAATCCCCAAACCTTTTTCTGTTCATTACATTACGATTACTCATAACGTTCGTTAAATTAATTTAACAAATAACAGTTAGTTAACCGTTGTCTGTGTTTTGAACGAAGAAGACGAAGTTGTGTATGTTATAAGATTAATTAAAATCGATATTATGAACGGGTTAGACACACAGTCCAGCGGTGGACTGTGTGCAAACAATATGCATACGTCCCGAGTTCGATCCTTGTCACACACGCATTCGCTGTAATAAAATGCTTTTTTTTTAAACTGAACCGGATCCACAACAGTAAGATGTTAAGTATAATAAAAATCAGAATATTTACCAAGTTAGACACACAGTCCAGCGGTGGACTGTGTGCCAAACTAAACCACAGGTCCCGGGTTCGAGACCTGTGGCGAGCACCGAGTGATACAATTAAATCGTTTTTAAAATAAGTAATTTTCGGATTAATTTAATTAGTATATAAATATAATTAAAAACAGAAATATTTCGGGTTAGACACGTAGCTCAGTTGGTAGAGCTGCGTGCACGCGTACGAGAGGTCACGGGTTCGAGTCTCACCCAGCACACACATATAACCGACCGAACCGGTCAACAAGTCAACGGTCAACAAGTCAATGGTCAACAGTCAAAAATCAACATTTTTTTATTACTTTTATTTATTTATTTAAATTAAAAATACTTAAAAATAACATTTTTAAAGTTAGAAAATAGCCTTAAACTCACAAAAATATATCCAATAATCCTACTAAAATTGATTAATAAAATCCGCTTATTTACCGAACCATTATGTTATTATCTAGGTTAGTTTCACTCGTGGTTAAATCCAACTTCGTGCGCATTCAACATCATCAACCGAACGCACCCAATGTGAGTGAATCTTACAACTCCCCTTTTTAATTACACGTTTTGGGGTGTATCACGTGTCACTTAAACTAATTCGTTTATTTAAACTCGTGCCATACCATATTATGATTTAAACTTAGAATGTAAATATTGTTTGTAGTTATGTATTACATATTGTCAAGTTGTATGCAAATTATTTGTTAGGCCCATCAGTTCCTCGTGGGAGACGAGTTGAACAACGCGTGCCTTAAAACTCATTCATTAGGCCCATCAGTTCGTAGAACAACGCGTGCCTCAAAACTCATTCATTAGGCCCATCAGTTCCTCGTGGGAGACGAGTTGAACAACGCGTGCCTCAAAACAATCTATTACTGTATGTGTGTGCATTATTTAATATTAAGTGCTTTGTGAATAAGTTTACATCTATATTTACTCATATGTGGTTATGCACTTTATTTATAATCAATTCAATAAACTTGTTTAAATGTTTTTCATAGGATTCACTCGCCAACTTTTTGTTGATCCAAAAACCATTTTTACACATGATAAAGGTGAACAGGATGAAGCAAGGAAAACATAGGAAATGCCTTAGAAGAAAATAATGAAGTCTAGAAAGATGTGTAGAACATGTTGTAATTATGATTTTATGATTTCCTTTTAAATCGTAATAATAAATATGAAACGTTATAATAAATGTCATGAGCTTTGATGAAAACCCAATCATGCCCCGATCACCTTTTCCGCTGCGGGTCGGGGTGTGACAGATTGGTATCAGAGCTTTTGACTATAGGGATATAGGATAGGTTATTAGACCCTTAGAGCCTATACTATAGTTGATTAGATTTTAATTGTTTATGTGGTTATATGCAAACTCATGATGTTTATTTCTTTCATATTTATTATATACACAAATGCATGCAAACACTTCCAATATTACATTTTGTGATACATAGTGAATTATACTTACAGTCAGACATACATACTTACATACATATTCATCATGCATATTTCAATGTTCACATATTCTATTCATCTTCATACTTCCGTTATTCAAGATTTTGTCGCATTTTTCATTTTCAAATCTCATCAAAGTGAGTTCTGCGACGGACATGTAGTAACTGTAAGGGTACAAGTACCGGTAGTTGAAACGTCTTGTCTAGGTTGGCATTCGTATAAATCCAATATAACGGACCAATTTGTCTACCTGGGGACTAACGATGAGAGTACGAAGGACCTATTAGGCCAAAGCATGCCACACCAAACGTCGTTCGAACTAACCCCACTTTGAGGTGTCACCGTGTCCACACCTGGATACATTCCGAATATCATACGTTACATACATATTTCTCGATTTTCTCCGGGTTTTAGTGTACGTAACCAGGTTAACACATGCGAACCATATGAAGAACCCGGTAATCATGGGGGCCCACATGATTACGAAGGTGAAGTATGGCGGCATGCAAGGCCCAATTACGAGCAAAGCCCAAGGCATCCTATGGATGTAGTAGATTTACTATTTTATATTTATTTTATGAATGTTCATTCCTAAATACGACACATGATCCCTAAAGCATCCAACTCATACTCTTGATATGTATTCCTTGTAGATGTCTTCTAGCCTCGCTCGTAGGAAGATGAGATCAGGAAAAGCCCGCGAGCACATGGCTGCCCAAATCGCTCAACAAACGGCTGCCGTAATACCCAACATTATAATTCAAGTCCAACAAGCCCTTACCGCTAATCCTGTCAACCAAGAAGATCAGAATGTTATCAACCCTCCCCCAAATACCACTAAATGCACCTACAAGCATTTCAAATCCTGCGACCCTCCAAAATACGAAGGGACTGAAGGTGTCACCGCTCTCCTCCATTGGTTTGAAGAAATGGAGAACACTTTTCTAAATTGCGATTGCCCCGATGATCGCAAAGTGCGATATGCTACTGGTCGTTTACTTGGAATAGCACTTACATGGTGGAATACGGAGAAGGCCAAACGAGGTGTTGAAGATGCTATGACTTTGACTTGGGAAGAGTTGAAGGAAATCATGACAAGACGGTTTTGCCCAAGGAGCGAAATCAAGAAATTAGAGGATGAGTTCTATTCGTTGAAACAAAAGGAAGGCGACCACACCACATACAACAAGAGATTCCTTGAGTTAAATCAAATGGTTCCCAACTTGTTCACTCCCCTCTACCGTTTGATCGAGCACTACATTCGAGGTCTTCCTTCAAAAATCCAAGACTCTGTAATAAGTACCACGCCTGCAACTTTGGAAGCAGCAATGGAGTTAGCTACAGAGCTCACCGAGAACCGCATACGGAATAAAGACTTCAAGGAGGAGAAGAAGAAGGATAAAGCATCAACTGAAACTTCAAACTCCACCCAAACCGAATCCCCTTCTCAACACATTTCCAAGAGAAAGCGAGATGGGCAACTTTTCGCTGTCACCCAACGTAATCAACCAGCCTCACAAGCCGTACCCCTCCAAGCTATCCCAATCACTCAAGTAGCACCTAACTCAACTTACCCAAATAAGAAACCTTACCTTGGACCTCACCTTCAATGTAACACCTGTTTTTATCACCATCCATCTACCTTACCTTGTCGACTATGTGCGAATTGTGGACGGTATGGTCATTTGAGCAAGGTTTGCCGCACCTCTCAAAACCAAATCTCTCCCCCTACTCAAAACATGACCCAAACATATCAACAACCCCAATACCCCATGTTACCTTATGTTCGAGTTTGTTTTAATTGTGGCGACCCTACCCATTATAGAAACACGTGCCCTAGATTGGTTAACATCATACACGCCCAAGCTCAAGCAAATCCAGTTAACCAATCAAATCAAGAAAACCTAACCACTAGGCCACCAGCAAGAGGAAGAGTTTACAACATCAACGCCAATCCTGTTGAAGATAATGACGGCCCGAACGAAACCACCCAACTAGTCCCCTTCACCAAAAATCAAGATTCAACTCCAACCGCATAGTTTTTATGTATTTCTTTATGTTATCTCAATTTTCCCGTATCCCAGTTATAAATTGGAAATATATCCAAGAATCTTAATGCAAATTACTATTTCAGTTGTGTTTTATACTCATTGATTTAACATTCATATCATCATACCGGTTCGGTCAGGGTGCAAGGATGCGCTGGGTGAGACTCGAACCCGAGACCTCCCGTACGCGTGCACGCAGCTCTACCAACTGAGCTACGTGTCTAACCCGAAATAATCTTGTTTTTAATTATATTTATATATTACTTCGGTTTAACCAAAATTCTTTTAATTTCAAAAACATTTTAATTCGTTCAACCGGTGCCAGTAACAGGTTTCGAACGCGTGACGTGTGACTTAGCGTTGCACACAGTCCACCGCTGGACTGTGTGTCTAACCTGGTTATTATCTCGGTTTTTATTATACTTAACAACTAACGGAGTTAACCCGGTTCAGTTTTAAACAAAAAGGCATTTTATTACATAGGGAGTGCGTGTATCAGGGATCGAACTCGTGACGTGCGTGTATATTTTGCACACAGTCCACCGCTGGACTGTGTGTCTAACCCGTTCATATTACTGATTTTAAATAAACTTATAGCTTAACTAACTTCGTCTTCTTCATTCAAATTACAGTCGACTGAATCACTAATTCGTTTCTTGTTTTTACACTTAACAAACATTCTTAAGGCTAAAATGAAATGGCAGAGACGGCGTTAGAAGTAACATACCGTAGGAATGATTTATCACAGAGTTTTCCGGCAATGCGTCGGCTCTGTTTTTGTGTACCTCGACTGAACCAAACAATTAACCATTTTGATTAGCCAATCGTGGAATTGAAGTGATAAACAAACGTTAACAGTGTGATTGAAGGTCCTTACCGTTTCACAGACGGAAATAAAAGTTTCCAGGAAATTTCCGGCGAACTGGAATTATCCAATTACGGTGCCTGAATTCGATCTCAAGTGGATGGTTTGAGTTAGAAACAGCTTAACAACTGTTAGATTACGATGGTATTGAAGAACTTACCGATTTGAGGACAAATACGGTTTTCCGGCGAACCTTACAGAAATTTCCGGCGAGTTGATTTAAACGTTCTGATGGGCTGAAAGTGTGACGAAAGTGAAATGGAATGTTTGCCTGATGTCTCTGAGTCGCGAGAAGGGTTTTGATTGGAGTAATCTGGACTTGATTATTTTTCGGTTATAAAAACCGATAATGATGAAAATTGATGTTCAATCAATTCCGACTTGATTAAAATCGTCGGTGCATCGGTTATAAACCTGAATGTGCGAGTAATCAAACGATTTGACGATTGAATTGCCGATTTCCATTTCTCAGTTGGCGCAACCGGTTTAACCGAGTTTGTGTATAAATGTTATTTGTTTCCTAGAGATAACAGAAAACAACAAGTGGCGGAGTGGTGATGTGTGTGTGTGTTAAGACTTTGAAGTTATGAACCGGCTGACCCGGGTTCGAGTCCCGGCAGCAACATTTCTTTTTTATTTATTTTGTTTTCACTTTTTATCAAATATAATTTTTATAGTTTAGTTTGTTTATTAATTATGTATCATTAAAAACCAAAATAACCATAAATACACAACGTGACATTTATAACTTGATATTCGATTACAAAACGGAGCGGGTTTGGAAACCCGTTTTTGACAAATGTTACAATTTATAATCAATTCAATAAACTTGTTTAAATGTTTTTCATAGGATTCACTCGCCAACTTTTTGTTGATCCAAAAACCATTTTTACACATGATACAGGTGAACAGGATGAAGCAAGGAAAACATAGGAAATGCCTTAGAAGAAAATAATGAAGTCTAGAAAGATGTGTAGAACATGTTGTAATTATGAGTGTATGATTTCCCTTTAAATTGTAATAATAAATATGAAACGTTATAATAAATGTCATGAGCTTTGATGAAAACCCAATCATGCCCCGATCACCTTTTCCGCTGCGGGTCGGGGTGTGACATTTTCATTATTTTGTAAAACGCAATGGAAAAAAACACCCAAAAAGTGTGTTTTTTCATTCTTTTGTAAAACGCAATGGATAAAAAACTATGTTTTTTCATTATTTTGTAAAACGCAATGGATCAAAAAACACCCAAAAAGTATGTTTTTTCATTCTTTTGTAAAACACAATTTTAAAAGAAAGTCTAAACTGAAAGGTATTTTGCAATTTTTCTTTGAGACATTTTGTCAAACACCTGGTGTGCAACTTTTTATTAATGATTTCTCAATGAAATTGGAACTAATGATGTTGCCCAAACGCATGAATACATCAAGAGAAAGAGTAGAAACATAGATGTCTTCACTTTGAATACAAAATGTTTGAGAAATTTGAGAAGAGGAGTACCTGTTTTAACAGAAATCTCATGTTCCATCGCATCATGTTAAATTGAAAAAAACGAGAAATTATAGAAACATAAATTGGGTTTTCTTCAAAGAAATCGAAGAACACGTTGATTGAGTGTTCGAAACATTCATTGATGAAGAAAATCACACTGTGATGTAGTAATTCTAGAGAGACAAAAGGAATGAAATTTTGAAGATGGTGAGTTTTGAGCATCTGGGTTTTGAAGATACAAAGAAGGGAAATAAAAATAATAGATAGATTGACTAAAATACTATTCTCACTTGTGTTTCTATTTTTTCATATGGATGGCTAAGATTACTTCTTATCCTTCCTACCCAAAGCATACTTCATATTTGATCATCTCCCTTAATTATAAATCTAAACATACTTTGGGCTTGTTTGGCTAAGCTTATTTAACTCAAAAATGACTTTTTATGAAAATGACTTATTGACTTCTTACTTTTTGAAAATGAGTTTTTAAGAAAGTGTTTTGATTAGCTTATGGGGTGGGAAAAGCCAATAAGTTAATAAGTTGTTTTTTAAAAAGTGTTTGGCTTAGCTTTTCCATGTAAAATTACTAAAAGCTCTAAAAAGTCACAAAATTCTAGCTTTTCAAAAGTGACTTTTTCTTCCTATTGAAAAGTACTTTTCAATTACCCAAACAATATTTTGATTTATTGGCTTTTTGAAAAAGCCAATAAGTCAATAAGTTGGTTCAAAAAGCTTTAGCCAAACATGCCCTTTGTCTTAATTAAAGTATTTTATTTTTAAAATGATATCGAATTTACTTTTTTATTTTTAATTCTTTTACCTTAGTTGTTTTAATGTATTAATTGCATATTTAAATTATGCATTTTTACCTTTTTTTTATTTTTTGTTGTTTTGTTAAAACAACAATGGTTCACTTAATTGGTTGTTAATCTAACGTATTTTGAACAGAGGGTATAACACATTTCAAAATAATATCTTCATGATAAATTATATAAAGTTAAAAAAATTATGTGGTTGAAGTTCGCCCACGTTGGACCACTAAAAATACTTAAAAGCGAATGGTGGGGGCAGCAAAGATAAAGATGTTAAGGTGGACGTGTGAGCGCACAAGGTTGGACCAAATAAGAAAAATGAAGTATTTTCGTACATTTTGAGGGCGACACACATTTCAATGAGATAAGGAAGGGAGATTGAGACGGTTTGGAGGGGAGAAAGGAAATAGGATGAGTGACTACTGATAGTCGCATACCATGATTTGTGGGAGATTGAAAGAAATTAGACGACAAAGGAATAGAAAAAATAGATACAACCATTCCCATTTGTAAGGCCTGGAAGGGTGTGATGTAGGCAAACGTTACCTCTACTTTGAGGATATAGAGGTTGCTTCCAGTGAGAAGACTCCAAAGACATTTTCACATATATGAGACAAGTAAACGCATGTCATGTCTTTACCCAAAACAAACATAGCCATAATGTACTATACTGTTCTTAGTAAGCTACCAAACAAGTTGATAGTGAAAAACATATAAGCTACCAAACAAGTTGATAGGGAAAACATATAACATGGACATAAGACGCACCATTTAGGCACACAGATAAATGATAACATGCAAAGGCCATCAAACCTAACTACAAAGCTAAGCTCCTAAGGCAAGAAAGATTAACAAACAAATATTGGTAAATCCGAAACCTGATGTTCATGACCAAAAGCAATTAAATCAGTAAACCGAGCAGTTGACTCATTTTGCAAATCTCGCCATGAATATGCACTTGCCTGTTCTTGCATGGTTGAACCATAACCACACTACGACTTCTAGTTCTAGAACAGATGATCCAGCTCCTTCAACACTAGCAACTGAAGCCTGTAGAACGTTGTCTTGTGCAGTTGAACCATACACTGAAATATATTGACCACCAGAATGAGCTCCAGCAGATGAGCGGCTACCCAATAAGGCTGAATGCCATGAAGCCACTGACAGTTGAGACACCATCGGTCCCAGATTTTGACCGGATGGCTGTGGGTTTGACTGTTGCTGTTGTCCATAGCATTACTCCCTCTCGACGAATACGTAGTTTTTTCACAGGAATAGATGCTCGAATCTGATTCGCACATCTTGACATATGTCATCGTCAAAGGAAAAATCTTCTTTAGGAATACAGAGTAAAAGTAGATAATAATTCTCATATCTCAATGTTAGGTATATGAAATCATCTAAAATGGCCATGTAAGTATGTAACTATAGAGACACCTAAGGAAATTGCTACTTTCATGAATTTATTAAACATAAGTACCCTGGTAAAACAAACCAAACGACAAATTTTGGGTTATTACAGGCGAATATCAACCCGAACCCGTATTGACATGTTACCTTACGCTGTTGGTTTTGTAGGGCTTTGTATATGATCTTCAAATAGTTGGTGAACATCATATTTCTGTTATGTAAAACTTTCAAATACAAATAACGTTATATTTCTTCCTACAAGAACACAAATCCTCGGCATTTACCAGTAATCTCCACAAGAACATAATCCTTTACTAAAATGATGAAACCTCTTTGAATCTCTTACCACAATATCCCAATTCACGATCTTGGCTATCAATTTAATCGTTTCATGACAATCACCACAAATCCTCAGATTTTTAATCACTTGAATGGTTGAACCAGGGACCGAGTTCATAATCGCATACGCAACAGCCAGCTTCTCACTATGAATCTTTAACGTCATTTCCTTCTCTTCATTATCAATATCATGTAAAACCGATGTCATATTCGGTACATATCCAGCTTCTTGCACCTTCATACATAATTCTTCCAAATATAAATATATTTTCTCATGATCCGGATGCTCTTTATCCCCAACCAAAAACACATGCACCCGACCCTTTAATTCAACCAAACTAAACCCTGGTGTTTTGCTTAATCCATGACTTTTCATATATATTCGCATCTTTTCAACATCGTCCCACCTTCCAGCATCAGCGTACATATTCGAAAGTAAAACATAATATCCACAATTTTGCGGGTCTAGTTCAAAAAGTTTTCTTGCAGCGATTTCTCCAAGATCCACATTCTTGTGCATTCTACAAGCAGCAAGAAGCGAGCCCCAAACGACAAAATCGGGACGTACCTTCATTTTCTTGATCAAATCGTACGCTCGGTTAAGAAAACCAGCGCGTCCGAAAAGATCAACCATGCAACTATAGTGTTCCACTCCTGGCTCGATACTGTATTTACGGGTCATGGTTTGGAACCAGTGCCATCCTTCATCAACTAGACCGGCATGGCTACATGCTGATAGAACGGATACGAACGTTATGTGATTTGGCACCGTGTTAACCCGAATCATCTCGTAGAAGACATCTAGAGCCTCTTGTGCATAACCATGCATGCCATAACCGGCAACCATGGCGGTCCATGACCTCACATTCTTGTTTTTAATACGCTCAAAGGCAGTTCTTGCGGTCGCTACTCTTCCACATTTGCAATACATGTCTACAACTGATGTACCCACAACTGCATCATCCTCTAGACCCATCTTTAAAATCTATGTAATTGAAAAGCACATGATATTATTTAACATGCGTGTGTTTATTTAATACAAAGTCAAGCTTTCGTAGTTCAAAACTCAATTCGAATTCAAAAAAACTGAAATTAGATTCGATTATCAAGAATTCGAATTCGAGTCCAGTAAAACGAATACGAAATTATAGTTTTAAATTCGATTCGAAATTCGATTCAATTTATACATATTTCTTTATTATATTTATATATAATACGCATATTACTTTAGTTTGGGCTATAGTAGGGATGAGGAAATGGTACCCGGTACCGGTACCGATTCGGTACCCACTTTTGACATTACTGGTTTTTACCCTTAAATACCGGTAAAAACCGGTACCGAACCATACTGTACCGGGTATATTCGGTACCGGTACCCACTTTTGGCGATTTCGGTACCGAGCTCATCCCTAGGCTATAGTATAAACCAATCTATAAATTTAATCCAAGTCCTAAAATAGTCAAAATAGCCCATAAAGAATTCACATATTTTAAATGAATTTGAATCAAAACGGATTTATTCGAATTTTTTATCGAATACGAATCAAATTCGAATTGCCATTTTTATTCGAATACGATTTCGAATCGAATTGACTAGTTTTTAATTGAATTCGAATCCCAGGAAATAAAATAACTATTCGAAAATTCGTTATACCCCTAGTTAATAATTTCATTTCAAATTACCTGATCATGTATACGTTTTCCAATTTGTAGAGCACCCAAATGAGCACACGCCAGCAAAACTGCAGACAATGTGACAGCATTGTACTTAACATCGGCATGTCGCACCATGGTATAAAACAGATCTAACGCTTCTGTAGACATTCCATGTTGAGCACAAACCGCAATCATTGAATTCCAAGTTGTTACATCTTTGTCGATTATTTCATTAAAGGCCTTCCTGGAGAAACGTAGCTGACCGCATTTGGCATAAGCATCCACCAGAGTATTCCCGATCCTCGTATTTTCTGCAAACCCCTTTTTAACAACCACCCCATGAACCCCCTCTGTGACATTCTTGTTTGAAATACTAGAACAAGCTGCAAGAACAGAAACCATAGCAACTGCATCGACACACACTTCGTTCTCATTCTCAGCTACACTCTCTTCGGTCAGAAAGTCTTTAAAAAGTGATAAAGCGTCAAAGGGACGTCCGTTTTGGACATAGCCCGTGATCATTGAAGTCCAAGAAACCATATTTCGATCAGGCGTTTCATCGAAAAGGTTCTGAGCATCGTCCAAATGACCACATTTGGAATACATGTTAATGAGAGCAGACGAGACAAAAACATCGTCGTGAAACCCGAAAACAAAAGCTTGCGACTGGATCTGCCTCCCCGAGTGAAGATCAAAGAGGGCAGAGCAGGACTTGATCGCGCAAGGGAAAG
The DNA here is from genome assembly GCA_947069175.1 of Scalesia atractyloides. Classification (NCBI taxonomy): domain Eukaryota; kingdom Viridiplantae; phylum Streptophyta; class Magnoliopsida; order Asterales; family Asteraceae; genus Scalesia; species Scalesia atractyloides. The sequence goes on from CAMTDV010000010.1 coordinate 80,250,619, forward strand.
TGGAGCGGTTTGGTGTAAGAGAGAGCTTTCTCATGGCGGAGAATGCGAGAAGAGATTCAACCGAATCCCCGCCACGAGCAAGGTCCGCGATGACCGAGTTCCATGACCAGACTTTGGTGGTGTCCACGTATTTGTTGAAGAAGGTAACGAGGTTACCATGATTGCGTGATGAGTGATTGACAGCGAGCTGCAAAGAAGAATTAGCAGCGACCATAGCTACTTTGGTGATCTTCATTCATTTCCCTTTTTTTACCTATGTCGTGTTTATTTTTATAACTATGATTAATATTAATTTTGGCCCCAATGTCCTGCAACACACAACTGCAAGATTTCTTTGAGCTGTCATCACATCATACCTGTTAGAAACCATAAAGAAGTATAATCGTGATGCAATTGTGAGGTAATCCATCAGTTGTATCTACAAAATTAGCAAAACCTATGATGCAATTATGCAAATTTGTTGATATATATGTATGAAAACTGAATATTCTCGGAAATCTAGTAATAACTAAAAGCTGATAACATAAATTCATCAGCTTAAAAATGAAATTTAATCCTAAATTCTAATAACTGGTGATTAATCATTGAAGAACATATATTAAACACAAATAATTAAGAGTGACAAATTTTATTTTTCTCATTAACGCATTTCATCAAACACTTGGCATGCATGAATGGAGAAAGCTATCAACACTCAACCACATATCATGCCCTGTTGCAGATATGAAAATATGACGACAAAATTATGATAAACATAACCTCGATTAGTAAAACAACATAAACATATGCATGCTGAATACATACATACGACTCAATCCGATTTTATAAAAATTATATTTGTCCAATGACAAGAATGATGTATACAGGTACAATGGTGTCAAGTGTGACTTACCAACCACTTCATCAATCGGCGACTGTGAGAGCATGAGGGCTGAGTGTGTCAGAGATTGGTTACACCCCTACGTCGGTGTCTCGGTGACTGAGGGCGAACCAAACACCGGAAACAGGTTGAAAGGAAATAACGGCGACTTGAGAGTGAGACGTACGGAGACGAGGCCCTTTTACTTAAGAACTGAGTGTTTAGGTGGAAATATATGGACTCATAGATCCTTTGAACTAATAAATAGGTTAAATGATTTTTTGATTTTACGCTGTAAATCGCAGTTAAAAAAATATGTGAAAAAATATGTGAACTCGGGGCCAAGGGTTCAAGCAGTGGAAAGTTAAAAAATGATTCTTGTAAAGACATACATCATACCTGTCCGACACCTTGGATCCTGTGCATGCGAAAAACTCGTGCACCGAATTACTTAAAAATGGAGTTGTTGATACTTAAATTGAGTTGTTACATCTTTAGAGGATTGATTTCAGAAATGTTTTCCTAGTTGAAAACTCGACGACAAAGAGCCGCCAGATTTTGAATTAAATGAAGATTTTTTTTTCTTTTATAAAGAAAAAGTGTTGGAAGAGGATGGTTTATGAACTCATCATGGAAATGACTACACTTTACAACAAACAATCTATGATGTATTACAAACAAATTAGCATCATTCAAGTCTAGTAAAACAATCTATGAGGTGGGCTTGACCCACATAGTTCACATGTATTTAACAATGATGACAAACCATCGATTGCATTTGCAAACACACAAGTATTTGGAACAAATTTTTTAACTTCGTCTCTTAATTTGTCTTGTGACACCTTGTTAAGCCTACATTGGTGTGTGGTTCGTCTACCGGATAAATATCAGGTCGTAAAGAATGTTTACATTAGATACTAAGAACATGTTTTTGGTGCATTGATTGTAGATAAGATGAGAACCTTGTTAAGTTAGACATGATTGAGTTGAAGAAATTTCAAATTGGGTTACCTCTCGGGAAGTCTCCATCCTATTAACCAAAAATAAAGCCGTAAGCTTCTCGTGGTCAAAGCAAACAATATTGTGTATGAGTCGTTTCACCATTCGCCAAAGAAAATGACATCGTCCGCATAGTGCAAAAGCAAGACTTCAAACCATCTACTTAAAAATCAACTTTTGATGGATCAAAAAAATAATCTTGACCAGATTCAGTAATATAACAGAATTTTTAGAGTTAAAATACATTTTACAAATTTTTACTATTATCAAATGAAATAGCAAACTAAAAATTAAGCGACCTGTAACGATGTTTTGATGTCTGGTTGTGTTGCATATAAACACCGAATCAATATCAGGATTTATGAATACGCAAAACAGTTTATAAGAGCCAATTAATTCTAATTAATAGTACCCAAAACAACTTATAGAAACAAAATAATTATAATTAATAGTATTCTTCAAATCAAAGTGTTCCAAGTATACAATCATCACAAACAAACAAACAAACAAACTATCATCATAAATAAAGCTTCATATCATACACAATTGAAAGAATCACCTACTACAGAAGCCTAAGGTGGGAAGTATCGTTTAATCTTTTAATCTGCCAGCCCGTTTTCCAAGAATGTTGGAGCACTGTCACAGAAGAATCTTCTATGCACATCTTGTTCACCATCACCGGGCTACAACCAAGAATCCCCGTCAGCAAACACTTGATAGGTAGCGGATGGCTAAACACACCGACACACGAAGATGGCACGAAACTATGGTTGCTGCTCATCCTTCCGTTAATCATGTGATTAGGCGGGTCACGTGGAGACATCTCGTCATCAGCTTCATGGTCTCCTGTTGAAGTCACCATTTGTAATCGGCTTTTGCCAGATTTTCTCCTTGTGAATGTTTGTTTGGGCCTTTGAAGTAAATCCCATGATGGATGTGGATCGATTGTTGGTGAAAAGCCCGATTGGAGCTTGTGTGACAAACACACGAGTGTGTTATTTAGGAACTGGAGCATTCGGAATTCCACCTGGCGGAGTGATTCACCGGAAGGCGGACAGAAATCAGGTTGGAGTTTTTCTGTTAGGGTTATTATTTCAGAGGTGTACACATCGGACTTCAAGCAGCCTTCCCATAGTCCATGACTCATTTCTTGTAGTGCATCTGATGATTGTATCAACTGTTCTGAGAAATTCATCTCCTGCAAAAACCAAAAAATAATAAATCATATGAATAAAAAAAAGAAAAGTTAAAGCAAAGTTTTTATTTGTGAGGGAAAATCAAATAAAGCTTTCTTATTGTCTATAAGTGGCAATTTCAACCCATTAATGGTTGATCTGACTTATGTACATCTAATGGATCAAGTTATTTAGCAAAAAGATTCAACGAAAATTGAAACAAGTCGAATGGGTCAAACATAGTGGTATTAAAATGCATAAATCCTCCTAGATCACTTTACTATGTTTCTTTATATAAGAGGCAAGAAACCTAAGGGAAAAACTTAGGTGATTTAAACCTCATAAGTTATAACTGACTTTTATCCCAAATGTCAAAAGATGTGGGAAGAAACTAAATCAGAGGCTTTATAATATCTTTTAATGACCAAACTATCCCGAACGTACACTAACATGTGTATACATGAATGTTATATCTTTTAACTTTTATCCTTCTTTTATATTCAAACTCAACACAATACTAAAATTGGAAATTAAGTGCTTAAAGTTATAACTTAAACAAGCAAACTAATCATGAAATGCATGCAAAAATCAAGCCCGTGATTATAAATTGCATCATTCTATACCGCATATGGGTCCCATCTGATCACGATTTAGACAATTTCAGAATATCTATCTAGACTACTAATTGCACTTTGGCCGTGACTACCAACAACAATGGATAGATAGCCCACACTCCACACCACCGGACTAGCTACAAACTTCTTGAACAAACTCCCACAATAAAAAAAACAATCAAATGATGAATCAAATACCCGAACAATCTATCAACCTTAAGCAAAACATCTACCAAATCTAGTTCCACCATTGCAAGATTTAAACTCCTTAAAACAAATCAACCAACATATAACAAAGAATAACCGATCGAGTACCTGACAGATAGGAATGGCAGTAGATCTCGCCCGATCCAACGGCGAAGTATACACCGCATTAAACCGAATCCCCTGAGATTTCAAGAACACAGCCAAAGCCCTAGCTTGTCTTTTCCCCATTAACCGTCAATTCCGAATCCGGACACCTACCACCGACCAAATCCGGCCTCAAATTCACATGACATTCAGCTTGACAAATCAAATAAACCTCCGTCGTAGCCCTATCCTCCTCCACCACGTCGGAAAAGCTACGTGTAAACTGCGGCGGCGGAGATAACACGTTGCACGGGTCCCACACCTTGATTGACGGCGGCAGCCGCGGCGTCCCGAACGACGACGGTTGAGGCGATAACGGCGACGCTGATGCGTGACATGGTAACAGCTCTGGCTCTTGCTCAACAACTTTCTTCATTAAGTTGTGGTCTTCAACAAGTAATCTTCTTCTGGAATCATCGTGAATGTTTTGTTCTACTTGTTCGGTTTCTTCATCGTCGTCTTCTGCTACTTGTATAGATTCAGATGCCCCCATTGATGAACTGCAATTTGTTAGTTTTACGATTCGGATCTAAGATGTTGAAATTGAGGATACATAATAATAATAATAATAATAAAAACAATGAGAAGTATGATGATAATTGGAGATTGTGTTGTTACGGGAAGTGTGGGGATTGATGTAGATCTGAAGGTGAAGGTGTGATGTGTTGCGTATGAGATTAGGGCCAAAAAGAGACATAATAACAAGTGGGTTTGTGAAATGGGAATTGTCTAGTGTGGAGTGTGTGTGTGATTGTCCTCTTTCTTTCTTTCTTTCTTCACGTGGCTTTGGTTTCTACTTTACCCCCATCGCAGTAATTATCTTTTTTCTTTGTCTTTGTTTGTTTGGGTGAGTAAAAGTGGCCAACAACTATTTCGGTTTCAATTTGGCATTTAAGAATGGAGGAAGTTGGAAAGCTTCCATGTGTTTAATGGGTTGTTTGTTGGTATAAAGTTCCTTTTTACAACCACACCATTTACCTACTTTTTTTTAAACGACAAGGAACGACGTGTCAACCACCGTGACATCGGGCGCTGTGGCCAAGATCGACTACTCGACCGCCGCCAGCCCCTTTGCTCTCCCAGATGCGTGGAAACCTGACCTCCACCCGCCTGAAGACACGACAGTGGAATAATCGGTAAATCTCGCCTCTGATCCAAGACGAACCGGAGCCACCCGTATTCACCCTTCACCTGAATGCCACATAAAATAATAAGGAGAGTGGGAGTCGAACCTGGGTCCCAAAAAACACCAAGTCTTTTCACAAAAAAAAACATTTACCTACCATCTAAAACAAAATTACAAGAGACTCCTTAACTAGCTTTCAGGCTTAAAGCGAAGAAAAAATATAGGGACTAGGGGTGTAAACGAGCCAGCCCGAGCCCCATTAGGCTTAAGCCCGGCTCATCATGTTTTTATAAAGTTCGAGCTCGGTTCAAGCCTACTCGTTTGAGCTCGAGCTCAGCTCGCGAATAAAACTCAAAGTTCGGGCTCTGCTCAAGCTATATTGAGAACAACCTCAACGAGTTAAAAGTTCAGCTCGATCTCGCTTAAGCAAGCCAAAGCTCGCTTGAGCTCGGCTTGCCAATGTAATTATTATTATCATTATTATTATATTATATATAAAAAAACTAATATTTTATTTGGCTCGTTTAGGCTTGCGAGCCTAATCAAGCTTTGTATTTCAGGCTCGAGCTCGATAACTAAATGAGCTCTATTTCAAACTCGAGCTCGGGCTCGTTCAAGCTTTTAGATGAGGCGATCACAAGTAGCTCTCGAACTTCTACGTTTGTTTACACCCTTAAAGAGGACCTCTTCCATATTTTTCGGTTTTAGCTTATATAACACCTGATCAATTTATAAACAATAAAGTTGGTTATCAACCTTAATCAAGCCAAAGTTGACACAAGGTTCATTCTACCGCCACAACATTAAGTATGTACCTAATCAAAAACAAAATTTATAAAATGTTAATAGTTGTTAAAGATCAGATCAATTCTAACTTGAATTATTTAGGTTTTAAGATAAAATTGTTCATCGTAAAAGGTCTGAAGGTGTATGTTACAAGTGATTAATACTAACACTCGTTTGGACACAGAGAAAACTTAAGGTGAAAGTGTTATGTATAAAAAAGGGTATCTGTCACACCCCAACTGATGGCGGAAACATCGGGATAGTGGCACTAGGCGACCAGATTGTCTCATGAGAATTCCATAACAATTATCTATCAACATCATTTAACATTCAACGTCCCATACCATTAAACACAATATTTCAAAATAATCATTACAGAAACTTGTTTTCCCACAAAACTAATTAGGTTCAATATCCCCTAGATTTTATTACAAACCATTCGAAACAAAAGCAAACTAAACTAAACTCGGCTATCCAAAGCATCCGATAAGCTAAATCATCAACCTGTTACATACGTTAAAATACGAGTCAATACAACTAAGTAAATGTGAGCATATAGGTTTGAGTACTACTAGCATAATAGAGAAAGCGTTCGCGAACTAATCTAATTACATATCATGATATACCAAAACACATCACACAACATAGGCTCATTTCTCATGCTAACTACCGTGAGAAGGCTTGCGCGTCCATCCTAACTATACCCCGTCGGGTGTAAGCCACACTATAGTACCATACTAGCAAAGAAAGCAAGTTAACGAAAATAAGTCCTAGTCACATGTTTCTAGTATCACGTATTGAGCATACACAATCAGATTATTCGCGTGTGATAAACAGTTTGATTTGTGAAGTGATTTTGATAGAAGAACTTATGTAACACCCAAAAAGTGCATTAAAGCGAAAATGGGTCAAGTATACTCACAGTGGGTGCGTTTAGGTGAGATGAGGAATCTGAGGAGAGTCGGGATGAGCGTCAGATCAGCCTGTAAACGAACAGAAGCGTATCAGTCTTCCGATTTGCTGAAACGGTTAAGTTTGAGTTGAGTAGTAGACAAGTTCGAGCGAACTTTTATAGTTCTGCTGAGCTGAGAGTCAAGTTCGGGCGAACTTGTAAGTTTCTCAAGGAAACTTGACAAGTTCGGTCGAACTTATGGGGTTTTGATAAGAGAAAAGACAAGTTCTGCCGAACTTGTGAAGTTTCCTGAGAAACTTTGCAAGTTCGAGCGAACTTGGGGGTTTCAGAAGTAAATTTTGAGTATTTCCACTCAAGTTCGGCCGAACTTGACCCCTTGAGGGCAAGTTCGAGCGAACTTGACTTCTTGTGTTGTCATAATCAGTGCAATCTCGAGCGAATTTGATGTTTTCGAGTAAAAAATCTTGCGTTTTCGCGTCGTTTGCTGAGGAAATCGAGTGCTCATCCCTCCAACCTTGAGCCACTGAGTATAACTTAGGCTGGAGAGGTCTTTTAAGAGCGAACTTAGCCATTTTACATAAACTCGGGCTAATCCGGGCGACCTTGAAGGTTCGTACGGGTTAGTCCAGCTTGTGTAAAGTGACGATTTCGTTCTTGTGCTTCCGGATCTGAGATCTAGCTTCGACAATGCCTCGTTCCACTCAAAACTAAACGAAACATACGTCATTAGTCATAAAATAGTGTAAAAATCAATGTTTCAAAAGGTTTTGCTCAGATCTAAAACAAAAGTTTTGATGGAAAAAGATGAAGATCTTCGTAAACAGAAGAGTTTTGATGAAAACGAAGGTAATGCCTTGTGCAAAATCGTTGTAAAACGTTGTTGAACATCATTGTGGTAGAAATCGGGTTGATTCTTACTTGGAAAACATAGGGTTTTAGGTTTCGGGAGCTCAGAGCGAAGTTGCAGCAAGTTCAAATGAGAGAATGGGGCTGAGTATTTATAGGTGAAGGCAAAAAGTGGGGCTGGTGGAGTCAAGTTCGGTCGAACTTGCATGGTTTCATGCAAGTTCGGGCGAACTTGTGATAAAATGGAGGATCTGGAGCTAAGTTCGGCCGAACTTGCATGGCTACATGAAAGTTCGCGCGAACTTGAAGTGTTTTGGGATTCTGAGTGGTTAGTCAAGTTCGGTCGAACTTGGCATCACCCAAGTTCGAACTTGGCATCACCCAAGTTCGAGCGAACTTGCCTAAAAACTCAAGAATTCCTCGTTTTTTGTTCGTTTATCGATTGTTTAGCGATATAAACAAGTTATAAGGTAACGTTAAGCGATTTGTGATGATTTAAGCGTTGTAATAGCGGGTCAACGTGTGAGAGCGAGTTGCGTGAGTTTGCGAGCGATTAAACCACGATAATTCCAATTCGCATATAACACATAAACACGTATAACACACAAACACATAAACTAATATTACCACAAAATTCCAATTTACCAAATTAAGAATTGCGTTGCGATTGCGATGGGATATCGATGAGATATGTGAAGCGTTGCGTGAAATAAGCGTTTTAATAACGTTTTAGCTGTGATGTAACAATGCGATGTAATGGTAAACATATTTAATTTAATACGAACATTTCTATTAACGAATCTCGAAGTGCAAAACTGAAGATCAAAATAATTACACAAAAACAGGAACAACTGAAAATACAAGTTGTTACAGTATCTTAGTGTCCATATTGGTGAGAGTTATAAAAGGATGGATACAAGGCACATTCTATGCCCACTTTCTAGTGATTTGTTAGTAGAGTATCTTTAAACGTCCTCAAAATCATTTATGATACGAAGTAATAGATACAATATGGGATAATCTATCTTGAAGTTCTAGCCAACCTTTTTCTATCAGTTTTGTTATGTTGTTAGACCATTCACATTCTATCCACTATTTTCTATATTCTAACTACACTAAAAACAACTACATTTTATCTTTCTTTTTTTCAAATAAATAATAATATTTTATACCTTTATTATTACATTTTCTCTCTTTACTACTCACAACCACTTTTAAAATATATTAAAAAATTATAGAGGTTAACAGTGTCACCTCAAATATACAGATGAAGTGTAACATTTTCTATCACCTCCACTCACAACCACTTTTATAATATATTAAAAAATTATAGAGGTTAACAGTGTCATCTCAAATATATAGATGAAGTGTAAAATTTTCTATCACCTCCACTCACAACCACTTAAACTAACTACTTTTTATAATTTAAAAACCTCTCTCTTAAAATTTGAAGGATAGGATATGAATGCTCTTGCAATTGAGCTTCTCAAATTAAGACATTCATAAGGCTTGTAAAATAAAGTTTCTATATTCAAATAAGCTCAGAATTTTGTATGTCATTAAAGAAAATGATTGTGAAAGGAAGGGAAATAACATGAACTCTTAAAGGTTTTTTCTGTTGTTTTTTAAAAAATTCCTAGGATAGTAGTTGTAAAAAAAACCGTTATAGTTCTCATTGCAAATTCTTTAATCCTTGAATTGATTCTTCCAAGTTCATATCGGTAGTGGTTTTACTTTGTATTTATTGAGTTTATTTATTTTAGTTCAAGAGATTGATGGTTTTCTTATATTTGCATTTTTCATAGTAGCATATTTCATGTGTGTTGGTGATTTAATTGTATGTAAGCCTATTCTACTTTTGTTGCGGTTACTTAAAATAAAAATATTGTTACAAGTAATTCGGTGAGGAGTACTCACTTCACTTGTACAACCTATGATAATTTTTGTTGGCTCAAGGGTGTGAAGCATAGGGTTCCAAGGGGGCCGGCATTGGCCCCTCCACAGGAGTCAAGGGACAACGCTCTGGATTGGGGGCTAAGTGAAAATTGTTCATCGGTTGCAACTCGTCATTAGTGGTAAACTAATATTAATAAAAACTTCGATGACCAATGACAAGTGAACTCAGTTACCACTAAGCAGTGATAACTTCTAATTGATGTCAAATTAAGCTTCACTAGTAACTACAAGTAGTAGTCACTATGCTAGTATGCATATTACTAACATTAACCGGGAACAAACAGTACTAAATCTCTAATAGAGTTTTTGCATAAGGTTTTCCCATTGATATAATTGTCAAACGATCAGGGATTATAGCTACCAAATCTCACACTCTTTCATGAATAAGTATAATGTTTCGATGTGTTGTAAGTTGGTTTACCTATATAAGGATGATCTTTGGTCTAATTTCCGGCTCATTTTAATAACATAATTTACATACTCGTTATTGGTTTATTTTGAATTATTCGGTCAAAGGTTTAGCGTACCACAAACTTGCTTTAATGTGAAAGTGATTACACGATTCAAAATACTTATCCAAGAAATTCATATATACAAAACCTAACTTTGTTTTAACAACAATATTGTATCTCTTAGGTAAGCGTGGTCTTGTATATAATTTGTATTCTTTTACTACCAATAAAAACTTGTCCAAGTCTATACTCATCAAAAAGGTTTTCTCAAATTAGACTCAAATAAGGTTAAAATGATTTGAATAAATTTCGCGACTCCATTTATAGTTGTTGGCGACCACAAACACCACCACAATTTGTTGCGATACCACTTGCACTGCGACACCACCGCTAGCGACCATCAACATTGAGTCGATATAGGACCCGCGTGTTACAACGAACATGTCAAATGGGAAACACAGACATAAAAACAATGAACCACACATGCACGTTGCGCCATGTCAACTCACGAAATTTAGAACAAAACGTAAACAAAAATTTGTGAAAGATGAAAAGTATAAGGGACCAAAGTTGAAAGTAAAAAAAAGTTATGAAATTAAATTGTAAATAGTGAAAAGTTATGGGTTAAAACAAAAAAAAATTTGTAGGTTTAAAATTGCAAAAGATGAAAAATTTTAAGGTTAAAAGTAATTTTTTTTATTTTTAATAAAAACTCTCAAAACATGAGGTATAACAAGTAAAAAAAAGTCGATAATTAATGGTCTATAATTTTGGATGATAAACCTAATAATAACAATAATTAAACATACAATAGAAAAGTGATTGAACTAGAAAAATCATAAATCTAGGTTAGCCTTTAAAAGAATATAAAACTCATTGAAGTAGGTTAGCCTTTAAAAAATATATAAAACTCATTAAAGGATTAAAAACTCATTGAAGTAAGTTAGTCTTTAAAAAATATAAAAAACTCATTGAAGGATTAACATGGTCTTGTTCTTGATAAGTTCTGTCTGGATGTCTGTCTTTACAGACCTTTTTAAAAGAGTAAATTGCACAAAACGTCCTTTATGTTTTCTTAAACTTGCAGGTTCCAGCCTTAATGTTTAAAACTTGTCAAAAACAACCTTTACGTTTATTTTTGTTGCCGGTTCAGTCCTTTATTACTAACCAAGTTAATTATCTCAGTTTATTTCCCTCACATGCCTAACATGTGAGGGTATATTCGTCATTTTGTTTCCTCTTCTTATAAAACCCTCAAAAAACACATCACCTCCTCCACCGACACCACCTCCTCTGCCACCACCTCCACCTCCGACACCACCTCCTCTGCCACCACCTCCACCTTCGACAAAACCCCCAAAATCCCCAAATAACTCTGCCACCATCATCTTCAACTGCCACCACCACCACCGCCACCTGATACATCACCACCGTAGGGTTAGGGTTTCGGTTTGAGATTGTGGACCGATGATGTTTGTTGGAGGATATGGAGATGCAGAGGCGAAATTGCGGGGATAATTGCGGGGAGAACGGATGAATGTTGTTCAGAAAAGAGTAAACCTGATTCGATCGGAATTCTGAAATACTAGGTGCCGATTTCACCGATTCTTCGCTTCCTTTGTTCATGATAGCGGCGGCACCGGCGGTTGCACCACCGTGTGGTGCGGCGGCGAGTCCTCGTCTGAAAAACAACATCAAACCGTAACCGTCAAGCCACTAATTTCAAAACTGAAGCACATGAATAGAATATGTGAAGGTAATACATTCAGATCTGGCTATATGCATACGATACATGCAAATAACGATAAAACGAAACCAAAAGGATATCGAAAGGTGATCGTTAAGCGATTGTGTTCAAAATTGAAGCATATGAATAAAATATGTGAAGGTAACATGTTCAGATCTGAGTGTATGCAACTGTGATATGCAGATAATGATAAAGTGAAACGGAATTAGGTTAACTTACTTGGAGATAACGACGGAAAGCTGATCACCGAAGAAGGATGACAGACGTTTGGTGTTCGAGAAGGAGCGAGCCATCTTTTCGAGTAGCTTCTGGTTTGAGAGATTGATTTGATCGGAGATGCTCCAGAAAGTTCGATCGGAGACTGTCGTTGTTACGACTTATGAGGTTGGTTGAAGAGATTGGGGATTGAGGGTTTTATAAGAAGAGGAAACAAAAGGACGAATATACCCTCACATGTTAGGCATGTGAGGGAAATAAACTGAGATAATTAACTTGGTTAGTAACAAAGGACTGAACCGGCAACAAAAAATAAACGTAAAGGTTGTTTTTGGCAAGTTTTAAACATTAAGGCTGGAACCTGCAAGTTTGAGAAAACATAAAGGACGTTTTGTGCAATTTACTCTTTTTAAAATCATAATGACAAATTATTTTCCAGCGGTTAAGAAATACAGTGACAAAGTTTCATAATAAGAGAACAAAAGAAGAAAAGAAAAGGCAAGTAACACATGTCTTCTTCATAGATACACTTCACGACTTCATTTGGACAAAGTAAGTTAGGACAAAGGAGAGTTTATTTTCTTTTTTAAATAGCCAAATTTGTTTTTTTTTATGGTTTTCACACTATTTTTATCACTATCATGACGAGTAACATCAGTTTTGACAGAATAACATCAGTATCGATATTCATTCATTTAGTTTTTTATTGATATAAAACACGTGTCGATATTCTCTGAGACATATCTCTCACCTTTGATATCTTAGTTTCGTACCGGTAGTTTTATTAAAGAAGTTTTAAAATCGATATAAATTATGTTATAAAGCTAATATGATAACTTGAGGATTTTACAAGGGTAAGTATACAAATATTTAAAACCCTACACTCAAATCCCCACTGCAGCACCTGTTGCCTTGTTCTTCTCCGGTTCTTACCCCACCGGTTCTTTTATTTGTAGCTGTGAGTTATTTTCTTCCAACCATTTACAATTTGTTGATTATTTTTACTTTATTTTAACTGATTGTTTATGTTATCTGTTATTGGAGTCTAATGGTTGTAATCCTTATAGGTTACCGATTTTCATCTGAGTTGAATTTGTTGATGATAATATTAAGTTATTCTATCTCTGGTTTTGTTATTTGGTTAAACTGCTTTGAATTGTCTGGTAGATTGATTGTATCTAATCTGTAATTGATTTTTGTTGCATTTGTAGTTGCTATTTCGTGAAAATTATGTCAAAATTTGGTTGATTATTGTGAAGTCCTGATTATGTTATGTTTGAATGATAAAAATGGGGATAAAAAGTTCCAATCTTTTAGGATAATTAATAATTTGCAATAAGTTTAGTTCTTGGTTTTCGCCGAAGTAGTCAAGTCGAAGGTGCAGTGTAACGCAGGAAAAAATGGAGAAAAAGGGCCATATTCTGCAATAAAAAAAATAAAGCCTGACTGAAACCGGCCTAAAATAAAGGGGCATTCATTGCAAATTTCTCTAAACCTTAAACCTGCTGGCTAGGTTTTTTTTTTTTGTTTTTCCTCTGATTCATCTTTTTAGGTTAATCCTTAAAAGCTCGACCGTATCTCAGTTCACTCGTTGATGTCTTGGGCCGCTGATGCCATGCTGCCCCACCGCGAAAGGACATCCTTAATTTTTCCATAAAGTTCCGTATTCTTTATCTCCGGTAATATCGCCGATATATGTCGGTTATTGCCCTCTGTGAGATACCGGTGCAAAATATCGGTACTGATATTATCGGCGATATTGACCTTTATATCACCGATTTCCCCGATATTAGTACCTTTCTTCTTAGTTCTACCATTCGTCTTTCTTCTTATTGCTGCTATTAGTGTTTTAAATCTTAATTCTTAAGTGTTGGTGTTTTGCAAATTGTAAAAGGTTAATTTGTTAATGGAAGGAGAGTATACTGAATTGTTAGTGTTAAATTGCTATATATATATAAATTCTGCATGATATTAAAATTACCGATATCCCACCGCGATAACCGATATCTCAAATATCGGTCCTTGACAACATGTATTCGACTTTTTACCGCATTAACTGCATAGCCAGTAACCTTTTGAAACCATTATTACATTTCTTGGCTACAAATTGTTTATGGTTTTTGTTTTAATATACCGAGTTACGGATTAAAGTTATTATTAAACAGGATTTTAAGGACGTTCTAGATCGTGCATCATGTTATTTCGGTGTGTATACATGCTGTTGCTTCACTACTAAGATGCTTGTTGTTTTGTACCTTCAGAAGCAGAATTGTAATGGCTAATGCTGAATTTCAAGAGGATTCAAGAGCTCCTATACTTGATCTAAATTCGACAGATTCTACGGAGCTGTGGCTCATACAATGGCCTAGAGAACAAGTAAGATGTATTCCTATTTGCTCAGAATTCGATGTCATTCTTTATTTGTTATTCAGTTCAATTAATCATTCAATAGTTCGCTGTATATTTCTTGAGCAAAGATTGTGTTGAACGGGACTGCAGGTTCCTGATTTTGATGGGCAATGTTAGACTAAGTTATTTAAATTAGACAAGTTTATTATTATTAAGGGTACCAAGTTGTAATTAGTTTATCTATATATAGGGCCTTGTATTCTTCATTATTAATCAATAAATACCTAATTACAATTATACGTTTCAATTTGGTATCAGAGCTTATACGCTCTGGGATTCCCTAAACCCTAAAAGCTGCTGCCGCCTTCTTCTTCTTCGTTTTTTTTCTCTCTTCTCTGCCGCAGCTGTCAACCCTAACCAACCTAACAGCCGATTAACAATCCTGTGGCTGCTATCTTAACAGCCGATCACCAAACCTTCTGCCATCTTCCTGCATCGATTAACAAACCTAAGCCGATTATTATGGCTGCCATAACAACCTTTACAAATCAGGAAAAAACTATCCATAACTCTCACAAGTTTGCTTTCACCCTAAAACCTACAAACTATGGCTACTGGAAACAAATAGTCGAACCCTTCCTTGCCTCTCATAACCTACTCGGTTATGTGGATGGTACCATCCCTTGCCCATCAAAGGATGTTACAACTGGAACAACCACCACTGTTAACCCGAGTTATGCTCCATGGATTGCCAATGATGCTCATGTCCGTATGCTTATTGTCAACACAGTTTCTGAAGAATCTTTTCAGCATGTTCAGGGACGCACTTCTCGTGAGGTATGGTTATCACTTGAACACGCTTATGCACCCGTTTCCTCCTCTCATGAATTTACTCTCAAAAGCCAACTGCTGCGAATCACCATGAAGGGTGATGAAAAACCGGCTAACTATTTGGCCCGGGCTCAAGAGTATGCTACTGCCCTTGCCAACATAGGAGAACCGATGAAGGAAAAAGATCTGGTCATGTTAACTGTTACCGGCCTTCGTGAAGAATATAATGGCCTCAAGGCCAACTTATTGGCTCGTTCCCCTCCTGTTACCTTTACTGAACTACACGGGTTACTGAGTGACCATGGCTACATGATCACAAAGATCTTGGCCACCAATCAGCAGGTGCCACACGCCTTGTTTGCGGCTGCCACAACTTCACAATAGCCCCTTACGGCTGCTGTCCAACTCCACCACAGCCAAATATTGATTCCCTACGGCAACAACTTCATAGTCTTCAACTCATGGCTTCTCAGTTGGGATATCAACTTCATCCTGCATCTTCTTCACAACCACAAGCTTACTTTGGGTCTCGATCCTTTAACAACAACAGAGGCAACCGTGGCTCTCGTGGTTCTTCCCGTGGTAACTCTCGTGGTGGCCAAAATAACCGCAATCAGGACAACACTAGCACTCAAGGGAAGTTACTCAAGGGAAGCAGAATGTCAAGTTCATCTCCACTGATGATCAAATTGCTGATGTGTTTACAAAGGCTCTACCTTCACAAAGATTTGAGTTTCTACGGTCCAAGTTGCAGGTCGTTCCCCGCCCTCAACTTGCGGGGGAATGTTAGACTAAGTTATTTAAATTAGACAAGTTTATTATTATTAAGGGTACCAAGTTGTAATTAGTTTATCTATATATAGGGCCTTGTATTCTTCATTATTAATCAATAAAAACCTAATTACAATTATACGTTTCAATTGGCAACGAATCTCGTTGGCTCTTAATCACGATGATGGGCAGTTGGGTACTTTTGAAGCTTCATCTGGTGAGCATAACATGAACTTGATGCTTTCTTTCTGCATTGTAAAACAAATTACTTGGATGAAGATGTTTACGCATACGTATGAAGTTGATGCTTTCAGCAGTCATTTTTTCCCTTTATATGGCTGTGTAGAAGCCCAGTATTCTCCCAAAGTGACCAAAGTATTTGAGAAAACCTTGGGTGGCCGGCCTTAAGTAACACTTTGTGATTTGGTGGCCGAATAACAATTTTTATTTTGACCGAGTAACACTTTGTGATTTGGTGACCGAGTAACACGAATGACATTTAAATAATAATTTCAACACGTATGATGTTGTTAGCTTTGCAGCACAGGAACCAAAAGCCACAGTGTTTCTATCTTCTGCAGCAGATTCAAAAATCCGTATGCTTTCTTATATTTCTGTTAATTTTAGATCTGCCGTTCTTAAGCCACAATTGTTACCATTGCTATTAATTCAGCATAAAATTCAGATTTAGATTGATATCAGAAACTGATAGTTATATTTCTTAAATGAGATTTTAGTAGGTGTTGTTTTCCTCAACATGCATGTCAACAAAAGATGTCACTAATAGTGGTATCACCTTGCAGATAGGTATAATAGGCATCATACATTGTCGACTTGATATGTGGATTTTTTTTTTGTGTGTGGCTTGGATTATTATAGAAGTAATAATTTGACCATTCACATTTGAAAATTTTAATTTAAGCAACCAAAATACCAATTGCATTAGAACTATGCAGTTAATGCGGTAAAATATCGGATATCGGTCAAGGACCGATATTTGAGATATCTGTAATTTTAATATAATGCAGAATTTATATATATATATATATATATAGTAATTTAACACTAATAATTCAGTGATATACTGGTGATATATCGGTTATGTCGGTCAAATATCGGTGATATATCGGTTATATTGGTCAAATATTGGTTATATCGGTCGAATATCGCCGATAAAATCGGTACCGATATTTGACACAGGGATTTTACTAGGGGACCGATATGACCGAGATAACGGATATATCAGCGAGATTAACTGCATAGCATTAGAAAAACGTATGCACATTTTACGAGTGTAAAAGATGTAATTTACACTGTTTTTTAATCCCTTCTTTTTCAACCAAGAGATCAATTTGCAAAATGCAAGGATGAAAATGAAGATTGGCTTCTCTTATTTATTTTTTTACTTATAACAAATGGTGATGTGGGAACTTTAAAGGGTTCCTTACCAAAAAATCTGGTGGCTGATCAATTACTTTAGTATTAACTTCCATCTTCTTAAATTCGAGAAGATAATCTTATAATGAACATTATATTATTACCCATTAATATGTGCCTTCAAAATGTCAAAATATAATCTTGTATATTGGAAGGCACAGGCGCAGGCGCAGGTGAAATGTCAATATACACATATAGCACAGTTGAGTATAGAAACTGAGGTTTCATTTTATGATTAGCAAATGTGCAACAATACTTCAGTGAAATAATAACATGTACACTAGTGATAACTATATATCAATGTTCATGAATCTATGTTAAATTTATACTCCAGTGAAATAATAAAATGTACACTAGTGATAACTATATATCAAGCATGCACTTGATATATTGTTATTTTGTTGACAGTTGGTAAGGTTACAAGGCGAGTTTCCTTTGCTCATTATTTGGAGCCTAGTGAAGTGCCAAAAGATGACACTAAGAGGCTAAAACAGCTCTATGAAAGGTCTTCTGCAACATCATTGACTAATTCTACTTATAATTTTGCAACCCCTTCAAAGAGTACAAGACACGGGTCAATATTTCGGGCCTCTACTCATAGCAGCGGACGTAAAAGTTCTTTATCTGAAGAAAAGGTGCGACGCAAGCCTAGCAGGTCAGGCCAGAGCTCGGATCATTCTGAAGAGAAGAAAGCAAAGAAGAAAAAGAAACATGTGGCTTGAGATAATGTTATTTGTGATCTTATGTTTATTCGTTTTGACTTGTATGACCATTTTTGTGGGGTAATACCAGATTTTTGACTCATGTTAGTTCATATATAAATGATGTTTATGTAATAGTTAGGCAAAGATCAACCTAAGATACGGATTTGGCATTTTTCGGTCGAAATTCCCACTTGCAAGGAGAGTTATGGAGTGTTTGGTAAACCTTTTTGACCCTTTTGAATGTGTTATAATGGGTTGCATTTGCACTTTGTTTTCATGTTAAGTTTAACAAAGTTGTATTTGCACTTTGTTCTTCTTATTTCTCAAGTTCCTTCATGTTAAATTTAACCAAAAACAAGCCTCAAGTTCATCATTTAGACATAACAATGATATATTGAGACTTCTTATCCTAGTTTAACGATTATTAAGATTTATTATTTTTTTTAAATAAATTATTCGTAATGTAATACATTAAAATTGAGATCTTAACAGAGCGAACGTTAACTCTTTCAGAGAAATAAAAAAACAATGACACGTAGATTTTGGTTCTAATTACTAATTTTCAAGTAAGGAAAGAGATTTAAGAGTTTTCAATTCAAAAAAGAATTATCAAAACATAAAACCAAGCAGTTTTAACAGGTTAGATTGTTTATTTTGTACAAAACCGTAATTAACTATTTGATTCATAACTTTTGTCATTTGATCTCAAACAGGGTAGGGTTACTAAGGGTGGAGGAGGTGTACTTGGGTAGGTGAAATTGGGTAGCACTCACAGTCCGGGTACACGGTTGCCGGTGTTTTGGGTAGGGTAGCCGGAATACCAATGGTAGGAGATGAGAGAGAGAAAGAGAGAGTTGCATTTGTGTGTGGAGTGGAGAGAGACAAGCGTGTGGGTAGGTGGGAACACCGTCACCGATGGCTAAAGGTTCCAAAAGGTAGCTACAAAATTGCAAATGTGGTGTCGGGTTGTGGTGTTTTGGTGGTGAATCCCCCTCCCCCCTACCCAAACAGATTGTGTTTGCAGGTCAACCTAAAAAGTTGTCACACACATGAACCCAAAATACGACACATGTATTCGCGAGTTGACATAAACACAAACCATTTAACACGATTTTTTTTGTTTGCATGTTAATAATTAAATTTCTAAATTGATTTTTTAAACAATTATGGTTTAACATGTCAATTTGATAAATTATATTTTGGGATAATAAATTTCGTTTACATTCTTATATTATACACACTTATAAAAACTAAAAATATTATCAGGTTAAACGAGCCAACCTATAAATCCGTCAGGTTAACACAAATACAACTCATTTAGCTATACGTATTCAGGGCTCGATTAAAAGTTGACCCAAACCTCCGAATTTCATGTTTTGTTTTCTTGTTATGGTTAAGCTATTACCCAAAAGCTATAGTTGGCATTTCCATTAGTTAAAAAAAACTATACTTCAAAAAAGTTTTATAACAAAGTAATTACAAAAAGCGTAGTGAATTGTTTAACTTGTTTTTATCCTTCAAAACATCCGATAATACAAGGACCATTTATGTCACTAGTTTGTATAATACATTCGTATAAAAACCCTCCCTCTTCCTCTTAATATTTCTAGGGTTTTACAAAGGAGCGGCGACATCCCTCACCTCCACCTCAATCAATGGCGTGCACCATAGATTTCAGACGCTTAGACGAAGGCTTCGGCGGCAAAACCTACAAGCGCAAGCGAGCCGAACAGCAGAATGAGCTCGATGCCTCCATGGAAGTTGACACCGACACCACCACCACCGAAGAATTCCAATCTTCAAAGCGTCAAGCCGTTTCTTCATCCGAAAACCCTGACAAACCGATCTTCGGCAAACCGACATACGACGGCGTGATTGCCGGAAAAGTATCCGGCAGGAAGTGGAAGCAGCCGAAGACACAGAGATCGTCGGCGGTTAGGGTTAGCTTGAAGAAATCAACGTTTGAAGAGAGAGCGAAACAGAAGGAGATTAAGAAGGCGTATAAGGAGAAGATGACGGAGTTGAAAGAGGAGATTAGGAATAATAAGATTGAGAAGAGGAAGAAGAAGGAGGAGCGAGAGAAGAAGAAACAGGAGAATATATTGATGTCTGGATCGAAGCTTCAGAAGATTACGAATCCGAAGACGTTGAAGAAGATTGCTCAGTCGAAGAAGAAGAAGCAATTGAAAGTTGTTCCTGATAGTGTTCTTAAGAAATAGGGTTTGCTTTTTGTTATGTTTGAGATCTGTTCGATTTGATTTGGTTGTTTGGATCAAATTTTGAATAGGAAAAACATTGTTTCAGTTTCATTGTCAATTTTGTTTCGGAATTTATATAACAAATCTTCAACTCAGCATTTTTTATGCATTTGCAGATTCTCGTTACAGTTTTTTATGAGTTGTAGTTTTATCATCACTTGTCTAGTTACAAGCGGAGATCAAGCTTTTACCAGTTAGGTTTGCATTCATTTTTTTAACTGCTAGTAGACTAACTGGTTGGGCTTTCGCACCAACTTTCAGTGGTACACGAGAGACCCGGGTTCGAAACCAGGAGACCCTCCATTTTGGGCTAGGTACATCCTGGCCTTCGATCCACCGGTGGATGGAACACCACTAAGAATGTATATCATAGGCAATTTAATTCTCACTCGGCCCGTTTCAGGAGGAAACCACGCAACCATGGCTGGTGTAAAACCCCTGGCCTCACCTTGTTGTGTCCAAGTTAGGTTTGATCGGACTAAAAGCGAAACCCTTTACGGTATCATTGCATTTGGAAAACGTGGAACGAATTGGCTTTTCTCTTCAAGCAACTGGACTGCGGTCAAAGTAGTTGATGATATCAAGTCGATTCCTTATCTTTGGATTGAGAATGGGTATTCTTATATGGATCTTGTTTGGTCGGATTGCTGTGGATGTCCTTTGTAACGTTTTTTTCTCTGTTTGTTTTGCCTAGCTTCTTGCTAGCTTTGTTTACTGAAAGTCGCCGTTCCAAAAAAAATGTTATGGGAGTAAAAATTGACAATTATGTGATCACTCGTGCATTTATATATAACACAATTTCTTGCTATTATCTACTTAAATTTATATCGCATTAAAAGAAATACTTATACAGTGATTCTACTTTCTTGTTACGATTTGCATTCAACGACCCTCTATATGTCATACAATAATTTCTTTAGTTATTTGAGCCGAAAATACAACTGGGTTTTCTTTGAAGCCTGAACAAGACTCAAATGTTTCTGCTAAGATGATCCGAGTCAAAATCGAGCCATGCTAAGCTTATTTGCAGCCTAGTTTCCATTTCTTTTTGAGGGCCAGTTATTATATAGCATCCTCAACCGTTATTCCATTGCTATGAGAGACAAGTGACAACTATAACGTTTATAAATAAATGTATACATAATTAAACATATGATTTTAACATTACATACCAAAAGTGAAAGCTAACAACAGTACATGTATAGAACAACAATTACAAATTTCCTGAAATCTTTATCTTTCTTCTCATATTCCACACGTGCTTGAAAAATAACAATCACGATGGTATTCCACATCCCGTCTATTTCCCCTTCATCTTGAAATCACACTAAGCATACCCAAATCCAATATATACCACTTTAAAACTATGATTCTGAATCGAACGAATGTCTCACGCACACAAGATCATCTAACTTGTTGCCATCCATTTTATACAGTGAAACGCCTTCCATCTGGTTATAGTGTTCCTGTGCTTCTTTTCTAAGACTCTTAAAGGGCATAACTTCCCATTTACTGTAATTTGAATTCCTCCTTGTACTACTCATATTTCTGGATCCGGATACAGGCCCGCTACCGTAAGGGCCCGCATCGCCCCACACCTTACAGTTGCCAAATTGTCCTCCTTTATCGTATTTACCCTCTTCACTTCTTTTTAGTTGCGTGGCAGCTGCATGAGCTCTGCCTATCTTCTGACGACTTGGCACATCAGACCAATCTTGGGCCCGTTTTGCTCTCATAGGAGAGTGTATTCTAATCACCTGAAATAATAAATGCTACATGTTACAGGTGACAAAATGGGCGGGTCGGATAGGTTGGATCGGGCTACAAGTGTATCCATCTTTTCGAATATAATCAATGTGCTGAACAAGATTTGAATGAACTGATGAAAACGATTAGGGACTTGAATAATATAAAAAGAGAACCTTCTGTTAATATTTAAAAGATGAAGGATTAAACCACAAAAACAAAGACTTTCTGAACGAACAAAAAAAACCCATAGAACTTGGCGTTAAGTTTTAAAGGTTAAGGGGTTCATAAAGTGATGATATACTCCTTTTTTTATAAAGGCAGGAACTTTAATCATACAAGAAGGACCTTTTCTTGAATAAGAATACCAGAAAAAAAAGAGAGCAAAATGCCATTTTTGTCCCTGAGGTTTGACCAGTTTCGCGAGTTTATACCAAAGGTTTGTTTTTTCGCATCTGGGTCCAAAAGATTTGAAATCTTGTCATTTTCATCCGGCTCATTAACTCCATCCATTTTTCTCCGTTGAGTCAGGAGTATTTTCGTTTTTTATTTTTGTTAACTTAAAGGGCAATTTGGTCTTTTGAATACTTGTACATTATGCTAAATGCTTGTACATAAAGTGAAAAAAAACCAAATTGCCCTTTAAGTTAACAAAAAAGATGGAAATACCCCTAACTTAACGGAGAAAAATGGACGGAGTTAACAAGCAAGATGAAAATGGCGAAGCTGGCCAAACATCAGGGAAGAAAATGACATTTTACTCAAAAAAATTATGAGAAAATGCTAACTTACACCAAGGCATTCTAGAAGTTGGTAGTAAGCCCTTCCTTGAAGTGGATTGTGACCTTTTCTTGGATCAGAGAAGTATCTAGTCCTACAGGTAAAAAGGGTAACGTCAGTGAGTCAAAACTGGTTAGAGAGAGAGAGAGAAAGTAAACTGACCATTCAGTGTAGCCCGGATCAACAGTGAAACCATATATATCAACAATATCACACATAGAAAGTGCCAGCTCAACGGATTTCATCCCAGTTCCCTTGGCACCTCTGCGTAATACGATACCTTGGAAAAGATAGACCGGGTTCGGAATCATCTGAATATTTATGAAAAAATAATCTGTTAGGGTTGCTATTAAGAGATGAGATGATGTAGTAAAATAATTTCTGATTATGGTTAATTTTCTAATCGAATGCAGACCTATGTTTAAAGACTCTCTGAATGGGTTCATCATGGTCTTGCACAACTTCATTTAATGACATCGCATAGAAACATTTTACACGCATAGAGCCTGACCTAATACTTGTTTGGAAATTCAATATAAAAGAGATGCCTTTTACATTGAATTGAAATATCGTACCAGTCATTTTACACCATAACTTTTCAAAATTTTGGTATATACAGCTTTGTAGTTTCTACCTATAAGGCTATAACCACACATATGTAACAAGGATAATTTCACATAATAAAAGCAATATATTAAAACTTTTTTTCTACAAGTAATAACAGTGTACTTGAAAAATGATCAGAACTAGCAATGTACTTTCATACTTCTTAAGTACAATAGCAACTGGCTTTTTAGGAATTTGCAAGACTGCTTTCCAACACATTCAATGTTCATGTAAGGTACAAATTCAAAAGGGATGACTTTAACGTGGTCAACTGCCCGTCTTAATGTTTCGGACAATGAAGTCCGCGATTATACTACGGGTTCAACTAATACGATATAGCAAATAGCATATATATTGTAATCAACACATGTACAAAGGGAGTATGAGCAAAAAAGGGGCCAGATATTTTAATATATCTACTTAACAATACTTACATCAATCATTTGGTTGAAGTCTCTGTGAGTCACACTTTTGATAACAAGCACCTCATCATCTGCAAGAGAAATAGAAAACAGCAACAGTGTGAGACATGTATATAACTTTTAAGATAGGATTGTTTGTTAACTATTGTGTTCGTCCACAGTCTCATGAGGAGTTGTGGCTTCTGGTGATAACAAAAACATGGAGGCAGTTTTCCATTCAAAGAGGAGTAGAGAGAAATGTAAGTATGTAACATGACACGCACTAAGTCCCTCAAAAGGCTTGTTAAGAATAATCTATTGGTAGCCAGCCAACACAACACTAGCTAGATCCTACTTAGGGCTTTAAGATAGGTTGCCTTGTAAGGTTTAGGCTTTAGAGTTTACCTGATCCATTGAGGATGGGGATCATGTTACGAGCAGTTCCCCTAACTCCCAATCGAAAATTTCTCTTTAGACCAACATGTTTTGCATATTTCTGCAAGAAAACGTATAAACATGAGAGTAACCTAAGCAATATAAGGATGTTAAAAAACATCAGCTAAAAAGAGAAGTCCTTGTGGTGCCTAATTCACCTCGTTAACTGGTGCCTCATTGTCTCTTATAACTGCATCATGACTGTCGATTTCTTCACCAAATTCAGTCTTCAGTAAATCACCTGAGTTTCCAACAACAGCACATTTATGAAACTGGCGAGGGTGAAATGGAGGTTTGGCTGGCAAAACTGGATTAAGGTGCTCTTCACAAAGCGTCCTGTTGCTGCAATCCTTTGCGCCTCTAGGGTTACGGAAGAAATCACAGTGAGCAAAGATTTCATGTGATTTGTCAAATTCATAAATGATGCAAAACTTGACAATAATATAAATAACCCAGTATATCTTTCTTTGGTTATTAGAAGAAAAAAAGCATACAGCTGTGCTATTCTTTTGGCTGCATAGTCCATCCAGCCATCAGGCCGTGCATCTAAATATTCTCTTGTCAAAACTGTAGTCATGTTACGGTACTGCATTTTAAACAAAGAAAAGGCATTAGAGCATGCATTGAGAGAAAAAAAAACATGAACATCTAACAATAAATGGTTAACCTGTTCCCACAGGAGAATTGCCTCACAAACATCATATTTGTACTCTAATGGCTCATATGTCTTAAATTGTGGATTCAACTGCAAGTGAACACCAAATTCAATGGTCAGATTCTGAATACAAGAGAGAGAGAGAGAGAGAGAGAGAGAGAGAGAGAGATCCATACATAAATAGACAGACAAGTAGATAAAGAGAAAGATTTACCCAAGTGCTGTTTGTCCCCTCAGGAAACTTAAGAATCAACTTGCAATGGTCAATGATATGTGCCGTAAGTCCAAATCCCCTGTTTGCCTACAGACAACTCAGATTAATTAACAATGCAACTAAGAAGTAGCATCATTACATTACACTTGAACAAATATACAACCGTGAATCATAAATAACCGGACAACCATATACATAACACATTCACAAAGTAAGCACTCAAAAACTATGTTCTTAGTTTTGTGTCCATTGTAAGATTAAATATATTTATTATGTTATATTTAATCATGTAGCCATTATAATCATTTATATAATATAGATCAAAATATATTATACCTATAATATAATTAGTTGGTAACTGTTGATGGACCGATTTACCCTTATTAACTAATTAGGTTTCCCCTTAGGTGTATTTAAGGAGAGAACTAGAGAGGGTTTAGGGTTAGACATTCATAACATCACACATAATTTCGTCCCTTCCTCTCTCTCCATTCACGAATTCCTAACCCTAGAATTCGGTACTACCATCAAGAACATACACTCTAAACCGGAACCAGATCAAGCTGACTAGCATGTCAAACTCCATGGCTGCATCTGTATCTGGACTATCTGCTGGCCTGTCTACTATAACCGGTATTATTTACATGTTTTCCATTATGTTTAAACAAAACTTATCAACATCCGTTAACTAGCATATAACAAGCAACTAACAACCTCCGAATCCCTACCAACGCAGGGAACAAGCATGCAATCAGCTAAAATCTCACTATGTTCAAAATCGACGGCTAATTATACTATATGCTGAACTTAAAGAAAATGTTGTGCAGTAATCTGTCTACTTTGGATACAACAATAATAGCTAACAACAAGTAGATGCAACATAACTAACTACTATCTTAATTCAAATCTTCGTGTGTGAATAGAAGAAAGAGTGAAGAGAAGCTAACCACGCATTGCTGAACGTCAGATTGAAACTCAGATAAGATCTGTACGTCTTCTGCGTTGAGAGATTTGATTCGAGTACCTACAGAAAACACATAAACAGATTAAAATTTTAGTCAATTAAATTAAGATATAAACCATTGGCAGAAGGAGAGCTAATAACCAGTGAAGAAAACCGATTGAAGAGCGAAAACAAGGAGAGAGAAAACAGTAGCGGCGCATATGAGATGAACAAATGTAGGTCTTCTTGACGTTGATGAGGACTTGAGAGGTCTGGCCATGGTGATTTCGTGCCCTAGCTCAGTCGATCGGTGGTGGTGAAGTGGGGTAGTATAATTGAGTGAAGTTGCTACAGATTTGTGATCTGTGCGTGCTTGTTTGAGAGCTAAACTGCTATGGATCGGATGCAAGTGCAGAGACGATGGAATGTAAGCAGTGTTCGTCTTCTTCTTCTTCTCTAGATTCACACCAATCGAGAACGCACCAGAAAGTTTTGACTGAAATTTAACAATTCGTTTGATGAAGGGGGTTTTGTGTAAGACATACGTTTCTTGATGAAATTACGATTTGTATTTTCATTTTTTATATATTTATGTTTTTATGATACTAAAATATTTTTTTAAATATTTTATTTATTTCCATGTGAGAACAAGAGACTCACATGCCGAGTGCCGACAGTCCTCCATATGGGAAAATGAAAATTCTGTTTCAAACTATTAATGGTGTTTTAAAGAAGTTACTCTATGGATGCAGAACGTGTATGTTTTAAAGAAGTTACTCTATGGATGCAGAACGTGTATTACCAGACATGTTAACCGGCCTACACCATCGCGTCGATGATAGTGGAGGCGTCCCTCCCTCTCCCTCGGTCAGAGACTAAAGTAGGGGCGAGAGGGCAGGAGCTAACTCAAAGGGACAAGACGCAGTAGCCCGAAATCGAACTCGCACTTGTGGATGCAACTTACCTACGCCATGGCCAACTGAGCTACACCCTGAGGGCAGAAGTTATTGTATACCATTTGCACAAGGCGATCCCTTAGAATAATGAGAACGTAGACTAATTTTTTTAGGGTATGTCTGCCAAGTCTAACTTCCTATTTTTCTTATATCGAAATATAACATAAACGCGTAACAAGTTATGCCACCAACCCTTTTCTAACAATTAAGAATTCATTAACACGGCAATAATCTTTATAACGATAACCTAATTAAATAAGATTTAGGCTAACATAATAACATTAACAGACCAATTACCACTAAAATTATCTACACTTTTTTTTTGAACGGCTAACAAATCAATCCCGAGTACTCTCGGGGCACTGAACAAACGGAGCACTCCGAGAGTAACCAGAGTTGTCCACCACCACTTCCGGGAAAACCCAGTAACCCACCCGCCCCCGTAGGCACGACGGTGAAATTACCGGTAAAACCCGTTTGGCTCAAGGATCGAACCCAGGTTGCCATAGGTCTCCTATCATTGCTCACCAGTGCCTCACTCCTTTTTGCACTAAGTGAGAATTAAGCTTGAGTCTTTATAAAAGAACTCAAACTCTCATACCATTTGAGCTATAGATCATTGTCTAAAAAAAATAAGGTGAGTAACCTTAATCTAATCATAGACTAATTAATTACAAAGAAAACCAAAGTAACTAACTTTAATATTATAAAATTCAATTATACATATGTTATAGATATATTAAACAAGTCAATTAGTAGTGTTTATAATATTATAATATATATATATATATATATTTATATTTTTCTAATACTATAATGATATTATAATATATAGTGTTTATAATATTATATATATTGTTTTTAATATATATTACAAACAGAAGTCAATTATATATATATATATATATATATATATATATATATATATATTAAAAACATAAATTAATAAATAGTGTTTATAATAATATACATGTATTTCTTTTCTAATACTGTAATAATATTATAATATATATATAGTTTTTTTATAATACTATTATAATTTCAGTATTATCGTGATAGTTATTTTTTTACCTGTTAAGTTAGATAAGCTTGGCCTCAAACGGTACCGTTATCAAAAATACCCATACAGTCCGATTCTTTGGTACATGAAGGTAAAAACCTGCACTAGCCTGGTATAGAAAACGTCAAAAGTCGGTACCGAAATGATTTTGAAATCTTTTAGTCGGGAATTTCGGTACTTCTACACGATATCATTTGCTCATCGCTGATCACGGGTACCTACGAATAACAACGGTATCGTGCAACTTTTTTGTTGATTTTCTTCAACTTTTTATTTAATTTTTTTTTTCTTTCAGGGGTAGGGAGAGCTTGGTGCCAACCGATTCTGAATCGGTACTGGAACAGAAAATACCAGTTACGGTACCGGTATATAAAGGTAAAAAACGGTAAGCGCCAAAAGTCGGTACTAAATTTGTACTTAAGATCTTTTGGCTTGGGAAATTCGGTACTGGTACCGAAGACCATTTGCTTATCTCTGGCCACGAGTTTCATACGAACATCATTACCATACAACTGTTTCGGTTGATTTTCTTTCGGTTATCTTTTAGTTTTTTTATATATTGTCTTTTTATTCTTGTCAGTCGTTCCGTGCGCAACGCGCTCAAGTTCGCCGCAACGTGACGATTGTGAAAAGAAACCTAGTTACGTTAAAAGCCAAAAAGACTAATCATTTGAAAACAGTCAAATATGGAACTAAAAAAAAGAGATGAAGATCAACCTAAAGTTAAACTTAAAAGCATTGCCTTAATCGGTTATTCACAAAGGGCAATTAAATGTATGGTTGGGGGTTAAATCCTTAATTACTTAATTGGTTATCCATGATCGGTTGCCAATCTCAATCTCAATTCCAAAGTGTTGCCACTTATTTGTTGTGATAAAATGATTTATAGCCAAAAGAAAAAGATATTCAACATAAGCATATATTACTTCAATCACTTTGTTGCAATAAGGGATTTGTCCTCGTTAGGGATTATATCATAGTAAGTAACTAGTTATATTACTAAATTATGGATGATAGAAAATAGTCCTAGAATCGTTGGGGATTCTTCCTTGACCTAAATTAAATTATTTGAACAAAATGTCTCGATTCATGATTTAGTATTAAATCGAACGTATGAAAACTATTGGTGTAGTTTGATGTTGTAGCTTTGAGAATCACATATAACTTCCGGTCTCAAGTTATTGCTTGAAAAAAGCAACCCAATCTGAGCCATGCAATAGGATAATATATGCATTTATACTGATCGCGGCAATTAGCTAATTATATGGTATTTTAGAAACAATGAGAGTTAAAATAAGATGAATGTTCATTGCATTAAGGGGTGATAATGATAGTTATATGATAATGCATAATAATGTACGATATGCAGTTAGTTTGTTGTTCGTGTGTTAAGCAAACAAAAAGATCTTAGTTTTTGAGTGTCTCACTTTCTTAGAAATGTGCAAGTGGAATCTATTATCAAGGATAACGCTAAAGAGACACACCCTTAAATTTGTACATCAATATGCCCATTATATCATACGGGTAGTATAATGCGGCGAAAAATGGTTATTCATGTCATATGACTTAGTTAGTGCTTACATAAGTCATTTATATTTCAGTCAACACATAATATGGGTCGTGTCATTAAACAAACACCATCTAGTACACAAAATCAAGCTATCGATACGACAATTCTTCGTCTGTCATACAATGTCACATGGGCCATATAAACACGTCAATGATGTAGGAACAGTGTATTCGTATTATTTATTTGGGCTAAACCCTATTTAAAAAGTATGTATCTTTGCCGGGTGATTTTCTGGTTAAAAATTTAAAACTAAAAGAAACTGATTCAAATTTCTGGTTAAAAATTTTAAAACTAAAAGGAAGTGATTCAAATTCATGTTGATCTAAATGAAAAGAATATAAAAATAAACATAATTCCCATGTGAAAAATATAAAATTTGAGCAAGTGGTAAAAAGTAAATCTGAAAAAAATATAAAATCTGACTCAATCTGACCATATTATTTTCTTCTCTATTTCCCTTTTGGAATTAAGCAGAAAACACGTTCTCTGTCTTCGTATCTCAACTGCTGCACTTAAAACCCTTTTCTGCAGATAAAACTTCTTGATTGAAAGAAGAACAACTACTTGAAATTCAACAAACTTCGTATCTTCGTGCTTCAATCGCCTTAGGTCTATCCGAAAACGAAAATGGGCAGCGGTAGCAACAGCAAGAAAGAAGTGATTCGATTGGAGCGTGAAGCGGTCATTCCAATTTTGAAGCCAGACTCGTCATGACTCTCGCCAATTTAATCGGTAATCAGACCAAATTTATGTATTTTTATTCTGTAACACTTGTTGATTGCAATCTGACGATGTTTCCTAAGTCAATTTTATGTTTAAATTGTTGTATTGGTTTCTAGGGTGTTCAATTTTTGGCTGAATATGAGCATTGGCTGTTGATATCTAGGGGTAGTATTTCCAAAGTGGCAGGAGATATCTTTTGGGAGATTTGTGTCAATGCGTGTTAGGGATTACTAGATTATTGAGCACTACTTAATTGGTTGAGCATGAAAAATATGAATGGCATAGGCTACTTATGGTTATGTTAATGTTGGGGAATATAAGAGATTTTTGTGCAGATTGGTGTTAAGTTGTTAACTGATACTGGGATTACATATGATAGGATGTTTTAGAGAAGTGATATAAAGACATGGTGATACAAGGGTTTTTGTTGTGGGGGTAGTTTTACTACAGTGGTATCTGATTCGTGTTTAATTTTTTTTTTATTTTTTTATTTCTAATATAATGTGATAGATCATGTTAGATACATTTTGCTTGAATTAGTTTCCACATCTGTCTGTGTGTTTTGAGCCGAGGGTCTCTCTGGAAGCAGACTCTCTATCCCTGGGATAGAGGTAAGGTTTGTCTATATCTCACCCTCCCCAGACCCTAACAATAGCCTTGCTACTTGTGGGATTTACTGGGTTCGGTTGTTGTTGTTGTTGTAACTGGTACTCTCTTATACTAAATACTGCTACCCTCACCAAACTTGGATCAACATTGTTGCATTTTCATGATCTCTTTGTTTTTCATGTTGTGGGTCGTTTTTGTTCAGTTTTTATCTGAGAGTGTTTAAAATCCCTGTACAATGTGACCTATGTCGCTTAGAAAATCAGCAATAGCAAAATAATATACTATAATACAACATACACATATGTATCTGTTTTCTGGAATGAAGTTTTCTACATTTTCAACTCAGTTTTGCAAGCTTTAAATATGGTTCGGTATTGCAGAGCACAGTTCTGACCGAGCAGAATTCTTGAAGCTGTGCAAGAGAGTTGAGTACACAATTCGAGCATGGTACCTTCTTCAGTTTGAAGATCTCATGGTATATGATAGTCTACATTTTTAATTAATTAAGCTATAAAACAATGCACGTTCGTAAATAAGCGACTTATGAAAGTGTTGTTAATTTATGCGGTTTTTATACTTGCAGCAACTGTATTCACTCTTTGATCCTGTCCACGGGGCTCAGAAATTGGAGCAGCAAAACCTATCGGAACAAGAAATTGATGTTCTTGAACAGAATTTCCTTTCATATATGTTTAGGGTACCATGCTTTGAAATCCTCAAATTAAATCACATTTAAAATAATTATCCTTTAACTTACAATTTTAATGGCTGTAGGTGATGGACAAAAGTAACTTTAAGATATGTTCCAACGAGGAGATTGATGTTGCACACTCAGGGCAGTATCTTTTAAATCTTCCTATCACAGTCGACGAATCAAAGGTTTTCTGTGGTGATACATACCTTACTTTATTACAATATCAGGTGCTTTAATCACTATCTTCATGTCTAGTAGGCTACTAACATATCTTTTACTTTGTTTTTTTTTTCATTTCTAAATGTAGATTGATAAGAATCTTTTAAAGCGGTACTTTGAAGAACACCATCATGATAACCTTCCCGACTTTGCTGATAAGGTATTGCCATAAGTATGGTTTAGAGGTAGAAAGTTGATGCATCTTATAACAAATTGGTCGATTTGGTTGGTGTTTTATCTAAAAGGCGTCAAATCATATAATTTACGGAATGAGGGAGTTGTCAAATAGGTGGAATGGGTCAAATGGGTTGAAAGTTACCCAAAGACTATGTTTTAATGTGTATAACCTTCTAAGTCGTTTTTATTTAGCGATTTAAATCACTAATGTTAAGATCTTGTTTTTTCAGAATTACATGCATGATTAATGCGCTAGCTAGTTAGTTAGTTAGTTGGAAGTTATAACTATTTAATTAGAAAAAAGAAGAAAGTGTCTGCAGGTTAATCGTGAACCGACCCGGCGTGTTTTGAAGTTCGACCCATATTCGTTCTTAACCATCATCCATCGAGACCATCTTATTTTGTTTTGATGCTTCATGCTATGCACATTAGAGTGATACATTTTTCCTCTTATTGATTACTGTTTTTTTGGTAGTATGTAATCTTTCGACGAGGCATTGGAATCGACAAAACTAGTGACTATTTTATCATGGAAAAGGTGGACATGATAATTTCACGTCTATGGGCATGGATTATGAGAGTAACAAGGCAACTTTATTTACAAATTTTGCCAATTACGTTAGTTTTGTTTACGTAGAGAGTTCGTTGATGCTTAATTTTTCATCATGCTTGCAGGCTAGGAAAGGTTTTTTCCAGAAAATCCAGTGTTCGAATTAAGAATGACCCAAAGAAAGATGATGAAATTACAAATGAAGAATTTCCGGATGATTTATATGTTGAGCGGATCCGGATTGAGAACTTGGAGATCAGGTTGTGAGCTAGTTAGTTCTATGTTTTTTTTTTTATTTTATTCTATGCTATATATTTGTTTTTGCATTTTCTTTGTGTTTGATTTTTACCATATGCTTATTTACATTCCACCAGTTTACGGAATTTGGCAAGCAAGATTACAATCCAAGAACCTACATTTGATAGGATAATTGTTGTGTACAGGTATGGCTTCTTTCTTGTTGTATGTGTATGTCAAACTTTTGAATTTGGATCCAATTTGTTGGTAACAAGAGTTTGTATATGTACAAATCTGATGTTAAAATGCTGTAATGATTGATATGCAGGCGGGCGAGCACCAAAAAGGGTGAAAAGGATCGGGGAATCCATGTGAAGCATTTTAAAAACATTCCAATGGCAGATAGAATTAGTCCTAGTGAGTTTTCTTTTACCCGTGTTTCTAATCTATATTATCTCTAGGTGATGCTTTAAATCTTCTACTTATGAATGGTCGAGTTGGGTTATGTGTTGTCTCTATCGGGTCCAATGAGCCAAATTAAAAAAATGTTCAAAAGTGTTAAATGGGGGGCGAAGTCAATGATGTGTGCTAAACAGACTACTAAAATTAACTAAATTAGACTCTCTAATGTAGACACTAAGTTTTAAAATTTTAAACCTAGACTCTACCTAAACCTAAACCACACAACCGGCAAATGTACCGGTCAATGCAGTACAGCTAAAGTAAGTCCGAGTATCGAACCCACGAGACTCTACTAATTACGTTAACGACTTGATCTAGACTATGACTGACACGGACGTACTAATTTGTTTATTTGGTTTGGGGGGGGGGGGGGGGTACTAAAAATATAGGGAAATTTATCAAACTAATTATTAACTAGAACTATGCGTATACAAACTAATATGAAGACTGTTCTCAGATGATGATGAAGACTACCTAGACTAGAATCCTGGATTGATTTTAAGAATTTACCAATTAAGTTAACCACATGTTTTATGGAACCGGGATCTTATGATACTAAACCTATTAAGACACCAACTAAGCCCCTCAACCCTTCTCGAGGCGAAACTTATGGCACTACCTAGGCCGTTAATCCTACCGGTTATTAGACTTCTTTCCAGTTATCTAATTATTGTGTAAGTACCCTAATGTTGACCTACTCTTTTCCAATCATAGATCTAGGGTAGTTTGAGTATTTTGACTTGACTTGATAGACTAATAAACCGACGGGGCAACTAAGGCACGACTTTTTCCAAAGACCGTCTAAAGCAATTCGCCGGGTAAGACCTACCAATAGCCCCGCACCTTCCAGCTATAAGGACTAGTAGAACATTGAAATCTAGCAAATTATCAACTATCACTTCTAAGGTTTATTGGCCAATTCACCCTAAAGGTCAAAGACACAAAGTCAAAGATCTAGCATGAACCTATTCTGTAGTAGACAACCACCTAGATTCACACGAAGCAATAGATAACAATAAACCAAATTAAAGTACGCATACACACCAAATCAATCAACCAAACCTCTTACAAAACACAATTAAACCATAAAATACGTGCGATTAACTAAAAAGGTTCAAACTTTATTCAAAACCATTCATCATAGTCTAGGCAATTTAAGCGTTTAGCCAAGAACCATAGTCAAGGAAAAGAAATAAGTCTTAAACAAATAATAAATCATAGTATTAAGTTTTAAAAACACGAAGTTACTAAAACTGAACACTAATTATTTGCAAATCCGGACTTGAATCTTGAACCGGCTCCTCTCCTTCTGTTCGTATCTATCTCTAGCCGTAGCCTCCTCTAAAATAATAATTCTCCTGTTCGTTCCCTACGGCCGCCCTTCAATTGGTCTCCTCTTATTTTTCGTTCCAGCCGTATTAAATGGATTACAATACAACTTCAACACACTGATTTGGGCCTCGTGTGGATCTATCATGTAATGTAAATTACTAAACAATCAACATGTGCCGCTAACCAGCCGAAGATAACAAATATATGGCGGTCAACCCTCAAATCCTCAGTCAACATGTTTTCAAACTTTGTCAATAGTGGACTCTCATAAGATAACTAACAATCTGAATTCCTTTTCTTCTTTTGTCGTGTAGCACAAGTAAGTGCATGCACATTAATTCAAGTTTTCACAAAATGCACTTTTTAACCCCTTGAGTTATATAGACTATTTTTAAAACGACTTTCAGTTTTTCTTTTCACTTTGGTCCCTCGCTTATAATTTAGAGATAGTGGCCTCGACCCAACCAAGAAAAATAGCGGCAATTTTAATTCGGTCATTTGCGCCCTACTCTGCCCAACTGGTTGATTATTTCCTTATTACTCGTTTTCGCTTCATTTGCACCAGGACCTGGCAAAACACAAAAGAATATAATATACACTAAAAAATAAATAAAACCTATAAAAAAATAATACACTTTACACGAGATAAATACGTATATTTTAACCGACATCAGTCAAGCATAGTGGTAAAGTGGTAATCTATTTTGTTTCTTATCAATAAAAGCAGCATGATATATGACCATTATATCTTTATATTGTAATATATTAATAAAATAAAAACTACCAGTTATATGTTGGCACCTGCAGAAAAGAAACAAAATACAATTTTTCTCGGTTTTCAGCTAATAAGTTGGTAGTATTGACAAAGAACAAAAAGCTGTTACTATTTCTGTGAATTTTCATAGTTGTTTGCTAGAACAAGGAAAGGTCGCATGGTATGTCGCCTATCTAACGCGTACAACCTCCTTAATTACTTTATGCAAAGAAATAAAATCAATGCTGTAACAATATAGGTTTTGTTATCTTCTGTTAAACAAGTAAAAAGAGCCCTATATTTTGCTTGGAATCTTTAACAAGTAAAAAAGTTTGGACAAAAAGTGTTTGGGGTTCAAGTGTCAACTCAACGCTCTTCTACCTGTACTAAAATTTACCCGCGCTGCCCACACACATCATCCTTTCTTGGAATTTTATTTTGCCAGATGGATGTGTTTTTACTTTTTACATTTGTATCTCTAATTGACAGCCGGAGAAGAAAAATCCAAGTTTAACCCCAATGGATTGGGTGAAGTTCATCATTTCTGCTGTAGTTGGGCTGGTTAGTTTTTTTTTTTCTTTTTGCTTTTTAATTCTTGCAGTTTAATACTTGTTAATAGGTAAGGTGATTTATATACATAAAACAATACTCTACACACGTGAAGTAATTTTTATGTCCCTTGTTAAGATGCATTAAGTAACATCTCTCTTTTCCAGGTAGCTGTCATAGGTTCGATTGAGACTCCTCAAGCTGACTTTTGGGTCATGTTTGCTGTTCTCTCTGCGGTTATTGGCTACTGTGCTAAAATCTACTTCACGTGAGTTTTATTTTTTTTATTATGTGGTTAATGTTTTTCCATGTATATACAAATTACATTTATTGATATTCATATGATTGTTGTAGGTTTCAGGCAAATATGGAGGCATATCAGAACCTAATTACACAATCCATGTATGACAAACAACTGGATAGTGGCAAAGGCACTCTTCTTCATTTGTGTGATGATGTCATTCAACAAGAAGCAAGTTTTCTACACAATTTCTTTTTATTACTTTTTCCTTCCTGTTTTTTAGCATTTAAAAAGGTGTACATGTTCTAGAATATGTGATGGTAATTCATATTTCATCCCATGATCATTTGCAGGTAAAAGAGGTGATAATATCTTTCTTTATATTGATGGAACAAGGCAAAGCGACTTTAGAGGTACACATGTATATATTAATATGCATGTTGTTATATATTATAGAGTAAAATGCTATTTTCGTCCCTAAGGTTTGGCCAGTTTTGCAACTTTCGCCCAAAGGTATTTTTTCGCGTATGGACCCAAAAGGTTTGAATTTTTGCCATTTTCATCCGGCTCGTTAACTCCACCATTTTTCTCCGTTAAGTCAAGGGTATTTCCGTCTTTTTTGTTAACTTAAAGGATAATTCGTCCTTTTCACTTTATGTACAAGCATTTAAAATACTCTTACTAAATAAAAAACAAAAATAATATAGGTAAAAAGACGAAAATACCCCTGAATTAACAGAGAAAATGGATGGAGTTAACGAGCTGGATGAAAATGGCAAGATTTCAAACCTTTTGGATCAATATGTGAAAAAAGAAACTTTTGGACGAAGTCGCAAAATTGGCCAAACCTCAAGGACGAAAATGACATTTTACTCTATAGAGTTAATTACTGTTTTCGTCCCTGTGGTTTGTCAAAAATCACTATTTCAGTCCATTAGTTTAAAAATTGCGATTTCAGTCCCTGTGGTTTCACTTTCGTAGCCATTTCAGTCCCTGTGGTTTCACTTTCGTAACCACTTCAATCCATTAATTCTGTAAGTACAGGGACTGAAATGGTTGCAAGGTGGACTGAAATGGTTACGAAAGTGAAACCACAGGGACTGAAATCGCAATTTTTAAACTAATGGACTGAAATAGTGATTTTTGACAAACCACAGGGACGAAAACAGTAATTAACTCTACTCTATATTATATGTATTGAGTTGCATTTTTTGTACGTTATATTAGGATCTTGATTTACAATGTGAGGAACTGATTGAAGAGGAGTTTGGTGCAAGCTGCAACTTCGATGTCGATGATGCGGTCCACAAGTTAGAAAAGATGGGCATTGTTGCTAGGGTGAGATTGCATTAGCTTTGTAATCATGTTTTGCACTCCAATTATTTATAAAAAAAGATTTAAAAGTGATGTTTTTATTCATCCTTCAATTGT
Organism: Scalesia atractyloides; assembly: GCA_947069175.1. NCBI lineage: Eukaryota > Viridiplantae > Streptophyta > Magnoliopsida > Asterales > Asteraceae > Scalesia > Scalesia atractyloides. Next base: position 80,288,353 of record CAMTDV010000010.1, read on the forward strand.
AGGATTCGATCGGAAGGTATTACTGTGTCGGTTTGAAGCGTGCAAACGAGATCATTGGCCCCACAACAGAGGAGCTTGTACTCAAGGCAACCATGGAGCATAGCCCTTGATCAAAAATTCAACGGAGAAAATGTGGTGTGCAATTTGTTTTTGTCAAAAGCATTTAAATTTGTACCAATTGTATGTAATATTTGTTGCTGCATCCCTGTTACTGTTTGATTCCCAATCAATTTAACTTTATTAATATTTGTTGCTGTCATATGTACAACAAACAATGAGGACCTTAATAAAGTTGTAAAATAAAAGAAAAATAGAAACTTTATTAATCTTGCTCTCATGCAAATCATTTGCTAATTTATACATGAAATGGTATGATAACTGAAGAGGTACCCCTGTATCGGAATATCACAAGTGATGAAGCTCCAGACCACTACGCCGGGACCTTACATCCGGACCCTAATCACAAGCGACTAAGTTACAGACCACTACGCCGGGACCACTAATCACAAGCAACTAAGTTACAGACCACTACGTCCGGATCAGCGGATCCCAGCGATGGGGATCTGGACTAACATATCTAGGCAACGCAATATCCGGTTATCGGTGGTTCTGCTTTGTGCACATCTAGAAGCGTTTTTCCTTTTTCTCTTGTCTAATTGTAGATCATGACTTGGTGAAAGAGACCAGGGGTGGACCTAGGTAGAGGGTTGGGTTGGAGGGCGCACCCCTTGAATAAAAAATATTAGTGTATTTTAGAGGACAAAATCTCGATCGCACCCAAGGCCGTCTCTGAAAATGCTCCAAAATTTTTGGCCCTGGAGCGAGTATAAAAAAACAGGCCCCTATAATATAAAATCAATAACTCAGTATTGTAAAGAAAAAATAAATATATTTGAATTAGTACATATTTACATACTAGAAAACATATAATAATAAACGGAAAAAAAGGGGCCGCTAACTTTTTAAAAGTACATATACAAACTAAAAACATATATATATATACAAAAAGTACATATACAAACTAAAAACATATATACACACACACACTAGTGGGATCAAACCTGCACGTTGCATCGAGCGGGAACTTTGTTTGTTTCGATGCACTCGTTATAGCAAACGAAAGTTAAAACCCAAAAATTACAATTGTAACATGCCCAAAAACGTGTCTGTTTCATCACTTTTTGTAAAAAAAGAAAAAAAAAACATTTCAAATATTGTTTGTTGAATTTAAGTTTTAAACAAAAAAAAAAGTTTTAAACTAGAAAAAAAAACATAAACTAATAGGAAAACAAAAACAAGAAAACTGGAAAAAACGAAAGTGAATAAATAAGGGTTAGGGAATCGAACTTAAGACAATGTAAGCTAAACGATTTGCATGCGTATTAAAGGCCAACATGCCAAGCTTCTTTTGGCTAAACTAATTAGAAACTAAACATTTATATATATAATTTAATATATATATTTAAAAAAAAACCTTTCGGGCCCAGGGAGTTTGGGCCTTGTGCCGTCGCCCACCCGACACATCGCACCCCTTGAAAATTTAGTTAAACCCATCGCTTGCATCCTATTAAAATATTTCTTAGGTCCGCCACTGAGATTGACGTGATCAAATATATCCACACAGGAGGGTTAGGAAATATATAAACCATGACCGGCCAATATGCATCCAATATTCTTTTCAGAACTTAACACGTCCATCACTAAAGTTAAAGAGATATATGATTTAACTTACCTGTTACTCTCTACACGTCATGAACTTGTGTTGTTTGGTATATCATGCTTGGATGTCGACATTCTTAAGGTCAAGTTAGTACAAGTTATATTGTTTTAGTTATAATAACGACAAGACCCAACAAGTTTTCCACTAATAAAGTAATCTTTTTTGTAATGTAGTATCTTAATCTAACTTTATGGAGTCTTTAACTTTTTGTATTTTTTAAAGATAGTCTTTGTCTCATAATATTCTATTTTTGTAGCTATCCAAGGTGGAGCTTTATTGGGGTCCGCCCCGCCCCAACTAATTTTCCGCTCGTATCATTCGGTTCTAACCGATTTTTCACTCGTAGTGTTAGTTTTATCCAGAATTTTCAAAAAAATGTTTTGTAGTGTAAAATATTAGATTTTTAAGAGTCCGACGCCCACCGATTTGGATTTTGATAGTTTGGCGCCTATCGAGTTTTCGTTTAAGCTTCGCCACTGTAATATTATCTATTAAAAAAATCTAATTCTTGACAAAAAATTCATGTACGGATCAAATATTTGCGTGCTAAGAGATCAGTGACTTTATAGCCTAGTGGTATCTTGGAGGTGAGATAAGGCCTTGGGACCAATAGGTCCTGGGTTCAATTCCCACAAGGGAGGTTTTCCCATATTTATTGGGTTTCCTCCTGAATTGATATATAGACATAATACCTAGTGGAGATAGATATAATCAGGTGGTTCTACTGGTGATACGATGATACTCCAGTGATCACTGATCTAAATTTATCGTTAAAAAAACTTGTTGAAGGCGTATGGAATGGGTCGTTGAGTATGCATGGGGCAATGTGCTTATCACGGGATGGAGACACGTGGTCTTGTGTTTTTTAACATTTTATGCATTTTTTTTGTTTGCTTGATAAAAGGTTTTGATTATGTGCATATTTTTAAAGCAAGTGTGATGTGTGAACATAAATGGGTCGAGTGGCCTCAAAACTATATGTTTTCGATATCTATTATTTCCTTTTTCATATTATAAATTATTAAGTTTTTGTTTCATTGTGTGTTGTACCCTAAGCTTGAGAAGTTTTTCAAAAAAAAAAAGATTAAATTGTCATTTTCGTCCTTGAGGTTTCGACACGTTTACCATTTTCATCCAAAATGACACTTTGGTACCATTTTGCCCCCCACGTTTATAACTTTTTGCCATTTTCGTCCAAATGCCTAACCTAGTTACTTTATAACGTCAAATTGGGGTATTTTTGAAATTTGTTAATGATAAGGGGTAACTTGTAATTATGTGTTATAGATATATCACAACACATACATACATACATACTGCACTCTCTCATCTCTCACCCTCAACCATCAACATCCGAGCCACCACCACCATCTGCCGCCGTCACCACCACCTGCTACCACCACAACTCTCTCTCTCAACCTCTCTCTACATCTGCCACCACCACCACTCTCTCTCTCTCTCTTTCTCACCGTTTTTCTCTTTCATTACGACAGCCAAATGTTTCAAATATAGGGTTTCGCTCAGAATCAACCACTACCATTAAACAAACACGTCCACCCAAACCAGAAACTAAAAAATTCATCAAACACATATATATTATACCTTCTACGAGTATTAGCAGTAACACGACGAACATCATCAGCAGGCGAAGAACAGGGCAACACCCCCAAATCCGTCCGCCACTACACCCCTCGAAGCTCCCAAAACCCTCGTGAAATTTGAGCAAAAACGAAGAACAGAGTATCAAAATCGTCTCCGTATGCTATTAGAATCAACCACTACCATTGCAAGAGAGACACCATTGCAAATCCGACCCATCTCTCTCACTCTAGATCCGGTGGTGGTTGCTGGATGGTGGGGTGGTGGTGGTGTGGGTAATGTTGAAGATGAAGTGGGTAAAGAGAGAATAAGAGACATGAAGGTGGTTGTGGATGTGGAGGTGGTAGGGATTGGTGGCGGAGGTGGTGGGGAATGGTGGTGGCGGTGATGGTGGATAAGAGAGAAGAGAGAAAGCTGAGAGATAGGGGGAGAGGGATATATATATATATATAGTGGGAGTTGGCTAGAAAACCTATGTTTCCTAGAAAATCTAGGAAGAAATAGGGAGGTGACATATGGCTTTTAGTTTTTAATTCAAAAGGGCATGATGGTAATTTGATTATTAATTTAATTTTGGAATATTATATATCCTAACTAACTATCTAGATACTTATGGAAACGTATATCTCTTTGACAATTTAAAATCATTACGATTTCTTTACGTTGTGTTTTATTCTGGGTTCATCACACTGTGTTTTAGCAGTTACTCGTTTCAGGTACTGTTTCATCACACTGTGTTTTAGCAGTTACTGGTTTCATGTATTGTTTAATCACACTGTGTTTTAGCAGTTACTCATTTCATGTATTGTTTCATCAAACTGTGTTTTAGCAGTTACTGGTTTCTGGTACTGTTTCATCACACTGTGTTTTAGCAGTTACTGGTTTCAGGTACTGATTAATCACACTGTGTTTTAGCAGTTACTCGTTTCAGGTAATGTTTCATCACACTGTGTTTTAGCAGTTACTGGTTTCAAGTACTGTTTAATCAACTGTGTTTTAGCAGTTACTGGTTTCAAGTACTGTTTAATCAACTGTGTTTTAGCAGTTACTGGTTTCAGGTACTGTTTAATCACACCGTGTTTTAGCAGTCAGTCACTAGTTCGTCACATTGTGTTTTATTGATAAAACACACTACCATGAACAGATCTAGATCTGATTTATCGTTATTTTTTGTGTGATTAGGTGGTTTCAAATGTGAGGGATTAGAGAGAGAGAAAAAATTGCGACATTTTTTTGAGGTGGTTTTATGATTGGTAGTTATTTCCTTATTTAAAACAACTTAAATGACACATTTACACTCAATAAATTAAAGAATCATATTTTAAAACACACATATTACCAAAATGCCATCAAGATGATCTCAACCATTAAACACACCCATCGGATGGCCTAGATCACTTCCTAGACTTTCTAGGAAAAACACACTTTGCGCAGGATCCCCACCCTATATATATAAGATTTATTATTATTTTGTCATATACATTTAATTTAAATAAATTATAAAAATACCCCAATTTGACGTTATAAAGTAACTCGGTTAGGGATTTTGACGAAAATGGCAAAAAGTTACAAACGTGGGGGACAAAAGGTACCAAAGTGTCATTTTGGACGAAAATGGCAAACGTGTCGAAACCTCAGGGACGAAAATGGCAATTTACTCAAAAAAACTTTTAATTTTCACTTTTATTCCAAACATTTTCATAATTTGTATTTTAACCCCTTTTAATCTTTTTACTTTTAACCCAAAGTTTTTCATCTTTTAGAATTTAACCCAACACTTTATTATTTACAACTTTGGTCCCCTATGCTTTTTATTATGCGAAGTTTTTTCGTTTTACGTTTCGTTCTAAATTTTACGAGTTAACACGTCGTAGCGTGCATGTGAGGTTCAACGTTTTTGCTCTAAATTTTGCGAGTTAACACTCCAGGGACTATCCGAGTAACAACTGAACAAACCACAGGGAGCAAGAGTGTAATTTTCAAAACGTGAGGACTATACATGTTATTTTATAAAACCACAGGGACTGCCCGTGCATTTTACTAATCTCCTTATAAAAAACTAACTACCCGTATGCTTTTTAAACGGTCATAATTTTTTTGTATGTTAATATATATATATTTTAAAATAACACCACAAAATGATATTTTATTCTCTTTAATTTAAGTATAGTATTGCTATAGTTTTTTTTTCAAATTAAAAAAAATGATATGTTACGTGATTAACGGTGTCTAAGAGTGAGCAAAACTAAATCATTAACCGAAAACAGATGAAACCGAGCCGAAATCAACAAAAACCTAAATTAACTAGCAAACCGATTAACCAACCCCCAATGAACCAAAACCAGTTACCGAATTTTTTTTGGTATCCTCGTTTAACCAAAATTAACCGAACTGAACCATTCATATTTCATATATTTATAGTTTTTATACCTTCAGTTCATATATTTTATATTTTATACCTCTATTTTATGTATTATACTTTCATTTCATGTATTTATACCTCCACTTCATGTATTTCTAAGCAAAAGTTTTAGTACAAGTTTGGTTTTGGCTATTAACCGCAATTAAACGAATCAAACAAAAAAAAACCGTCAATCTAACTGGATAAACCGAACTGATTAACTGAGAATGATTTGATAATAAAATAGACTAAACGATAACTTCGATTTCGGTTGAAATGATCTGAAATTATCATTTGTGATAATATATTGCTTACATAAATCTATTTGTATATTAATGACTTCAGAGATGCATAAATGGTAACTTGTAAATATGTATACAAATTATTATTCGTATGAATTTTTTTGTTCTTAATTTTTTACGTGTTGTAGTTGTAATTAAATGTGTTTATAAAATAACTAAAAAATAATTGTTCTTAATTTTTTACGTGTTGTAGTTGTAATTAAATGTGTTTATAGAATAACTAAAAATATAATGACTCACATCCTTCCAAAAATATATTGACTCAAGTAAAATACTTATGTGATAAATAAATTACTTCAAAACGAATATACATTTTCTTTGTTTTCACAATGCACTGCTCACATCCTTCCAAAATATATTGACTCAAGTAAACGCAATTCTTTTGTAGTTATTACTCCAAGAATCCTTTTCAGGTGGAGGGAGTTCACAAATGATGAATTGTGGTTACCAGTTTAATATATAATCATTATATGCGATTTTTAGAAACGTATCAACTTTAAAATATATTAATGATAAATGATACTTTTTACGGCAAATTAGGATCACTGGAGTATATCGTGGCAACAACGGAACCACCCGATTATATCCATTTCCATTAGGCTATAATGCATATACAAGAAACCCTGGGAAAAAACCCCCTTGTGGGAATTACTAGGCTATAATGCCTATACACGAAACCCAATAAAAATGGAACAAAACCTCATTGTGGGAATTGAACCTAGAACCTATTGGTTCCAAACTCTTATCTCATATTCTCACCTCAAAGATGTCACTAGGCTATAATGTCATGGACAATAATAAAAGATATTTAATCAGATTCAAATATATCTATTTTTTACCCACACGGTTATTTCTTATATAATAAAGTACACGGCTACACGCAAATCAAATTCGGGTCTTTGTCTTTTACACTCATGAATCCTTACAAAATGCATTTTGGCTGCCATAACAAATAATGTGCAAACCAAATTTGAGTATCTTTTTTTTTCACTTACGTATCTCTAAAAATGTTTTTCCGTATTCCTATAATACACAATAAAATTCGAGTATAAGTATTTCATATTCATGTTTCTCTACAAGAGCCAGGCTTTACGAACACGTATTTCATATTCATGTTTCTCTACAAGAACCAGGCTATACGAACACCCATACTTTGCTAATCAACCCCCTTAATGATTTAACCGATTTTCAGGAATATAATTTGCTAAAAATGTACCTATAAGACCATGTGTAGTCATAAAGCCCTTTTGGGGGCATCATGCGACACGTGGCGAAAAGTGCAAGAAGGAGGCTTTATGGCATTTATATCACAATAAGGTGTAGGGGTAAGGGGGTTATATAACCCTCCAATTTATACATACATATGCATGTATATATGTGCGTGTGAGTGGAGAAGGAAGGGCAGCGCCGCTATGGACATCGCGGGGACTCCAACTCAAGACCCCATAGCGTCCGCCGTAGTGGTGTGCGGCGACTCTATGGGTGCTATGCCCTGTTTTGTTGTGATGTGTCGTCCCACTACGGGTGGCCTAAGGGCTAAACACTCTCTAAAGGAAATGACCAATTCTAAACGTCCGCCTAAGAAAAACCACCGATATATTCTAAACATCTGTGTACAAGACGGAATGACTCATATGTCTATGACTATAACAAAATTTTAAATCCATTTGTAATAATGGATTTTGGATAATGACACGTGTCAAAATCATATAATTCTTAAAAATAAAAATTTAATCAAAATTGTTTATTTTAATCAGATTAAAATAATTATATGACAACATTTCATATTTTAAAATTATTGTCTTAATATCCGCTCTTGCTTTAAATATATCATTAACTTGACTAGTATTTTTTGTTAGAATATATCCTTTAAATCTTTACATGCAATCAGCCCTTATTTCATATATATTTTAAATTTATAACAACAACAACAATAATAATAATAATTTGAATTACATCTTAACAACAACATATTTTTTTATGAATTTTTTATATCATATATATATATATATTGATAATGATATATTTAATTACATTACAAAATGAGCCTTACTTCAAATATATTTAAAAAATCAAGGTCATGTAAAGTCTTACCACAAGGCTAACAATGGTTTATGTTGTTGCTACTCAAAGACTATGTACAATCAACTTAAAGCGTTGTAGCTTTATCTGGTCAGTTGTGTATTATAATCTAGAATTTATATACATAAAGTATCTTATTCAAATACAACCATAACAATTTATTTAAGAATAAAGTGCAATTTGTGTCCTTGTAGTAAAATCAACTTGAGTCCCTCGTTTGAAAAAATGGAAACCTGTGTCCCTGAGCTTTAAAAAACACTACACTTTAAGTTATTGGAATCAACTCCGTCAGTTTTTGACACTGAAATGTCTATATTACCCTTATTTCCCATTAGTTTGCATCCCTTTGGTTTATAACATGTTTTCCTATGCGTCCCTAAGCTTAACAGTTTTTATAACATGTTTCCCTCCTCCCACTTTTAATACATATATCAATCATCATAGTCCATGTAACATCTTTAACTGATGTCTTATCAGTTATCAAATATGTGTCTAACTTCATCTAAACTCTCACATTTCCCATACATATCCGACAAACCACTGTAGACAACTGTATCAGAATCTCTCCCTGTTCATACCATATGACCATGAATTTCCTTCCCAATTCTCAAATATTGAGTCACAACAACAACTGCAAAGGTACTACAAACCGTAAACTTATTACACCTAACATTATAATCCTTCAACATTGCTATACACAACCGCAATGCTTCGTTAGGAAACCAATGGTAAACATATCCCGAAATAATTGCAGTCCAAGAAAAAAAAATATCCCCTTCAAGCATTTCATCAAACAGTTTGCATGCATCTTTTAACTGTTCAGCTTTCGCATACCCAGACACCATAATATTCCAATAACACAAATCTCTCTCAGGCACTTCAACGAACACCTTACGTGCATCTACTAACTCCCACATTTACAATATACATTAATAATTTGATTTTAACTAGACATCCCAAGCAATAAAGCCAGTCCTTTTTATATGCGAATGCACCCTTTTGGTGCTTTCAAGGGCTCTCTGTTGAAGGCAAACTTGAATTGCTTCTGTTAAATGAGATCGCCGACATAGATTGATAATGGCGTCTACGTGTTTGTTTTCTCGGCATAATCTTTTTACAAGAGTGGCTTGTTGTTCGTTGTTTTGGGATTTAAAGATAGTTTTTCAAGTCCAGTAATTTTGAAAATGGGTTCTTAAGAAGATGAAATGGAAATGGTTCATTGGTAAGGGGTATGAGAGCTTGAAAAAGGGGTCTGATCGAGTTTAGTGGTTTTGAAGATGCGTGAAAATACCTTCTTACCCCATGTCGTTAACTTTTTAACCGAAAAAACAAATGGAGTTACCTCCAAGGGCTCAAAGTGTAGTGCTAATCAAACCACAAGGAGACATGTTTCCATTTTTACAAACAAGAGACTTAAGTTGATTTTCACCCCAAACCACATGGACGCAAATTGCAATTTTTATTAATTGGCGAATTTGTAGGTTTAATTCCTATTAGATGCACACCAATGCGACCATCCGATAAGTATATTGGAATTAGCTCTATATCGATGACATCTCATCATCCATACATAACGGATGGATGTGGTATATTCATATTATACTACTAGGTTATAGACCCGCGTATTACACGAGTTTGTACAATAGAAACAATATAATTATATAATCTTTAGAAAACTTTATATAACTACCGCCCTATGTTAATTAGTAATGAAACGTTATATAAACGATTTTTTTATTACCATATGATAATAAAAATTAAAGTTCACACACTAACTTTAATTTATCACAAAAACCGGCCCAACTTAATTAGTCATATTGAAAATACCATAATAGCCGTATACAAATGCTGAATACTGAAAAACATGTAAGACACAAATCTATATATTATTTATACGATTGAAGTTACGTATTACGTTACATATAACAATGTATAAAAATATTAATAATTTTTATCATTGTGTATCTTTTAAATATAACTTTTATTTAAAATAAATCTTTAAGATCTCAATTCTGTTTATAAAATTCATTATTTAAGTTGTTCTTTTTTTATTGGTAAGACATAAATTAGATTGTTATTCTTACTAATAATTGTTATGCGGTTTTAAATAATAAAAAATTAATGTAAAGTTACTATATAAGTTAAAAATAATAAAAATAAAAGCAAATGAAAAGTTTTCATTCTTTAAGCGTGTACACGGGTACTGATACACACACCCAACACGTGTCATAGATTCAACAGTATGTATACGTATATACGTATAATCTCTACAGACACATACACAGTCTATTTCGTAATTTCTTAAATTTTAACGGTCCCCCGGGAATCCCTCTCTCTATATCTTCTTCCCGATCTGCACACCCCCTCCATCGATCCATGAAATCGATTCCACCACCACCCGATTCTCCAATTTCTTATTATTCTCAACCCACCGCCATGCTTAACCCCATTTGATTTCCCATCCTTACGCTATGTCGGTACATATTCCACTTTTATTCTTCTGTTTCCTACAAATTACAAACCAATTTTGAGACATTTCACTTCTCAATTTTTAAGAATTCTTCGGTTATCATCATCATGTCGTCAATTGTTGCAAGAACCGGTCGTCATCTTCAACGTTACGACAACAATCTCCGCCTTGTTTCCGGGTAATTAGTTTTAATTCTTCACAATAATTATTGTGTTTTTAAGGTTTGAATTCTTTCAATTTCTTACATTTTGTTGTGATTATAGTACCCGATGCTTATCTTATCGATTTAGAAATCTGGAAAGCTTTTTTTACCAAAAAAGGAAAAAAACATGATGATTAATACGAGAGATTCATGGTTGAACACGTTGCAATTCTGTGTTCATGTCCCACAGTTGTTGATAAGCTTTTCGCCTTTTCGGTCTTTTGGTTTTTTGAATTACTATTCAGAAGTGATAGCGGCACAGCTTGTTGCCCATCTACCTGCTGTAAACGTCTCTGTTTTATTAATAAAAGAAAAAAGTTTTAAATTACTATTACTATTACTGTTATATTATTATTTGGTAAAAACTTAAGTGATGGTAGCCTTAATAGTTTTTAAGGGGGTGTTTGGCATTGTGTTTCGAAACTCGAAAGTGGTTATGTGATATAGAATAACCAGAACTGGATTAATCGGACGTGATGTATCCGGCTGCAGGAGATAGTGTTTGGATGTTTGATAGATTTAGAGATGACCTGTAAATAATCAGACAACTTGAATCAGTGTTATTGCAGCTACTCCTAATTACCTGATTATCCAAAAACATTAATAATTTAATAATGAAATATAATAAGGTCTAAGACGTAATGCCAAACACGCCTGAATTTTCTACTAGTGGTCAGTAGGATGTCTACAAGGAAATCATGGGCCATGACCTACTTGCTTCCTTATCCTTCCCCACAACTAATAAGGACCTGCATTGAATTAAAAAATTATTCACGTATGTGGATAACCAGAGTCAAAAAGAGTTTTTGGTCTACGATACGACAAAACGTGCCCAAATTTTTAATTCAGAAATTGTTAACTTAGACAAGCAAACAAGTATGCTTAGGTATTTTTAATTTTTAAACACTGACCACTCTGCAAAACTATAAACAAGACTAACATCTTTGCAATATAGGTTTTTTTTTTAAATATTTCTACACCTTTTCCCTTGTGGGGTACAAAAGAACTCAAGAGCAGATTAAGTTTGATGTAGTTTATTTGACTATGATTAGGAGAGAGAATAACTGGCGCCGTAGGCGATTTCAATTAGTTTATGTGAAAATTTGGTCGATTTAGTTTGTATTTTTTTTCTTAACAAAAAAACTTAGTTACAAAGAACACTGGTTAGCAGGTCAAAGGGTTTCAAAGTTGCACAAAACATACTTAAGTTGTTACAACCTCCTAAACTACTTTATTCGATGAAACTGGAGCACTGGTTTTCTGAAAGTCTTCACTAGAATATCTAGAAAGAAAACATGGGCACACACACATACACACACAAGGGCCTACTTCGATATTAGGGCAAGAAGAGTCAAGTTTGATAATATATTATTGGGGCAAGAAGAATTAAGTATAATATATTCTTGACTTAGGTGGATAACTATATCAAAAAAGAGTTATGGGTCTAGAGTAGGACAAAATGGCAAACCATGAAAAGTTTAGCTTAGAAATTGTTAGCTCATACAAGCAAACAAGAAAGTTTAGGCATATTTCATTTTTAAATGATGGGCAATAATAGCTTGGAAAATGAGATTTTATCAACTTATCATTGTTTGTTGAATTTCTTACTACTTTTTGTGGGAGTACTTTTCGAGATGTAGCTCTGTGCGGATATGTTGTTATGGTCTGTGTATGAAACCGTTTATTTTATACCCGGATCGCTGAATAGTTCTTACCCTTTCTATTTAAGAGTTCATATTGAACTTACAAAATTAAAAGTAATGATTTTCTTTTTTTTAGATGGTGTGAATATAAGTTGAATTAACATCCAGTAAATTATGCAGCGTATTTTTTATTTTCAAATCACTTTTTCATGCTAGTAATTTTGATATAAGTGTTAGAATATGAAAGTGAAAGACTTGATTCCTTGAATTCCATTCAATAGGGTTATAATATATAGAGATAAACCGGCCCGTAGGCTCAATACTAAAACCCTAAATATTATATGCCAATACTCCCCCGCAGTCAGCGCGGTAGAGAATTGGACGATCAAGACTGGAAAACAATAATAAACATAAACAAACAATTATAATAATCAAAACTAGCTTCCATCTCGGTCCTTGACTAGTAAGTCGAAACTTCTGCCAAAATTCCAGCAAACTTCAATCCACAATCTTCAATGACATTCCACAATTTTAAGTGATTCGGTAATCCTACAAGAGGCATCAAATACAACAATGCGGCGGCTGCGGGTAGCGGTGCAGCGGCGGATCGTAATCCTGCAGGCGGCGCGGCGGGAGACCGTAGTCTAATGAGCGGCGGCGGCACAGCGGCAAGGGGCGGCTTGACGGATACGCGAAATCAACAAAATGAGCCGTAGCATCATCTGTGGTAAGAGATCATAAGAGCATTGGTGACTAGAACCGAAAAACGAAGCTTTATTTGAACACGAGACCGGAAAAAAAAAAGAAACGGAAACGGAAAACAATAAGCAGCTGGACAGGGCGGCGGCGGTAGTGACGGCACACCGCCCTGTCTAGGGTTTCTCTCAAGTGGTGACGGCTAGGGTTTGGTTATTTGGGTGTGGCGCAGCGGAAACGGTATAGAGCCTAGGCTGGCTCTGATACCATGTTAGAATATGAAAGTGAAAGACTTGATTCCTTGAATTCCATTCAATAGGGTTATAATATATAGAGATAAACCGGCCCGTAGGCTCAATACTAAAACCCTAAATATTATATGCCAATAGTAAGTTGCTCAATTTGAGTTGTATTTTGTTTTTAAATGGTCGAACTAGTAAAATATAGAAAACGGGTCAAACAAGTCGAATGGTTTAGAAGTCGGTAAGTCACCCATCATATTTTCAAGTCATTAAAGCCTCCTAAAATTGCTTTGTACAAGTTGGATCATTATTTTAGTAAGAGTTCTTTTATAATCATACTGGTCATATAGTAATTCACTAATTCTTTAGAAAAGTGGTTTATAGTTATACATAGTCATTTTCTATGAAATACCATGTTCTATATTTCAATTAATGTATGCTTAATCAACATCCATACGACAGGTGTATTCCTTTCAGACTGACCAAAACTAAAGACCAGGACAAAATAGAAGTATTAATGGTATCTTCACCAAACCGTGATGACATGGTATTCCCAAAGGTACACATTTTTTCCTTATTTTTTAAAGTTGTTACTTTTAATTAAAACAAACTGTAAATGGGTGATAACTGATTCTTTTAGTTTTTTTAATAATTCTCAGGGTGGATGGGAGAGTGATGAGACTGTCGAAGAAGCCGCATGTCGTGAAGCTTTAGAGGAAGCTGGAGTAAGAGGAGTTATTAAAGTAGGTTGATTATTCTGCGTGTTAATTCTTGCTAACGCAGTAATACTAGCTACTAATATGTGCAGTCGGGTGTCGTTAATTTACTTTAGACATTGGTAAATTATGCTTGGTAAAAACATTTTATAATGGGAAATAGGCCTGTACAGAGGTGCTCGCCTTTTTGGATTTGTGTTTTGGAACTGATTACATGATAATCAGTTTTAAATGTTTGGATAAACAGATTCTGAAATTGATTATTTAGGGGTCAAAGAATTAGTTGCATACCAATTGCAACCTCTGTTATTATCTAAGAGTAAAATAATATTATCTATATACCCTTCTCTTACAGTAATTTTACTCCAAATTTACAAACTTCTCTCTTTCTTTCATCAAAATGTAGTTTTTTGTCATTTTATTATTTAAATCTTTAATTGTCTTTAATTTGATTATCTGATAATTAGAAGGCAAAACAACCTAGACACAACTCAGTTTTATTTCAGCTAGTTATCTGATCTTGATAATCCAGTGCCACAGAATCACTTTTTTAAAGCACACAGTAACACGGTTGTTTGATGTGTAGGGAAACTCCCTTGGAGAGTGGGAATTTAGAAGTAAGAGCAAACAAGAAGCTTGTAGCGAGGAAGGGGGATGCAAGGGATACATGTTTGTATTGGAAGTCACCGAAGAGCTTGAAACATGGCCAGAACAAAATAACCGCAATAGAAAATGGGTAAGTATGATGTACCAACCCAGCCGCACACTTATATGATATTGAAAAAGGACTTATTGTAGGCTGCTTTCGACTTTCGCTCTATTTGCACATAATTAATCATACAAAAAAGGATTTATTTTGCTAATATTATAACTTTTAGGACTTGTTTAATAATTTTTTTTTATAAGTTAACAGAACTTAATCATGTAAAAATAAAGTCCAGTGACTTATGTGCGAATTCGGTGGAAGTCCACAAGTTTTAATGCAAATAGTTTGAAAAAAAACGGATTCACATTTGTATCGTGTTACCAGGTGACGATTGAAGAAGCATTTGTAGTTTGTCGGTACGAGTGGATGCGCAATGCACTAAAAGAATTTGTAAAAGTGATGGAAAAGGGAGGCGACAAAAGGGAACATGAAATGGTTGTAGAAATCAAAGAAGAAGAGAAGCCAGTAAAACAAGAAGATGAAGACTGTCCGTTAATGTCAACAAATTGCCATGTTAGTGGACCTATGACTACTTCCTACGGCGTCATGCTTCCAGCTAGCATTTTCCTGTAGTTTGCGCGAGCACCTGATGCTTGTAAAAAGTTCTGTATCTATCTTGTTAATGAAGAGTAAGAAAAACGCTACTCGAATCTCTTGTTTCCATTGCACATAATTTAAGCGGTGTATATCCTATTAGAGACTGCAAGATTATCATGTGGTGTATGGCTGAAACTTCATGTGTTTGAAATTCTAATCAAAGTTGTAGAATATGGAATGCAATATATTGTAGCATGCATGTTTCTATGCACTCATTGTTCTTTGGTATTTCTTTGGCTTTTTGCCCATGACATTGTCTTAAGAGGGTGTTTGGGTTTAAGCTTATTGGGTTTTTTTTATTTCATTTTATTTTTTATTTTTTTTATTGAAATAAGTAGTCTGTAACAAGCTATTTTCATCAGCTTAATCAGAATAACTTGTGTAACTAACTAAATTTGGATAAGCAATCTAAACACCCCGAAACAACTTATTGTTGTATGAAAACTAGTAAATTTTCCCGCACGTTGTGGCGGTTTGAAATGTAAAGTAACTCGAATTTGTATTGTCTAATAAAAACGTATTATATTTGACCCAATTTGTTTCTTAACAAAACTTACGTCAAATGTACATAAAACCTACGTCAAACGTACATAAAAATCGTGGCGAAGCTTGACCAAAAGTTCCGGGGGGGGGGGGGGGGGGGGGCGGAAAATCATGGAACCCAATTTATATATTGTATAAATATTTAGACAAAATAATTGGGGGAGGTGGATCCTTTATAAATTTAAAATTTTCGGACGAAAAATTAGAAACATTAGGGGGGAGGGGTCGGGTGCACGTAAACGTATTATATTTGATCCGACTTATTTGCGAAGGAAATTTACGTTAAAACGTTAACAAATTTTAACTTATACAGACACGCACATAAAAATAAGTGAGTAAGAAAATTAAGTTTTTTTTACGTTAAAGAATGGTACGCCGCGTTACGGCAGTATCGAAACGTAAAGTGACTCGATTTTTTACCATTTAATAAAAACGTCATACATTTGACCTAAGTTGTTTTAAAATTTATGTCAAAATGAAAACCGAGTAAGAAGGTACGAAAAAAACACAAAAATGTATTATATTTGAGCGTACCCATTTAAAAAATTACATTGAAACGTAAATCAATCTAAATTTATACCGATACGTACATAAAAATAAACACGTTAAGTGTTTAAAAAGGTGAGGGGTTATAAGTACAAATGCGAAATGTTGAAGTGTAAAAGTAAAAAAAAGTATGAAAAAAACATATGATATTTGAGCTTACCTATTTAAAAAAAATTACATAGACACGTAAATCAATCTAAATTTATACGAATACATACATAAAAATAAGCACGTAAACTGATTAGAAAATCTTTAAAAGGAAAGGGGTTATAAATACCAATGCGAAATGTCGAAGTGTAAATGTAAAAAAAAAAATTAAGAAAGAACTAAAAGACCAAAATAAAGAATTTTGAAAAATAAATTAAAAGATTATTAAGTAAATTAAAATATTATTATTGTTACTATATACGTATGTTCATTTTGTAGGTATATGAAATGTAATATAATTATAATAAGCATACACAGAACACCTTATAGATTTTATGCAACTAAATTGATACTTTGGTCTTTATAATATGAAGTACTTTTATGCCCTCATGTTCTGGCGCGATAAACCGAATATCTCTCAGTTTAATAACATGTATGTTAGTGTTCCGATAAAATAAGATGAAGAAGATTACCGTTGATTAAAAAGAGGGGGAGCTACACATGCACACTGTTACAAAATGTCAAGATTAATGATAAATGTTAGAGTAAATTGCACAAAACATCCTTTATGTTTCCTCAAACTTGCAGGTTCCAGCCTTAATGTTTAAAAGTTGCTAAAAACAACCTTTAAGTTTATTTTTGTTGCGGGTTCAATCCTTTACAGCTAACCACGTTATTTTCTTCAGTTAAGTTCCCTCACATGCATAACATGTGAGGGTATATTCGTCATTTTGGTTGATCATGTGAGGGAACTTAACGGAAGAAAATAACGTGGTTAGCTGTAAAGGATTGAACCCGCAACAAAAATAAACTTAAAGGTTGTTTTTAGCAACTTTTAAACATTAAGGCTGGAACCTACAAGTTTAAGGAAACATAAAGGATGTTTTGTGCAATTTACTCTAAATGTTAATATATTCATTTTGCCCTCTAAACAATGACATAGCTTGTTAAAACTTACAAGTGCCAATTCATCATTCTAAAAGTTTTAAATTATGTATTTTATAGCTAATCATTATACTTTATGTATTTCAAAATAAATATTTACAAGAGTATTAAATAACAAATTATGTGACACATGTATCTTTTTTTATATAAATAAAGCCCTCTCCAAATTTTATTTTAACAAATAAAATAACTTTAGAACCGTAAATCATATTCATTTAATATTTTTTTGTTTATTTAATATCATAGAACGTTATAAATAACTTATTTTAATTAGTGTATACCAACTCGCCTGTCACATCATACATAGATTGATTCTTTATGTGTATACAACCGTATGATTTGGCCGTTATACAACCAAATGATCACTTTTCTATAGAATATCATCCAATTTGTATAGCTATCAAATCTTCCGTTTTAACCACTTTTAATCCTATCATACTTACATACACTATGTATAACATAAATACATGTCTGTAAAATATACGTTAATGTTTGTATACCCGCACTTTAATTAAATATCTTTTAAATAACATCATCAAAATATCCAAAATTAGATCATATCCAAAAAGAAAATATCTTTCTCACTCATATATTTGTGATTTCCATTAATCTATTCATTCGTTAAAAATACCGTTAAAAGAATAATATTTATTAACGATAAGCTGAAAACACGATTCTCCTGTCTCCTCCGCTTATCATTTCCCGGAGCCCCTTCCTCCACTCCGGCCATGGCGGCCACCCTTATCCTCAAACCCTCACCGTCCTTCTCCGCCCATCCCCCGCCGTCACCGCCGCACCTCCTTCAGGCCTCCTTCCCGTTCCGGCTATCCACACCATTCTTCAGACCAACCCCAACAATCTTCTCTCCACCATTTCACCACCACAACCATGCTTCCTCCTCATCTGTAACCGTTTTCAGCACTATCGCCACCGGTCCCGACCGAATCACTCGTTTCGAGAGTCCGGAATCCGAATCTGACCTAATTTCCACTTTCAACGATAGAATTCTGAAACAAGAGTTCATGAAGCGGAATTCCGGTAGGTATAAACAGGATTCCGGTGACAGTGTGACGGATGAAGAGGTTGAGAAGTATATTCAGCTTGTGAAGCAGCAGCAGCAGCGAGGATTGCGTGAGTTGAAACGAGGTCGTTTACGTACCGCTGGAGTAGGTTCTGGTAATGAAAATGCTGGTTTTAGTTATAAAGTAGATCCGTTTAGTTTAGAAGTAGGTGATTATGTTGTGCATAAGAAGGTTGGAATAGGTCGGTTTATGTCGATTAGACCGAGTATTCCAGAAGGTTCCACTACGCCCATTGATTATGTTTATATTCAGTATGCTGATGGAGTCGCTAAGCTTCCGGTTAAACAAGCGTCTAAGTTTCTTTATCGATATAATCTGTATGTATATTGTATACTTGTTCATAGACTCATAGTTCAGATTGGTTACTGTTAAGTGTTTTGTTTGATTTGAAATGGTGTTTGTAGTCCGAATGAAAGCGGAGCACCTCAAGGCTTGGGGAGATTGAAGGATACGAGTGTTTGGGAGAAGAGGAAGATTAAGGGGAAGGTTGCAATTCAGAGAATGGTTGTTGATTTGATGGAGGTTTATTTAAATAGATTGAGATTACGAAGGCCTCCATACCCGAAGAATCCCGCTATGGCGGAGTTTGTTTCTCAGTTTCCTTATGAGCCCACTCCTGATCAGAAACAGGTTTTACGGTTATGCAATTTCTTCTCATTGGAGAATGCAATAACCTTTACAAATCGGTGTTTAATATTTTTAGATATTTGTCTTCGTTGCAGGCGTTTATAGATGTCGAAAAGGATTTAACTGAGAGGGAAACTCCGATGGATCGATTGATTTGTGGAGATGTTGGATTTGGGAAGACCGAAGTTGCTCAACGAGCGCTTTTTTGTGTGGTTTCGTCTGGGAAGCAAGCTATGGTATTAGCACCCACCATTGTGTTAGCTAAGCAGCATTTTGGTGTAATTTCAGAGAGATTTTCGAAATATCCCAACATCAGGGTTGGGCTTATGAGCAGATTTCAGGTGAAAATAACCTTCTGTGTTGACTATGATTACATAATAGGATTATTATAATCACAATCCGACTCTTTGAATAAAAAAACTAACTTTAACTTTCAACCCATGTGACCCATCCCTTTTTAGCTGAAATCTTTTAAGAAGCTGATTTAACCATTTGTTATTATTAACACACGACCCAAATCGACCGACTCACAAGTAAATGGGTCAAAACTGTCACATCTAGACATCTAGTCACGATGCTCAACTACCACATTGCTATGCATCTGACCTTATACAGAATGCAGACCAGGTTAGAGAGAGAGGAGTATTATAATTTGATTCAAGAAGGTGAGCTGGATATTATCATCGGAACTCACTCTCTTCTTGGTAGCCGAGTAACGTACGATAAATTAGGTCTTCTCATAGTTGATGAAGAACAGGTTTGCCTCCTTTGCCATTTACCAAATTCTGATAATCATCTTTACCAATCTATGAATGCTATTTGGGATGATCAAATCGAATGTAAAAACACGTGTCTTTGCTTTATAGAGGTTTGGTGTCAAACAGAAGGAGATGATTGCTTCATTGAAAACTTCAGTTGATGTTCTTACTCTATCTGCAACGCCTATTCCTAGGACCCTCTATTTAGCATTAACTGGATTCCGTGATTGCAGGTAATACATGTTGATGTTTAAGTTGAAAACATTGCAATCTCATTTGTGGAAACATTTTTTATTTTATTTTATAATTTTGCACTCTTTTTAAGTGTTTTTGTTGTTGCATTTTGGCAGCTGTAAATACATGCATTTTATGATGAATAAATTGAAAATGGAAGTCCCAAATATGGAAGATAAACTAAAGTTTGCAGTCAGCTAAATTTTCAATAACCTAAAATATGCAAAGAAG
This sequence comes from Scalesia atractyloides, assembly GCA_947069175.1. NCBI lineage: Eukaryota > Viridiplantae > Streptophyta > Magnoliopsida > Asterales > Asteraceae > Scalesia > Scalesia atractyloides. The sequence goes on from CAMTDV010000010.1 coordinate 80,308,842, forward strand.
TAAATAAATTAAAAATCACCATAAACTAACCTAAAATATGCAATAAAGTAAAGAAATTAAAAATCACCATAAACTAACCTAAAATATGCAATAAAGTAAATAAATTAAAAATCACCATTAGCTAAAAATGACATCAAACTACAGTTTAATTTTAATATCATATTTAGCATTGATATCGTGTCCTTTTTTTAACTGCCCAATAGTATAGTTGGTATTCGAAAATAGAAGTTAACTTTAACAGTATTTTGAACTTACAATAAACCACAAATTACATCAAGTTAAAATTTACAATAAATTAGAAAGCACATTTAATCAAACATCCAAACTTAAAATGAGATCAGATACAAAGTTGGTATTATTTTTTTAATTAAAACAAAAAATGACAAAGAAAGCAAAAAGGTGGAAAAATGTGATTAGTGATGTTACTATTCATAACATCTGGTACATATTGGTATTGATAATGTGTGAGTACATGATTATTTGTGAAACAAGTAAACATTAAATCTGTGTGAGGAATTATTATCCCTTTCATCTCGCTGTAATTCTGTCAGTTTGATCACAACCCCGCCTCCTCAAAGAGTTCCTATAAAAACTCACCTTTCAGAGTATAGTGAGGAAAAGGTTATATCAGCAATCAATTATGAACTGGGCCGTGGAGGTCAGGTTTTCTACGTCTTGCCACGTATTCAAGGTAACATTTATGGAATTTGTATATATATGAAACACTCATGCAAGTTATAGACACATATGTGTTAGTGGTTGTAATTTTTTTCTATCGTTAATGATATATTCTAGACCGGTAAAAAGACACAGATAATTGAAAAGGAAAGGGGTCAAATGGATCAAAACTTGAAAGTTGCCTTGAGTTTTCTTTTTTAATGCACACAACCTCTTAAATTGTTTTGTTCAAGAAATCAGTATATTTTTGTGATAATATAGCCTCTATAAATTATATTTAACACACAAATTATTTTTTCTAAATAATTGAACTTTTGGGCAAACAAGTGTTTTGGGTCAACCTAACCCTTTTCAACTCAGATTTCTATTTTGACTATTAGAAGTCAAAGCCATTAGCTCTTTGAAGTATAGGCATTTGTTAGTTAAGCCTAATCAATTACCGTCCACAGGTCTTGAAGAGGTGATGTCATTTCTTGAGAAAACTTTTCCAGATCTTGAAATTGCCCTTGCTCATGGACAGGTAAATATTTTACTGTTATGTGCAAGCGCCCATTTTTTAAGACCTGCTTGTGGTTAAAACATGTAATGTATCTTTTGTGCAGCTATATTCAAAACGGTTGGAGAAAACCATGGCAAGATTTGTTGATGGAGAAATTAAAATTTTAGTTTCCACAAACATAGTAGAGAGTGGGCTCGACATTCAAAATGCCAACACCATCATCATCCAAGACTTCCAGCAGTTTGGGCTTGCACAGCAGTATCAGGTTAGCTCCTGCCATCTTTTAGCTAAAAATTAATTGGGTCAAACGTTGACCAAAGCATTTTTTGATGCATATAACCTTCTAAGTTGCATTTTTTGAAAAGTTATAGTATTAGTATTATAAAGAGTTAAGTGCCATTTACGTCTCTGTGGTTTGTCTACTTTTGCCATTTCTGGCCACTTTTCAAAACCATACCATTTTCCTCCCTGACATTCTCAAAACGTGTCGTTTCGGTCCAAAATACTAACCCCAACTAAAAAACTCAGTTATCTCAGCGGTAAAATGGTAATTTTACATAATATTAATAAAAAGATGTTTAAAAATGAAAATAAAAATCTATGTAAAATGACCATTATACCCCTGAGTTAAGTGAGTTTTTTAACTGGGGTTAGTTTTTTGGATTGAAATAGTACGTTTCGAGAATGTCAGGGAGGTAAATGCTACAATTTTGAAGTTGGACCGGAAATGGCAAAAGTGGACAAACCACAGGGACGTAAATGGGACTTAACTTGTATTAAAATAATAGAGTTTTTGTGGTCATATATTTTGCATTAACTATCTGTAACAAATTCTTAAATTGGGAAACAAGTTTTCAGGTCAACCCAACCCCAAGACTACCCAATATCCATCCCACCTATTATGCCACCTCTAGTCTATGTGTGTGACACGATATATATATCTGTAATAATTTTCTTGTTTGGTGTAGCTACGTGGAAGGGTGGGAAGGTCGAATAAGGAAGCACATGCTCATTTATTCTACCCTAATAAGTTGTTGCTCTCTTCAGCCGCGCAGGTATGTGTTCTTATGTTATTTTACTTGACACAAAGAAAAAAGAGTAAAGCTACTAAATACAACGGTTTGTGATAAATGCTACAGAAAAGGCTAGAAGCTCTTGAAGAATGTGGTGATCTTGGTCAAGGTTTGCAGCTTGCAGAAAGAGACATGACCATAAGGGGTTTTGGTAATATTTTTGGTGTGCAACAAACAGGGGATATCGGCAATGTAGGCATTGATTTATTCTTTGAAATGCTTTTCGAGAGCTTATCCACGGTATTATTATCTTTCCTTCGTTCTTCAAGTGGTTCTCTGTGTTAATATGCAACTTTTTCTAGTGATATTAATGCAAATTCTTGCTCTTGTAACATACCAGGTTGATGTGCATCGAACCCGTCCAGTTCCTTACAAATCTGTCAAGGTATGTGTTATTTATAAGAGACATATAATATAGTCTTTGTGATCATATTTAAATGGCATTCATGTTTTACAAAATACAATAATTGTTGCCTGTCCAGCCTGTCCTGTTTGACCAACACAACAAAATTACTGTTTTTGACCTATTAAGCTAACACAAACCAGACAAAAAGCCATTTTTAATGACTTAAATGTACCCAAAAAAGTAGAATAACTAAAACGTGATAATAGTGAAAGTACAGTTGGTATTTTATCTATGCAGTTAATACGGTGAAAATCAGATAATGGTCAAGGACCGATATTTGAGATATAGATTATCTCGGTGAGATATCGGTCAAATATCGGTGATATATTGGTTATATCAGTCAATATCGTCGATAATATGAGTACTAATATTTGACACAGATATTTACATGGGGACTGATAACCGATATATCACCGATATTAACTGCATAGTATTTTATGCAAAAAAAACTTATTGAATTAGAAGTATAGATCTTCAAAGTGGGCTTAATGGTACTAACTTTTAGTCAGTTTTTGTTGGTTTTTAAATTTTGACTCTCTAATTTCTATTTCAGCTTGCGTTGGATTTAAATCCTCGTCTCTCGTCCGAGTACATAAATAATCTGGACAACCCCATAGAAATAATTAATGGTGCAGAAAAAGCTGCAGAAAAAGACACGAATAGTTTGGTTGAATATACAGTGGATTTAAGGAGACAGTATGGGAAAGAGCCTTATGCCATGGAAGTTTTATTGAAAAAACTTTATGTGAAAAGAATGGCAGCAGATATCGGGATTACCAGGATTTATGTTTCGGGGAAAACAGTAGTAATGATGACAAACATGCGTCAGCAAGTTTTCAAGATGATAAGAGATGCCATGCTGTCAGATATTCACCGTAATATGCTTGTTTTTGAAGGAGATGAAATCAAGGTACAAGAAAAGTTATCTTTACTGGTTAAATTTTGGGGATAATGTCAAAAGGTAGCAATGCTTTTTCACTGTTAGTGTATTTTGATTTGGTTGATTTTAGTCATTGAAGTTTTACAAAATTTTCCATATTGGTCATTTTGAGAAAAAAAATAATATGAACATAATACCCTTAAGAGTGTTCCACCTAGTTCATCATAAGTACCTATCATTAAGGGGCACTTTGGTGATTCTATTTGAAATGACCAAGTGAACACTTTTTGTAACTTACAATGACTAAAACGGGCCCGACCAAAGTACAATGACAAACAATACAAGACTGAAAGTATGTTGCTATTTTCTGGCATTACCCCATAAACTTGTTTATAACTAACATATCAACCATTTGCTTAGAATGTGTCGATTCAGGGTTGCTTTGTCTAATACGGTCAAATGGGTAAACTAAAAAGGGCATAGTTTTCAAGAGATTGAAATATACTGTTCACTTTTTACCTAGATATGCGATGTGCTTTTTAATCGTTTTAAGCAATATTCTTATCATATTTGACCAAAATATGCAATTTGTAACATTAATGCAACATGCTTTGCATTATTTTTTTACCATTTAATTTAATGCAACAAATTGCTTATGTCGGTCAACAATTGGTAAGCATTTTGCATTTGTTGGTTAGTAAACTAGTTTTCACAATTAAAAAACTTAGCATAAATGGAGACAGGTCAAAACTCACCCAAATATTAGTAATGCATTAAACCTCCTAAATCATTTTCATTAAAAAAGTTTAATTCTTTGTAAAATAATAATACTTTTTGACACCAAATATTTATAAAAGAAGACTTTAAAAAGATCAAGACAAAAATATTTCAGGTAAATCTGACCCGTCCTGTCCCTTTTTAACCGGTACACTAGTTTACCCGTTTGACCCGTAGCCCAGCCCCCACCCATCCCACACATTTTTGCCACCTCTACTTGTTTGCATTCTAATCTGATTAAATGGATGTGTTACAGGCGGAATTACTTATAGATTTACCAAAAGATCAGCTTCTTACTTGGATATTCCAGTTGTTATCTGAACTTCATTCTGCACTACCAGCCCTTATAAGATACTAATCATTATAGGACCCCTTTAACCACGAGCAATCATGATTTATTATATGCGATGCATAAGCAAGCAGCTCGGTATGGAACCTAACCTTACTGTACCTAGCCTTTTAGTCATGCGGTTTAAATCCGAACCCTAACAATGCAGACTATGCTGCATATACTATGCACTTTTTTGGAATTGGCTTGTGCCCTTTCTGTAAATCAACAATCCGTTTAGGCGAGCCAACTGGGATGAGTACAACTGATACAAGGTTCATGTTGATGGTCAAATAGCATACATGAATATTTTTGTAGTAATTAGCTCAACTACTGGTTACTGTAATTATTAATCATAGATTTTATTTATTTATTATGGAATTTTACCATCTCTTTTTATATTATTTTTATAGATGAAATGCAAAATGCTGTTTATTTGTATTCTAATGATTTTTTTAGTATTGTTCAAATGGTTAAAAGGGCATGCAAGCTAAGTGGTACTTGTAGGAAATGATTATGCTTAGGCAATAAGTAATTTAAGATTAAAAAAACAAAAATTACACTGGATTGATATCAGAGCTTATTCGATCATGTACAATCTTAGTAGCCCAACAGGGGAAGAATTTTGCCAGCAAGTGGACGAAGCCTTGGCTCGATGTGACTCGAATCCGGTTTTGAGCAGACATGCCACATATCACACTACCCGGACCAAATTGCAAGTCCTTGAGAACAACCTAAGCCAAAACCCAAACTGTCTGCGTCCAGTGGGGGCTCATCCCGGCGGGCAGTGCCGCTCCTGGCCTCCTTTCACCATCAACCACACCAGCACCAAAACGAACACCAGCTCCTGCACCATCTACACCGATTTCAGTTCCAAGACGACCACTATTGGGACACGAGATTTACAAGGTCGGGACACGATGTTGGTGATGGAATTACACTTACATAAGGGGTATATTCCGTGTATAGAAAACCCATGTTAGTTCAGAAAACCCAAAAAAACTTATGTGTGGACCACAATCCTCCATCTCATTTATGTAATAACTATATAAAAGGGTAAATTCGGAAATTCACCACATTTCCAACTTTTATCACTTTGACATATTGAAAAAGCCTACTGACACCCCCATTCGAATCACTTTCCTCTTCATCATGATCTTCATTTCTCTCTCCGTTTTTTCAACACACCATTTAAACTTGATCTAATCTACAGCACACCTTCAACATTCTTTTTTTTTTTTTTTTGAGAAAACAAAGAACCAGAGATGAAGATCTCATATAAAATCACAAGATCCATACCAGAGAAACTGATTATCCAGATCCATGGTGCCTTTTCTCTCTCTTCACAAGATCCAGATTTAGCGTCTTGAAGAAAATCAAACGTGAATATGAAGATGATGAAACAGATATGGAAATTGTTAAAGTTTTTAAATTTATGTTTCTCTGATTTAAAATTACACAAATTTTGTATGTTTTTGTAGTTGAATCAGGTTTTTAAGCCACAAAATGTGTGATTATGTTGTTTCTGATTATTTGATTTTATCACTTTTTGTGTAAAAATGTGTGATTTACGAGTTTCAGATCTGAACGAATCAGAACAATTTGATTCAAACTCTTGTTTATTGGGTTAAAACCGAAGTTATTTTTTTCAGTTATTTTCTTGATATAATCACAAAACATAGTGGTTTTTTTGTTACATAATGAAAATAGTGGGTTTTGTTACATTAAAATAGAGTGGGGTTGTGTTTGTTGTTGTTATACATATGAAGTGCATTGTTACATTATTTTTCTTCAGGTTATTGTAAAAATAAAATGCCTGTTATGGAAACAAAGTGCGTTGTTACATTTTCTTTTGTTACAAAAACAAAGTGGTTGTTACATATATGACATAAAATTGATCATGTAAAAATGCATGTTAACATTTTTATGTTACCAACTACCACTCAAGAAACTTTTTCATGTGATAAAATTTGTATCCGTAACATTTTTATGTGTATAACATTATTATGATCACCCAAAATAGTAAGAATTTTAGCATTCGACCACTCCCCCTAAGTTGCTATGTTTTTCTATTCGTTTCCTTGTAACATAACATATCTTCATTTTTTCGTGTAACAAGTCTTGTGCTAAAAATAAATAAAGCATGCTATAGAATGCTTTTTTGGTGTAAGAGAAAGTGTTTCTTACAACTTGCAAACTTTTGTTTGTTTGTAAGAGAAAATGTATTAATGTTTCAATTTTACCCTTTACATACATGATATATATTAAAAATTAAGAGAAAAGGAGAGTAAAGAAACATATGCCCAAAAGTAAATCCTAGCCATCCATCAACTATAATCAAGGGTTGTTATTGGGTTTTCAGAGTTTCTTTAACTCAAGGGGGTTTTCAATTTATCCTGTCCTATATGTATATGTATATATATATATATATATATAGTGTGAGGTTTATTGGGGAACACTAAAAAAGTGGGGAACCGACTCAAACGAACTCCGATTGGACTCATTCTAGCGGCGTTGGAACCGGCTCGTCGAACCCTAACTAGGATCTCTTAACCCTAAATCCTAAATCCTAACCCCTAAATATATTAGGGTTTCGATTTATGGTCTTATATTAGGGTTTAGCCTTAGGGTTTAACTTTAGGGTGTAGTTTTAGGGTTAATCATTAGTATTTAGGGTTTAGCTTTTAGGGTTTATAGCTTAGATTTTACGATTTAGCTTAGGTTTTAGCTTTAGGGTTTATGGGTTAGGATTTAAGGTTTAGGGTTAAGAGATCCTAGTTAGGGTTCGACGAGCCGGTTCCAACGCCGCTGGAATAAGTCCAATCGGAGTTCGTTTGAGTCGGTTCCCCACTGTTCCCCACTTTTTTAGTGTTCCCCAATGAAGCTTCCCATATATATATATATATATATATATATATATATGCTAATCCCCCTAGGATGAGGATCATTACAGAACACAAATTATTGCGAGAACGGAAAAATAACTCTAAATCACTAAATTTTGGTATCTAAGGTTCATACTTTTATAAATTTTATATTTCTTACATTCATATGTATATTTTATATACATAAAAAAGCCATATATCTTTACTTACACATAGTCTACATACATGTAGGTAATTTAACTTACACATAACCTACATATGTATATGTTATATAAAAACAGAAAATTTTCTATATTTTGTTTTGAATTCTAGTGCAAGAAACAATAAATCTTAAATTTGTAAGATTTTCATTTTCTTTTTAGGATTGAAAAAATGAGTGATTCATTTTATTCTGCGTGTTCTCGCAATATTTAGTGTTCTGCATAGAATCTTCCTTAATCCCCGATTAATCTTCTATATTTTTTCTTATTTCTTGCTTAGGGGTGGGAGCAGCTACAAAGTCCATTTTTTCCTACAAAGTGTACAAAATCATAAACACCACAATTTCAGCCATAAAACACACTCAAAACCATAAATAACAGAGTGAAAATCACTAGAACACAATATCTAAACCCTAAGAGTTCATAAAAACTTCAAACTCACCACCGTAAAACTATGAATATAAAACACACTAATGTTAGTCATTCGATAATCAAAAATTTATCATCAAAAACACAACACAAAACCCACAAATATGTCGTTCTAGTAATTTTCACTTTGTTATTTGTGGGTTTTGAGGGTGTGTTATGGTTGACATTACGGTGTTTTATGAGTTTTTAAACTTTGTAGGAAAAATGGATTTTGTAGCCAACTCCACCTCTTGCTTATAGCGATACGTAATAGTTTGACTAAGTCCAACCAGTTAGGCTTATGTTCCAATATGCCATCATTTTCCGTATTGTTTGGTGTTAATGAGTTCTTTTAACGATGTCAATTTCCAAAATAATTATATTATATTTTAAATTATTAATCGACAAAGTACGCACATGTTTGTCCTATTAGACGCTTTTATTTTTCCTGCCTCTATAGGACAGCTTTACGTGAAATGTGGTACTGGAGTTGAGTTGGCAAGACGAGACTGATTGTATATTTTTGTTAACAAAAAGTGCCCATACCCAAAGTCTGGTGTTGAGGCACTAAAGTTGTTGATGTGACAAGAGGTTCCAAGCACTCTAAGCCCACAACACATGGCTTTAAGATTTTCATCGAGAACTTGATCGGCGGGTCATTTGACACACGTCAAATGCTTTGATGATTTTTTTATTATATTTTTTATGTTCATGTCACTTTTACATTTAGTTTCGAAATGCATACTACCGAAATAGTCAAATACAAACAAACTATATCTTTCTAGTACGTCACAAAATAAATAAGTTATACCATTTAAATAACGGTGTAAAATGAGTTAACACTTTAAAAAAAATCTCGAACACCCACTACTACCTTACTTAATCATATCCATTTGGCAACAATCCACTTTGCGTCTTTGTCCAATTATACACTTATACAATTAGCAACTTCGGTTATGTTTCATTTGCTTAAAAGTAACACCCTTTAGTTTATTTTACTCACACCCTTTCATTATATGTTATGACTCAATGGTTTGGATCACACCCTTTCAAAAGGTCATAACAAATTATACCCTTATACAATTAGCAACTTGGGTTATGTCTCATTTGCTTAAAAAGTCACACCCTTTAGTTTATTTTACTCACACCCTTTCATTATATGTTATGACTCAGTGGTTTGGATCACACCCTTTCAAAAGGTCATAACAAAAATGTTTTAGATATATCACACCCTTTCAAAATGTCACAACCCTTTAAACTACTTTTAAATATATCACATCCTTTACAAAAAGTCACAACTTTTATAGTATAATAAAAGAACATAATTTTCTATGAAATGAAGGACTAGGCATTTATTCAAGATGAATGAAAAGATACGTTACTTCGCATGCGAACACATCGGTTACTTTTGCCCAACCAATTTGAACTGAAAAGTTATGATGCTCTGTGAACCATTAGAACGCTATTACTATTATCAACAACTAAAAACAAATAAAATATTAAGAAAGCTTTTCCTCATTTCTTGGATTCTCATTTCACTTGAGTATGCTTTTTTCGTAATAAAAAGAAATTCTGAATCATTTTGATGAAATTTATGGTATTCTGTTTTTCACATAAACACCAAACATTGGGACAGTTCTGATTAATTAACACGCTTACTATTGCCCAATTGTAAACAAATAAAAAACCAACGACGAGACATCATCGTCGGTTTAAATAATCAAAATGAAATATCATCCAAATGTAAATAAAAGTCATTCTGCCGCACCATATTTCATACGTCACATCCACATGTTAACCGTACCATCGCCTTGCCGATTCTCTCTACTTTTAATTTTACTCTGCCTCCGATCATCATTCATTTCGTTCATCCCAGATTTGGTGACATACGTTTTCACAATATAATCTAAAGTTTTGATTACGGTATGTTTTCACCCCATCGTTTTTGTTACTTTGGTTCTTTTTCGATTATAATCTAAAGATTTGATTACGGTATGTTTTCACCCCATCGTTTTTGTCACTTTGATTCTTTTCCGATTATTTAGTCCTCTATTTTTTTTACATTGGATTTTGTTTGATGAGTTTGAAGAATATGCAGTTTCATGTTAATATATTTGCATATTAAAAGTTCAATCACTCATAGTGGTAAATTTGTTTTTGCAAAAACTGAATTTTTTTTGTTAGGTTTCATTTTGTTTTCTTACAACAATAAAAGATAAATAAATTCTTTCGATGTTTTATGGGATGATGATCTTTTAGTGACGATCACTTTTGGTCGCCAAAACCAAATTATAAATCTAGAAAATAATTAAATTTATCCTTTTGTAGGGCATGGTGTGAATTCAGTGGATAAACATATGCCCATTTACCACTCATCACAAACCAAAGGAAAAATAATGACTTTTATTGTAACTGTAAAATTTTAGTTGTTAACCAATTGACATCTATGGTCATTCTCTAAATGAATCTTTTGATTTTACTGGTTTACTAATCAACGATGTGTGATATCGATTCAATGAAGAAACTAACAATGAAAGTTATGTGCTTGATTGGTTGACATGTCGGATTATTTACTCACAATCTTTAGTTTTACAGTCGGCTATGTGATAAATGTATTATTATGATACACTGGGTTAAAGTTTTTAGATTTGAAAAGAAAAATTAGTATATAATGATATTAATGATCGGGTCAACGGAAAGTTATTCAATTTTGATTAAGCATAACATACATTTATAATTAACACCCGGGATTACGTTAACTTGTTTCAACACAATTTAAAAACGTGGAACCAAGTTTTTCTCACAAAAAGTCAACCAAAGAAGACTAGTCAAAGTCAAACCTTCGTATCCAAGGGGGCATTTTGGTAATCGAAATTGTTTGTTAAACAAGTCGGCGACGGCTGGATATGCGTTGGAAAATCATATGCGTTTCAAAAAAGCCACCCCAATGCGAACCAGCCCCTCTCTTTCATTTTCATTTTCAAATTCTTTTTGACTCGCATTCCTACTTCCCCCAAAATCTCAATCTGTATCTCCATTTTCATATCAACTGATCACACATTTCACCACTTGTAAACAACTTACATCGCTTCTTGAAACTTTATTCAACGGCTACCAGATTGTCCTTTCACCATTCCAGGTACGAAATCTCTCTCCACTTTTCTTGAAATTAATCTCGGATCTGTTATTTTCTTTGATACGACGTCGTTTGATTATTACGGTTACCTACTTTTTTAATTTTTTAAATTTGCTGTTTAATTCATGGATTTAAACATAGGATCTGTTTAATTTATGTTCTCTTTTATGATAAAAGTGTTTAATTACCTGATTAATTAGTCTTTAGTTGACCGCAAAAAGAAGATGTTTTTTTTAAAGACAGCTAAAATCCTGCTGGTTCATTATTGTTATTTTCTTCAATAATGTAGCATGGTGACTTGTTAATTGTTATCCTAATATGTTAAATGAAATAATTTCTGCTATTATTTGTTATAATTATAAACAATATGATCATTAGTGCTTTTATTATGCAATTACTTTTTTAGGATTATTTGTTGTCTAATTCTGCAATTTGTTGTGCTTATTGAATGCATGTGCCTTAATTGGTTCTTAACTAATCTGTTGTTTTATGTGATACAAAAGCTTACAGGCAATTCAGTGGACTTGTTAAGAATTTCGGAGAGATTGTCGGTGTCTTGCGGTTGCTTCTTTGATTACTGTCTACTGACTATTGGTTTGAAGTCTAAAACACCATCTCGATTTCGTAATCTAGTCACATAGATATATTTAATCTATGGGCGACTGGGTGATTGGAGCTTTCATCAATCTTTTTGGCAGTATTGCGATTAACTTCGGCACTAATCTTCTTAAATTGGGCCATGACGAGGTACTTAACGTTTGTTCCTCTTTGCAACAATTTGTTTGATATGAATCGGATATTAATAGATTATGTTCTAATTTGCAATAGTTTGTAAAGACACTTGACGTTAATGTGAATAAATTAAATTGAACCATAATAAAATATTGTAGAGAGGAAGGCATGCGATTTTAGGTGAACGAATAAATGGAAAGACAATATTGAGGCCTATTATAAGCTTCCAGTCCTGGAGAATTGGTAAAATTTAAAATATATGGTGATCTTTTTACTATTTATTTTTCTTAATTACACTTCATATTGATTTTATCTAATCTGTTCACAGGTATTCTATTTTTCACTTTTGGAAACGCTCTTAACTTTATTTCATTCGGATATGCTGCTCAGGTCGGTTTGCACACATTCTTTGATTTTCCTATTTTCTTATGTGTATTTGTTTTTCTTATTATTTTTATTGTCATTTGCTTGAGCAGTCACTTCTTGCAGCATTGGGATCTGTCCAGTTTGTGTCAAACATCGTATTTGCCTACTTTGTGCTCAACAAAACAGTGACTGTCAAGTATGTTCTAGACTCTGCAACATGTTTTCTCATTATATAACATTAATGTAAATTATATTAACGTTCGTGCGTTTTTTTATGCAGAGTAATAGTTGCTACAACTTTTATCGTCGTTGGAAACACCTTCCTTGTTGCGTTTGGCAATCACCAATCGCCTGGTAAAACACACTTGCTCTTTCTTTTTCTTTTTTGAATCATGTTCTTTTTCGGTTTTCTGATTGCTGTTTCTTTTTCATTTTTGAATTATGTTCTTTTTCGGTTTTCTGATTTATTTTTTGGAATTTCACAGTTTACACACAAGACCAGTTGGCAGAGAAGTACAGTAACATTACCTTCCTTTTTTACTGTCTATTATTGGTGGCGGTGGTCGCCATGCATCACTATGTATACAGGTTAGAAGTGTGTGATAATATTAAGCGTTATGATTATTTAATTAATTTTAATAATTCTACTTGTATTCGATTGCTTATATAAATCTTGATAATCAGGAGAGGAGAATTTCTGCTTGCTATTTCCGGAAAAGAACTTACGCGCTACTGGAAATTATTGCTTCCATTTTCATTCGCAGTAGTTTCAGGAGCCATAGGATCATGTTCAGTTCTTTTTGCAAAGTCCCTGTGAGTGATTGATTTATGATATATTCTTCTAGAAGATTCTAGTTTTGGGTCGTTTGGAATTAACAGTCTTCTTTCTTTTTTTCTTCAGTTCAAATCTTTTAAGATTGTCGATGTCAAGTTCGTATCGCCTGGATAGCTGGTTCACGTATTCAATTCTTTTAATGTTTCTATGCACTGCTGGATTTTGGGTAATGATTTGTAGCATACACGTTCTTTTTATTGTAAAGAAAAATCAAATTTGGTTAAAATTTGTTGGTTTTTACAGATGACAAGGTTGAATGAAGGATTAGCACAATTTGATGCCATACTTATAGTCCCCATGTTCCAAATAGCGTGGACCTTTTTCTCAATTTTCACTGGCTTTGTGTATTTCCAGGAATATCAGGTTCTCTCTCCCTCTCTATACACACACAGACACCTTTATCTGTGTGTGATAATATTTTTGTAGAAATTGTATGACATTACTTGTTTTTTTAATCAGGTATTAAATGCATGGAGGACTGTGATGTTTATCCTTGGAATGATTTCTGTATTCATAGGGATTACATTGCTGGCACCTGATGAATCAAAAGGTATGTATGTGCTCCATTATCACAACTTCAGCTTGAGGTGACAAATCAAAAGTATGCAGTTAAATCGGTGATATATGGGTTATCGGTCCTCATGTAAAATGTTGGTGTCAAATATCGGTTAGAATATCGGTACCGATATTATCGGCGATATTGATAGATCACCGATTTTCCCGATATCAGTACCTTTCTTCTTAGTTCTACCATTCGTCCTTCTTCTTAGTGCTCTATTGGTGTTTTAAGTCTACATGATACTGAATTGTTAGTGTTAAATTGCTATATACATAAATTCTACATGATATTAAAATTACCGATATTCCACCGCAATAACCTATGTCTCAGATATTGGGTTTTACCGATATCCGATTTTTTACCGCATTAACTGCTTAGAATCAAAATGTGTTCGGGTGCTAACGGTCATTTTTATAAGTTATAATGGTCCTGGTCTGGTAGACCCACTAGTATTTTCATTTGAATCATGATAACCTACAAATTAAATGGAAGTACAATTTTTTGTGTTTATTACTGAAAATTATAATTTTAGAATCAATTGTATTCTAGTAATTACAATGGCTATAACGGCTCAAAAGTATTTGATTCTTACACTCTCGGCTAATTCGTTCATTTTCCGAAACCTTATACTATTAATTTAGTAGTACAGTTTTGTAATCTTAATTAATACTTTATTATTTATAAAATTCAAAAGAGACGGACAAAAGGTGTTAAGTGGGTCAAAGAAGAACAAAAACAGCCCAGCCCAACCCAACCCATTGTGACCCACAAATTCTTTAGTGCTTTTTAAGTTTTACCCCGAACCCGTAAAGTTAAGAAGGCCCATATCAACCCGATTTTGTCCTTCTGGGCCAAAACTGGCCCTTCTAATTTCAGCATTGGAACGTGTCTGATTTGTTCTTTTCTTTCGCAGGGGGAGAAGTCATGGATATTCCCTTATCATCAAAAGTCAACACTGATGTAGAAAGGTTAGTTTGACTGTCAAGAAGAAAGTCAAAGAATTAAGTCCTCTAGTGTTGACTCAAAAAGAAGACAATTGACTCATTCAATATCTAGTATCTAGTACAAGTTAATATCACAAACATGTAGTTTTGCATTTTAATGAAGACATGTTTATACATACGGTATTGTTTTAAAGGTTAATTGAAGACTCACCGATCAGTGATATGAAGTCGCTTGCAAGATCAATGGCAGCAAAAGCATTAGCTGCGGTTGGCAGAGCAAAGATTGTGCGAATAATACTTTCATACAGGAATGAAATCAGAAGATGGAATAGGAATATAGTTTCTTGATCTTTATTGAACTTTTTCGGTACAAAGTACTTGCATACTGTTGGTGGGTACAGGAGATGATACAATGCATTTTGTCATCGGTTCTTGCAATGCCAATGGTTATATAAATAGGACGGGATTCAGAGGTATCAATTCTGACCAGTCAAAGTTGTCGTTAAGAAGCCCATCGCGATGGAATAGGATTCCAGTGGTGGCAGAAAGTGTAAATAGGATTCCAGAGGTATCAAGTGGAGGATTATTGTATACAAGGTTAATATCATTAATATGGCACCTTGCATTATTGTATAGTTTCTTGATTGAATTTGGAAGTACATTTTTGTTTGATTTTTAAAATTCTTTTGTTTGTCAATTGTAATTGTTTATTACAAGGTTAAAGTCATTTAGGATGGCACCTTGCATTCTATTATTGTACCTTCAATTTTATCTTTTGTTATTCATTATCAATAAATTATAAAGTTTAGCCAAAAAATGTCAATAAACTTTTAGTGTATTTTTTTATCAATCCAATCATCAACAAAGAAATATCAATTCCAAACCCTTTAGAGGTGTCGCTATGTACCCCATTGGTCGGTAATTGTCACTCCCAAAGCATGCCAAAACTAGTGATCCATGATCATATGCGGAGAAAGTTGTTTGGTCCTCAAGGATCTGAGGAGGCCGCATGGTGGATCCGTGACGATAGGCTTGCTGGATAAAGCATCTGGCGAAGAGAGCAGAATGGGAGTGGAACAAATGGATTAGATTCGAAGGTTGGGATTAGAATTAATCGAAGATAATTACTTGTTGGCTTAGTGGATTACTAACCATTGTATCTCAACTTTTGATGTTAATCTGGTGATGAATGAAGGTTTTTTTGCCGTTCAAACAAAAAGAGCACAATCTACAGATATCAAATAAAAAAATTAAAATATTTTATTTTAATGTAGTAACTAATATAAAAAAACGTTAAAATTCAGCAATGAACTTAAATCACCTCCTACTCAAATGTCGATGCTAACCCATCAACTAACCATGTTTCTGTTTATTATTGCTTCTTATGTGTATCCGTAAGGTGTTGCAGTGGCGAAGCTTAAGATTTCCGACCGGGGGTCAAAAACTTATATACCTAAAAAAAATTATAAAACTGGGGGGTCGAAAATGGTATATGCCTAAAAAATTCTATACGAAAACTACATACCGGAAACTACTGAGCAAAAAGTTCAAGGGGTCGGGCAACCCCCCCCCCCCCTTCCGGCCCCTTCTATCCTGCGCCCCTGAGGTATTGTGATATGTACCAATCGGATTTGTGATAAATAACCCGTTGAATGAGTCAAACTCCAAAGAAATTAGATGGAAAACACGACTTTAAGATAACTCTCTTAACTTTTCCTTCATAATCTAAACAAAAGCATACATATCAAATTTATAGCTGTTACTAAAATAACTAAACCCACTACTCAAACAACTATAACAAACAATGAAAATGCATAATAATCTCTGTGCACGTATCATGTTGCGACAATGTTTGTAATACGCTTGAAGGTCACATGTCCACCACAATCTATATTTGATCCTATGCAGTTAATGCGGTAAAATATCGGATATCGGTCAAGGACCGATATTTGAGATATAGGTTATCTCGGTGAGATATCGGTGGGATGTCGGTAATTTTAGTATAATGTAGAATTAATATATATATAGCAATTTAAAACTGATAATTCAGTGATATATCGGTTATATCGGTCAATATCGCCGATACTATCGGTACCGATATTTTGACGGAGACCGATATTTAACTAGTGGACCGATATAACCGATATATCACTGATATTAACTGCGTAGATTTGATCTAATCTCATTTCGATTGCAGACGCCTATCCTTTCCCGTCTGCGTCTTTTGTCTAACCTGGAATTTGTGGTGAAAGATCAAAAGATTTTCAGGTATCATCCTTTCTTCACTAGCTCATTAATTCATTATTGACAAGACATGGAAAGATTGTTCATATAAGGAAGGAAAACCAACTATTGATTTTAGAGCTCCCATGATTTTGACTGAGCTTTCTAAGAATGATTTAAAAAAAAAAGAAAAATACCACACGCTGGTTATGATTATGAAATTTACGTTCCTCTTGGGATTAGAAAATGGAAGGAATTTCATGTACATGTGATTTCGGGTTGTCTATTACTATGTTATGAAATTATTAAAGTCTAGACTATTAGTGACGGTTGTTGAGCATCCGTCACTTGATATAGAAAGCGTTCAAGATTTTCCCTCATTTTAAATCATAAAGCTATGAGAAACTAACAAACAATTGACGATAGTTGAACACGCATCACTTGATACTCGTTACTACCTAGTTTTTGAGATACTCGTGAGTGAATAATGAAGAATAAAGGTGTAACCTTTTAAAACTTAAGGCCAAAACCTTAATATGATACTATCACATGAATTATGCATGTAATAAACACTATTTAATTCTAAATCACTATAGTGAAGTGAAGGAATTATAAATTTTGCATGGATTTCGTACTACCCTACAATACTGGATTACTATCATATAATGATTTGAGTGTCGGCAAAATATATATATATATATATATATCAACTTATTTGCAATGTGTTTCCGCGGTAGGGGACATAAAAAGAAAATCGTCCCACAACATAAAACGACAGGGAAAAGGGTCCCTCAACTAAAGTGTCACAATGGGCCTGAAAACGAGATAAGGTAAAAAGGATTACCATTAGAAATCACTAGAACAAAATTTAATGGTTAAAATAAAAAACGATAAACACACTTATACAATCATGGTGTCATGCTTATATATTGATAAAAATATTTGAACGATTATGGGGTATGGTCTTAAATGACGGACAAGTCATCCACATATAGGGTCATACCCACACTTAATTAGCAAACACCTAGCTTGCTCCGAGTTTCCTGTGTGGACCCGTCGTAGAAGCGCAACCATAACAGCTCACAAGAAGCACAACTAGTACGAGTGTCAGCAGTCTGTAGCCAACCAACATGCAGCAAACTCTTCCTAAATGATTCCCAGATGGACAAATTGTGCAGGGGACAAGGACAAAATGATAGTGACGTGCCACCAATCATATTGTGCCACTCATTGCTCTATGATTTCCACTCACGTCTGAAGACAGACGCGACAACAAGTACACTTGGAAAGTGAATTGTAACAAATCATGTTGTGCCAATCCGTCTCCATCTCTGCAGACACTATATGTCGTGTCAGAGGAGACTAAGAGGATATTCCATGAAAGTGACGCCTGGCCCAAGGCCCATCAACCCACATCTTCCCCAAACCCTTCGGCTATAAATACATATCTCCTCCAAAGGTTCAAGCATCGGATTTCTCACTCTTCCACTCTTAACACACACTTGTTTCTTTATTTCCTTGTAAGAACATTACTTATTCTCACGTCGAATGGTGGTTACGAACGAGAAGAGCCCCCACCTCTCCTTCTCGTAACAAGCCCACGATGTTTTATTTTGCAGGTCACACTAAACTTTGTCAATCAAAGAAGAGATTAGAAGGTTAACCCCCTATCGAGACTACCTTTATAGTTCAGCCCCCACAGATTAAAACCGGTGTTTCTTTTTTTCTTTTTTTATTGTAAGTTACAAATAAATAAAAACTAATTAAATAATATAACAAAATATCTAGTTATATTAATTGATTGGAGACTTTATCCCACGAGATTCGGTGTGGTCTGAAGTTGGCAGCGGCCCAAATCCAATATTCATCTGTTCTCGTCGGTCCTTTTCATTCTCGCTTGCTATTCCCAACCACCTTCAAATCCTCAAAGTCAATAACCGTAGGCGAACCACTCTTTATTATTATTATTATTATTATTATTATTATTATTATTATTATTATTTTAGCTCTATTTTTCCCTATGGATCAATCATATATCCTCTGATTATTCGCCACAAGGTAACCGCGTTAATCTCAAACTATTTTTCATGTTTTCTAATGGATTACGCGTAATCTACTTCAATTAATTGCTTACATACGATGATATTTGCCTATTGCAATTGATAATCCAACCAATTTGACTTCTGATTGAAGAATTCTTCCTTGATTTGCGACCAATTTGCATTCTATAACCTAATTTTCGACCTCTGTATTGATTCTACGTTACGCAATACGATTATGAATTTATAACATATAATAATTACGTTTTGTGTTCCGGATCTGGATTAATAAGCCGTATTGTATGTTTGTAACGGTTTGTTTAATTTTGGGAGTTTGATTTGGTTTGTTGTGTGATAATTTAGGTTGCGTGTGTTAGCGATTACGTGTTTGATCGATTGTTAGCGGTTGTAGTTAGCAGAAACAATTTGAACGCGTTGATTTTTGTGGAGGATGAGTCGATTTGAAGCGCACTCGTCGGACCATCATACTCAGAGTGTCGGTGAATGTTCTAGCTCAACTTCGTTGAGTAGTCAACAAGCTGTTGAAGATGATGGGATGATTGCTGCTATGTTGTCTGAAGAGTATGCTAAGTTAGATGGTTCGGTTGGTCGCCGGCTTACTAATCTGGAACCTGTTAGGGTAATAAGATGGTTTATTAAGTAAATATTCTTGTTTGATCAGGTAATTTTTACTTGAAGGTTAATCTTGTGGTTGGAATTTTCAGCATGTTCCTCGGATTAATTCCTTTATCCCCAATATTAGTGATGCTAGTTTGGATCATCAACGATTGAGCCAGAGGTATAGTCTAACCATCAATGTGTATTAGATATAAAGTTTATGAATAGCACAATTCGGAGATCAATTATCCATCTTCATCTTCCTCAGGTTACATACTTATGGTTTATTTGAAGTGAAGGTTTCTGGTGATGGAAATTGTCAGGTGTGTTCAGTTTCTTTCATGTTTTGGTAAATATCATATGAGAAGTTCATGGAAACAATCATTTTCTTGGGTATGTTATGCTCGTGTCATAAACAAATCACTCTTTTAGTCATAAAGTCGTGTATCCACTTTAACTCCACATGAGGCTTTTCCCGATAATGACTTATACTAATACGTGTATAGATTTGCATATGTATTATCATGTGGGTAGAGAATTAGATATTTGTGTATGTACCATTATTCATGTATAGAATGAATATATTTAGGGTTTTGACGAGTAAAAGTTGATACAAGAACATATTTGCGTATGACATGACTATATGCGTGAACTAGTTTTGGCATGACCATAAAGTTATAATATAGCGGAAACATTGGCTACTTTGATGATTTTTACCAAATTATACTATGTGTTCATCGTTAATCAAATTGTTTTCTTCCATGTCTTTCAGTTCCGTGCAATTTCTGACCAGCTGTACAGGTCACCTGAGTATCACAAACATGTCCGAAAGGAGGTTGTGAAGCAGGTTTGTCATAATTACTTTTTGTACATCTATAATGTCTGAATTTTGTACACATTTAGAAAGCCAAGTCATGTGTATTATAATGTATGCTAATGCTGTCTCATGTCTTGATTTTGCAGCTGAAGGAGTGCCGTTCTCTGTATGAAGGCTATGTTCCAATGAAGTACAAGAAGTATTACAAGAAAATTTCTAAGTAGGATACTTCATACGGGTCGTGACTGCAAACAAAATTAATCTGACTAATGCAGTATTGTTGTTTTATAAATTTTTTGTTATATTCATACATATGCGTGTTTTTGTTACTGAATTCTGGCATTTACAGAACAGGTGAGTGGGGAGATCATGTCACTTTACAAGCGGCTGCTGATAGGGTTTGTTTTCCTCTTACGTTAACTATTTCCCCTAATGTTAAAGAACTTCAGATCTCCTGTTAGAACTGCTTATCTGCTTATTGAATTTTAATACAACAATAAGTTGTTTAGAGTGTGTTTAGGAGTGCTTGTCTGATTGTTTAAGAGCTAGTTTAAAAAAGAAAAGCAATAAGCCAATAAACAATTTAATAAGCAATATTCAATCTATTGATTAAAGCTTAAATAAAAATTACAAAACCCCATAAGTATATGTTTATGTATAAGAAGATCAAGTTATGGTAAAATTTCAACATTTCATTTTCGTTAAATTATTTATATTTTCTTTATTTCGATTTACAGTTTGCTGCAAAGATATGCCTGTTAACATCATTCCGAGATACCTGTTTTATAGAAATTACACCACAACAACAGGCGCCTCAGCGAGGTATTGCATTGATAGTTTTACACCAACTACTATCCTTTTCGGTCTGCATACATATGATTCACTATAGAATCCAACAAAACCTTAACAAAGTGATGTTTTCCCTTGTTAAAAACACAGAACTGTGGCTAAGTTTTTGGTCTGAAGTGCACTACAATTCGCTCTATGAATTGCGAGGTAAGCTTTCTTTGATTGATGATTAAGAATATCGCTCATTTTGCAGAAGCAAATGATATCTGCTCATTTTGCAGAAGCTGTGGTGCAGCAAAAGCCCAGGAAGAAGCACTGGTTGTTCTAAGGAAAGATTATCATCAAAATTGCTTTATTTTCTTTTATATTTTTATTTTTTGTAATAGAATCAATTTCCCATTTCTGTTCATCTGTACACATTATACCCCAATAACCAACTGTCAGACACTAAAGTGATGTACATTCATTTCATGTGCAAAGTTTTGCTCTCAAACATTACTGTTGTAACAAAGGAAGTTGATTAAAACCATAAACATTTAATTGGGCGAGTATAAATCAACCTAAAATATCTGAATTACAAATGTCAAACTGTTGATACAATCATACATTCATACCCTCAGAATCTGAAGCTTAGATGCAAAAGCAATTGCAACCCAATCAGGTTGAGAAGAAGACCACTGCAACTGTTCAATCTCCGCACCAGCCGTATACGCCAAAATCGGATCCAACCCACCTTCAACAGGCTGACCCATGGACGACAAATCCCAAATAAGCGCCTGCGAATCATCACCCGCAGTACAAATATGGCACGAACTATGCGGTGCCCAAGCAATCGCATTCACATTCGCTTGATGCCTCTGCAGTTCCACAACCGGTTGTGTCGGGAAACGAATGTCAAGCACAACCACCTTAGCACTATCCATTATAATAGTAGCCATATACCTAGGATCCTGCTTGTTCCATCCTAACCGAACCAGCGGTGTATCCGGCTCAGAGCTCTCATATATAATCGTCGAATGCTCCTTATCCCGAAGATCAAACACTCGAACCGATCCATCCGCAGACACCGACGCAAACACGCCAACACCGCACCACGCGATATCATTAACCTCCTTATCATGAGCAATCAACTGCGTATCAACTGTCTCCCTCTCGATGTCCCAAATCGTACATGTTGTATCGATACTAGACGTACCAATTCGCTTCGGTTCGGCTTCATTCCAGTCGAAAGACGTAACCGGACCACAAAACTCACTGTTCCTATTATTATTAAGCACACTCTTCATCTCAACCCTACGAGAACCAGAAACGGAACCGGAACCAGTACCACCATTAGTAACAACTTCCTCGTCTCCGCCTTCATCGTCATCGAATATTCGCCAAATGCGAAGAAAATCACTGGATGTAGCGAGGAGATCAGGCTTCTGGCACTCCTTGTCAGGGATGAAGGAGACTTTGGTAGGCGGGTAGGGGTGTTCGAAACATAACATCGGGTCGGATCGAATCTCGCCATTGGAATCATCGAGTTGGAGGATTTCGACTCGGTTAGGGTACTGTTCGAGGAGACTGGCGATGGCGAGACGGTAGTTTTGTCGCGGCGGACGCTCCAGTTCATGGCGTAGATGTGCCATGGGGCCTTGTAGGTGTAGATCTCTGGGCGGCGTTGTTGCTCGTCGGATCCGTTGTTGTTGTTGTGGTCGCTGTTGGCTCCCATGGTTCTGGTTCTTGTTTCCTGAAAATAGTTTAACCTAAATCGGAATAATTTTGGGAGTGGGGAATATCCGTACCAATGCCTCAAGGTTTGTCAAATTTGTTGTGTGACAGGAACAAGGTGTAGTGTAAAATAAAATGCAAAGCGAAACAATTAATAAAATCCAATATAGTTAATTTAAGAATAAGAATGTGTCACATACTCACTAAATTTCGGCTTTGCGGTATGGTGTCCGGAGGATGACCCGCCACGTAAGCGCCACGTAGATCGGGTGTGAGGATGGAGGGGGAAATGAAAGATAGGCCTAAAATATATATATATATAAATTTTATGTATATGTGTGTGTGAGTGTGGTTTTGTTTTTTTGCTGGCGGCATCAACGGCTTGGCCAGGCCGGGCATGCCGTTGCCTGGGGAGCGAAATGGTGTTGGGGGCGGCGCCGAGCCATACCGGCCCTATGCCGACCCCCACATCGCATGGCCTAATAGCAAAACTAATATAGAAAGTGACAACAACAAGGTGTAGTGTAAAATAAGATGCAAAGCTAAACAATTAATAAAATTTTATATTTAATTTAAGAATAAGAATAACTAGTCTTTTGATAAATCTTTATATATTTTTATATTTAATTTAAGAATAAGAATAACTTGTGTTTTAATAAATTTTAATATTTAATTTAAGAATAAGAATAGCTAATCTTTTAAATATGAAGCAGAAGTGATGTGCGACGGCACTCGATGGTTGCTACTATTGTTGCGATAAGCGGCAACGTCAGCTAATTGTGATCTTCGGTGTAATACGAAGAGAAGTAGGTGGGGCGGGGTTGTTCAGATTCGTGGCCGAATAGGGTAGTGGTTTGTGCTGGTGGTTACGGCGGAGCTCGAAAAAGAAACCAAAAAGTGTGTGATCGGCGATGTGTTTGACTTCAATCATAGAAACATCGAACAAGAATTTTCAGTTACCAAAAATCATTGATTCAGTCATAATTTCTTGGTCATAATCGCCCGCTACGAATCAAAAAGGTTGGGGGAGGTTTTAAATTTGAGAAAACGAACGATTCTATATTGCGATTGTAATCAAAGTCTTTTACAACTCTAATATCTAACTTTAAAAACACCCCCTTAAACTATAGGGTTTTATAAGCGTTATAATTTAATTTAATCACTCATTAACTTTTTTTAAGTATAAACATTAATTTAATAAAAAGAAAGATTATAAACATTAATTTAATAAAAAGAAAGATTAAAAGAGACCTTTATATATGATATGACATGGTTACGGTACTGAAGGCCCACTAATATCTAAATACATTTTTATGCTCATACGTAGGGGTGCAAACGAGCCGAGCCAAGCTCGCGCATTACTTAATCGAGCTAGGCTCGTTACAAGTTCCTGAAGCTCGAGCTCGGCTCGATTCGAGCCTTGGATATTGGGCTCGAGCTCGACTCGTTAGTAAATTTTAAAACTCGAGCTCGGCTCGAAAGCTCGAACTAAGTATCTATGGCGCGAGTAAAAACAAGCTAAAGCTCGACTCAAGCTCGTTTTTGGCTGTTAATGAGCCAAGGCTCGACTCGAACTCGGCTCGACAGTTTGAGAACTCAATTAAAAAAACATTTAGATCATTCAAAAAGTAATACATAGTATAAACCTTAAAGTATACTGAGTTCGATAAGGCTTGACGAGCCTAAACGAGCTACACATACAAGGCTCGAGCTCGATATCTAATTGATCTTAAATTTCAAGATCGGGCCGATAAAATGTTACTGTTAAGAGGACAAATGGATCTGTTGGGGTTACCGTTAGGGGTGGGAAGTTGGGTAAAAAAAGTTTATTTTGTTCACCACAATCCATGAGTCTCATATATTCTATGTAGCAAGCACAATGAATTTAACAAAAAAAAAGCGGTTCGAGTGACCAATTAAACCCATGAATTATATGTACCACTTCGTAAAGTTAAGATATATTTATCCCATGAATTATATGTACCACTTTGTAAAGTTAAGATATATTTATGTTTTAACTTATAGTTTTTTTTAACTAGTAATATACTTTTTAAATTTTAATTTAAAAATTGGTTACCCCTGACCGCAGGAGGGTTCTCCCTCCCCAAGCTAGCTTAGCCCCATAGCTGCCTGGCGGTTACTACCCAGCAGGATTATTCGGGCCGAGCTGGACTCGAACCCGCGTCCTCCCGTTTGGAATGGGTGAGGCTGGCAACTGGGCTGACACCCCGTGGTTTTGTGCCAAGAGAAGCATGAGAGGCAAAACCATTCTTGTCACTTGGTAAGAGAGACAAGTAGTGAAATCATATATGACGCTAATACGGAGAAGAAAGGTGTTGAAACATGAGAGACATAGTCATGGAGGTTATCCATACTCTCCCATCCTCATGACTATTCATTTAGAATGGAAAACTATAAAAACAAATATATTATTTATTAGAAGGTTTTTGTTTTTTCTTTTAAATACTTGACGGATGAACGGTGCAACCTGTTTATTATGCGGGTCAACTTGAACATGACAGATTTTTTATGACGTATTTTAAAAACAGGTCGTGTTAGTCGACCCAAAAGTTATTTTTCTTCCTATCATGTTCGGGGCCTCGGGCCGTATCAAGAATTGCCGCCCTAGTCAGTAGTTAGAACACATCAACTAAGGATATCAAACCTTAAAAGTGATTTAAGAATATCGTACCAAGCGATCAGATGGTGTTTTCACATATAAATATGATAGAAATTAAACTTTATAAAGATCAGTAGTATTTGTAAGGATATGTATAAAGTTTTTGAATTATATCGATTATCGAGTATGATTTAACAGGGAATAATGCAAGTGTAGCGCCTATAAACGGATCAAGGGGGTCAGATTAAGAACCAAAGGTTGATGATAATAGTTTTAGATTTATGAGTTTCAAGCTTGATGTGATCAATTGAAATATATGTGTATGCAGTGTGAAAAATATAACTCTCAAGGATTGAGAAAAGTGTCCAATGAGGGTGTGAGTTTAAAAGGATTTAGACACTAATGTTAGACTACGAGTCTCAGAGGATTAAGTGACCCACAGGAGACAACGAGTCTGAAAATTATTGCATGGCGGTAATGAGATACATTGTCATGCTTAGGCAAATGAGATAAAGAAATGGTGCGACTATTATGATGGTGAGATTAACAGGTCAATGGATGCCGTAAAATGGGTTAAAATTGTCATCATCTTATGTTCGAGTGTGAATCATGTTGGTGCATTTAATAGGGTGTTCTGCATACCACAGGAGGGTAGAAGATATACATTGCGGCAACATTCAAATATGCATTTGCCTACAAGCAATCTGATATATCAAGTGAATCTTGATTTCGGAACATTCAATTACTTAACTTCTCCTAATTATTTGGCTAATATATATAAACAAGCATTAATTTAATACTTATTTCCTCTTGAAATTCGAGGAAAATTGCTTCAAGGCAGCTAGATGAGTTTGGAGATACAAGCACATTAGCCGATCCAAAGGTGGCTGATCAAATAATTGCTTTTACTGATTCATAATTAGCCGGTTTTGTGAACAACTAGCTAGTTACATGCTTATAAAGATTAAAAAATGCATACTAAAACCGACAAACCATGTTGTTGATGTCAGTTTGATAAGAAATAGTGAATGAAAGTCTGATAAGTTGTATGACTAGAACCATATCCTTACCTAAATATCAACTTAAGAAAACCTCCTTCGAGTTATTATAAACTTAAATACATAACACATGGAATATGGCATATGGCATGTTTATACAAACCTGAATCAATCAGGATAAAGATGCCTTCTCCAATAGTTCCTGCAACTCCCCGCTCTTGTATGCATCTGCAATAAGAGATGGTTATTAACTATAAATATGGTCTCAATGATGAAATGATGATTTGGCAATGTATTTTACAGTCAGGAGTGAGTTAACTCACCAACGGTTATGTCACAACCACCAAAGAACTCCCCATCAATGTAGAGTTGTGGAAATGTTGGCCACTGCGAATATTCCTTTAATCCTTGACGCAATATTTCGTTTTCAAGAATGTTAACGGTTTCAAAAGGTACATTTACCGCCTTCAAAATAGAAACAACCGTGTTCGAGAAGCCACATTGTGGGAAGTCCTTAGTTCCCTTCATGAATACGATGACCTTGTGTGATGTAACAACTTTATCCAAAGTAGTCTTCAACTCGGGACTTAATGCTGTAAGTACACGAACCCGCAATAAAATGTTAAAATAACACGTACCACTTTCCATCTTCATCATACTTTTGAGTTTCCATTATGCACACTACTCTAAAAATTGAAGCAAATTCTTTCAAAATACGAAAATAATTATGAACGATAATGTTTTCAGTTTAAGTTGCTAAACTTGCAAGCTGTTTATCTGTAATTAATACATATCACACACTGTATATAGCTAAGGCTGGTGGGTGTGGAGTGGTGCCCTCGGCCCCATCAGACCAATAATGCCCCGAACACCGCCTCCTAGGCGCCATTGAGGCCTTCACCACCCCACTAAGACCGTGGGGTATGGTGGGGCGGGGGTTTGGGGCATGGGTTGGCACGTGGGTTGGGTGGGCGCCACTGGCAAGACCCAAAAAAATTGGGGGTATGGTGGGGCTTGGGTTTGGGGCGTGGCTTGGCAAAATTCCTTTTATTTTTTCTTTTTTTTTAAATTAATGGATAAACCATAGGTATGGTGCACCCAATGTCCACCCGCCAGCTCGGATGGGTAGTCCGGGCTGAAACCCCCGCCCAAAGAGCCACGCCCAAACCCAAGCCCACCAGGGGTGGTCACATGGGCGTTTCCCCTCAACCCACGCCCCAACCCCCGCCCCATACCCCATAGTCTAACAGCGCCAACCGGTGTGCATTGGCGGGGGCCACAACTTTGCACCAATCAACATTTTTTTTTCTTTTTTTTTCCAATAATAGTTAAGGGGCTTTAAAGACTACCAAGGGGGCTTTATTCCTCACCACTCAGCCTAAGGGGTTAATACTTGATTACAAAGAAACCTTTTCCCCATGAATCAACTATGACAGTTATCACTAATTCTAGAAATTATGAGTTCAAGATTCAAACTTTTTCAAATCTAAAACTCACATAAACATGATATTCTTAAGATCTACAAGCAAAACAATTCTTGTCAATTCTTTTAAACAGAAAAAGTAACCCTAACCGAAAAGGTGAAATATACTCTCAATTAATTATGGATTCATAAAACAAGTGTTCCAAAAACATATACCAGCAAAGCATCCAATTCTTCTTGAAGGAACTGCAGTAGCGTGAGAGCCGAATTTTAAGGTGCCAAAGGTGCCAGAACGAGGTTGGTAGCGCAGAGTAGAGCGATTGATTGTGGTTGCACCGGAAACAAATTCGAAAGAGGGGATTCTTGATGAGGATGCCAATTTCGAGTGAAAGGTGATGGAGCACGACATCTTTACAGCCTGATTATGTTGCAGAAGTTCAATGGAGGATGGAGAATTTTGGATCCACCTGCTGCACACGATGTGTTCGATGAAATGCCGTCGATGTTGAAGATTTTAGGAGATCGGAACGTGCAAGTTATTGATGGGTTAGATGTGCTCTTCTAATAAGTTGTGCACCACGTGTTTGGGCTAACCCTTAATTTACTAGTTTAGCCTTTTTGATTTTAAATTCTCGGTTTTCATCCGACTGTTATTTTAGCGAGACAACTCGTGTGGAGTCAGTACAGTTTTCGAGGGAACACCGTAACCAAGTCTGACCAACCTAGCGCGGGCCCGGTTAAGACAACGTAGTCTGGGCAGATCTTGGCTAGGGCCGCCGTTTAGGCGGTGTGGTATTGGGTCACTAAAAAAGAAAGTCACCTTTCAAAAAAAAGAGTAAACTCTCAAATTGATCCATGGGGTTTGGTTACTCTTGCCACTTTAGTCTAAAACTCAAATATTTTGAATATGGGTCCATGTGGTTTCAATTTTGTTGTCATTTTCATCCAAAATAAAAATCTGGTTAGATTTTTGAGTTAACATCCAGTTTTTTTATAATCTTTTCTCTTTTTTAATAAAGGGTAAAATGGTCTTTTAACGTTTTATGATAACAAATTAAAAAATCTGATCATTTTGCCTTTCATTAAAGGGGAGGAAAATGACAAAAAAAACTTGATGTTAACTCAAAAATTTAATCAGATTTTGCTTTTGGATGAAAATGACAATAAAATTGAAACCACATGGACCCAGATTCAAAATATTTGAGTTTTGAACTAAAGTGACCAAACCTAATAGACTATTTTGACAGTTTACTGTTCATTATATTTTAACGTTTTATTATATAAAATCAATACCATTGATTTTTGACAAATGAATGTAACCCATCTGGTTACAGACTTCCTCTTTAAAAGGCATATATCTCTATTAGATGAAGTAACCCCACATTAGCTAAGTAGAACCTATCTCATTGCTTCTCCTCGATGATAAAGTTTACTAAAAAGTAAGAAAAAATAGTAGTTTAGCACATTGAACGATTTGGCGGTTTGCTTTGTCATCGTTCTAAAATGATTATTGGTTTGGTCGAGATCTTATGTTCAAAACGAATCAAGCTGAATCATATAGATTTGTGTTGTTAAGTTCATTTCAATTGTCTATTAAAGGAAATTAAGCAAGACTAATGTTTATAAGATTATATCATTATGTAATAAAATATTGAATTAATAAACTATTAACTAGTTAAGTGACAAAAATAGAAGATGCCGATTTCAATAATAGAATGGAAATTCAAACAATCCATAATCCTGTTATTATAATCTAGTGGTATCTTGGGTGGGATAAGACTTTAAGACAATTAGATTATAGGTTCGATCCTAGCAACGGGGTTTTCTTTAAATTTATTGAGTTTCCTCCTGAATTGGTGTATAAACATTATAGTCTAGTGTAGATGGATATAATAAGGTGGTTTCGCTAGTAGCACGATAATACTCTACTAATCCAAATTTATCATTCAAAAAATAAATGTTCGTAGACATGGTCAACCATGAGAGAAATGTAAAAGGAGATAGGGAAGGGGAGGGGGAGGGTACTATCATGCGGTTATGTTGTGCTTGTATTAAAGGTTCTGGTCAATGTGTCTTTCATCTGAGTTTTGATCATTACTTTTTAGTAGGGTATCTATACATTGTGTTATTATCAAAACTTGTAATACAATGTTAATTTGGGTTCTGTCAATTGCGTTTTTATCAGAACCTTTAACACAATGAAGATGGTGTTATATTTAGGTTTTCTATACATTGTGTTATTGGTTTTAATTCATTGTTATTATAACTAGGTGGGTTTTTTTATACATTGTGTTAGAGGTTTGTCATTGTTTTTAGTCCGCTATCTATTATGTTTTTGTTTTATTTTCCACTGTGTTTTAAGTTGTTATTCATTATGTTTTCATTGTATTTTAGTCTGTTGTTCATTGGTGTCCATTGTGTTTTTTAGTCTATTGTCCATTATGTTTTAGTGTGTTGTTCATTGGTGTCCATTCTGTTTTTAGTCTATTGTCCATTATGTTTTAGTCTGTTGTCTGTTATGTCTTTTATCTTCTGCCATCAATTGTGTGTGTTATCTGTTGTCATCAATTGTGGTTTTTGTCTACTTTCCATTGCGTTTTTAGTTTGACACTCATTGTCTTTTACGCCATGTCCATTATATAATACGCAACTAGTTTTTCAAATATTTATTTTTGTTTTTGAAAGGCATGGTACTAATTTTAAAGAAAAAAAAACGCTCTATTTTATGATGTAGTTTTTTTAAAAACAAATGACGTATATAAAAGTTACGGAGGTTTAAAAAATTTAGCGGGGATGGAGGGGTAACATGACTTGCATGTGCATATTTCACAAATTACGTTTTTTTTCTCTTAAACAACATTACCCTTCACTTTTTGAACGGCCAACTAAATCGCCGGATAAGTATCATGTGATGTCCTCAATCGAGCAAATACATCATCTCCTCCATAACGGTCAGAGTTGGATATATACCCGAGCCACCAGTTCCGGGGAAAACCCGCCCGCCCAAAGGCCCACTGCGGTAAAACCCGGTTCGGCTTGGTTTGAACTGGCAACCTCCAAAGAGGACTAGTTATAAACTTCATTGCAACCACCAATGTCCTTCAAAATAATGCTAATGAGAATTGAACCTGAGACCTCAAAAAGAGAAACCAAATGACTAATCACTAGACAAGCTCGTCAGAAGATTACCCTTCACTTTTCGTTATTTCTTGTCAAACTATAGTGTTTTCTAATCGTTATTATTCTTTTTAACTTTATGCAATAAAGTCACAGGAACCCTCTAATGGACATCAAACCAAACATGCATAAATCATGTTAATTAATAAGAAAACCCCAAATTAAAAAAAAAACCAATCAAGAATATCCAAGAACTCATGGAAAATTTAAAAAAAAAATCAACATTGGAAGCCGCTACGCCGGTGGCGACGGCTGAGGCTCCAGACCACTATCATCCCTCGATGGCTACAACTGCCATCGACGGCAGGCGTGGAAGGTCACCGGAAATCCAGAGCATAGCAAACTGCTCATCCATGTCTGATGAATGAATACTCTAGGAAAGATAACAGGTTAGCGTGTTGACAGATGTGGTGGGTGAGTTGTAAAGGCAAAGAAACGTGTCAAAAACAGAGACAAAGATGAAATGCATACTGACGTTACTAATTAGTATACACCCAGAAGTATAAAAAGCACGAAAAAAAGGGGCTTAAATGAAAATGTCGACATTAATTATATATATATATATATTATTGGTAAGGCTTGATGAATAGTGTTATTTAAGCCTTGCCACCACATTGTTTTTCTACCCGCCATCATATTGTGTTTCTCAGCTTATTAACCAGATGTCAACACTATGCTTTGGCCACACTATGGTTTGGCCACACATATTTTATGTAGGGCTGGCATAATAGGTCAACTCGATCTATTAAGACATGAACCCAAAACACGTAAACACGAACACGAAACAAAATCTTATCGTGTCAAATTTTCGAAACACAAATACGAACCTGTTAATAAACAGGTTACACGAAATGACCTGTTAAGACACGAAAAAATACCAATGTATCATACAACCTGTTTAAGACACGAAAAAATACCAACGTATCATACGACCTGTTTAAGACACGAAAATGGCCTGTTAAGACACAAACACGACCTGTTAAGACACGAACACGACTTGTTTAAGACACGAACATGACTGAATTGGGGAAGTTGTGAACCGAATTGGGAATGGGGTGTTTGTGAGAGAGATTTAAAAATTAGGGTTTGGATTGTGGAAAAAGAAACCACGCGTGTTAGTGTATAATTCATCCCGGGTCCCACGACTGATGACCCCATGTCCACACCCACATATAATGTATCTTTAATTTTTAATTATTAACATGTACCTAACGGATCTTAACAGGTTAACGGGTTTCAACCTGTTTAGACACGAACCTGTTGAGGTCTTATCGTGTCGACCTGTTTTAGACACGAAACCTGTTAAGGTCAAACACGAAACACGATAACTTCGTGTAGGTTCGTATCGTGTTATCGTGTTCGTGTCAGAATTGTCAGCCCTAATTTTATGTACAAACCCACTAACTTCTTCACCCTTTAAAGCCTGAATTTATCATCTTTTTTCTCTCTCATCCTTCCATTAGTTTTTCCAAATACCCTAACCACCGTCAAAACAACAGAACCACCATATCTTCCTCTGCCACAATCACCATCCGAAGCACCACAACCACTGGAGCTTACTTCAACAAGAAACCGCCGCTAAACCTCTCGGATATCCGGTGTCATCTTTCACCTTCAACATTTTATTTACTCTCACAATCATCATCCTCCTTAGATCTTCATGGCGTTCTTCTCTCTCTACATCCGCCATTTCTACAACCTCCGACGAACCATCGTCGTATTTCGGCAAACGCGGCGGCGCTTCGGTTCCGTCGTATGACGGCGAGTCGAAGTTGTTGAACGAATGCTCGAACTGTTTGAGTGAGTTTGAAGAGAGAGAAACGGTGAAGGTGTTACAATCGTAATTAGGAGTTTGAAGAGAGAGAGAAACGATGAAGGTGATACAATCGTAATTAGTAACTGCAAATCAAATGTATTGTTGTAAGTTTTGAACTTGCAAAAATAATAAAAAGAAAAAAGAGAAGTACAAAGAAAAAGAAACTTGTATAGTTGTAAATTTTGAACTTGGGAAAATAGTAAAAAGAAAAAAGAGGAGTACAGAGCAAAAGAAAGCAAAATATCACATCGAACAGTTCACATTTCCAAGATTAAAATCGACTTTGCGTTGCATCTGCCCCTTTGTTGATTGAGCTTTGTACATTCATTGTAATTTGTATATATTTCAATCAATCAACAAGACGCGTAGGTTTAATTGTATATTTGTTTAAAAAACATGTTATTTCTTATTATAAAACATAAGTTGTTCGACAATAGGTGGCACGCGCGCGGGTATGGGTATGAACCTAGTTTCAATTTAAGATTGATAATTTGTAGCCTATCTTAACTACTTAACCCGTAATGAATTACAGTAAGATTTTATCATGATGAAGATTTTTACTACAGTAATAAAACCAAACTCCTTGTCGACTGGCCGGGAGCAGTATATCTTAAACATAGAAGAAAAGCCCATTAAAAATGGCCACTGGATGTATAACAAACGCTTGCAGCCTTTCTTCCGTCGCCCACACTCTCCGGAGCTTCAATTTAAAGTTCCACCAAAATGAAAAAACCGGATCACACGGACGATACAGAGCCAGCCTCATCATGAATCCTGAATCATTCGAAGTTGGTAGACTCATCGGAAGCTACGGCTTCATGAACGTCACCAGGTACTAAAACCCTACTTCACTCACAAACTATATATGTTCCCATCAATTCCAATTGCTTCATTAATTTGAGAATTGTGCAGTTATGATACTTCACCGCAGTTGGAAGACGTTGGGGGTTGAAGTTTCAGGATGTTAGAGAAGGTGATGTGCAAATTAGGTCAGTAATGTTTATAATTGATGTTTAAGTATCACAGTTTAGGTTTTTAGTTGATCATGATTGTTTATATGTTGTTTTTTGTTTTAATGTTACAGCTTTTCTGCAGACTTTACGAAGGACGAGTAGCGCAGGGCCCGCGTAAGGGCACTCCAATCATCTTTAAGGTAAGATGCTTTTGGTTGTGACTTGATACCAGATCGATATTCGTTTGATTTTGCTGACGGTTATATGTATGATGGATGCTTATGTTATCGTTAATCGTGCAGGTTTATCCGGGGAAACAATTAGGTGGTCTTGAGGCTGATATGATGGCATCAAATGAGCTGAAATCTCATGCTTTCCTTCAGGTACATTTTGAACATTATATTTGACTAATTGGATTGCTGTGGAGGGTTCAATACAGAACTATAAATAAGCTTGAATTGATATATACATATGTGCATAAATTTATGTGTATTCATATATTAGGTCTTGTGTAATGGGGCGGCACATCACGGCAAAGAAGGCTATGGCGCCCCATAGCGCCGCCCAACACCACTACGGGGGGCGCTATGGGGGTTCAAATTTGGGTCTCCGCGATTCACATAGCGGCGTGATCTACTCTCCCCTACTCACACACATATATATACATACATATGTATGTATAATTGAAGGGGTTATATAACCCCCTTACCACTACACTCTCTTGTGATACAAAGCCCCGTAAAGCCCCTCTATGACGCATTTCGCCACTTGTCGCATAACGCCCCCAAAGGGGATTTATGACTACACATGGCCTTATAACATCTACAAGACTACACCCATGTAGATAACTACAATTCTATAATCTACATGTGTATATGAACGTGTTATGAAGAAGAGAGATATGAGAGAAAGTGGGGAATTTATTAAATTCGAAAGAAAATCTTTAATTTTTTTTAATTGTACCATTTTCATTCTATTTTTATTTATGAACGATTAAGATTGGTTCTTGCATTATTTGTGGTTATGCTGAACCCTTCCCTTGAATTTTGCTTTTACTACATATGGTGATTCATAGCGATAAGTTCTTTTCTGCAGAGTTGTTCACAGTCTATCTGCAAAAACATTCAAATTCTATTAGGGGGTTTTGAGACTAAAACCGGAGAGCAGGTTGTCAACATCTAAGATATATAGAACCTTTTCTTTTTCTTTTGGTTTCATCTTAATGTTTTCATTTTATAAAGATTATGACCACTACATTGGTAATCTAAATAACAAACAGTGGCTTGCATTTCGCAACGACGGGAAATACAGCGCAGCAGACTATGCCAAAGCTTCAAGTGAGAATCTTTCAAAAAACCGTGCTCTTGGAGAGCAGAGATCCTGGAATCCTTTTGAAGAACAATCGAATGTTAAACGAAAAAGATCTTTTATCATTAAACTTCTTCAAGGTGTTTTATGTGGTTTGGCATTCATGCATGACAATGAAAGATTGCATCAAAGCCTTGGCCCATCTTCAGTTGTTCTCAAGTATGTAATTTTGTTACTTTTTTCTTGGAGACACGATTTGTAGTGTATTAAAAAGGTAAATTTAACTTATGTGTTGGTATTGCAGTACAATGATAGATAAAGATGCTGCTTATCTTGTTCCAAGGCTCCGTGATCTTGCCTTCTCAGTTGATATACGGTATGCTTTTGGTGACAATACTAATGATTTTATATATTGCAACACTTCCATATATTAGTTAATAGTGGTAATCAATGAAGTGGAACTTTAGGGATGTTTGGATTTCACTTTCAGAATACACGCGTAAACACTACTTACACTTCTTTCATATAGCCAGAATCATGATGTATCAGTGCACATATATAAACAATATATAACCGAATGCACCCTTTTTCAGAAATAACGTTTGATCAGTATTTAATAGCTTTCACTCTAGATTTTCAAGCTTAGAGGAAAATTCATATGGATTGTCTGAAGGTCTTTGGAGACGAGCAAGATCATCAGGGGCATATACGACTATGGAAAAACGAGCTTTTGGAATAGCAGATGATATGTAAAAAGTCTTACCTTAATCTTTACTAATAGTGTAAATATTATATAATTGCTATGTTTACTCATACTAGGTTATTCTTTTCTTATACATATAGTTATGGAGCTGGTCTTCTTTTTGCAACTTTGGCTTTTATTCCATTTTGTGAAGCAGGAATTGTGGATAGCCTTTCATTGCAAGCAAGTTTCGCATAACCATTTTTAGGCCCATTTTTTTTCTTTATATATATATAATTGTGATTTTGAACTTGCAGAGGCTGCTAGAGACGACTTTCAAACTTGATCTTGCGGCTACTAGAGAGTAACAACTCTACTATTTTTTTTAAATAATATATTGTAGCCATAAATAATACGCCTTCTTCTTATGTTTTGATTAGGTATTGCTTAGCTGATGATCGGTTTCTAGACGCTGTTAAGTTTTTGGATTCGGGTGATGGTGCGGGCTGGGAGTTATTGCAGGTTCTGTTTCATTACTCTTATTTCTCTTTTTATGGATTTGGGTGTTTATTTGTCACATCAGGATTATGTTACTATTTTTTTTATTATTATTAAATGCAGATGATGTTGAATCCTGAGTTCCGGAACAGGCCAATTGCTGAAGCTGTATTGAAACACAGGTTCTTCGCTGCAGCTCTTCTTTGAAGTCTCCTTGTAGTAACGAGAATTATCGATTTCTTGGGTACTAACCAATATGGCAAAACAATGTGATCATTCTATTGTAAATCTAGCTGAATATGTTGTTTCATTTGCAGTATTGCCGTCAAAAACACCATCCTTCGTTGTTTTATGTATATGAAAACGGGCAAAAATCTTCATAGTTCAAACTAAACAGAAACATGATTACTGATTAGCATTACCAAATCGACAACAAAGTTTAAGCATAACTGAAGACATTTTGATATGGGTTACTCGGTTATTCGAATTGCACGTCCTTGGCTCTATCACTTGCCTATGGACATATCACAAATAGGTCACCCTTATAAGTTGTGGCAGCTAGTGAATCTCAAAACATTAGTACAAAACACGAATAGGTGAGTTTTAAAACAAACAACACACACAATGGGTGTGTGTTTGTATATGTTTTTTGGCGTGACACCTGACCAACCAATGAGAGTTTCTTTTCTGCTCCACTCATATACCTTAGAACTCCTTTCTTTCTCTCTCTTCTATCTTCTTTACCCCCTTCGTTACCGTTTTTACTAGTTCTTCTAAGAAACGAACTCATTATCTCTTTCGTCTATTTCGACACTCCTTATTACATTACGGAATACACCCTCATTGTGGATGCTTTAATAAAAGTTATCGTCTTCTACCGCTTTTTCATGATAAAACTTAATTCTATTAGCTATGACAAAAAAAACTACATTAATCTATGAGGATTTCTATAAGCACCACTTTTGCAGAAAATGTCGCTTCGGTGGGGCGTGGTGGGAAAGGCATGAGCATAGTAATGCTTGAAAGGGCGCGTCGATGTGGCTTCGGCATGGGTGGTGGCCATGCCCTAAGCGTACAGACGTTCTTAACACGTTTCATAACTCCCCCAGAACAAAGCCATACATGTGTTCAAAAACAAGAATCTACTTGTGCAGAACAAAGCAATTTCTTAAAAGTAGAAATTCCTCTAGACTCTGAGCTACAACACAAAAAACGTGACCATCAAGTCATCTAAGTGTCCAATAAAAATGTTGATATTTTATCGTAACAAAAATCTATGTTTGAATGCCATAAAAACATATGTTGGTGTGAAACATTGTGACATTGCTCAACTTAAAACATTTTCATGTAAAGTAACAGTGACAGCTTCGATCCATAAATGAGAATTTTTTTAAAGTAAATAGATTTTGTGTGCTACAAAAACAAACATGTAACAAGCCAAAAAAAACTATTCCTGTGTTCATGGGAAATATACTTTCCAGCACTGACCTTAACATTAACCCAAAATAAAACATACAAACAAATAAACTTCCTTAGAAAATGCGAACAGGCTTCCCCATTGTTGTCTTCAAGTACAAGCATCGCACCTGAAATCGTTAAAACAATAATATAAGTATTACAAACTTATATAAAATATCATTACCACAGTCGCATAAATAACTCACATTTTGCCAATTCTTCTTTAGCAAAGAAACCAAGAAGTTGACACTCATTTGAACGTTTTGGAAAATTTGCTTTTCCTCCATGCTGCAGTTTCCAACAGCCACTCCCATGCAGAGCACCTTCTTCAGTTGGAACTTGACTGTTGCTTTGGTCTCATTGACTTTCGCCTCAAGCGATTCCTGATGACTAACAAGGGTCGGGAATTTACCTGCATTTTCATAACAGATATCATGGTGAGATAATTATAAATAACAAGATAAACAGCAAAATGCATGACATAGAACCACTCTTTGTACTCTGTATAAACCAATGACGTGACGGACAGCATGGCATCACCAAAACCACACCAGCAACTTACAAGTAACGAAACGCAGGTTTTATACACTTTGGGTTGTTTGCTAAAAACCAGTAACGAAACGCAGGTTTTATTGTGTTTTGCACAGACCTCAACTTAATATTGGTTGTTAAAAAAAATGAGAATAGTTTCAGTTTTATCATTTTGGCCTACAAAACCTTAAATATATAACAGTGTCTGTGTTGATTTAATGAGAGAGAAAAATATGTTACAACAAGTCGAAACCAATACACCTACCAGCTTTGTTTAGACCAGGACCCAACAAACGAGGAATCTGCTTGATGACAGACTCAGAAGCCAAGAAAGCTTGGTGTTTTTTAGCAAGTTTCTTCACCAACTTCTTGTTCTTGTTCAGCTTCTTTAGACTTTCAACATCCATATACTCAAGTCCTATTTTTTGGGCCTGTAAATTTATACAAAAATCAATTATTGTGTTGCATAAAACATGCTGCTAAACACATTCATTGTGATACAGTATATTATGAATATCACAATAAAGCTATGACAGTCATGTTACAATTGCTAATACTCTGTATAAACTAGACTATCTTGTATAAGTCACAGTTGTCGGTTGATAAAACAGAAGCTTGAATACGGCATTATCAACAAACAGATAAAACATATAGCGATAAAAATAAAGCGGCTAAAATTTCTGCTTGTTGCAACTTCGATAACACTAAATACTAAATAGCAGTATCAATGAAACATATGACTAAAGCATTACTTGTAACCATTAATGATTCAATTCAATATACCATATATAATATATTCTAACACTTAATATAAACTAAAATAAAATACAGTTAATAATCACCTCTTCAACATGCTGGGCATCTCCAAGCATGCAAACTTTCAATTTGGGGCGAGGAATGTGAGGCAATTTCACAGTACCACTGAAACGTTTGTCCTTTTGCGGATCATAATTCTTCAAACCAATTTGAAGCTCAATTGTTTCAGTGAAATTACGCTTCTTTTCTTTAGCATCAGTAGTGATCTGAGTAATTGCCTCTCTAAGGGCTTCACTTTGAAGCTTACTGCAAAACATTAAAAAAATGGATAAATTTTATAATCAAACATTTATTGAGCTTCGGAAACATCAATAAACATACCTCATTCTCGCAAACTTCTGTTCTCGTTAGCTTAAATTCTGCAAAAATCAAATGCAATAAAAATTCAAATTTAACATTAAAGAGGCATATGGATCAACAGATCGTTGATATCTAGATTCATATTATTGACAATAACAGGCTTGTAAATGGATAATTTGCATCAATTACATGATAATTGTTATAAACTAGTATCAATGTATGAATGAATGTATGCAGCATAGCGATCAATTAAATGGAATTTGAATGAGAAGAACAGAACGAGCGGATTAAAGTAGTGAGAAATGAATAAGAACGTACCTCCGGTAAGAACCCTGAGATTAGGGTTTCAAAGTGGCGAGAGAGTTACGCACCAAAAATGGCTTATCGTGATATATGAGGTTGAAACCCTAAAAGATGTATGGGCCTTGTACTATTGGTTTTGTAGTGGCCCATTATCATTTTCCGTTTTCTAACCAAGTGAATGTGAATGTAGTGGTGCACAAAAACCCCGAACTCGTTGGGAAGCGGCCAGGTATGCATATTTTGTTCAATATTCGAGCTCGGGTTTTTTTGTATCCGGTTTATACCCAAGTTTTTAGTATACCCGGTTTTCCATAAAACTGGTACCCGGGTTTTTGTAATACCCGGAACCGTTGTGTACAAGAACCTTTTTTGAACGTTTAGAGCTAGTATGAGACTTTTTTGAGCAGCTTTCAAGGCATACAATATGTAAAAATAAAGTTTTCCATAATATTTCTATGCTATATGCCAAGAAAAATGAATCGAGAAACCTGATCTATACCCGAACCCGAACCATACCCGACCAATACCCGAATCATACCCGACCAATACCCGAACCCTACCGGGACCTAGAAATAGGGTATTTTAATACCTGGGTATTGAAAACCCGAACCCGAGTACACAGGGTATACATTTTCTGGCCAAACCCCGGACCCGAACCCAACCCAGGTATGACCAATAAACGAAAAGTCAAAACCCTGTCATACCTGTACCCGGTATTATAAAACCATGTTTGTGCACCTCTAAGTGAATGGGCTATATTCAAAACGATAGCTCAAATATGTGGTGGGTTAATTAAGGCCTGGTCTATTCGCACACGCCGGTTGTCTATTTGCGCACTCTGAAGCGCCGCTCTTTGGCCAAAGAGGGGCGCTTAGGGCTTCTGTTGACCAAGCCCTAAGAGCCCTTCTGTGGCCAAAGAAGGGCGCTTTGCTTTAAATTTTATGCCTAAGCGCCCCTCTTTGGCCACAAATGGGCGTTTTGGGTTTTTTT
The DNA here is from genome assembly GCA_947069175.1 of Scalesia atractyloides. Classification (NCBI taxonomy): domain Eukaryota; kingdom Viridiplantae; phylum Streptophyta; class Magnoliopsida; order Asterales; family Asteraceae; genus Scalesia; species Scalesia atractyloides. The sequence continues at coordinate 80,349,620 of CAMTDV010000010.1, forward strand.
TTTTAAATTTAAATTGTTTATGTTAATTCAAAAACTCATCGATACTTGTCTAAATTTTAGGTTTTTTTCCCATTACACCTCATTTTTAAATGTATTAGGACTACACGGCAAGTTCTGGCTGTGTTCGGTCACGTGTGATGTCGTATTCCATTATATCGCGTGATTCTAGTTTGAACCACAAGTAGTCCGACGTGTTGTCAAATGTGTATACACCCCCACCGGATCAGTACTTGACGTATTTTGTTCTTAAATGTCGTATTATGAGGTTTATTGTCATTTTGGGTTCGTACAAGTGCCTATTTCATCCGTATTGGTCGTGTCGGTGACATTCGGTGTCGAGTCGCTTATCATCTGTATGTGCCCCGATTAGTACGTAGTTTGTTGCTATGGAGTATTATATTTCTGTTTGTCTGATTATGATGTATTTTTGCCGTACGGGTCGTGTCAGTGACATTCGGTGTTCGGTGTTGTACAAAAGCGCATATATTTACCAAACACAAATACACACTTGGATCGCTAATGATTTAAAACAAACACAAACGTACTCTTGGATTGTAAATGAATTAACGTGATTACTTTTACACACATTTAACCTACATCTTGAACATATGGCGTTACATTATGGTCCGGGGGATTGTACGTAAACATTTCGTATGCGCTGATCTGATCCCTGTATAATGTATGCCAGCCTGCTGCGCTCTCTGTTCTGTTCGCTGTCCACTACATGTTAGGGGGTGACATTGGATACCATGTCAGGGTGTAGTTGAGCGGTTGTGTTTTCTTTTGTCTTCCAGAGTCTTGGGATGATACGTACGAGCTATGACGGGGAAAATCGTCTGAGGCCTCGAACCAAGTTTCTTCCGACGGAATATACGAGCTTTTGGACATTGTTCAATACATGCGTTAAATCATTTACAATCCAAGTGTGTGTTTGTGTTTGCTAAATATGTGCGTTTTTTTTACAACACCGAACACCGAATGTCATCGACACGACCCATACGCCAAAAATACATCATAATAGGACAAATAGAAATATAATACTCCATAGCAACAGACTACGCACTAATACGGGCACCAACAGACAATAACGTCTTGATACCGAATGTCACCGACACGACTCATATGGATGAAATACGCACTTGTGCGAACCAAAAATGACAATATACGTCATAATACTACATTAATGACAAAACACGTCAGGTACTTATCCGGTAGGGGTGTATACACATAACACGACACATATGAGTACTTGTGGTTTCAAACCTGAATGATACGATATAATGGAATACGACATCACACTTAACCGAACACATCCGGAACTTGCCGTATAGTTTATATATATTAAAAATTGACGTGTAATGGAAAAAACGTAAAATTTAGACAAGTATCGATGCATTGGTGAATTAAAAACAATTTTTGAAATTTAATAAAACCCCTAAACGCCCCGCTATGATCTAAATGGGGCGCTTTGTGGAAAAATTTGAACTGAAGCGCCCCTCTTTGGCCAAAGAGGGGCTCTTAGGGCTTGGTTAACAGACAAAGACTGACTCAGACGTCAGTCAAATCACATTTTGTCTGGAAAAGTAACCATAAACGCCCCTCTTTGGCCAAAGAGAGATGCTTTGGATATGAAAATAAGGGAAACCGTGTGTAAACAGCATGACCCTTAATTAATTCTTTTTAATCAATATAAGAAGCTATAATTCATACAGTTTAAAAAGGAGAATAGTATTAAATATTAAAATAATAAGAATTAAAAAAATTAGCTGAGGTTGGCTAAATACATGCCAATTTTTATATTTCATACATCCTTTCTAAAAATATCACTTTAAAACTTGTCATTTTTCACCCCTGTACAAATCATTAAAATGTTTTTTTTCTTCCCAAAAGGTTAAAAAATGTTTTTTGTACAAAAACAAATAATAAGGTTTTTTTAATAATCTTTCTTTTTTCATAACAATTATTCTTAAATATTAAATTATAACCTTTTCTTTAAGTAACACAAATTTTGGTTTTAATGATACTTTCTGACTAGAATTTTATTATATTTATTTTCATTTATAAAGAGACTTTACGAATTAAAAAATAACGTTTTTTATGAAAAAAATGAACTTATTTTTTGAAAAACAAAAACCATTGATTTTATGTATTTAACCCCAAAACTTCACTTTTATTCTTCTATTTTATATTTTAGTTGTCTTACTTTTTTTTATTTTAATATTTTTATTATATTTGAAATGTTTTTATGAAATGATTAACAGTTCTATATATTAAAAACACAACATGTTTTATAGGGTAGTGATCTTAAGAGAAGTCCGTCCTATTTGAGAAACTTAATAAGCATTCTGGACCACACATTTCCTCAAGCTTTTCGTAATATACACATATGTATAGTTTACAATTAACTCTATACACATATGAATATTGAATTATACACATATGTATATAGTCAATTTTAAACTATACATATGTGTATATTACAAAAAGTTTAGAAAAAATGTGTGGTCCAGAATGCTTCTAAAGTTTCTCAATTAGCCTAGTGCTTCTCACATGATCCTTACCCTATATATATATATATATATATATATATATATATATATATATTTACAGCACTAGCCTATATTGATTTATCAAACCATGTGTGTCAATAAATAAATAATTAGGTAGCATAATAATTTTATTAAACTAAAAGCTCAGCTAGTATCTTAGAATGGAAACTAAAACGGACACATCGAACAAAACAAATTAAATTGGCTTACTTCAATTTAAACCATTTGTTTTTTAATAACAACTCATTTTTCTTTTTAAGTTAAAAAACGTTTCAGAATATAAATACTAGTAATATAAAAAATTAGATAACATAAAGACTGAAAAAGATATTAATTAAAACTAACTTAAACCCGACTCATGAATTTAGTGTCAAGTCTTTTTCATGTTAAGAATTCCCATTGTGTTTAATCTAAACATCATTTATGTACAAAATCACCACACATTTTTTCTCATATGACAAATGAATGGTGGGGGACGAAGTCAGTCACAAACAAGGCATAAAAGTTGGAGTTTCCAACCAATTATTAGATCAAAACATAAATTTACCCAAAATCTAAATTAATGTCATTTAACCATCACCTTCTTTAATAGCAAACCAAACATCAAAGGGAGAAATAACATCATCACCATGAGTGCATCATCTCGAAGAAGCGGAGGCCTGCTTGAAGGACTATACAAAGTCTTTATGCGACGTACTTCTGTCTACACCACTTTCGTCATTGTCGGTGCTCTTGTCGGTGAACGGGTCAGAGTTCCATCCTCCCATATTAGTCATGCACATAATCGAATACATGCATATGTTATTGAACAATGGATTTGTATAGAGAAAGATAATTGCATTTTATGACCAATTTTGTGTTATGCGTTTCAGGCCGTTGATTACGGAGTTCATAAACTCTGGGAGAAAAACAATGTTGGGGTAACATCTCGAAACTGTCAAATTAAACAAATTTTCATCGCAAAAAAATTATCTGCAATTGTAGTTTTGTTCTAACATATCACCGTGCCATGCAGAAGCGATACGAAGACATTTCTGTTTTGGGACAGAGGACATCTGAATGAAATGCGGTTTGATCACCCGTTGGTATGGTCATGTGAGTGAGCAAACCTGCAAAAGATTAAAGTAAAATGCAGTTTGATAATCTGTTTTAACATTTTTGGTTTATGTTTAATAAAAGTTTATTATAGCTAAACAAATACGATCAATTTCAAAAGTTGAAATATACATAAGAATAGCTCTAGTATTTAGTTACTAAATATACATCAAAACATATATGTTTGGTTCAGAGAACATTACTGATATCGCAAAAAAATATCAAAACATTATACGTCGTTGTAGCATATAGCATGCATAATGTAACCAATATAAACCGGTTCATCCAGCCACAAGTGTCCTAAAGATTTCTTCGCATAACCCGCTATCAAAAGCTAAGAAATGCCCTTTGCCTGGAACCTCATGATACTTTACAAACGGAAGCTTTTCAGAAAGAAACCGATTTATTTTATATGGTATGACTCTATCTTCATAGCCCTGCCAAATATGTGCAGCACCATTGTTGTCTGGCCAAGGATTAGTTACATCCAATGGGTCAAACTCCCATTTTCCATAACCAGCCATTATGTCACGATACAAACATTCATAAACTCCTTGCTGACGTTTCCTTTCCTAATGGTTAAAACACAAAGTAGGAGTTGACTTTTAAGGTCAAAACGACAAGCGTTAATATGCATACAGAATACTGCAACATAATTCATGAACAAATGGTTTTTGAATACTGGTACCAATGACTCAATGAGTGAATGGGTCTTAACCATCTAAACATTTCTGCATTACTTTAAATCTTATAATATTCTTGATGCATATATAATTTTTTATTTTTTTTTGCTACAATATCAAAAAATAGTGGTAAGAGTTTTTTTTTCAGTGTTACACACCATCTCTTAGGGATTGTAACTATTATTTGTAAATCAAATCACTTCATTGTTCATACTTGTTACAACTTTTCTTATTAGAACACATTGTCATCATTAGAATATAATATATTATATTATATATGCAACTAAATGCAGTTATCAACTTTGTGGTGAAAATAGCTTTGACATCATTCAAATTTATGAAATAACTCACTTGTTCTTGGTAAAATAACAGGTTACAGATATTCAAATAGAGTCATCTTGGCCATTAGTAAAGTTTTAATACATCTTTTATAAGAGTAAAACAATATAATGTGGCTGTAATATACTAATAGTACTGGCCAATACGTATAAGTATTGGGTTTATTTTTCCAAAAACTAAACGAAACACATTTTCTTTCTATTATATATAACCATGAGAAGGAGTACAACATTGGAAAAAAAAATAACTTTATGTTCAAAATTTGTAAAAGTAATCAAAATTGAAAGCTACGGAAATGAGTAACTTTTAAAGTTTTGGCACAATATTCAACAATACAATTACAGCGATGGTATAGTTTCAGAATTTTAGCAAGCACGATGGAAGCATTAAAACCAAGCACCAATCAAGATAGTTACAGAAGTCGATCAAACGACAATATGTATCAAGCAATTTGAACAATAGTTGGTTTCACTATAAAAATCATATCTTGCTACTTTTCAAGTATAGTTGAAATCCAATAGCATAACGCTTAGTAAAAACATTACTAAACCGCCATTTGATCGTGTGATGATAATGTGGCATGATGAAGTGATAGTTGCGTCATAACAATTATCATGTCACGTCATCAGTTGAAAATTTTGAAGATATCTATAGGGCATGTTTGGGATTGCCTTGCTTATTACTATTCATTGATTTTTCAAAACTAAAATAAGCATCTTTGAATAAGCAATATTGACAAGCAATCCCAAACAACTTACTGTATCTAAGTGCGAAAAGCAAATAAACAATTCCAAACGTTGGGCGTAGTTAAAGCTCAATCATGCAAAGAAATGACATAAATAGTGATTATTTATGTACCTGTTTGTCGTCTAAATTTGGTGGCGGGTTCTTCAAGAACTCCAAATCTGACTGGGAAAATATATCCAATTTTCCTGCCATCATACTTAATGACGGAAACAATTTTTGATTCATCCACCAATGAAACAACCATGGGGCATAACGCGCCACACGAAATGTCCACCTGTCTTGAACAAGCAGTAGCTCGAAGCTTTCTTTAGCCACATCAGCAGGTAAACATGGCCACCAGTAATTCACAAATGGAACTACAAGCGAAGCCCCTGACAACCTTCAACCACAATATATTATATAAAAATTGTAAGAACGTAACATGGTTGACACAGTTAAGAAAAAAGAAAACAACGAACCAAGTGAAAAGATGATGTTAAAAGTTATTTCGTATCATGCCTGTGTGGTATGTACTTAAGGCAACTCCAAGTAGCATATGCACCCATTGATAATCCCATTACGTAGAATTTGGCACCGATTTTCAATTTATCAGCTAATTCTTGAATATCAAATGCTTCACTTTTAACGGTGCGTTTTGGATGCGGATCACTCTCTCCATAACCTGCTCTGTCAAATGAAAGAATGTAAATTTGCAGCTCCTCAATAAGTTCCTGTCATTACCGAAGGGCATTTTAGACATTTAAAACAGTAAAACAATCTCACAAACATAATAAAGTCGATAAGTTGTTTAAATAAGCAATCGCAAACACCCCTTTACTTATAATAATATTGAATAATAAAGTTTTTGATACCTGAGAAAGAGGTAGTGTCAAGTCTTTGGAGCTATCAAAGCCATGACTTACAATAATCTTGTGTTTAGCTTCATCTTTCGAGACACCCCACTCTCTGTAGGCTAAATGCCTACCATCATCAAGTCGTACTCGTGGCGAAGTTATAGGTGGACCGCCCGGTGATCCACATATTCTAGGTGGCGGCGGCTTGATTCGCATATAAGCCCATCCAATCAAACCGCCAACCACCGCTACCGCTATCTTCACAATCATTGCTACAAAGAAAAACATATTAACATGTCAACAACCCAGTAGCCTTATAAACTTACAGTACAAAAAATATAATTCATGAAAATAGTTGAAGTTAAAGATAGAGTAAAAAGCCAAAATGGTTCCTGAGTTTTAGTCACTTTTGTCATGTCAGTCCAAAAATGAAACTTTTTGTATCCGGGTACTTGGCAAACTGGGTTAGAAATTTCTGGACTTTTTGTCGTTTTACTCATTTAAATGGAGGGTATAATCGTTATTTTATGTCTGAACTCCCATCATTTAAATGAGGAAAACGACAAAAAGTGCAGAAATTTCTAACACAGATTGTCAATTGGAAGGAAATGACAACAAAAATGAAACCTTTTAACCCAAGTACACAAAGTTGCATTTTTGAACCGAAGTAACAAAAGTGATCGAAACAAACACAATATTGTACTCTTAAAGATATTGCACAAAACACGATATTCAGATAAGCTCTGCTTATTTACTGATTTAATGTATACATTTACTGTTTTGACTTTTTATCCCTTTAATGGGCTAATATCAAGTACTAAAAGCAGATCGAGTGGACTACAAATTTGGGGCTTTTTAATCAAGGATCGTATTTGTGAATTACAATCCGATCAGTGCACTAAAACTGAAATACTGCTAAAAGAAGTCGATCATCTACGCATATCATTCAACAAACAAAATAAGATATGAAAACATGAACCCTAAATTGTTAAAGACTACGATTGAATCCGGCGATTAATTAAGCCTGTTACAAAATTCCATGAAAATTTTAGATTAAACTGGGAAGAAGATAGGATCAGAATCAGTGGAAAAGTTACCGAAAGAAGTCGAAAGCGGTGTGCTTGTAGTGGCGAGTAAAGCTGATAATTTGATGGGGCAATGGCATGTGATGAAAGTTTTGATTTGATTAAATTAGCACATGATACATGTGATAGTGACGAAGAGTCTGTCGTGTTGTTAGACAATTTCATGAAGCAATGGAATTCAAATGCGTGTACAAATTGGTTTTTTCAAACAAAAACAAAACCTTTATCGGTTTGTTAACCAATTTTACATAGTGAGATGTCGAACTGTTATTAATCGATTCGGTTTGGTTAAAAACCGATTTGGCAAAAAAACCAGTTTTTAACCGGTTCTTTAAAACGGTTTTGGTTTTTAAACCGGTTTCAAAGATCAATTATGCTAACCGGTATACAAATCGCCGGTTCAGTTCAGGTTGAAATAGGTTTTTAAGAAAACCGGTTTCGGTTTTTTTCTGGTTTCGTTCCAAAACCGGTTTTTTGTACACCTCTATTAAAAGATGTGTATAAAACCGGGTGAAACCGGTTAGGTTCTTAAACCGAATCTTTTTTTTTTTTTTTTGTAATAATGGGGTCAAACTAGTTCAAGTTATAAATTGGTTTAGAGGAAAATGACTGAACCTATCAAATCGCTTTAGGTCGGTTATAAACCGGTTCGAAAAAAAAAACGGTTTTTTGCTTGTTTTCAAACTGGTTTAGGTTATAAACCGGTTTCAATAAATGAGACTACGCACTGATGCCAAACTTACGGGTTTGATCGGGCCCAAACCGGTTTTATTTACACCTCAAAATCTCTAATAACATGTGATGGAAGTTTGATTAAACTTACCGGGTTGAGTTATAATACAAATGGGTTTTAAAATTAGAAGTGTAAGAAGGAACCATAGAGTGACAAGTGTCTATAATTTTATCCATAAGAGAAAAAGAGCATGCACATGCAAAAACCAAAAAATCTAAACCCCCCCCCTCCACCCACCTATATCTCATCAAAAAACCTACCCTCAAACCCAAGCTAAACGCTAAAAACTAAACCCTCCAAAAACCTAAAAAAAACCTAACCCCCAACCTCCACACACACACCCCAAAAACCTAAACACACAAATATTTTTTTTAATATTGTTTATAAAAAAACGCTACTTTTTTTGTCAGTAAAAAAATATTTTGTGTTTTTTTAAGTACCTTTTATTGTGTTCACATTAGAGTATAATCTTTCTTTCCCTTCTTACAATTAAAGTTATTTGTATTTGATCATTTCTTTAAACTTACCCAAGGGCTTGCTTCGGCCTTCGGGAATTCGGGTTTATCTTCCTTCTGGCCTGCACCATATCAACAAGTTATTCCAGACACTTTGGGCCATGTCTCAAATATAGCAAGTTAGCAGGCCATATACAAGCCAAGCCCACTTTTAAGTAAATAATCCACATCCAAATAATTACCATGCTAGCCATTTTCACTACTGGATATATTTTGATAGAAACCAAAATCAAGAATCTTTTTTAATGATCATTGTAAAGCACTAGAATAAATAAATAGCATAAAAACGATTTGAAGCTAGAGAAGTTGATCATCAGCACATGTTTAAGTTAATTGCATCTGTTTAGCTATTTTTATTCGGGACCTACAAAATATAAAAACTAAACAAAGTAATATATTTCATAATCATACTGATACATGCGTAACCATTTGTGTACATCCATGGGCAAATTGTCACCCATGACCGCGATCGCAGACAACGTTGATGACCCAACCCATCACCAGTTCGGAGGAAACTTATCGTCCGAGGACCCGTTGTCGTAAATCCCTTGGCTCGCACATGACAATTTGTCACAAACGAACTCCAACCAGTGAAGTCACTGGAGTACCGCTAAAGCACTGCCTCCGGTAATTCTTTCGATTGGGGAGAAGAATTAAAAACCCTAAAAAAGTTAAAAGTTAAAACAGAAGTGTTTAGAACTTCACCTTGAAAGAATAATTAAAATAAGCCTAAACCTAGCTACGGAAATACATAATTTTTGTTTTGTATGATTTTGTTTCATGATTTTCATAATATCTAAAATAAATATTACTATGGAACAAAGGTTTCATTCATACACAGATTGCTAATTTAGGATTTTTTTTTGTATGTGTGGAAGAGGTAAATCTTCAACGTGGAATTGGCATTAGTAAAAGAATAGCACCCGGTTATTCGTCTAACAAGAAACAGAGTAGGAGAAAACGAGTATCTATCGTATGATTTATGGTAGTTAGTAACAGTGATGTATATATTAGCATTTAATTTATGCATAAATTCGTTGACTGCTTTTAAAGTTTTTTTTTTATAAGGGGCGGGGCGGGGCATGTTTGTTACTTTTGTGACTTAAATCGATCACTCAAACAACTAAGCTAAACTTTCAACATTAATCATTTTTATATTTTGCAAAACAGATTCATTCACTGTCCAACGCTCGATGGGAACAAACTAGTATATATTAAATCTCATCATGGTAAATTTATTTTCTTTTCACCTTTGTCATCAAAAGTTTTTAAAAATCGTTTTAGGCACATGACACAGGCATATTTTCTTTTATTTTTATAATATATATATATATATATATATAATTAAATATTATTATATATATTAAATTATATTATATTATACTATATATTAATTTACATCATTATATTATACTATATATTAATTTACATCATTAGCTACAGTAAAAAAAAAACCCTTACTTTTTAGGTTTAATTACTAAAATGCCATTATACTAGAATTATCATTTACACACTCTAATTTTTAATAATTTTATCATACAACCTCTTCACTTTAGTAATGACATGTTTAGGCCCTTATTTTTAATAATTGTTCATCATTTTCAACCCTTACACTTTATTACAATCATTATTTGACCATGAATTTAGTTTTCCCCTTTACATTTTATTGTAATTACTATTTGGACCCTAAACTTTTACTTTTTTCCTTTACTTATTTATTGTTGTTACTTTTTAGTTTTTTTTTCAAGGCAAAGTCTTTCTAACTTTCGTATGTACCGTCATAAGTAAGTTATTTTTTTCACGTTTGGAACCTGTCGCAAGTGTTCTTTTTATGGTTATAACGAGCGTCAATACCATCACGGACTGAACCGACAACTTTTTGTGACATTCGAAAATACTGTCATGACGTGATTTTTTTTACCTTTACATAAAATGTCCATTCACGATTGCCTTTTTATCTATGGTTTGAACCTGCCGTAAAGCGTAAGTGATGACCCACTAGTTTGAATTAAATCAATGTTGAAGATAAAAATGGGGTATTATTATACTGATGACACATTGATTTCATTGGAATCGTCTATTATAATAGGGATACCTATCATTCATCATTCAACTATTTTATTTTTTTAAATTAAAACTATTCATTGGTAAAAAAACCTTATATTTAGATAAAAAAGATTAATATTACATAACAAAACATAAAAAACTTATCATTATTTTGGAGTTTTCTGTTTCATTATCCCTCAAAATGGTTATTCAAGCAAGTGTCAAAATCGCTCATTATCTCTCAAAATGTTTTTTCAAGCAAGCGTCAAAATCTCCTGCGAGACCAAAAGAAACACTTTATCTAAAATACAACTCACATTTCATTAAAATATGTATTAGAATGTTGGAAAAAAAATAACAATATTTTGTACTCGTATTTTTTAAAAAAGCTAAAAAACACAAGTTATTAGACAAAATCAAGATAAATATTAAATGATATATTATAAAAAATAAAAAGTTTAGATGTTGGATCATTTTTGGTTGCTATAACGAGTGTTAGTACCACACAAATACCGCAATGTAACGTAATAAACTGAATCGTCACTAAGCAAATTCCCGACACAATACACGAGAAAAACCCACTAGTTTGTTGGAAGTTAATCCTAAAACACATATTGAAAGATGAAGGGTCAACGTTAATGTTTTGATTTAGTTGTTTTAACTAAATAGTTTAGTATTAGCGGGTAGGTTCATTTGTTTTCAAGAAGGTTTTTAATTCTTAGTTTATAGTATTTGAATTATGGTAGGTTTAGAATTAATTTAGTTCAAATAGTATGGTACGTTTGGTTATTTTATGTGCATGAAAATTCCAATTAATGATAAAGCATTTGTTTGGTTTACTTTGAACTTTGAAGATTTATTTTGCCGGTCTAGCAACACAAAGGTTGGGGGTTTGATATTGGGTTGGAGCCAACATAGTTCCAGTGTTTTCACGACGGACCGGACCGGGCGGCCGGACCGATTGGGCCGGGAATGGTCAGGGCAACGGTCCGGTTATGTGTAGTTGAGCCGTTTTACAAAGAACCGTTCGGTTAGGCACTGACGGCGGCCGAACCGGCGAACCGGAATCAAAGGTTCGACCGGAAATGGCTAATCCAGACTTGAAAAATGATCAGAGATCTTGTATAATCCTTCAATAACCGACAATTGACCTTCAATCGGAAGTAGACGAGAAAGATAGAAGGAAAAGAAAGTGAGATTGAGAGAGGGTGCGGCGGTGCATGATGGTTTCTCCGATTGCTATCCAGAATTGTTTGTGGTTGTTACCTTCATAATTAATAGGGGTAACTTTATAGAATAGAAACCAAGTTTTAAAAGTGTTTCAATTAGGTCACTTAAATTTCAAAAGTGTTTAATCAGGCCACTCAACATTCATTTTTTATTAAAATTAATGTTTTTTCATCTATTTCATAGGTAACCATGGTGATGTGAATTTTTGTTTCTTTTTTCCCTTTCATTTGATGCTAACGTCCAGTGATAACATGGATTATAACTTGTTTTTATTTATTTTTAATGTAATTAAAGTGTTTTAAATTTTAATAAATAAAATTTCATATATTAATATAATCCGACTCTAGCATCTTATGCTTCATTTTTCTCTTGACACATGGAAAAAAGAACACGACTCGATTTGAATGTTAAGTTATCTGATTGAGACAAAAACAATACAAATGACCTAATTAAAATACTTTTAAAACTTGATTACTATTATGTGACATTTTCCATAATTAATATACAAAAGTTTATTAATTTTGTGTTCCCAATGATACACAGCTGTCACCAATTCCCCATTACAACTTTTCATCTTTTTAAATTATTTTTAGTATAATTCAAAAACAAGATTTGTATTTTAGAAAATGAGTAAATTGCACAAAACATCCTTTATGTTTCCTTAAACTTACAGGTTTCAGCCTTAATGTTTAAAAGTTGCTAAAAACAGCCTTTAAGTTTATTTTTGTTGCGGGTTCAATCCTTTACAGCTAACCACGTTATTTTCTTCAGTTAAGTTCCCTCACATGCAAAACATGTGAGGATATATTCATCATTTTGGTTGATCTTCTACCCACTTCAATTATAAAAAAAGAATATTTAAGTTTTAACCTAGTTTAAACAAAGTTTGGTAAAACGTACGCGACTACAGAGGAGCACGATTACCGTTTGATAGTGTTTAAGTCTAACTTGCGGCGTCCTAAGCGTCACCAGTTGCTGGATCCGACTACTGAACACGGTGTTACGAAGTTCTCTGATTTGACGGCATCGGAGTTCCGTGAGAGGTATCTAGGGTTGAAGAGTCGTTTGTCGTTTCCATCTAATGCGAATAAGGCGCTGATTCTTCCAACTGATGATAATCCTGAAGAGTTTGATTGGCATGATCAAAATCTGTGTTAATCTTTACAGCTTAGTGGGCTAGCTTAACAAGATTCCTATCTTAATTCCGGGTTCGCCAGAGAAGAAGACCTGGAAAGAAGGTGTTTGGTTTTTAAAAGTTTGGTTTTATTGCACATTAGTCCCTGCGGTTAGAATCTTTTTAAAATAGGTTAAACCTTAAATATTCTTTTTTCTTATAATTGACGTGGGTGGAAGATCAACCAAAATGACGAATATACCCTCACATGTTATGCATGTGAGGGAACTTAACTGAAGAAAATAACGTGGTTAGCTGTAAAGGATTGAACCCGCAACAAAAATAAACTTAAAGGCTGTTTTTAGCAACTTTTAAACATTAAGGCTGGAATCTGCAAGTTTGATGAAACATAAAGGATGTTTTGTGCAATTTACTCTTTAGAAAATTTTATAAACTATAATAATAATTTTTGTCACGTATAGTATATACATATACCTCCTATTAGTATTAGTAATATAAATTAATTTAAACACATGTATTGACATTTATAATAATGATTTTTCTATGTTCAATGTATAAAAAGTAATTTTGGTATATTTATTATATTTTAAAGATTAAATTATTTATAATATTATCTGGTTCTTGAATCCAGTTCGATCGATCCAACCAATCCGACCAGTGAATCAGTAAACCGACCGGTTCGATGTCCGGTCTGGTTATGAAAACATTGCATAGTTCACACAGAAGAACCCACTAGTTCGGTATTAATTAGAGATGGATGCATGCACGATTGTAAATTTTGAACACATCGAATGTCACCACAACACATTAATGACTTTCCACATGGGTTGACTTTTCCAAACGTATTTGAATTTTTCGTATTCTATTCATTCTCTAGTTGTAGGACTTATATCTTAGGCTGTGGGGTATGGTGGGACGGAGGTTTGGGGTGTTGGGTGACACGTGGAAAAGGAGGGGTCTTTCTCAGCGGTGGGTATGATGGGGCGGGGATTTGAGACGTTGGCTAGGCCACGTAGATTTTTTTAATACACACAATATTTTAATTAAGAAAACCTAAAATATTATTAAACAATCCTAAAACATTACAAAAAAAGTGCTTATTAAACATTCCTAAAACCTTACAGAAAAAAATACTTATTAAACATTACATATAAAAAAACCCTAAAGCGTTAAGTAGATCTCAAAGAGGGCGAGCTTGTCGAATACCCGCCTATCCTTGGACCGGTACTCGATGTTGGCCACCTCGACCCGGTCGTCATGGCTTATGTCCCCTCCCGGGATACTTTGGTAGTAGGCCTTGAACCGCTTGAGTTTCGGTCGTAGGTCGCGCCACTTGTGTTGGCAAGCGTTTAGGTTGTGCCGATCATTCCCGATGTTATGCCGAAAGCTTGCGAAAGCCTCCGGCCAGAAACGGGTTTCACCGGCTTAGCGAGCCTTCATCACGTCGACGACGCACGAGACAAGTGCAAGCTCTTCTTCGTTTGTCCACGAGGCCATGATCAGCGGTTTGAAGTTGTCGGTTTCGGGTGGCGGTAGTGGGTAGCGAAGTTGAATAGCGGTGGTGGGATGTTTGGGTTAGCGGGGGGTTATTTATAACCGCTCGGGTTAGCCGTTTGGCCAAGCCAAACGGTTTATTTTTAAATTTTAAAATGGCTAGGTTGACCCGCCAATCACCACCCGCCACCTCACCCACCTAGCCCCGCCCAACGCCGGATGCCAGAGTACCGCCCAACGGGCCACGCCATAAGCCAAGCCCCTCCGGGGTGGTGACTTGAGCGTTGCCCGCCAACCCACGCCAAATCCCCGCTCCATACCCCATAGTCTTAGTCGATCAAACAAATGTATTATAATAATACTATTGTAAGTAAATCAATTTGGTTCTCATGCTTCCTTTATTAGACGTTTAAATAACTAATATAGACAAAGATGCTAGAATAACATATTAGCTTAGTGATTCAAAAGAATATTCTTAAGGACGAGAAAAACGATCTAACCATAGATTCTTGAACATATTTGATTAAATGGCTAGACATTGATTTGATCATGAAGTAAATCATTTATGGATAATAATTTTGGAAGAGAATATCATCGTTCCGCTACCTCAACAAGCATTAGAAAGTTAATTGAACTACGGTATCCAATCATTTGAATTGACTTTCATGAGGATGCAATGAAGCAATAAAGACTTATACTACTCGGAGTGGAGCATGAAGTGATACGTGGTTGCCATGTCAGTAGAGGAGGATTTCCCCTTCAAACCCCAAATAGTACTGGGTGGGAGGAAGCGTGGAAGATAGCGTTGTTGAAGCCCCACGCCTCCTCTCACGTCACCACTCCGGTCTTAGAATTCGATAATATGGTTGTGAGAGTTGTTTTTGAATGTGGACAAGGTGTGTGACCGCAAGTGGCCGCAAAGTTTACCGAAATATTAAGAGATTATGATTGATAAAAGAATTGATGATATTACATTTCTTAAAATATGTATTAATTACAAGAAAGGCTGTTTACCACATAAAAAATATTTCGATAGCTTCGTCACAATCTACATAATCATTTAGGGTATATTATTTCTTATTAATTGTTCGATTAAATATTTCACATACGATAGAGTTTGAACATTACCAAAGTATGCATATATCTTTTATTCTTATACATTGATGACAAGTTCCTTTAATTGTTGAGTGATTGATATTTACCTTCAAGTCACTCGTAGAAAAATGTTGAGGGATATTTACGTTCTTCTGAATATCCATTTAGAATTTAGAATTGCCTAAAAGTGTTGGTGAGTTAGATAAGGTGTAAGATAGTAGGAGGTTATGAGTTCAATTCACTTATTGTGCAAGTTTAGCCATTAAAAAAATGTTATTCTAAATGACTTACATGTGGAGTTTAATGATACGTTTCTCGTTACATATATTTTTTTTCTTTTTGAATGTCGAATGCTACAATCACCATACTTCTAAACCACACCAAATTAATCATAATCTATTCCATATTAATATTTGAACCCAAATCTTCTTCACAAGAGTTTCAATCACCCAATGTCCCAACCAGAGCTAGAATGGTTGTGCTCATTACATATTCTACATTCTATAAATGATGAATGATAAGATTTTTCCTAATTCATATATGGCACACATAATTATATTAACTATTAACGTGCCTTTATTATTATTTTTTTGAATGCTGAGAATTTTTAACTTGTTGTCAGAGAGATTCCACACCCTTCTAAACAGAGGGTCCTAAGTCCACCTAGCCAGACTATGTTGTCTTAACCGAGCCTATGCTGACGTCAGAGTATGGCTAATGGCGTTCCCCGGAAAACCGTACCACTCACTACTAAAATCTTAATTAGACTCTTCAATAAAGAATATTTCCATGTTATTTATAGTTCCAAAAAGCTTAATTAAACGAGAAGTACACAAAATTTCGATAAAGACTACATATTAATATATTTCGTACCTACACGTGTAATACTTTGTTTATAAAAAATAACGAATCTAATAATATGTGTAGGTTTGTTTCAATAAATTTTGTACTATAAATATGTAGGATAAATTTCAACAACTTTTCTAAAGAGATAAGAGAACGATATCAATTTTTTTAAAGTATGGATATAGCATGGAGATAAGGAAATTTTGTTGGTAAAGAGATTGCAAGTTCCAAAATGTTTCATGAAAATTTGAAATTGCATTTCTAGTTTAATAAACTTCATTGACGGATTGTGATCAATGACAATTGGTATCAATAGGATATTTACAGCTACAAAATTGATGACATGATCAATGATCGGAGGCAGGAGACAGTGATCAAAATTAAAAAATAGGAAGAGTGAAAGACAATGGGTTGTGGGATAAGTTGTTTCAAATTACTTTGATTTTTAAATAAAGAGGTAACACTGTATTTAAAAAAAACAATAAACATCTAAAATAGATGTTCATCTGTCCCAATGATAAAAAAAAGTTACAACTGAACAAACAGTTGAGAATAATTTTTCAAAAGCTAATGCCTAATTGTGTTCAAGGCCGTTACGACTGAAAAAATAGATGAGAATAATTTTTAAAAGGTAATGCCTAAGATCATATGGTGTGGGCGTTAAAATCTGGCGTGTAGGTTAGTCTACGTCCATAAAACCATCCCATGGTTGGCATTTTCCACGGCGTTGTGTGTGGGACGGAGGATTCTTCACCGGCGTGAAGGGCAATTTGGTTGGTGATGTGGCGCGAGTTGATTGGTGGTTTGTGGTAGGAGCTTTGTGATTGGTTAGTTTTTTTTAACACTAGGTGGGGCCCACGCCCAACACCACCCCATGCTTTTTTTTTGTTACCACGCCCCCTTGCTTACGTGGTTATCACATTATGCTTAACACTTCATTTTCAAGCCCCTCCACACTGTATAGTCTAATAGTATTCAGGGTCTGTTTATATAAAACTAAGTCATCCCCATACTCAGTAAATCACACTAATAACAAAGCTAAGGTAGGGTCTTGGAGGGTAGATGCAGACACTCTTACCTCTACCTTGTAGGAATAGAGAGACTGCTTTCAGTGATACCCCCGGCTCGATTGTAGTTTTGTATGAAGGATTGGACCTTAGACACAGAACACTCAAACAATTGGGACGGAGACTGATTGGTGTATGTACCCCCGTGTCTTTCAGCTATTAACGCCACCACATGATGCATAATTAACCATCCGCATCTTTAAACGTTATTTTCATGAAATTAGTAAAATAAAATTAAAGTTAATACCACTTCACTTTAACCTCCGAAATTCCACACATATATACATTATATGTGTACACCGCATGCGGGACCAGGTAAACAGTTTTAAGTTAAGAAGACCGAAGTAGCAACTTGGGTCGTGTGCATGGGCTTGGCGGCAAATTAGCAACGGGCCAACAGTCAACTACCACAATAAAGAGAAGTAGGTTCTAGTCATGGGTATAGGGCGTGGGCCAGGGCCGGTGGCCCCTTGATCATGTGTTTTCAATATCAAAATTTCAATTGAAAAGGAAATTTTATAAAAACCTTTAATTTTACAATATAACTTCTGTTATATTATGAGACGTGTTATAAAAACCTTTAATTTTACAATATAACTTCTGTTATATTATGAGACGTGTATCAGTGTATAAGTCATGACTATTAACATTAATTGAGGGAGACTCTAATTGACTAACAATGTGAATACATCATATCTGAATAAATTAGAGTCATATATGAATATACTACGGCACTAATTTGAATATATAACAACACCAATTTGAATACATTACAAGTAACATAACATTCGTATTCACATGTGAATATGTAATGTTGTTCAGATTTCATAGATACAAAACATATACATGTGAATTATGTAGCCGTATGTCATACCTTAATCATAAATGGTGCGTGTGAGGGGAAAGAAGTCGAGCCGTTCATGAAGTGCTCGGATCAACTCGTTAAAAGCTCAAATTGAGTCAGGTTTAAATGCGCACAAGCTTCTATTGAAGCTCATTTAATAAACAACTTTGAACCAAGATACATTTATCAAGCTCGACTAGTCTAGCGAGCCTAAACGAGACTGCTATTTATATAAATATTATATATAACTTTTATCTAATATATTAAATATGTACTAACATTGTATTTTATATAAATTATGAAAAATTACCTAATATATATATATATATATATATATATATATATATAGGATCAAGGGAAAACCCCTCCGAGTTGTGAAAACTTAGAGAACTCGACCTTCTCGTGCGAGTTTTGCTCCCATTTTTTCACACCCATGAATTAAAATGTTAGAAAACACTGCTATAAAAAAATTAATTTTTTTGAAGTGGTGTTTTTCGGCTCCTTACAGTAGCTATAAAATGGTGATGACATAAGCATGACATCACTTTTTACAACATTTAAGGTTGCCGTAAATGAAAAACAAAACAGGTTTTTTTTTTATTTATTTTTTGGAAAAGTTGATTTTTTTAGGATTTTTGGTAAAAAGAAATTTTGAAAAAACCATTGGTAAGGCCGAGTTCTCTAAGTTCTCACAACTCGTATAGGTTTTTATTTTACCCTAACCCTAACCCTATATATATATATAATATATATATATATATATATAGGGATCGGTTCAAATGAAAACCATCCCCAGTTGCGAGAAATGCAAGAACCACTCTCCACCAATCAGATCATGACACCTATACACTATTATTTTAAATCTTAAAAGTTATTTTAGTAATTTACTTAAAATGTCATTTCTTCTCTCTATTCTCTTTAAAGTCTTATCAGAGTTTTCCATCCATCAAAATGTCATATCTACTCTCTGTCTCTCTCCCTCTTAAAATCTAAAAAAAAATGTTATTTGGTCAAAAAGTTAATTATAGATAATATTAATATGCTATGTCGTTTCTTCTTTCTAATTGGTCAATTTGACTTTCTTTTTCCAGAGCAAAATTTGTTAACTTGCAACTTTTAATTAGTCATTATTGTGTATTTTGTAGTAAAAAATGTAGGTTAGTTTGATATGGTTGGTTTTGGTGCGAGGAAAAATAAATAAATAATTTTTTTCTTTTACTTTTCATTTTTATACCCCACACTATACATGTGACACAAGTTTTTAATGATTTTACTAATTTTTTTTTCAATATTTGTTAGTTTTCTTAAAAAAACGAATACGTAGTTTGCTTAATTTTTCGGTATTGTAAACATACGAGAGTCGGGCCGATACCGTGAGGAACCGAATCGAATTCCCGCCACGGAGTGCGGATAATCCCACTAGTTTTTTTTATAAAAAAGTTTAAAACCGTAAAAAATTTTGGCGTAAAAAATGTTTTAAAACCGGGTCGTAAAAAAAGTTTTTATACCGGCACGTAAAAGAAGTTTAAACCCGCGCGTAAAAAAAGTTTTAAACCGGCGCGCAAAATACTTTTATACCGGCGCGTAAAAAAAGTTTAAAAACGCGCGTAAAAAGTTTAAAACCGGGGCGTAAAAAATTTCAAAACCGGCGCGCAAAAAAAGGTTTAAAACCGGCGCGTAAAAAACTTTAAAATCGGGGCATAAAAAAAGTTTAAAACCGGCGCTTATTAAAAGTTTAAAAACCGTGCGTAAAAAAGTTTAAAATTGCGCGTAAAACTTTTTTTACGCAAATTTTTTTATACCGGCGCGTAAAAAAAGTTTTATACCGGTGCATAAGAAAAGTAATAATCCGCGCGTAAAAAAAAAATTCTAAACCGGCGCGTAAAAAAAGTCTTAAACCGCGTGTAAAAAAAGTTTTAAACCGCGAGCCAAAAAAACTTAAAACTGGCGCGCAAAGAAAGTTGTGCTCGTTAAAAAATTTCAAATCGCGCGTAAAAAAGTTTAAAACGGCGTGTAAAAAAAGTTTAAAAATAGGCTCGAAAAAAGTAAAAAATCGCGCGTAAAAAAAGGTAAAAACCGCGTGTAAAAAAATTAACTAAGAATTAAAATTCATGTTCAAAACAAAATTAATAATTCATGTTTAAAAAATTAACTGAGAATTAAAATAGAAAATTATATGAGAATTAAAAGAAAATCAATAATCATATCAATTATTAAAGCTATAGTAATAAGACCAATATGCCCTTTATCACTAAAAAACAAAATGTCATTAATAAAAACACAATAATTACGTTGCTTTATTGTCTTTTAATCTCATCCATTAAAACCAACTTGATCTATGGCTAATATTGATTCCTACGGTTCTCACAACTCAAGGTGGTTCTCATTTTACCCATCCCCTATATATATAACTTATATCATAGACGTGTATAAAAGTTATGGGTTAATATAAATATAATAACTAAACAGTTAAGAAAATATAAAACAAGTGGAGTCTTATATCACGCCCCGCCTAAAAATCAGATCACTTCGCCGCGATTCCGTGACCTTCCGGGCCATTCAAGAGGCACCAGGGGCTGCTGGAAGTTTCCGGAAATGCTACAACGTTCGGGACTAATAAACCAACTTACAAGGCATCGGAACTCTCTAGAATGGGATGGGAATTCTGTCCAAAAAGATCCAGCAAGAAAGGCTCTAGATCAGCCTTGAACCATCATGAAAATATCAAGATATTAGCTAAAGAATTGCCTAAAAAGATCTTCATAATGTCACACCCCGATCCGCAGCGGAATAAGAGTCGGGGCATAATTGGGTTATCACCAAAGCTCATGACATTTACTAATATGTTTCATATTTAATAAAGTCAAAGTTACATTTCCAAAAATTCAAACATGTTCATTCAATACAAAGAAAATAAACCAACATAACAATCCCAACTCTAAATCGTTTTATTCTTCTAGTCCAAGTCCTATGTGTTCCTAGCTGCTGCTGGTTCACCTGTATCATGTGTAAAAATGAGAGTTTTTGGGTCAACATAAGTTGGCGAGTGAACCTTATTAGATAAACATTTATTAATAAATTAATTGTTAGTTT
Organism: Scalesia atractyloides; assembly: GCA_947069175.1. Classification (NCBI taxonomy): domain Eukaryota; kingdom Viridiplantae; phylum Streptophyta; class Magnoliopsida; order Asterales; family Asteraceae; genus Scalesia; species Scalesia atractyloides. The sequence continues at coordinate 80,371,049 of CAMTDV010000010.1, forward strand.
ATCAACGAAAATTTGTGCATAATCATAGATGAGCAAATGTAAATAATCAAGCAATGGCAAATAGCAGTCACACTATAACATACAATAACATATGACAGCATACATGAACATACCAACATCATACTGTAAATAACATAAATGAAACTGTGCGATCAAGGCTCAATCAAACGGAGCCGATCGTATTGCATGTACTGAAAATGAAAATGTCTGTGCGATCAAGGCTCAATCAAACGGAGCCGATCGTATGTGGGCACGCCAGGTTCAACCTCATAATGAAATGGGGAACATGCTCAACGCTCATAATGTAATGGGGAGCGGCGGCCTATGAAATTGCATGTACTGAATAATAAATTGCATCCAATAATAACTACTTAACAGCAACAAACTGAATACACATGTTCATGATATGATGTATGCACAATGGTTTAGTTATAATATATATACAAAGACACATGATACACCCCAAAACGTGATTAAAACGGGGAATTTGTAAGATTCACTCACATTGGGTGCGTTGGATTGGAGATGGTGAGATGCGCACGAATTAGATGAGCGGATCAACGAGGAATACTAACCTAAATAATAACGGAAAAAATATATTAAATGAGTGGATTTTATTAAGGATTTTAATGAAATTTTTAGATATATTTTTGTGAGTTTAAGGCTATTTTCTATCTTTAAAAATGTTATTTTTAAGTATTTTTAATTGATTTTTAAATTAAATTAAATAAATTAAAATATAAAAAAAATTGTTTATTTTGCGTTGACCGTTGACCTGTTGACCTGTTGACTTGTTGACCGGTTCGGTCAATGACATGGTTTGCGCTGGGTGAGGCTCGAACCCGAGACCTCCCGTACGCGTGCACGCAGCTCTACCAACTGAGTTACGTGTCTAACCCGTAATAATCTTATTTTTAATTATATTTATACACTTATTCAATTTAACCGAATTTCCTTTATTTGCAAAAACATTTTAATTCAATCGGACCGGTGCTAGTGACGGGTTTCGAACGCGCGACGTATGGTTTATGTTGCACACAGTCCACCGCTGGACTGTGTGTCTAACCTGGTTATTATCTCGGTTTTTATTATACTTAACAACTAACTGGGTTATCCCGATTTAGTTTAAACAAAAAGGCCTTTTATTATACAAGGAGTGCGTATAGCAGGAATCGAACTCGGGACGTGCGTTTGTATTTTGCACACAGTCCACCGCTGGACTGTGTGTCTAACCCGTTCATTTTACTAGTTTTAATTATACTTATAACTTAGTTAGCTTCGTCTTCTTCATTCAAATTACCGTCAACTGATTTACTAACTCGTTCCTTGTGTTTACGATTTACAGACATTATTAAAGCTTAAATGAAAAGGCAGAGACGGTAATTAGAAGTGAACATACCGATGAACGGTTTATTTCAGATTTCCGGCGATGTGTCGGTTCCTGTTTTTATGCTCTTCGACTGAACAAGATAATTAACTATTTTGATTAGTCGAATGTGGAATTGAAGTGATAAACAAACGTTAACGATGTGTTTGAAGACCCTTACCGTTTCACAGACGGAATTAGAAATTTTCAGGGGAGTTCCGGCGAACTGGAATTAGTTGAATACAGCGCCTGATTTCGATTTCAATTGAGAGGTTTAGGTTAGAAATAGTCTAGTAATTGTTGAACTACAACGAATATTGAAAGATTTACCGTTTGAGGGTGAATACGGTTTTCCGGCGACTTTTGCAGAAAATTCCGGCGAGCTGTTTTAAGCGTTCTGATGGTCTGAAAATGTGACGAAAGTGAAATGGAGTATTGGTATGATATTTCTGAGTCGCTAGAGTGGTCTCGAATTGAAGTAATCTGGACTTGATTACTTTTCGGTTATAAAAACCGATAATGATGAGACTTGATGCTCAATCAATTCCGACTTGATTGAAAATCGTCGGTGCATCGGTTATAAATTGAATGTGCGAGTGAAAAAGCGATTTGACGATTGATTTGCCGATTTCCGTTTCTCAGTTGAGCGCGACCGGTTTAACATAGTTTGTATATAAATCTCATTTGTTTCCTAGAGATAGCAGAAAACACAAAGTGGCGGAGTGGTCTTGTGAGTGGGTGTTAAGTTGCTGAAGTGTGTCTTGGCTGACCCGGGTTCGAGTCCCGGCAGCATCATAATTTTTTTATTTATTTTATTTTAACTTTTTATCAAATATAATTTTTATAGTTTAGTTTATTTATTAATTATGTATCGTTTTAAATCAAAATAATCATAAATATTCGACGTAACTTTTATAACTTGATATTCGATTAAAAAACGGAGCGGGTTTTGAAAACCCGATTTTTACAAATGTTACAGTATCCCCTACTTTTAGGAATTTCGTCCCGAAATTTAAGTAGTTGAAGTAGTAGGAAAAAGATGCGGGTATTTTTCACGCATTGAGTCTTCACGTTCCCAAGTAAACTCAGGTCCCCGTTTCGACTCCCAGCGTACCCTAACAATTGGAATGCGACTTCGTCGAAGACGTTTCTCCCCGTAGTCCATGATCTCCGCTGGTCTTTCAATAAAATGCATAGATTCATCAATCTGAATATCTTCCAGCGGAATATGGAGATTCTCATCAGCGAGGCACTTCTTCAAGTTCGACACGTGGAATGTGGGATGAATCCTGTTGAGTTCTTCTGGTAGGTCAAGCTTGTATGCTACAGGACCTACTCTTTCGAGTATCTTGAAAGGTCCTACATAACGAGGTGCTAGCTTCCCATTTTGACCAAAACGAACTACTCCCTTCCACGGTGATACTTTTAAAAGCACATGATCACCAATGTTAAACTCTAAGGGCTTCCGTCGTTTATCTGCATAACTCTTTTGACGACCTTGAGCCGCTAGAAGATTGTTTCGAATTTGATGGATTTTGTCTGTGGTTTCTTGGATCAATTCTGGACCAGTAATTTGTGCTTCCCCAATTTCGTGCCAACATACAGGAGATCGGCACTTACGACCATATAAGGCTTCAAAAGGTGCCATGCCGATGCTCGAATGATAGCTGTTGTTGTACGAAAATTCTACTAATGGTAGGTGGGCGTCCCAATTTCCCTTGAAGTCTATGACACATGCTCTAAGCATATCTTCAAGAGTTTGAATGGTGCGCTCAGACTGTCCATCAGTTTGAGGATGATAGGCGGTACTGAGATCTAATCGTGTGCCCATAGCGGATTGTACTGCTTGCCATGTTCGTGAGGTGAAACGACCATCACGATCAGAAATAATACTTAACGGTACCCCATGCCGGCTTACGATTTCGTTGATGTAAATACGTGCAAGCTTTTCGTTCTTGAAATCTTCGCGGATAGGAATAAAGTGAGCTGATTTTGTAAGTCGGTCTATAATCACCCATATAGTATCATACCCACCAGAAGTGCGAGGTAACCCGGTAATGAAATCCATGGTTATATTTTCCCACTTCCATACAGGTATTTCCGGTTGGACTAGAAGTCCAGAGGGTCTTTGGTGTTCAGCCTTCACCTTGGAACATGTGAGGCACTTGGAAACAAAAACGGCAATATACTTCTTCATTCCAGGCCACCAATAGGTGTATCGTAGGTCTTGATACATCTTATCGGCTCCTGGGTGTATAGAATATCGCGTTTTGTGAGCTTCATTCATAAGAGTTTCACAAAGATTGTTGTGGTTAGGAATCCAGATACGATCTAGGTAATACAGAATACCGTCTGATTTAGTTTCAAGTTTTAGTTCGGCTCCACAGGACATCTCCTTTCGTACATCTTCTTCTGTTATTGAAACGTGTTGGGCTTCTCGAATTTGATCTTTAATGTCGGTTATAATTTGCGAACATAGAAGATGAATAGAGTTCGCATAACCCTTTCGACTAAGTGCATCAGCCACCACATTTGCTTTACCAGGGTGGTATCTAATTTCACAGTCGTAATCATTCAGAAGTTCGACCCATCTTCGTTGCCTCATGTTTAACTCTTTTTGATTGAAGATATGTTGAAGACTCTTGTGGTCAGTGTATATTTCACACTTAGTACGATAGAGATAATGTCTCCATATCTTAAGAGCGAACACAACGGCCCCAAGTTCTAGGTCATGAGTGGTGTAGTTCTTTTCATGAGTCTTGAGTTGTCTCGAAGCATAAGCTATGACTTTTCCTCTTTGCATTAGAACGCAACCTAATCCTTGCCCTGACGCGTTGCAATAGACTACAAAATCATCACAACCTTCAGGAAGAGTGAGGATTGGTGCATCACAAAGTTTTTGTTTAAGAGTTTGAAAAGCTTCTTCTTGCTTGGGTCCCCATACGAAAGGTTTTCCCTTATGAGTTAAAGCCGTGAGTGGGACAGCAATGCGAGAGAAGTTAGAAATGAATCGACGATAATAGCCAGCTAGTCCAAGGAAAGATCTTACTTCAGTTGGTGTACGTGGAGCTTGCCATTCTTGAACTGCTTTGATCTTTGAAGGGTCAACATGTATTCCCTTGTCATTGACTACATGCCCGAGGAATTGCACCTCTTTTAACCAGAATTCACATTTGGAGAACTTGGCATAAAGCTTTTCCTTTTCTAGAAGTGCAAGAACGAGTCGAAGATGACGCTCATGATTAGCTTTAGATTTTGAATAAATAAGAATATCGTCGATGAAGACTATAACAAATCGATCAAGATAAGGTTTGCAGACTCTGTTCATTAGGTCCATGAAGACAGCTGGTGCGTTGGTTAATCCAAATGGCATAACCATGAATTCATAGTGGCCATAACGAGTTCGAAAAGCAGTCTTAGGGACGTCTTCTTCATGCACTCTAAGTTGATGATAGCCAGATCGAAGATCGATTTTTGAAAAGCAGCTGGCACCTTGTAGTTGGTCAAGAAGATCATCAATGCGAGGTAATGGATAGCGATTCTTGATTGTTAACTTGTTGAGCTCTCTGTAGTCGATGCACATACGAAAAGATCCATCTTTCTTCTTTACAAAAAGGACAGGTGCACCCCAAGGCGACGAGCTAGGACGTATGAATCCCTTGTCAGTCAACTCTTGCAATTGACTGACTAGCTCTTGCATTTCAGAGGGGGCTAACATATATGGAGACTTTGCAACTGGTGTAGCACCAGGTATAAGATCAATACGGAATTCGACGTCTCTAATTGGAGGAAGTCCTGAAATGTCGTCAGGAAAAACTTGTGGGAAATCTTTCACTACAGGAATGTCTTCAAGTTTCTTCTCTGTGGTTCCCTTCTTCATGATATGAGCTAAAAACGCGACATTATTCTTGCGAAGATATTTTTGAGCTTGAAGACAAGACATTAAGCTGAGCCCTTTCGACGAGGTTTCTCCAATGATTCGAAGAGTCTTGCCGTTTGAAAGAGGAATACGAATATATTTTTCACGACATACAACTTCCGCCTGATGTTGACTGAGCCAATCCATACCGATTATGATGTCAAAACTTCCCAGCTTCATAGGAATAAGGTCGACTGAGAAATCGTGGTCGTTTAAGGTGAGTGTACAGTTGCGTAAAATAGAGTCTAATGAAACTGGCTTCCCGTCCGCAACTTCTACCGTTATGGATTCCGTGAGCTTATCCCGATTTTTGTTTAAAATAGGTTCAAATTCTAAAGATACAAAACTTCTATCCGCACCAGTATCAAATAATATAGATGCATATCTACCATTTATAAGGAACGTACCGTTGACCACATTGCCGTCAACTCTGGCCTGGTTAGCGTTGATATTGAAAGCTCTCCCTCTTGCAGGTGGGGGAGCTTGGTTTGCTAGGTTCACTGGGTTGGCTTGGGCCTGAGCATGAATAATATTAACCAGCCTTGGACATGTGTTTCTGAAATGACTTGGGTCGCCACAATTGTAGCAAGCCCGCATTGGTTGACCCATAGGATAATTGGGCTGGTAATATGTTTGGGCTAAATGTTGAGTGGGTGGTAGTAGGGGTTGTTGGCCTTGGCCCATTATTTGTTGGTGGGTTTGGGTTATAGGTTGATGGCGGTTCGTTCGTTGAGGCATGCGGCAAGTTTGAACATTATGACCCGCGCGACCGCAGCCGGTGCAATATTGGCAAGGATGATCAGGGGAATGGTGATATTGGCAACGGTTACATTTTGGTAACGGGCCAGTGTAGGGTCTTCTGTATGGTGCGGGTGAAGGAGTGACTTGAGTAATGGGTGCAGCAGGAATAGGGGTGTTGGTTTGGGTAACTGCAAAATTTCTGGTGTTACGCTTCCTCTTGTTAGCAAACTTAGAGGAAGGAATGGGGTGGTTTGAAGTTTGTCCCTCAACAGGGGCTTTCTTCTTCTCTTCTTTGAACTTCCCGTTGCGAATTCGGTTTTCGGTCAGTTCAGTTGCTAACTCCATAGCAGCTTCAAGTGTTACTGGTGAAACGCTGAGAACTGAATCTTGGATTTTCGAGGGAAGTCCTCGAATATAGTGCTCGATCAGACGATAGGTTGGGGTGAACAAATTTGGAACCATTTGGTTCAACTCCAAGAACCTCTTGTTATATGTAGTGTGATCACCCTCCTTTTGCTTTAGAGAATGAAATTCGTCCTCCAGCTTTTTAATTTCACTTCTAGGACAGAAACGCCTAGTCATGATTTCCCTTAACTCCTCCCAAGTTAAGGCCATCGCATCTTCAGTTCCCCTCTTCCCTTTCTCAGTATTCCACCAAGTGAGAGCTACCCCAAATAGTCTCCCGGTGGCGTATCTAACCTTGCGATCCTCAGGACAATCGCAGTTTAGAAAGGTGTTTTCCATCTCCTCGAACCAATGTAGGAGAGCAGTGACACCCTCGGTCCCTTCAAATTTAGGAGGATCACAGGACTTAAAATGTTTGTAAGAGCACTTGCTGGTAGGAGGGTTGTCAATGTTCTGGTCCTGTTGTTGGGGAGGGTTAGTAGGATTTGTAGCAAGGGCTTGTTGTACTTGGACCACAATGTCAGGCAGTATCGTGGCCATTTGTTTCGCGATCTGAGTGGCCAAACGTTCCTGAGACCTTCCCGATCTTTTACCCCTTCGTTGCTGTCTAGACGACATCTACAGGATCATAAAATGAGAAGATTGTGAGTTTATGGTGTCTTTTTAGGTGTCATGTGTCTTTAAGAAAATGAAAATAACATAAATATCAATAATGCAACTACATCCATAGGATGTCTTGGGTTCGCTCATGTTGGGCCTCAAATGTCCCCCATACCTTCACCTACATAGTCATGTGGGCCCCCATGGCTATTGGCTTGGTAGGATTCACATTAGTATTGGCAATTTAACACTCGCATCCCCCGAATGCAAACCACAAAATATGTTCATGCGATGTTTGGTCGGAACGTGTCCAGGTGTAGACACAATGACAACTCAAAGTGGGGTTAGCTCCCAAGACGTTTGGTATAGCATGCTTTGGCCTAATAGGTACTTCGTACTCTCATCGTTAGTCCCCAGGTAGGCAAACTGGTCCTTTATTTTGGATTTATACGAATGCCAGCCTAGACAGGACGTTCCGACTACCGGTACTGGTACCCTTCCAGTTACTACATGCCCGTCATGAGAACTCACTTTGATGAGATTTGAAAACACGAAAATCATTGTAAAAGCAATCATGATGTGGTGTGTGCTTTCATGGATGTGATATGTTATGAGCATACGATTCATGATAGGCATTATATGATAATACATACTTATGAACATGCTTGCACAATATCAAATGTAACATTTAACATAAAACATATAATCATCATGAAATTTGGCATATAACACACAAAAATCTTATAAGTTTCTAATCGACTGTAGTATAGGCTCTAAGGGTCTAATAACCTATCCTATATCCCTATAGTCATGGCTCTGATACCAATCTGTCACACCCGACCCGCAGCGGAATAAGAGTCGGGGCATAATTGGGTTATCACCAAAGCTCATGACATTTACTAATATGTTTCATATTTAATAAAGTCAAAGTTACATTTCCAAAAATTCAAACATGTTCATTCAATACAAAGAAAATAAACCAACATAACAATCCCAACTCTAAATCGTTTTATTCTTCTAGTCCAAGTCCTATGTGTTCCTAGCTGCTGCTGGTTCACCTGTATCATGTGTAAAAATGAGAGTTTTTGGGTCAACATAAGTTGGCGAGTGAACCTTATTAGATAAACATTTATTAATAAATTAATTGTTAGTTTATCAACGAAAATTTGTGCATAATCATAGATGAGCAAATGTAAATAATCAAGCAATGGCAAATAGCAGTCACACTATAACATACAATAACATATGACAGCATACATGAACATACCAACATCATACTGTAAATAACATAAATGAAACTGTGCGATCAAGGCTCAATCAAACGGAGCCGATCGTATTGCATGTACTGAAAATGAAAATGTCTGTGCGATCAAGGCTCAATCAAACGGAGCCGATCGTATGTGGGCATGCCAGGTTCAACCTCATAATGAAATGGGGAACATGCTCAACGCTCATAATGTAATGGGGAGCGGCGGCCTATGAAATTGCATGTACTGAATAATAAATTGCATCCAATAATAACTACTTAACAGCAACAAACTGAATACACATGTTCATGATATGATGTATGCACAATGGTTTAGTTATAATATATATACAAAGACACATGATACACCCCAAAACGTGATTAAAACCGGGAATTTGTAAGATTCACTCACATTGGGTGCGTTGGATTGGAGATGGTGAGATGCGCACGAATTAGATGAGCGGATCAACGAGGAATACTAACCTAAATAATAACGGAAAAATATATTAAATGAGTGGATTTTATTAAGGATTTTAATGAAATTTTTAGATATATTTTTGTGAGTTTAAGGCTATTTTCTATCTTTAAAAATGTTATTTTTAAGTATTTTTAATTGATTTTTAAATTAAATTAAATAAATTAAAATATAAAAAAAATTGTTTATTTTGCGTTGACCGTTGACCGTTGACCTGTTGACTTGTTGACCGGTTCGGTCAATGACATGGTTTGCGCTGGGTGAGGCTCGAACCCGAGACCTCCCGTACGCGTGCACGCAGCTCTACCAACTGAGCTACGTGTCTAACCCGTAATAATCTTATTTTTAATTATATTTATACACTTATTCAATTTAACCGAATTTCCTTTATTTGCAAAAACATTTTAATTCAATCGGACCGGTGCTAGTGACGGGTTTCGAACGCGCGACGTATGGTTTATGTTGCACACAGTCCACCGCTGGACTGTGTGTCTAACCTGGTTATTATCTCGGTTTTTATTATACTTAACAACTAACTGGGTTATCCCGATTTAGTTTAAACAAAAAGGCCTTTTATTATACAAGGAGTGCGTATAGCAGGAATCGAACTCGGGACGTGCGTTTGTATTTTGCACACAGTCCACCGTTGGACTGTGTGTCTAACCCGTTCATTTTACTAGTTTTAATTATACTTATAACTTAGTTAGCTTCGTCTTCTTCATTCAAATTACCGTCAACTGATTTACTAACTCGTTCCTTGTGTTTACGATTTACAGACATTATTAAAGCTTAAATGAAAAGGCAGAGACGGTAATTAGAAGTGAACATACCGATGAACGGTTTATTTCAGATTTCCGGCGATGTGTCGGTTCCTGTTTTTATGCTCTTCGACTGAACAAGATAATTAACTATTTTGATTAGTCGAATGTGGAATTGAAGTGATAAACAAACGTTAACGATGTGTTTGAAGACCCTTACCGTTTCACAGACGGAATTAGAAATTTTCAGGGGAGTTCCGGCGAACTGGAATTAGTTGAATACAGCGTCTGATTTCGATTTCAATTGAGAGGTTTAGGTTAGAAATAGTCTAGTAATTGTTGAACTACAACGAATATTGAAAGATTTACCGTTTCTCCAATTATTCCATTCCATGCTCTGACCTATTGCTCTACATTTACTCCAAAGGTATCTTGTTGCTTGCATCTCCCCGAAAATCGCGTCTATATTAGCTCTTTTCCTACCAAAGATACTTTCATTTCTCGCTTTCCATATCCCCCAACATGTTGCTATTATTACTACTTGTACAAATTTCCTTTTCGTTTCTTCTATTGTCGCTTGTTTGTGAAATTCCAAAAGATCCTTCATTGTAAAAGCAAAAATTGTTGTATTCTACACCATGTGCTAACTTTATGCCATAATACCGATGCTACATAGCATCCTGTAAACAGGTAATCGACATCTTCTTCTTTTTCCCCGCAAAGTTTGCATACGGCTGGACCCGGTAACATTCCTCTTCTTTTTAATCCTACCATGGTTGCCAACCGATCTTGTACTCCACGCCACCCAAAGATGTTTACTTTTTTGGCACCCATTTACTCCATTCCAAGGGACGATGCGGAACCGCAAATTTGCTTAGTTCCACTCTGGTTGATGCTACCGATAGTGTCCTATCTCTCGCCATTACCCATTTCCACATATCCTCCTGATTGCCGAGGATTATTGTTTGCGCCAATGCCTCCATTTCTTGAAATTGGTTGCATAATTCAGCCGACTCCAGATTTTGTCTCCACTCCCACCGTGCTTTCCTTTCTTCTACCGATGCTTTTTTATTTCTTTCTAATGCAAACAGATCCGGGAATCCATCCTTTAATGGTCCATCTCCGACCCACCAATCTCACCAAAACCGTATTTCTTTTCCATTTCCTACTACTCCTTTCATCAGTTGAGCTGGATTTTTATTCTATTTGTCGAGTTCCTTTCCAATTTTCGCTATGGTATTCCACGTGCCCGTGACACCCTCTTTGATCGGCGCGTATGAAGTCGAGTGTATGTGTGAGTGAATTGATGTGATTGTTCGCCCCCACAATGTTTCTTTTTCATGTTTATACCTCCACCACCACTTTAATAAGAGACTTATGTTCATATCCTTGAGAGCTCCCAACCCTAGACCCCTTTTTTCAAGAGGACCTATAACCTTTTCCCAAGATACCCAAGCCATTTTTGATTTTTCATCGTTACCACCCCAAAAAAACCTTCTTCTAAGAGTCTCTAGTTTATCCAACACACCTTGCGGTGCTTTGAATAAAGAAAAGAAATACAAAAGAAGGCTATCCAAAGTTGATTTTAATAACGTTACTCTACCTCCCTCCGAAAGCATTTTTGACTTTCACATCGACAGTTTGGTTTTAAAACAATCCACCACACAATTCCAATGACGGATTTGGTTCATGTTTGCTCCCACTAGTACCCCAAGTACTTGCATGGGAAATTCCAGACTTTACAATTGATTCGTGAGGCCATTTGAGATACCACAGTCTCGAACACCCAAATTCTGAAAGATTTGACTTTTTATAACTAATTTTCAGCCCCAAAATGAAATGAAAGCATCTCATTAATCTAATTATATTATGAATACCATTTTCATCCCAATCCCCAATAAATACAACGTCATCCGCATACATCATGTGTGTTATGATCGGCCCATCGTTTGGCAAAGAAATTCCTTTTATTTTTCCATATGAGAGTGCTTTATGCATAAAACTAGTTAACGCTTCCATTGCAATTATAAAAATAAATGGTGAGAAAGGCTTTCCTTGTCGTACCCCTCTATAGCATTGGAACTCTAAAGATGGTGAACCATTAATTAAAACCGATGCTTTAGATGACACTAATAAACCCCTTACCCACATCCTCCAGACCATTGGAAAGCCCATTTGCAAAAGAACCCGGTCGATAAATTCCCGTTATTGAGTCGTATGCTTTTTCAATATCAATTTTTAAAACAAAAGCTCTCTTTTTTTATTTTTTTAGCCAAGAAATTACTTCATTTACAACCTACGGCCCGTCAAGGATGTTTCGATTTGATAGAAAACTTGATTAAATTCCGATATAACCGACCCCACCACCCCTTTAATCCTGTTTGCCAATATCTTCGATATGATTTTGGATATACATCCAATCAAACTAATTGGCCTATAATTAGGGGTGTTCATCAAATCGAATATCGAATTTTTGAATTATTCGAATCGATTTATTCAAATAATTTTATTTTTCCTTGAATTCGTATTCGATTTGAATTCGATTAAAACCTACCCAATTCGATTCGAATTCGTATTCGAATAAAAAACCCAATTCATATTCGATTAAAGGATCAAATTCGAATAAATTCGATTTGATCCAGATACTTTTAAAACATGTAAAAAAACTATCAAAATGAAACATAAATTTTAAAGCAGCCATAAAGCACGATATCACTTTAAAAAGTTCCCCTATAAAGTACCATAAGTCTAAAATTCAGAATGAGAAATCGGGAATAACCACTATACATTATAAGTTAATATTTATAAGGTTAGAAATGTATTGATAGATTTATTACTTAGGTTTGTTATGGGTCATGTAGTGGGTTTGATGATAGGTAATTTTGATACATGGAATAATTTTTGAAATAATTTATAGTATAGCCCAGTAAAAGTTATATTTGTATTATATATAAAAATAATAAATAAAAATGGATAATTTTTATTCGAATTTCGAATCGAATCGAATTTGAAATTATAAATTCGTATTCGATTTACTTGACTCGAATTAAACGAATTCGAATTCTTATAATCGAAACGAATTCTTGATAATCGAATCGAATTTAATCGAATTTCGAATTCGAAACGAATTCTGAACACCTGTACCTATAATCATTAAACGAGATAGGATCCCTACCTTTTGGGATTAGTGCCAAGAAAGGTGTGAATTATTCGCGAATATCGGGAGGTCTAATATACATTGTCTTAACCGGGTCCGCGCTAGAGAGCCGCCTCGCACAATAGATCCCTAATTTAAACCCCTAAATGAGAAACCCCTATCACCCAAGACTCGAACTAGAGACCTGGAAAAAACTCACTCAAGCCTACCATAGGTGAAACTTAAATACCCGTGGCCACCACTAGAGCACTAGTGATGGTTATGTATTATTTCACTTACCCATTACCTAGAGGTTAGATGTATTTACACTTAATCATACAAAGAATAGATTAAACTACACCTTCATCCTAATTTCCAAAATTAGCTTTGACTATGTTTAGCTTTCACTAAATTAGTTTTGACTATGTTTAGCTTTCACTATTTACTCGTAATAACAAAAAGAAAAGATTACAACATATATCATTTAGATTTATTATTTGGAAACTATGTCGGACGATGCAAAAAGAAATGTGTAAGACCACTACAAGATATAACATAGGCTGACACCGAGGGAAACTGGTTGAAAATAAATCTGAATCTTGTGTTATTTTGTGATACTGAGCAAGAGTGTTGCAAGTGTTTTATTTTTTTTCCCCTTGGAACCAGCGGTAGTTTCAACATTTAAAGCGTTTTAACATGCATTAAAATGTATAAACAATTTTAGCTGGGATATAATTGGTATGTGAAACTAAACCAACTAGAGGTATCTTTTTAGACTGAGTTAATTAATTTTTTTATTAACGAATAAAAAGTGTTGCCACATTAATGTCAACTCAGCATATCTTTGTTAACTAAATTTGTTGTTAACTTGGTGTTGTGGGTTAACTAAACTCCAATCATGTAACAATCATTACTCATTAACTTTTTAATTAGACATTTAAAATTACGTAAAAAGTACGGAACTAATAAATTACTCATCGTCCTCGTCTCCCTCATCTTCATTGTCTTCATTCGAACGATTAATCCATAAATAGTTAATCCTACTAAAATGTTCTTGTTTTACTTGTCAATCTGCTCCAGTTGATCAAATGGACTACAAGTTTCTAATATGCATTTAGCTGCAATTCATTTGAAGAAAATCTTCCTTTGTATACTAAACTTCTGACTCATGAATTTGGTCAAATTGTTCATAAAATTATCGAAAGAAAAAAAACACTCTAGAACCCTAGAAGTGTAAAATTGGCTATACAAAAGGGCTCATTGTTTCAAATGAAGGTACATTGCATCCAAAACAAACGAGTTTTGTTTGACTGGTTCATATGGTGTTGGATCCGAGAGTGTGTATTTTGGATAAAATAATTTAAAATAAATTTAGAATCTCCTTTTCCTCATCATGGTCATCCATCCCGACCTCAAAGAAAGTTACTTTGACATGATCATCACATATTTTAATCCTTAAGTACTTAGAATCTCACAATCTCATAGTTAGGGAAGATTGGAGGCAACTCTTCAGACCTCAGAAGAAGAAGAAGACAGGATCGTGTCTCTATTCTAAATCTGAGAGATGTAGAAAACATTTAATCCTTGAGCCTTTATCAACACATGATTCACCAATCCCTTTAAAGGTTTATGACAAGGCAAGATCTCTTTTGAGCAACTTCATTTTCTTACGAAGTGTTGACTAAAACTACTGGATACCATGTTTTTGATATTATTGTGAACTGTTAGATTCCGTTATAAGTAGTTTTGAGTTTAATGATAAATCCTAGCCCCTTGGTCAGATTGATGTGAAACTTTTTGGATGAAAGAACCAACATTTTAAACTACTATTGTCCTACCATCTTGACACTTTTTTGCTAATGTAGTGATTGGTGAAGGCTTTTAGAAGATATCAGCTAAAATTTATTGGGTAGGAAGAATACTGGCTTTTCTTGAAAGTTTACTAGATTCTTTCTCTTGTTTTTGAAGGATGGATTTGAGAGATAGTTTGTACAATGTGCTCATTCTCCCCTTTTTGGTATTAGCAGAGTTTGGAATTTGAAGTTGCGTGTAGCACCCCTACTAGTTAAATGAAGAGGCGGTTTTATCCTCACATGTAGTTTAGCTTTTTGTGGTTGGTGGCTTGTTGTTTAATGACTAGTAGTTTAGTATACACAACCTCCTTTTTATCAGGAGGCCAACTGTTGGGTGCATTTTGGCTCAGCTGGACTTAACTTGAGGCATGTTGGTTTCCATCTGCTTGAGATTGGAGACCTTAGTTCTCAGCTTGTTCCATCAAATCACATTTTGGGCATCCTTCAAATTAATGAAATCATTTGCTCCCCCACAGAGGTGGTTGGATCATTAGTTGTATGAAGTAGAAACTACTGTAGGGACAATCTGTTATGCCCTTTTTCTTGGTACTGGGGACTTCCAGCTTTTATGTCTTTCATGGAAAGCATAATGTTGTTGGTGGTCTAACTTATGTTTCTACTGGTCAGTATGTGATCCAATGGGATTAGGAAGAAGAGTACAAGCTACACATGCAATCTCATCAACATGATATACCTGGGATGGATGTCACTTTTTCTTTGGATATGAACTTTGTAATATCTAAGCATTAATCTGGAGAATGATCTCTTTGATGTGTAAGTGAAATTTGCTCTTTTGATGATGTCCAGATGTTCATCATTCATGAAACATATTTCTGATGTCTTTGCAAAAATAGACAGAAGTTTGGAAGATTAAACTAGTAGTTTTAGGTCTTTTCTGCAGACATTTAGAAAACATCCAAGAGGTTTCAGGTTTGGTGTTGACATTAAGGTACATCAGTAACACCTGTCTTTTGTTGGGTGAATATGTGTGTCACTCATATTTCTTTTGAGAGTAGTAATCATTGAAGTAGGATTTAACATGTCTAAAACATTTTTGAAATGTTTATGCCTTAGGATACCATAGGAGACGGGTTCCTTAGGTAGGCAGGGCAGTGGGCTCATTAGAGAAATTAAAAGAGATTAAAAATCATATATGTGTCCTTTTTTAGAAGTAGTTGATGGAGAATTAGTTGTTTTGAAAAAGACTGGATGGAAGCAGTCTTTTGTCAAACTATTGGTGTGTGACCAAAAGTTTTATTTTGGAAAAAAAAATAGAGGAAAATTGTTTTGAGTTTTATAATATAATAATATTTTTATAAGTTTTGTTACTCTAAATTTAAGATTCCTAGCCTAGAAATTAGGCTTTGAAATGTTAGCGTGTCTAGTAGTCATAGCACGGATCTTATTGAAATAACATAGACCTGTTTGAGAAATCGAAGCACTAGTCATAGTAGCATCACTTACTCGTTAGAAGAGTATGTATACCAAATTCATTCAAAAATCAAGCACAAATATGAAAACCTAGACTATAAAACAAAGCGAGATCAAACCCCGTGCTTGACCAACACTTGAGAGTCGATGAAGATATTTTAAACGTTTTGAAAAATACCGATGGACGGTCACTGGAAACGAAGGAAACCGACGATCATCTTCGTCGAATTCAAACATCAAAGTCGTTATCGTCGGGCCTTTATTTTCTCCAAATAAGTAGGGAAAATTTTCGATGCTCATGCGATTGCGACATAGAATTCGTGATGAGGTGGAGGATATTCAGAGCAAATTGTCGGCGGTGGCTTCGACGGGAGCGAAAATTAGGTAAAGAAGGTGGTGGCATCCAAGCAACGTTCAACGTTAAAGATGGCCATAAGAGAATAATTTCAAGGTGACACGTGTTGTGACTAATAAGCTACACATTTACAAGTGTAGTGATACATGAGGAAAAAAAGGAATGGAATTATTTTTTGGATTTCGTACATATGTTATAAAATTTTAATCAATATAGCGAATGTGTATATGAACCAATCCAAACCAAGCTTTGGATTGTTGACCAAGATTTCAGATGCAAACCAAACACAAACAAAACAACCTTAAGGTGTTATATGAAACATACCTTTTCGCGGAATACGACTAACCAATTTGTAACCACCTTGGTCCAACGAACTTGTTGCTAGATCCGACAAATGGATCACCCTGGAATCGAACACCTTTGAAATCACCTCACGAGAACTCCCCAATACTAGTCTCCACCAAAATCAGGATAGGTGGCGGGTGGCGAGGACGACGATGGTGGCAACAGTGAACCGACGACAAAGGGGTGGTTGGCGATGGGTGGTGTGGCACTGAGGATGGAACGAGAAGAGATTTTTTATTAGGTTTCTTTGTTAACCCTAAGCCTTTATTTACATCTCTAAAAACCCTCAGGATCAATTTTGGGTTTGAATTTTAATGATAGTTATCTATAACAATAATCCATTATTTGAATCCATGATTATCTTTATTTATTACTAGTTTAGAACCCCATGTTTTATACGGGTTGCATGAATTGAATTTTATATGATAAGTAATATAGTTATATCTTTAAAATACATCGTGTATTGACGAGGTTGAAACTATAAGATATTATAATGATAATTAATTCCATTTATTTAAATCACATTTATTATAGTTAGAATATTATCACACTTAGACTAAGATATGTATTTAAATGAATGAATTCAATTGTCCTATTTACTGTTTTAAAATTCTTTTTTTTTTTATTTATTATTAGGTTAGAAATATGTGTATCACACGTGTTAAACAATGAAAATTAGATGATTATTAATAAACGGAAAAAAATATAATAAATAAATAATAGAGATCCGTGAAGTTTTTGATTTAAATATTATTTATGTATCCAAATTAATATTAAAATAATAATATTAAAATAATAATTTAACTAAATCTAATTTAAATGAGAATAACAATTTGTAATTTCTTGGTTCTACAAAGAAAAAGAAAATTCTTCTACGAGGAAGGAAGAATAATAAAAATTATATATTATTATTAATTCAAAGTTTGATAAACAAAAGTTATTATGAGGAGGATAAAATACAATTATATATTATTATTAATTCTTTGATAAAAAAAGTTATTATCCTTATTTTATTATATTAGTTAAAATATTGTTTAATAAAAAAATAAAATGAAAAATAAGATAAGGATACACCAGAGAGATTGACACGTACAAAAATGATTTTCATTTATCAGTGTAGAAAGATTTATAAACTAAATTAATAAAATAAATAAATAATAATATTAATTAACTATTTTAATTAATAACCTTGAAGTTTGTTTATTGACAAACAAACTCTTAAATTTGATAGATTATTCAACCAATAATTTATTCTTAAACTACATGTAAAACTAGAGGGTATGGAGAGGCCCACCCTCATAGGGATGGACCGTCACGTCAGCGCCACATCCCCATCCTTAAAAGGATGGACCACTCACCAAAATGAAGGGGTGGAGGATGGACATACCCCACTTTAATATTAAATTAATTTTTAGTTTTTATTAATTTAGTTTTACAAAAAACACTACATACATTAAATAAAAATAAAACATAAAAATAAAACATGAAACAAGATAATTAAATCCATGACATAAAATTTAAAAAAAATACATAAAACAAAAAAAAATTACGAATCCTAAAAATAAAAATTACGAATCCTAGAAATAAAAATTACGATTCCTAAAAATAAAACTACGAGGTCCACTTTCTTTTAACGTCCTCCTTCATCATCCGGTAAACCTCCCGTTCATCCTCCGGTACGATATCGAGATCCAACTGTAGAATTTTAAAATCACTCGCTCGAGCGAAGTCGGCCGACAAATCTTTCCTATATTCATTTTTTTGGGTTGTTCGGGTTGAACGGGTTCGGGTTGTTTGGGTTGTTCGGGTTGAACGGGTTCGGGTTATTCGGGTTGAACGCGTTCGGGTTGAAAGATTTCATGTTTTTTTTTTTATAAAAAGATAAGAGATTTATAAAGTTGATGAGAAGAGTGGGTGGAATTTGGGTGAATGTGGTATAAAAAATGGGAGGTTGTATTGTATTTAAAGTTAAAAAAACAATTTTTTAAGAACTAGCCGTTGCCCCCAACAAATAATTTTTAAAAATGGTGCAAATTTGGAGCGGCAGGAGCGGCAAATGAGGGACGGATGGGCTGGGGTCGGGCATAGGGGGCGATGTGAGGGTCCGGCTCCGGGCATGGACTGGCCCCATACCGGTTGGTCTAACACCTTAAATCTTCCTTAAACATTTTCAAGTACAACTTTTTGAATATTATCTTATTAGTCATGTTGATAAGTAAATACTAATATCATTATGTTATACAATTGACTTTTAAATAAATAAAATTATATAATAAAAAGAGATATCCCATCCCACATTGGTGAAAAATAAATGTTAGGAACACGACTCTAAAAAAGCATATGTTTTGATAAAAGAAAGTGATATGAGAGAAAGTATGTTTTCTTTAAAGGTCCCACCCCATTTTTTAACTCTAATCTATTTGAGGGATATTTCAAATTTAATAGACTTATTAAAACCGAATTTTTACATGGTGAGTCGTCCGTTTTTTACGAACGATCATTTAAATAGGGCAATGCAAGAAAACAATGTCAAATGTAGCCAAACATTCACGGGCATGGCAGTTTTTTTTTTGAGGATCAGAGTTATCTGTTAGAAATTTGATGAATGGATATGTAATATATTTATAATTTCATTAAATTATAAATATTAATTAGAATCTTCATTCGGTAAATAAAAGAGAAACTCTTGAGTAGAGTTTCTAAATGACATTTAATTAGTTTTATTAAAGTTTTTAAGTCTCTAATTAAGTGAATAATTAAGTGAAACCTTTCACTAGTCCTTAACTATTGTACAAATAGTAGGCTATGTGTTTCTTTTGAGAGAACAAGAATATGGTATTGCTTCATACTTGAAGAATACTAGAATGAGGATGAACACTTGAAGACCAACTAGAGAGATGAGTACTCTCTACTTGTTTTCCATCACACGAGTTCAAACACTATAATTTTATCCGGTGTAACCTCGGGCGGGTGGCCATCTCCGACAGTACATACTGTTTCGGCTGTTGTACCCTGGGAAACAGTCGCGTCGTCTTTAGTAGAGGCGTGGAATCTGTTTTAAGGGAAGCGTGTTGAACACGTGCCTCAACCAAAACTGTCAACAGTTTTTTGTTTGTCTTGCAGCGGAGATTCGTACAACAAGGTACGGTTGAAGTTTTCCAAAGACGTCGACTTGAATCAAGATTGGTACAATGTATTTGTATTTCATTTATTTCATATAGTTTTGTAACCGGATTGCACTATCATATTTCCTATGAATAACGAGAGTTTCTAAATGTCAATTTATTAGTTTTTATTAGAGTTTATGTCTTTAATAAAATCTCTAATTGAGTATGGAAGTTAAACTCTTAAGTAGAGTTTTATGTCAATTTATTAGTTTTTATTAGAGCTTATGTCTTTAACAAAATCTCTAATTGAGTATGGAAGTTAAACTCTTAAGTAGAGTTTTATATCAATTTATTAGTTTTTATTAGAGCTTATGTCTTTAATAAAATCTATAATTGAGTATGGAAGATAAACTCTTAATTAGAGTTTTATGTCAATTTATTAGTTTTTATTAGAGTTTATGTCTCTAATAAAATCTCTAATTAAGTATGGAAGATAAACTCTTAATTAGAGTTTTATGTCAATTTATTAGTTTTTATTAGAGTTTATGTCTTTAATAAAATCTCTAATTGAGTATGGAAGATAAACTCTTAAGTAGAGTTTTATGTCAATTTATTAGTTTTTATTAAAGTTTATGTCTCTAATAAAATCTCTAATTGAGTGAGACTTTTCTCCACCCCATGTCTCTTGGATTAAAAGTAGGCTATGTGCCTAACTTGATGAGATTGGTGTAACATTTGTCAAAAACGGGTTTCCAAAACCCGCTCCGTTTTGTAATCGAATATCAAGTTATAAATGTCACGTTGTGTATTTATGGTTATTTTGATTTTTAATGATACATAATTAATAAATAAACTAAACTATAAAAATTATATTTGATAAAAAGTGAAAACAAAATAAATAAAAATAAAATGTTGCTGCCGGGGCTCGAACCCGGGTCAGCCGGAAATTGAAATCCAAAGACTTAACACACACACACACATCACCACTCCGCCACTTGTTGTTTTCTGTTATCACTAGGAAACAAATGAAACTTATATTCAAACAGAAAATAACCTAAATGCCAAACCATAACCGAAATCGGTCACCAATCGTCCAAAGACGATTGATTACTCGCGAATTACTGAACAAAACCGGTGCACCGACGATCCTAATTAATTCGGATTTGAATGAACTTCAATTTGATCATGATCGGTTTTTATAACCGAAAACAATCAATGTCTGAATTACTTCAATCAAGACCCCTCTCGCGACTCAGAAACATCATACAAACTTTCCATTTCACTTTCGTCATACATTCAGTCCATCAGAAAGCTTAAATCAACTCGCCGGAAAATTCTGCAAGATCGCCGGAAAACCGTATTCTTCATCAAAACGGTAAGTCTTTCAATACCGTCGTAGTTTAACAATTGTTAAGCTATTTCTAACTCAAACCTTTCAATTGAAATCGAATTCAGACACTGTTATCAGATAATTCCAGTTCGCCGGAAAATTTCTGGAAATCTTTATCTTCGTCTGTAAAACAGTAAGGACCTTCAAACACACTTTAACGTTTGTTTAGCACTTCAATTTCATGATTAGCTAATCAAAACGATTAATTGATTTGCTCAGTTGAAGTTCTTAAAAACAGAGACCGACGCCTTGCCGGAACTCTGTAATAAATCGTTCACCGGTATGTCTACCTCTAATTATCATCTCTGCTATCTCATATTAGTCTGTGAAATGTTTAACAATTGAATTAACAAGATTTAATGGTGTAATCTGCTGTCGGTAAAACCCAACGAAGAAGATGAACTGTGATTACATTATAAGTATAATTAAAATTAGTATTTTAAACGGGTTAGACACACAGTCCAGCGGTGAACTGTGTGCAAATAATATTCACACGTCACAAGTTCGATCCCTGATACACGCGTCCTCTATGTAATAAAATGCCTTTTTGATTAAAACTGAACCGGGTTAACTCCGTTAGTTGTTAAGTATAATAAAAATTGGTATATTAACCAAGTTAGACACACAGTCCAGCGGTGGACTGTGTGTGATGTTAAAGCACAAGTCCCGGGTTCGAAACCTGTTACTGGCACCAGTTTGATGAATTAAAATGTTTTTGAAATTAAAAGAATTTAGGATAAATTGAATTAATATATAAGTATAATTAAAAACAAGATTATTTCGGGTTAGACACGTAGCTCAGTTGGTAGAGCTGCGTGCACGCGTACTGGAGGTCTCGGGTTCGAGTCTCACCCAGCGCATACATGCACACTGACCGAACCGGTCAACAGGTCAACAAGTCAACGGTCAACGGTCAACGCAAAAATAAACAATTTTTTTATATTTTTTTTTTATTTAATTTAATTTAAAAATCAATTAAAAATACTTAAAAATAATATTTTTAAAGATAGAAAATAGCCTTAAACTCACAAAAATATATCTAAAAATTCCATTAAAATCCTTAATAAAATCCACTCATTTACTATATTTTTCCGTTATTATTTAGGTTAGTAATTCTCGTTGTTCTACTCTTCCAACTCGTGCGCATCTCATCATCTCCAATCAAACGCACCCAACGTGAGTGAATCTTTACAAATTCCCCGTTTAATCACGTTTTGGGGTGTATCATGTGTCTTGCTATATATTATATTTAAATCATTGTGCATACATCATATCATGAACTTGTGTATTCAGCTTGTTTCAACTGTTGTGTGGTTATTGTTAGATTCAATTTATTATTTCAGTACATGCAATTTCATAGGCCGCCGCTCCCCATTACATTATGAGCGTTGAGCATGTTCCCCATTACATTATGAGCGTGAACCTGGCGTGCCAACATACGATCGGCTCCGTTTGATTGAGCCTTGATCGCACAGACAATTATCATTTTCAGTACATGCAATACCTCCGTTTGATTGAGCCTTGATCGCACAGTTTCATTCATGTTATTTATCGTATGATGTTGGTATGTTAAAGTATGCTATCATATGTTATTGTATGTTATAGGTGTGATTGCTATTGCTACTGCTTGATTATTTACATTTGCTCATTTATGATTATGCACAATTTTTCATTGATAAACTAACAAGTAATCAATAATAAATGTTTATCTAACAAGGTTCACTCGCCAACTTATGTTGACCCAAAAACCCCCATTTTTACACATGATACAGGTGAACCATCTGCAGTCAGAAACACATAGGATTGGACTAGAAGAATAAAATGATTTAGAGCTTGGAACTATTTTATTTGGTTATTTTCTTTGTATTGTATGGACATGTTTGGATTATTTGGAATGTAACTTTGACTTTAATAAATATGAAACATATTAGTAAATATCATGAGCTTTGGTGATAACCCAATTATGCCCCGACTCTTATTCCGCTGCGGGCGGGATGTGACAATTGGAATACTACAAGAGTAAGAATACAAGAATTAAATCACCATAAAGTGATGGTGTAGTTGTGTGTGATTTATCACCAACTTTAATTTGTGATTTCTAAATCTAAATGGTCATGTTTTATATATATAAAATGATTTAAATTTTCTAACACGTGTGTTAGAAAACGTGTATTACAAATACAATGTTAGAGATTGTACATTGTATAAGCCATAATGAATGGAAATGTTTTATGTAAACATTTAATTGCCTATGTGGGCATTAAAAATGACGAGAAATGATTTATTTTATAAACTTATCATTGGAAAACGTTTTATGTAAATGTTCGTTCACGTGGATATTATTTGGTGGAAAACAACTTGATGTTGTTGTCAACAAATTTAATTGTTCAAGTTTACTACTTAAATGTAGTCTTTATAACAACTTGGTGTTGTTTTGAGCAAGAATTGTCTAAGTTAAAGTTTCAAGATGAAATGTGAAACTTGTACTTATTGCATGGTGTCTTATTGAGGGAGTACCTCAAGACATGCCATGGGACGATACCGTTGAGAAGACTTCGGTCAGATTATAAAATGTTAAAGATATAAGCACTTTATATTTGATGTCTCCATATCGTCTATGTTTCCATTTAAATTTTCAAAGTGTTTGGCACTTATGATTTAGTTTCTAGTGTAATTATTGTTTTGTGTTCAATATCTGCAGATAACACATGCAATTTTTTACAAAGAAATAAATCACTAATGTTTTGTGACTTATAAATTATTTTGTTGAAAATAATTATAACGTCAAAACGGATACTACATGGAAATATTTGGACATGAACAACTTGAGAGTTGTTGCATTGACGAGACATCCAATGTGTAACCACATCACGAGTGAGTGGTGGGTGTATTGAGATGAAATACACAAATGAGATTCATGTTGAAGTACTTTGTTAGAAGTCATTGGAAAATTCACAAGTGTGAATTCTAACATATGAATGAAAAGTACTATATGTTATTGTATACCTTTGATAAATCTTGCGAGATTTGTTTCAAGTGATCTCTACGTAGATACGTCCACCACTTGATTATTGTTAGAACTATATGGAGATTTTATATTCGTTTGGGAGAGCATCCTAAATATACATATGTCATAATAAATAACAATAGATGTGTACAAATCACTTATGGAAAAATTATGAATGGCATGTTGTTGAGTGTCGATCTAGTTGACTCTATCTCACACATAATAGTGATTGTAGACGAGGAACATTCATCTTGTCGGTGATGAATGTGTTTGCCAAGTGACTTGGATTAAGGCTTATGTTTAAGTCCTTATGAGTCAATGGTAAAACGTTGGAGATCAAAGGTAAACAAGTTATGTTCCTTAATTGAATAATAAATTTTAGCTATGTGCTATATACAAAATTTGTGAGGCTTTCCTAAATATTGATGTTTTAGGATTATGAATAAGTCTCATTATTTTGTCTTAACAAGGGATGAATGTTGCAAAGTGATATTATGATATCCCTGGGGCTGTGAAGAACAAGAATGATGCATATTCAATTCACATGCTAAAGTATTGTAGTCTAAAGCATGCTAGACTAGTACTTGGTTAATTATGGGTCTTGAGGGAGACTAATTAACTCTAAACATTCAAATGTGTATGAACACAATAAGAATTTGTGTATAGACAAAGTTGAGGAATAATTTTCATTCATTATAAGGAAAAGACATGAGAATTATTCTAAGTTTGTGACAAACTTATGACAATGACATGTGTTGCTTTGGTCAGCTCGGAAGCTTATGTAAGCTAATGCAATATGAGTTGAATTCACTGATACAATGAGGTTGATCTTGTTCAATCATATTTGTATATGTCGTCATAAGTGAAGTTACAAAAATATGTTGATCAATTGGCAAGAAATGTGGGGGAGGATCCATTTAGAAACAACCCTATAAGGGTATGTAGAAATGGTTTTCATTACCTCATCTGGATGATATCCTATAACGTTTAAATGTGGGGGTGTCTTGCATTTTTATCATAAAAGTTTGGCAATAAGGATTTTGTAATCCAGTCTAACATTGCAAACAAACGACTAAGTGGAGGACACAAAAGTCGTAGTGCATAATGGAGATGTGTTTGCCTTAAATGATACGCGTATCTTACAAAGACGTATATTATAACCAGATTCAGATGGCCACTGAGGTTATAGTCTTAGAGGTTGACAATAGGCAAAATTAACTTACGAGTTAAGAACACATCATGACAACTGATCTCAAATACGCAAAGTTAATTGTTAATGTTATGGATCCAACAACCTGAGGGTTTATTAGAGATCAAGTTGTGGAATGAGACTAAAGCCCATGGAAAAAAGGTATGTGAAGGACACCTAACTTAGTTGACTAGAGATCCCAAGATCTAAGTTCCATAGGACAACTAACTCATATGCCTAAGGATGGTCACTATGGGGGCATAAATGATATATATGCATAAGCTAGTATATATGGTTATACATACCCCCAAAGTATAAAAGGGTGTTTAAATACGTCCCAGTCTATTCCTATGATATTCAGTGACAAAGAGTGAGGCTAAGCATAACATGTAGTAAATGATTTGGATAAATTACGATAACCACAATGCTTTTAATGATCTAAGGGGATAACCTATGTTAGAGAGAAGTGGGGTCGCTTCGAATGGAATTTAGGGCACAATTCTTAGAGTTCTCGCAGAACCAGGAAAGTGTTCCACGACCATTATTGGACACGATGAGGAGATGACCCGGCTAGGGAGAGTCTTGTGTGAAGTGTATTGTCGTCTATACAAACGGCAGACGAGTTCAAAGACATCGAATTCTACTCAGAGCTAGTGGGCTAAGTGCATTTCATGAGCGAAGGTTCAAAGGGTAACACCTACCTATCGTATGTAAAACTCAACTGTCGAGGTTCCATTGGAAATTTTATGTGTTTTGAACGATCTCCATTCATGTGGGGGATTGTTGGAAATTTGGTGAATGTATATTTAATATATTTATAATTTCTTTAAATTATAAATATTAATTAGAATCTTCATTTGGTAAATAAAAGAGAAACTCTTGAGTAGAGCTTCTAAATGACATTTAATTAGTTTTATTAGAGTTTTTAAGTCTCTAATTAAGTTACTAATTAAGTGAAACCTTTCACTAGTCCTTAACTATTGTACAAATAGTAGGCTATGTGCTTCTTTTGAGAGAACAAGAATGTGGTATTGCTTCATACATGAAGAATACTAGAATGAGGATGAACATTTGAAGACCAACTAGAGAGATGAGTACTCTCTACTTGTTTTCCATCACATGAGTTCCAACACTATAATTTTATCCGGTGTAACCTCGGGCGGGTGGCCATCTCCGGCAGTACATACTGCTTCGGCTGTTGTACACTGGGAAACAATCGCGTCGTCTTTAGTAGAGGCGCGAAATCTGTTTTAAGGGAAGCGTGTTGAACACGTGCCTCAACCAAAACTGTCAACAATTTTTTGTTTGTCTTGCAGCGGAGATTCGTACAACAAGGTACGGTTGAAGTTTTCCAAAGACGTCGACTTGAATCAAGATTGGTACAATGTATTTGTATTTCATTTATTTCATATAGTTTTGTAACCGGATTGTACTATCATATTTCCTATGAATAACGAGAGTCTCATTATTATATATTTCGTAATATATTTTAATAAAAGTGAACCTAGTTCCTACATTATCTTTTGTATAAACCGGAAAAAAATTTACAATATGAAAACGATACGGAGACGGGGTTGAGGGGTAGCCTGTGCTACCCCCCCTCCCCAAATACACTAACTCCGCCCTACGAAGAGAAACCAGAATCCGAAATTAAGACATGCATCCACCATTATATTGGGAAGTTAACGAAACTAAATCCACACCACCTCTTCCAATCTTGTAGAGAATCTTCTATATCCATTTTAATTTACAAAAATCCAATATTATATTTAAAAATAATTAAATAACTCTTTATTACTAATTATATGCAGAAGTGTGATAAAACACAAAATAAATAAAACTATTCACACCAGAGATCTATTTACAGTCTATTCAGATAATTATATAAATACACAACTATAGCAGGTTTAGTGTTATACCTTGACGAAAACTAAAGACTCGCACGATGGATGCAACGAACAGCTCTGCCTGTAAATAAAGTCTCCAAGAACGTCACGAGATTCCACAAGCGAAACGAATATGATCTGAATCACCAAGAACGCGGCGAGGGTGGTGGCGGCGGTGCGGTGTTTGTGGCAGAGGTGGCCGACGAATAAAACAACTCCTTATTAATTACTAATTACCAGTTAACCCCTGGTCTTTGTTTTATTATTTAATAATAAAACAACTCTCTATAATTGTTCCAATCCTCATATTCGTCAAATAACAATTATTCTCCGCTAAAAACGACTAGTCAAAACGCTTTGAATTTGTTTTATTCTTAATAATTAAACTCTTAATTTATTATCCAAATAATAAATTATTTTTCATTAGAAAAACAAATTGAGTTAAGATAAATGGTTTAAATTAAAACCAAAAGAAACTATTGGTCTGAGAATGGAAAAAAAACTATTGAATAAGTAATGTTTCTTTGGACGAATTAAAAGAGACGAATATTGTACGTAAATAAATTTACCCCTAATATTGTTGTGGTTTCAAATTTCATCAATGAAACAGTTGATCTTTTTTTATGAGTTTAGTTTGCCGAAATATCTGTTTGTGTTTACCAAACAGTCTGACACAACATTGAATTTTCTTTATTCACCACTTAACTCGTTTCTCTATTCTCAGTATCCATTTTCCATCCTTATAAATCACTTGCATCATATCTTCTTCTTCACCAAATTTCCTGCACTCTCTCTCTCTCTCTCTAAAGTGTTTGTGTTCTAAGTTGCAACGAATGGAGTTGGACAACATTCTTGATTTTCTTGATAGCAAGACAATTTTAATCACTGGTGCCACTGGTTTTCTTGCTAAAAGTATCCCTTCTCTAGTTCTCTCTCTCTCTCGATCTATCTGACACACACACACACATAATGTTATACGTACTTGGTGGTTGTTGTTAAACAGACTAACGCAGTACATTTTTGAACGTGTTGTGTTGTGTCATATTACATACAAACGTCACGTTACTAATACCATGTTGTTTTGTGTATATGTAGTATTTGTGGAGAGATCCTCAGGGTTCAACCGAATGTGAAAAGGCTATATCTTCTTGTGAGAGCTACCGATGCCAAATTTGCTTTGCAACGTTTCAACAAGGAGGTATATATATCGTTTTTAAGGGTTTGTGCTAAACGCACCATACTTCCTCTATTTTCAGTTGTGGTGTCGTTTCTTTAAGTCGTCAAGTCACTAATATTCCTCTTATTCACAATAGAACACAAATTTGGAGGGTGGTATGTTTTGCCAACACCTTTTAAGTTTTAAGTATAGATTTGTTTCAATACATGTTTACCCTAACCATATATATATGCTTTACATCCCACTAGCTTGATGTCGGGATCATGAAATAATTTCTATGTTAATTTCAATCCCCTTGGGGTGTAAGGGGTGCATGTCTAATGAGATTAGGCAAACTCCCCCCACCCAATCATACTGTGCCATGTCATTTCCCTTCTTATTCTTCCCTCTTACCCAAAAAACATAATGGCTGCATGCCTAAAATGAGATTAGGCAAACTAATTTAAAAAAAAAACATAACATGTGATTGGTTGATATAACTCTGGCCCCACCACTTACTCTCACCCTCACCTTTGCTGCAAGCGGCAACTTCTCCCCGAAAACTTCCTCCCCTCTTCTTTACCGATCGGCAATGTATTGTGTGGCAGTGGATATGCCGTGCGGCAAAGGGTTTGCGGAATCACTTTGCCTAATCCACCCTGTATACCCTTAGAGTAAGCGGGGCTCTCCGTTATGGGAGTGGCAATAACGCGTTTTACCGCGTGATACACCACCACCGGTGGTTTGTATAACGCGTCAATGTCACCACGCGTTGCCATGATCACGCGTTGAAAGTTGCATAATGTTAGGGAAATTGTGAGGTTGTGAGGGAAATTGTTGGGTGTGGTGAGTGATGGACATTTCCACTAAAATCCATCACTAGTGATGGAATAAAGCTCGATGAGGTGGCGGAACGTGGTTGGATGTTGTGAGTGATGAGTGAGTGGTGAGTGATGGGCGCCCCTACCCTTTATGTAGTTGTGTATGTTTGTATGTGTGTGTATGTAACTACCTTTTTGGACAGAGTTAATTCTTTGTCGAATAAATATATATATATATATATATATATATATATATATTTGTTTTTTTTTTATATTTTTAACACGGTATACTTGCATAAATCCAAGACTTGTCACGATAAGAAAATCCGTCTCCTCATTTCAGGAAATTGATATAATTGGTAGTAATATTAATGGCAGACATCCCAGATACTGAATAGAATGGTAGATCGATAAACATCAATTACTAAAAAGAAAACTCAAAATAATTTTCAAAGTTAGTTCAGAGTTTCAGACTATAGATAACAAAATAATATTTTCCTTACTTTTAACCTAAGAAATATTTAAAATAAATTACGTACAGGCAGTGGCAAAGGACTTGTTCAATATCTTGAAAGAGAAGCATGGTGCAAATCTTAAGTCTTTCTTGTCGGACAAGGTATCTCCGGTTGCCGGAGACATCACCTATGAGAATTTGGGAGTAAAAGACCCTAGTTTGATTCAAGAGATGTGGGGTAATATTGATGTTGTTGTGAATGTAGCTGCCATCACCAACTTTGATGAAAGGTATAACTACTTCTAGTTTAGATATTAAAGTAGTCGACCTAGCTATGTGTAAAATCATAAATTACCAGAAGTCATTTTAAAATCAGTATTTATTTTGAGTACTTGAATTGGTTTTGTGTTTATACTAATCACATCTCTAAAACCATTTATATAGAATGACTTGATTTTTTTTATTTGATTTATTGCAGATACGACACTGCATTAGCTTTGAATACATTTGGAGCTAAAAATGTTTTAAATTTTGCTAGCAAATGCGCTAAAATAAAGTTGCTTCTTCACGTATCCACTGGTTAGTATACTTCAACGATATTTTTATATAATTTTAGTTATACTTGTAACATATTTCTAAATAATTTTAATTGTTATATGGTTAGTATAACATATACTTATTATATGATTACCATAGTATAACTCTACGATACAATTTGTAGCTTTTTTAGTAAGTAACATGAATAATATATAAGATTAAAAGAAAGGATGTAACATTTTAACTAGTGATCGTCGACACACGTTGGTGAAGACGATGAAAAGGTTTAAAAAACATTATTCTATACATAAATTAGCTCGTTACGGTACTGGTACTCGGTATTGTATAAGAGTCCACAAATTTTTGATCAATTTCACCAGTAAGACACGTTTTTGTCTATATAGTACGGGCTACGTAACTTTAAACAAACCATAAAAGTTATATTTCTTTTAAGCTAAATTCATTTCTCGCTTTTCTGGTGGTGTGTATAAGAGGCTATAAATAATTTCATATCAGAATGTTGACATTGAATTATGCATATAAGCTTTGTTAATATTACACACACATTAAAATTATGTTTGTTCAGCTTATGTCTCTGATGAAACACTCAGGTTCATACTAGAAACACCATGTCATTGAATTATGTATATAAATTTTACACATTACATTAAAATTATGTTTGTTCAGCTTATGTCTCTGGTGAGACACCCGGGCTCATACTAGAAACACCATATCAACTGGGAAATGCACTTAATGGTGCGCATGGGCTTGACATCAACACAGAGAAGAAGATCATCGAAGAAAAAATAAAAGAACTTAGCTATGATGAAACAACTACCGATAAATTGATTACGTTGGCCATGAAAGATTTGGGTATTGAAAGGTAAAAATGGTTTTGCTTTACCTTCAATTATGTTTTTATTACTTTTCTCATAATTAAGCTCATTGACTAGGGTATGAATTCCTTCAGTACACGAATCTAAAACAAACTTTGTAGATTCAGTTGAACCTAAATGAGTTTAAGTTTGCCTAACCAATTTATTTTATTGAATGAGTTTGTAATGTATTTTATTCACCCCACTAACTCGTTAAGATACATATACAATGTCACTTTGCCTTTAATTAACAACGTTCCTAATTACAATCATAAAACTATGTGTGTAGTGGCTCAGATTAATTTTTCTCTCAAAAGTGTCTAATGGTTTAACTAAAAAAGTGGGTGATGTGACTTAATATGATTGGCTAAGAACAATGATTTTTCATAAAGTCTGCCCTCACGCCCCTTACCAGCAAAGCATTCGAGCCCATGGTGCACTGGCGGCCTCCCCTAGGGGTGGTATTTGGCGGCGCCTAAATAGGCTGAGGATGAGATGGACGTGGGCGTCAACCCAGTACAGGCAGTCTAACTGTCTTAACGATATTTTGCTTTCTTTCGTTATATACAGGGCACATAAATTCGGATGGCCGAATACATATGTTTTTACCAAGGCATTAGGAGAAATGATTCTCGGACACATGAAAGGAGACATGCCTTTAGTCATTCTTCGGCCAACCATCATCACCAGCACGTACAAAGAACCCTTCCCTGGTTGGATCGAAGGCATACGGTAATTATTAGTTCCTTGTATCATTCTAATTAATTTTATAACAAAGAAAAAAAATGATGAAATAATATCTTCGTATTTGAACACCATAGAACAATAGATAGCTTGGCAATTGGTTATGGCAAGGGCCAGTTATCATGCTTCCTTGGCGATCCTGAATCCATAATCGACGTAGTGGGTACAATTTATGATCATAACTAAGTTTGTTTCAGGATATGAAATAGCTAACTGTTATCATGTATAAATTAATTGACAGATACCAGCAGATATGGTGGTAAACACTATGATTGCAACAATGGCAGCTCATGCAAATCAACCATCATGTGAAATGATATACCATGTTGGATCATCAGTATCGAACCCATTGAAGTACAAATCAATTCAACAAAGTGGGTATAATTATTTTTCAAAGCATCCATGGATTAACAAAGAAGGCAAACCGGTTATAGTTGGCGAGGTTAAGGTGTTGAACTCCATGGCTAGCTTTCAAAGATACTTTTCTCTTCGTTATCTGCTTCCGTTACAGGTTAATCCCAATTGTCGCACCCTACTACAAATTTTACTATTGCGACGCCCAAAACGTCGCAAGACCCATTTTGTGACTGATTTGGTTGTGACCGTTTCTCCAACAAAATCATGTTTGCGACTTCATCGAGGCAAAATGGTTGCGACGTAATATTTTGTAACAATTATGTCATGGAACATGTTACCACCCGATTTTTATGACAATTTTTTATAGCGATTGAAAGTTTTGATGCTAAATTGCAACATAATTTTGTCACATATGGCCGTAAAATTCCTGTACATATTGTTTTCGTTAGAAAATAGCAAGGGATTTATTTTGTGACAAACCTATGGCTAATTTATTATGTCGCTTTTATTATTCATGTATTCTTTATCTCATATTCTTTAAATGTACGGACTATGTGTTTTCAGGGGTTGCAAGTTGTTAATTCAGCTTTATGTCATGCATTAAATGGAACATGTTCAAGTCTTAAACGAAAGACCAATTTTGTGTTGCGGCTAGTGGAGTTATATAAACCCTATTTGTTCTCAAAAAGCTTGTAAGTTCTATCATTTATTTGATCACTTTAAAGTTTTAATTAAAAAAAATCAAATTATGAATAATGCTTACACAATTTCCAAATGCGATTCTTTTTTACCACTAAGATTGTATCAATACTGCAAACATTTTATTTGATCAGTTTATTTGTTTTACAATAGTTATGAATGATGTAATTTACTTAATTAATTTTCCTATGGGTTTGAGTATTTTTCTTTTTTTTGACAGCTACGATGATATGAATACTGAAAAGCTTCGTCAACTAGTTAGAGCAAACGAAGTCGAAGCCAATATGTTCTATTTTGATCCCAAGATAATCAAATGGGATGTTTATTTTGAGCATACACACATTCCTGACGTTGTTAAGCATGTGTTCAAATGATCGTGATAACAAGTTATGTCGTATTTGCTCTCGTGTTTCCTTTGTAAGTCTTATGAGTTATGCTTTGCTTTATTGTAACCAAGATGAATTGTACAATTAAAATTAAACTAGTATTGTTACATGCGTTACGCCGCGGGTCCAACTATTTTCTAACGTAAAAGCAAAAGACTTAAAAACATAGTTTATGATCGACCTAAAATGTACACATTTAAAATCTTAAATTTAATCCAAAAAAAAAAATACATGTCAAAACGTCAGAATGATGAATGGGGTTGGAGTTATTCCTTTTACATTATTAATTCCAAATGGATTGTCCATCAATTAATCATATTAGTCTATGTTGTAAAAATGGTTTCATTCCATTCCAAATGGAGTGTCCATCAATTAATCAAAATTAATCGGAAATGCGAATAGAATCAGTTAAACCGTATTTGCAAAACATAACACAAAAGGTTACAACTAGTCACTTCAACATTTTGACCAAAAAAGTCAAAATTGAAGATCAGTTATTTCTGAAGGATGAAGAAATGCTTTTATGTAACTTCAAATCAATTTCCAAAAGATTTTTTAATATCTTCATTTCAATATAAAATCGGTGACCTTCCTTGGGTTTATAAAGAGAAACCCTATATTTGCGATGATGAAACAGTAACCTTACTTGGAAAAAAATGACCTCCCGATTGGAGATTGCACACGTTACAAATTCGGAGCAATAGAAAGATGGAGGTGAGGCCAATGAGAACACAGAATGGAGGACTTACAGTATGGGATGAAAGCCGTGACAATCATTGAAACCTAGCTCTCTCTCGCATACACACACCTCTGGCATCTTCATCTCTTTCTCCCTCTCAAATAGGGTTTATATTTCCTCTATGCTGATAGCACATATTAGCGGTGGTGGGAAGCCCTGTGAAGAAACTAAACAAAACGTATTAAAAAGTGATGCAAGAGCAACTAGTACATAAGGCATTAATGTTTCCATCAAACACAATAAAAATCTATAGCACATCTCTCATAAATATGCCCAATGTATCATTTGAAACTTCATCACAACAATGGCAATCTCTATGAGACTGACTATCTACACAAAAGATCTAATTACAACTTTCTGTTGATACCATTGCAGTTAATAATCAAAAGAATTATTCTTATGCATTGACATAAATAAACCACAATTACAAACAACTACAACTTACATTATGATTAAATTATACTATGTATTTCTTTTCAACATCAGTATTCATTTGCAAACATTTCAAACACTCACACCCTAACAATTTTTTAACAAAATTCGTCATCAGGCTCTACCGATTAAACTTAAATGAAGAAGAGATTAAAGATAACGCAAGAAATCGATACGAACTTCCGAGGAAGCCGCAGAAGAGAGAGACGCAATCAAAACGAATCTCAGCCCAAACTTCTTATCCTAAAATTGCACGACCTTCACAACAGAAGAAGCAATCTGCCAAAAAAAATTTGCTCGTATATTTCAAGTTTATGAAAAAGATGGAGAAGCAAAGAAAAACAAATGGAAAATAAAATCGCTAGTGCTCACGTCATACGGAGAAACAAACCCCCCTTTCATAACCCTAGCCACCACCTAAAGGTGCGACCGCTGACCATCGCGAACCACCATCACCATCATCGCTATGTCACCCTTAACCGGTGTTGTTATCCCCATCACCCCTGGTCGCCAGGTGCATTGGTTGTTGTCTTCGTTGTTAACAGAGGGTCGCCGGAAGTGTATCAGGTGGACGCCCACTGTTTCTCTCTCTCTAACCTTAGATCTAACTGTAACACCCCGATCGCGTAAAACAATAAACCACGACGGAAACGTCGGGGAGTCACGTTACAGGAATTGTTTCAAAATCATGGTATTCAAGGTTTTATTTTATTGAATTATTTACATTGTCTTTGGATAACACAAACAAATTATAAACAATTGTTTTTAAGTTTTAAAGTAAATTAAGGCCTGAGTCCATCCTACGTGTAGCATGCGTTCATAATCGTCACACATTAGCACCTGAAACATATATGAAAAAGATGGTCAACAAAGAATGTTGGCGAGTAACATAGGTTTTGTGTGTCAAATTCATGGCTTTGTATTAGTATTTGCAATACCTCGTCCGACTACGAGAATCGATGAGTGAAAACCTTGTATCCCAACTTGTATTAAAATGTTTGATATTGCAGTATGTTTAACCAACTATAAAAGTTGGTATGAGTTATAAAACCTTCTAGCCATAAATCTTGACAAAAGTGTTTCTCTTGTAAAACCGTAAAAGAAATCGATCTAAAAGAAATCTTTGTATGGTTTATATATCTTTAATTGAAAACCGTTCGTGACTTGTCTAAACCATTTGTCCTTGTTTGAAGTGATTTGGACAACGCTATGATGAGTAATACAATAAGAGCATTTATATATAGGAAGTATCAGCGGCGTATCCACCATGCTCTTATCATATTACACTCGCCTCGTTATCTAAATCACTTGCTATGTATAAACCAATCGTCATTGTTTTGTATAAACCAATCGCCTGTGTTATGTATAAACCAATCCGTGTTATGTATAAACCAATCATCTTTGTTTTGTATAAATTATTCGTTCTTGTTTTAATTGTGTAAACTGTGGTCGTTTTGGTGAATACATTCAAGCCTGTGTTGACTCGTCTTGACTAACAGACCACCAAAGGGTCTATTAAAATATTCGACTAACAAACCACCAAAGGGTTTATTAAAATACAGTTTCTGTCGTTCCCAAACTTCCCCACAAACATTGGGAATTTTGGTAATAGGATTGTCATTCCTATGGCACCATAACATACTACTGGTCGATTTGGCCAAAGTTAATGAATGTCATTCGAGTTATGGATAACACACCAACAAGTTTCCCACATTATTAAAAACATATTGTTATATATAAACCATATACTCGTTTTGAAAACTTGTGAATAGTTTAGCACATATGAGTCACCCCAAAACATTTTGAAAACTTAAAAGAGGGGAGCTATGTACTAATTGGATTGCGTAGATGTCTTGTGTAAACAAAGCTCAAGTGTTCAAGTGCTTCCTAATATGTCAGATAACTAAGGTTAGTGTATAATGTGACTTAATCGGAGGAACATATAGAATAAGGTTCATAAACCAAAAGAGTGGAAGATCTCGTGTAATATGGTTCATAATACCTCACATTCTGATTGGGGAGCATCTAGGAGTGTTTTGACTTGTTAAAGTGGTTTACGCCACTTTAACGGGTCGTATGCGTAACTACGGTTTCGTATGGTTAAATAAGTCCTATGACGAGTCTAACATGTCAAAACTAGTTTACTTATGTTGTATGATCGGTTTATAAGTTAAAAATAATGACCATACATGTTTGGAACTATTTTTGTGCCAAAAGGGCATTTCCGACATTTTAAAAGTATATATAGTTGACTCGTCATTTGACTAACCAACGACATGACTGATGTGTTGAAATGTGTTATTAATTAAATTTAACAAGTTTAAAAATTGAAAAACCCGTAAACCACACACTATCGGCAAGTGTACCGGTCATAAGTAGTATCACAAGTAAGTTCGAGTATCGAACCGTGGACACAATCTAGCAACTCTTAATACTAAACTTCTATCGAGCCCTAGCCTAATAATTTGTTTGTTTGGGAGATTGGTTTTAACTAAATACTAAATAAATCAAATAAATAAACTCAGACAAGACAGAGCAGAGAACTCAGGAACTAGAGATGAACTCAGATGCTATGGAGAAAACAACTACCTAGGTCTAGAATCCTACCGGTAACTCACAACTCTCGGAACTAGATAATGGAATGACTACCGGGTTCCTAAAAATCCGACTAAATCAAGAAAACCCTAAAGACTGCTATCACCTCCTGGTCTCATTAACACCTCTCGGACAATCCTAAGATGGACGTGTAAATCACCGGTTACTAGTTTGGATGACCTCCCAGTCTCACCTCGCTAAGGAATGCTAAGGTACCAAAATGACTCGCTCACCTCCCAGTCTCACCTTTACCCAAAACCTAATAACGAGACAAACCGTCCCTCTATCTCCTACTGGTCTCAAGAGTGGAAAAACACTAATTTCAAAGACTCACAAGGTTGCTTATAGGGTTATCTAAGACAAGAAACCTCTAGATTATACCACTAACACAAAGTCTATGGAAAATCACGTGAAACCCAGATTTGAAACTACCAAAGTAACAAACTTAGAGAAAACGCAAAGCAACAATCATGCAAACCGATTACTAAAAGCATTTATATACGCATTATCATCAACAACTCAAAGATATTTTACCAAAACATTTAGCCAAATTTATATTATCCAAAAACGAAAGTTATAAGTCACAAAATATTCATCAAAATGACCTAGGTAGCATAATTGTTTAGCTACTCATGTTTAAACACAAAGTAAAAACAAAGTCTAAACGAACCAATTCAGCAAACATTGTCTAATGTATCGAGTTAACAAAAACCAAAAACGTATAAACAACATCTAACCGAAAAGCCAATTTCTTAATAAGTTTCTTTTGAGTCCAAGACTTCTCTTCTTCTAAAATACTCTTGTTCATCCCCCCTCTATGCCTTCTGCCGTTCTCCTTTCTTTCCAAAGTAGGGTTCGTATGATATATCCCTTTCTTGTGAGACCATGCATCGTATTATATGGCAGAATGTGTTTGTATTGGATTATACCTCATTGGGCTGAACAAAAACTTGTCAGACAAATTATGATAAGGCCCAAAAGGACTTCAGTCGGTCCGATATCTTGCGTCCAACACTTTCTTTTACTTTTAGTGTCTCCAGCCCCATTAATTGTGTAGCTTCTCGTTTGGGTTTATCTCATTTAAATATAACTTGCATTCCAAGCAAGCAGCTCCGCTGCAAAAAAACAATATGACATAGTTTCTTTTAAGCCCTGCCAATATAATTATTTTAAGTGAAACCCAGTTTACAACTTACAATACCCAATTAAATTCGCATTTCATGTATTTGTGCTTGTAAATGTATAACAACCTCACTAATTAATGACAATAAGTGTGAATTCATCAAACCCACATCTTTTTTTTCATTTGTCGTGAATCAATTTTTTAAATTCACTCCATTATTAACTTGTAAATGAATTCACTTTAAATGATAAATCTCATTCATTTTAGCTCGTTTTCATTTGAATCCCGTTAACACCAAATATCAACTAAATAGGAGTAATAATCAATATAACAATTCAAAAGTGTAGGAAATACTATATAAAAATAAGTATATTTTAGACCACATCAATGACCATAAGGTATAACCTCAGAGGGTTATTCCCTATATTACTATGGTCATATAAATGAGCTTGGTCGGATCCTAAAGTTGACCAAACGAGTCAGATTTGAAAGTTAAAGCGGAAATCAAACCGCTCGACTTTCGACTAAGGAAAAAGCGCTAAACTAGAAATGACGAGTTAGACATGTTAGAACATGTCTAATAATGTTATAAATCTGATTTGGTGTCAAACTTTAAGTTTTATTACTCGAAAACACTTTCGTTGTAAAATGCATTTTTATGCACTTTTGGCTTTTATTTCGTAAAGTTTGACTCGTCATTTTGACTACTAAACGTGATGATCAGAAGGTGTAATCACGAGGGATTAATACCTTCATGATTACGATCACGTTGCAAAGTTCAATTTAAACTTTGACTTGACCAAAATGGCCAGAACCGAGAGTCAAACATATAGTCAAACTGCTTGACTTTTGGCTTATAACTAGCCAAAATACTGAAATAGACTAAGGAAGAACACTTACTTGTGTTCTAGGAATGATTAGAACTTCAGTAGGAGGCCTCTTTATGATGAGAAGCAAGCTCCAATAGAAGATTAGAGAGAAAAAATGAAGGTGCAAGTTGAAATGAGGTGAATGCACCTCCATTTATACTTGCAAAATGTTAACAAGTTCATGCGAAGTGTTGGCAATGATCTTTAGATGTTAACACATGTCTAATGAGGTGTTTGAACCAGAGAAAAGGTGGCAATTTCGGTGCTAGGTGGCAAACAATGAGGATAGATGGCAGAACTTGGTGAACAAGCAAAAATTCTGCAACTGGGGGGTCCCTTACTAACCGTATGGGTGTTGGTCTTACGGTCCGTAAGGCCCTCTGGCGGGCAGAACTTTCACTTTTGACGGTTTGCCTCCTGGACTTGTATTACCACTTGTTTGCCATTTCTAACTCTTTTAACTTGTAAATTAAGCTATATGAAGGGTATTAAGGCATATGAAACTTTGATCTTGTTCTGAATATCGTTTCGCTCGATCATACGATTACGTATTTCATAAAAAAATATAACATTTTATTGAATACGAAAATGATCGAAATTGTATAATGTTCAAAAATTGTAAATGTCACACTAACCTTCTCTTTTTTTTGCGAATGAAAGGAGTGAGAGGAAGTACAGGAAAAGAGGGTTGGTTCTTTGTTCGTACGTTGCAAAATATAAACTTTGGTGGCCAACTTCTAAAGACATAAAAGATCCATGGTGTTAAAAACTTGTTTTATTGTATATATAATAACACAATGACGAACATGTTATTGTATGAAACTAGTGGAATGCCCCGCCCGCGTTGCGGAGCATTAAACCGAATATTTCTAAGTTTGATAGCACCTACGTTTTTGTTTGGGTTACTTGTACATACTATTCATAATGCTATCTCTACAAAATAACATGGTGACGTAGATGAAAATACCATCGTCAAAGGAAAAAAAGGTTTATAAACTTTAGGAACTATAGAGTAACTTTATTGAAGTTGATAAGTAGTAGCGTAAACTATGTTAAAAAAATTGTGTAAAGTTGAGGGATACTAAATAATATTTTCAGCAAAAAAGGGCAAAACTTTGCCTTTCCCGAGTTTCAAACCCGGGTCACTTTCCTAGCTTTATTATAAATCAACCACTCCATCACTCACCATTATAATGTTAAGCTTTGCTTTCAAATATCTCGTGTTCGTGTTTAATACAATGTTTTGAACCTTATGAGCAACTATTGGTATAAGAGCTTTGGCTCATTGAACACAGGGTGTTCACGTAACAGTTCGTAGAGGTGTTTGTCCATCGATTTGTCGATTTGCGGTCGAACCGTGTCGTCTTCGTTTGCAAGAAAGAAAAGAAGAGAATAAAAAGAAGGTTGGTTTCTTGGAATTGTTTGCCGGCAATCGGAATTGTGTCTTCCGTTGAAGTGAAGCTTTGTAATTTATTATCTCTTTTGGATAAGCCAAAAGTGATTTTGTGTCGGAAGGAAATTGCAAAATTCAAAGTATTCTTTTGTTACCACCAACTGAAAAAGTACCAAGGATTATTGTCGTTGAAATTGAAGATCAAGAAAAAAAGAGGGTAACACAAATTTATATTTAAGCATATATATTTTCTTTTGAGTTTGTGAGGAGGCATATCATGGCCGGTGATAAAGAAGGTAACTTAGTAACAGTGAAGAATCTATGGGTGGTTTTGTTTTGTAATCACCGAAGTTAACGTCGACCAAGTACGCAATATGGTCAGTTATGGTGAAAGTTGTTTTGGGAGCGAATGGTTTACAAGATGCGATTGATAAGGAAAAAAGACCGAGAATTGAAGAAAGAAACAAGTATATGACCTTAGGTGTCATCTTCTAGACTCTACCTGAAGACGTGATGCTTCAGATGTCCAAGTATTCAGAACCGAAAGTGTTTGGGAAGCACTAAGAGTTCGTTATCTTGATGCAAAAAGAACACAGAAAGCTCGTATTCAAGTGCTAAGAAGCGAGTTAGATGGATTGAAGATGAATGAGACAAAAAGTATAGATGAATATGCAGCGAAGTTGGGTGGAGTACAGTCAAAGTACAAGAGCTTGGGAGCAACACTCGAAGAAGAGGTCGCGGTGAGAAAATTCTTGAACTCTATGCCTGATAAATATTTACCTATTGTTTCTTCGATCGAGCAATTCGCAGATATCGAAAAAATGCCGTTTGAAGATGTGGTTGGACGTTTGAAGGCTTACGAAGAAAGAAACAAGTTCAAGAATATAAGTGAATCTTCATCCCAAAATCAACTTATGTTCATCCAGATGAAAAAGAAAGTTGAAAACTACCAAGGACGTGGAAGATACAACGGTCGAGGAAGGGGGTATCCAAGATGGAATAATGAACGTGAGAATACGAATGATGAACAGGGTGAAGATCGGAAAAAAGAAGCCTGGAGAATGGCAAGACAGAAGAAAGAACTTGAGGTGCTACAACTGTGATAATATTGGGCACTACTCGAGCGAATGTAAAGCACCGAGCAAAGGGAAAGAAGACCGAATTTGACAAAGACAGAAGATGTACATGATATTAATCCATCTTTGTTCATGGCAGTTTGTTCGACAAAGAAAGTAAGTTTGACTAAGAAAGTTAGTTTGACTGAAGAAAGGGTTCTCCCTGGTGTTTTTGAAAAGAATGAAGAAGGAATGTGGCATTTAGACAATGGTGCAAGTCATCACATGTCAGAAAAGAAAGAGTTTTTCACTACCTTAGATGAACAAGTTTTGGGTCAAGTAAAGTTTGGTGATTGATCCGAGATTGAAACTAAAGGTAAAGGGAATGTAACCGTGTTAAGTAAGAATGACAAAAAGAAAACGTTTTGTGATGTTTTCTACATGGCTAAGTTGAAGACCAATCTTCTTAGTTTGAGACAATTGGATGAAGAAGATTGTAAGATTAAAATAGCCAATGGGATATTAAGGCTACATGATCAGAAAGGAAGACTGTTGATGAAGGTACAGAGAAATCTGAATAAAATGTACAACACCAAGCTTCAGGTATGTTGTAATTCTAACATATGTGAAGATGAAAAGAAAGAAAGTCATGATGTGAAACCGATTATGAAAGTGTGGGAAATTCGGTTTGGAATGATTCCAAAGGATTTTTGTGTAGTTCGTGCAAGTATTGGTCAAGAATGAGTTGACGAGAAGAAGCAAGTCAAGAAAGAAAGTAGCAACGTGGAACGAATGCTAAGTTTGAAGAACCGGTGAAACAAGTATGCTATAGACAATTGAAAAGGATGAACAAAGGCAAAAAGAAAAACAATTCAAGATTAAAGGGGTGAATGAAGGTTAATCTTAAATAATTAGTAAAGTTAAGGGTTTATTTTAATAAGTTTTATTAAAGTTTGATTTATTTTAGGTAATTGGTTTTGTAGGAAAGGTTTAATATCTTGGAGAGCAAGTTTAGTAGAGCAAGTTTAGTAGTACTATAAATAGGATTCTAGGTTATTGTTTTTATTTATCCCATTTTTCTTTGTAAGTACGTAAAGTTCGTTTGATTGAATAGAAAGAGTCGTGGGTTTGTCCCCCAAAATATCCCGTGTTCGTGTTTGATCCGATTGTTTGAACCGTCTGGGCCAACATTGACACCTAGAACGAAACAACAAAAAAATAATAAAAGACATAGTGGATGACATGGTATCCACTGGTTGGCTGCTGCCTGTTTTCACCAATAAAATACACTGTCGCCCAATAGCAATGGTTTTGTATTCCTTGACATATGAAATATAATATAGGAGATTTATGTGGGGTGTATTTGATGTGGGGTAAAATACACATATTTGTCCCGTGTAAAGTGTATAATTTTTATATAGTTTTTATTAGTTTTTAGTAAATATTATTTATTTTGTGTTTTGCCAGGTTCTGATGCAAATGGAGTGAAAACGAGTAATAAGGAAATAGCGAGTCAGTTGGGCAGAGTAGGGGGTCAGTGACCGAATTAAAATAGCCACTAGTTTCCTTGAGTGGGCCGAGGCCACTATCTCTATTTTATAAACTCGAAGGACCATAAATGCATAATGCTAAAATGAAAAATTACTTTTGAAGCATTATGAAAGATGAAGGGGTATAAGTGCACAAACACATGATTTTGGTAAGGGGGAATTAGACATCAGATGCTTGGACGAAAAACATCAGAAAACCCCAACTGCGACATTGAATAATTATTAGAGAGCGGGCTGCTATTATATACACGATTAGAGGAGACGAACAAATCAGCCGCAAGAGTAAAAGAGCAGTTCAGTTCAAGATCCAAGCTTCACTGTTCATGATTAGAGTCCGGGTTCACAACGAGTTAGTGTTTGGTTTCGATATACTTTGTGTTTATTGAATCTATGACCATGATTTGTTATTTATTTGCGACTTGTTTCTTGTTCTTAATTTTGATTCTTGGCTAGACTTTTTTTTAACTACCTAGATTAGATGATCGTTTGATAAAGTTTTAATTTTTATTATGGATTTTTGATTTTTGAGGATTGTTTATAAGTTGTAAACGACTTGTTCTATTAATTGGATGTGTTTGCGTACTTGATAGTGTTTGATTATTATTTATTGCTTTACATGAATCTTGGTGACGGTCTTTATCACGGAAAAGAGTCATGTTAGGTTCTAGTTTCTGGTGACTGTCTA
Organism: Scalesia atractyloides; assembly: GCA_947069175.1. Lineage (NCBI taxonomy): Eukaryota > Viridiplantae > Streptophyta > Magnoliopsida > Asterales > Asteraceae > Scalesia > Scalesia atractyloides. The sequence continues at coordinate 80,414,728 of CAMTDV010000010.1, forward strand.
TATCATGTAATAAAGCTAGAGTCTTTAGGGTTATCGTGCACAATTAACCTTACAAGTAATAATTGGTAATCTTACAAAATCAAGTGTTCTACTAATCGTCAATAGCTGCAAGGTGCGAGGTTATTGCTAGGTCTAAGTCATTAAGCCGAAAGGTAGGAGCTTTTTAGGAAGTAGACCCATTGGCTATTGTCTAGCAAGTCCAATTGAGAGAACAAGTCTATCCTTGGTTTATATCTCGACAGGGTGTGAGCCTCATAGGATACTTTTATAAACCCATTAGGTGTCTCGACAGAGAGTCTAACAACCGGTAATCTTAACAACCTCGAGGGGACAATAGCGTGCTCTTGAGAAGGGTTAGGGTCCTATTAGATATCCCGAGAGGTGAGAATATTATGATCCCGGTTCCTCATTAATCAATTTCCAAGTAAAATCGTTACTAAAATCAATCAGTATTCGAGTCTAGGTAGGATTCCACCATCAGAGTAAAGTCCAGTTTACTTCGTATTCTTAGTTAACTTAGTTTATTTAGTTTGATTTTTATTGCATTAGTAGGAATTGTTAGAAACCCCCCAACCAAATAAACAAATCAGTATGTCCGTGTCAGTCGTAGTCTAAATAGAGTCTTTAACGTAATTAATAGAGTCTCGTGGGTGCGATATCCGGACTTACTTAGCTATACTAGAGTCGACTGGTACACTTGCTGTTAGTAGTTTAGTGTGTCTTAGCGAATCTAGAGTATTACTTTGAGTCTAGATTTAGGTTAATTTAGTTGTTTTTATTAAACTACTTTTTAGCACATCAGTATAACATATAATATATTAGTCAATTCATTAATTAAACGAGTTACAAATTATAACTTGTTGTTTACTTGTTATTACCAATTTCTTTTATGAAAAGGCAGATTCATTGAAAGTAAAAGGAGACATGTTTAAGAAGATCAAATAGAGGTCCAATAAAACAAAAGGAAATGGGAAAAAAATGCATGATGGTGGTTGGATGACCAAACAAAGGGCCTCAACGACACCAATTACAATGGAAAATCTGCAAAACTAAACCTGCACCACTTCTCCTGGTCCAGTTTATCCGCCTTGGCACGACTCTTTATCCATAAGAAAGATTTAGCCTTTTTGTCCTAAACGCACACATAATTCTCTCTCCGTTTATTCTATTTAATCGCCACCCAACTCGATTAACAGAGAACCGTTTACAAGACCAAAACAAAATTGGATTAAGTTAGAACAAAAAGTCTTGAAGCTTACCTAAATCGGATGAAGCAAGAACGGATACCCGACTCCCGAGACGCACTGACAGAATAGGCGGTGGCGATTCAAGGTGGCTGACTAGATGATGTGTGGTGATGGATTGGTATCAGAGCTACTTAGCAGTTTTGAAAGTCGTTTCCCGAGAAGGGGGAGCAGCCACCTGTGACAACTGTGGCAAAAGCAGGTAAACCCTAAATTGTACGTACGACTTATATGGATAACGTGGGTACGTTATGTGAAACATACAAAAAATAATAACTAACAGTGCGATGTGGATACCTCAGTGTGCTAAAAACAGGTTAAGGGAAGCTTTCCGTTTAACAGTTCGCAAACCGTACATTAACGATTTAAATGCAAACGAAAGGGCCGTAGACTATTATAAGGACACGGAAATACTTGAACTTGATATTTAGACCATAAATTAAGATTTGAGGCCCTATTAGTTAGTTGGCAAGCTAAACAAAGCTGCTTCCGGTTAGCGGAACACCTTTGATTTTAACGCAACCGGAAACGACCAAACGTGCAACGAACAGTCAGTCAAGCCTGAAAACACTTATTTAACATAAATATAAGTTGTTCTAAGTCAAAATATCAAAGTGTTCGGGTTTCGTTGTCGGTGGGTGCGGTTTTTAAAACCGTTAAAAAACGCGCGAAAAACGCGAGCCCGTTTGACGAACCCGGGATGTGTTTGTGACCCGAAAACAAACCTAAACGTGAAAAACAATTAAAATGATCATGTGGGACCCTCTAGAACCGCCTTTGACCAGTCAAAGGGGTCTAGAAAGGCCCCCAAAGTTCCGATCAGCACATTTTGGCTTTAAAAAGCCAACTTTTGATATTTTTTTTCTAACTCCACACCTTCAAGATACCTTTCAACACACATACCTACTAAATATTTCTGAGAATTATCAAGAAAAAGCAGATTTGCAAAGGTATACACCTTTTAGATCATTTTTTGTTGATTATTGCATAAAAACATGGAAATTCATAAAAATCTTAATTTTAAACCATGAAATTGGAAGGGTTTTACATCTTTGAAGGCTGTTATAACTTGTATATGCTATAATAAGATGGTACATGGTGTTTGGTTAAGTAAAAACATGGGTTATAGATCAAGAACACAACCTATTCGACAATAAGCGAACGTAACAAACACTAATCGAAAAAATGGAATCAAGACTTGATTGACATGGGTTTTTGCATATTTGTGTTGTTTATGATGTATAGGTACTGAAAATAAGCTTAGCTTACTTCTGGACACACAAGGATTGCGTAACAACGCAAGTTTCGCTAGGTATGATGTTCGAAAATCGAAAGTAGAGCATACAGATTCACATATAGCATAACTTTGTCCGTGGGTATTTTTTATACTTGAAATTTTTCAGGATGATTATACATGGTGAAAATAAGACTCGATTAAAATATTAGATTTTTCTGATTTTTTGTAATTTTTAGTGAATTTTTAACTGTTTTAAAGAAATAAATTCGGATAAAATACTAAACGAGCTTAATAAATCATCAAAAATCGGTTTCGGTAGCCGGAAACACGGTGTAACGAATTCGGATATATCTAAAATTTTTCCAGGAGGTTCTTCGATAAATTGGGACAATTCTAAGATTTTTTGAGAATTTTTGGAAGTCATATCATTTTGCGCGCAAATTGTTCAGTTAAAATGCAGTTTTTCGAAAATTTATTAAAATTAATAAATTCATTTTATAAATTTTGAAAATATTTTTCGAGAATTCTATATATTTTCACCAATTTATACAAAAGTTTTTAGAATTTAATAAATTATATCCATTAGGTAATGATTTCTTTGAATTAAATATCTTATTATTTTATACAAAACCGACATTAGTAAACGTATAACGAACCTGTCAGATCCGTGAACTGATTAATAAATGAATTGGAAATAAGTGGAACACCAGAGTCATTCTGGACTGTTCTGGGGTAAAAGGGGTACTTGGGGTACATTACACGCCAGTTCGGGAGATTCCTCGACAGTGAAAACGGAAACTTAAAATCGGGCAACCTGGGATCCCCAAACGACCGAACTCCCTTAATATAAAGTTAATCATTTTTAATAGACAACTCATTGGTACGGTCTATATGATCATACGATTTTCCGAACATCTAAAACAAACGACTTTGACCGGCATGCAAAACGGTGCCGGAAGCCAAACTGAAATCTGACATTAAGATAATACCCACAGTCCTACTGTTATGCTATAGGTCGATTCTCAGATGATTATTCCCATCTGAGCCCGAGTTATTTCAATTACCGATTTGAAAACTGTATTCGGTAATTAACCAATTACGGTATGATGCCAGGATTGAGGTGATAGAGCCTTAATACATACATCTCTGATGATTGTTGTGCTTATATACTAAGTAAGTTTCACAACCCCGCTTTCAGACTGTTTTACTTTCGGTGAAATGCATGTTACATACATATATAATTGCCCGTACATACATGTCGTGATGTGAATTATCTGAGTTATACTAACACATGAAAAGTCCCCACAAACACGAGTGATCAACAAAAGCCGGTGGATGTGTGAATAGTACTATTGGTCTGACAAACCCAATTGAGCTGGCACGGATGTCAAGGGTTCTACTGCAGTTGCACATGTCCATGCAATTCTGAACACGCTATGTGGTGTTAGACTTGGCTACTTGGGGTGGTGAAGTGCTGAGTTGTCGGTTGTGGGACACAACACTGGCACTTGAGAACAATCAAGGTTTCACTTGTGGGCTTGGTATAATTTCATGTCAAATGTGCAAATCAATTGGTTCAAACTAAATTGTGAAACAAACTAAAACCGTGAAACTTACTAGCTATTTGTAGTTGACCGTTCAAACTTAACATGCTTTTCAGGTAAAATTAAAGAAGAATAAGGGAAGTGCGTATGGATTTCAAGTTTTGTTGATCGGATATTAATGTACATAGAAGCATGCTTAGCAAAGACAAACAGCTTTTGGGACGCTAGTGCCTGTACATTAAAACTTAGTGTGTAATCAAACGTTGTAACCGATGCTTGTGTTGTGTAATACAATATCTTTTCAAATAACGTGTTCGTACCATGTGTCTGTTGCACCTCACGTGCGCTTCCGCTGCGAGTCGGGGGTGTGACAAAGGATGGTATCAGAGCCATCGGTTATAGCGAACTAGGTATGCCTGAGAGCCTAGACTATAATCATAAGCATGATTCACCACATTAAGAACCTATAGTAACCAAATAGTATGGTTATTACCAGGATGGCCTTATGGTCCGGAACATAGTAAGTTATCTGCTTGTACTTGGGCATGTTGAGAACGCCATTGAGAGAGGATTGGAAGCGAACACGTGTACTAACACAAAATATATATATATATTGATAAAAATATACAATTGAACTACGATGCAACGTGTGCTTATGTGTGTAACATCCGTCAAAAACGGATTTTAACAAACCCGCTCCGTTTATTAACTGAACAATCAGTTTAAAATTTCGTGGCGTATTTAATGCCCAAATTAATTTTAAACGATACATAATTAATTATTATATTGGAATATATAATTTGTTTTTGAAAAATTGTTAAAAATAATGGAATAAAAATAAAATGGTTCTGCCGGGTTTCGAACCCGGGTCAGTCAACCGGTTCAGCAAAGTCTTATCGTACACACACTCAACCACTGCGCCACTAGTGTTCTTTGTTAATTATTAGAATCAATTAATTCATATCATGATTCACAAATTCAAAAACCGGCGCCCAAATTTCAGTCGTCGGAAATCCCGACTAACTCGCCAAGAAATTACGATATCTTCAGTTATAACGTAACATTTACTAGGACATCGGTTATAACCGACGCCTGAGTCCGCGACACAAGCTATAACCGCCGGAGAATTTCTAACCGACGAATCAAGTCGGAAATCGGACTAAATTCATCGATGACCTGCCTTATAAATACCCCCTCAAACCTCTGCAAGCTTTTTCGCTCAAAACCGCACCTTTACCCGACGTAATTCCATTCGCCGGAAAACTTCTGCACATCGCCGGAAAACCGAACCCTTCACTTCTGAGCCTTACTGAACCCCCTGAGCTTATACCGAAGTCACCCACATCCTTTTCAAGCTTGCTGAAGACTCTCTACCGCAAGACACACGACGCCGGAATCTTTTGCTGTCACCGGAGTTCTGCCGGAGAAACAGAGAAGTCCAGTCGGTATACCTTACGCTTAAATCTTTCATTCTTTTTACATATCTCATCTAAACCTCAAAACACTAAAGAACACGATTAAAACATCGAACCATTCGGACTTCCGATTCTGGTTAAATTCAACGAAGAAGACGAAGTTCTAGTTGTGTATCAGTATAATTAAAATCAAGTTATAACTCGGGTTAGACACACAGTCCAGCGGTGGAATGTGTGCACAATAAACACGTAAACGTCTCGAGTTCGAATCTTGTCCCACGCATGCTGCCTTAATAAAAATGTCCTTTTTTTTTAACCAAACCGGAGTCACCGCTGTTACATGTTAAGTTTATTAATAACCGGAATAATAACCAAGTTAGACACACAGTCCAGTGGTGGACTGTGTGAACGTTTAAACACACGTCACGAGTTCGAGTCCGGTCTACTGCACCGATTCGGACAATTATCTAACTTTTTAAAATAAGACAGAAATGGAAATGTTTAGTTTATATATAAGTATAATAAAAATCGGTTTATATAACAAGTTAAACACACAGTCCAGCGGTGGACTGTGTGTTAACTCAACCCACAGGTCCCGGGTTCGAGACCTGTGGAGCGCACCGAGTCACTGATTAAAATCTTTTTAGAAATAAGCTGATTTTCGGATTAATCTAATTAATATATAAATATAATTAAAAACAGAAATATTTCAGGTTAGACACGTAGCTCAGTTGGTAGAGCTGCGTGCACGCGTACGGGAGGTCTCGGGTTTGAGCCTCACTCAGCGCACACTTACACGCATACGAACCGGTCAAACAGTCAAGGTCAACGGTCAACGGTAAAAAAAAGTCAACTTTTTTTTATTATTTTTATTTATTAATTTTAATTAAAAATCAATTAAAAATACTTAAAAATAACATTTTTAAGGTTAGAAAATAGCCTTAAACTCACAAAAATACACCCAACAATCCTACTAAAATTGATTAATAAAATCCCATTATTTACCAAACCATTATGCTATTTATCTAGGTTTTTTCACTCGTGGTTAAAACCAACTTCGCGTGCATTCAACATCATCAACCGAACGCACCCACTGTGAGTGAATCTTACAACTCCCCCTTTTTAATTACACGTTTTGGGGTGTGTCATGTGTCAGAAAATAATTAACTCGTTTATTTAAACTTGTGCTATACCATATCGTGATCTAAACTTAGATTGTTTATATTGTTGTGATTATGTATTTCATTTTGTCAACTTATATGAAATTCATTCATTAAGCCCATCAGTTCCTCGTGGGAGACGAGTTGAGCAACGCGTGCCTCAAAACCAATCCATTATTGTTCATGTGTGTATTATTGAGTTTATATTGTTGGTAGTTATGTCTTTCATATTATCATGGTTATGCAATTCATTCATTAGGCCCATCAGTTCCTCGTGAGAGACGAGTTGAGCAACGCGTGCCTCTAAACGATCCATTATTGTTCATGTGTGTATTGTTTAATATTAAATTGATTTATGAATAAGTTTACATCTATTTTTACTCATGTGTGGTTGTGCACTTTATTTCATAATCAATTAAATAAACTTGTTCAAATGTTTTCCATAGGATTCACTCGCCAACTTTTTGTTGATCCAAAAACCCTTTTACACATGATACAGGTGACGGGATGAAGCAAGGAAAACATAGGAAATGCCTTAGAAGAAAACAATGAAGCCTAGATTGATATTTAGGACATGTTGTAATATTGATTGTAATTTTCCATTAAAGTGTATTAATGAATATGAAACGTTAAAATAAATGTCATGAGCTTTGATGATAACCCAATCATGCCCCGATCACCTTTTCCGCTGCGGGTCGAGGTGTGACAATGTGTATAATCTATGTATGTTCAGTATCCACTCTTCACAATAGTAGAATGTATTATTATTTCATTATAACTTATTTAAACTATGCAGGTACGATGTCAAGCCGACGCAGTCAGAGTTCTGAAGAGGATCCATCAATGGAGACGGAAGAGGATCCTGAGGAGATGGAGTCAGGGGCCAAGGAGGAGGAGGAAGAGGAGGCGATAGGATTTGAGCTTCCTAGCAACGAACCCGACTTATCAGGTTACCGTTGCGACCGCAACCCACCCTGATCCCCCGTTAGACGAGGGACTGAGGCTACTAGTTCTTACCATTCCACACCTCACCGACAACCCGTTGCGGCTGAATATGACCCCACATCAGACCCATATTACCATCCCGTTATGGCTAGGCGGAGTCCTACAACCAGTTACTATTCCACGATTTCCCACCCCGCGCACTCCAATCCATCTTGGTTCACCACCCTCCCCACCAGTTGCTCATTTTAGGCAGACGACTCGCAGGAGAGTCCCGATGCCAACTCCAGCCTTTTCTCCGGTTATCCATACTCCACCTTCCTCTCCAGTTGTACCTACACTAACGGACCTAGGATACCGTGTGACCGCCCGATTCCTAAATCCGACACCCTCACCAGAGCCTCCTTCCCCATACCATACTCGCGAGCGGGGAGAGCCCTGCCGCCAGGCAGAGGAGCCTACCCCGCCTGTCTGGGGTCTACCTGCACAGCAGAGGGAACCCCCACTTTCTTTTCCGGCCATGGCATATGTAGGTTATCGTCAGGGACGTACAGAGACTCTACTATATCTATGTGTTGGAGGGTTGGTGTTGTTGATGATGGGTTTTGTTTGGCTAGTGTACGAGATATGCGGACGATAGATTGTGGGCGTACTTGTAGATAGTAGTGATGCATACGAACATATATCTTTTGACATCACATTAAGCACTAGGCAGCTGTAGGCCTATGTCGAGATGGTGATGTGTGACGGTGTTTGTTCTTTGTACTAGACGTTATTACTGTGTGTACGTCACTGTAGTGACAAATTTGACTTGTACGTTACAAACATAAATCCTTAGTGGATTCGGCCTGCGTGCCAATTTTGCTTATTGTACAATGGCACTTATATGTATAATAATGACTGTTGTTTATATGTGTTTGTGTGTTTATGAGATTGTTAATAGTTTTGATGAAATGCAATCGGATATGTGATACGTGTACCAATATATACGCATTTTTTTGTTATAGAATAGTACCAAAACGAGCAAATAACCTGACAGAGGCAGACATCGCACAACTAATAACCCAACAACTACAAACTGTTATTCCAACCGTAGTAGCCCAAGTTACAACAGTATTAACGCAGATGCACAAAACCCTCAGCCTAACCCGAATTTGGTTCCCATTGATCAAAATAATTTAGTGCCAAGATGCACTTATAAACAATTTATGGAAGGGAAACCCATAGAATTCAATGGTACGGAAGGGCCAACAGGGATTGTTCGATGGATTGAGAAGACATAAGTAGTTATTAACATCACGAACTGTCCAGAGGAGTGTATTGTAAAATATGCGACGTCTACATTTATGGACTACGCTCTGAATTGGTGGAATACTATAGTCCAGACCCGGGGACAGGAAGTCATTGCCCATATGACGTGGGCTGAACTTAAAACCCTTCTGATGACCCACTTTTGTCCGAAAGATGAAATACAAAAATTGGAACATGAATTTTGGAACCTCAAATGCAAGGGGCAGATCACGTGGGATATACTAATCGTTTTAACACTGGCTCGTTTACTACAAGATATGGTTAGACCCGAATCAAAGCGAATTGAACGTTATATATGGGGATTGGCCCCAGAAGTCCGAAGCATTGTAAACTCAGTAGAACACTTGACAATGGAAAGCGTTGTGTCGACGTCTGGCATAATTACTTTTGACATGGTTAGAAGGAATATATTGAAGATGCCCGGAGAGTCATCTGGTACCAAAAGAACCGGTTGTGACTATAAGCTACAGGGATCTCAGCCACCTAAGCGTATTCGGTCAAACAATCAAAATTATGCAATGACTACCCCATATTCGAGATGTACATCCGTCAAAAACGGATTTACCAAACCCGCTCCGTTTATCAACCGAACAGTCAGTTAAAATTTTCGTTGCGAATTAAATGCCCAAAATAATTTTAAACGATACATAATCAATTATTATACGGGAATATATAATTAGTTTTTGAAAAACTGTTAAAGCGCAAAATAAAAATGTTTTGGTTCTGCCGGGTTTCGAACCCGGGTCAGTAACCGGTCCGGCAACAACTTAACACACAACACACAAACCACTGCGCCACTGATGTCTTCTGTTAACCATTAAGATCATTTAATTCATATCATAACATTCCGAATTAAAACCGGCGCCCATTGTTGCAGTCGTCGGAAATCCCGGTAATCTCGCGAAACTTAACGTTTCTTTCAGTTATAACGTAAATCATAAACGCCATATCGGTTATAACCGATGTTTGAGTCCGCGACCAAAGTCATAGCCGTCGGAGAAATTCAAACCAATGAATCCAGTTGGAAATCGGGCCAAATACATCTCGGTTTCTCCCTATAAATTCACCCACAACCCACCGCAAGCTTTTTCGCTCAAAACCACACCTTTACCAGACGTAATTCCACTCGCCGGAATATCTCTGCTCATCGCCGGAAAACCGGTTTCCCCATTTCTGAGCCTTACTAAACCCTTTGAACGTATACCGAAGTCACCCATACCCTTTTCAAACTTTCTGAAGACTCGCTGCTGCAAGACCCACGTCGCCGGAAGGGATTGCTGTCGCCGGAGTTTCGCCGGAGAAACAGAGGAATTCAATCGGTATACCTCACGCTTAATTTCTTCATTCTTTTTATGTAATCTCACTTGTAATTAACCCTCTGTCACTAAAGAACATGTTTTAATCATCGAACCAGTCGATTTCCGATTCTGGTTAAAACCAGTGAAGAAGACGATGTTCGGTAATGTTTAAGTATAATTAAAAGCAAGATATTACTCGGGTTAGACACACAGTCCAGCGGTGGACTGTGTGCACAATAAACACTAACGTCTCGAGTTCGAATCCTGTTCCACACACGCGGCCTTAATAAAAATGATTTTTTGATTAACCGAACCGGAGTCATACTGATATATGTTAAGTATATTAATAACCGGAAAGATAACCAAGTTAGACACACAGTCCAGTGGTGGACTGTGTGAATGTTTAATCAAAGCACGCGAGTTCGAGTCCAGTCTGCTGCATCGACCCGGACAATTATTTACCTTTTTATATAAGTCAGAAATGAAAATAATGAAATTGTGTTTAAGTATAATAAAAATCAGTTAAGTTAACAAGTTGTACACACAGTCCAGCGGTGGACTGTGTGTTATCATAACCCACAGGTCCCGGGTTTGAGACCTGTGGAGCGCACCGTCCGAATCAATTAAAATCGTTTTTAAAAATAAAGGATTTTCTGTTTAACATAATTAATATATATATATAATTAAAAACAGATATATAACGGTTAGACACGTAGCTCAGTTGGTAGAGCTGCGTGCACGCGTACGGGAGGTCTCGGGTTCGAGCCTCACCCAGCGCACTTATATTCGCACTCGAACCGGTCAACGGTCAGAAAAAGTCAAATTTTTTATTATTTTTATTTAATTATTTTAATTAAAAATCAATTAAAAATACTTAAAAATAACATTTTTAAGGTTAGAAAATAGCCTTAAACTCACAAAAATACACCCAACAATCCTACTAAAATAGATTAATAAAATCCGTTTACTTACCAAACCATAATGCGATTTATCTAGGTTAATCTCACTCGTGGTTAAAACCACTTCGCTTGCATTCAACATCATCAACCGAACGCACCCACGGTGAGTGAATTCTTACAAATTCCCCTTTTTATTCATGTTTTGGGGTGTATCATGTGTCGCTTAAACAAATTCTCTTATGCAAACTCGTGCTATACCATTATATGATTTAAACTAGAATGTAAATATTGTTGGTTGTGATGTATTACATATTGTCAAGTTGTATGCAAATTATTTAGGCCCATCAGTTCCTCGCGGGAGACGAGTTGAACAACGCGTGCCTTAAAACTCATTCATTAGGCCCATCAGTTCGTAGAACAACGCGTGCCTCAAAACTCATTCATTAGGCCCATCAGTTCCTCGTGGGAGACGAGTTGAACAACGCGTGCCTTAAAACTCATTCATTAGGCCCATCAGTTCGTAGAACAACGCGTGCCTCAAAACTCATTCATTAGGCCCATCAGTTCGTAGAACAACGCGTGCCTCAAAACTCATTCATTAGGCCCATCAGTTCGTAGAACAACGCGTGCCTCAAAACTCATCATTAGGCCCATCAGTTCCTCGTGGGAGACGAGTCGAACAACGCGTGCCTCAAAACAATCATTTGATGTATGTGTGTGCAATTTTTAATATTATGTGTTGTGTGAATAAATTTACATATACATTTACTCATATGTGGTTATGCACATTATTTATAATCAATTGTTCAAATGCTTTCCATAGGATTCACTCGCCAACTTTATGTTGATCCAAAAACCCTTTTACACATGATACAGGTGAACAGGTTGAAGCGAGGAAAACATAGGAAACGCCTTAGAAGAGAACAAAGAAGCTTAGATTGATAGTTAGAACATGTTGTAATTCTTATTGTAAACTTTCCATTAAATTGTATTAATGAATATGAAACGTATAATAAATGTCATGAGCTTTGATGATAACCCAATCATGCCCCGATCACCTTTTTCGCTGCGGGTCGGGGTGTGACACGAGACCCGATAATTATAAAGGACCATGGCCAAAATGTAACAAATGTGATTACTATCACCTAGGCGAGTGTCGAACCGTGACCTGCAACAAGTGTCGGAAACTGGGGCATTATGCCTGTAACTGTAGAACACCTGCTGAACCAACAAACCGTTTGAACCAACCTACTCGTTCCAAACCACCCGACCCCAAATAAGTGAACAACGACCATCTCAACAAAATCCACAACTGACCTACCCCCGTACCTGCTACGAGTGCGGCAGTACGGAGCATTTTAAACGAAATTTGCATGAAACTGAACCAAGGACCCACAAGAAAGACAAACCAAGGGCAGGCTTCAACTTCCAACCAAGCTCGAGGACGCGCGTTTGTTATAGGATCCGGTGACGCACGACAAGATCCTAATGTAGTGACAGGTACCTTTCTTGTCTCTAACCAGTATGCTTCCGTGTTATTTGATACTGGTGCAGATAAGAGCTTTGTTTCTATTAACTTCCTACCATTATTAAATATGCCGGCTAGTGAGCTAACACGTCCCTGTTCTATAGAACTCGCTAACGGTAAACCTATAACTAGTTACCAAATTATCCATGACTGTCCCATAACCCTTAACGACCACCAATTCCACATTGACCTTCTACCTGTAGAACTCGGAAGTTTTGATATAGTAGTGGGAATGGATTGGTTATCCAAGTATAAGGCAGAAATTGTCTGTGAAAAGAAGATTGTTAGGATTCCTTTCCCTAACAATGAAGTGATGATGGTCCAAGGAGAAAAATATGGTGATATATTACCAATTATATCTCACCTCAAAGTGTTGAAGTGCTTACGTCAGGGATGCGTTGTGTATATGGCAAATGTGGCAGCAGTGGAACCAAAGGAAAGACGAATTGAAGACATTCCAGTTATACGCGATTACCCCGATGTTTTTCCTGAAGAACTACCCGGATTACCACCCGACCGACAAGTCGAATTCCGTATCGACTTAATTCCGGGAGCAGCTCCGATCGCCAAGGCGCCTTATCGCCTTGCGCCTTCCAAGATGAAAGAGTTATCCACCCAACTACATGAGCTGTTGGACAAAGGCTTTATTCGTCCTAGCTATTCCCCTTGGGGAGCGCCGGTATTGTTTGTTAAAAAGAAGGACGGGAGCTTTAGAATGTGTATAGACTACAGGGAGCTGAACAAAGTCACGATCAAGAATCGGTATCCGCTTCCGCGGATTGATGATTTGTTTGATCAGTTACAAGGAGCCTGTTACTTTTCAAAGATTGATCTTAGATTAGGGTATCACCAAGTAAAGGTTCAGGAAGAAGATATCCAGAAAACAGCCTTTCGAACTCGGTATGGCCATTATGAATTCCTGGTTATGCCTTTTGGGCTAACCAACGCACCTGCGGTATTTATGGACCTCATGAACCGGGTTTGTAAACCACACCTGGATAAATTCGTCATAGTCTTTATTGACGATATCCTAATATATTCAAAAATAAAGGAGGAGCATGAGAGCCATTTACGTGCAATTTTGGAGGTATTGAGACAGGAAAAGTTGTATGCGAAGCTATCCAAGTGTGATTTCTGGTTACAAGCGGTGCAATTCTTAGGGCACGTGGTGGATCACCAAGGAATTCGTGTTGACCCCAGTAAGATTGAAGCCATTAAGAATTGGCAAGCACCTAAGTCCCCCAAGGAAATCCACCAATTCTTGGGATTGGCAGGATATTACCGTCGCTTCATTGAAAACTTTTCTTTCATCGCACAACCCTTGACCACGCTTACTCAAAAAGATCGGAAATACGACTGGGGTGAAGAACAAGAAACAACTTTTCAATTGCTGAAACAAAAACTGTGTGAAGCACCAGTTCTAACACTTCCGGAGGGAAACGAAGACTTCGTCGTATATTGTGACGCTTCGCGACGAGGTCTAGGCTGCGTACTGATGCAAAGAAACAAGGTAATAGCATACGCTTCACAACAACTAAAGGTACATGAAAAGAATCATACAACGCATGACTTAGAGCTTGGAGCGGTGATTTTTGCACTTAAGATTTGGAGGCACTACTTATATGGTTCGAAGTGCACGGTCTACACGGACTATAAGAGCCTCCAACACATATTTGACCAAAAAGACCTAAACATGAGGCAGCGACGATGGGTGGAACTGTTAAATGATTATGATTGCGAAATTAAGTATCACCCTGGCAAGGCGAATGTAGTAGCCGATGCCTTGAGCAGAAAGGATAGGGTGAAACCACTTAGAGTACGAGCCCTAGGAATGCTTGTCCAGACAAGTCTCAAGGAACAAATTCGCTGCACAAATGGAAGCCTTACCGGAAGGTCAAATAGAAAAGGAAGAATTGCATGGGAACGAGAAGAACTTTGAGAAGAAAATAGATGAAGTGATGTATTTCAAAAAAAGGGTATGGATTCCTACTCTCCATGACCTACGTCAACTGGTTATAGATGAGGCTCACAAATCAAAATACTCTATTCACCCCGGTACAGACAAGATGTACCACAACCTTAAGGGATTTTATTGGTGGCCGGGCATGAAGAAAGATATGGCGGAGTATGTTAGTAAATGCTTAACTTGTGCCCGAGTCAAGGCTGAATACCAAAAGCCCTCAGGAATGCTAAAGCAACCCGAGATACTCAATGGAAGTGGGAGCAAATCACAACGGATTTCGTGACCCACCTTCCAAAGACACCCCGAGGTCACGATGCGATTTGGGTAGTAGTGGATAGACTAACAAAATCTGCGCACTTTATCCCGATTCGTACTACATACAAAACAGAGAAATTGGCCGAAATCTACACCAATGAAATTGTGGCTAGGCACGGTGTACCGGTTGCGATCATTTCAGACCGCGATAGTCATTTTACTTCACACTACTGCCAACAATTACAAGAAGCTTTGGGATCTAGAATAGACTTGAGTACCGCTTACCATCCCCAAACCGACGGCAAATCGGAACGAACTATCCAGACACTGGAAGGTCTGCTTCGTGCTTGTGTCCTAGACTTTGGAGGAAGTTGGGACAAGCACCTTCCCCTAATCGAATTTTCTTACAATAACAACTATCATAGTAACATTCAAGCGGCACCATACGAGGCACTATACGGCCGGAAGTGTAGATCGCCACTTTGTTGGTCTGAAGTGGGCGATATTCAACTCACGGGATCTAAACTGATTCAAGAAACAACGGACGAGGTGCATAAGATCCAAACCAGACTGAAAGCGGCGCGGGACCGACAAAAAAGTTACGCTGATGTTCGTAGGAAACCGTTGTCGTTTGAAGTAGGTGACAAGGTACTATTGAAAGTGTCACCATGGAAAGGAGTGATAAGGTTCGACAAGGTAGGAAAGTTGGCTCCGAGATACATTGGACCGTACAAAATTATCGCCAAGGTTGGATATGTAGCCTATCGAATAAGTTACCTGTTGAACTGAGCACCATTCACAATGTCTTCCAGGTATTAAACTTAAAGAAATGTCTCACGGGTGAATCAGCTATTGTACCATTGGAAGACGTGCACATTGATGAAAAACTCCACTTCGTGGAGGAACCGGTATAAATCGTAGACGGGAAGACCAAACAACTACGTCATAACAAGATTTCGTTGGTAAAAGTCCGGTGGAACTCACAAAGAGGGCCTGAATACACTTGGGAGAGGAAGGATGAATTTCGTCGGAAATATCCGCACCTCTTCCCCAACTAGATACATTGAATTTCGAGGACGAAATTTCTTAACCGGGGGAGAATGTGACATCTGTGGCAAAAGCAAGTAAACCCTAAATTGTACGTACGACTTATATGGATAACGAAACTATCATGATTATGACTCGGATGAATCCGAGGGTACGTTATGAGAAACATACAAACAATAATACCTAACAGTGCGATGTGGATGCCTCAGTGTGCTAAAACAGGTTAAACGGAAGCTTTCCGTTTAACAGTTCGCAAACTGTACATTAACGATTTAAATGCAAACGAAAGGGTCGTAGACTATTCTAAGGACAAGGAAATACTTGAACTTGATATTTAGACCATAAATAAAGATTTGAGGCCCTATTAGTTAGTTGGCAAGCTAAACAAAGCTGTTTCCGGTTAGCGAACGCCTATGATTTTAACGCAACCGGAAACAACCAAACGTGCAACGAACAGTCAGTCAAGCCTAAAAAAACTTATTTAACATAAATATAAGTTGTTCTAAGTCAAAATATCAAAGCGTTCGGGTTTCGTTGTCGGTGGGTGTGGTTTTTAAAACCGTTAAAAAATGCGCGAAAAACGCGAGCCCGTTTGACGAACCCGGGATGTGTTTGTGACCCGAAAACAAACCTAAACGTGAAAAACAATTAAAATGATCATGTGGGACCCTCTAGAACCGCCTTTGACCAGTCAAAGGGGTCTAGAAAGGCCCCCAAAGTTCCGATCAGCACATTTTGGCTTTAAAAAGCCAACTTTTGATATTTTTTTTCTAACTCCACACCTTCAAGATACCTTTCAACACACATACCTACTAAATATTTCTGAGAATTATCAAGAAAAAGCAGATTTGCAAAGGTATACACCTTTTAGATCATTTTTTTGTTGATTATTGCATAAAAACATGAAAATTCATAAAAATCTTAATTTTAAACCATGAAATTGGAAGGGTTTTACATCTTTGAAGGCTGTTATAACTTGTATATGCTATAATAAGATGGTACATGGTGTTTGGTTAAGTAAAAACGTGGGTTATAGATCAAGAACACAACCTATTCGACAATAAGCGAACGTAACAAACACTAATCGAAAAAATGGAATCAAGGCTTGATTGACATGGGTTTTTGCATATTTGTGTTGTTTATGATGTATAGGTACTGAAAATAAGCTTAGCTTACTTCTGGACACACAAGGATTGCGTAACAACGCAAGTTTCGCTAGGTATGATGTCCGAAAATCGAAAGTAGAGCATACAGATTCACATATAGCATAACTTTGTCCGTGGGTATTTTTTGGACTTGAAATTTTTCAGGATGATTATACATGGTCAAAATAAGACTCTATTAAAATATTAGATTTTTCTGATTTTTTTGTAATTTTTAGTGAATTTTTAACTGTTTTAAAGAAATAAATTCGGATAAAATACTAAACGAGCTTAATAAATCATAAAAAAATTCAGGGATGTTGAGTTAAGTATGGAAACTTTTCTGGAAAAGTTTGGGGATCATTGGCTGATTTTGATATGGGTTTCAAAAATCGTGTTTTCGCAAAGTTTCGGTAGCCGGAAACACGGTGTAACGAATTCGGATATATCTAAAATTTTACCAAAAGTTTTCTTCGATATATTGAGACAATTCTATGATTGTTTGAGAATTTTTGGAAGTCATATCATTTTGGGCGCAAATTGTTCGGTTAAAATGCAGTTTTTTCGAAAATTTATTAAAATTAAAAAATTCATTTTATAAATTTTAAAAATATTTTTCCAGAATTCTATATATTTTTACCAATTTATATAAAAGTTTTCAGGATTTAATAAATTATAGCCATTAGGTAATGATTTCTTTTGAATTAAACATTTTATTATTTTATACAAAACCGACAGTGGTAAACGTATAACAAACCTGTCAGATCCGTGAACTGATTAATAAATGAATTGGCAATAAGTGGAAGACCAGAGTCATTCTGGACTGTTCCGGGGCAAAAGGGGTACTTGGGGTACATTACAAGCCAGTTCGGGAGATTCATCGACTGTGAAAACGGAAACTTAAAATCGGGCAACCTGGGATCCCCAAACGACCGAACTCCCTTAATATAAAGTTAATCATTTTTAATAGACAATTCATTGGTACGGTCTATATGATCATACGATTTTCCGAACATCTAAAACAAACGACTTTGGCTGGCACGCAAAACGGTGCCCGGAACCGAAACTGAAATCTGACACTAAGATAATACACACAGTCCTACTGTTATGCTATAGGTCGATTCTCAGATGATTATTCCCATCTGAGCCTGAGTTATTGCAATTACCGATTTGCAAACTGTATCGGTAATTAACCAAATACGGTATGATGCCAGGATTGGTGATAGAGCCTTAATACATACATATCTGGTGATTGTTGTGCTTATATACTAAGTAAGTTTCACAACCCCGCTTTCAGACTGTTTTACTGTTTTACTTAGGGTGAAATACATGTTACATACATATACAATTGCACGTACATATGTTGTGATGTGAATTATCTGAGTTATATTAACACATGAAAAGTCCCCACAAACACGAGCGATCAACAAAAGCCGGTGGATGTGTGAATAGTACTATTGGTCTGACAAACCCAATTGAGCTGGCATGGATGTCAGGGGTTCTACTGCAGTTGCACATGTCCATGCAATTCTGAACACGCTATGTGGTGTTAAACTTAGCTACTTGGGTGGTAAATTGCTGAGTTGTCGGTTGTAGGATACGACACTTGAGAACAGTCAAGGTTTCACTTGTGGGCTTAGTATAGTTTCATGTCAAATGTGCAAATCAATTGGTTCAAACTAAACTGTGAAACAAACTAAAACCGTAAAACTTACCAGCTATTTGTAGTTGACCGTTCAAACTTAACATGCTTTTCAGGTAAAACTAAAGAAGAATAAAGTGAAGTGCGTATGGATTTCAAGTTTTGTTGATTGGATATTAATGTACATAGAAGCATGCTTAGCAAAGACAAACAGCTTTTGGTACGCTAGTGCCTGTACATTAAAACTTAGTGTGTAATCAAACGTTGTAACCGGTGCTTGTATTGTGTAATACAATATCTTTTCAAATAACGTGTTCGTACCATGTGTCTGTTGCACCTCACGTGCGCTTCCGCTGCGAGTCGGGGTGTGACAGCCCTCGCGGGGTTGTAACTGTGGTGAAGCGGTGATCTTGAAGACGAACATGGGGAGGACTAAAAAAAAGGAAGTTTGGAAAAAAGGTGGATTTTTTACTTCTTGGGTGTGGATGCAAGAATTAAGGTCTAGGAACCTGCTCGTGGAATAACTGGATTAATATGGAATTTGGAAATAACTCAATATTATTTTATCTTGATGGAGGTGCCATGTGGGATTTAATAATGGTAGTGTATTTCAGGAAGGAATCAGATGAATACTTCAAGGTCATTAAATATTGAAAAGTAATCAGAAGAGGTTTTGTTAATCGAAGTTGGTTAACTTTATTTTTTTTTTTTTGAAAAAATGGCAAGGCTTATCTCATTCCAACCAAAGAAACAGAACACAAAAGTCCAGCAAGGGGTTGGGACAAAAAGAAAGAAACAAACAAAATGACCTGGGCCAAACACTAGAAAAAGAAAATACTGTGAAACAAACAAAACCCCCAGCCTACCCATATCTGAACCCATCCCACTTGCGTCAGTGTTCCATCGATAATTTTGTTCGGTTCGACAGCCACAGGAGAGTGTTTTTTATACCGCTAAGAACTCTTGCTAACAAGGAGGCCTTGCCATTAAAAACTTTATCATTCCGGGCGAGCCATAAGTTCCACATGGTTGCAAAAACGATCGCGCCGATTAGTTTTGTAGTAGCTTTGCCGGTTGCTGCTGATTTCCGTGATAAACCACCGCCTTCACGTTATCCGTCTGTTGAGGTATAGGGGCCTGAACCCATCTTCCTACTTCTCTCCAAACATCCGCAGTGAACTGGCATGTCACCAAAATGTGGTCCGCGTCCTCCGTACCGTTCAAGCACATCGGACAAGATATATCTAACGTGTTCCTACCCCAACGCGACAACGCCATCTTTGTCGGAATTTTTCCTTTCATAGCTCGCCAAACGAAGAGGTTAACCTTTTGCGGAACCCATTTGTTCCAAAAGAAATCACTGTTTTGAAACGACTGACCCTTCGCCTGTTCCAAATCTCCGCGGACGAAACTACCGTCAAAACTATTGTCATCCTCACATCTGTTAATTGTTTACATGCTAGAATAGCCGAAAGTTGCTCAAACTGGATCCTTTCCTCTGCTGATGTTCGACCAGTTTTCCATCTCCACTTCCAGGACCTTACGCTCCCAGATGCTTCGTAGCAATCGCGAACCTTAGCTTTCTTGTCTGCTGCCAAAATAAACACGGAAGGGAATAGGTCACAAAACAACCCTATCCCACTCCAGTTGTCAAGCCAAAAATAAGATCTTTCACCATTTCCAACTTTGCAGCGCAACCTATCATGTAATTCCAGTCCATACTTTGAGAACCCCTTATATATTCCACAGCAATAGAACTCCAAATTCCAAACAGAGATTTTTTCATCGGAACCACTTTGAAAACTCTCGCGTTACCATGAAGTGCTAAAACAACCCGTGCCATGTTTGTGAGTCGTCGTTTTTTAGCCTCCACCACCACTTACTAAGGAGAGCCACATTCATATCTTTTATGCTGCCAACCCCTAGACCTCCTCTACATTTCGACGTCATGACCCGGTTCCACGTGACCCACTTCTTCTGATGCCTTAAAGGGTTTTTACCACGTTCTCTGGAGCCTTAAAAATGGAAAGGAAGTAAGTAGGTAAGCTTCCGAGCACCACTTTTACCAAAAGTAACCACCCAGCGAACGATAGCGTTTTCGCTTTCCATGAAGAGAGTTTGGCATGGAATTTATCAATCACCGACTTCCAACTCCCAATTCTTTTCATATTAGCTCCGACCAGAAGGCCTAAGATATGAGAAAGGAAGAGAACCCGACCTACAATTATAAAGGGAAGCCATGTTGGATATATCATTCTCTTCCACACCCACCCCAAAAACACTACTATTGGTTAGATTTCTTCTAAGCCCCGAGACTAGTGAGAAAATTCTAAGAAGTCTACAGAAAATTGGGCTTACTCCATTCACCATTAAAGGTTGCGTCGTCGGCAAAAAATAGGTGCGAGAGTGTAGGCCCGTCTCTAGGAAGTTTAACCCCTTTGAATAAACCTAAATCCACCGCTTTCTCCATCATCTTGTTTAATATTTCCATAGCCAATAAGAATAGGCAAGACAAGATTGGGTCGCCTTGCCTTAACCCTCTATTCAAATCAAATTCAGGAGTGGGTGTGCCATTAACCAAGACCGAAGCGCGACACGATTCTATACCAAGAATCCAATTCTTCCACCTGGACGAGAATCCCATGTGAGTCACAACAGATACAAGACATATTTCCAATTATCGGAGTCGTAAGCCTTTTCGAAAGTCAACTTTAAAAAAGAGTAACTTTTTTTTGTCCCTTTACCCCATGCAATCACTTCGTTAAGAATTAAAGGACCGTCAAAGATATGTCTTCCTTCAATAAACGCCGTTTGGGCTGATGAAACCAACCCTCCCATCAAGGGTTTCAGCCTATTAAGAAGGACATTCGAAATAACCTTATGAATAATTCCAAGAAGGGAAATAGGTCTGAAATCATTAACATTCGCCGCATCACGTTTTTTGGGAATAAGGACAAAAAAGGATGATCCCCACTTTTTATTTAATGCACCAAATCTGAAAACGTGGTAGAACAGAGCCAAGAACCTGGGGGCAAAATCAACCCAATACTCTTTCACAAATTCCACAGTAAAACCGCCTGGTCCCAGTGATTTATCTAATCCACAATCCCAAACCGCACCCATAATTTCGTCCCCATCAAAAGGTAGAATTAAACTATTACCTTCAGTAGTTGATAAACTGTTAAAACCCAGGTTCGGCAACCTCGGTCTCCTGCTCCAGAGCTCCTGAAACTTCCTTTGAACACTTTTTTAATTTCATTTTTTATGGACATACGGTCTGAGACCCATATTCCATCAATTGATATCCCATTAATCCTGTTAGAACTCCTTCTACTATTCACCATACCATGGAAAAAAGCGGTGTTTTCGTCGCCCTTGATCGCCCATTGTTGTTTTTATGAGATAGGTTTATCTAGTTAATATTTTACTTATATTAATAGAGCTTGAGTCATGTTAGGACTAGAACAGATTTAACATATATATATATATATATACACTTTTGAGTTAAATCGCAATTTACATCTTAAGTCCATATGATATACTTTAATGATTTACATCTGAATCCATATAATATATTTCTTTTCTAGAATATTAACTCTTACTACTATTTAATGATTTACCTATTAAAAAAAGTAAACTTGTTGGTTGACATTTATTGAATAAACGTCTTTGGTCAATTTTCTACGGTCATTTATTATACAACTAGGTTAGTCCGTGTGTTACACGGGTTGTACAATTTAAACTATATAATAAATATTTTATGTAAATGCAAAACAAAGACGAAGACATTTATATACCAGATTGACATAAATGAGTTAATATAAATGTAATATATGATTAATAATAAAAATAATATTTTAAAAAATATATGAATTGTACGGTTGAAAAAAATAATGAAAATAACTTACATAAACTTTAAACTTTGGCTATAAAATGTAGACTGTCATATAAGAATATAGAATTATAAATTACACAATTTCTTTATCGCCACTAACAAACTCACCAAATTAATAGATTAATTTGAGCGGTGAAACACAGTTAAAGAGTACCCAAGGAAGTGCCATGTATCCCCCAAAAAGTGAGTATTGCACTGTATGGGTTGAATAAGATCGTGCGTCACATATGTTTATAATGTAATCAATTAATACATATTATCATTAAGGTATGTTTAAAAAATAAACTTTGATGTAATATTTATTTATTAAATTAAAATACATAATAAATAAATACTTCTTGTTTGTTTTTGTAATCTCCTGGCAAAATCTTTTCTCGAGTGTATATCTTTGATAATCCCTTTTATCCTTTTATGAAATTAAATCATGTATGTGTGCTAATATATTATTCTTGATTTGGTCTCCTTGTAAATTCACATTTTGAAAATAATTTATATTCGTAATATATTAATTTGAATTTGAAAACATGGGAGGGGTTGTCATTACGAATAAAAAATAATTTTCAAGTTTAGTAATATTATTTTATATATGATTCATACTTATCATATTTAATTGAATTAATTGTCATTCGAGGTTTTGTTTAATAATAATAATAATAATGATAATAATAATAATAATTATAATAATAATAATAATAATAATAATAATAATAATAATAATAATAATAATAATAATAATAATAATAGATTTAGATAGATAGATGATAGAAATAGATGTATAGATATATAAACAAACGTATATCAATATAATAATAATATTAATATTAAATATTATTATTAATCTCAAGACCAATGTGTGCTGTATTAATAATACAATTTAATCTAATATATTTAATAATCTAATCTAATATATTAATATTGATATAATAATAATAGTAGTAATAATGATATTTTGTAATTATTAAGAAATAAATTAAATTAAATATAAATAAGAGATTGAGAGAATGTCATGTGACATGAAATGTAGTCTTTTGTTAATATTTAGATTAGATGTATGATTTCTTTAAACCCGGCATATTAATTTTTTGTTTATTATGTTAGAGTTTTCAAATTTCATAAGTCATTATATCAAATAATTTAGTAACTATACGTCACAACAATGATAATTAACTAATTTAACGAACAAAATTCCACTCTCATTAATTACCAGTAGTATCCAGTTTACATGACGAGTCGAGTATTCGGAGATCCGTTTTTCGAGGATGTTAAAGTCTCCCATTCTTTAGAGAATTTCATCTCGAAATTTTGGAGGAACCATCCGTGTAGAAAGGTGTGCAGGGTTTATAATAGATGGAGGCAGGGCCGGCTTACCAATTTGGAGGCCCAAAACGAAATAAAAAACCGAGGCCCCTTTTCACTTTTATTTTAGGCTTACAAATGAATTTATAAACTATGTGGTTTTTGTCAAATAAAGTTATTAAAATATGATTGTCTAAGACTTGTAGCACGTGAAAAACACAAGATAGCTTTGAGTATTTTTTTTGTATAATATTACTAGGTATGAACAAACTTAGAGGTATTTAGAGTTTTCATTTTTTACTTTATTCAAAACGCTTGAAGTAAATATGCTATAGTCTACGAGAAACATGTGTTTAATACGCTACACATAAACGTTCTCTAGTATTTGATACATATTCATACATTTTTTTTATTATTGTTCTTTATAGTTAATACAAACAATATTAATATTTGTAAAAGTTATGTTCTACTATAAAAGCAGCGGCTAAAATATTCATGAATTTGTTATTGAAACTTAAATAGATGAAAAACCAATGCTTTTAACTAAAATAAATGAAAAAACCAATGCTTATAACTTAAGTAAATGAATTTATTATTGAAATTTGGATAGATGAAAAAAGAATATAAAAATAATAAAATTGTGAACTATTCCAAATTTCCATACAGGAGAATTAAAAGAAATATGACCAAAGCTAGTGAAGGATGAGATTCGAACCAGGGCTTATGTGGGAAAAGAAAGTAATTTTACCACCAGAATACAATCAAATTAGTTCTTATTGTTGTAAAACAAAATTAATATAAAAATTATACGTTTCAGTTGTTTTTGGAGTGAGGCCCTAAAAATTTGGTGGCCAAAAGCCCTTGCTTGTTTTCGTTTATGTTTGGGCCGGCCCTCGATGGAGGTGATGCTGGTTAGATTTAGGAATTACACTAAGGACCCGAATCTTAGATTCATACTACTTCTTATGAATGCCTGGTAATGAGTGTTAAATACGAGTCTTAAAGATGCTAAGAGGACACTCACGCTCAGATATATTAGGAGCCAGGTTTAGATCCATTTGAGGTGGTAACGTTCCTAGTAAGGGTTGAATACCCCGATAAGGAATCGTTTTTTTGGTGCCAGAGATGCGAGTGTGATAAACCTGTAAGATAAAGTATGAGATAGCCGGTCATAAGCGATATGAGTATTACATCGTGACGCCTAGGAAAGTCATGTTGAGAATTGACTGTGATTTAAGGGAAAATCTTGCCCCAAAGATGACTTGTAACCCGAAGGTGTTTGCAATCTGGGAAAAGATTTCCCTATAACATGTCAAGATGATAAGATTGGACTCACAACTCCATAGAATTGAATCACCAAACATATAAACACAAAACTAACACAAAGTCTCTCATGATTAGTCTAACGCTGCTTTTGATAATTTGACAGAGGCACTTATATATAGGAAGTACCGGTGGCGTATCCACCGTGCCTCAGCCAAATTTCATCCACATCCTTGTCCGAATCATGATTAATTACACAATAAAACTTTACACAGAACTTCGCATGACCAGTCTATCGAGGCTTTTGAAATTTGATACACACACTTATATATAGGAAGTACCAGCGGCGTATCCACCATGTCCTTATCAAATTTCGTCTGCTTCGACATCAGATCATGTTTGGTTCTATGTGACGCCACTACTATCTTACGGACTAAATAAATATAACTAAGCCACAAATAACCAAAGCTTGACATAATAATACTTGCTTCCCAAACCATTATGGGTTAGGTTGTGACAACGTCCTTGCCCCTTGCGGTGTGACATCCCGGAAAATTAGGTATCTTTCCTGATTCGGCTACATTATGTGTTTACGTTACGTGTTACGTTAATAATTTAATTTTATGTGATTGCACCAACCTGAACCGTTGAACCAAAACACTTATCTTGTTTGTCGTTCCAACTCACTTGCGTAGCTCGAAAATAAGTATATGTTTAATTAACACACGTCACGTACAACTAGAGGTTCATAAAATACGTTACATTTAGAACCCGAAACCCAAGCTATACGCGCACCTCACTTTCGGCTCATACCGGATCAAACCCAACCCACCACCCACACCCCCTTGCGGCCCAAACTCCTTGCGGCCCAAGTTAAACCAAACCGCCCCCCTTTGGTCCCTTATGTATACATATGTATGCATGAAGGTTTTAGAGCATTCACAAACCCTAAAACCTCCTTGGTGTGCAACGGCAGTGGAAATAGCCCCCCCCCCCCTTCCATCCTTCTTCAAGGTTAGTAAAGTCTTATGTGTTATGTGGCTGCGTTTTGATGATAATGATGATATGTACTTAGGGTTTTTGGTGTGGTTCTAACATGCTCTATGATGAATATGATTGTTGATGGGTTGTTGTTATAATATGTTGCATACATGTGTTTAGATGGACTTATTCGGCTGAAATCACACGTAAAGGCTTGAAAATAATAATTAGGATGGGTATAATATACATGATACTGAATATGGACTGAATGGAATAAGTCGTTAAGTTCTATGATCATTAGATTCACCAAAGAGAATGACTAGAACGCGAGTAGAGCCGAAACAGAATCTGTCCTGAGTTCTGCAGCCAACTTCCGTTGGCTGTAGCCAGGTCATAACAAATCGAAAAATGGAATTTCTGAAGCCTAAAACGTGTATTTTTGAAAAGCGCTTCCAATGGCGCCGGATTCGTATTTTTATGAGGTCGTTTGCTATTTTTAAATGATCATTTAGTGCAGCAGCTGAAGCTGCGTAATTTCTGCAGAATTTGCATGTTGTTTATCAAGTCGTATCTCATAGTCTGTATGGGGTTAGGTCACGAAATCTGTACAGTAACTGGAGACGGGAGTTTCCGAAAATCTCCCATTGGAATTTCGTTAATCAGATGAACGATGATTTTTAAATATTTTTCTCGTAGACTGCAGTCAGAAAGCGACGAATCTGACTGTAGCCTAGTATATAAATTTTTATAAATAATTGGTAAAGATTTAGGATTTTAAAATTTTATACTAAATTTTACAGACTAATTGGCACCTTCTATAAAAATATTGGAAATTTTGGAACATGGGAACTATTTTATAAAAATTTCTGAAAACAGCCCAGTTTGAGTGTACAAGTTGAAACATGATAATTTGCGTTTATGTGTATCTAAGTGTTGCATGTTCTACCTGAGAATGAACGAGCCTGTTATTACCAAGTTAGACATTATTTGAAAGTTCCGTATGCTATACATATATAAATCGTCAACGTAATTGCCTGAAACGTGTTAAGTTAATCGCATTACTTTATGTGTAGTTCTTGAACACGCTAATAAATTAAGTGGTAATCATAATAGGACGTGACTGAACCACTTTGACTCTATTTCCATAGAAGTCTAACCGATCAATTTAAGGTGAGTTCACGGCCTCTATTTCTTTAAACGTTTACAAAACACAGGGGGAGAAAACATGTACACGTTACAGTGATATATGGGTTGATTATATTACGGTACAGTAACGTCATTCTACTTAAAACATATACATGTTACAGTGGTGTATGGATGGCATACATCACGGTACAGTAACGCATTTTTACTTAGAGTTATGTTATACGGTTATGGTTGTCACATCCCGACCCGCAGCGGAAAAGGTGATCGGGGCATGATTGGGTTTTCATCAAAGTTCATGACATTTATTATAATGTTTCATATTTATTATTACAATTTAAAGGAAATCATACAATCATATCATACAAGTTCAACATGTTCTATATATCTTTTTAGGCTTCATTATTTTTCTTCTAAGGCACTTTCCTATGTGTTCCTTACTTCATCCTGTCCACCTGTATCATGTGTAAAAATGGTTTTTTGATTAACAAAATGTTGGCGAGTGAATCCTATTAAAACATTTAAACGTGTTTACTGAATTGATTATAAAATAAAGTGCATAACCACATATGAGTAAATGTAGATGTAAATTTATTCACAAAACACTTATATTAAATATTGCACACACATACAACAATAGATTGTTTTCAGGCACGCGTTGTTCAACTCGTCTCCCACGAGGAACTGATGGGCCTAATGAATGAGTTTTGAGGCACGCGTTATTCTACGAACTGATGGGCCTAATGAATGACTTTTAAGGCACGCGTTGTTCAACTCGTCTCCCACGAGGA
This sequence comes from Scalesia atractyloides, assembly GCA_947069175.1. NCBI lineage: Eukaryota > Viridiplantae > Streptophyta > Magnoliopsida > Asterales > Asteraceae > Scalesia > Scalesia atractyloides. The sequence goes on from CAMTDV010000010.1 coordinate 80,442,724, forward strand.
ACTGATGGGCCTAACAAATAATTTGCATACAACTTGACAATATGTAATACATAACAACAAACAATATTTACATTCTAAGTTTAGATCATAATATGGTATAGCACGAGTTTGAATAAACGAATTAGTTTAAGCGACACATGATACACCCCAAAACATGAATAAAAAGGGGAATTTGTAAGAATTCACTCACATTGGGTGCGTTCTCTTGATGATGTTGGATGCGCACGAGTTTAGAGAGTTGTCGACGAGGAATAACTAACCTAGATAATAACAAAAAGGTACGGTAAATAAGTGGATTTTATTAACAATTTTAATTGGATTTTTAGGTTTATTTTTATGAGTTTAAAAATGTTATTTTTAAGTATTTTTAATTGATTTTTAAATAAAATAAATAAATAAAAATATAAAAAATGTTGACTTTTTGGGTTGACCGTTGACCGTTGACTTTGACTGTTGACCGGTTCGGTCTTGTGTAAGTATGCGTTGGGTGAGACTCGAACCCGTGACCTCTCGTACGCGTGCACGCAGCTCTACCAACTGAGCTACGTGTCTAACCCGAAATATTTCTGTTTTTAATTATATTTATACACTATTTAATTTAATCAGAATTCATTTATTTTAAAAAAATTTTAATTATATCGAACCGGTGCCGTCAACAGGTCTCGAACCCGGGACCTGTGGTTTAGTGTTGCACACAGTCCACCGCTGGACTGTGTGTCTAACCTGGTTAATATACTGATTTTTATTATACTTAACATCTTACAGTGAGTTAACCCGGTTCGGTTTTAAAAAAAAAAAAATTATTTCCGAGGATAGGGTCGTGATAGGGATCGAACTCGAGACGTTGGCTGTGTGTTTGCACACAGTCCACCGCTGGACTGTGTGTCTAACCCGGTTTATTATCTTGTTTTAATTTCACTTATATATTAGTTCGAATTCATCTTCTTCGTTCAAAACACAGACAACGATTATTCAACTGTTTCTTGTTAAATTAAATTAACGAACTTTATAAGCGATTGTAATGCGATGAAATAGAGAGAGTTTTGGAAATGAATGTACCGAACAGATGTCTTTCTCAAAACTCCGGCAAGGATCGTCGGCTCTGTTTTGTGAACTCCGTCGATTCACAGCGTGATTCTGGAAATTCCAGAAGTTTTCCGGCGAAAGCAGAATATTCGGCAACGTCGTCTGGGATTGATTCGTTTTGTTGAAAGTCTCGGTTTTCCGGCGACTTGCAGAGAATTCCGGCGATGTATTTCTTGCGACAGAGATTCTTCAAGGAGTTTAAGGTGAGTGTGGGTGATGTCGGTATGAGCTCTAAAAATCTTATTTTAGAGTAAGCAGAAGGGATGGAATGAATTCGGTTTTCCGGCGATAATTTCTGGTTAACTTGCAGAGGATTCCGACGACTTGCGGCGAGGTTTTCTGAGCGAATTGGAGAGTGTAAGTTTGATAAACTCGCGAGCTCAACTGATGAATAAAGTATAACTCGGATTTAATTACATTTCCGGTTTCGAATTCAAAATTATTCGGTTATGGTTTGACGATTTGAATGAGTGACTTTAAGGTTTTTCAGTTATAACCGACGTTGAGATTAATACATCCGTTAAGTCAATAGAAAACGTCAATGATTTGGCGAAGTCGTCGGGATTTCCGGCGAGAGTGATTTGGGCGCGCTAAGTGACTGAATTCAACTTCGAGGTTTATTATAAATGTTATTTGTTTCACTGGATAACACCAGTGAGTCAAGTGGCGGAGTGGTTGAATGTTTGTGTGTTAAGACTTCCGGCTGACCCGGGTTCGAAACCCGGCATCAGCAATTTATTTTTATTTCATTATTTATTATAAATTTTCAATTATAGATTTTAAATTCTAATATATTTATTAATTATGTATTGTATAAAATTAATTTGAGCATTAAATACGGAACGAAATTTTTAACTGGATGTTCGGTTAATAAACGAAGCGGGTTTGGTTAACCCGGTTTTTGACGGATGTTACAATGGTCACAAGGAAGCATATATCACATGTCAGTCCCCTTAACACTTACGATGCCGTTAGTATTGGATTATAGCGAGAGAATTTTTAGTAGTACTACTGGGCCCGACAAGCCCCACTCGAATTGGTCGCGCCAGTTAGACCGAACGTTGATGGTCACGGGTGTAGAATTTGCCTAACTTTTTAGCCATGATTGGTGATAGGCCTGGCACAACAGGGGCAACAACGTCAGCTTCGGATCGAACACTTTGTTGACATGACCTAGGCTAGCTACCTAAACATATAACATGAACTGCTAAACTACTTAACATTAATCTGATTCGGGTTGGATCAGGGAAACTTATGAGACATTGGTTCGGGGTTGAACCAGTAGGGAAAAACTTATGATTAAAATTGTGAACTAGAACCTGTGAACTCACTCTTCATAAATTGTTGACACTTGTTCTTCTTTGCATGTTTTCTCAGGTTATTAAGGTATCATTTCCGCATAGGAGTACGACACGAGCATGAAAAACTATTTCTTTTAAACGCTTGCATTTGACTTCTTAAGTATTTTGGTTTGGGCGTTTGTTTTGGCGTACACTTTATTTACATTTATTTACGCTTCCGCATTTATTAAACTGCATGGTTGGATTTGTTTAAACATATATTTTGCATATAGAGTCGTTCTATATGACTAGCGTCTTGGATCCTGGTTTGTCACGCGCCTCGCGGTAAAACCCCGCAAGTTGATTTTGAAGGGTGTGACAGATTGGTATCAGAGCCACTGGTTATAGAGAACTAGGTTTGCATACACTAGTAAACCTACACTATAGCCGTAAACTTGACACTAGTATGAAACTAACGCGAATGCTTAAATTTCATGCCTTATTTTATTTACTATGTTTTGGTATGTTCTATGTCTTATTCTTTCGCTTTGATAGGCATGTCTAACTCGCACGACTCAGTTGACCCTAGTGAGGAACAAGGCGATGCCCCGCCTTCACCTATGTCTCCCATCTTCTCGGGAAGACTTAGGGCCGCTCGCACTCGTCGTCTCACGCAATTCGAGCCCTTCATCGTCAGACCCAATTCGGGGAATGGCGACCGGAGCTGGTATCCATATCACATCCGGAACTACATAGTGGATGAGAGCGTTCCACCTGTAGTTTTGGAGGATTCCTATGATGTTGACATGGAGGTCTATGGTACCTTGCCCCCTCTTGGCTATCCTATAGAGGAGGCCTTTGCTGGATTCGTGGCCGCCACGGAGCATGAATTTAAGTACATGCGTGAGGCGGCTGGGGCTATAACAGACCTCATCGCGAGCAATAGCTCATTGAAACAGGAACTGGAACCGGTGAAACAGGAGCTCGCACAGGTCAGGGCAACCCAGCAAACTGAAGCCGCTAAAACAAGTAACCTTAGAGAGATTAGCGGGGTGATGGCCGAACAGGTCGTGGACCTCACAGAGAGGATGAGTTTAGCTGAAGACAGGATCATTGAGATTGGGTTGGCAAATGAGCCGGAGGAAGAAGCACCAGAGGACATCCCTGAGGAGCCTGAGGAGGCAGCAGCAAATGAAGACGAGGATATGGAGGACGGAGACGTTGAGGATTAGATTTATTTCTCGTTTATCATGACATTTCTTTATTTCCTTGTTTGAACTTAGTAATCGTTTGGGAATTTCCTTTGACATTTGGATTTATATACATAATATTTGGTTTAATACATTGTGGTGAATTGCCATATATTTTTAATCAAATGTTTGGTTTGAATGTTATATGTGATGGGTTGTACCAATTCTTATTACATTATTCTTAGAATTCTATGATGAAATATGTGATACATTTTCTCATGTATTCGTGTATCTGTGGTCAAAAACAAAATGTCTGCTCGCGGTGCTGGAGCTCGCGGTGGTGGCGCTCGTGGTGGTGGCCGCGGCATACATCACAATGACACATGCAGAACTGGCTGCGCTCATCCAGGAGCAGGTTACTGCGGCGTTGGCAGCCCAAAATCCGAATCCAAACAATAATCAGAATCTGGGAGGTAACCCTCATTCGATTCTACATTCAATTCACTCCATGTATGCTAGCATATTCAACCGTCCTTTAAATCACCTTCTTCTAAATCTCTTACTTCCAAACTTGTGCATGTAGGTATGGGCCCTAACCCGTACAAGATATTCATCGATGCTAAGCCCACCAAATTCACTGGCAAGGAAAGGCCAATCGGGCTAGTCAGATGGCTCGAAAAATCAGAATATGTCTTTACAATGTGTAACTGCTTACCTGAGAACAGAGTCAAATTCGCGGCTTCGACTCTAGAAGATGCGGCTCTCACCTGGTGGAATGCGCGGGTCCAGTTCTTGGACTCGATGTGGCCAACACAATGGGTTGGGACGAGTTCAAGAATCTTATCAAGGAACAATACTGCCCCCGGGATCGTATCCACCAATTAGAGCAAGATCTTTGGGTTATGAAGATGGAAGGGTTGGAAATTGAAGCCTGCACCACGAAGCACTATGACCTGGTCTCCTTGTGTCCCGATATGGCTAGGCCAGTGTACAAACAGATAGAGCTTTACATCAAGGGATTGGCTCCAGAGATTAAAGGCATGGTTGAGTCAAGCAACCCGTTACAGTTCAGCAGGCCGTGCGGCTGGCGCACAAACTGACAGACACTGCAGTAGAAGAGGTAAACTGCCGAAGAGGGGCGCAGCTGGGAACGCCCCAGAAAACAAATGCAAGTGGGAGGATGGATCTTCGAAACAAGCATCAACTGGGCAAGCGCAACAGGGTTCTCAGAAACGTTTCAACAACAGTAACCGCAACTTCAATAACAACAACCAGCAGTCTAGTAACAACACCAACAGTCAGGTTCAGAGTGGGTATGCTGGAAAGAAACCTCTGTGCAACAAATGTAACCGTCATCATTTCGGGCAGTGCGGTGGTTGTCAGCAATGTGGTAGGGGAGGCCACACCGCTAAGGACTGCAGGTTAAACCTTAACTCGAAGCAAAACACTAATCAGACCCAGCAGCCACCTGGAGTCACCAGGACATGTTATCAGTGTGGTGGCACTGATCATTTCAAGAAAGATTGCCCACAGCTGAACAAGGGAAACAGTGGTGGAAACCAGAACCAGAATCAGAACAATAATAACAATAATGCTGGTGGGAGTTGTGGAGCTAAGGGTCGTGCATTCACATTGGGAAAAGGTGAGGCTCGTAATGATTCTAAAGTGGTTACTGGTAAATTTCCTTTAAACAACAGTTTTGCTCACATTTTATTCGATAGCGGCGCGGATAGGAGTTTTATTTTCGAGTCGTTTAGAAAACTACTGGACATTAACCCTATTGAATTAGAGGTCAAATACCTGGTAGAGTTAGCCAATGGAAAATCGGTAGATATAACCCACATCGCCTACGGATGTCAGCTACAACTGGCTGGCCATCTATTCACCATCGATCTCATGCCAACCACACTTGGTAGCTTTGACGTTGTAGTTGGCATGGATTGGTTATCTGAAAATCGAGCGGAAATCTTATGTCGCGAAAAGGCTATTCGCATACCTCATTCAAACAGCGAGATCCTAACCATTCATGGCGAGAAGGGTGGTGTAGTAACCAACATCATTTCCTTCATGAAAGCTCAAAGGTACCTACGACAGAAAAACTCATACGCAATCTTAGCCAATGTCACCGAACAACCAAGCAACGAGAGGAAAGTTGAAGATTTTCCTATCGTACGTGAATTTCCCGACGTCTTCCCTGAAGACTTGCCTGGTTTACCCCCACATAGGCAGGTCGAATTCGAAATTCAGCTAGCAAAACACGTTGTACCAATCGCCAAGGCTCCGTACCAATTAGCTCCATCTGAACTTCAAGAACTTTCTACTCAACTTCAGGAGCTCTTAGATAAAGGCTTTATTCGTCCGAGCTCATCACCATGGGGAGCTCCGGTCCTTTTTGTCAAGAAGAAGGATGGAACTTTCCGTATGTGTATTGATTACAGAGAGCTCAACAAAGTTACTATCAAAAACCGATACCCCTTACCTCGAATCGATGACCTATTTGACCAACTCCAAGGGTCAAGTTACTATTCCAAAATCGATCTAAGGTCAGGATATCATCAGTTGCGTGTACGAGAGGAAGACATCTCCAAGACCGCATTTCGCACTCGTTATGGCCACTTTGAATTTTTGGTTATCCCATTCGGACTAACAAACGCACCAACAGTATTCATAGACCTCATGAACCGTTTTTGTAAGCCTTATCTAGACAAATTCATAATCGTGTTCATTGATGACATACTGGTGTACTCTAAGACTAAGGAGGAACATGAACAGCATCTGCGTTTAATGTTGGAACTTCTGCGACAGGAACAACTCTATGCCAAGTTTTCAAAGTGCGACTTCTGGATTCGAGAAGTCCAATTCCTTGGACATATAGTGAACGAAAAAGGTATCCATGTTGACCCGGCAAAGATTGAAGCCATCAAAAGTTGGGAGGCGCCGGAAACTCCAACAGAAGTAAGACAGTTTCTTGGTTTGGCAGGCTACTATCAACGCTTTATTGAGAGTTTTTCAAAGATCGCTCAACCTCTTACATCTCTAACCCAGAAAGGAATCAAGTATATCTGGAGTGACAAACAGGAAGAAGCATTCCAGGTGCTGAAGCAGAAGCGTTGTAGTGCGCCTATCTTGTTCCTACCTGAGGGGACCGAAGACTTTGTAGTGTACTATGACGCTTCCATTCGGGGACTTGGATGTGTACTCATGCAAAGCGATAAGGTCATTGCTTATGCATCTCGGCAATTGAAAGTGCATGAGAATAACCACACAACGCACGACTTAGAGTTAGGAGCCGTGGTGTTCGCTTTAAAAATCTGGAGGCACTATCTCTATGGAACCAAGTGTACCATCTACACCGACCACAAAAGCCTTCAACACATTTTCGATCAAAAAGAGTTAAACATGCGATAGCGCCGTTGGCTTGAACTTTTGAATGAGTACGAATGTGCCATCCAGTACCATCCAGGCAAGGCTAATGTAGTAGCCGACGCTCTCAGTAGGAAGGAGCACGAGGAGCCTCGACGAGTTCGGTCCTTACAACTTACGATACACTCTAACCTACGCGAACATATTCGCAATGCTTAGTTGGAGGCAGTCAAACCCGAAAATCTGGAAGCTGAGAAATTACGCAAGATGGAACGTGATTGGGAAACCAAACCGGATGGAACCCGTTACTTTCTTAGTCGGATATGGGTGCCCCTCTACGGAAACTTGAGGGAACTCATAATGGACGAAGCTCACAAATCAAGGTACTCTGTCCATCCAGGATCGGATAAGAGGTACCAAGATCTCAAAACAACTTACTGGTGGCCGAACATGAAGGATGAAATAGCCACCTATGTAAGCAAATGCCTAACCTGTGCCAAGGTCAAGGTAGAATACCAAAAACCCTCGGGGCTATTACAACAGCCTGATATTCCCGTTTGCAAATGGGAACAAATCACCATGGACTTTATTACAGGTCTACGACACCCAGTGGAAAAGATACAATTTGGGTGATTATCGACCGACTAACCAAATCGGCTCACTTCTTAGCAATCAAGGAAACCGACAAGTTCGACACCCTTGCAGCGCTGTACATGAAAGAAATAGTAGCTCGACACGGAGTGCCAATATCCATCATATCTGACCGTGATTCACGCTTTACTTCTCATCTGTGGCAATCAGCACAGAAATCCTTGGGATCACGCGTTGACTTGAGCACAGCATACCATCCTCAGACTGATGGTCAAAGTGAACGTACCATTCAGACTCTCGAAGACATTCTTAGAGCGTGTGTAATCGACTTTGGTAAGGGCTGGGAAAAGCATCTACCTTTGGTGGAGTTTTCCTATAACAACAGTTATCACACGAGTATCCAAGCAGCACCATTCGAGGCGCTGTATGGACGAAAGTGTCGCTCGCCTGTTTGTTGGGTGGAAGTTGGTGATAGTCAAATCACTGGTCCAGAGTTGGTTCTGGAAGCAACTGAAAAGATAGTGCAAATTGGGAACCGTATGGCGGCAGCTCGAGATCGCCAAAAGAGCTATGCCGATCAGCGACGTAAACCGTTAGCATTTCAAGTAGGCGATCGGGTCCTACTGAAGGTATCACCTTGGAAGGGCGTGATTCGTTTTGGCAAAAGAGGTAAACTAAACCCGCGATATGTTGGTCCGTTTGAAATCACAAAGAAAATCGGTCAGGTAGCTTATGAGTTGAACCTTCCTGATGAGCTCAGTGGAGTTCACAACGTTTTTCATGTCTCAGATCTGAAGAAATGTCTGTCAGATGAAACATTCGCCGTTCCACTGGATGAGATCCATGTGGACGAACAACTACGGTTCATTGAGGAACCAATCGAAATTATGGACCGAGAGGTCAAAACACGGAGACATAGTAAAATACCAATTGTCAAGGTTCGTTGGAACTCAAAACGTGGACTGGAGTACACTTGGGAAAGAGAGGATCAAATGAAAGACAAATATCCTCACCTTTTTGCAACTGAATCACGAGAACCAAGTAACGCGAACTAAATTTCGGGCCGAAATTCTTGTAACAGGGGGAGAATGTGACAACTCGGAAATCCTACAACAACTTTCAAACCCTTGCTCAACTTTCAGACTTTTACTCACTCAATTTTTGGGACGAAAATTCCTTCAACTTGGGGATAATGTGACATCTCGGAAAGTTAGGTATCTTTCCTGATTCGGCTACGTTATGTGTTTACGTTACGTGTTACGTTAATAATTTAATTTTATGTGATTGCACCAACCCGAACCGTTGAACCAAAACACTTATCTTGTTTGCCGTTCCAACTCACTTGCGTAGCTCGAAAATAAGTATATGTTTAATTAACACACATCACGTATAACTAGAGGTTCATAAAATACGTTACATTTAGAACCCGAAACCCAAGCTATACGCGCACCTCACTTTCGGCTCATACCGGATCAAACCCAACCCACCACCCACACCCCCTTGCGGCCCAAGTTAAACCAAACCGCCCCCTTTGGTCCCTTATGTATACATATGTATGCATGAAGGTTTTAGAGCATTCACAAACCCTAAAACCTCCTTGGTGTGCGACGGCAGTGGAAATAGCCCCCCCCTCTCATTCGATCGTTACTCTCTCTCTCTTTCTCTAGTTCTTCCATCCTTCTTCAAGGTTAGTAAAGTCTTATGTGTTATGTGGCTGCGTTTTGATGATAATGATGATATGTACTTAGGGTTTTTGGTGTGGTTCTAACATGCTCTATGATGAATATGATTGTTGATGGGTTGTTATAATATGTTGCATACATGTGTTTAGATGGACCTATTCAGCTGAAATCACACGTAAAGACTTGAAAATAATAATTAGGATGGGTATAATATACATGGTACTGAATATGGACTGAATGGAATAAGTCGTTAAGTTCTATGATCATTAGATTCACTAAAGAGAATGACTAGAACGCGAGTAGAGCCGAAACAGAATCTGTCCTGAGTTCTGCAGCCAACTTCCGTTGGCTGTAGACAGGTCATAACAAATCAAAAAATGGAATTCTGAAGCCTAAAACGTGTATTTTTGAAAAGCGCTTCAAATGGCACTGGATTCGTATTTTTATGAGGTCGTTTGCTATTTTTAAATGATCATTTAGTGCAGCAGCTGAAGCTGCGTAATTTCTGCAGAATTTGCATGTTGTTTATCAAGTCGTATCTCATAGTCTGTATGGGGTTAGGTCACGAAATCTGTACAGTAACTGGAGACGGGAGTTTCCGAAAATCTCCCACTGGAATTTCGTTAATCGGATGAACGATGATTTTTAAATGATTTTTCTCGTGGATTGCAGTCAGAAAGCGACGAATCTGACTGCAGCCCAGTATATAAATTTTTATAAATAATTAGTAAAGATTTAGGATTTGAAAATTTTACACCAAATTTTACAGAATAATTGGCACCTTCTGTAAAAATATTGGAAATTTTGGAATATGGAAACTATTTTATAAAAATTCCTGAACAACCCAGTTTGAGTGTACAAGTTGAAACATGATAATTTGCGTTTATGTGTATCTAAGTGTTGCATGTGCTACCTGAGAATGAACGAGCCTGTTATTACCAAGTTAGACATTATTTGAAAGTGTCGTATGCTATACATATATAAATCGTCAACGTAATTGCCTGAAACGTGTTAAGTTAATCGCATTACTTTATGTGTAGTTCTTGAACACGCTAGTAAATTAAGTGGTCATCATAATAGGACGTGATTGAACCACTTTGACTCTATTTCCGTAAAAGTCTAACCGAGAAATTTAAGGTGAGTTCACGGCCCTTATTTCTTTAAACGTTTACAAAACACAGGGGGAGAAAACATGTACACGTTACAGTGATATATGGGTTGATTATAATACGGTACAGTAATGTCCTTCTACTTAAAACATATACACGTTACAGTGGTGTATGGATGGCATACATCACGGTACAGTAACGCATTTTTACTTAGAGTTATGTTATACGGTTATGGTCATAAGGAAGCATATATCACATGTCAGTCCCCTTAACACTTACGATGCCGTTAGTATTGGATTATAGCGAGGGAATTTTTAGTAGTACTACTGGGCCCGACAAGCCCCACTCGAACTGGTCACGCCAGTTAGACCGAACGTTGATGGTCACGAGTGTAGAATTTGCCTAACTTTTTAGCCATGGTTGGTGATAGGCCTGGCAACAGGGGCAGCAACGTCAGCTTCGGATCGAACACTTTGTTGACATGACCTAGGCTAGCTACCTAAACACATAACATGACTGCTAAACTACTTAACATTAATCTGATTCGGGTTGGATCAGGGAAACTTATGAGACATTGGTTCGGGTTTGAACCAGTGGGGAAAAACTTATGATTAAAATTGTGAACTAAAACCTGTGAACTCACTCTTGATAAATTGTTGACACTTGTTCTTCTTTGCATGTTTTCTCAGGTTATTAAGGTATCATTTCCGCATAGGAGCACGGCACGAGCATGAAAAACTATTTCTTTTAAACGCTTGCATTTAACTTCTTAAGTATTTTGGTTTGGGCGTTTATTTTGGCGTACACTTTATTTACATTTATTTACGCTTCCGCATTTATTAAACTGCATGGTTGGATTTGTTTAAACATAAATTTTTGCATATAGAGTCGTTCTATATGACTAGTGTCTTGGATCCTGGTTTGTCACGCGCCTCGCGGTAAAACCCCGCAAGTGGATTTTTGAGGGTGTGACAGGTCAGGTCGTGTGTTTGTATATAATGAAATAGTAATAAATTGTGAGATAACAACATGTAATGGCTTTAACGTGAAACAATGAAACGATAAAGATAATAAGTGGCTTTAGCATAAAATGCCTAAGTCAACGTGATTGTCCGAGTACAAATGAAAAACGATAATAATCCAAAATGATAACATTGGAACTTCCCAACTTCCTTGGGATTAAAATAGCGAAGAAGTTTCGTTTATTCAGACTTGGATTACATGTTCCCAGCAATGATGTTAGCCCCAACTTGATTCGCGTTGTTATTGACGGTTCTACCCTTTGGAGCCTGGTTGGCTTGATTGATCGGATTAGCCTGAGCTTGGACATTGATGATGTTCACCAACCTTGGGCAGGTGCGCTTCGAAAGTGAGTAGGGTCACCATAGTTGAAGCATGCCTTAGCTGGTGGCATCATATGAGATTGGGTTAGTAGTAGGGTTGAATCATGTTTGGCGGAGGTGGAGCCATGATTTGAGGTAGTTGATATATGGGTTGGGTCACAAGTTGGTTGTTAGGGTGGGTTTGGTGCTAGTTAGGTGCTTGTCACAGAGCAGTGCAACAAACATGAGCTAAGTGACCAAGGTGTCCACAGTTTGTGCACTGTTGGCATGGAGTATGGGCTTGGTGGTGGAAGTTACAACGGTTACACAATGGGTGAGGACCGAAGGACCGGTATAGGGTTTCTTGTTTGGACGAGCAGTAGGTGTGACTTGGTTTAGTTGGGTGGCTGGTATAGGCGGGTTTGTAGTAACCGCATAGTTTCTCCCATTAACCTTGCGCTTCTTACTTGAACCAGAACGATAGGGAGATTTGGCCTTAGTTTCTTTTGCCTCTTTCGGCTCTTCAGCAGAAGCCTTACCGGTTGATCTCTTGACCCCGTTACGTTCTAGATGCTTTGATGTAATGCGATTCTCAGTAAGTTGACCACTCGCATAGCTGCCTCTAGGGTTTCAGGTCTACTATCTTTCACAATATCCTTTATGACAGGAGGCAAACCCTTGATGTACTGCTCTATGAGGCGGGTGAGTGGTGTGAATAAGTAAGGGCACATCTTTCTCAACTCTTGGAACCTCTTATTGTATGCCACGTTATCTCTTGTTCCAAAACCCCAAATTCGTCCTCAAGTTTCTTAACCTCGTGCCGAGGACAAAATTGCTTAGTCATTAGTTCCTTCATCTGTTCCCACGTCAGAGCCACTGTGGCTTCAGCACCACACGTATTCTTTTCAGCATTCCACCAAGTGAGTACGTTTCCCAACAAGCGGCCCGTTGCATAACGAACCTTGCGATTGTCATGGCATTCACAATTGAGGAACGTACTTTCCATCTCCTCAAACCAGTGGAAGAGAACGGTTGCACTAGTGGTGCCTTCGTACGTAGGGGGATCACATGATTTGAAGTGTTTGTAGGAACACCTCGAGGTATTAGACCCATCGTGGGTCTCTTGGTTATTGAGAGCTTGTTGGACTTGCACGACGATGTTTGGAATAATGACGACCATATCTTTAGCGATATGGGCTACCATGCGTCGGCTGGAGTTCTCAGCACGTTTCCCGATACGGTGACGTTAGCCGATATCTACAAGATTAAACACAACCATCTGTGAGTTTGTGAGTAAAAATTAGTGATACAATGTATTGTGTGACAAAGGTGAAACTTATGATTTGCGAAAAATGACAATTTGAAATGCGACATCACATTAAACAAACGTAACCAACCAATCCACTTAAAATCACATGAAACTCGAAGATTGAAACATACTTATGATAAGTTGATATTTCAAAATGAAATATTGAAAATTGTTAGGGTTGGTACGTAAATAGGGTTTTTGTATGTTTTTCATGCGTCACTTTCGTAATTACGTGGACCCCCACAATTAACGAGCTTTCGCATAGTCTACATATGTTCACCCATTGACATACATTTAACCCAAAAAGATGAAATCATGAACTTGATACCAAAAGTTGGGGTGATATGAAATGATGTTGGAAGGTATCCATGACTTAACACGGACATGATTTGGTCTAATAGATATCAGTACTCTTATCGTTAGTCCCCAGGTAGGCTAACCGGTCCATTATTGGATTTATACAATTGTCAGCCTAGACATGACGTCCCGACTACCGGTACCTAACCCTTCCAATTACTACATTTCCGTCACATAAACCTACTTCGACGAGATAGAAAAACTCAAATGAAATTTGAAATCAACACAAAATAAAATCTAAAAGTAATTGAAAAGAAAACAAATAAGTTTGAAACTTTAGATAAGTAGATATAAGAATTATATATTGAAAATATAGTATTTATATCATATGGTGTGTGTAAAGCGAAACAAGGGAAAATATAGTAATATTATTTTAGACTAATAAATATAACACAATGTAATATGTAACACATAAAACTAAGCATGTGACTTAAAGTGATCATGTGCATCTGTATGCTTTAAATAAATATAAGCTAAGACAATCAAACCAAGTATGCACAAAAATATAAGGTACTTAAAGTACCCACAAAAATATAGTTTAAGTCTAGTGGGTCTAATAACCTAAACCTAGTTCCCTATAGTTATTGGCTCTGATACCAATCTGTCACACCCGACCCGCAACGGAAATGGTACGGGGCATGATTGATTGCTCAAAGCTTATGACAACTATTTAAAGCATCAATATTAAAATGTCACACTTAACATAAAATTCAAGTATTATTACAAAGTTACAAATTCAAATAAATAAAAGGCACATAACATAGCCGGTTTATTACTAAGGCAATCCTACATGTCTTCAACTCAAAACTAGCTCACACTTGTGTACCTGTATCACACGTAAAAGAGTTTTGGGTCAACAAAAATGTTGGTGAATAGATTCAGTTTTTAGTTAAAAAATGTTTTTGAAATATTATTTCTTGGAAAAACAATATTCTATAACATGCATTTAGAAATGTGAAACTATGTCATACATTACAACAAGAATCATCACAAATATCATAAGCAACACAACATAGCAATAATAGTAACACTAGACACATAGAGATTCAAGGCCTGGAACACGAATCTGCGAAACAATGATGGCAATACCAAGTTCGACCCATGGACGTGGGGAACCGGTCAGCCAGGTGGATCCATGCGAAACCTGTGACACAAAGCGAGTAGCACATAGATGCACGTATAGAGAAACAATAGAATTTAACGACATGTGACATGTAATAACACATCGAATAACCTGTTATCAATTTAAATAATAAATTTGAAATCAAACACGAGATACACCCCAAAAAGAGTTAATTGATAGCAAGGGGGAATCGAATATACTCATGTTTTGCGTTCCTGCTTAATCTTGTTAAATCACCGCATGATTTGAAATTCCTCGAAAGATGAAAAGTCACCCTTAATTCAACGAAGCAAGCAAATAAACGAGTCGTCCCCATATAAACAATAACCTATAATCTCGTTACATCCCAAATCCGTTTTATGAGAATTCATTCATTTTAGTTATTCGTTAGTAACGAAGTTTCCGCGCGACTAGAATTTAAACCTTACGAATAGAACTTTTGTTCAAAATAATTAACGAAAACCAAAGATAAATATTTAAGTTTTGTCGAAACATAAAAGAATTTGTTTTTATAAAACAACACTTCTACATTTATATTACAAAATACATATATATATATAGTGGAGGGTTCAAATGAGAAGAAAAATTTTGTAAGAATAAAAAAAATAAGTTCTAAAATAATAGAAATGCTCCTTTTACTTTATTTAATATTTGTATTTAATGTTATTGAAAATGGCATATAGGTAAATTTATAATTGTAATTAATTAGCCAACTAATTAAACTTGTAACTCACTTTTAAATATACTCTTTCAAAATAAAATAATTTATGGTGAAGGACAATTTTCGATATGTGTAGTATAAATCTTAGTACGTTTAGGATAAATTTTGAAATGTGTAGGATAAATTTCGATATGTGTAGGGTAAATTCCGGTAAGTGTAAGACATGTGTAGGATAAATTTTGAAATGTAGGATAAAATATTTTTTTTTGTTTTATTAATGAAAGATAACATAATTAATGGGAGGAGTTATAAACTATTTAATGTTTTACCATTATACCACTTCTTCTTTTTCTTGTCACATTAAATTTCTTTTCAAATGAACCGTCTCATATATATATATATATATATATATAGGGTGGGTACTAGAGTGAACGCTAGTGTATTTGTGAACTGAGTGAACAAATCATGGCTATTGATTTACATCATAAAATACACTAGTGTACTTTCATCATGTTAATGCACTTTGGGTGATAAGTGCAGGCCTTCTAATCGTTAGGCTCTTTTATGTAATTCTTGTAATCATCTAGTCTAAGTTTAGTATGAGAAGTATGATAGAGTTTATTGTAAGGACTAGTCCATAGAGTTTATTGTAAGGACTAGTGATAGAGTTTAGTATAAGGAGAGTTGTCAGGGTTTATGATATGTATGTTTGTCCGGACTTCCAATATGTTATGGAGTTCGAGGTAGTTCTTGTATAGGATTTGGGCCTTTGTCTCCAGACAATGTGTAGTCCGGAGTTGTCTTGTAAATATACCTTAATGTGGAATAGACAACATAGCGATTCTCTTGTGGAAATCTGTGCCCTAATCATTGTGTGTGTTTTGTCTGGCGGCTACTGTGTGTGTGACGTCACTCATCTCCTACATCAAGAATACTCTGTGTATTCTTGATTTCTCTCATAAATCTTGCATTCTTGTTCTACATCTATAGTGGTTGATCATCAGGTGGATTCCGCACACCTGTTGGTTGTCTTCGTTGAGTGAGATCTTGGTTTGGGTGACCTTACAAGTGGTATCAGAGCAGAGTGCTCATACTACTGTAGGTGTTTCTTAGTTTGAAGGTTTGTTGAGAAAAGTTCAAACTTTGATAAGGTTTAGTGTTTGTTTAGTAAGTTTTTGTGATTTATTCTTGATTCTTCATTCATTTCTAGAGGTTTGGTGATGGATTTTGAGTAGTTTAGTGATTTTTAGTGTTGATCTTCATCTGGATTTTTTACATAGTTTTCATGGTGTTCATACTGTGCCTTGGAGGTTTGTGAATAATTTTCCTTGTTTGATCTTCAAAAATCTTGTCCGCGTTTTAATTCACTATTTGTGTTTCCGGGGTATTGGTGAAACAGTGTGAAGTCACATTGGGGAGATAATCTGGAAGCAAGGGTCGGAGTTTTAAACCCTATTAGTTGTAGGAGTTTTAAACTCTTTAAGCTGGTAGGAGTTTTAAACCCTTTCAGCAATTGTAGGAGTTTTAAACCCTTTCAATGGTTGGAGTTTTAAACTCTTTCAAGTAGGTCTGAGTTTTGTTTTAACGTTCGAGTTTTAAAATTTTCAAGTGTGTCCGGGTTTTTTTTGTCTCTCAAAATTCCGAGTTTATGCTCAGAGAGTCATGTCCGAGTTTTGACTCTTAAACTTGACTTAAGTTCCGAGTTTAGTTTATTAAAATATTCCGATTTTCCAGTAGTCCGAGTTTCATGTTTCTTGTTTAGAGATTATAGGTGTCCGATGTTGTTACTAATTCAGGTTGTGGATCCGCGTTTTACACTCTGATAAGTCTCAGACATTTCACTCCGTGTTTTTCTCTCCAAGTTTTTGTACTCAAAAACTTTTTCAGTCAATCTCTCTGCTTAAAACCTTCTGTTAACCTTCCGTGAATTCTCTGGTTACTTCAATTACTGTTCAAATGGCAAACAATCTTATTGCAATGGTTCAGAATCTTAAACACAATGCTGAAGTGGGGAGCAGCGACAAACCTTCTCTTCTAATTAACGAATTAGACTTTCCTGAATGGAAGGAACGTTTTGAATGATATGTGAGAGCTAAGGATATCAAGATATGGTTGTATATTGTCAAAGGGTGTGGAGCTACACTGATTAGAACTTTAACGATTAACACTTATCTAGCTCTGACAGATGAGCAGAAGAAGGTTTTCGAGTGTGAAAAAAAGCTATGTCCATGATAACTATGGCTCTTACCCAATCCATACTTCATACTTTTCGAAAAAGAAACACTGAAAGAGTTATGGGATAGCATGATTGAGCACTACGAAGGGAATGCCATCTACAAGAAGCGTCGTTTAGACCGATTGAAGACTCAATTCGTTGTGTTCAAAGCGTAGAAGAATGAGTATTTCAATGACACTATGAACAGATTTTATCATCTGTTAAGTGAACTCGATAGAAGTCAAGAAGGCATTTACACCGAATTCGAGAAGGCTGAAAGTTTTTTGAATTGTCTTCCTAGAGAATGGAATATGTATACGGCATTAATTAGAGAAGGTGTTCTTTATGAAGAGTTATCTTTGGAAGAAGCTATTCAGAAGTTGAAAGGATATGCATGGAACATGGAAGATCAAACATCAGATTTTGAGAAGATTCAAGATCCCCAATTGTATAAAGCTTCAAAGCCAACGGATAAAGGAAACACAGGTGGTGTTGGTGTTGCCCTATATTCTGAAAATGAAGATCCCGCTTCTCATCAGGCTTTTATAAGCAACAATGCCAATGCCAGTTTTTCAAGTGGAACTAAAAGTTCGAATCAAGGAATGTACTCTTCGGGTGGAAGTCAAAAGTCACAAGCAACGGACTTCAACATTCCTAAGTTAGATCCAAATTGTTTAAAGTTGATAGAAGATAACATGACTCTCATAGCGTCGCTTATGATGGCCTATGAGAATTTTGTCTCGGGAAGTTTGTCGAACAATCCAATCTTGATGAAGACTTTGACCAAATTGATCAAGATGAAATGGAAGAACTTGATCTTCAACTCAATATGGCGTTATTGGTTAGAAGAGCAAAGAAGTTTCTTTTGAAGACGGGAAAGAAGTTTATAGGTGGTCAAACCAAGACACGAATGGGTATTGATATGTCAAAGGTGAAATGCTACAATTGTGGTATCTATGGTCACTATGCCCGAGATTGTCGAAAGCCGAAGATGGAGAGATCAAACAGAGAAGGTAGCTCTCAGAATGGAAACAACTCAAGGAATCAGTCGAATGCCAACAGTGGATCTACTTCAAATTCCTGATCAAACACTTCAGACAATCTTGTTCCTTCTTCAAACAATGCTTTAGTTGCCCAACCGTTACAAGAAGTGACCGAACCATATTATTGGGGTTGTGCATTAGAAGATTTGTCGGTAGCTATTGTTTCACAAGCGTTCATGGCTGAGATTGTTGAAGATGAAGCATGCGAGGAAGTTGTCGTAGACGAAGTATGTGAAGAACTTGTTGAAGAAGCTAGCATGGAAGAACTTGCGGTTGTGGCTGAAGTTATGAGTAATGAATTGGTAGTTAGTGAAGTTGCTGAAAAAGAAGAAAACTTAAATGAAGAAGAAACAAAAGGGTCAGATAGTAAAAGAAAAGGTGAAAGTTTTGAGTTCAGGATCTCAACAGCCGAAATGCAGAAATTTGCAGATGATGAAGCTCAGAAATTGGATGAAAGTTCCACAACAAAGGAGGATTGTGCTTTCATGGCTGGCATTGAGGTACCATCAAACCCTGTAGATAAACGTTGTGCTAGATGTGTTGAATTTGTTGCTAAGATCGATAGATACGGTTTACACAACACAAATCTAATTGCAGATCTTGAAAAATCCAGAGAACCCATTACTATTCTATCTTGTTCGGATAAAGAACACCGAATTAAGATAAAATCTCTAAAGAATGACATCTCTGAATTTGAAAGACGTGTGGCTCAAGCAACTCTTAAAAATCAAGAATTAAAATATGAGCTTGAAATGAATCAAAATTGTGTTATGGAAAAGAATAAAATCATTTTAGAAAAGGATAATTTGATTTTAGATTTGGAAAGAAAAATTGAAAAGTTTGTAAGTTCATCTGAGGTGATTAATTATTGTATCAATAGCCAACATATCAAGGAAATCGAAGAGGAAATGTTTGGCATCAGGTATAGTAGGGTTCCTCCAACAACTAACCACAACTATACATCTATGGCAAGCATTGATCCAGAGATCGCTAACTTTGTTCCAACAACTCCTCTGACCGTTGATCCGCCAAGTGGGATGAATTCTGAGCTCGAGATTTCCTCGGACTCAGAATAATCGAAGTTTGATGAAGCATCAAAGAAAAGTGAATTTAATCTTGAAAACATTGAAAACTTAATCAGTAACAAAATTTTGAAAATTTTTAATCAAGTTCAAAATGCCAATGAGAAACCCAAACCTCGTGGGAAGTCTAAAAAAATCAAAAAATGTTTCCAAAACTGAATTTGTTAAAGGAGAAGATTTTAATATAGAAGTCGAGAAAATTATGACTATTTCAAATTCTCAATTTGTTTCACAAATTTTAAAAAATCCAACAAATGCTTCATCATCTTCGAATAGTCAAGAGGAACGTCCAAAGAACGCGGCAAAAGTTCAAAAATGTTATAAATGTTATGTGAAAGGACACCTAGCTGCTGAATGCCCAAATAACAATGGCAACCCCCTTGTTAATCCTGATCAAAGAAAACCATTTGTTGAAAACCTGAAATTGAGGTAAAAGTTGAAAAGAAAAATAACAAACCTCAAAAGGTTGAGAAAGCAGAAGTGATTAAACAAGAAACAAAACATGTTGTTAAATCAAATGCTAAATCACAACAACATCAGGATCAATATGAGGAACCACTGGATATCCGTCCAAAACATGGATCGGAAAGTTCATCAGAAACACACGATGCTCGTGAGAAAACGCCTCACCAACGCTAAAATCGTGTTACTTTCCAATTACAAGAGAATGAGAAATGTTCTAGAGGATCTAACGATGACTATGTTAGACCTCATGCTCAGAACCAGTTTGTGAATGATCGAAGTGCCTCTCCCCCCCGATATCACAATCAAAGAGCGCATTCAGTAATCTAGACAATTCACAAGAAATTACGAAGCGCGAAGGTTTAATCAAAATTTTGAGACTCCGAGAAGTCAAAATTTCGGTTATCAACACCATGGTGGGCGAAACTTTGAAAATTCTGGTTACACGAATCGATCGTCAACTCCATACAATTCCCGTTTCGATGGGAATCACTCCAACAACTTCGAAAATGGAAATGGAGGACGTGTTGGTGGTGACGGTTATTTCAAAGAATTTTCGTATGTTGATGAAATGGGATGACCTAAGACCGTTATGGCTTGGGTCCCACATTCTAACTGATTTTCTTTGGTGAGTGTAGAGCAGCTAAAGAGGGCTATCTATATTTTATATATCGATAGTGGCTGTTCCAGACACATGACATGAAATAAAGAGTTGTTGGAAAATCTCAAGTCGATTCGTGGTGGTTATGTGAACTTTGCTGGTGAAAAGGGAGGTTATATCACTGGTGAAGGTTCTGTTTCAAATGGAAAGATTACGCTGCACAAAGTGAATTTTGTCGAAGAGCTAAGGCATAATTTGATGTCGGTATCTCAAATCTGCGACAACAAGTATTCGATGCTGTTAACTGATAAAGCTTGCTTCGTTTTGCGTCCTAGATTTGCTGTTCCTGAAGATTGGATCGTTATGCGGGCTTCACGGGTGAATAATACATATGTCATGGACATGCGCCCGTTGGTTAACTCATCTGCTCCAGTGACATGTTTACTATCAAAAGAAACTGAAGATCAATCTTATTTATGGCATAGACGAATGGGCCATGTGCATCTGTGAAAAATAAACCACTTAGTGAAAAAGCGACTTGGCTTGGGGGTTCCTTTACGTAGTTTTAATATGCACAAAAAATGTGAATCATGCGAAAAGGAAAAATCAAAAGAAAGCCTCATAAACCGAAAACTGTTAACTCGATCCAAAAACCACTTGAATTGCTTCACATGGATCTTTTCGGCCCTATCCATGTTGCTAGCATTGGTGGTATCTCCTACTGTCTAGTTGTCACCGACGATTTCTCACGATACTCGTGGGTATTTTTCTTAAAAACTAAGGATCAAACACATTGTATTTTAAGAGATCTTTTTAAACAACTTGAGAAAAATTATTCACTACCTATTAAGAAAATCCGAAATGACAACGGGTCGGAATTTAAAAATCAACATATGGATGAGTTATGTCGGGAAATGGGAATAGTTCATCAGTTCAGCGCTCCTTATGTTCCCTAACAGAATGGAGTTGCAGAACGGAAGAACCGAACCCTTATTGAGGCGGCCCGTACTATGCTTTCTGAATCAAAATTACCTTTTTTTCTTCTGGGCTGAGGCAGTAACACAACATGCTATGTGCTAACCATGTGCTTACGGTCAAAGGGAAGATAAGACTTGCTACGAACTTCTCAATAATAAGAAACCTAATTTGTCTGGATTTCAACCCTTTGGGATCAAATGTGTTATCAAACGAACAAAGGATACTCCTAAGATGGGCGAACTTGGAGAGATAGGTTTCTTTATGGGATACGTTAATGGAGCTCCAAATAAACGTGTTTATAACATTAAAAAACGGGCAGTGGAGGTCGTGTTTGATATTACTCCTTTAAGTTACGATCCTCCACCGTCCGAATTTGGTCCTAAAAATGGGTATGACTATGAGAAATTATTTGATTCTTTTGATCTCCCTGATGTTACAGAAGCAGATTCGGAGGTCGTCCACACGCATTTGGTGGATAAGGATGAAGTGGATGCTAGATGGAGGGCAAGTGTTCCAACAAACGTGACTCCAAATGTTGCATCAGAAGATCCAGTTGATGAACCGTAATTAGTAAACAATGTTGTTACTGGTCAGATCCCCAATGAAGCTGGTCCCAGTCACTCTGAAGCGAGTAGTAGTGCAAGTGCTGAGGGGGAGATTCAATCTAATTTGGGAAGCAATCTCCAAGCTCCGGCTATCCCTATTCCATGAACAAATATCTATCATCATGTTGATAATATTATTGGGAATCTAAATGCCGGAATGCAAACTCGAAGAAGTCTTTCAGAGATGCAGTGTTTGTTTACAGAAATCAAGCAGGAACCGATTTTCAATCTAAGCCTTCATGAATGCTTTATCTCTCAAGTTGAGCCGAAAAATTATCAAATGGCTTTGAAAGATAGCTCATGGTGTGAGGCAATGCAGGAAGAGTTAGCTCAGTTCGACAAATTAAAGGTGTGGAATTTGGTCGATCTTCCGAAGGGTCAACATGCAATCAACACAAAGTGGGTCTTTAAGTGCAAAAAGGATGATAGGGGCGTTGTCGTCATAAATAAAGCACGATTGGTTGTACAAGGTTTTAATCAGGAAGAAGGGATTGATTATACAGAGGTTTACGCACCCATAGCTCGTCTGGAAGCAATACTTCTGTTTCTAGCGTTCGCAGTTCATATGCATTTCAAGGTCTACCAGTTGGATGTCAAGAGTGCATTCCTTTATGGAATGCTTTTAGAAACCGTGTATGTATCTCAACCACCTGGGTTCGCTGCTCCAGAGTCCGACAATAAAGTCTATTTGTCGGATAAAGCTTTGTATGGTCTTCATCAGGCTCCCCGTGCCTGGTATGCGGCGTTATGAAAACATCTTTTGGAGCATGGGTTCACTCGTGGTGTGATCGACTCCACATTATTCATTTTGAAGAAAGGTGGGATTTTCTGATTGTGCAAATTTACGTAGACGACATAATTTTCGAGTCTTCAAACGAAGAATTGTGTCGCGAGTTTGAGAAGGTGACGTCGTCAAAATTTGAATGAGTGCGATGGGAGAATTATCTTTCTTTCTTGGTCTCCAAATCAGTCAGGAGAAAGAAGGGACGTATGTGCATCAAACAAAGTATGTCCACGAAATTCTCAAGAGATTCGGATTGGAAGACAGCTCACCTTTCGACACACCTCTGCCGTCGAATCACAAGCTGATGACTGATAAAGAGAAGGATCCAGAAGTGGACCCAAATCTATATCAGGCAATGATCGGCTCTCTTATGTATCTGACCGCTTCACGTCCTAATATTATGTTTTCTGTTTGTTTGTGTGCTAGGTACCAATCTACTCCAAGGGAATCTCATATGGCTGCAGTCAAACGCATCTTCAGATACCTGAAAGGGAAGCCTAAGCTTGGATTGTGATACCCAGCTGAATGAGGTTTGGATTTGACTGCATACGCTGATGTAGATTTTGGAGGGTGCCCAGTCAACAGGAAATCAACCTCAGGCGACGCACAACTGCTTGGAAACCGTCTTGTGTCTTGGAAATGCAAAAAACAAGTTATCGTGTCGTTATCCACATGTGAGGCTAGTATATTGCAGCTTCAAGCTGTTGTGCTCAGGTTCTGTGGATTCAACAAAAAATGAGAGACTACGGTTTGAATTTTACTCGAACTCCAATTTTGGTCGATAATAACTCTGCCATTTCCACAACAAATAATCCGGTTAATCATTCACGCACTAAACACACAGATGTTAGGCATCATTTTATTCGTGATTGTGCTGAAAAGGGTTTAATCGAGGTGGTTAGGGTAGACACGTTGGATAATCTTGCCGACCTTTTTACTAAGACTTTCGATCGGGCTAGTTTGAGGATCTGGTTCGAATGATCGGCATGATCAACCCAGAGTGAAATGATTTCAGAAACTCGCATAGAAACTTTATTTTAAATTTCATGTACAGTTCTTACTGCTGTTCAAAATTCAAAAATCCAAAAATATTTTACTTAGTTGTAGGATTATTTTTTAAAGAAAATACAAAAACATCAGAAAAATGAAAAATGAAGTTGTTTTGAGATATAGGAGAAATGATAGTACATCGGTTGTCGTATTTGATGCAGAACTATGGTAAAATATATAATAAACGTTAATTGTAACAACTTTATCACATGTTGCTTCGGTAGGCTTTACGCGTAAATAAGAACATGCCTTTGGTATATAAACATAATGAACTGCGTAATTTGTGTGACGCATCCCTCGGATATATGGTCTTGGTACCGTAATTTCGTTTGACAAATTGCCAAACTTCTGAGATACTAGGTCTTTATGTTTGTTAAATCTCTGGAGTATTATACTTGGTCTTCTGATATTGTGTGAGCAATGGCCTAGACCTCGTATAATGCTTTACTAAGCGCTTCATTTGTGCGCAAACCCTCTTGGTGGATTTCTTTTCTACCTCAATATTCATCACCGGATGATCTGTTCTAATGTCATCAACGGATGTACAAGTTACAAATCTATGCTACCACCGGGTACATAGAATAATCTGCTAAAAATTCTGCAGAAAAAGATACCAAACGATGGTACACCACCTTTAATTCGAGCCTTCATCTCTTTGTCTGTGCGGTGGCACTAACCTGAGCTCTCAAGGCATCACATCTAGTAGGATACAGAGACTTTTCAGATATACTCACCTGTAAGATGCAATGTTTGGTAGTTTCGATACGGGAGTATATTCTGGGGTAGGTTTACATAGTTACAGTCAGTAATTAATACACTTAACGCATATCTCGAAAGCAGTGTTCGAAAGCGTGCTAAAGTTTAAGTGGACCACAATACCGTTGAACGTCTTGAACTGTTAATATCATTCTAAGTGCTTAACCAAAAATCTATTGTTTTGTGTTGAATTTTGACAAGAAAATCCGATATGATCTCCTTGCTCCAACTTCACAAAAAACATAGTTAGTGTATATATTTCTCGTAGTGTTTAGATTTTCATTCTTTCAAAAAATGGAAAATATCAAAAGGATTTTAGTTTCTTGTTTCTATGTGCGAATTATATTTTGAACACTCTGTCGGGTTGTGAGCATTCTTTAGATAAGGTGAAAAATTCATCAGGTCAGGTAATCTTTCGCTAAGTCTTTTTTTATATACAATTTCGGTCGTGTAGATTTTATCCAAGTTTACTAGGTGATTCTCGTCAAAATGGATGTTCGATAAATTGAACCAGTTGTGAAATCTTTTGTAGTTCAAGGGTAAAAATGAAGAGTTTATTATGGAATTAGGGTTAAAGGTGAAAAATTGTTTTGTTTTCATATATGGATAAGAAATTTCGGGTTTTGTTTAAAGAAATTATGTAGTTCCGAATCTTGGTTCCAGTTTTATTACAGGTTATTGGTATCTAGACGGTAAAACTGGAGAGGCTGTAATCACTCAGAAGGATTCAACAAAAGAGATTGTGAGGATTCTTGATCCGGTTTGGCTGGTGAATCTGAAAGAAGAGCATTTGAAGAAACTTCGTTGTCTGCCCTTACAATACCTTAAAGAAGATCGCGAGTTAGCTGTTCAGTTCATAAAGGTTGTACAATTCTGTGTGAAAAAGAAAGTCTGGGCAGGAAGTGAATACTCGAAGCAAGGATGAAGATTTCAAGACCATATGAAGACCAGATTAAGGGGGAGTTTGTTAATGCACTTTGGGTGATAAGTGCAGGCCTTCTAATCGTTAGGGTCTTTTATGTAATTCTTGTAATCATCTAGTCCAAGTTTAGTATGAGGAGTATGATAGAGTTTATTGTAAGGACTAGTCCATAGAGTTTATTGTAAGGACTAGTGATAGAGTTTAGTATAAGGAGAGTTGTCAGGGTTTATGATGTGTATGTTTGTCCGGACTTCCAATATGTTATGGAGTCCGAGTTTAGTTCTTGTATAGGCTTTGGGCCTTTGTCTCCGGACAATGTGTTGTCCGGAGTTGTCTTGTATATATACCTTAATGTGGAATAGACAACATAGCGATTCTTTTGTGGAAATCTGTGCCCTAATCATTGTGTGTGTTTTGTCTGGCGGCTACTGTGTGTGTGATGTCACTCATCTCCTACATCAAGAATACTCTATGTATTCTTGATTTCTCTCATAAATCTTGCATTCTTGTTCTACATCTACAGTGGTTGATCATCAGGTGGATTCCGCACACCTGCTGGTTGTCTTCGTTGAGTGATATCTTGGTTTGGGTGACCTTACACATCATCAAATTCTGGCCATTGATTTACATTTGTGTACACACTTGTGTATTGATAATCAAGAGCTACGATTAGTTCACTAGTGTTCACAATCAAAAGGGTTGTTCACAAATGAAGCTAACACAATATATATATATATATATATATATATATATATATATATATATATATAGAATTAGGTTCATGAGTGAACAACATCCTTGTTTGTGAACAAAGTGAACTAATCATGACCATAGATTTTGTAGATCTAGAATTTGGCTTTAATGACAAGATTGTAATTATATTTTGTAACTTCCATGTATTTAATTGTATTTTTCCTTTTCATTTAATTAATTGATTTTTCTCTCTCTCTTGATTTCTCTTTATAATTAAAAGAATATTTAATTATATTCTCTATACTTTTTTTTCACTAATTACCTAACTGATATTTGATAATTAAAAAAAATACAAACATTATCAAATATTGTTTCATCGTATGTTTTTTTAAATATATTAAACCTAATTAAATTATGTTTTTTAACATATGTGTATACAGGTCGGTATATACAAGACTAATACACTTGTGTATTATTAAATCTTGTTTCCACAGGTTGGTATAAACCTGACTTATACACCTGTGTATTAATCAAGTATATATGTGTATACAAGACTTATACATATGTGTAATATTACAACTTGTTTCAACAGGTCGGTATAAATCTGACTTATACACCTGTGTATAATTCAAGTACATATGTGTATTTCAGACATATACACATGTGTATTAATACATATAGAATGTAATTAAATATTTTTAATTATGTTTTATATGAAACAATATTTGATAATGTTTGTATTTAAAAAAACATATTCAGATATTAAGTTAGATAATGATGAAAGAAAAAAGTATAGAGAATAAAATTAAATATTCTTTTAATTGAAAAGAAAAATTAAGAGAGAAAAAAAAGTAATTAACTAAATGGAAGTTACAAAAGATAATTACAATCTTACCACTAAAGAAAAAATCTAGATTTACAAAATCAATGGTTAGGATTAGTTCATTTTGTTCACTAATACAACTTTGTTCACTCATGAACCCTACCCTATATATATATATATATATATATATATATATATATAAGAGGATTCGGTTCAAATGAGAAATATATATATGGATTCGGTTCAAATGAGAACCACCACGAGTTGCGAGAACTAAGCTATCCAAAAGGTTTTTTCGAAATTTTTTTTCGCAAAAGTCGTAAAAACAATCACTTGTTTCAGCAAAAAAATTTGAAATAAAACGTCGCATACCTACATTTACATGAGCCGTAACAAAAATTATATTCTTCCAAAATTTACGTCTGCCATAAAAAAAACTTGCATCAATCAAAACTACGACTCGGCATTTTTGTTTTACTTTTTTTTTACAGATTTGTTTATAATTTTTTCATCTACGTTTGTGTAAAAAAATTTTGACTCAACTCGCGTCAGATCAAAAAGTTCTTACGATTCTCATAACTAAGGTGGTTATCATTTTACACTTTCCCATGTATATATATAATTCAAAAGCTTATGAGTATAACTTCATAAAAACTTGTGTTTGAAAACATGTATGTATCTTAACTAAAGAAAATATATTAACGAAAGAAAACGTATGAACATTATTTTATGAAAACATAAACTTTTAGATTTATGGAGCCAATATGCTAACATTCTAATAGATAATAACATCAGGTTTGCAAATAAGTATAAACAAAATAAAATATAATAATAAATAATAACCACCCATGCACATGAGCACCACACCAATACCAAAAGCACATGACTCACACTCATGACCACCACTCTACACACGCATTCAGAGAAGCACACCCACATCATGCAATACCCACCCATACACACATATATAAGCACATCGGATCGAACTAGAACCCATCTCGATTAACAAAGAACCGTTTACAAGACCAAAATTAACAAAATTGGATTAAGTTAGAACAATAAGTCTTAAGCTTACCGAAATCGGATGAAGCAAGAACGACTACCCGAGAAGCCGCACTGACGGAATAGGGTGATGGCGGTGGCGATTCATGGGGCTGACCAGATGATGCGTGGTGATGGATTGCGGCGACCTCTCACCACAGCGAGTGATGTGTAGTTGTTACTGTCGTGGTGGCAGTGACGTCGCCGAACGATGGTTGTTGTTGACTAAGAGGGTTGCGATTTGGTCACCGGGTTATTTGGCAGTGTGCGGTATCTTCAAAGCGATGTGCCTAAAAATTGGACATGGTATGGTGAAGTAAAAGTATGATACACCATAATTATGCATCAAGATTATCTCTTATGGCAAGGTCGTAACGGTTCAAATTCTCTAGTGATTGTCATTAAAATGAAGGGTTTACGAAGATTGATTCGGAATCACCTCGGTTACGGGATTTGAAACGAGCGAAGAAATATGTACTTGAGTTAAACGGCAATTTACATCTTAAGTCCATATGATATATTTTACTGATTTACCTATTATTTAAGATTTACATCTAAGTCCATATTATATTTCTTTTCTAGAATATTAACTCTTACTATTATTTAATGATTTACCTATTAAAAAAATAAACTTGTTAGTTGACATTTATTGAATAAACGTCTTCGATCAATTTTCAATAGTCATTTATTATATCATATATCAGTTATAGGTCCCCTACCGAAATAACGTTGCAAATTATTGGTCACAATATAAGTACTTATTATATCGGTGATATTGGCCGATATTTAACCGATATTAGACTGATACTTGACCAATATATCACTGATTTTCTCGATATCATTACCTTTCTTCTTATTTCTACTATTCGTCTTTCTTCTTAATGCATCTACTAGTGTTTTAAGTCTTAATTATTAGTTGTTATTGTTAAATGTTAGTTTCCTAAGTCTTAGTCAGTTCTTACTTGCTACAATTGTTAACGTTAATGGTGGGAAGTATACTTAATGTTAGTGTTAAATTGCTATATATATATATAAATTTAGCATGTTATTAAAATTTCTGATATCCCACTGATATCTCACCACGATAACCGATATCTCAAATATCGGTCCTTGACCGATATCCGATATTTTACCTCATTAACTACTTGGATTATATCATGTATTATATTCTTTAAACCTGACATATTAATTTTCTATTTATTACGTTAGAGTTTTTGAATTTCATAAGCTATTATATCAAATAATTTAGTAACGATATGTCACAAAAATGGTAAGTAACTAATTTAATAAACAAAATTCCGTTCTCATTTATTACAAGTAGTATCCGGTTTACATAATGAGTCGGGTATTCGAAGAAATAAAGATGGAGAACGAATAAATAATATTAGCTCCCCCTAATTGCCATCAAATTTCTCGTTTTATTAATTTAGTGGGCTGTTAATTCTAGATCCTGGCCTATTTTATTCTAGCCAAATAGCCAACTTAATTTGAGTGCTTTTAATATAAATCCTGGCCTATTTTATTCTAGCCAAATAGCCAACTTAATTTGAGTGCTTTTAATATAAATCCTGGCCTATTTTATTCTAGCCAACTTAATTTGAGTGCTTTTAATATAAATGATGCAGCCCATGTGCCTTAGAGAAAATCTGTACAAACATCACCCCTCTTTTGTTAGTTAAACTAGAGTGTTTCTAAAATGTATCGATCCCCCTCCTTTGTTAGTTAATTATTGTTATTTGCTTATTCATTGTTATAGCTATATTGTTAGAATTTAGTTCTTTTATCTAAATATAAGCTGTTGCCTAATTTGCATGATTGTTCTATGCTCACGGCTAGCTAATCATTTATACCATAATAGTGGAACACTTGATTTGATCTACTTTGTTAAAAACTTCTTTTTATTCCTTGTTGAACACGTAATTCATAAAGGTTCTCAAAATTTTCTTTCAATTTACGGTTTGAAAAAAGTTGAGTCGGCCCTACGTGAGGCATCTCCCAACATGAAAGAGAGGACAATGTCGTTGGTTGTGGGACTACACCCACTTCCAACACTTACTTTTATTTACAAAACATTTTTTTTAGTTTTAAACTTATATATGTATAAAAAAATCTCAGTTTTACATACTAACACAACTCAATCCTCCCCCACTACTCTAAATATCTCGTTACATTTTTTTTATTAAAAAAGAATACCTACCCTAGTCATCATCCAATTCAACGTTGAAAGATTAGATAATAATTTATACGACCCGTTTGGGGTCCAACTTTTACGTTAGCATGCCGACTGTTCACAACCACATACAAGAGCAAAGAGAATCACGAGGGATCGTGAAGGTGCTCGTAATTGTTTGATAAGTTATTATTTTTCTGAATATCCGGTATTTCGATATCATTTTTACATGAGCTGACAACTTTTCATACAAATTGTGAATGATTTAGAGCGCGGGATTAAATATTTTTAATAAAGGGTATGTTTGTGATTTCATAAAGACTTAATAGGAAAAAGAAATTGAGTTTAGATAACTGGTTTAAATTAAAACAAAATGAAACTATTGGTCTCAGAATGCAAAAAATAAAAATAAACTGTTGAATATTTTACATGAGCTGACGACTTTACATACGAATTGTGAATGATTTAGAGCGTGAGATTAAATACTAAAGGGGTATGTTTGTCATTTCATAAAAACTTAATAAGAAAAAAAAAATTAGTTTAGATAACTGGTTTAAATTAAAATGTAATGAAACTATTGGTCCCAGAATGCAATAAAAAAAGGTAATAATAATAATAATAAAATAAACTATTGAATATATAATGTTATTTTGGACAAAGAGATGAAAATTGTAGTTTAGTCGTAAATAAATTTACCCGTAATATTGTTGTGGTTTTTTTTAACGGTAAATTTGAATTACCGACGTATTAATGAAATATTATCTTGTCATCAGTGGAATCATCCGATCATATCCATCTTCACTAGGCATAATGTCTATACACCAATTTAAAAGAAAACCTAATAAATATGAAAAAACCCCTTTTGTTTTTGTAAGGTTTGAAAGTTTTATTTCGCAAAAAAAAATTCCACCAGGTTATAAATCCACGGGAAATATTGTTGTGGTTTTACGTGTGAATATGCAAAATCGAAATATCAATAATTTGTGTTTACCAAACAGCCTGACACAGCATTGATTAGGTTTTCAGTTTTTCATTATTCACCACTTAACTCTTTTCTCCATTTCCGTCCTTATAAATCACTTGCATCATATCTTCTTCTTCACCAATTTTCCTGCACTCTCTCTCTCTCTCTCTCTCTCTCTCTCTTTCTAAAGTGTTTGTGTTCTTGCCATACTTACATGCAACGAATGGAGTTGGATAACATTCTTGATTTTCTTGATAGAAAGACCATTTTAATTACCGGTGCCACTGGTTTTCTTGCTAAAAGTAGATATCCCTTCTCTCTATCTCTCTCGATCTCTCTGACACACGCGTGCATGCACACATATAATGTTTCACGTACTTAGTGGTTGTTGTTGAATTAAAAAACTAGCCAAGTACACTTTTGAACGTCACGTTATTGATATCATGTTGTTTTGTGTATATCTAGTATTTGTGGAGAAGATACTTAGGGTTCAACCGAATGTGAAAAAGCTATATCTCCTTGTGAGGGCTACTGATGCCACATCTGCTTTGCAACGTTTCAACAAGGAGGTATATATATCTATATATCGTATTTAAGGGTTTGTGCTAAAACATGATAAATTTTAACTATAGATCGATTAGTTTCAATACTAATTTAGAGGGTATGATATGTTTTGCCAACCCCTTTTTAAGTTTTAAGTATAGATTTGTTTCTTCAATACTATGGTTTGTGTTTGGTGAGCTTTGTGTTGCGAATGTTTCTCACGAATATATTGCACATTCGATACAATAAATATGTCTCACTTAATGTCGGGATCATGAAATAATTTCTATGTTTCTGATATGTGCCACCCTCTACCAAGTCATCTATGCACTCCATACAAACGTGGGATGTACATGATCTGTTATGGGGTTGCGGCATATTGAACATGTTTTTCATATTAGTGGATTAGTGGGTTAATCAAATTAGATTTGTTATTACGTCCTTGTTTCTAAGGCTATTTATAGCCTGTTTCTATTTGTTTAAAGGGTATCAATGAAAAATTTAGAGAATTATCTCAAGTCTTGAATCTTGCTAACTTCTTTTGAGCTTGATCCACTAAACGAATTATCCATCAACCGATTGGTATATCAGTTTCAATCCCCTTATGTAGTTGTGTATGTTTGTATACGTCATGTGTGTGTGTATGCAACTGATTTTTTGGGCAGAGTTTAATTCTCTGTCGAATAATTATATATAAGGTTTTTTTATGACATGGTATGCTTGCATAAAATCCAAGACTGTCTAGAGAAGGAAATCCGTCTCATCATTTCAGGAAATTGATGTAATTGGTAGTAATATTAATGGCAGACATCCCAGATACTGAATAGAATGGTAGATCGATAAACATAAATTACTAAAAAGAAAACTCGAAATAATTTTCAAAGTTAGTTCAGACTTTCAGACTATTACTTGATATATATAAAATTCAACTTTTAAACCTAAGATATATTTAAAATCAATTACGTACAGGCAGTGGCAAAGGACTTGTTCAATATCTTGAAAGAGAAGCATGGTGCAAATTTTCAGTCTTTCTTGTCGGAAAAGGTAACTCCGGTTGCCGGAGATATCACCTATGAGAATCTAGGAGTAAGAGAGCCTAGTTTGATTCAAGAGATGTTGGGAAATATTGATGTTGTTGTGAATGTAGCTGCCACCACCAACTTTGATGAAAGGTTCAACTACTACTACTTTTAAATATTAAATTCTGTCGACCTAGCTATATGTACAATCATAAATTACCACTAGTCATCATTTTATAATCAATATTTATTTTGAGTACTTGAATTGGTTTTGTGTTTTGTACTAATCACATCTTTCAAATCATTTATGTGATAAATAGAATGATTCTAATTTACAATTTGATTTATTGCAGATATGACATTGCATTACTTTTGAATACATTTGGCGCTAAAAATGTTTTAAATTTTGCTAGCAAATGCGTTAAAATAAAGTTGCTTCTTCACGTATCTACTGGTTAGTATACCTCTAAGATATTTTTATATAATTTTAATTATACCGGTACGATATTTCTATATAATTTTAATTGTTATATGGTTAGTATATATACTTATTATATGATTATCATAGTATAGCTCTACGATACAATTCGTAGCTTTTTTAATAAGTAACATGAATAATATAAAAGATTAAAAGATAGGATATAACATATTATAACTAGCGATCATCACCATACGTTGTGGTGAAGAAGATAATAAGGTTTAAAAAGTATTATTATACACAAATTGGTTCGTTATAATACTGGTACTTGATATTGTATAAAAAACTATGTACTTTTGAACAGGGACGACTCTTACACGAAACTTGTTTTTTAAAAAATTACACCATAATAACGAGTGTTTTTTAATCTTTAATATGAGTACCATATTACTATACTTATATACAGAAAAAAATTACGTTCAATCGAATGTTTCAGTTAATAATTTTTGTTTCAGTTTATGGTGTTATATAATTATTGAATGGTGTTATATATACTTATTGAATGGTGTTATACAATTATTGAATGGTGTTATATACTTATTGAATGATGTTATATAATTATTGAATGGTGTTATATATGCGCTAAATGGTTGTTGCAGTGTTTATTCGTAGTGTTTTTATAGAGATCTTTAAAATGGTGTTATATACTTATTGAATGGTGTTATATATACTTATTGAAGGGTGTTATATAATTATTGAATGATGTTATATACGTGCTGAATGGTGTTTGCAGTATTATTCGGTATTCCTATAAATTAGGGTGGCGGTTTATGGAAGGTTTTGAATTAATTAAATTAATGATAAAATTACTTGATTACCCTTTTCAATTAATTTAGATCTAATGGCTGAGATTCTTTCTTACCTTTCTCACACTTTTGGTCTTTTTTACAATAGCCGGTAGGGTTCTAGAGTGAACACTAGGTTAAGAGTGAACTGTGTGAACTAATCTAGGCCATTGGATTACATCATCTAGAGACTTTTAAACAATGACAAAATTGTAATTATAAGATTATAACTTCCTTTTAAAATTATTAAGAGATGGGCATTTGTGTCTTTTGTAAATTGCATTTATTAAACGATATAATCAAAATCCCTAAAATCTTGCTAGTTTCCGTATATATAAGATACACAGATGTTAGTTTATACACACGTGTACAATCTCGCTAACTATCAGTTTATACAAGATACACAGCTGTTAGTTTATACACATGTATACAGTCTCGTTAACTATCAGTTTATACAAGATACGCAGCTGTTAGTTTATACACATGTGTACAGACTTTATACATTTGTATTATATTCACAAATAGTTACATATGTGTATATTAACAACATATAGTATATTATGCATGCACACGAGTAGATTCATATAAAAGTTATGAAATTAATGAAAACGAAACAAGTCACATGTATGCAAAAATAAATAACTTCATCATATATTAAAAAAAAGTTAATGCCCAAAGATAATTACAATTTCAATCTTACATAAATTTTTCAATATTTCAATATTTATTGAAACTATAAAAAGTTAAAAACAATATAGTAGGATATTTATGTATACGGATAATAAAAGAAAACAATATTCAAGTTAAAATTAAAACAAAATCTATGGATAAAGAAATGATGGAGAAATAACTAAAAACTAGAGAGAGAGAGGGGGGAGAGAGAGTTGATAGATGAGGAAATTAAGGGAGTTTAATTTAATATATTTTGCTAATGTCAATCTTACAATTTTAATCTAAAAAATTATCAAAGGTCAAGATTAGTTCACTCTCAATAAGTTGTTCACTCTTGAACCTAATCCTATATATATAGTGAATGGTTCAAATGAGAAGAAACTTTTTATAAGAAGAAAAAAAAAGTTTCAACCAATAAGAATGTTTGATTTTATTTTATTTAATTTTTGCATTTAATTTTAATATAAGGGTATATTGGTCAACACACATAGATCATTAATTTGAATTATTCCTCTTTAATAACTAAGTAAATTAGATTTGTAACTCCTTTTCAAAATATATATTTTTTTTTCAAATTAAAAAACAAATTAATTTACAATGTAGAATAAATTACCAGGTGTGTAGGATATAGTGCGAATTGTGTAGGATATATTACGAGGTGTGTAGAATAAATTTCGACGTGTGTAGGATAAGATTCTATAATGCGTAGGTATATGAATTTTTTTATATATGTAGGTTTTGTAGATTATATGTAGAATAATTCATATATATGTATTAATTTCTAACATGTTAATGAATAGTGATGTTTTTGTCTTTTATTGGTTTTTTTTAATTTCTTTTATTCTTTTTTTGATATGGTAACTTTATGGTTTTTTTAAATTTGTAACAAAATTTTAACTTTTTTTAGGCCACAAATTTTAAACGGGTTTATTTTTTATTACTTTTTATTTTACGTTTGTTTTTTTCTGAATTTTTTGTTGTTCGGTTGTTACTTACTACGGTATTTTGTGTCACATTTGTTTCATCAAGTTTTTATACCCGATAGAATATCTAATATGTGTAGGAATAAATTTGATTTTGTCTATTTATTACGTTACGTGAGCCACTTGGTGTCATAAATTTGTGTTTTTATTTTACGTTTTTCCAGTTTGGGTCGTTGTTCGGTTGCTACTTAGCATGATTTTACACCTTCCAACCCCGCAACGCTGGTTGCACGCTTTTTGACGTTCCCCGCCCCGTAACGCGGGGGACTTAACACTAGTTAATTATTAGTTAACTAATTATTTAAAGAGAGAAAATTAATGAGATGAGTTATAAATGAATTAGTATTTTACCAATATGCCATTTCTTTTTTTTTTCTTCTCATTTCATCCTTCCCCTATATATAACCAATAGTCAGGATTTGTTTACACAGTTCACAAATACAATAGTGTTCACTCTAAAACCTACCTATATATATTGGGTTTATTTGACAACCACTCTTATTGGGAGAACTACAAGAACTATTGTGAACACAACAAAATAAAACCACCCACCACCACCCGAAACCTAAACACCCACTCCCACTCCACCACAACCCAAAAATCTAAAAAGCCCTACCCCTAAAAAAAGAAACTATACCTTACCAAAAAATCTACCCCCCCCACCCGCACCACATTCAAACTAAATGTTAAAAACTAAAACATAAAGTTAAACCCCAAAATGAAATGCTAAAAAAGTTTTTTTTTTAATATTTTTATTAAAAATCGCTAATTATTGAACAAGAGTAACGATGCACATGTGCAACAGTACTTTTATTCAGTTTTTTGTTTATTTTTTAATTAAAAAATATTTTTGTATGTGTTTTTAGATATTTTTGGTTGTGTTCACACTGGTTTCGCAATAAAGGGTGGTACCTAACGAAACCTTATCCATATATATATATATATATATTAAATTATATATTTAGTATATGCATCCATTTGTTATGCAAAAAAGTATTAGTGATGGATGGAAAAAACCATATGTTATGCAAAAAAAGTGTTAGTGGTGGATGGAAAAAACCATCTCAAGATAATGTAAAGGTCTCAAGTTCAAGTTTTGGCTTCACCACTAAGAATTTTTTTTTTAATTCATTTCCTTTCAACCACAATTTTGGGCCCAATTCATTTTGTCGTCTTAGGCCTAAATTTTTTTGAGAGTTCTCGGGGACAACTCTAGTTTTGAATCAATTTCACCGGTAAGACGTTTTTGTCTATATAGTATGGCCCGCGTAACTTTAAACAAACCAAAAAAGTTATATTTCTTTTAGAGAAAAGTGCCTGGATAGTCCTTGTGGTTTGCTCCGATTTTACTTTTAGTCCCTACATTTTCAAAACTACAGCTATGGTCCTCAACTTTGGCAAATTCGTTGTCGAATAGTCGCTGGCGTGAATTGAGGCTAGTTTTCTTAGTTAAGTGTATGTGAAATTACAAAGATGCCTTTCATTAAAAACTGAATATTTAAATAAATAACAAATGTTATCTCGCTTTTACAAACACTACAACCCATTCATCAGTCTCCTCTCTCTCACTCTCTATCTTCTTTCTCTTTAAATACCACCAAGAATAGGGATGAGCTCGGTACTGTCCGGTACCGAACAGGTAACGGTACCGAAAATCCCCCAAAGTGGGTACCGGTACCGAATATACCCGCTTCGGTACCGGTATTTGAGGGTAAAAACCGGTAAATACCGGTACCGTACCGGTACCGAAAATGTCAAAAGTCGGTATCGACGGTAACGAAAATGTATCTGGTTTGATAAATTCGATATCGGTACCGGATACCAATTGCTCATCCCTAACTAAGAACCACCCTAACCATCATATACCACCACCATACAACACCTATTTCTAGCAACCACAACCACCTCACCTGCAGGCTGCAACCATACACCACCATCACCATGATAAACCACCGCCATACATCACCTCTGACACCACCATCACCACAACAAACCGCCACCATTACCCTACCTCCGACAACACCATCGTCACCATCAAAGTCGCCACCACAGAAACCCTAAAACCGCCATACAAAAACCACCACCACTGACGTCATATTTCCAACTAGATCTGGTGGTGGTCTGGATTGTTTATGTTTCTATTTCTATCATTTTAGGTGAGTTGGATGGTGGTGCTCCTGTGGTTGTTGTTGCAGGTGCAGACCAAGAGGGAAAGAAGAGAGAATGGTGGGGTGAGGTTATTTTAATAGGGCGTGAGTCCCACAAGTATAATATACACAATACTTAATTAATTTATTTTGATTTACATTAATAAGATTTTTTATCAGTAATGGCATTTAGGTCATTTCACACCAACTTAACATAGAAAACTAAACCCAAGCAACGTCAGGGACTATCTGAAAACAAATTTTTCAAAGTTGGGGTTATAGCTGTAATTTTAAAAATGTAAGGACTAAACGTGAAATCGGAGCAAACAACGGGGACTATCCGAGCACTTTTCTCTTTAATTTAAGGTAAATTCATTTCTCGCTTTTCTGTTGGTACTTTTGAATTAATTTCATATCAGAATGTTGACATTGAATTATGCATATAATCTTTCTTAATAATACATATCACATTAAAATTATGTTTGTTCAGCTTATGTTAGAAACTCCATGACATTAAATTATGGATATAAGCTATGTTAATTTTACACATTACATTAAAATTATATTTGTTCAGCTTATGTTGCTGGTGACACACCTGGGCTCATATTAGAAACACCATGTCAACTGGGAAATGCACTTAATGGTGCACATGGGCTTGACATCAACACAGAGAAAGAGATCATGGAAGAAAAATTAAAAGAGCTTAGCTATGATGAAACAGCTACCGATAAATCGATTACGTTAGCCATGAAAGATTTTGGTATTGAAAGGTAAAAATGGTTTTGCTTTACCTTCAATTATGTTTTTATTACTTTTCTCATAATTAATTTCCTTGACTTGGGTATGAATTCCTTCATAAAACGAATCTAAAACAAACTTTGTAGATTCCAATGGGTGTAACCAAATTATTTTATTAAATTAGTTTATTATGTATTTTATTCACCCCACTAACTCGTTAAGATACATTTACAATGTCACCTTGCCTTTAATTAACAACATTCCTAATTACAATCATAAAATTATATGTGTAATCCTTTGACTAAAAAGTAAAAAAGTGACTCAATCACGCAAAGACTCAGACTAACTTTTCCTTTAAAAGTGTCTAATGATTTAACTAAAAAAGTCTTAGCTAAGAACAATGATATTTTAAAAACCCTGCCCTTACAACCGTTACCAGCAAAGCATTCCAGCCCATGTGGCCCCGGTGGCCTCCCTAGGGGTGGTATTTGGCGGCGCCTAATTAGACTGAGGATGAGAAGGACGTGACGTCAACCCACCACAGATAGCCTAAGTGTCGTAATGATGTTTTGCTTTCATTCGTTATATACAGGGCAAATAAATTCGGTTGGCCGAATACATATGTTTTTACCAAGGCATTAGGAGAAATGATTCTCGGACACATGAAAGGAGACATGCCTTTAGTCATTCTTCGGCCAACCATCATCACCAGCACGTACAAAGAACCCTTCCCTGGTTGGATCGAAGGCATACGGTAATCATTAGTTCATTGTATCATTCTAATTAATTTTATAACAAAGAAAAAAAAATGATGAAATAATATCTTCGTATTTGAACACCATAGAACAATAGATAGCTTGGCAATTGGTTATGGCAAGGGCCAGTTATCATGCTTCCTTTGCGATCCCAAATCCATAATCGACATGGTGGGTACAATTTATGATCATAACTAAGTTTGTTTCAGGATATGAAATAGCTAACTGTTATCATGTATAAATTAATTGACAGATACCAGCAGATATGGTGGTGAACGCTATGATTGCCATGATGGCAGCTCACGCAAATCAACGATCAAGTGAAGTAATATATCATGTTGGATCATCGGTATCGAACCCATTGAAGTACAATGTAATTCAACAAAGTGGGTATAAATATTTTTCAAAGCACCCATGGATTAACAAAGAAGGCAAACCGGTTATAGTTGGTGAGATGAAGGTGTTGAACTCCATGGCTAGCTTTCAAGTATACTTTTCTCTTCGTTATCTGCTTCCGTTACAGGTTAATCCCAATTCTCGCACCCTACTACAAATTTTACTTTGCGACCCCCAAAACTATCGCAAGACCCATTTGTGACTGATTTGGTCCAACAAAATCATGTTGCGACTTCAACAAAGGTTTTTGTGGCAAAATGGTGGCGGCATTATATTTTGTAACAATTATGTGATGGAACATGTTACGACCCGATTTTGATGACAGAATTTTTTTTATGGAGATTGAAAGTTTTGATGCTAATTTGCAACAGAATATTGTCACATATCGTCCATAAAATTTCGTCAAAAAATAGCGAGGGATTTATTTTGTCCCAAGCCGGTGACTAATTAATTA
Source organism: Scalesia atractyloides (assembly GCA_947069175.1). Taxonomy (NCBI): domain Eukaryota; kingdom Viridiplantae; phylum Streptophyta; class Magnoliopsida; order Asterales; family Asteraceae; genus Scalesia; species Scalesia atractyloides. The sequence continues at coordinate 80,482,956 of CAMTDV010000010.1, forward strand.
TGTTGCTTTTATTATTCAAGTATTCTTTAAATGTCCTTACTATGTGTTTTCAGGGGTTGCAAGTTGTTAATTTAGCTTTATGTCATGCATTAAATGGAACATATTCAAGTCTTAAACGAAAGACCAAGTTTGCGTTGCGGCTAGTGGAGTTATATAAACCCTATTTGTTCTCAAAAAGCTTGTAAGTTCTTTCATTTATTTGATCACTTTCAACTAAAAAATCAAATTATGAATAATGCTTACATAATTTCCAAATGTGATTCTTTTTTATCGCTACGATGATATCAATACTGAAAAACTTCTTTATATGATCAGTTTATTTTTTTACAGTAGCTATGAATGATGGAATTTACTTAATTAATTTTCCTATGGGTTTCATTATTTTTCTTTCTTTTGCAAGGTACGATGATATGAATATTGAAAAGCTTCGTCAACTAGTTAGAGCAAACGAAGTCGAAGCCAGTATGTTCTATTTTGATCCCAAGATAATCAAATGGGATGTTTATTTTGAGCATACACACTTTCCAGGTGCTGTCAAGCATGTGTTCAAATGATCGTGATAACAAGTTATGTCGTATTTGCTCTCGTGTTTCCTTTATAAGTGTTAGAATTATGCTTTGCTTTATTGTAACCAAGATGATGAACATGTTATTGTATGCAATTTATATGGGGTGTATAAGATTATATTACTATTATATTATATAACTCTAGAAAAAGTAACTTAGGGTACCATTAGCTAACTTAGTAGTTGTGTCACTTTGCATCATATCTTTTAAATAATACCCTTAAATTAATAAACATGATTTGAATCACACCCCTTTAAATCACAACCCTTCTACCCACTTTTAAATGTATCATAACCCTTAAAAAAGTCACAACTTTTAAATATACCACACCCAATTTGTAACTTGGGTTGTCTTACCACCCTATCGCACCGCTTCATCGAGTGGTACCGCTTCATTCACAACTTTACAGGCACCGATTCATTAACGATCGGAATTGACTTCACATTCAAATGTACTTTATATGTATACACAACTAAAACCGACGCAACGTAAAAAAACATTCAAAATAACTGATAACAATTGGACTTGGACTTTACATTCAAATTTGATTTGCATGCACAATTGAAATTGACGCACCGTAAAAAAATTTCAAAATAACCGACAAAAACATTCAGATGAAATATGCAAAGATTATATACATATTACGAACATAAGACACTTCGTCAAACTAATCGACACAACCGTTTAAATTAAAATGTCAAAAGTATACGCTTCTGTTCTCAAACCGTACCGGTGGTAATGAAACTGACATGAATATTCAAGAGCCGTCATGATGTTGATAACTAAACCGACACTCCGTTCATGCATCTGCCACCTTTTCAATCCTTATATAACCCCTACCGCCGCCAAGAATCTCCGGCCATGGTGGTTACGGTTTTCCGGCCATGGTTGTTACGGAGATACGGAGAGAGATCGTCGGGGGGGACGGTCGTACCAGATGGATGATGAAGAGTTTAGGATGTACAAAAATTGAACAGCGGTGGTAGCGATGAATCGCCGGTGGGGTTGTGGTGGCGTGCTGTTGTGTTCTTGGTTCCATGGTATGTGTGTTGGGTGTGTAAAGACACTGTCATATTTGTTTTTGAATGATTTTATTTGGGTTGTAGGTGTGTGGTGGTATTTGAATATACGAAACACTATCATTGGATAACCCGAGAATTAGAAAATATTTAATTATTAATAGGGTATAATATTTAGAAAAAGAATTGAACCATCAGATAACCAAACAATTAAAACCCTGTTTGAATGTTTGATAATGTGAGGATTTTGTTCATTTGGTCGAGGTTATATACTCTTTTAAGTATTTGTAATGTCCAAAATTCTAGATTGAAAAATATTTTAAATTTGTTGAATTCTTTTGGCTTTGTTAAATCATAAATCTTTAAGGGAAAATTACCATTTTAACCAAGAATTTGGTCAACTTACCATTTTAGCCACCTAATGAGTCTTTGGAGAGCCCTTCACAGATCCCGAGTCACATGATGCGTTTGCATAGCCAAATATTACGTCCTCCTATGGCCATCTGACACGTGGAAAGACTCATTGCATCCCACACATGAAAGACTCATCCCATGCGTCCACGGACTCATCCCATGCGTTGTCTATTTTTTATTGGGTTTCGCACCAAGGACTCATCCCATGCTTGAGTGGCCTTCCAAGGACTCATGAGGTGACTAGATTGGTAAGTTGACTAAATTCTTGGCTATATTGGTAATTTTCCCAATCTTTAATCAAACTGTTCTACACAAATAACAATCAGTCGACGCACTGTATTTGTTTAAGCAAGCGGCAAGCATGGGAAATGAAGAGGACACCATATATGGAGGAACTAAGGAAAATCAACATGAGAATGTTAATGTCGTGGATAACGTTTTTGTGTCGCTCAAGCATTGGCACAAAAGCACCTGTACTAAGTCTTAATGTGAATATCAAGCTTGAAAAAGTCTTAGGTGAGCTCATTGGATCTTTAAAACACGAAGGCAAGCAAGAAAAGGTTGTTTTTATGGTTCCACCACTTCACTCATTGCCCATATTTTGATTAGCCAAAACCTTCATTTTTACTACAAGCTTTGGCTATCGATTGTGGAAAAGATAAACTATACAAGGCAAAATCAATACCGCAAATAATTTAAAATTGGCAAACGATTATTATTATTATTATTATTATTATTATTATTATTATTATTATTATTATTATTATTATTATTATTATTATTATTATTATTATTATTATTATTATTATTTATCCTATATTGGTATGTGTATTATAATATAATAAATATAATTGTTTATATACGAGTGTGCCCGATGATACTTAAGATGATTATCAATGTTTATTTAAATGGATGTGCCGGATGTTGTGCATGTTAATTTGGATAATTGAAAGCGAACAGAAAGAATTGTTTTTGTTTAAACAAAGAATATTCGCATTTGATACTAAAAACTTTAATAATCAATATCCTGTCGCAACGCGCGAGTAACGTTGACTTGTATAACTACAAAAAACAACTATGGTCACCACTAATTGACTCCCATCCTTTCACGTAACTCACAATTAAATTCCATCTCCTTCACACCGCTTCGCATACACCTCTTCATACATATAAAAATATCAACCATTTAACCGATGTATCTCCCCAAAAACACATGAGGCGCCAACCAAAAAATAAACCGTCAATGCAACGCACCCATTGAATTGGTATACGATTTCGGTCCACGCCGTTTTTAAAATATGAAGCGGTATAAAGCGTTGTGATTACTTAAGCAATACGTCACTTTCCTTTGTCATTACAAGACATATATTCGCATTATTATTGTTTACTCTATTTATGTTACATACCCTCATTTAGTTTCTTTTTACACATAAATTAATTAATTAGTATTAAAATAGTACTTCCAAGACCAGAATATCAACATATTTAGGCAGTTTCTAGAATCAAATATTTTAGAACTAGGTTATCACCCGGGAATACTTCACGGGTAGTTTTATTTTATTACTTATTAAACATGTTACTTATTTAAAATATAACGTGTCAGTTCATTAAACTTTGTCGGGACATTCTTAATACAGTAATATACAGTGGCGGATCCAGGATTTTTTTTCACTGGGTTCACTTTTTAGGTGCTTACGTTTCGGTCAACTCAACGTTCGAATTTTCGGATCGGGTCAGGCTTTTTCACCAGAGTCGAATGAAGTAATGAGCATCGCAAAGAAAAGAAAAAAGTGGGATTATGCCATTGCGCTGCTGTTCTGTGTGCGCTGCTGACATAATATGGGTTCCATTAAGTTAAAAAAACAGAAAAAATCGGGAAAAAAAAAAGAATAGAGAGGTATTCGAACCCGGGGTGTCAAGTTAAAGAGGTGCACAATTAACCAATGGAACACTAGAGCATTTGTGTTATGGGTTCCCTCAATATTTTACTTATTGGTTCCTTTTCAGTTTGTCTTGTACATTTACACTAAAAATTAAAAACCGAATGGGTTCTGGGAACCCGATGTTTATACGTAAGTCCGCCCCTGGTAATATATTAGATTTAATAGTACCCGATTCTTTACAAACCTTACCAAAATCCTAACCCTTATATTTTCTAAGTTTTATTATTTTCAGTTTCTCATAATGTTCTATAGACGGGTTATATGAGCTATACACTACGGCAAAAAGCATGTTATTCTTTTTTTTGGCGAGCAAAGGAGACTATGTTAAAACCGAAAAAACATCCCTTAGCAAGAAGCTAAGGGTACAATACACCACAGAAAAGCAAACAAACAGAATGAAACAAAAGACAAAAAAAAATGCAGCCAAAGAGCAAGCCCGGAACGAAAAACCCAGCCCTCGATTAAGTGATTCCCAGGTCTACGAAATTTCCCCATTTTCCTGCAGTTAAACCACTTAGCTTTGCCCTTTTGACCATCCACCAATAAGTCTCTTCTTTAATCCCGTCGTCCGTTAGCGATACCGGAGTATTCCTCCCGTTAAAAACTTTCTCGTTACGGCACTTCCAAATCTTCCGGAATCTTTTCATAAAAACTGCTTGAATAATGTTTTTCAGCTTCCTTGGCCAGGGTAACTGTGAAGCAAGATTTGTTTGATCGACTCAAAATTATCTGGCAAGGCCACCTGACACCTACATCATAACCATGATGAAGGCATGATACTGCAGCTGAACATGTAGATAGTTTAATCATAATTGGTATATGTGAGTTACCTTTTTTTATATAGCTGTGGCGGTTTACCTCCCATAGTGCAATCAGTATTTTCTATGTAAAGTGACAATGGTGATTCCAAATTGCAAGATGTGGTGTACCGATTAGCAACTCATCAAGATGGTCTAGAAGACGTCGGCTGATTGTCGGTGTTGAAGACAGAGAAGTTTCATCGATAAACGTTGACGGTTCACACCATTTTTTTGGATTTGACATGTTTGGAGCAAAGTGGATGCCAATAAGCTAGCTGGATCATAGAAGCAAAAGTATTATGTTTAAAAAAGCTAAAGTTCTACTATAAGGAGAAGGAAAATAAAATAACAGATCTAATTACCTACATGCTAAACCTACGCTGTGTAACAAAAGTTTGAATTAGGACCACATCTGGCCAATGACTAAAAGTTTGAATTATTAAAATCGATTATTCCTAGTATAAATCAAAACTCTATAAAATATCAAAATATAAATGAGTTACATATTATATTAAATAAGAAAAATTTAAACTACTTACATATAAATCAATACTCTTAAAAAAAAGTCACAAATATACAAAAAAGAGTACCTACATTTCAATCGTTAGTTGGTGATGATTATTTAATATATATTTCTTAATCAATGAGGCAGAAACTACTTGATTCTTTTTTTTCAATTCTACCTTTCATTGCTGCTAGTGGTTGTTGGTATTGCAAATTTTCGAAGGGTTCAAATGGATCCATATCCTAAATCTACTTCCCCTGTTAACAAATAAAAAAATACAGATGAGACTGCAGTTTCATAAATAGCTGTGAGTAGTCCTGGTAAAACTGAAGTTACAATAGCAGAAAGCATAAATGAAATTAGATAACGATTATGTGGCGGTGGACGAAGTACAAGCAGGCAAATAAAATTATTTGACACTTAAAACAACGGTTTCTACATCGATCACGAATTGCTTTAGTTGACTCCATAGTTTCAACAATTTCAAACTCATATTTAGTCCATATCATAGTTAAATAATTTTATTTTTCTTTAATAAAAATCAAAACACAAAAGGGTAAGTCATGAATGTTGTAGAAAGAAACTAACCTCAGGTTGCAAGCGCCTTCATGATGATGTAATGGATGATGCTGATACAAAACGTGGGATTGGCACTCTTAACTTTGTGATCGCCTTTCTTTTTTTAAGAGCCTTAAACTGCTGATAGGAATCATATTCTTATTAGATAATACTATAAGAAAACAAAAATCACAATAAGGATAATGTAACCAAATCTGATTTTGTGATATTGAGTGTTTGAATGATGAACAATTGTATGAACAAATGTGTAACGTAAACAAAGGTGAACACAGAGATTTATACAAGGAAAAAACCCTTGATCGATGAAGATCTTCAGCATAAAAAACCTCGGGTGATGGAAACTACCGATCACCAACTATATTGCATAAAAAATTACAACTTTGGATGTTGATCAAGTGTGGTACAATGATTGAATGCTAAGTGTGTTGTGAAAGCTCTGGTTTGTGATGATTTCGAGAGAGAGTGTGTAAATGAATGTGATAATTAGCCTAAAACACTTGATCAACCCCCTTTAAATAAGCTAACTACAAGTCCTATTTTCTAGGAAGATCATGCCCATGTTCACATGACCGTTACTTGGCCACCAAGTAGCATCTTAAATGGATTATTCCCTAGATTCTGGCTGAGATTTTGTCCACTACGTCCATTACCTGCGTATAAGCATTAAAAACGTGGATAATTGTTAGAAATCATAAGTAATGTTAAGGATCTTTGATCCTCCGAGTTCCTGCATCATCCGTGTCACACCCCTAATTTCCACGTATAACCCGGTGGGCCCGGTTGGGGAATATCGTGACGTAAGTTGATATTATCATTACCAATCAATACAATAATACACAGCGAAAGTCTGGATAATTACTATTACAAACGTTTAAATGTTCAAAGTTCAAAATAATAAATACAACGCTTGTAACTAGATCCACAGGCGGATCGAAATGTGAATACAAAAGGAAACTTGACAGACTAAGGCCTTCTAAGCAAATGGTTGCAATTCCTCTTAAGCTTCGCCGAGCACTTCCAGCCTAATTACGTATACTTGTCACCTGCGCTTAGTCTTTTGAAAATGGAAATGGAGGACGTGTTGGTGGTGACGGTTATTTCAAAGAATTTTCGTATGTTGATGAAATGGGATGACCTAAGACCGTTATGGCTTGGGTCTCACATTCTAACTGATTTTCTTTGGTGAGTGTAGAGCAGCTAAAGATGGCTATCTATATTTTATATATCGATAGTGGCTGTTCTAGACACATGACATGAAATAAAGAGTTGTTGGAAAATCTCAAGTCGATTCGTGGTGGTTATGTGAACTTTGCTGGTGAAAAGGGAGGTTATATCACTGGTGAAGTTTCTGTTTCAAATGGAAAGATTACGCTGCACAAAATGAATTTTGTCGAAGAGCTAAGGCATAATTTGATGTCAGTATCTCAAATCTGTGACAACAAGTATTCGATGCTGTTAATTGATAAAGCTTGCTTCGTTTTGCGTCCTAGATTTGCTGTTCCTGAAGATTGGATCGTTATGCGGGCTTCACGGGTGAATAATACATATGTCATGGACATGCGCCCATTGGTTAACTCATCTGCTCCAGTGACATGTTTACTATCAAAAGAAACTGAAGATCAATCTTATTTATGGGATAGACAAATGGGCCATGTGCATCTGCGAAAAATAAACCACTTAGTGAAAAAATGACTTGGCTTGGGGGTTCCTTTACGTAGTTTTAATATGCACAAAAAATGTGAATTATGCGAAAAGGAAAAATCAAAAGAAAGCCTCATAAACCGAAAACTGTTAACTCGATCCAAAAACCACTTGAATTGCTTCACATGGATCTTTTCGGCCCTATCCATGTTGCTAGCATTGGTGGTATCTCCTACTATCTAGTTGTCACCGACGATTTCTCACGATACTCAAGGGTATTTTTCTTAAAAACTAAGGATCAAACACATTGTATTTTAAGAGATCTTTTTAAACAACTTGAGAAAAATTATTCACTACCTATTAAGAAAATCCGAAGTGACAACGGGTCGGAATTTAAAAATCAACATATGGATGAGTTATGTCGGGAAATGGGAATAGTTCATCAGTTCAGCGCTCCTTATGTTCCCTAACAGAATGGAGTTGCAGAATGGAAGAACCGAACCCTTATTGAGGCGGCCCGTACTATGCTTTCTGAATCAAAATTACCTTTTTTTCTTTTGATCCTAAAAATGGGTATGACTATGACTATGAGAAATTATTTGATTCTTTTGATCTCCCTGATGTTACAGAAGCAGATTCGGAGGTCGTCCACACGCATTTGGTGGATAAGGATGAAGTGGATGCTAGCTGGAGGGCAAGTGTTCCAACAAACGTGACTCCAAATGTCGCATCAGAAGATCCAGTTGATGAACCGTAATTAGTAAACAATGTTGTTACTGGTCAGATCCCCAATGAAGCTGGTCCCAGTCACTCTGAAGCGAGTAGTAGTGCAAGTGCTGAGGGGGAGATTCAATCTAATTTGGGAAGCAATCTCCAAGCTCCGGCTATCCCTATTCCATGAACAAATATCTATCATCATGTTGATAATATTATTGGGAATCTAAATGCCGGAATGCAAACTCGAAGAAGTCTTTCAGAGATGCAGTGTTTGTTTACAGAAATCAAGCAGGAACCGATTTTCAATCTAAGCCTTCATGAATGCTTTATCTCTCAAGTTGAGCCGAAAAATTATCAAATGGCTTTGAAAGATAGCTCATGGTGTGAGGCAATGCAGGAAGAGTTAGCTCAGTTCGACAAATTAAAGGTGTGGAATTTGGTCGATCTTCCGAAGGGTCAACATGCAATCAACACAAAGTGGGTCTTTAAGTGCAAAAAGGATGATAGGGGCGTTGTCGTCATAAATAAAGCACGATTGGTTGTACAAGGCTTTAATCAGGAAGAAGGGATTGATTATACAGAGGTTTACGCACCCGTAGCTCGTCTGGAAGCAAGACTTCTGTTTCTAGCGTTCGCAGTTCATATGCGTTTCAAGGTCTATCAGTTGGATGTCAAGAGTGCATTCCTTTATGGAATGCTTTTAGAAACCGTGTATGTATCTCAACCACCTGGGTTCGCTGCTCCAGAGTCCGACAATAAAGTCTATTTGTCGGATAAAGCTTTGTATGGTCTTCATCAGGCTCCTCGTGCCTGGTATGCGGCGTTATGAAAACATCTTTTGGAGCATGGGTTCACTCGTGGTGTGATCGACTCCACATTATTCATTTTGAAGAAAGGGGGGATTTTCTGATTGGGCAAATTTACGTGGACGACATAATTTTCGAGTCTTCAAACGAAGAATTGTGTCGCGAGTTTGAGAAGGTGACGTCGTCAAAATTTGAATGAGTGCGATGGGAGAATTATCTTTCTTTCTTGGTCTCCAAATCAGTCAGGAGAAAGAAGGGACGTATGTGCATCAAACAAAGTATGTCCACGAAATTCTCAAGAGATTCGGATTGGAAGACAGCTCACCTTTCGACACACCTCTGCCGTCGAATCACAAGCTGATGACTGATAAAAAGAAGGATCCAGAAGTGGACCCAACTCTATATCAGGCAATGATCGGCTCTCTTATGTATCTGACCGCTTCACGTCCCAATATTATGTTTTCTGTTTGTTTGTGTGCTAGGTACCAATCTACTCCAAGGGAATCTCATATGGCTGCAGTCAAACGCATCTTCAGATACCTGAAAGGGAAGCCTAAGCTTGGATTGTGATACCCAGCTGAATGAGGTTTGGATTTGACTGCATACGCTGATGTAGATTTTGGAGGGTGCCCAGTCAACAGGAAATCAACCTCAGGCGACGCACAACTGCTTGGAAACCGTCTTGTGTCTTGGAAATGCAAAAAACAAGTTATCGTGTCGTTATCCACAAGTGAGGCTGAGTATATTGCAGCTTCAAGCTGTTGTGCTCAGGTTCTGTGGATTCAACAAAAAATGAGAGACTACGGTTTGAATTTTACTCGAACTCCAATTTTGGTCGATAATAACTCTGCCATTTCCATAACAAATAATCCGATTAATCATTCACGCACTAAACACACAGATGTTAATCGAGGTGGTTAGGGTAGACACGTTGGATAATCTTGCCGACCTTTTTACTAAGACTTTCGATCGGGCTAGGTTTGAGGATCTGGTTCGAATGATCGGCATGATCAACCCAGAGTGAAATGCTTTCAGAAACTCGCATAGAAACTTTATTTTAAATTTCATGTACAGTTCTTACTGCTTTTCAAAATCCAAAAATCCAAAAATATTTTACTTAGTTGTAGGATTATTTTTTAAAGAAAATAGAAAAACATCAGAAAAATGAAAAATGAAGTTGTTTTGAGATATAGGAGAAATGATAGTACATCGGTTGTCGTATTTGATGCAGGACTATGGTAAAATATATAATAAACGTTAACTGTAACAACTTTATCACATGTTGCTTCGGTAGGCTTTACGCGTAAATAAGAACATGCCTTTGGTATATAAACATAATGAACTGCGTAATTTGTGTGACGCATCCCTCGGATATATGGTCTTGGTACCGTAATTTCGTTTGACAAATTGCCAAACTTCTGAGATACTAGGTCTTTATGTTTGTTAAATCTCTGAGGTATTATACTTGGTCTTCTGATATTGTGTGAGCAATGGCCTAGACCTCGTATAATGCTTTACTAAGCGCTTCATTTGTGCGCAAACCCTCTTGGTGGATTTCTTTTCTGCCTCAATAATCATCACCGGATGATCTGTTCTAATGTCATCAACGGATGTACAAGTTACAAATCTATGCTACCACCGGGTACATAGAATAATCTACTAAAAATTCTGCAGAAAAAGATACCAAACGATGGTACACCACCTTTAAGTCGAGCCTTCATCTCTTTGTCTGTGGGGTGGCACTAACCTGAGCTCTCAAGGCATCGCATCTAGTAGGATACAGAGACTTTTCAGATATACTCACCTGTAAGATGCAATGTTTGGTAGTTTCGATACGGGAGTATATTCTGGGGTGGGTTTACATAGTTACAGTCAGTAATTAATACACTTAACGCATATCTCGAAAGCAGTGTTCGAAAGCGTGCTAAAGTTTAAGTGGACCACAATACCGTTGAACGTCTTGAACTATTAATATCATTCTAAGTGCTTAACCAAAAATCTATTGTTTTGTGTTGAATTTTGACAAGAAAAGCCGATATGATCTCCTTGCTCCAACTTCACAAAAAACATAGTTAGTGTATATATTTCTCGTAGTGTTTAGATTTTCATTCTTTCAAAAATGAAAAATATCAAAAGGATTTTAGTTTCTTGTTTCTATGTGCGAGTTATATTTTGAACACTCTGTCGGGTTGTGAGAATTCTTTAAATAAGGTGAAAAATTCATAAGGTCAGGTAATTTTTCGCTAGGTCTTTTTTTTATATACAATTTCGGTCGTGTAGATTTTATCCAAGTTTACTAGGTGATTCTCGTCAAAATGGATGTTCGATAAATTGAACCAGTTGTGAAATCTTTTGTAGTTCAAGGGTAAAAATGAAGAGTTTATTATGGAATTAGGGTTAAAGGTGAAAAATTGTTTTGTTTTCATATATGGATAAGAAATTTCGGGTTTTGTTTAAAGAAATTATGTAGTTTCGAATCTTGGTTCCAGTTTTATTACAGGTTATTGGTATCTAGACGGTAAAACTGGAGAGGCTGTAATCACTCAGAAGGATTCAACAAAAGAGATTGTGAGGATTCTTGATCCGGTTTGGCTGGTGAATCTGAAAGAAGAGCATTTGCAGAAACTTCGTTGTCTGCCCTTACAATACCTTAAAGAAGATCGCGAGTTAGCTGTTCAGTTCATAAAGGTTGTACAATTCTGTGTGAAAAAGAAAGTCTGGGCAGGAAGTGAATACTCGAAGCAAGGATGAAGATTTCAAGACCATATGAAGACCAGATCAAGGGGAGTTTGTTAATGCACTTTGGGTGATAAGTGCAGGCCTTCTAATCGTTAGGGTCTTTTATGTAATTCTTGTAATCATCTAGTCCAAGTTTAGTATGAGGAGTATGATAGAGTTTATTGTAAGGACTAGTCCATAGAGTTTATTGTAAGGACTATTGATAGAGTTTAGTATAAGGAGAGTTGTCAGGGTTTATGATGTGTATGTTTGTCCGGACTTCCAATATGTTATGGAGTCCGAGGTTAGTTCTTGTATAGGCTTTGGGCCTTTGTCTCCGGACAATGTGTTGTCCGGAGTTGTCTTGTATATATACCTTAATGTGGAATAGACAACATAGCGATTCTTTTGTGGAAATCTGTGCCCTAATCATTGTGTGTGTTTTGTCTGGCGGCTACTGTGTGTGTGACGTCACTCATCTCCTACATCAAGAATACTCTATGTATTCTTGATTTCTCTCATAAATCTTGCATTGTTGTTCTACATCTACAGTGGTTAATCATCAGGTGGATTCCGCACACCTGTTGGTTGTCTTCGTTGCGTGATATCTTGGTTTGGGTGACCTTACACATCATCAATTCTGGCCATTGATTTACATTTGTGTACACACTTGTGTATTGATAATCAAGGGCTACGATTAGTTCACTAGTGTTCACAATCAAAAGGGTTGTTCACAAATGAAGCTAACCCAATATATATATATATATATATATATATATATATATATATATAGAATTAGGTTCATGAGTGAACAACATCCTTGTTTGTGAACAAAGTGAACTAATCATGACCATTGATTTTGTAGATCTTGAATTTGGCTTTAATGACAAGATTGTAATTATATTTTGTAACTTCCATGTATTTAATTGTATTTTTTCTTTTCCTTTAATTAATTGATTTTTCTCTCTCTTGATTTCTCTTTATAATTAAAAGAATATTTAATTACATTCTCTATACTTTTTTTTCACTAATTACCTAACTGATATTTGATAATTAAAAAAATACAAACATTATCAAATATTGTTTCATCGTATGTTTTTTTAAATATATTAAACCTAATTAAATTATGTTTTTTTTAACATATGTGTATACAGGTCGGTATATACAAGACTAATACACTTGTGTATTATTAAATCTTGTTTCCACGGGTTGGTATAAACCTGACTTATACACCTATATGTGTATACAAGACTTATACATATGTGTAATATTACAACTTGTTTCAACAGGTCGGTATAAATCTGACTTATACACCTGTGTATAATTCAAGTACATATGTGTATTTCAGACATATACACATGTGTATTAATACATAGAGAATGTAATTAAATATTTTTAATTATGTTTTATATGAAACAATATTTGATAATGTTTGTATTTTAAAAAAAATATTCAGATATTAAGTTAGACAATGGTGAAAGAAAAAAGTATAGAGAATAAAATTAAATATTCTTTTAATTGAAAAGAAAAATTAAGAGAGAGAAAAAAAAGTAATTAACTAAATGGAAGTTACAAAAGATAATTACAATCTTACCACTAAAGAAAAAAATCTAGATCTACAAAATCAATGGTTAGGATTAGTTCATTTTGTTCACTAAAAAAACTTTGTTCACTCATGAACTCTACCCTATATATATATATATATATATATATATATATATAAGGATTCGGTTCAAATGATAAATAAATATATGGATTCGGTTCAAATGAGAACCACCACGAGTTGCGAGAACTAAGCTATCCAAAAGGTTTTTTCGAATTTTTTTTTCGCAAAAGTCGTAAAAACAATCACTTGTTTCGGCAAAAAAATTTGAAATAAAACGTCGCATACCTACATTTACATGAGGGTAACAAAAATTATATTCTTCCAAAATTTACGTCTGCCGTAAAAAAACTTGCATCAATCAAAACTACGACTCGGCATTTTTGTTTTACTTTTTTTTTACAGATTTTTTTATAATTTTTTCATCTATGTTTGTGTAAAAAAATTTTGACTCAACTCGCGTCAGATCAAAAAGTTCTTACGATTCTCATAACTCAAGGTGGTTATCATTTTACACTTTCCCATGTATATATAATTCAAAAGCTTATGAGTATCTTAACTAAAGAAAATATATTAACGAAAGAAAACGTATGAACATTATTTTATGAAAACATAAACTTTTAGATTTATGGAGCCAATATGCTAACATTCTAATAGATAATAACATCAGGTTTGCAAATAAGTATAAACAAAATAAAATATAATAATAAATAATAACCACCCATGCACATGAGCACCACACCAATACCAAAAGCACTTGACTCACACTCATGACCACCACTCTACACACGCATTCAGAGAAGCACACCCACATCATGCAATACCCACCCATACACACATATATAAGCACATCGGATCGAACTAGAACCCATCTCGATTAACAAAGAACCGTTTACAAGACCAAAATTAACAAAATTGGATTAAGTTAGAACAATAAGTCTTAAGCTTACCGAAATCGGATGAAGCAAGAACGACTACCCGAGAAGCCGCACTGACGGAATGGGTGATGGCGGTGGCGATTCATGGGGGCTGACCAGATGATGCGTGGTGACGGATTGCGGCGACCTCTCACCACAGCGAGTGATGTGTAGTTGTTACTGTCGTGGTGGCAGTGACGTCGCCGAACGATGGTTGTTGTTGACTAAGAGGGTTGCGATTTGGTCACCGGGTTATTTGGCAGTGTGCGGTATCTTCAAAGCGATGTGCCTAAAAATTGGACATGGTATGGTGAAGTAAAAGTATGATACACCATAATTATGCATCAAGATTATCTCTTATGGCAAGGTCTTAACGGTTCAAATTCTCTAGTGATTGTCATTAAAATGAAGGGTTTACGAAGATTGATTCGGAATCACCTCGGTTACGGGATTTGAAACGAGCGAAGAAATATGTACTTGAGTTAAACGGCAATTTACATCTTAAGTCCATATGATATATTTTACTGATTTACCTATTATTTAAGATTTACATCTAAGTCCATATTATATTTCTTTTCTAGAATATTAACTCTTACTATTATTTAATGATTTACCTATTAAAAAAATAAACTTGTTAGTTGACATTTATTGAATAAACGTCTTCGATCAATTTTCAATAGTCATTTATTATATCATATATCAGTTATCGGTCCCCTACCGAAATAACGTTGCAAAATATTGGTCACGATATAAGTACTGATTATATCGGTGATATTGACCGATATTTAACCGATATTAGACTGATATTTGACCAATATATCACTGATTTTCTCGATATCATTACCTTTCTTCTTATTTCTACTATTCGTCTTTCTTCTTAATGCATCTACTAGTGTTTTAAGTCTTAATTATTAGTGGTTATTGTTAAATGTTAGTTTCCTAAGTCTTAGTCAGTTCTTACTTGCTACAATTGTTAATGTTAATGGTGGGAAGTATACTTAATGTTAGTGTTAAATTGCTATATATATATATAAATTTAGCATGTTATTAAAATTTCTGATATCCCACTGATATCTCACCACGATAACCGATATCTCAAATATCGGTCCTTGACCGATATCCGATATTTTACCTCATTAACTACTTGGATTATATCATGTATTATATTCTTTAAACCTGACATATTAATTTTCTATTTATTACGTTAGAGTTTTTGAATTTCATAAGCTATTATATCAAATAATTTAGTAACGATATGTCACAAAAATGGTAAGTAACTAATTTAATAAACAAAATTCCGTTCTCATTTATTACAAGTAGTGTCCGGTTTACATAATGAGTCGGGTATTCGAAGAAATAAAGATGGAGAACGAATAAATAATATTAGCTCCCCCTAATTGCCATCAAATTTCTCGTTTTATTAATTTAGTGGGCTGTTAATTCTAGATCCTGGCCTATTTTATTCTAGCCAAATAGCCAACTTAATTTGAGTGCTTTTAATATAAATCCTGGCCTATTTTATTCTAGCCAACTTAATTTGAGTGTTTTTAATATAAATGATGCAGCCCATGTGCCTTAGAGAAAATCTGTACAAACATCACCCCTCTTTTGTTAGTTAAACTAGAGGGTTTCTAAAATGTATCGATCCCCCTCCTTTGTTAGTTAATTATTGTTATTTGCTTATTCATTGTTATAGCTATATTGTTAGAATTTAGTTCTTTTATCTAAATATAAGCTGTTGCCTAATTTGCATGATTGTTCTATGCTCACGGCTAGCTAATCATTTATACCATAATAGTGGAACACTTGATTTGATCTACTTTGTTAAAAACTTTTTTTTATTCCTTGTTGAACACGTAATTCATAAAGGTTCTCAAAATTTTCTTTCAATTTACGGTTTGAAAAAAGTTGAGTCGGCCCTACGTGAGGCATCTCCCAACATGAAAGAGAGGACAATGTCGTTGGTTGTGGGACTACACCCACTTCCAACACTTACTTTTATTTACAAAACATTTTTTTTAGTTTTAAACTTATATATGTATAAAAAAATCTCAATTTTACATACTAACACAACTCAGTCCTCCCCACTACTCTAAATATCTCGTTACATTTTTTTATTAAAAAAGAATACCTACCCTAGTCAAACACTAAACCTGGTGGTTTTTGTAAGAATCAAACACTAAACCTGGTGGTTTGAAAGTTTTATTTCACCAAAAAAAAATTCCACCAGGTTTAAAATCCACGGGAAATATTGTTGTGGTTTTACGTGTGAATATGCAAAATCGAAATATCAATAATTTGTGTTTACCAAACAGCCTGACACAGCATTGATTAGGTTTTCAGTTTTTCATTATTCACCACTTAACTCTTTTCTCCATTTCCGTCCTTATAAATCACTTGCATCATATCTTCTTCTTCACCAATTTTCCTGCACTCTCTCTCTCTCTCTCTCTCTCTCTCTCTCTTTCTAAAGTGTTTGTGTTCTTGCCATACTTACATGCAACGAATGGAGTTGGATAACATTCTTGATTTTCTTGATAGAAAGACCATTTTAATTACCGGTGCCACTGGTTTTCTTGCTAAAAGTAGATATCCCTTCTCTCTATCTCTCTCGATCTCTCTGACACACGCGTGCATGCACACATATAATGTTTCACGTACTTAGTGGTTGTTGTTGAATTAAAAAACTAGCCAAGTACACTTTTGAACGTCACGTTATTGATATCATGTTGTTTTGTGTATATCTAGTATTTGTGGAGAAGATACTTAGGGTTCAACCGAATGTGAAAAAGCTATATCTCCTTGTGAGGGCTACTGATGCCACATCTGCTTTGCAACGTTTCAACAAGGAGGTATATATATCTATATATCGTATTTAAGGGTTTGTGCTAAAACATGATAAATTTTAACTATAGATCGATTAGTTTCAATACTAATTTAGAGGGTATGATATGTTTTGCCAACCCCTTTTTAAGTTTTAAGTATAGATTTGTTTCTTCAATACTATGGTTTGTGTTTGGTGAGCTTTGTGTTGCGAATGTTTCTCACGAATATATTGCACATTCGATACAATAAATATGTCTCACTTAATGTCGGGATCATGAAATAATTTCTATGTTTCTGATATGTGCCACCCTCTACCAAGTCATCTATGCACTCCATACAAACGTGGGATGTACATGATCTGTTATGGGGTTGCGGCATATTGAACATGTTTTTCATATTAGTGGATTAGTGGGTTAATCAAATTAGATTTGTTATTACGTCCTTGTTTCTAAGGCTATTTATAGCCTGTTTCTATTTGTTTAAAGGGTATCAATGAAAAATTTAGAGAATTATCTCAAGTCTTGAATCTTGCTAACTTCTTTTGAGCTTGATCCACTAAACGAATTATCCATCAACCGATTGGTATATCAGTTTCAATCCCCTTATGTAGTTGTGTATGTTTGTATACGTCATGTGTGTGTGTATGCAACTGATTTTTTGGGCAGAGTTTAATTCTCTGTCGAATAATTATATATAAGGTTTTTTTATGACATGGTATGCTTGCATAAAATCCAAGACTGTCTAGAGAAGGAAATCCGTCTCATCATTTCAGGAAATTGATGTAATTGGTAGTAATATTAATGGCAGACATCCCAGATACTGAATAGAATGGTAGATCGATAAACATAAATTACTAAAAAGAAAACTCGAAATAATTTTCAAAGTTAGTTCAGACTTTCAGACTATTACTTGATATATATAAAATTCAACTTTTAAACCTAAGATATATTTAAAATCAATTACGTACAGGCAGTGGCAAAGGACTTGTTCAATATCTTGAAAGAGAAGCATGGTGCAAATTTTCAGTCTTTCTTGTCGGAAAAGGTAACTCCGGTTGCCGGAGATATCACCTATGAGAATCTGGGAGTAAGAGAGCCTAGTTTGATTCAAGAGATGTTGGGAAATATTGATGTTGTTGTGAATGTAGCTGCCACCACCAACTTTGATGAAAGGTTCAACTACTACTACTTTTAAATATTAAATTCTGTCGACCTAGCTATATGTACAATCATAAATTACCACTAGTCATCATTTTATAATCAATATTTATTTTGAGTACTTGAATTGGTTTTGTGTTTTGTACTAATCACATCTTTCAAATCATTTATGTGAGAAATAGAATGATTCTAATTTACAATTTGATTTATTGCAGATATGACATTGCATTAGTTTTGAATACATTTGGAGCTAAAAATGTTTTAAATTTTGCCAGCAAATGCGTTAAAATAAAGTTGCTTCTTCACGTATCTACTGGTTAGTATACCTCTAAGATATTTTTATATAATTTTAATTATACGGGTACGATATTTCTATATACTTTTAATTGTTATATGGTTAGTATATATACTTATTATACGATTATCATAGTATAGCTCTACGATAGAATTCATAATAAGTAACATGAATAATATATAAGATTAAAAGATAGGATATAACATATTATAACTAGCAATCATCACCATACGTTGTGGTGAAGAAGATAATAAGGTTTAAAAAATATTATTATACACAAATTGGTTCGTTATAATACTGGTACTTGATATTGTATAAAAAAACTACGTACTTTTGAACAGGGACGACTCTTACACGTAACTTGTTTTTTTAAAAAATTACACCATAATAACAAGTGTTTTTTAATCTTTAAAGTATACAGAAAAAAATTTACGTTCAATCGAATGTTTCATTTAATGGTTTTTTGTTTCAGTTTATGGTGTTATATAATTATTAAATGGTGTTATATATACTTATTTAATGGTGTTATATAATTATTGAATGGTGTTATATACTTATTGAATGATGTTATATAATTATTGAATGGTGTTATATATGCGCTAAATGGTTGTTGCAGTGTTTATTCGTAGTGTTTTTATAGAGATCTTTAAAATGGTGTTATATACTTATTGAATGGTGTTATATATACTTATTGAAGGGTGTTATATAATTATTAAATGGTATTATATACGTGCTGAATAGTGTTTGCAGTGTTATTCGGTATTCCTATAAATTAGGGTGGCGGTTTATGGAAGGTTTTAAATTAATTAAATCAATGATAAATTACTTGATTACGCTTTTCAATTAATTTAGATCTAATGGCTGAGATTCTTTCTTACCTTTCTCACACTTTTGGTCTTTTTTACAATAGCCTTACCCTATATATATATATATATATATATATATATATATATATATATATATATATATATATATATATATATATATATAGGGTAGGGTTCTAGAGTGAACATTAGGTTAAGAGTGAACTGTGTGAACTGATCTGAGCCATTGGATTACATCATCTAGAGACTTTTAAACAATGACAAAATTGTAATTATAAGATTATAACTTCCTTTTAAAATTATTAAGAGATAGGCATTTGTTTCTTTTGTAAATTGCATTTATTAAACAATATAGTCAAAATCCCTAAAATCTCGCTAGTTTCCGTATATATAAGATACACATATGTTAGTTTATACACATGTGTACAATCTCGCTAACTATCAGTTTATACAAGATACACAGCTGTAAGTTTATACACATGTATACAGTCTCGTTAACTATCAGTTTATACAAGATACGCAGCTGTTAGTTTATACACATGTGTACAGACTTTATACATTTGTATTATATTCACAAATAGTTACATATGTGTATGTTAACAACATATAGTATATTATGCATGCACACGAGTAAATTCATATAAAAGTTATGAAATTAATGATAACGAAACAAGTCACATGTATGCAAAAATAAATAACTTCATCATATATTAAAAAAAAAGTTAATGCCCAAAGATAATTACAATTTCAATCTTACAGAAATTTTTCAATATTTCAATTTTATTGAAAACTATAAAAAGTTAAAAACAATATATTAGGATATTTATATATACGGATAATAAAAGAAAACAATATTCAAGTTAAAATTAAAACAAAATCTATTGATAAAGAAATGATGGAGAAATAACTAAAAAGTAGAGAGAGGGGAGGGGAGAGAAAGAGTTGATAGATGAGGAAATTAAGGGAGTTTAATTTAATATATTTTGCTAATGTTAATCTTACCATTTTAATCTAAAAAATGATCAAAGGCCAAGATTAGTTCACTCTCAAGAAATTGTTCACTCTTGAACCTAATCCTATATATTTAGTGGATGGTTCAAATGAGAAGAAACTTTTTATAAGAAGAAAAAAAAAAGTTTCAACCAATAAGAATGCTTGATTTTATTTTATTTAATTTTTGCATTTAATTTTAATATAAGGGTATATTGGTCAACACACATAGATCATTAATTTGAATTATTCCTCTTTAATAACTAAGTAAATTAGATTTGTAACTCCTTTCCAGAATATATATTTTTTTTCAAATTAATTTACAATGTAGAATAAATTACCAGCTGTGTAGGATATAGTGCGAATTGTGCAGGATATATTACGAGGTGTGTAGAATAAATTTCGACGTGTGTAGGATAAAATTCTATAATGCGTAGGTATATGAATTTTTTTTATATATGTAGGTTTTGTAGATTATATGTAGAATAATTCATATGTATGTATTAATTTCTAACATGTTAATGAATAGTGATGTTTTTGTCTTTTATTGGTTTTTTTATTTTCTTTTATTCTTTTTTTGATATGGTAACTTTATGGTTTTTTTAAATTTGTAACAAAATTTTAACTTTTTTTAATTTTGCCATAAAATTTAAACGGGTTTATTTTTTATTAATTTTTATTTCACGTTTGTTTTTTTCTGGATTTTTTGTTGTTCGGTTGTTACTTACTACGGTATTTTGTGTCACATTTGTTTCATCAAGTTTTTGTACCCGATAGAATATCTAATATGTGTAGGAATAAATTTGATTTTGTCTATTACGTTACGTGAGCCACTTGGTATCATAAATTTGTGTTTTTATTTTACGTTTTTTCCGGTTTGGGTCGTTGTTCGGTTGCTACTTAGCATGATTTTACACCTCCCAACCCCGCAACGCTGGTTGCACGCTTTTTGACGTTCCCCGCCCCGTAACGCAGGGACTTAACACTAGTTAATTATTAGTTAACTATTTATTTAAAGAGAGAAAAATTAATGAGATGAGTTATAAATGAATTAATATTTACCAATATGCCATTTCTTTTTTCTTTCTTCTTTCACTAATTTTCTTCTCATTTCATCCTTCCCCTATATATAACTAATAGTCAGGATTTGTTCACACAGTTCACAAATACAATAGTGTTCACTCTAAAACCTACCTATATATATTGGGTTTATTTGGCAACCACTCTTATTGGGAGAACTACAAGAACCATTGTGAACACAACAAAATAAAACCACCCACCACCACCCAAAACCTAAACACCCACTCCCACTCCACCACAACCCAAAAATCTAAACACCCCTACCCCTAAAAAAAGAAACTATACCTTACCAAAAAATCTAACCCCCCACCCGCACAATATTCAAACTAAATGCTAAAAACTAAAACATAAAGTTAAACCTCACAATGAAATGCTAAAAAAGTTTTTTTTTAAATATTTTTATTAAAAATCGCTAATTATTGAACAAGAGTAACGATGCACATGTGCAACAGTACTTTTATTCAGTTTTTTGTTTATTTTTTAATTAAAAAAATATTTTTGTATGTGTTTTTAGGTATTTTTGGTTGTGTTCACACTGGTTCTCGCAATAAAGGGTGGTACCTAACGAAACCTTATCGATATATATATATATATTAAACTATATATTTAGTATATGCATCCATTTGTTATGCAAAAAAGTATTAGTGGTGGATGGAAAAAACCATATGTTATGCAAAAAAAGTGTTAGTGGTGGATGGAAAAAACCATCTCAAGATAATGTAAAGGTCTCAAGTTCAAGTTTTGGCTTCACCACTAAGAATTTATTTTTTTTAATTCATTTCCTTTCAACCACAATTTTGGGCCCAATTCTTTTTGTCGTCTTAGGCCTAAATTTTTTTGAGAGTTCTCGGGGACAACTCTAGTTTTGAATCAATTTCACCGGTAAGACGTTTTTATCTATATAGCATGGCCCGCGTAACTTTAAACAAACCAAAAAAGTTATATTTCTTTTAGAGAAAAGTGCCTGGATAGTCCTTGTGGTTTGCTCCGATTTTACCTTTAGTCCCTACATTTTCAAAACTACAGCTATAGTCCCCAACTTTGGCAAATTCGTTGTCGAATAGTAGCTGGCGTGAATTGAGGCTAGTTTCCTAGTTAAGTGTATGTGAAATTACAAAGATGCCCTTCATTAAAAAATGGATATTTAAATAAATAACAAATGTTATCTCGCTTTTACAAACACTACAACCCATTCATCAGTCTCCTCTCTATCACTCTCTATCTTCTTTCTCTTTAAATACCACCAAGAATAGGGATGAGCTCGGTACCGTCCGGTATCGAACCGGTAACGGTACCGAAAATCCCCCAAAGTGGGTACCGGTACCGAATATACCCGCTTCGGTACCGGTATTTGAGGGTAAAAACCGGTAAATACCGGTACCGAAAATGTCAAAAGTCGGTATCGAATCGGTAACGAAAATGTATCTGGTTTGATAAATTCGATATCGGTACCGGATACCAATTGCTCATCCCTAACTAAGAACCACCCTAACCATCATATACCACCACCATACAACACCTATTTCTAGCAACCACAACCACAACCACCTCACCTGCAAGCTGCAACCATACACCACCATCACCATGATAAACCACCGCCATACATCACCTCTGACACCACCATCACCACAACAAACCGCCACCATTACCCTACCTCCGACAACACCATCGTCACCATCAAAGTCGCCACCACAGAAACCCTAAAACCGCCATACTAAAACCACCGCCACTGACGTCATATTTCCAACTAGATCTGGTGGTGGTCTGGATTGTTTATGTTTCTATTTCTATCATTTTAGGTGAGTTGGATGGTGGTGCTCCTGTGGTTGTTGTTGCAGGTGCAGACCAAGAGGGAAAGAAGAGAGAATGGTGGGGTGAGGTTATTTTAATAGGGCGTGAGCCCCACAAGTATAACATACACAATACTTAATTAATTTATTTTGATTTACATTAATAACATTTTTTATTAGTAATGGCATTTAGGTCATTTCACACCAACTTAACTTAGAAAACTAACCCCAAGCCACGTCAGGGACTATCTGAAAACAAATTTGTCAAAGTTGGGGGTTATAGCTGTAATTTTGAAAATGTAAGGACTAAAGGTGAAATCAGAGCAAACTACGGGGACTATCCGAGCACTTTTCTCTTTAATTTAAGGTAAATTCATTTCTCGCTTTTCTGTTGGTACTTTTGAATTAATTTCATATCAGAATGTTGACATTGAATTATGCATATAATCTTTCTTAATAATACATATCACATTAAAATTATGTTTGTTCAGCTTATGTTAGAAACTCCATGACATTAAATTATGGATATAAGCTATGTTAATTTTACACATTACATTAAAATTATATTTGTTCAGCTTATGTTGCTGGTGACACACCTGGGCTCATATTAGAAACACCATGTCAACTGGGAAATGCACTTAATGGTGCACATGGGCTTGACATCAACACAGAGAAAGAGATCATGGAAGAAAAATTAAAAGAGCTTAGCTATGATGAAACAGCTACCGATAAATCGATTACGTTAGCCATGAAAGATTTTGGTATTGAAAGGTAAAAATGGTTTTGCTTTACCTTCAATTATGTTTTTATTACTTTTCTCATAATTAATTTCCTTGACTTGGGTATGAATTCCTTCATCAAACGAATCTAAAACAAACTTTGTAGATTCCAATGGGTGTAACCAAATTATTTTATTAAATTAGTTTTATTATGTATTTTATTCACCCCACTAACTCGTTAAGATACATTTACAATGTCACCTTGCCTTTAATTAACAACATTCCTAATTACAATCATAAAATTATATGTGTAATCCTTTAACTAAAAAGTAAAAAATGACTGTCAATCACGCAAAGACTCAGACTAACTTTTCCTTTAAAAGTGTCTAATGATTTAACTAAAAAAGTCTTAGCTAAGAACAATGATATTTTAAAAACCCTGCCCTTACAACCGTTACCAGCAAAGCATTCCAGCCCATGGTGCCCCGGTGGCCTCCCTAGGGGTGGTATTTGGCGGCGCCTAATTAGACTGAGGATGAGAAGGACGTGACGTCTACCCACCACAGATAGCCTAAGTGTCGTAATGATGTTTTGCTTTCATTCGTTATATACAGGGCAAATAAATTCGGATGGCCTAATACATATGTTTTTACCAAGGCATTAGGAGAAATGATTCTCGGACACATGAAAGGAGACATGCCTTTAGTCATTCTTCGGCCAACCGTCATCACCAGCACGTACAAAGAACCCTTCCCTGGTTGGATCGAAGGCCTACGGTAATCATTAGTTCATTGTATCATTCTAATTAATTTTATAACAAAGAAAAAAAATGATGAAATAATATCTTCGTATTTGAACACCATAGAACAATAGATAGCTACGCAATTGGTTATGGCAAGGGCCAGTTATCATTCTTCCTTGGCGATCCTGAATCCATAATCGACGTGGTGGGTACAATTTATGATCATAACTAAGTTTGTTTCAGGATATGAAATAGCTAACTGTTATCATGTATAAATTAATTGACAGATACCAGCAGATATGGTGGTGAACGCTATGATTGCCATGATGGCAGCTCACGCAAATCAACGATCAAGTGAAGTAATATATCATGTTGGATCATCGGTATCGAACCCATTGAAGTACAATGTAATTCCACAAAGTGCGTATAAATATTTTTCAAAGCACCCATGGATTAACAAAGAAGGCAAACCGGTTATAGTTGGTGAGATGAAGGTGTTGAACTCCATGGCTAGCTTTCAAGTATACTTTTCTCTTCGTTATCTGCTTCCGTTACAGGTTAATCCCAATTCTCGCACCCTACTACAAATTTTACTTTGCGACGCCCAAAACTATCGCAAGACCCATTTGTGACTGATTTGGTCCAACAAAATCATGTTGCGACTTCAACAAAGGTTTTTGTGGCAAAATGGTGGCGGCATTATATTTTGTAACAATTATGTGATGGAACATGTTACGACCCGATTTTGATGACAGAATTTTTTTTATGGAGATTGAAAGTTTTGATGCTAATTTGCAACAGAATATTGTCACATATCGTCCATAAAATTTCGTCAAAAAATAGCGAGGGATTTATTTTGTCCCAAGCCGGTGACTAATTAATTATGTTGCTTTTATTATTCAAGTATTCTTTAAATGTCCTTACTATGTGTTTTCAGGGGTTGCAAGTTGTTAATTTAGCTTTATGTCATGCATTAAATGGAACATATTCAAGTCTTAAACGAAAGACCAAGTTTGCGTTGCGGCTAGTGGAGTTATATAAACCCTATTTGTTCTCAAAAAGCTTGTAAGTTCTTTCATTTATTTGATCACTTTCAACTAAAAAATCAAATTATGAATAATGCTTACATAATTTCCAAATGTGATTCTTTTTTATCGCTACGATGATATCAATACTGAAAAACTTCTTTATATGATCAGTTTATTTTTTTACAGTAGCTATGAATGATGGAATTTACTTAATTAATTTTCCTATGGGTTTCAGTATTTTTCTTTCTTTTGCCAGGTACGATGATATGAATATTGAAAAGCTTCGTCAACTAGTTAGAGCAAACGAAGTCGAAGCCAGTATGTTCTATTTTGATCCCAAGATAATCAAATGGGATGTTTATTTTGAGCATACACACTTTCCTGGTGTTGTCAAGCATGTGTTCAAATGATCGTGATAACAAGTTATGTCGTATTTGCTCTCGTGTTTCCTTTATAAGTGTTAGAATTATGCTTTGCTTTATTGTAACCAAGATGATGAACATGTTATTGTATGCAATTTATATGGGGTGTATAAGATTATATTACTATTATATTATATAACTTTAGAAAAAGTAACTTAGGGTACCATTAGCTAACTTAGTAGTTGTGTCACTTTGCATCATATCTTTTAAATAATACCCTTAAATTAATAAACATGATTTGAATCACACCCCTTTAAATCACAACCCTTCTACCCACTTTTAAATGTATCATAACCCTTAAAAAAGTCACAACTTTTAAATATACCACACCCAATTTGTAACTTGGGTTGTCTTACCACCCTATCGCACCGCTTCATCGAGTGGTACCGCTTCATTCACAACTTTACAGGCACCGATTCATTAACGATCGGAATTGACTTTACATTCAAATGTACTTTATATGTATACACAACTAAAACCGACGCAACGTAAAAAAACATTCAAAATAACTGATAACAATTGGACTTGGACTTTACATTCAAATTTGATTTGCATGCACAATTGAAATTGACGCACCGTAAAAAAATTTCAAAATAACCGACAAAAACATTCAGATGAAATATGCAAAGATTATATACATATTACGAACATAAGACACTTCGTCAAACTAATCGACACAACCGTTTAAATTAAAATGTCAAAAGTATACGCTTCTGTTCTCAAACCGTACCGGTGGTAATGAAACTGACATGAATATTCAAGAGCCGTCATGATGTTGATAACTAAACCGACACTCCGTTCATGCATCTGCCACCTTTTCAATCCTTATATAACCCCTACCGCCGCCAAGAATCTCCGGCCATGGTGGTTACGGTTTTCCGGCCATGGTTGTTACGGAGATACGGAGAGAGATCGTCGGGGGAGACGGTCGTACCAGATGGATGATGAAGAGTTTAGGATGTACAAAAATTGAACAGCGGTGGTAGCGATGAATCGCCGGTGGGGTTGTGGTGGCGTGCTGTTGTGTTCTTGGTTCCATGGTATGTGTGTTGGGTGTGTAAAGACACTGTCATATTTGTTTTTGAATGATTTTATTTGGGTTGTAGGTGTGTGGTGGTATTTGAATATACGAAACACTATCATTGGATAACCCGAGAATTAGAAAATATTTAATTATTAATAGGGTATAATATTTAGAAAAAGAATTGAACCATCAGATAACCAAACAATTAAAACCCTGTTTGAATGTTTGATAATGTGAGGATTTTGTTCATTTGGTCGAGGTTATATACTCTTTTAAGTATTTGTAATGTCCAAAATTCTAGATTGAAAAATATTTTAAATTTGTTGAATTCTTTTGGCTTTGTTAAATCATAAATCTTTAAGGGAAAATTACCATTTTAACCAAGAATTTGGTCAACTTACCATTTTAGCCACCTAATGAGTCTTTGGAGAGCCCTTCACAGATCCCGAGTCACATGATGCGTTTGCATAGCCAAATATTACGTCCTCCTATGGCCATCTGACACGTGGAAAGACTCATTGCATCCCACACATGAAAGACTCATCCCATGCGTCCACGGACTCATCCCATGCGTTGTCTATTTTTTATTGGGTTTCGCACCAAGGACTCATCCCATGCTTGAGTGGCCTTCCAAGGACTCATGAGGTGACTAGATTGGTAAGTTGACTAAATTCTTGGCTATATTGGTAATTTTCCCAATCTTTAATCAAACTGTTCTACACAAATAACAATCAGTCGACGCACTGTATTTGTTTAAGCAAGCGGCAAGCATGGGAAATGAAGAGGACACCATATATGGAGGAACTAAGGAAAATCAACATGAGAATGTTAATGTCGTGGATAACGTTTTTGTGTCGCTCAAGCATTGGCACAAAAGCACCTGTACTAAGTCTTAATGTGAATATCAAGCTTGAAAAAGTCTTAGGTGAGCTCATTGGATCTTTAAAACACGAAGGCAAGCAAGAAAAGGTTGTTTTTATGGTTCCACCACTTCACTCATTGCCCATATTTTGATTAGCCAAAACCTTCATTTTTACTACAAGCTTTGGCTATCGATTGTGGAAAAGATAAACTATACAAGGCAAAATCAATACCGCAAATAATTTAAAATTGGCAAACGATTATTATTATTATTATTATTATTATTATTATTATTATTATTTTATTATTATTATTATTATTATTATTATTATTATTTATCCTATATTGGTATGTGTATTATAATATAATAAATATAATTGTTTATATACGAGTGTGCCCGATGATACTTAAGATGATTATCAATGTTTATTTAAATGGATGTGCCGGATGTTGTGCATGTTAATTTGGATAATTGAAAGCCAACAGAAAGAATTGTTTTTTTTAAACAAAGAATATTCGCATTTGATACTAAAAACTTTAATAATCAATATCCTGTCGCAACGCGCGAGTAACATTGACTTGTATAACTACAAAAAACAACTATGGTCACCACTAATTGACTCCCATCCTTTCACGTAACTCACAATTAAATTCCATCTCCTTCACACCGCTTCGCATACACCTCTTCATACATATAAAAATATCAACCATTTAACCGATGTATCTCCCCAAAAACACATGAGGCGCCAACCAAAAAATAAACCGTCAATGCAACGCACCCATTGAATTGGTATACGATTTCGGTCCACGCCGTTTTTAAAATATGAAGCGGTATAAAGCGTTGTGATTACTTAAGCAATACGTCACTTTCCTTTGTCATTACAAGACATATATTCGCATTATTATTGTTTACTCTATTTATGTTACATACCCTCATTTAGTTTCTTTTTACACATAAATTAATTAATTAGTATTAAAATAGTACTTCCAAGACCAGAATATCAACATATTTAGGCAGTTTCTAGAATCAAATATTTTAGAACTAGGTTATCACCCGGGAATACTTCACGGGTAGTTTTATTTTATTACTTATTAAACATGTTACTTATTTAAAATATAACGTGTCAGTTCATTAAACTTTGTCGGGACATTCTTAATACAGTAATATACAGTGGCGGATCCAGGATTTTTTTTCACTGGGTTCACTTTTTAGGTGCTTACGTTTCGGTCAACTCAACGTTCGAATTTTCGGATCGGGTCAGGCTTTTTCACCAGAGTCGAATGAAGTAATGAGCATCGCAAAGAAAAGAAAAAAGTGGGATTATGCCATTGCGCTGCTGTTCTGTGTGCGCTGCTGACATAATATGGGTTCCATTAAGTTAAAAAAACAGAAAAAATCGGGAAAAAAAAAAGAATAGAGAGGTATTCGAACCCGGGGTGTCAAGTTAAAGAGGTGCACAATTAACCAATGGAACACTAGAGCATTTGTGTTATGGGTTCCCTCAATATTTTACTTATTGGTTCCTTTTCAGTTTGTCTTGTACATTTACACTAAAAATTAAAAACCGAATGGGTTCTGGGAACCCGATGTTTATACGTAAGTCCGCCCCTGGTAATATATTAGATTTAATAGTACCCGATTCTTTACAAACCTTACCAAAATCCTAACCCTTATATTTTCTAAGTTTTATTATTTTCAGTTTCTCATAATGTTCTATAGACGGGTTATATAAGCTATACACTACGGCAAAAAGCATGTTATTCTTTTTTTTGGCGAGCAAAGGAGACTATGTTAAAACCAAAAAAAACATCCCTTAGCAAGAAGCTAAGGGTACAATACACCACAGAAAAGCAAACAAACAGAATGAAACAAAAGACAAAAAAAAATGCAGCCAAAGAGCAAGCCCGGAACGAAAAACCCAGCCCTCGATTAAGTGATTCCCAGGTCTACGAAATTTCCCCATTTTCCTGCAGTTAAACCACTTAGCTTTGCCCTTTTGACCATCCACCAATAAGTCTCTTCTTTAATCCCGTCGTCCGTTAGCGATACCGGAGTATTCCTCCCGTTAAAAACTTTCTCGTTACGGCACTTCCAAATCTTCCGGAATCTTTTCATAAAAACTGCTTGAATAATGTTTTTCAGCTTCCTTGGCCAGGGTAACTGTGAAGCAAGATTTGTTTGATCGACTCAAAATTATCTGGCAAGGCCACCTGACACCTACATCATAACCATGATGAAGGCATGATACTGCAGCTGAACATGTAGATAGTTTAATCATAATTGGTATATGTGAGTTACCTTTTTTTATATAGCTGTGGCGGTTTACCTCCCATAGTGCAATCAGTATTTTCTATGTAAAGTGACAATGGTGATTCCAAATTGCAAGATGTGGTGTACCGATTAGCAACTCATCAAGATGGTCTAGAAGACGTCGGCTGATTGTCGGTGTTGAAGACAGAGAAGTTTCATCGATAAACGTTGACGGTTCACACCATTTTTTTGGATTTGACATGTTTGGAGCAAAGTGGATGCCAATAAGCTAGCTGGATCATAGAAGCAAAAGTATTATGTTTAAAAAAGCTAAAGTTCTACTATAAGGAGAAGGAAAATAAAATAACAGATCTAATTACCTACATGCTAAACCTACGCTGTGTAACAAAAGTTTGAATTAGGACCACATCTGGCCAATGACTAAAAGTTTGAATTATTAAAATCGATTATTCCTAGTATAAATCAAAACTCTATAAAATATCAAAATATAAATGAGTTACATATTATATTAAATAAGAAAAATTTAAACTACTTACATATAAATCAATACTCTTAAAAAAAAGTCACAAATATACAAAAAAGAGTACCTACATTTCAATCGTTAGTTGGTGATGATTATTTAATATATATTTCTTAATCAATGAGGCAGAAACTACTTGATTCTTTTTTTTCAATTCTACCTTTCATTGCTGCTAGTGGTTGTTGGTATTGCAAATTTTCGAAGGGTTCAAATGGATCCATATCCTAAATCTACTTCCCCTGTTAACAAATAAAAAAATACAGATGAGACTGCAGTTTCATAAATAGCTGTGAGTAGTCCTGGTAAAACTGAAGTTACAATAGCAGAAAGCATAAATGAAATTAGATAACGATTATGTGGCGGTGGACGAAGTACAAGCAGGCAAATAAAATTATTTGACACTTAAAACAACGGTTTCTACATCGATCACGAATTGCTTTAGTTGACTCCATAGTTTCAACAATTTCAAACTCATATTTAGTCCATATCATAGTTAAATAATTTTATTTTTCTTTAATAAAAATCAAAACACAAAAGGGTAAGTCATGAATGTTGTAGAAAGAAACTAACCTCAGGTTGCAAGCGCCTTCATGATGATGTAATGGATGATGCTGATACAAAACGTGGGATTGGCACTCTTAACTTTGTGATCGCCTTTCTTTTTTTAAGAGCCTTAAACTGCTGATAGGAATCATATTCTTATTAGATAATACTATAAGAAAACAAAAATCACAATAAGGATAATGTAACCAAATCTGATTTTGTGATATTGAGTGTTTGAATGATGAACAATTGTATGAACAAATGTGTAACGTAAACAAAGGTGAACACAGAGATTTATACAAGGAAAAAACCCTTGATCGATGAAGATCTTCAGCATAAAAAACCTCGGGTGATGGAAACTACCGATCACCAACTATATTGCATAAAAAATTACAACTTTGGATGTTGATCAAGTGTGGTACAATGATTGAATGCTAAGTGTGTTGTGAAAGCTCTGGTTTGTGATGATTTCGAGAGAGAGTGTGTAAATGAATGTGATAATTAGCCTAAAACACTTGATCAACCCCCTTTAAATAAGCTAACTACAAGTCCTATTTTCTAGGAAGATCATGCCCATGTTCACATGACCGTTACTTGGCCACCAAGTAGCATCTTAAATGGATTATTCCCTAGATTCTGGCTGAGATTTTGTCCACTACGTCCATTACCTGCGTATAAGCATTAAAAACGTGGATAATTGTTAGAAATCATAAGTAATGTTAAGGATCTTTGATCCTCCGAGTTCCTGCATCATCCGTGTCACACCCCTAATTTCCACGTATAACCCGGTGGGCCCGGTTGGGGAATATCGTGACGTAAGTTGATATTATCATTACCAATCAATACAATAATACACAGCGAAAGTCTGGATAATTACTATTACAAACGTTTAAATGTTCAAAGTTCAAAATAATAAATACAACGCTTGTAACTAGATCCACAGGCGGATCGAAATGTGAATACAAAAGGAAACTTGACAGACTAAGGCCTTCTAAGCAAATGGTTGCAATTCCTCTTAAGCTTCGCCGAGCACTTCCAGCCTAATTACGTATACTTGTCACCTGCGCTTAGTCTTTTGAAAATACGTCAGTTTTCACTGGTAAATACATTTAATCGACTCATTTTGAAAAAATTTCGAAAACATTTAGTGTACACAATGGTACTTTGTTTTATAAATAACTTGGGATAAATAATTTCATGTTATCAGTTTTACATGCTAATAATACATTTAGAGCTCGAAAACTATGCCGAGATCCTGATTAATCGACACGCCACTTCAACACCTTTAATAGGTGCACCCCTAATGGGTAATACTTTATTTTAGCATCTGACGGTTGTATGGCTTCACCCCGTGCTTAGGTCGTGGCCATTTGCAATTAAATGAGCCGTGGATATCCAGGACACGATCGTTTTAACCCCAAATGTTTAATATTAGGCAATACGAATTAAAATGGATTATTTGAATTCCCAACTCATTGGTCTTTGATCCCATATCCAACCATGCGGTATTAGTATACCGTATCCCAAGACCGTATAAGGGAAAATAAGTTAAAGTATTTACCTGGCTTGCAAAGTCCTTAGTAATAAGAAAATAAGCAAAGCACAGCCGTAATCAAAATAAACTAGCTTGGAGACAATCTACCGGAAGTCTCTAGTCTGGAATGGATGGTTTTATTAACCGATTAGATAGCTAGCGGGTCTTTATTTAGTCATTGACTTAGACCGGCTAACTTAAAATAAAGATGACGGTACAAAACGCTAGATTAAGCGGTGACCGGAAAAGAATGTATTTTGATCCCGAAAAGTACTAGGACTTGTATAATATGGGTTACCTTTTTTACATTCTGGAATATGAGAATATTTCGATATGGTTAAACCCGTTTCGATTAAATTACGTAAACTAGTCACGTAGGCTTAACCGTACGCATATAAGCGAAACCCGGTAACCGGGTGAGTCCTATACAAATTCCATATGCCATTATGTTTAAAATATGTTATTATAACAGTAGGTTATTGATATGATGGCCCGTTGTGGTTTTAAAAGTAAATTGTGCCTTAAAAGGGCAATTTCGTCATTTAAAATATAATAAAACGAGCTTATACGTAAACTGATGTTATTAACATAAAAATTCTGTAAAAATACTTATTTTATGATGTTATATCAATAGGACATCAATTATATGCGTGGTTTATAGTTTAAGACCAAACTATGTCCCGAAAGGGTAATTTGGTCATTTCACATATAAATGATAACTTATTTGAGAATCTGAGTTTGGGACATGTATCCACTGTTAATAGGTTGAAAATATGTTTTGAAATCAGTAGGTATCAAGTCTTTATACTCTAATATGGTTTTAAACCTATATTATGTGCCAAGGTGGCGATTAAGTCGCTAAATGACGATTTAAACGGTATTTTTAGTAAAACTGTTATTGTGACCAGGTTTGAATGACCAAAATATGTTAAGATATATACTACATCAGTAGGTACAAGGTTTTGGTTTATTTGAATGTCTAAAACTTATTTTGAGTGTTGAAAGGGTAACATCGTCATTTAAGGACATAATGTGCAAACTATAGCTTAAACTTAGTTTGCAACCTGAATGAATATCCCAAATAGTCCTAATAATGATATTACATCATTAGGTATTGAGTTTTGATGTCAAAATTATGTTTAAACCATTTTATGTGTTAAAAGGGCGTTTTAGGCATATTTAACGGATACTTGTGTAAAAACTCGGATTACTACATGGCCATGTCCTATAACTCCAGAGGGTTATAGTATACTATATCATGGTCATAATTCAACTTAGGGACAGTAGGTAATGTTGCTAAATCGGGTCAGAACTGAAAGTCAAAGCAGAAGTCAAACTTTGCGACTTTCGGTTGCGAATCGACCTTAGGCCTGGAATTGACGAGCCGAACATGTTCCTACATGTTCTTATACTTATTACCAAGTTATCAGAGTGTCAAAACAGGTTTCATAACACCTACATTGCTAGTTATTATTTTATTTCAAAACTGACCCGTTTGACTTTTTATTAACATAACTTTGACCCGTCAATTGACCAAGCAAACGTGGTAATCAGGAGGTGCCCTCTTGAAGGGTTAACACCTACCTTATTACAATCACGTAGCCATGTTCGTTACGAACATTGGCTGGACCATAATGGTCTTAGCTCAAAGTCAAAGCGTTTTTACGTCAACGCTTTGACATTGGCTTAAAGCCTATTAAAAAGGAAAGAACTGAGTTGGAACACTTACTAGTGAACTAAAGAAAGACTTAGAACTCAGGGGAATGCTCCAAGATAAGCAGGAGCTTTCCAAGTGAGCAAGAGAGGTGAATGAGAGGAATGAGCAAGTTGGAGCTTCACTCAAAGGTGCTATTTATAGCAATGGAGGAAGCATGGGATCACTCTAGGTGTTAGGAGTTGATCTAGGATGAGTACAAGTGGGTAGGATCGTGGCACAAGCAGGAGGATGGTGGCAATGGCGAGCAAGGTGGCAAGCACAGCAGGCTGCCATGTTTCTGTCGCTGGCACCCCCTTACGGACCGTAAGGGTTATGCCTTGCGGTCCGTAAGGACCTCTGGCGCCCATAGATTTAAATTGGTTACGGACCGTAACCATAAAGGCTTGCAGTCCGTAACTGCCTTACTAAAACCAAGATTTGTTTAATCTTACGGTCCGTAACCAGATGCTATTACGGTCCGTAAGGACCTTCAGAAATTTGAAGTTTGGCATTTTCACCACTTTGGTTCCCCGACTCTCCTCGATGCTCGTTTAGAGGTTATTAAAATGACATGACGGCGTCGTTGGTCCCTCTCGGCTACATGTGGCAACCAAGAATTTCCGGGACACGTGTCGGATTTTTATTGGACGAAATTTCGAGGTGTCACAATTCGCTAATGATAAATGATCCAGGCAACGCTTCAGGATACATGATCCATAACTATAAAAATCTATGCCCAAACAATTACCCCCAAATATGGCAGATAAGATGTGAATCAAGTCTGTCATATTTCCGTTGGATGTGGCCTAGCCGTTGCTGCATGTAACTAGCCGTTACACTGTCTGACGTTACTGATAAGACCTGCTATAATCATCATTGCGAAATATAGGGTTAGAGATAACTCCCTTTTTCTTTAAAGATCAGAAAATCCTTCAGTTTGTGGAGGATGAAGCCTTTTAGACCATTCGCTCCTAACCTTCCTGCACTTAAACAATTAGTAAAACCCTGTATCAACCCGAGTGGATGGGCCACGGATTGCTGGCGAAGCTCGGGTTGAGCATATTAGTAAGCTTACGGGGTTTAAAATATAATTTTATGACTATACCTGGTGTTGTTCATTTGTTTGGTAAAGTTTAGTTGATATGCTTGTGTTTCCACATTCAAATAGATTGTTTGTGAAAAATCATAAGTTTGACCTTATAAGAATTTAGAAAAATTCAGGTTGTCAAAAATTTATTAATCCGTGTATAATAATCTTAGATAAAATCCGATTAGATATATGCAGATAGTCACATACTCTTAATTGCAAGGTTCAGGGTGAAGTCAATAAGATAAACAAGTAGGAGAATAAAGCATACCAGAAAATCCAAGTTAGGATTTTGTATCCTTAGGAACTACCTTTGTACAAACAAACAAGTCACTGTAGATAAACTGTAAGGATCCAGGATCCTTTTTGAATCAACTTGTGAATCTTCGAGGCTCCAAAACCTGTTGAAATCAACTTGGGACTAAGCCAAACAAACTGGGGACTAGCCCAAACAACTGGGGACAAGCCCAACAAACTGGGAACAAACCAATGATAATTGGGGACAAGCCCAAAGCTTAAGCTAACGTGAAAACGTTAGAAACCTTAGGACACTGGCGTATGGCCCAAACTGGCGACTAGCCCATCGTAAGTGACATGAAAATGCCAAAACCTTAGCTAACGTAAAAACGTTAGAAACCTTAGGAACGGATGTATGGTACGTCTACCACTATACTTGAGATCCTACATATAGCCAACAACAATGAAATTGTCAGCCCCTAAAGCAGGTACTGGTCCATTGCCTCGAACTATACTTGGATAACGTGCGCTACTGGCAGGGTGTCAAAACCCAATTCGTGTGAAAGGTGAAAACCTTTAAACCTTGGAAGGTATTGGATACCTTAAACTGGGGACATGCCCAAAATATTGGAGAGGTGGCTAACTCTTGATTCTTTTTAAATATTCTGCAAAACTTAAAGCTTGATAAGGTTGAATGTTGAAAATTCAACATCCTTACTTTATAATAAATAATAAAAAGTATAATGAGAATGAAAGCATCAGCAAAATGTTACCAACGTAAGAATCATATATCCTTTGAGGATCCTTCAATCTGAATTGATCATTAGGATACTTAAGGATCCCCGATCCTTTACGTAAAATACTTTTTTCGATGGATAGCATTCCACGCTCTTGGTAGAAGGTCACCATCCATAGTTAGCATACGACATGCCCCCTTTCCTGTCTCAGCTTTAATTAGATAGGGGCCTTCCCATTTTGGTGCCAATTTGTCATCAGAAGGATTTGTGGTATTCTGAAATGCTTTCCTCAACACCATGTCACCAACTTGAAATCTTCTTATTCTGATATTCTTATTATAAGCACCAGCCATCCTTTGTTGATTACTAGTCAGCCTTATCCTTGCCAAGTTTCTTAATTCTTCCACGGTATCTAGGTCTTGAGCCAAAGTCTCAGCATTTGCTTCAAGGTCACGGATGCTTGTTCTGGCTGTAGGGCTACCATTTTTGTAGGGATCACTGCCTCAGCTCCAAAGACTTAGGAAAAAGGAGTTTGACCCGTAGCATTCTTGGGAGTTGTTCTATCTGCCCATAAGACATATGATAGTTCTTCACCCACTTTCCTTTCTTTGATCCAAGCTTCTTCAAGTTATTGATAATGATATTGTTGGATGATTCTGCCTGACCATTAGCTTGTGGGTGGACTGGTGTTGATGTAATTATCCTAATCCCCCAGCTGTCACAAAAGTTAGTAGTACGGTTCCCAATAAATTGGGATCCGTTATCACAAACTATTTTTGAAGGAATACCAATCTAGTAATGATGTTTCTTTTAATAAAGGATATAACTTCTTTTTCTCTAACTTGAGCGAAGGCTTCAGCTTCTATCCACTTGGAGAAGTAGTCTGTCATAGCTAGCATGAACACCTTTCCTCCTAAAGCCTTGGGAAGCTTGCCTACTATATCCATTCCCCATCTCATGAATGGCCAAGAGGAGGATATAGGATGCAGAGGTTCTGCCGGTTGATGAAGGATATTACTGTATCTTTGGCAAGCATCACATTTCCTTGCATACTCCACAGCATCCTTCTTCATTGTAGGCCAATAATATCCTGTTCTAAGGATCCTTGAAAATAGTGCTTTGCCCCCTGTGTGATTTCCACAGTCTCCTTCATGAAAATCCTTCAAGACTTCTTGGATCTCAGGATCCTCAATGCATCGTAGATAGGGACCTGCTAGAGATCTCTTATATAACATGTTATTTAATATGGTGAATTGGAATACCTTAATCTTGAAGGCTTTAGATTTTTCCCCTATGGGAATTTCCCCTTTCAGGATATAAAATTGGAAAGATCCAGGATCCTGAATTTGACTGCACATCATTACTAGGTACAATTGCAGCGTCCTCCACTATCTCCATTGCTTCATTTTCGTCAATTGCAGGAGACAAAACATGGACGATATGTATCTTGACATCCTCTGGCATCTTTAGGGATGATCCAAGTTTAGCTAAAGCGTCTGCTTCTGCATTCTCTTCTCTAGGTACCTGTGTCAAACTGAAAAAAGCAATAGACCGGGGACAAGCCCGACACACTGGGGACAAGCCCAAATAGACTGGGGACAAGCTCAAATAAACTGGGGACAAGCCCAAATAGACTGGGGACAAGCCCAAAAGAATTTGCCAGTTTCCTGACTATCTCTAAATATTTAATTAGCTTTTCTCATTTGACAGTATATGAACCATGATAATAATTAGTAATTAATAATGAATATACATACACTTGAAGATACCTGATCCTTTGCTTAGCTAAATACACTTTAAGATACCTGATCCTTTGCTTAGCTAAATACACTTTAAGATACCTGATCCATTATTGGCAGTTTGGAATTCAGATGCAACGGATTGGGGTATAATTTCCCCGCTGTGGCGATTTTAGTAGTAAACCTAGTCTAGTTCCTTTAACATTTGAAGCTCCATCTGTGACGGGTGTCCAAGGATCCTTGGTCTCCTCAAGTTGTTGCACTTCCAATTCAGCTTCTCTTTGTAGATCACTACTGAAATCAGCCACAAAGTCAACTAAAGCTTGGGACTTGATGGAAGTCCTGGGTTCATACTTAATGTCATAAGCACTAAACTTGACAACCCATTTTGCTATACTTCCCGACATCTCGGGCTTCCCGAGAACATTCTTAACGGGAAAGTTAGTTTTAACAACAATAGTGTGAGTTTCGAAGTAATGTCTAAGTTTAATAGAAGCCATAAGCAAGAATTAGTTTCTCTAAATGAGAATACCTGGCCACAACATCAAGTAGACTTTTACTTACATTGTATACCGGATGTTGTTGGCCTTCATGATCCTTGACTAGGGCCGCACTTACCGCATTACTTGAAATAGCTAAGTATAAGGATAAAGGTTCTCCATCTTCCGGTTTCATCAAAGCTGGTGCAGAGGATAGATAATCCTTGAGAGCTTTGAGTGCAGCTTCTTGCTTCCAAGCGAATGTAGACTTTCTTCTCTTTAAGATGGATACCGGATCCTGCTCTATGCTATCCAGGATCCCGGATCTTATAAAAATTTTGGATTCAGGATCCATAGGGTCCAACGGAATATCCTTGACGTCCTGCTCCCTTGCCTCCATGACATCCCTTGGAGGATACTTTAATTGCGATGCTTCCTCGGTTTCGAAGTTGGTTTCATATAAGAGGTGTAACAGTTCTTCGCCTCCTGCTGATCACTTTCTATCTTGACCATTCCCTAAGGTGTTGGTAGCTTAACACATTGGTGATATGTCGAGGGAACTGCCTTCATATCGTGTATCCAAGGCCTGCCAAGAATAACATTGCAGCAGGATAAACGGTCAATAACACAAAACTTTTAATAGAGTTTACTCCCTCAATGTAGATTGTAAGTTTGAGGTCCCCCATGGTATCTTTGTTTCTCCGCTGAATCCCACAAGGACTGATGATCTTGGAACGATTTCGGATTCATGAATATTCATTCTTTTGAGGACATCAAGTTGGATAATGTTCACCGAGCTTCCTCCGTTGATAAGGATCCTGTGAACAAAGTGATTAGAAATAAAAAAGGTAATAACTAAACCTTCATGATGAGGATCTTGTACGTCTACACGATCATCCTCATCAAAGAATATAACTTTCTGTTGAGTCAGAGCGGAGATTCGGATGTGTCCATCTCCATTTTCAGCTTAGTTTCCTTAGCGTGCCACTTAGCTGCAGAAAACGAGGTTCCACAAATATCAGAGCCTCTAGAGATGAAGTTAATGATCTTTACATATGGAGGTGGTGGAGGAGCTCTTTCAGGAACTTTCTCAGAATTATGGATCCTTAACTTCTTCCTTCCAAGCAGCTCCTTCAGGTAACCTTTGCTCAAAAGACAACCTATCTCATTCCTTAATGCTATACACTCATCAGTGAGGTGACCGAAATCCTCATGATAAGCACACCATTTTTGATTTATCCTTGTTGGATGTAGACTTCTCATTCTTCTTGGACCACCTAGTTTTCTCACCAAATTCTGCAAAGAAATGATTAGTTCACTATTATCAGCAGAAAAAACAGTAGAAATGTGAGGATCGTCTTCCTCTTGTTCAACCGAATGAACATTTTGATTGTTATGCTTGGAGTATTGCTTGGATCAATCATTCTTGTGAAAGGATCCTTGATTCTCCTGTTTTGAGGATCCTGACAACCTATCCTGGATCCTCTTGTCATCCTCTAAACGGATGGAACCTTAGGGCCTTGTTCCTTACTTCGTCTAAATTCCTGCAAGGTGTCATAACAAGATCATCATAGAATGGAGAATCTTTTAGTAATCCCATTTTAAAGGCTTCCACAGCAGTGGAAATATCTAAACTAGGGATTTCTAAGGATTCTCTACTAAGTCTAGTGATATAACCTCTAAGTGATTCATCACGACCTTGGGTGATCCTATACAAGTCACTAGTTAACCTTTCAAAAGATCTACTACAAGAAAATTGATTATTGAACAAGTTAACTAAATGTGAAAATGAAGTAATTGAGTAAGGAGGAAGACTTAGCAGCCATTTCAATGCTGATCCAGTGAGCGTGGATCCGATACCCTTGCAAAGACAGGCTTCCTTTAATTTCTCCGGAATGGGGTTGATCTCCGTTCTTTCACGGTATTGGGCCACATGCTCCTCCGGATCGGTTGTACCATCATAGAGCTTCATATTTGGAGTTTGGAAGCGTTTTGGTATCTCAGCGTTGCATCTGGGAGGTGCAAAACGAGACACTTGTGACTTCCATCCGGAATCTCAGGAATGGGTTTAACCACTCGCAGGATACTGGATATCATATCCTTGAGCTTCTGGAGCTCCCTAGCCATAGCCTGATTGATACCTGCATCCTGCATGGAGCCATAGTTAGTATCGAAAAACGTATTGAAATTGTTACCTCCTGATTAGTTTGGAACTGGTATCCCAGAAGTATATCTAGGGTAAGAC
Organism: Scalesia atractyloides; assembly: GCA_947069175.1. NCBI lineage: Eukaryota > Viridiplantae > Streptophyta > Magnoliopsida > Asterales > Asteraceae > Scalesia > Scalesia atractyloides. The sequence goes on from CAMTDV010000010.1 coordinate 80,524,031, forward strand.
ATGTCTGGTACAATGGTAGGACCTGATGAAGCAATGGTCTGCATAGGAATGAAATGCCCTTCTGTACTTCAGAACTTCTGAATGGCTTACTCCTTGAGGATCCTTGATCCTGAAAGACGTTGGATCCGGGATACATTGGTGCTGAAGGCCTTGGAGGGTAATCCATGGATCCTTGAACCTGAGACGAGGATCCTTGATTCTGAAAGTAGGATCCTTGAGCTGGAAACGTCTCCATATATCCTCCCGAACGGAGGAAGGATCCTTGATTCTGAGTTGTCTCCAATGATCCTTGCTCAAGGATAAAGGATCCTTGAGGTTGCGTTAGGGTAGATGTTCCTTGTTGAAGGATATAGGATCCTTGGGGTTGAGTCGTGGATCCTTTGGACTGCTGTAAAGTTGATGATGGTGTAGCAAAATCTAATGCTCTATGCATGAGTGGAGACTGATTTTCCACTGGTCTCTTTTGCTTCTTTATTTCATCAATCTCGCGAAGGATCCTCTGGTTGGTTTTCTCTTGTTGTTCCATGTAGTCTTTCATCTGCAAAATCAAAGTAGAAACGTAACTGTTAGTAGTTGTAGATGAAGAAACAACAGAGGTTTTTGATCCTATGAAGACAGATGATGTCTTCTTCTGAGAATTTTCAGCACTCTTCTGGAATGCAGGGGGAATAGGAGGCAACGATGCACTGGTTTGAGATGAGGTATCCGCCGGCATGGCACTCGAAGTGAATTTTCCCTGAGAAGCCATGTGATTGATGGAAATAAATAGAAATGAATGAAATAAACGGAATTTTTAGAATTAAAGCACCGATTGCCCCACGGTGGGCGCCAAACAATTTTGGTCAAAAATCACAATAAGGATAATATAACCAAATCTGATTTTGTGAGGTTGAGTGCTTGAATGATGAACAATTGTGTAACGTAAACAAAGGTGAACACAGAGATTTATATGAAGAAAAAGCCCTTGATCGATGAAGATCTTCGGCATAAAAAACCTCGGGTGATGGAAACTACCGATCACCAACTATATCGCATAAAAAATTACAACTTTGGATGTTGATCAAGTGTGGTACAATGATTGAATGCTAAGTGTGTTGTGAAAGCTATGGTTTGTGATGATTTCGAGAGAGTGTGTGTAAATGAATGTGATAATTAGCCTAAAACACTTGATCAACCCCCTTTAAATAAGCTAACTAGTCCTATTTTCTAGGAAGATCATGCCTATGTTCACATGACCGTTACTTGGCCACCAAGTAGCATCTTAAATGGAATATTCCCAAGATTCTAGCTGAGATTTAGTCCACTACGTCCATTACCTGCGTATAAGCATTAAAAACGTGGATAATTGTTAGAAATCATATTTAATGTTAAGGATCCTTGATCCTCCGAGTTCTTGCACCATCCGCTAAGGATAAGTGATCCTGGCAACGCTTCAGGATACATGATCCATAACTATAAAAATCAATGCCCAAACAATATTTCAGTTACTTAAAGAGCATAATTGGATGCTCAGGTAAGAAACTAATGTATGAATACAACTTATTGAGACGTTTAAATAGTAAATTATCAAAGTATCCCAATCTTTAAGCAACTGATTATATTACACCGTAAGGGCGCATCTAACACTCCCTAAATACACAAAATACATCAGTTAATTCAGAATGACACTTGCAAAGCTTTAAGTGATTAATGAGCTTTTCTTTAGGTAGCAAAAATTCAGTACCCAACATCCTTAAATCAGTTATTACCCTACGTAACCAACATAAATGATTATGCTAATTACTTCAACCAAACTTACAATACAAAGTATGTGCATATAATAACAAATATCAAAACTGAATGATGAAACTAACATCAAAAGAAAACACAAAAGATATAACAGTTGCTTACAATATAAGACAGAGATACCCCAGGATCAATCGTTGAATCTTCATACGTATCCCAAATTTGGAGTTTCATTTGCTTCCAAACTATCAGAACCAACTTGTTGAATCATCATATGTATCCCTAACCAAATATTATATTTGAGATATACTATTGGCAACCTCATCCAATACTAAGTCATTTTGTGATATGCTCCTTAGTTTCCTGCCAACTCTCCCATCAGAGTAACCCTAAGTAACATCTATGAACACATGAACAAAGGAGTAAAGTTTTCATTTTCAGTAGAAAAAGGCCCAAATCAGTTGACTTAAATCAGCATATGTACATCAACAAAATCCTTAAAAGAATGAATAATGAATAAAGAACAGGTTTTTAAAGATCTACATACCTTGTTGAGTGCAGAGCATCAAAAGAGACAATAAGTGCAAACACCCTCTCAACCACTGATGTCGTTTATAAGTCACAACCCTTATTGATTACTTGTCCTTAACCCTCGATCGTCGATTGACCTCTGGTCATAACCACTGGAAAATCAAGTAGACAATCGATGCATGATGTCTGCAAAATCCAAAAACAAAAACAATCAGAACAAATAGAAAAAACCGAAACCCGAAAAGTCTGATTTACCTTCGAAATTGGAGATTATGACACGGTGTTTGTTTGCTCATACAAATCCATAAAACAAAATTATCACCAGAACAACTTATAGTTGTCAAATCTTTGCAATGAAGAATCTTATGGCAGAGAGAAGAAGATGATTAGGGATAGGGTTTGTATGAGGATGGATTCGAAGGATTGTTTAGCTGATTGTAGTATGGATTCGGTAGAGAGAATTAGATGATTAGGGATAGGGTGTGTATGAGGACTGCTGCAAGAAATAGAAGTGTTTTATATGATCCGTATTATGATAATGGTCGGGTTTATCGAATTTGAGGCTCCAATAATGAAAAAAGCGGACCCGAAAGTTTGGAGCCAAAACCAAGAATGAGAAGCTATCATAACATGTCACATCAGCCAATATTTAACATGTTTATTATATATAATAGATTTTCTATTCTACCAAAATATCAACGCCATATATACTTGAATTTCTAAGTACTATTCTTAGTATCTTTGCATTTGGTTTTCTTCTTCGCATCTTTCTTTGCATTGCATTTAATTGATTCATTCAATTGGTTGTGAATCCATTCGATAAAGTTTCTTTGGGTTTATATGCAAAACTCACACGCCAAAATTACTTGTCGGAAAAGAATTTACTGGTCTTCGAAAAAAATACTTAAACCTACTTAATATCTTGAGCAAGTTTTTATCTTTATTCTTTTTTTGTTTATTGAAACTTCATGTTCAATAATAGTTTATATATATATATATATATATTCGGATCCCATTAAGTCTAACTACCATCCAACTCGATATCCACTGTTGGATCATGCTGAGATGAAATCTCAGCCGTTTAAACTCACAAAAATAACCGCTCTTGTGGCGGTTCCAAGAGGTTATAGTTGGTTTTTGTTGCTGGTGGTTACCTCCACCTTTTGCTGCCCATTATCTCCATAACTCAACCACCTAAAATGTCACTTTTAACTGTTTTGAGTATTATATATTCTTATGTTCTCTTAAATATGACTGTTTTTTAGAATAATCCTAACCATTCAAAGTCCTCAACTTTAAATCTTAGCCCTTCAAATTCACTAAAATCTTCTATAATGGGAGGTTTTTTTACAGTTTTCCTTTCCTTTAATCTCTCCCCATGTCTTCTCCAAACCTCTTCAAAAGACAGAATGTGTGCCATCCCTCTTCCGTCGTCCTCACTTATCCTTATCACCTTCACCACTGCCACTCATCACAATGATCGACTCCCTCTTCCTTAGTCTTCACCAATCCTTACGCATTCTCTCTTCTATTTCTCTCTCATCTTTATCTATCTACGCTTACGTTGCAAAACAAGGAACAAGCAAAGATTTGGGTTTTCTTTCAAACAGAGTTTGGAGTATTTACGTTGGAGTTCTGCGGTGGTGCGAACGATTATTGATTGTTTCAACTCCATTTTTGTTTTAGGTACGTAATAATATATCCCAATGTTTCTTATTTAGAAATTCAATGTTTTCTATTATCTTCTTAGGTTTTGCTTTTGTAGAGGGTTTTTTTTTGTTTTTTTTTTCTATTTTGTTTTAATTTGGTGTGATGATTTACAATTTTGCAGTCTATCTGTTACAAATTTTGTTTTTATTTAAATTTGGAGTTCATAGTTTTTTTTAAATAATATAATTGTCTACTTATGTTCAGGTTGATTGTCCTTCTGTTCACTTTAATATGTATGATGTTTCTTAGATAAAATTCTTGCCTTATTGTATAATGATCTGGCCTGTAGGAAGTAGGGTTGAGCAGAACATGGTCGGTACCGTGAGAACTATGGAACTAAACAATGACTACCGCATAGACTCAACAGTTTGATAATTAAGGTTCGAGGTTCTGTATTTTACATTGCAACGGTTAACGAGTTGGTGGATTGACTTTTATTTAGTTATTTTAAAGTTTTAATTTTTTTTCGTTTGTCTTTGTTTTTTTATTGCGGGTTGACTATATTGCTGATCATTTACTAACATGAATTTTTCATATGTTGTTTAAGGGTTTAAGAGGTGTTCGGAAGCCAGTGATCAACAAAACCTCCATCAACAACTGAATATCAAAGTTAAAAAATTTGATATGTCCACTGTGTTGCAGGATAAAGCTTTTGAATGTGAAAAATATCATATTGATTCTACATTGCTTGAAAATGGATCAAGATTGACAGCAAAAGTCTTGTCCTTGCCCTCAAGAAGGTAATCTTTTTCCTAAAACAATTGTTTTATTTGTTTATTTTAAAGTTTCAATCTTTTATTGTTTATGTCTTTGTTTTTTATTGTGGATTGACTATAGTTCTGATCATTTACTAACATGAATTTTGCATATGTTGTTTAAGGGTTTAAGAGGTGTTTGGATGATTTTGGTATTCATGTTTGTTTTAGGTAAACGATGATAGATTTGAAGATAAGTTCGACAACAAAAAAGCAAAGATTGGGGATTATATCAAGATAGTCGATGGGAATATTAATTGGAAGTGGATCTTAGATCATACAAGTTAACATGAGAAAGATGAGTTGGAGCAAATGGGGATCTATTTGGAACCAGTCAGAGTTGGCTTCGAGCAGGACGAATGGTTTATGGAGAATAACAGAAATTAAATGGTTTCTACAACTCTGATTCGAAAAGAGATATAAGTGGCTAAAGGTGCAGTTTTTCATCCAAGGGCTTTTAAATGGATCTCGTGGTCCGGCCAATGTTAATTTTGTCAGTTGGAAAGACGGTAGTATCCCAACTAAATTGGCTTTTGTGCTTAGAGGAATGCAGCTTCCTGACACTAAATGGTAAAGAATGGTAAAAAGGTTTAGTCATATCTTTGATATTTTGGAGTTTTTTCAAGCAAACGGGTCGGCAAAGAATGGTAAAACGTTTCTGGTGTTGGTGGTTATGGCAACACTATGGACCTAACGGAGTGCTAGGAATGCTCAGGTTTTCAAATGGAGGTTTGAGTCGTGGTCTTCTTTGGACAAAAGGCATGATCATTTTTTTATCTCATGTATCTAAAGTGTGTAGCCGAGTTTCATCTGATTATTAAAAACACGTCTTAACCATTTTTATAGACAATCTGTTTCTTCCTTAAGTTCCTTAATAAAAGCTCATTCTAGAAAACCATATCTTATACTTCAACTCCACTAAGCTTCTTTGGACAAAAGGCGTGATCATTTTTTTTTATCTCATGTGTCTAAAGTGTGTAGCCGAGTTTCATCTAATTATTAGAAACACGTCTTAACCATTTGAAAAATACAGAAAGGAGATGACTAAGAACTTAAAAAATGGAGCCCATTTTTATGTGAAAAGGTGCTAATTTTACCACTAATAACAACAATAAAATTTGGTTATATTTTATTTTAAAGGGAGATTGGATTTAAATAATCCGAACTTTCACATATTGGCCGATAACACTCTGAACTTTTAGTTTCGACAGCAGCACTCCCAACTTTCAACTTATTGGCCAATAGCACTCCCAAATGCTGACGTGGCACTGGTTTTGGAGTGTTATCGGCCAATAAGTTGAAAGTTGGGAGTGCTGCTGTCCAAACTGAAAGTTCAGAGTGTTATCGGCCAATATGTGAAAGTTCGGATTATTTAAATCCAATATCCCTATTTTAAACGGGTCAATTTGGGTTGTGTTTTATTTCAAATAGGTCAATTCGGGTTGCGTTTTATTTCAAATGGGTCAATTCGGGTTGCGTTTTATTTCTAATGGATCAATGCCGGTTGCGTTTTATTTCAAAGGGGTGTTATAAAAAATTTAGTCAAAAGGGTAACGTGTTAAGAGTCATAATGCATACTTATGTCATTAAGACATTAAAATATCCGTCCACCGGACGGGCATTAAACTAGTTGAATGAGTTTTCCTTCAAGATGTTTAAAGACATGCATTATGATTAACAGGAAAACGCGAATTGGTTTTTCATCAAGAGTAGTATTCAGTTATCGAAATCTGATTATCTAAACTCCATTTACTTTTCAAATCTTCATTGTATTTGCTTAGTACCAAATAACATGCTTTGTGAGAAGCCATGATCCCGGTTTTGAAATCTTTATTTAATTTGTTTGGTACAAAACCAAACAATAGCCTTTGTGAGATATCGTGATCCCGGTTCAAATTTATGGTATTAGCGCAAGCATTTCATGGGAAACCGGTTTCGATTTACGGTACTAATACGTTTGCTTTTTTATATTTTGCTCCATCTCCAAACAATAGCTTTTGCAAAACAAGTTTGACTTCTTATGATTTAAGGTATTAACAACACAGCTTGAGGGTTAGGGCTTTTTGAACAGCCCTATTGAGGGTTAACATTTTTGGTGATGTCAAATTATCTCAGATTCGGTTAACTTTTTTTATGCTTATTGTTAATCCCCAATATGTTTGGGATACATGTGATTAATCCTCAACAATGAATTTTGAAAAAAAAATGTTTTCTCAAATTTTAATTTGACATCACCAATATGCTTTTTCGAAACCAAATTGGGAAATAATATGTTGTTTCTGCCATCAAATATGGTGAATCTGGAAATAATCGTGATAATTTTTAAAACTTATGCGCATTATCTTCCACATTGATATTTTTTCCTATGTTAACTTTTTATATCATATGGGTATATTTTTTTTCAAACAATCGGGTCAAATGAATATTCCATTAAGGGTTTAAGATTAACTATTCAATCTGAAAATATGAGAATGAATGGTTTAGTAGCAGTTCAAGCATAATTCTGTCAAATGTTTATCAGATTGTATTAATTTGTACTAGTTTTTGTTATGTACAAACTGAATTGATTTCCTTAATGAGAAGAGTGTTTTGTATAAACTTTACAATTATTGCATCTCATGTATTGACATGAAATACATTTATAATCAAAATCCCGCCGTCACATATGGGTTTTCATCGGCTCGTATAATACAAAAAGCAACTTGTAATACTACAAATAGCAACTTAGGTTGCGTTTAATGAAGACATAATGGTTTGGATCACACCCTTTCAAAAAGTCACCAGTTCACACTCCTTAAAAAGGGATATTGGATCTCAATAATCCAAACTTTCACCAATTGGCCGACATTAATCCCAACTTCAAAAATTCCCTCTGACAATCCCAACTTGTAAGAATTTGGCTCCTATCGATTCTTTTCTAACGGGGTTAGTTTTTTGTTGACGTGACAGCTTACGTGGCACAAACCTAGTTATTTGATGATGTGGCTGCTGATGTGGTTGCTTATGTGACACAAACTTAGTTATTGGATTTTAAAAATCTCAACTTTCACCACCATCAACAACTACCACCACCACCACCATGACCACCACCATCAGCCGCCACCCCCATCAGCCGCCGCCACCACCATCACCTGGCACCACCACCATTAACCGCTGCCACCACCACTATCAGCTGCCACCATCAGCTGCCGCCACCATCAGCAGCCACCAACCACCACCACCATCAGCCTCCACCCACCACCATCATCCGCCACCACCACCATCAGCTGCCACCCACCATCATCAGCCGCCACCCACCTAGTTTTTGGTGGTGGCGGTAGTGGGTGGCGGTTGATGGTGGTGGTGGCGGATGATGGTGGTAGTGGTGGGTGGTGGCGACGGTGGCGGGGGTGGTGGTGGCGGTTGTGGTAGGTGTCGGTTGTGGTAGGTGGCGGTTGATGGTGGTGGCAGTAGTTGGTGGTGGTTGTTGTTGGTGGAGAAAATTGAGATTATTAAAATCCAACAACTAAGTTTGTGCCACATAAGCAGCCACATCAGCATCCACATCATCAAATAACTAGGTTTGTGCCACGTAAGCTGTCACGTCAACAAAAAACTAACCCAGTTAGAAAAGGATCCATGGGGGTCAAATTCTTATAAGTTGGGATTGTTAGAGGGAATTTTTGAAGTTGGGATTAATGTCGGCCAATTGGTGAAAGTTGAGATTATTAAATTCCAATATCCCCTACAAAAAAGTCGCAACTTTTAAATATATCACACCTTTTTAGAAAGTCACAACCCTTCAAATTATTTTTAAATACATTATACCCCTTACAAAAAAATCACAACCCTTCATATACATACAAAAAAAAATCACAACTTTTAAATCTATCACACCCCGAGTAAGAATCCTTTACTTTCAAATATATCACACCCTTCATATTATAAGAAAATATCATAATTTCCTACGAAATAAAGGCTAGATATATATACAAAATGAGTGGAAAGATATGTTAATTTGCATATGAACACGTCAGTTCCTTGACTATGCTTTTTCATAATTACTGAGAAATTTTGAATCATTTAGTGAAATTTTGTGGTATTTTGTTTTCACACAAACACCAAACATGCACGGTTCTGAACTTCTGATTAATTAATAACATGACTATTGCCCAATTGTAAACAAATAAAAACGAGACATCATCATACGCTACGTTGGTTCGATAATCAAAATGAAATATTGCCCAAATGTAGATAAATAAAATCATTATGCCACACCATATCTCATACGTAGCGTCGCCTCGTCGATTCTCTACTTTTCATTTTACTCCGTATCCGATCATCATTCATTTCTGTCCATCCCAGATTTGGCGACATTTGTTTTCACAATTCAATCTAAAGTTTCGATTACGATATGTTTTCACTCCCATCATTTTTATTATTTAGGTTCTTTTTTGATTATTTAGTTCTCTGGTTTTTGTTTTGTTTTTGCCTATATGTATGTGGATTTTGTTTGTAGAGTTTGATGAACGGGCAGATTTATGTTAATCTATTTGCATATTAAAAGTTCAATCACTCATAATGTCAATTTGCTTTTGCAAAAACTGGAATTTTTGTTAGGTTACATGTTGTTTTCTTACAACAACAAAAGAAATTAAATTCTTCCAATGTATTATGGGATGATGATCTTTTAGTGACAATCATTTTTGGTTGCCAAAACCAGTTTATAAATCCGGAAAATGATAAATGTATGCTTTTGTGGGGCATGGTGTGAATTCAATGAATAAACATATGCCCATTTACCGGTCATCACAAAATAAAGGGATATAATGACTTTGACGGAAATTATAAACTTTTAGTTGTTAACCAATGGACAAGCATGGTCATTATCTATATGAATCTTTGATGATTTTCCGGTTTACTGATCAACGATGTAACAACTCTCTAAAACACCCTAAAACAATCCATAATCGAAGCCCGGGACGCGCACAACGAGACCCAACGCGAAAAACGAAAAATTTTCATCAAGGCATCCCAGGCGCCATGCGCCAGAATCCCTGTTATCTCCCGCGACGCGCGGGAGAGTACCAGGTGACGTGTCTCCCTTTCGCGACGTCTAGCAAGGCTATGCATGCAACGTAGCCTGTCTAGGCAATATAGGCTTCCCCCGCGCCACGCGAGGGAATCTCAGAGTGCTGGCGCGACACGCGAGAGGTGCCAAAATTGAGTATATAAAGGCAATCGTGGGACAGAAGCTGTTGCTCAAAATCGAGCAATCAAATCGTTCGTATACCTTCTGTATCTCCGTTTCTTTGTCCAATACCCCCTAAACCCCTAAACCTACGAAGCATTTCCCTGTTGTAAGTGTTTTAACCCTGATCACTGATTTAATACTCTGCCCGATTGATCTAAAATCCAGCAACGGGTGCCAAAATAATGCCCGTTAATAAGGCTATGCTTTGTTAACTACGTTGGGGTTTTGTCTCGGGAAGTATCATTCATGTTAAGTTGGGTTATTGCACTAACACGTGTTGCATTATAATTTATTAGGAAACCAGGAATAGCACCAGAAAGCTCTAAAGTTAAAAACCTAAATCCACAAAGTGAGTCATTCTCTCTTTTTACCAAATTGTTTTACAAAACCCTAAACTGTTTTGCAAAAGTTGTATTTACAGTTATTAAGTTTTTGTTAATCTGCAATTACTGTCGGTATGTGGGGTTTTGTATACACTACTTAGTCCAGCGTCACTATTGGACGAAAGTTAGCCAATAGTGGTATGACCACAGTCATTGTAACTGCCAACGTGACAAATACTGATTGTGTTTTTGTTAGATAAAAGCAATGTAATTGCCCTTGATACTGTGAAATATAACCATGTCTCTTTTTACAAAATTTGAATGAACTCACCAGTATTTTTAACTGACCAAAATGTTTTTAAAACGCGTGCTATGGAGCACTGAAGGCTTAAATAAAGTGGCTATGATTACCTGAATAAGTGAAGAACTTATGTTTTTGTTAATTTGGGTTTATCCCTATAAAACATTTTAATGGAATATGGGTTAATCCCATTTGTTTAATATTAAACTCTAGTGTTTGATAAACTCTGAATTTACTTTCCTAACATCGATCCTGATGATATTTTTCGCTGCCAAATTAATAAACACCAGTACCACTTGACTGCCTCGTGGCCCCCGACAGTGGCACCCGCTCCCAAGGGAGGGGTCGGGGGCCGCAACAGAAGGTGGTATCAGAGTCACTGGTTTAAGCTAGTTAGGCGTTCTTCTAATACCTAAACTTAAACATTAATGTTAGGAATTTTGTATAAATAACTTATGTTTTATATCTGTGAAAATAAACTTCCAAATATATAATTTAATTTCTTTGTTATTTTAACAATTTATAAGTTCGCAACATGAGTGATAAAAGTGTATCAAATGCTTTTCTCCACATGGCTGATTCGGAAATGGAGGAAGGACCCTTTGGAGCCACCTCAGGATACGAAGCCGAAACCAAAGGATCTTTTGTTTTCCGAGCCAAATCAGCTGAAACTTTTCCACCAAAGAAACGTGGATGGTTTAATAAGGAAAAACGAAGGAAAAAGACCAAGAAGCAACTATAACCCTACCAGAAGGACCAGCTCAGATAAATGTTATCACACCACTGTGGGAAGAATTGGATCGGAGATTGACAAATTGTGATCTTTTCCAACCAACGGAAAACCAGCTAAACCTGAATTTGCTAGCAAACCCTGAACCACCATTTCCATTATTTCAACCAGAGCAGCCAATAGCACCCATACCAATGTACCCAGAACCCAACCTAGTAAACCAACAACCACTACCCGCATTCAAACCGGAGGAAATCCCTAGGTTTCCTGCACCAGGACCCAATGTCCTGGAACAGTGGATGTCAAATGATTGGGCATTCCAAAATTTAATAAATGATCCATATTTTCCACCAATAGGACCCGAACCCGAGATGCACCCACTAATGGACCCTGACCGCGTAGCAGAACTTCGTCACTATGGGGAAGCTTATAAACGAAGGAACCCGAATACGCACCATAGGAGAGAACCTCGTCTGGAAGTACGACGAGAAGGATGGGCATTTCTAAAAACAACAAACTTAATATAATATTATATATATACATATATATCATATTTTGAAAAAAAAACAAAAAAAACAAAAACCGATGTATAACATATATGATGCATAATATAAATATCGCCTATACATATATAACAACGCATAGTGTAAAAATCGACCTGTATAATTATAATAGTTTTGCCTGATGCATATATATAAAAAGAGTAGAAAGTCGCAATGTTCGACGATTTTGATCAAATGTGTTTTTGTCTATCATTATTTTCTTTCTGTGATATTAATATTTGATAATGTTTACAATTCAGATGTCGAGTGAAGTAAATCAGGAAGTCCAGAATAATAATGATAACGGAAATCACGTGGATAAAAGTGCTATAGAATATATAGTAGCTCAAGGAATAATTGATGCCATGCCATTTATTATTAATGCTATTAAGAATCCTATGCTTGAAAACAACAGTAATACTATAGACAGTAAACGTACTCACCCTGAACCTAGTCACAGTGTCAATGGAGATAACGACATTCTTATCAAAGCTCCATCTCCTAAACGAAAGAAAACCATCGCTTATGGTTGTTCTTATAAAGAATTCTTGTCCTGCAAACCAATTGAATTCTCTGGTAATGAAGGAGCCATTGCATCTTTGCGCTGGCTAGAAAAGACTGAAGTTGTATTAACCATTAGTAAATGCGCTGAAGAAGATAAGATAATGTATGCTTCCAATCTTTTCAAAGAAGAAGCATTGGAATGGTGGAATACCATTCTTCAATCAAAAGGGAGTAACAAGGTCTATAATATGGAATGGAATAATTTTAAGGATATAGTTGAAAGGAAATTTTGTCCTCTTCACGAAAAGGAACAAATAGCTAATAAATTCCTAAATCATAAAATGATTGGGGTAAATTGTCGTGAATTTACTACCAAATTCTTTGAATATGCAAGAATAGTACCTAGCCTAGCATCGCCAGAACCGGTATTAATTTCTCGTTACATATGGGGATTAATTAGAGAAATCCGAGACATAGTCAAAGCAGCTAGACCACAAACAATTGAAGAGGCAGTAGAGCTTGCTAACACTCTGACAGATGGACTGATACGCACAAGGGAAGAAAATCAGAAAAAGGATTTAGCCCAAAAGATTACCCAGGAATTACGTTCTGGTAATTCCTATCGTAAGAAAGGAGCAAGTTCATCTTCTTCACCTCTATGTAAGTTTTGTAAAAGAAGGCATGCAGGGAAATGTACTAGGTATTGCAATTTCTGCAAGATACCGGGACATAGGGAAGAAGAATGTAGAAGGAAAATGAACACTAAAGTGTGCTTTAATTGCGGAGAGGTAGGTCATATCCGACCAAACTGCCCGAAACTAGCCCCGGCAACTAACAACAAGGCCAAGACAACTGAAGGACCTAAGAAGACCGCTAGAGCCTTCATACTAACCGACAAAGAAGCTGAGTTGATTCCCGATGTGATTACCGGTACGTTCCCAGTTCATGATGTCTATGCTAAAGTATTATTTGACTCTGGCGCAAACCAAAGTTTCATAAATACTACTTTCTGTCAATTTCTTAAACAACCTTTAACCAAACTTTGCCAAGTGTACACGGTGGAAACTACAAATGGAGATTCTGTCAATATAAGCGAAATCCTTCAGGAAGGAAAGGTAGAATTTTTAGGTCATAAATTCACCGCTAACCTATTACCCAAGAATCTAGCCGGATTCAATGTCGTATTAGGAATGGATTGGTTGGTAGCCAATCATGAGCGAATTTTGTGTGATCAAAATTCTGTGGAGCTTTGTACGCCAACAGGAGAAAGTATCACAATCCAGGGAGATAAGCCAACAACATCTGCAAAATTCATCTATGTAATGAAAACTGCAAGCTATGCTCGAAAAGGAGGAATAGTATATATGATCTCTGCGATCATTAGTACTAAAGGAAAAGAACTAAAAGATATTTCTGTAGTATCGGAGTTCTCAGATGTTTTCCCAGAAGAACTACCAGGATTACCACCCGACCGTGAGGTTGAATTTAGAATTCACCTAATACCCGGAACTGCATCAATTGTCAAAGCACCCTATCATCTAGCACCAACGGAGATGCTGGAATTAAAGAAGCAACTAGACGAACTATTGGAAAAAGGTTTCATACAACCTAGCTCATCGCCTTGGGGAGCGCCGGTGTTATTCGTCAAGAAGAAGGATGGATCGATGCGCATGTGTATCGATTACCGGGAGTTGAATAAAGTCACAATCAAAAATCGGTACCCACTACCAAGAATTGATGATCTATTCGATCAACTTCAAGGAGCTCAATTCTTTTCCAAGATTGATTTACGTTCAGGATATCATCAATTGAAAGTCCAAGAGGAAGATATTCCTAAGACCGCTTTTAGAACTAGATATGGTCATTATGAGTTTACAGTCATGCCATTTGGTCTAACAAATGCTCCAGCAGCATTCATGGACATGATGAATCGAATATGTAAATCATACCTGGATAAATTTGTAATTGTCTTCATAGACGATATACTTATTTATTCTAAAAGTAAGGAAGAGCATGCTGAACATTTAGAAACACTTCTGACACTTTTGAGAAAGCAAAAGCTATTACGCTAAATTCTCAAAATGTGAATTCTGGTTGCAAGAGGTACAATTTCTTGGACACATAGTTAATCATGAAGGAATTCATGTAGATACCGCAAAGATCGAGGCTATTACTAAATGGAAAGTCCCTAATTCACCAGCGGAAGTAAGAAGTTTTCTTGGACTGGCAGGATATTATAGACGCTTTATTCAAGATTTTTCTAGGATAGCCATTCCATTAACCAAGTTAACTTGCAAATCAGTTAAGTTCGAATGGGGATCAAAACAGGAAGAAGCTTTCAAAATCCTAAATCAAAGATTAACTAATGCACCAATCCTTGCATTGCCAGTAGGAACTGAAGATTTTATAGTATATTGTGACGCATTAAAATTAGGATTTGGATGTGTTGTCACACCCCGACCCGCAGCGGAAAAGGTGATCGGGGCATAATTGGGTTATCATCAAAGCTCATGACATTTATTATATGTTTCATATTCATTAATACAATTTAATGGAAATAAATGATACACCATAATCTAACTATCTGTCTAAGCTTCTTGGTTCTCTTCTAAGGCATATCCTATGTTTTCCTTGCTTCAACCTGTTCACCTGTATCATGTGTAAAAAGGTTTTGGATCAACATAAAGTTGGCGAGTGAATCCTATGGAAAAACATTTGAACAAGTTTAACCAATTGATTATAAATAATGTGCATACCACATATGAGTAAATGTAGATGTAAATTTATTCACACAACACATAATATTGAATATTAAACTCACATACACCAAATGATTGTTTTGAGGCACGCGATGTTCGACTCGTCTCCCACGAGGAACTGATGGGCCTAATGAATGAGTTTTGAGGCACGCGTTGTTCCACGAACTGATGGGCCTAATAAATGAGTTTTGAGGCACGCGTTGTTCTTACGAACTGATGGGCCTTAATGAATGAGTTTTGAGGCACGCGTTGTTCTTACGAACTGATGGGCCTTAATGAATGAGTTTTGAGGCACGCGTTGTTCTCGTCTCCCACGAGGAACTGATGGGCCTAATGTATGAGTTTTGAGGCACGCGTTGTTCTTACGAACTGATGGGCCTTAATGAATGAGTTTTGAGGCACGCGATGTTCTCGTCTCCCACGAGGAACTGATGGGCCTAAATAATTTGCATACAACTTTGACAATATGTAATACATCACAACCAAACAATAGTTACATTCTAGTTTAGTTCATATAATGGTATAGCACGAATTTGCATAAGAAAATTAGTTTAAGCGACACATGATACACCCCAAAACATGAATAAAAAGGGGAGTTTGTAAGAATTCACTCACATTGGGTGCGTTCGGTTGATGAGGTTGAATGCACGCGAAATGGTGTTAACCACGAGTGAAATTAATCCTAGATAAATCGCATTATGGTTCGGTAAGTAAACGGGTTTTATTAATCTATTTTAGTAGGATTGTTGGGTGTATTTTTGTGAGTTTGAGGCTATTTTCTAACCTTAAAAAATGTTATTTTTAAGTATTTATAATTGATTTTTAATTAAAATAATTAAATAAAAATAATAAAAAAATATTTTTATTTTTGCTACAGTACACAATTGACCGTTGACTTTGACTATGGTTGACCGGTTTATAGGCATATTGTTGTGCGCTCGGTGAGGCTCGAACCCGAGACCTCCCGTACGCGTGCACGCAGCTCTACCAACTGAGCTACGTGTCTAACCCGTTATATATCCGATTTTAATTACATATATATATTAATTAGAATTAACAGAAATCCTTTATTATTAAAAACGAAATAAATCTCAGAACCGGTGTGCTCCACAGGTCTCGAACCCGGGACCTGTGGGTTAGCGGACACACACTCCACCGCTGGACCGTGTGTCACACTTGGTTATAAACTCGGTTATCAATATACTTAACATATACTTAAAACAACCCGGTTCAGTTTGCGGAAAAAGGGATTTTTATCAAGGCGGCGTGTGTGAAACCGGAATCGAACTCGTGACCTTAGCGTTAAAAGTGCACACAGTCCACCGCTGGACTGTGTGTCTAACCCGGTAATTATCTTGATTTTAATTATACTTAACCATTACTGAACTTCGTCTTCTTCACCGGTTTTAACCGGAAGTGACGACGGACTGGATTCGAATGTTGATTCAAGTTTATTTAGCGTTTAATGATCAATTACAAATGATATAAAAGTAAAAAGGGAAGGAAAATAGGCGTGAGATGTACTGACTGGTTTTACTCTGTTTTCCGGCAAAACTCCGGCGACAGAACTCTTTTTCCGGCGACAAGTATTTTGCAGCAGAAAGTCTTCCGAAGGCTTGCAAAGGTTGTGGGTGACTTCGTTGAAGATTTAGGGGGTTCAGTAAACTCAAAGATTACTGATACGGTTTTCCGGCGAAGTATCAAGAATTTCCGGCAGGTGATTTTTCGCTGAGAAAGAGTGCGATTTGAGTGTGAAAGACTTCTGGCGAGTTGAGGGTGTATTTATAGGGTAGTATTGGGATTGAATGGGGTCTGAATTCGGTCTTAATTCGAAGTCAACCGTACTCCGGCGGTTATGGCTGATGTCGCGGTTCAGACGTCGGTTATAACCGTCGTAATAGTTAAGTTTTCGGTTACTTTGAGTAATAACGTAATTAAACGGCGAAGTCGTCGGGATTTCCGACGACTGTTATTTTGGGCGCAATAATTTAACTTCTGAAATTGATTATTTGAATTAATTGTTTTCTGTTATTACCAGAAAATCAAGATGGCGGAGTGGTTTGTCGGCTGAGAGATAAGTCTTTGGTTTACCCGGTACAGACCCGAGTTCGAAACCCGGCAAAAGTAAACCATTTTTATTTTGATATTTTTGACAGATTTTCAAAAACTAAATACATATCCCCGTATAATATTTGATTACGGATCGTTTAAAATTATTTTGGGCATTTAATTCGCAACTAAAATTTTAACTGACTGTTCGGTTGATAAACGGAGCGGGTTTGGTAAATCCGTTTTTTTTTTACGGATGTTACAGTATCCCCTGCTTTTAGAAATTTCGTCCCGAAATTTAAACAAGGATATAATTGACTAAAAGAATGATGGTGTTTAGTTTTGACAGTTACATACTTAGAAGAAATAAGGGTTTAAGTTTTTGCTTGAGGCGGTAACGTTCCTTGTAAAGGTTAAGTATCCTAATACAGGAATCGCTTTTTGTTGCCTACTGTATAAGTATTGTTAAGCAGGAATGATTCGCTAAAATGATATCACACATAAAAGTTTGAATATGCTTGGGGTTATATCCTAAGGCAGAAATTCTACAATCTACACAAATAAACACAACAACTAACAATTGTATCCACATTCCGATAGCATATATGTTTGAATGGTGATGGTTCCTCTCTCGTTTGTTATGATGGAGAGGTTAGTCTATATAGAAATGGATCACAATCCAATTTCTTTAAATAGTGAGATGATATAAATGTAACACAATTTCAACCAAGGCAATACTAAATCCTACATGGAACATCTCATAACCGCCTGATAACGCCTCTGATCCTTTGACAAGAATACTTATATATAGGAAGTACCAGCGGCGTATCCACCATATTCTTGTCAAATTTACATTGGTTTTATCAGTGAATTATGATTAGTCCTATAATTCTACAATCAATACAACAAACATAAATTACTGAAATGAAATATATCTGGGCGATCAAGGCTCAATCAAACGGAGCCGATCGTATTGTATGTACTGAAATTGAAATTGTGTGCTCAAGGCTCAATCAAACGGAGCCGAACGTATTGAATGTACTGAAATTGAAATTGTGTGCTCAAGGCTCAATCAAACGGAGCCGAGCGTATTGCATGTACTGAATATGAATAACTTAACCACACAAACAGCCTATGCATGGAACCTCTCATAACCGCCTGATAATGCCTCCGATCATTTGACAAAAATACTTATATATAGGAAGTACCAGCGGCGTATCCACCGTATTCTTGTCAAATTCTCATTGACTTCATCCGCCAGTTATGATTAGTTCTATGCGACTCTACAACAAACACCACAACCACAAGATACTGATAATGAAAATGTATGTGCGTTCAAGGCTCAATCAAACGGAGCCGAACGTATTGCATGAACTGGAAATGTAAATTGATCTGTGTGCTCAAGGCTCAATCAAACGGAGCCGAGCGTATTGCATGTATTGAAATGTAAATTGAACTGTGTGCTCAAGGCTCAATCAACGGAGCCGAGCGTATTGCATGTATTGAAATGTAAAATGAAATGAAATGTATTGCATGTGAGACACACTCAACTTCTTTAAATGATAAGACTGAGATATGTCATGAAGTATGATGATATGAATATTAAATCAATGAGTATAAAACCAACTGAACTAGTAATTTGCATTAAAATTCTTGGATAAAATTCCAATTGAGATACGTGAAAATTGAGATAACCTAAAGAAAAACATAAAAACTAAGTGATTAGAGTTGAATCTTGATTCTTGGTGAGAGAAGGCTAGTTAAGTGGTTGGTTTGGACCGTTAACATCTTCAACAGGATTGGCGTTGATGTTATAAACTCTTCCTCTTGCTGGTGGTGGAGCTGGGTTTGCTTGGTTTGTTTGGTTAACTGGGTTTGCTTGAGCTTGGGCGTTTATGATATTAACCAAACGAGGACACGTGTTTCTAAAATGGGTAGGGTCGCCACAATTGAAACAAGCTCGAACATATGGGTTCATGGGGTATTGAGGTTGTTGATATGTTTGGGTCATGGGTTGAGTAGGGGTTGAGGTTTGGTTTTGAGCGGTGCGGCAAACTTTGCTCAAATGACCGTAGCGTCCACAATTCGCACATAGTCGACAGGGTGAAGTAGTTGGATGGTGATAGAAACAGGTGTTGCATTGAGGGTGAGGTCCAATGTAAGGTTTCTTATTTGGGTAAGTTGAGTTGGGTGCTACTTGAGCGTTTGGGATAGTTTGAGGAGGTACAACTTGTGAAGCTGGTTGTTTGCGTTGGGTGACGGCGAAGACTTGCCCATCACGCTTTCTCTTAGATGTAGGTGGTGTAGAGGATTCGGTTCGGGTGGGGTTTGAGGTTTCCGTTGATGCTTTATCCTTCTTCTTCTCCTCTTTGAAATCTTTGTTCCGAATTCGGTTCTCGGTGAGCGCGGTTGCTAGCTCCATTGCTGTTTCCAAAGTTGCAGGCGAGGTGCTTATTACAGGGTCTTGAATCTTTGATGGAAGACCACGAATGTAGTGCTCGATCAAACGGTAGAGGGGAGTGAACAAATTGGGAACCATTTGATTTAACTCAAGGAATCTCTTGTTGTATGTGGTGTGGTCGCCTTCCTTTTGTTTCAAAGCATGGAATTCATCCTCCAATTTCTTGATTTCACTTCTTGGGCAAAACCGTCTTGTCATGATTCCCTTCAATTCTTCCCAAGTCAAGGTCATAGTTTCTTCAACACCTCGTTTGGTCTTTTCTGTATTCCACCATGTGAGTGCTGTTCCAAGTAAACGACCGGTAGCATAACGCACTTTGCGATCATCGGGGCAATCGCAATTTAGAAAAGTGTTCTCCATTTCTTCGAACCAATGGAGGAGAGCGGTGACACCTTCAGTTCCTTCGTATTTTGGAGGATCGCAGGATTTGAAATGTTTGTAGGTGCATTTAGTGACTGGAAGGTTGACAGTGTTTTGATCCTCTTGTTGGGTTGGGTTAACGGAATTAGCGGTAAGGGCTTGTTGAACTTGAACTACGATGTTGGGTATTACGGTCGCCATTTGCTGAGCGATTTGGGTAGCCATGCGTTCACGGGCTTTTTCTGCTCTCATCTTCCTACGGGCGAGGTTAGAAGACATCTACAAGGAATACATGTCAAGAGTATGAGTTGGATGCCTTTGGGATCGTGAGTCGTGTTTGGGATTGAATGTTCATAAAATAAATATAGAAAATAAATTTACTACATCCATAGGATGTCTTGGGCTTTGCTCGCTGTTAGGCCCGTCATGCCGCCATACTTTACCTGTGTAATCATGTGGGCCCCCATGAATACCGGTTTTTCATATAGTTCGCATGGTTTCTGCCTGATTGCGTACACAAGACCCGGAGAAAATCGAGAAATACGTATACAACGTGTGATATTCGGAATGTGTCCAGGCATGGACACGGTGACATCTCAAAGTGAGGTTAGTTCGAACGACGTTTGGTGTGGCATGCTTTGGCCTAATAGGTCCGTCGTACTCTCATCGTTAGTCCCCAGGTAGGCAAACTGGTCCGTTATTTTGGATTTATACGAATGCCAACCTAGACAGGACGTTCCGACTACCGGTACTTGTACCCTTCCAGTTACTACATGCCCGTCGCAGAACTTACTTTGATGAGAATTTGAAAATTGCACAAAATCTTTGGATATTGAGAGTATGAAAATAAATTGAATACATGAACATCGATATATGTATAATGAATATGTATATATGTATAATGAATATGTATATGAGCATGTATGTTTGACTGAAATGTAAACAAATATGAAACAAATAAATATCACAAGTTTGTATGTAACCACCTAACCAAGTTAAAATTTAGGCAGACTATAGTATAGGCTCTAAGGGTCTAATAACCTATCCTATATCCCTATAGTCATGGCTCTGATACCAATCTGTCACACCCCGACCCGCAGCGGAAAAGGTGATCGGGGCATAATTGGGTTATCATCAAAGCTCATGACATTTATTATATGTTTCATATTCATTAATACAATTTAATGGAAATAAATGATACACCATAATCTAACTATCTGTCTAAGCTTCTTGGTTCTCTTCTAAGGCATATCCTATGTTTTCCTTGCTTCAACCTGTTCACCTGTATCATGTGTAAAAAGGTTTTGGATCAACATAAAGTTGGCGAGTGAATCCTATGGAAAAACATTTGAACAAGTTTAACCAATTGATTATAAATAATGTGCATACCACATATGAGTAAATGTAGATGTAAATTTATTCACACAACACATAATATTGAATATTAAACTCACATACACCAAATGATTGTTTTGAGGCACGCGATGTTCGACTCGTCTCCCACGAGGAACTGATGGGCCTAATGAATGAGTTTTGAGGCACGCGTTGTTCCACGAACTGATGGGCCTAATAAATGAGTTTTGAGGCACGCGTTGTTCTTACGAACTGATGGGCCTTAATGAATGAGTTTTGAGACGCCGGTTGTTCTTACGAACTGATGGGCCTTAATGAATGAGTTTTGAGGCACGCGTTGTTCTCGTCTCCCACGAGGAACTGATGGGCCTAATGTATGAGTTTTGAGGCACGCGTTGTTCTTACGAACTGATGGGCCTTAATGAATGAGTTTTGAGGCACGCGATGTTCTCGTCTCCCACGAGGAACTGATGGGCCTAAATAATTTGCATACAACTTTGACAATATGTAATACATCACAACCAAACAATAGTTACATTCTAGTTTAGTTCATATAATGGTATAGCACGAATTTGCATAAGAAAATTAGTTTAAGCGACACATGATACACCCCAAAACATGAATAAAAAGGGGAGTTTGTAAGAATTCACTCACATTGGGTGCGTTCGGTTGATGAGGTTGAATGCACGCGAAATGGTGTTAACCACGAGTGAAATTAATCCTAGATAAATCGCATAATGGTTCGGTAAGTAAACGGGTTTTATTGATCTATTTTAGTAGGATTGTTGGGTGTATTTTTGTGAGTTTGAGGCTATTTTCTAACCTTAAAAAATGTTATTTTTAAGTATTTATAATTGATTTTTAATTAAAATAATTAAATAAAAATAATAAAAAAATATTTTTATTTTTGCTACAGTACACAATTGACCGTTGACTTTGACTATGGTTGACCGGTTTATAGGCATATTGTTGTGCGCTCGGTGAGGCTCGAACCCGAGACCTCCCGTACGCGTGCACGCAGCTCTACCAACTGAGCTACGTGTCTAACCCGTTATATATCCGATTTTAATTACATATATATATTAATTAGAATTAACAGAAATCCTTTATTATTAAAAACGAAATAAATCTCAGAACCGGTGTGCTCCACAGGTCTCGAACCCGGGACCTGTGGGTTAGCGGACACACACTCCACCGCTGGACCGTGTGTCACACTTGGTTATAAACTCGGTTATCAATATACTTAACATATACTTAAAACAACCCGGTTCAGTTTGCGGAAAAAGGGATTTTTATCAAGGCGGCGTGTGTGAAACCGGAATCGAACTCGTGACCTTAGCGTTAAAAGTGCACACAGTCCACCGCTGGACTGTGTGTCTAACCCGGTAATTATCTTGATTTTAATTATACTTAACCATTACTGAACTTCGTCTTCTTCACCGGTTTTAACCGGAAGTGACGACGGACTGGATTCGAATGTTGATTCAAGTTTATTTAGCGTTTAATGATCAATTACAAATGATATAAAAGTAAAAAGGGAAGGAAAATAGGCGTGATATGTACTGACTGGTTTTACTCTGTTTTCCGGCAAAACTCCGGCGACAGAACTCTTTTTCCGGCGACAAGTATTTTGCAGCAGAAAGTCTTCCGAAGGCTTGCAAAGGTTGTGGGTGACTTCGTTGAAGATTTAGGGGGTTCAGTAAACTCAAAGATTACTGATACGGTTTTCCGGCGAAGTATCAAGAATTTCCGGCAGGTGATTTTTCGCTGAGAAAGAGTGCGATTTGAGTGTGAAAGACTTCTGGCGAGTTGAGGGTGTATTTATAGGGTAGTATTGGGATTGAATGGGGTCTGAATTCGGTCTTAATTCGAAGTCAACCGTACTCCGGCGGTTATGGCTGATGTCGCGGTTCAGACGTCGGTTATAACCGTCGTAATAGTTAAGTTTTCGGTTACTTTGAGTAATAACGTAATTAAACGGCGAAGTCGTCGGGATTTCCGACGACTGTTATTTTGGGCGCAATAATTTAACTTCTGAAATTGATTATTTGAATTAATTGTTTTCTGTTATTACCAGAAAATCAAGATGGCGGAGTGGTTTGTCGGCTGAGAGATAAGTCTTTGGTTTACCCGGTACAGACCCGAGTTCGAAACCCGGCAAAAGTAAACCATTTTTTATTTGATATTTTTGACAGATTTTCAAAAACTAAATACATATCCCCGTATAATATTTGATTACGGATCGTTTAAAATTATTTTGGGCATTTAATTCGCAACTAAAATTTTAACTGACTGTTCGGTTGATAAACGGAGCGGGTTTGGTAAATCCGTTTTTTTTTTACGGATGTTACAGTATCCCCTGCTTTTAGAAATTTCGTCCCGAAATTTAAACAAGGATATAATTGACTAAAAGAATGATGGTGTTTAGTTTTGACAGTTACATACTTAGAAGAAATAAGGGTTTAAGTTTTTGCTTGAGGCGGTAACGTTCCTTGTAAAGGTTAAGTATCCTAATACAGGAATCGCTTTTTGTTGCCTACTGTATAAGTATTGTTAAGCAGGAATGATTCGCTAAAATGATATCACACATAAAAGTTTGAATATGCTTGGGGTTATATCCTAAGGCAGAAATTCTACAATCTGCACAAATAAACACAACAACTAACAATTGTATCCACATTCCGATAGCATATATGTTTGAATGGTGATGGTTCCTCTCTCGTTTGTTATGATGGAGAGGTTAGTCTATATAGAAATGGATCACAATCCAATTTCTTTAAATAGTGAGATGATATAAATGTAACACAATTTCAACCAAGGCAATACTAAATCCTACATGGAACATCTCATAACCGCCTGATAACGCCTCTGATCCTTTGACAAGAATACTTATATATAGGAAGTACCAGCGGCGTATCCACCATATTCTTGTCAAATTTACATTGGTTTTATCAGTGAATTATGATTAGTCCTATAATTCTACAATCAATACAACAAACATAAATTACTGAAATGAAATATATCTGGGCGATCAAGGCTCAATCAAACGGAGCCGATCGTATTGTATGTACTGAAATTGAAATTGTGTGCTCAAGGCTCAATCAAACGGAGCCGAACGTATTGAATGTACTGAAATTGAAATTGTGTGCTCAAGGCTCAATCAAACGGAGCCGAGCGTATTGCATGTACTGAATATGAATAACTTAACCACACAAACAGCCTATGCATGGAACCTCTCATAACCGCCTGATAATGCCTCCGATCATTTGACAAAAATACTTATATATAGGAAGTACCAGCGGCGTATCCACCGTATTCTTGTCAAATTCTCATTGACTTCATCCGCCAGTTATGATTAGTTCTATGCGACTCTACAACAAACACCACAACCACAAGATACTGATAATGAAAATGTATGTGCGTTCAAGGCTCAATCAAACGGAGCCGAACGTATTGCATGAACTGGAAATGTAAATTGATCTGTGTGCTCAAGGCTCAATCAAACGGAGCCGAGCGTATTGCATGTATTGAAATGTAAATTGAACTGTGTGCTCAAGGCTCAATCAACGGAGCCGAGCGTATTGCATGTATTGAAATGTAAAATGAAATGAAATGTATTGCATGTGAGACACACTCAACTTCTTTAAATGATAAGACTGAGATATGTCATGAAGTATGATGATATGAATATTAAATCAATGAGTATAAAACCAACTGAACTAGTAATTTGCATTAAAATTCTTGGATAAAATTCCAATTGAGATACGTGAAAATTGAGATAACCTAAAGAAAAACATAAAAACTAAGTGATTAGAGTTGAATCTTGATTCTTGGTGAGAGAAGGCTAGTTAAGTGGTTGGTTTGGACCGTTAACATCTTCAACAGGATTGGCGTTGATGTTATAAACTCTTCCTCTTGCTGGTGGTGGAGCTGGGTTTGCTTGGTTTGTTTGGTTAACTGGGTTTGCTTGAGCTTGGGCGTTTATGATATTAACCAAACGAGGACACGTGTTTCTAAAATGGGTAGGGTCGCCACAATTGAAACAAGCTCGAACATATGGGTTCATGGGGTATTGAGGTTGTTGATATGTTTGGGTCATGGGTTGAGTAGGGGTTGAGGTTTGGTTTTGAGCGGTGCGGCAAACTTTGCTCAAATGACCGTAGCGTCCACAATTCGCACATAGTCGACAGGGTGAAGTAGTTGGATGGTGATAGAAACAGGTGTTGCATTGAGGGTGAGGTCCAATGTAAGGTTTCTTATTTGGGTAAGTTGAGTTGGGTGCTACTTGAGCGTTTGGGATAGTTTGAGGAGGTACAACTTGTGAAGCTGGTTGTTTGCGTTGGGTGACGGCGAAGACTTGCCCATCACGCTTTCTCTTAGATGTAGGTGGTGTAGAGGATTCGGTTCGGGTGGGGTTTGAGGTTTCCGTTGATGCTTTATCCTTCTTCTTCTCCTCTTTGAAATCTTTGTTCCGAATTCGGTTCTCGGTGAGCGCGGTTGCTAGCTCCATTGCTGTTTCCAAAGTTGCAGGCGAGGTGCTTATTACAGGGTCTTGAATCTTTGATGGAAGACCACGAATGTAGTGCTCGATCAAACGGTAGAGGGGAGTGAACAAATTGGGAACCATTTGATTTAACTCAAGGAATCTCTTGTTGTATGTGGTGTGGTCGCCTTCCTTTTGTTTCAAAGCATGGAATTCATCCTCCAATTTCTTGATTTCACTTCTTGGGCAAAACCGTCTTGTCATGATTCCCTTCAATTCTTCCCAAGTCAAGGTCATAGTTTCTTCAACACCTCGTTTGGTCTTTTCTGTATTCCACCATGTGAGTGCTGTTCCAAGTAAACGACCGGTAGCATAACGCACTTTGCGATCATCGGGGCAATCGCAATTTAGAAAAGTGTTCTCCATTTCTTCGAACCAATGGAGGAGAGCGGTGACACCTTCAGTTCCTTCGTATTTTGGAGGATCGCAGGATTTGAAATGTTTGTAGGTGCATTTAGTGACTGGAAGGTTGACAGTGTTTTGATCCTCTTGTTGGGTTGGGTTAACGGAATTAGCGGTAAGGGCTTGTTGAACTTGAACTACGATGTTGGGTATTACGGTCGCCATTTGCTGAGCGATTTGGGTAGCCATGCGTTCACGGGCTTTTTCTGCTCTCATCTTCCTACGGGCGAGGTTAGAAGACATCTACAAGGAATACATGTCAAGAGTATGAGTTGGATGCCTTTGGGATCGTGAGTCGTGTTTGGGATTGAATGTTCATAAAATAAATATAGAAAATAAATTTACTACATCCATAGGATGTCTTGGGCTTTGCTCGCTGTTAGGCCCGTCATGCCGCCATACTTTACCTGTGTAATCATGTGGGCCCCCATGAATACCGGTTTTTCATATAGTTCGCATGGTTTCTGCCTGATTGCGTACACAAGACCCGGAGAAAATCGAGAAATACGTATACAACGTGTGATATTCGGAATGTGTCCAGGCATGGACACGGTGACATCTCAAAGTGAGGTTAGTTCGAACGACGTTTGGTGTGGCATGCTTTGGCCTAATAGGTCCGTCGTACTCTCATCGTTAGTCCCCAGGTAGGCAAACTGGTCCGTTATTTTGGATTTATACGAATGCCAACCTAGACAGGACGTTCCGACTACCGGTACTTGTACCCTTCCAGTTACTACATGCCCGTCGCAGAACTTACTTTGATGAGAATTTGAAAATTGCACAAAATCTTTGGATATTGAGAGTATGAAAATAAATTGAATACATGAACATCGATATATGTATAATGAATATGTATATATGTATAATGAATATGTATATGAGCATGTATGTTTGACTGAAATGTAAACAAATATGAAACAAATAAATATCACAAGTTTGTATGTAACCACCTAACCAAGTTAAAATTTAGGCAGACTATAGTATAGGCTCTAAGGGTCTAATAACCTATCCTATATCCCTATAGTCATGGCTCTGATACCAATCTGTCACACCCCGACCCGCAGCGGAAAAGGTGATCGGGGCATAATTGGGTTATCATCAAAGCTCATGACATTTATTATATGTTTCATATTCATTAATACAATTTAATGGAAATAAATGATACACCATAATCTAACTATCTGTCTAAGCTTCTTGGTTCTCTTCTAAGGCATATCCTATGTTTTCCTTGCTTCAACCTGTTCACCTGTATCATGTGTAAAAAGGTTTTGGATCAACATAAAGTTGGCGAGTGAATCCTATGGAAAAACATTTGAACAAGTTTAACCAATTGATTATAAATAATGTGCATACCACATATGAGTAAATGTAGATGTAAATTTATTCACACAACACATAATATTGAATATTAAACTCACATACACCAAATGATTGTTTTGAGGCACGCGATGTTCGACTCGTCTCCCACGAGGAACTGATGGGCCTAATGAATGAGTTTTGAGGCACGCGTTGTTCCACGAACTGATGGGCCTAATAAATGAGTTTTGAGGCACGCGTTGTTCTTACGAACTGATGGGCCTTAATGAATGAGTTTTGAGGCACGCGTTGTTCTTACGAACTGATGGGCCTTAATGAATGAGTTTTGAGGCACGCGTTGTTCTCGTCTCCCACGAGGAACTGATGGGCCTAATGTATGAGTTTTGAGGCACGCGTTGTTCTTACGAACTGATGGGCCTTAATGAATGAGTTTTGAGGCACGCGATGTTCTCGTCTCCCACGAGGAACTGATGGGCCTAAATAATTTGCATACAACTTTGACAATATGTAATACATCACAACCAAACAATAGTTACATTCTAGTTTAGTTCATATAATGGTATAGCACGAATTTGCATAAGAAAATTAGTTTAAGCGACACATGATACACCCCAAAACATGAATAAAAAGGGGAGTTTGTAAGAATTCACTCACATTGGGTGCGTTCGGTTGATGAGGTTGAATGCACGCGAAATGGTGTTAACCACGAGTGAAATTAATCCTAGATAAATCGCATAATGGTTCGGTAAGTAAACGGGTTTTATTGATCTATTTTAGTAGGATTGTTGGGTGTATTTTTGTGAGTTTGAGGCTATTTTCTAACCTTAAAAAATGTTATTTTTAAGTATTTATAATTGATTTTTAATTAAAATAATTAAATAAAAATAATAAAAAAATATTTTTATTTTTGCTACAGTACACAATTGACCGTTGACTTTGACTATGGTTGACCGGTTTATAGGCATATTGTTGTGCGCTCGGTGAGGCTCGAACCCGAGACCTCCCGTACGCGTGCACGCAGCTCTACCAACTGAGCTACGTGTCTAACCCGTTATATATCCGATTTTAATTACATATATATATTAATTAGAATTAACAGAAATCCTTTATTATTAAAAACGAAATAAATCTCAGAACCGGTGTGCTCCACAGGTCTCGAACCCGGGACCTGTGGGTTAGCGGACACACACTCCACCGCTGGACCGTGTGTCACACTTGGTTATAAACTCGGTTATCAATATACTTAACATATACTTAAAACAACCCGGTTCAGTTTGCGGAAAAAGGGATTTTTATCAAGGCGGCGTGTGTGAAACCGGAATCGAACTCGTGACCTTAGCGTTAAAAGTGCACACAGTCCACCGCTGGACTGTGTGTCTAACCCGGTAATTATCTTGATTTTAATTATACTTAACCATTACTGAACTTCGTCTTCTTCACCGGTTTTAACCGGAAGTGACGACGGACTGGATTCGAATGTTGATTCAAGTTTATTTAGCGTTTAATGATCAATTACAAATGATATAAAAGTAAAAAGGGAAGGAAAATAGGCGTGATATGTACTGACTGGTTTTACTCTGTTTTCCGGCAAAACTCCGGCGACAGAACTCTTTTTCCGGCGACAAGTATTTTACAGCAGAAAGTCTTCCGAAGGCTTGCAAAGGTTGTGGGTGACTTCGTTGAAGATTTAGGGGGTTCAGTAAACTCAAAGATTACTGATACGGTTTTCCGGCGAAGTATCAAGAATTTCCGGCAGGTGATTTTTCGCTGAGAAAGAGTGCGATTTGAGTGTGAAAGACTTCTGGCGAGTTGAGGGTGTATTTATAGGGTAGTATTGGGATTGAATGGGGTCTGAATTCGGTCTTAATTCGAAGTCAACCGTACTCCGGCGGTTATGGCTGATGTCGCGGTTCAGACGTCGGTTATAACCGTCGTAATAGTTAAGTTTTCGGTTACTTTGAGTAATAACGTAATTAAACGGCGAAGTCGTCGGGATTTCCGACGACTGTTATTTTGGGCGCAATAATTTAACTTCTGAAATTGATTATTTGAATTAATTGTTTTCTGTTATTACCAGAAAATCAAGATGGCGGAGTGGTTTGTCGGCTGAGAGATAAGTCTTTGGTTTACCCGGTACAGACCCGAGTTCGAAACCCGGCAAAAGTAAACCATTTTTATTTTGATATTTTTGACAGATTTTCAAAAACTAAATACATATCCCCGTATAATATTTGATTACGGATCGTTTAAAATTATTTTGGGCATTTAATTCGCAACTAAAATTTTAACTGACTGTTCGGTTGATAAACGGAGCGGGTTTGGTAAATCCGTTTTTTTTTGACGGATGTTACATGTGTACTGATGCAACGTCAGAAAGTGATTGCTTATGCCTCAAGACAACTCAAGAAGCATGAAGAAAACTATACAACCTATGATCTGGAATTGGGAGCGATAATATTTGTCCTCAAGATTTAGAGACATTATCTTTACGGTAGTAAGTTTACTATCTTTACCGATCATAAAAGTTTAAGATATATTTTTGGGCAAAAGGAATTAAACATGAGGCAAAGACGTTGGATGGAAAACCTCAGTGATTATGATTGTAATATTCAATATCACGAAGGAAAAGCTAATGTAGTCGCTGATGCTCTAAGTCAAAAGTATCATGAGAAGCCAAAAAGAGTACGTGCTCTCAGATTAAATCTACAGATAGATTTAATGGAACAATTAAAGAATACACAGGAGACAACAATCAAGGATGATTATGAAGGGATGAAGGGAATGATAATGGAATTGGAACAAGGATCAGATGGAATTTGGAAATTCCATAAGAAAAGAATTTGGGTACCTATCCAAGGAAATTTACGAAACGGAATTTTAGAAGAAGCTCATAAATCCACATATAGGATGCATCCTGGAAGCAACAAGATGTATCAAGATTTAAAGAAAAGTTACTGGTGGATAGGAATTAAAAAGGACATTGCAAGTTATGTTTCTAAGTGTTTGACTTGCTCACAGGTTAAAGATGAACATCAGAAACCTTCAGGCTTACTCCAGCAATTAGAAATGTCAGTTTGGAAATGGGAATTGATAACAATGGATTTTGTTACTAAATTACCCAAGACGCGAAAAGATAACGACACAATCTGGGTGATTGTGGACAGACTAACAAAATCTGCACATTTCTTACCAATGAAAGAAACCTTTAGTATGGAACGATTAGCTAATCTATATGTAGATAAAATAGTCTCACTACATGGAATCCTTTATCTATTGTGTCTGACAGAGATAGTCGCTTTACTTCTCATTTTTGAACAAGTTTTCAAAAAGCTATGGGAACTTGATTGAATTTAAGTACAGCTTATCATCCTCAAACAGATGGACAAAGTGAAAGGACGATTCAGAAACTGGAAGACATGCTTAGAGCCTGTGTGATAGACTTTGGAGGAAGTTGGGACGATCACTTACCATTAATTGAATTTCTTACAACAACAATTATCATACAAGCATTAATGCTACACCATTTGAAGCACTCTATGGACGAAAATGCCGAACACCGGTATGCTGGGCAGAAATAGGCGAAAAGCAATTGTCGGGACCTGAGATTGTTCAAGAAACAACTGACAAGATAATTCAAGACTGAAAACAGACCGAGATCACCAAAAGAGTTATGCAGATAATCGTCGAAGGCCATTGGAATTTCAAGTGGGAGATAAAGTATTGTTAAAAGTTTCACCTTGGAAAGGAGTTGTCAGATTTGGTAAATGTAATAACCCTCAAAAATATTCCCAGCAATAACCCATAATTAAAACCCCTGGTATGCGTGATGAAAGTTGGATACTCGATCAGAAAACTTAGCGGTTAAGAAACTTGGTGATTGACGAACCAACCGGCACAAAAGAACCCATATTAGATTCACAATTAAAAACCAAACCAAGTGGAATCACGACCCGAGCATACGCGACAAGAACCAGCACGAAAATCGAGAAAAACACGCGATTGTACGGAAAAGGCGACCAGGGACACGTGTCACGACATTGCGCCACGTGTCAGACCTACGTGGACACGTGGCAGACCTATGCCAGGCCGACCGCCCCGCGCGTCAGGTCATCCCGCGCGACGCGCGGGGGATGCCCATTTGGGCTATATAAGCAGCGGCTTGGGACAGAAGCTTTTGTACCAGTTCGATCGAATTTCGACGAACTCTCTCTCTCGTATCTCCGTTTCTTTGCAGAACACCACCCCCCTAAACCCCTAAACCTGCGAAGCGCTGGCCGCTGTAAGTATTTTAACCCCCGATCACGAATTCACTATCCTACCTGATTTAGGACCAACGCATGTCAAGGCCTGCTCGTTGAAATCCTATCTCGTGTTGTATGGACACCCTACCCAATCGATCTAGAATCGCCAACGCATGTCTAGGCTCTGCCCGACTACGTTCGTTGGAGTTCTGTCGAGTGTTGTATGGTTAAAATGACTTGGGTTATTTTACTAACACATGTGCATTATATGTTTTAATAGCAACTCAGGATATAATCAGGAATTGTCACCAGAAAGTCCATAGAAATACCTAAGTTTGCAATGTGTGTCATTCTCCTTTTCTCAAATGATTTGCAAACCCTAAATGTTTTCCAAGTTATATTACAGTGATTAAGTCTTTGTATTTTTACTGGGAAATTACTGTCAGTATGTGGGTTTTGTATACAACACTTGATAATCTTCACTATTAGACAATAGGTTAGCCAATGAGTGATATGACCACAGTCACAGGAACTGCCACCGAGTGACAGATACTATTTAAAATAAGTTTCTCTGCTATTGGACAATGAGCTAGCCAATAGTAGTTTGGTAAGATAAACAAATGTAAGAACTCTTAATGCTGTGAATATAAGAATGTGTCATTTTGTACAAATTGAATGAACTCACCAGTATTTCCTACTGACAAAAATACTTTTTAAAACATGTTTCAGGTGATTTCAGTAGATCGGATTTAGAGTTGGGATACATCACCAAAAGGCTTAAAGGAGTGGCTTATTTTATCAGTTAAATAAAGAAACGTTGTTTTATGAATTCGGGTGTATCCCTTATTAAAAGCTACCTTTATAAAACATGGGCTTTATTCCCATATGTTTAATAAATAAAATCCGGTATTTCTAAACTCTAATATTTTTTCCTAACTACGGTCCTGATGAAATTTCCGCTGCAATGTTTTCAAAATAATCACTGGTACCACCTGACTGCCTCTGTAACATTTGTCGAAAAACGGGTTTTCCAAACCCGCTTCGTTTATTAATCGAATAATCAGTTTCAAATTTTTGTTGCTCATTTAATGCTTATTTTAATTTTAAACAATACATAACTAATAAACATTTTAGATTATGGAAATTAAAATTGTTAAAAAATAAAATTAAAACAATTAAAAATGAAAAAGGGCTGCCGGGTTTCGAACCCGGGTCAGCCGGAGAACCTTAACACCAAACACATAACCACTCCGCCACTTGATGCCTTTGTGAAATCTAGGAAACAAATAAAACATATGTTCATCTGAGAAACCACTGTTTGCGCCAAAACTGAAACCGATATCGGCTTTCAACATTCCAGTTGATTGAGTGATTGTAATTACTGGTTATAACTGATGAAAACATTACGACGCACGATCTCAATCAATTCGGCTTTTATTGAACTTGAATTCATGTGATGTTCGGGTTTTATAACCGAAAACATTCACTTCCTGATTTACTCCAACGATACCAGTATCTCGCGACTCAAAATCATCCACAGAACTCTCAATTTCACTCTTGCTCTATTTTCAGTTTGTCGAAAACGCTTTTGAACTCGCCGGACTTTCGCCGGAAAACCGTGTCTTTCATCAAAGCGGTAAGTTCTCGATTCTTTCATCTTCTATCAGTTGTTAGACTTTTACTAACTCAAACCCTTCAATCAGAATCAGTTCCAGGCGACGATATCGGATAATCAGCACTCGCCGGAAAACTTCTGAAAATTCCTAGATTGCGCTGTGAAACGGTATAATCTTTTAAACCTTCCGACAACTCTTGCTTAGTCCTTCAATTTCACAATTTGGTTAATCAAAACTATTAATTGGCCCGTTCAGACGGAGTTCATAAAACAGAGCCGACGACTTCGCCGGAGTTCTGAGAAAGATCATTTTTCCGGTATGTTCATTCCCAAAACCTTCCCTGTCCATTTCATTTTAATCAATTATATGTTTGTCAATCGAATTAAACAAGATCAGTAGAGTAATCGTTGTCTGTGTTTTTGAACGAAGAAGATGAAGTCGAACTAATGTATAAGTATAATTAAAACAAGATATATAACCGGGTTAGACACACAGTCCAGCGGTGGACTGTGTGCAAACAACTATCACACGTCTCGAGTTCGATCCCTGACCCAACCTCACTCTCTGAAATAAAAATGCTCTTTTTAAAACCGAACCGGGTTAACTCACTGAAAGATGTTAAGTATAATAAAAACCAGAATATTAACCAGGTTAGACACACATTCCAGCGGTGGACTGTGTGCAACGTTAATCCACAGGTCCCGGGTTCGAGACCTGATATGCACGCCGGTTCGATGGAATAAAAATCCTTTTTAAAATAAATGAATTTTGGAATAAATTAAAATGTATATAAATATAATTAAAAACAGAAATATTTCGGGTTAGACACGTAGCTCAGTTGGTAGAGCTGCGTGCACGCGTACGGGAGGTCACAAGTTCGAACCTCACTCAGTGCAGACAGTATAAACGACCGAACCGGTCAACAAGTCAAAGTCAAATAGTCAACGGTCAACCCAAAAAGTCAACACTTTTTTTTATATTTTTATTTATTTATTTAATATAAAAATCAATTAAAAATACTTAAAATAATGTTTTTAAAGTTAGAAAATAGCCTTAAACTCACAAAAATTTATCTAAAAATCTTACTAAAATTATTAATAAAATCCACTCATTTACCATACCTTTTCGTTATTATTTAGGTTAGTTAATCCTCGTCGATCAACCCTCTAAACTTGTGCGCATCCAACATCTTCAACCGAACGCACCCAATGTGAGTGAATCTCTACAAATTCCCCGTTTTAATCACGTTTTTGGGGTGTATCATGTGTCGTATTATTTCATTTAAACAATTGTGCATCCATCATATCCATGATCAAATGTGTATTCAATATGTATCAACTGTTTGTGTGGTTATTGTGTAGATTAAATTTATCATTTTCAGTACATACATTATCATAGGCCGCCGCTCCCCATTACCTATGAGCGTGAGCCGTTCCCCATTACCTATGAGCGTGAACGAGGCGTTGCCAACATACGATCGGCTCCGTTTGATTGAGCCTTGATCGCACATACATTTCATCACAGGCCGTCTGCTCCCCATTACCTATGAGCGTGAGCCGTTCCCCATTACCTATGAGCGTGAACGAGACGTTGCCAACATTTACATTATCATTCATGTTATATATTCATGTAAGGTGGTTTGTTATTGTTTGTTATTCTTATTGTATGTTTATTTACGTTTGCTCACATATGATTATTGCACAATTTTCCATAATAAATATAATAAGAAATCAATAATAAATGTTTTCTAACAAGGTTCACTCGCCAACTTTTGTTGACCCAAAAATCCCCATTTTTACACATGATACAGGTGATCTAGATGCAGCAAGAAACATATAGGATGGCTTAGAAGAATAAACCGGTTTAGACTTTGGATTGTTTAGTTAGTTATTTTCTTTGTAATTGTATGAACATGTTTGGAATATTGAGGATGTAATTTTGAATATAATAAATATGAAACATATTAGTAAACATCATGAGCTTTGGTGATAACCCAATTATGCCCCGACTCTTATTCCGCTGCGGGTCGGGTTGTGACAGATTGGTATCAGAGCCATGACTATAGGGATATAGGATAGGTTATTAGACCCTTAGAGCCTATACTATAGTTGATTAGAATTTTTAAAATTATTTGTGTGTTACATGGCAAATTCATGATGTTTATATGTTTTATGTTTATTGTTATATTCAATGTTATGCAAGCATGTTCATAAGTACATATTATTATACAATGCCTATCATGAATCATATTCTCATAACATATCATATCCATGAGAGCACACACCACACAATTTCCATGACTTTTGCAACGATTTTTGTATTTTCAAATCACATCAAAGTGAGTTCTTATGACGGGCATGTAGTAACTGGAAAGGTACAAGTACCGGTAGTCAGAACGTCCTGTCTAGGCTTGGCATTCGTATAAATCCAAAATAAAGGACCAGTTTGCCTACCTGGGGACTAACAGTGAGAGTACGAAGGACCTATTAGGCCAAAGCATGCTATACCAAACGTCGTGTGAGCTAACCCCACTTTGAGTTGTCATTGTGTCTACACCTAGACACCCTCCGACCATACATCTCGCTAACATATTTCATGGTTTTCATTCGGGTGATGCGAGTGTTAAACTGCCAATACCAATGTGAATCCTACTAAGCCAATAGTCATGGGGGCCCACATGACTATACAGGTGAAGGTATGGGGGACATTTGAGGCCCAACATGAGCAAACCCAAGACATCCTATGGATGTAGTTGCATTATTGATGTTTATGTTATTTTTATTATTTTTAACGACACATGACACCTAAAGACTCCTTAAACTCACAATCTTCCTATGTACGTTCCTGTAGATGTCGACTAGGCAACTACGTGGAGGTAGAAGGTCAGGAAGGTCAGACGAACGCTTGGCCACTCAAATCGCAAAACAAATGGCCGCGGTGCTTCTGACATCGTAATTCAAGTCCAACAAGCTCTCGCCGCAAATCCCAACAATCCTCCCCATCAAGAGGACCAGAACGTCGACAACCCTCCCTCCAAAAAGTGCTCTTACAAACACTTCAAATCTTGTGATCCCCCGAAATTTGAAGGGACCGAAGGTGTCACTGCTCTCCTCCACTGGTTTGAGGAAATGGAAAACACCTTCCTCAATTGCGATTGTCCCGAGGATCGCAAGGTACGTTACGCAACCGGCAGACTATTTGGAGTAGCCCTGACCTGGTGGAACACAGAGAAGGGTAAGAGAGGAGTCGAAGATGCTATGGCCTTAACATGGGAAGAGTTAAGGGAAATAATGACAAGACGTTTCTGTCCAAGAAGCGAAATCAAGAAGTTGGAAGATGAATTCCACTCGTTAAAACAAAAGGAAGGAGATCATACTTCCTACAACAAAAGGTTTCTAGAGTTGAATCAAATGATCCCCAACTTGTTCACCCCAGTGTACCGCTTGGTTGAACACTATATTCGAGGCCTCCCCTCGAAAATTCAAGACTCAGTTCTAAGCACTTCGCCTGCGACACTTGAAGCCACAATGGAACTAGCTGCCGAATTCACCGAAAATCGCATTCGAAACGGTAAATTCAAAGAGGAGAAAAAGAAAGCCCCCATTGAGGCTCAAACTTCAAACCATTCTGGTTCCTCTTCGAAGTTTACTAGTAAAAGGAATCGAAACACCAGAAACTTTGCTGTCACACAAACAAATTTCCCTATCCCTGCTGCACCCATTACCCAAGTTGCCCCCTCACCTGCACCATATAAAAGGCCATACTCCGGCCCATACCCAAAATACAACCGTTGCCAATACCATCACTTTCCTGATCATCCCTGCCAGCATTGCACCGGCTGTGGTCGCGCAGGTTACACCATTCAAACCTGTCGCGTACCTCAGCGAACGAACCGCCATCAGCCCTCAACCCGAACCCACAATCAGATAGTGGGTCAATCCCAACAACCTTTACTCCTACCACCTACCCAACATGTAGCCCAATCCTACTATCAACCCAACTATCCCATGATACAATCTATGCGGGCTTGTTACAACTGTGGAGACCCAAACCACTTTAGAAACACTTGTCCACGCTTGGTGAACATCATTCATGCTCAAGCTCAAGCAAATCCAGTGAATCAAGCTAACCAAGCTCCACCACCTGCAAGAGGAAGAGCTTACAACATCAACGCCAATCCTGTTGAAAATAATAACGGCTCAAACAAATCACCCAACTAGTTTTCCTCACCAAGAATCAAGACCCAACTCCGATCGTCTAGTTTTAATGTTTTCTTTATGTCATCTCAATCTTTCTGTATCCCAGTTGTAAAATTTGGAATTTATATATCCAAGAATTTTAATGCGAATTGATATTACAGTTTTGTTTTATACTCATTGACTTAACATTCATATCATCATACATCTTGACGTATCTCAATCTCATCATTTAAAGAAGTTGGGTTGTGTCTCACTTTTACATAAATTGACCCCTTCATCATAACAAATGAGAGAGGTACTGTCATCATTCAGTCATGTATCCTTTCAGAATTGAGACTCAAGCTTTGGTTGTTGTGTTTGTTTATGTTTTAGAGTCACATAGAGCTGATCATGATATACTAATAAAGCCAACAAAAATTTGACAAGAATATGGTGGATACGCCGCTGGTACTTCCTATATATAAGTATTCTTGGCAAAGGATCAAAAGCATTACCAGGAAGTTATGAGAAGTTCCATGTAGGTTTAAATATCGTCATGGTTGAAGTTTTTGTTTTATGATACATACCTTATCTCGTCAAACGTATCAATTCCCTCAAAACTATTATGCATAAAATCATAACCAACATCAAAGATCAAATTCGAGAAGCCCAACATGTTTCAGTAACGGAAAACGACGTACGCAAGGAACTGTCTTGTGGAGCTGAACTTAAAAATCGAAACTAAATTCGACGGTATTCTGTACTGTCTAGATCGCATATGGATTCCTGACCACAATAACCTTCGTGATTTCCTTATGAATGAGGCGCACAAAACACGATATTCTATACACCCAGGAGCCGACAAGATGTATCAAGACCTTCGATACACCTACTGGTGGCCTGGAATGAAAAAGGATATTACTGTTTTTGTTTCCAAGTGCCTTACATGTTCCAAAGTAAAAGCTGAACATCAAAGACCCTCAGGACTTCTGGTCCAACCTGAAATACCTGTATGGAAGTAGGAAAACATAACCATGGACTTCATTAACGGGTTACCTCGCACTTCTGGTGGGTATGACACTATATGGGTAATCATTGATCGTCTTACAAAATCAGCTCACTTCATTCCGATTCGCGAAGATTTCAAGAACGAGAAGTTAGCTCGTATCTACATCAACGAAATCGTAAGCCGTCATGGTGTACCGTTAAGCATTATTTCAGATCGTGATGGTCGTTTCACTTCACGAACATGGCAAGCTGTACAAGCCGAACGTATTGAATGTACTGAAAATGAAATTGTCTGTGTGCTCAAGGCTCAATCAAACGGACCGAGCGTATTGCATGTACTGAAAATGAATAACTTAATCACACAAACAACCTATGCATGGAACCTCTCATAACCGCCTGATAATGCCTCCGATCATTTGACAAGAATACTTATATATAGGAAGTACCAGCGGCGTATCCACCATATTCTTGTCAAATTCTCATTGACTTTATCCGCAAGTTATGATTAGTTCTATGCGACTCTACAACAAACACAACAACCACAAGATACTGATAATGAAATTGTCTGTGCGCTCAAGGCTCAATCAAACGGAGCCGAACGTATTGTATGTACTGAAAATGAAATTGTATGTGCGCTCAAGGCTCAATCAAACGGAGCCGAACGTATTGCATGTACTGAAAATGAACAACTTAATCTAAACAACAATCACACAAACAGCCTATGCATGGAACCTCTCATAACCGCCTGATAATGCCTCCGATCATTTGACAAGAATACTTATATATAGGAAGTACCAGCGGCGTATCCACCATATTCTTGTCAAATTCTCATTGACTTTATCCGGAAGTTATGATTAGTTCTATGCGACTCTACTACAAACACCACAACCACAAGATACTGATAATGAAATTGTCTGTGCGCTCAAGGCTCAATCAAACGGAGCCGATCGTATTGCATGTATTGAAATGTAAAATGAAATGACCGATCAAGGCTCAATCAAACGGAGCCGATCGTGCGGGCACGCCACTGATCAACCGCATAATAAAATGGGGATCAAGCTCAACCTCATAAATGGGGGGCTGCGGCCTCGGCAAATGCATATACTGAAAATAATAAACAATAATTATTCTAACAGTCTACACATGGAACCTCTCATAACCGCCAGATAATGCTTCTGATCCTTTGACAAGAATACTTATATATAGGAAGTACCAGCGGCGTATCCACCGTATTCTCGTTAAAGTTTCATTGGCTTTATCCTTAAGTTATGTTTGGTTCTATGTGATAAAGAAAAACATAAAACTAAACGATAGGAGTTGAATCTGGATCTTCGGCGAAGAGGACTAGTTGAGTATCTTCACTTGGGCCGTCATTATCTTCGACCGGATTGGCATTGATATTGAAGACTCTTCCTCTTGCTGGTGGCATAGTGGTTGGGTTTTCTTGGTTTACTTGGTTAACTGGGTTTGATTGGGCTTGAGTGTTGATGACGTTAACCAATTGAGGGCATGTGTTTCTAAAGTGGGTAGGGTCGCCACAATTGAAACAAGCTCGAACATATGGGAACATGGGGTATTGGGGTTGATGATAAGTTTGGGCCATGTTTTGAGTAGAGGAAGAGGTTTGGTTTTGGAAAGTGCGACAAACCTTGCTCAAATGACCATAGCGTCCACAAGTTGTACATAGTCGACAAGGTAAGGTAAGGGGATGGTGATAAAAACAGTTGTTGCATCGAGGGTGAGGTCCAAGATATGGTTTCTTATTTGGGTAAGTTGAGTTGGGTGTCACTTGAGTGATTGGGATAGCTTGGATAGGTATGGCGTGTAAAACTGGTTGGTTTCGTTGGGTAGCAGCGAAAAGTTGCCCGTCTCTTCCTCTCTTAGGATTGGATTGAGAAGGGGATTCGGTTTGGTGAAGTCGGAGGTTTCAGTCGGTTCTTTATCCTTCTTCTTCTCCTCCTTGAAGTCTTTGTTTCGAATTCGGTTCTCGGTGAGCTCTGTTGCTAGCTCCATTGCTGCTTCCAAGGTTGCAGGCGAGGTACTTATTACAGGGTCTTGAATCTTAGACGGAAGACCACGAATGTAGTGCTCGATCAAACGGTAGAGAGGAGTGAACATGTTGGGAACCATTTGATGTAACTCGAGGAATCTTTTGTTGTAGGTGGTGTGGTCTCCTTCCTTTTGCTTCAACGAATAAAATTCATCTTATAATTTCTTGATTTCGCTCCTTGGGCAAAATCGTCTGGTCATGATTTCCTTCAATTCGTTCCAAGTTAAGGTCATAGCATCGTCGACGCCTCGTTTGGCCTTCTCTGTATTCCACCAAGTAAGTGCTATCCCATATAATCGACCGGTAGCATATCGCACTTTGCGATCGTCAGGGCAATCGCAATTTAGAAAAGTGTTCTCCATTTCTTCAAACCAATGGAGGAGAGCGGTGACGCCTTCAGTTCCTTTGTATTTCGGAGGGTCCCATGATTTGAAATGCTTGTAGGTGCATTTAGTGGTATTTGATGGAGATTTGAT
Source organism: Scalesia atractyloides (assembly GCA_947069175.1). Taxonomy (NCBI): domain Eukaryota; kingdom Viridiplantae; phylum Streptophyta; class Magnoliopsida; order Asterales; family Asteraceae; genus Scalesia; species Scalesia atractyloides. The sequence continues at coordinate 80,565,198 of CAMTDV010000010.1, forward strand.
AACGTTTTGGTTCGCTTGATTGACAGGATTATCGGTGAGTGCTTGATGTACTTGGATTACAATGTTGGGTATTACGGCAGCCATTTGTTGAGCGATTAAGGCAGCCATGCGTTCGCGGGCTTTTTTTGCTCTCGTCTTCCTACGGGCGAGATTAGAAGACATCTACAAGGAATACATGACAAGAGTATGAGTTGGATGTTTTTGGGTTCATGGGTCGCATTAGGAATGAACATTCATAAAATAATTATAAAAAAATAAATCTACTACATCCATAGGATGTCTTGGGCTTTGCTCGCTGTTAGGCCCTACATGCCGCCATACTTTACCTGTGTAATCATGTGGGCCCCCATGAATACCGGTTTTTCATATGGTTCGCACGGGTTTGCCAGGTTGCGTACACAAAAACCCGGAGAAAATCGAGAAATATGTATACAACGTGTGATATTCGGAATGTGTCCAGGTGTAGACACGGTGACACCTCAAAGTAGGTTAGTTCGAACGACGTTTGGTGTGGCATGCTTTGGCCTAATAGGTCCTTCGTACTCTCATCGTTGGTCCCCAGGTAGGCAAACTGGTCCGTTATATTGGATTTATACGAATGCCAACCTAGACAGGACGTTCCGACTACCGGTACTTGTACCCTTCCAGTTACTACATGCCCGTCGCAGAACTTACTTTGATGAGATTTGAAAATTGCAACAAAATCTTTGGATAATGAGAGTATGAAAATAAATTGAATACATGAACATCGATATATGTATAATGAATATGTATATATGTATAATGAATATGTATATAAGCATGTATGTTTGACTGTAAATGTAAACAAATATGAAACAAATAAATATCACAAGTTTGTATGTAACCACCTAATCAATTAAAATTTAGGCAGACTATAGTATAGGCTCTAAGGGTCTAATAACCTATCCTATATCCCTATAGTCATGGCTCTGATACCAATCTGTCACACCCCGACCCGCAGCGGAAAAGGTGATCGGGGCATGATTGGGTTATCATCAAAGCTCATGACATTTATTATGCGTTTCATATTCATTAATACAATTTAATGGAAATTTACAATAAAGATTACAACATGTTCTAGCTATCAATCTAAGCATCTTTGTTCTCTTCTAAGGTATTTCCTATGTTTTCTTTGCTTCAACCTGTTCACCTGTATCATGTGTAAAAAGGTTTTGGATCAACATAAAGTTGGCGAGTGAATCCTATGGAAAATATTTGAACAAGTTTATTTGAATTGATTATGAAATATGTGCACAACCAAACATGAGTAAAAATAGATGTAAACTTATTCAACAATCATAAGATATTAAATAAAACACACATGGACAATAATGGAACATTTAGAGGCACGCGATGCTCAACTCGTCTCTCACGAGGAACTGAGGGGCCTAATGAATGAATTGCATAAACATGATAATATGAATGACACAACTACAAACAATATAAACTCAATGATACACACATGAACAATAATGAATTTGATTTGAGGCACGCGTTGTTCAACTCGTCTCCCACGAGGAACTGATGGGCTTAATGAATGAGTTTCATATGATTTGGCAAAAGGAAATAAGTAATCACAACAATATAATCAATCTAAGTTTAGATCATGATGTGGTATGGCACAAGTTTAAATAAACAAGTTAATTATTTTTATAACACATGACACACCCCAAAACGTGTAATTTAAAAGGGGGAGTTGTAAGATTCACTCACAGTGGGTGCGTTCGGTTGATGATGTTGAATGCACGCGAAGTGGTTTTAACCACGAGTGAGATTAACCTAGATAAATCGCATTATGGTTTGGTAAGTAAACGGATTTTATTAACCTATTTTAGTAGGATTGTTGGGTGTATTTTTGTGAGTTTGAGGCTATTTTCTAACCTTAAAAATGTTATTTTTAAGTATTTTTAATTGATTTTTAATTAAAATAATTAAATAAAATAATAAAAAAATTTGACTTTTTCTGACCGTTGACTTGACCGTTGACCGTTGACCGGTTCGGACGTGTGTATGTATGCGCTGGGTGAGGCTCGAACCCGAGACCTCCCGTACGCGTGCACGCAGCTCTACCAACTGAGCTACGTGTCTAACCCGTTATATATCTGATTTTAATTATATATATATTAATTAGATTTAAACAGAAATCCCTTATTTTAAAAACGATTTTTAATCCAGAGAACCGGTGCGCTCCACAGGTCTCGAACCCGGGACCTGTGGCTTGTGTAACACACAGTCCACCGCTGGACTGTGTGTTTAACATGTTATATAATCCAATTTTTATTATACTTAAATACAAACTACTTGTTTTCATTTCTGACTTATTTAAAAAGGTAACATAATGGTCCGGGTCGATGCAGAAGACCGGACTCGAACTCGTGTGCTTTGATTAAACATACACACAGTCCACCGCTGGACTGTGTATCTAACTTGGTTATTATTCCGGTTATTAATATACTTAACATATACCTGTGTGACTCCGGTTCAGTTTAACAAAAAAAATGATTTTTATTGAAGCAGCGTGTGTGAAACAGGATTCGAACTCGAGACGTTTGTGTTTAATGTGCACACAGTCCACCGCTGGACTGTGTGTCTAACCCGAGTAATATCTTGATTTTAATTATACTTATACGTTTACCGCACTTCATCTTCTTCGTCGGATTTTAACCAGAGTCGGAAAATCCGACTGGTTCGATGTGTTAAATCAGGTTCTTTAGCGTTTTATGTTCAATCAAAGGTGAGATATAAATAAAAAGAAAGGAAATTAGGCGTGAGGTATACCGACTATCTTCCTCTGTTTTCCGGCAGAACTCCGGCGACAGCAATACCTTCCGGCGACGAGTGTCTTGCAGCAGAGAAACTTCAGAAAGCTTACAAAATATGTGGGTGACTTCGGTATATGTTCAAATGGTTTAGTAAGGCTCAGAACTGGGGAAACCGGTTTTCCGGCGACGAACAGAATAATTCCGGCGAGTGAGTTTTCGCCGAGAAAAGGTGCGGTTTTGAGCGCAAATGTTTGCAGAAGTTCGAGGTGGTTTTTATAGGGCAAATCTTCGAAGAACTTGGTCTGATTTCCGACTGGATTCGTAAGTTATAAAAACTCCGGCGGTTATGACTTTGGTCGCGGACTCAGACGTCGGTTATAACCGATGTCTTAGTAATTGTTTACGTTATAACGGAAGGATTCGTTAAATACTCGCGAGATTGCCGGGATTTCCGACGACTGAACTTTGGGCGCCGGTTTTGAATTCGTAACGTCATGATATCAATTAAATGATTCTAATATTTAACAAATAACATCAGTGGCGCAGTGGTTTAGTGCGCGTGTGTTAAGTCGTTTGCTGGACCGGTACTGACCCGGGTTCGAAACCCGGCAGAACCAAAACATTTTTATTTTGCGATTTTTAACAGTTTTTCAAAAACTAATTATATATTCCCGTATAATAATTGATTATGTATCGTTTAAAATTATTTTGGGCATTTAATTCGCAACGAAAATTTTAACTGACTGTTCGGTTGATAAACAGAGCGGGTTTGGTAAATCCGTTTTTGACGGATGTTACACTGTAGCATACAAGCTTGATCTACCAGAAGAACTCAACAGAATTCACCCCACATTCCACCTATCAAACTTGAAAAAGTGCCTCGCCGATGAAAACCTCCATATTCCCCTAGAAGATATTCAGATCGATGAATCTATGCATTTCATTGAAAGACCAGTAGAGATCATGGACTTCGGAGAAAAACGTTTAAGACGGAGTCGTATTCCAATTGTTAGGGTACGCTGGGAGTCGAAACGGGGACCTGAGTTTACTTGGGAACGTGAAGACTCAATGCGCGAAAAATACCCGCATCTTTTTCCTATTACCACTACTACTTAAATTTCGGGAAGAAATTTCTAAAAGTAGGGGATACTGTAACATTTGTCGAAAAACAGGTTTTCCAAACCCGCTTCGTTTATTAATCGAATAATCAGTTTCAAATTTTTGTTGCTCATTTAATGCTTATTTTAATTTTAAACAATACATAACTAATAAACAATTTAGATTATGGAAATTAAAATTGTTAAAAATAAAATTAAAATAACTAAAATTAAAAAGGGCTGCCGGGTTTCGAACCCGGGTCAGCCGGAGAACCTTAACACCAAACACATAACCACTCCGCCACTTGATGCCTTTGTGAAATCTAGGAAACAAATAAGACATATGTTCATGTGAGAAACCACCTGTTTGCGCCAAAACTGAAACCGATATCGGCTTTCAACATTCCAGTCGATTGAGTGATTGTAATTACTGGTTATAACTGATGAAAACATTACGACGCACGATCTCAATCAATTCGGCTTTTATTGAACTTGAATTCATGTGATGTTCGGGTTTTACAACCAAAAACATTCACTTCCTGATTTACTCCAACGATATCAGTATCTCGCGACTCAAAATCATCCACAGAACTCTCAATTTCACTCTTGCTCTATTTTCAGTTCGTCGGAAACGCTTTTTGAACTCGCCGGACTTTCGCCGGAAAACCGTATCTTTCATCAAAGCGGTAAGTTCTCGATTCTTTCATCTTCTATCAGTTGTTAGACTTTTACTAACTCAAACCCTTCAATCAGAATCAGTTCCAGGCGACGATATCGGATAATCAGCACTCGCCGGAAAACTTCTGAAAATTCCTAGATTGCGCTGTGAAACGGTATAATCTTTTAAACCTTCCGACAACTCTTGCTTAGTCCTTCAATTTCACAATTTGGTTAATCAAAACTATTAATTGGCCCGTTCAGACGGAGTTCATAAAACAGAGCCGACGACTTCGCCGGAGTTCTGAGAAAGATCATTTTTCCGGTATGTTCATTCCCAAAACCTTCCCTGTCCATTTCATTTTAATCAATTATATGTTTGTCAATCGAATTAAACAAGATCAGTAGAGTAATCGTTGTCTGTGTTTTTGAACGAAGAAGATGAAGTCGAACTAATGTATAAGTATTATTAAAACAAGATATATAACCGGGTTAGACACACAGTCCAGCGGTGGACTGTGTGCAAACAACTATCACACGTCTCGAGTTCGATCCCTGACCCAACCTCACTCTCTGAAATAAAAATGTTATTTTTAAAACCGAACCGGGTTAACTCACTGAAAGATGTTAAGTATAATAAAAACCAGAATATTAACCAGGTTAGACACACAGTCCAGCGGTGGACTGTGTGCAACGTTAATTCACAGGTCCCGGGTTCGAGACCTGATATGCACGCCAGTTCGATGGAATAAAAATCCTTTTTAAAATAAATGAATTTTGGAATAAATTAAAATGTATATAAATATAATTAAAAACAGAAATATTTCGGGTTAGACACGTAGCTCAGTTGGTAGAGCTGCGTGCACGCGTACGGGAGGTCACAAGTTCGAACCTCACTCAGTGCAAACAATATAAATGACCGAACCGGTCAACAAGTCAAAGTCAAATAGTCAACGGTCAACCCAAAAAGTCAACACTTTTTTTATATTTTTATTTATTTATTTAATATAAAAATCAATTAAAAATACTTAAAAATAATGTTTTTAAAGTTAGAAAATAGCCTTAAACTCACAAAAATATATCTAATAATGTTTTTAAAGTTAGAAAATAGCCTTAAACTCCAACATCTTCAACCGAACGCACCCAATGTGAGTGAATCTCTACAAATTCCCCGTTTTAATCACGTTTTTGGGGTGTATCATGTGTCGTATTATTTATTACATTTAAACAATTGTGCATCCATCATATCCATGATCAAATGTGTATTCAATATGTATCAACTGTTTGTGTGGTTATTGTGTAGATTAAATTTATCATTTTCAGTACATACGTTATCATAGGCCGCCGCTCCCCATTACCTATGAGCGTGAGCCCTTCCCCATTACCTATGAGCGTGAACGAGGCGTTGCCAACATATGATCGGCTCCGTTTGATTGAGCCTTGATCGCACATACATTTCATCACAGGCCGTCTGCTCCCCATTACCTATGAGCGTGAGCCGTTCCCCATTACCTATGAGCGTGAACGAGACGTTGCCAACATTTACATTATCATTCATGTTATATATTCATGCAAGGTGGTTTGTTATTGTATGTTATTGTTTGTTATTGTTATCGTTATTGTATGTTTATTTACGTTTGCTCACATATGATTATTGCACAATTTTCCATAATAAATATAATAAGAAATCAATAATAAATGTTTTCTAACAAGGTTCACTCGCCAACTTTTGTTGACCCAAAAATCCCCATTTTTACACATGATACAGGTGATCCAGATGTAGTAAGAAACATATAGGATGGCTTAGAAGAATAAACCGGTTTAGACTTTGGATTGTTTAGTTAGTTATTTTCTTTGTAATTGTATGAACATGTTTGGAATATTGAGGATGTAATTTTGAATATAATAAATATGAAACATATTAGTAAACATCATGAGTTTTGGTGATAACCCAATTATGCCCCGACTCTTATTCCGCTGCGGCTCGGGTGTGTGACAGCCTCACGGCTCCCGCTCCCAGGGTGGGGTCAGGGGCCGTGACAGAAGGTGGTATCAGAGCCACAGCCACTGGTTTAAGCAATTAAGTGTTGTAATAATACCTAATCTTAAACAAAAGAGTTAGGAAATTGATATTAACTGGTAGCGCCAGGATAGTATTTAAACTTAAGAAATATGCACTTTTAAAATCATGGGTTGAGAAAATTCTTTTTTTGGGAAATATAATTACCTCTCCGGCAAGATTGGGTATGGTGTGGTAGACTCTCCAACTTGTCCGGGTAAGATGGGGTAGCCTCTCCGGCAAGACCGGGTAAGATGAGGTATATGTTATGTTAAAAAGTTACAGAATTCCCTAAAATAATACCATAACCTGATGTCTGACCTGTTTTTGAAATGTGAACTTGTTAATACATTAACCTTCTGAAGGGTATGTATATCACAATATATGAAACATATGATCGTATATATATGTATATCTATAAGGGAATCCAAAAAGCCATTTAGGTGTTATTTTTAACCTTAAACAATAAAGTTGAGAGGTTAATACAAAACAACCTATGTGTTATTTTTATATAAATTTAAATGATTGTTTTGTTTTAATTATTCTATGATATTAATATTTGCAATTCAGATGTCGAATGAAGTATCACATAATCAAGAAGTTCATGCGAATAATGAAAATCCCTTAAACAAAGAGGCCATAGAAAACATATTCGCCCAAGGCATTGCTAATGCCATTCCGTTAATTATTGAGGCCGTTAAAAATCCTGTAGAACATACCAAAGCTGTGAGTAGCAAGCGTACTCATAGTAAAAGCTTTAGCCACAGCGCCAATGGAGATAATGATGATATTATCAAAATCCCAGTTCCTAAGAAGATGAAAACAATGACTGATGGATGTTCCTATAAAGAATTTCTAGCCTGTAAGCCAACTGAGTTTGCCGGCAGTAAAGGAGCCACAACTGCACTACGATGGTTGGAAAAGACGGAAGCTGTTCTTAAGATCAGCAAATGTGCCGAAGAAGACAAAGTCATGTATGCTTCCAAAATTGAGTATATAAAGGCAGCCGTCGGACAGAAGCTGTTGCTCAAAATCGAACAATCAAATCGTTCGTATGCCTTCTGTATCTCCGTTTCTTTGTCCAATACCCCCTAAACCCCTAAACCTGCAAAGTATTTCCCTGTTGTAAGTGTTTTAGCCCTGATCACTGATTCGATACTCTGCCCGATTGATCTAAAATCCAGCAACGGGTGCCAAAATAATGCCCGTTAATAAGGCTATGCTTTGTTAACTACGTTGGGGTTTTGTCTCGGGAAGTATCATTCATGTTAAGTTGGGTTATTGCACTAACACGTATTGCATTATAATTTATTAGGAAACCAGGAATAGCACCAGGAAGCTCTAAAGTTAAAAACCTAAATCCACAAAGTGAGTCATTCTCTCTTTTTACCAAATTCTTTTACAAAACTCTAAACTGTTTTGCAAAAGTTGTATTTACAGTGATTAAGTTTTTGCTAATCTGCAATTACTGCCGGTATGTGGGGTTTTGTATACACTACTTAGTCCAGCGTCACTATTGGACGAAAGTTAGCCAATAGTGGTATGACCACAGTCATTGTAACTGCCAACGTGACAAATACTGATTGAGTTTTTGTTAGATAAAAGCAATGTAATTGCCATTGATACTGTGAAATATAACCATGTCTCTTTTTACAAAATTTGAATGAACTCACCAGTATTTTTAACTGACCAAAATGTTTTTAAAACGCGTTTCAGGTAACCTACTGTGATAGTCATAGGAGCCAGCTATGAAGCATTGAAGGCTTAAATAAAGTGGCTATGATTACCTGAATAAATGAAGAACTTATGTTTTTGTTAATTTGGGTTTATCCCTATAAAATATTTTAATGGAATATGGGTTAATCCCATTTGTTTAATATTAAACTTTATTGTTTGATAAACTCTGAATTTACTTTCCTAACATCGATACTGATGATATTTTTCGCTGCCAAATTAATAAACACCAGTACCACTTGACTGCCTCACGGCACCCGCTCCCAGGGTAGGGGTCGGGGGCCGCGACAAACGATGTGTAATATCGATTCAATAAAGAAACTAACGATGAAAGTCATGCTCTTGATTGGTTAGCATGTCGAATTATTTGCCCACAATCTTTAGTTTTTCATTCGGCAATATAATAAATGTATTATTCTCATACGCTTAAAGTTTTTAGATTTGATAAGCAAAATTAGGCGTTGAAGATATTAATGATTGGGTCAACGGAAAGTTATTCAATTCAGATTAAGAATAATACTCATTTATAATCAACGTCCCGCCGTAACGCGCAAGTTAATGTTAACTCGTAATTATACAAAAAGCAACCGGTACCCATTCTACACATACCGAACCGCACCATGGCTATGAATTGGCCGGAAGTTGTAAATGTGAAAAGGAGATGAAGAGATACGATGATTGGCCTTATATTTGATTTCCCTTTGTATAATTGGCTAAGCTTTTCAAGAGGACTTATTTACTTTTTCGAAAAACAAATAAGGAGAAAAAATGTTTGGCAAACCAATAAAGACTTTTCAAAATAATTTTTTGTATAAGCAAATAAGTTAATTTTGAAAAGTCAGGAAAAAATGACTTTTTGAAGCTCTTTATGACTTTTCATAAAAAAAAAATACACAAATACCTTATCTTCTGCCCTAATCTATAATGTATATTAAAGCAAAACATTTTGGTGTCACCTGGCATTTGTTTAAGCTACAGTTGACACCTGGCATCTCCTCTGACTTTCTTACAACATTTGGGAGGGAAAACATTATGGTATAAGCTTCGTTCATACGCTTCTTTACTCATCGTTTTCATCATCTATTGCGATTTTTTCCCTTGACCAGCGTCTCTTCCCCTTATCATTTCCCTTTTTCCTTTTCACTTTCAAAAACCCCTAGATCGCAGTTTCACCATAGTCGCTGTCTCGATTTCTTCTGCATCAAATATCGGAGAAATTCAACAGGTTAGGGTTCCAACTCTCATACTTCTTCCTCCTTTTTCAATGTTTGTGTTGTTTACTTTCTCGATTTTTATTAATGTTCATTCAACCTTTTTGCACTTAATCGTTGCGGGCTCTAGATATTATTTGTCATTCGTTTTGTTCGTTGAATCTGTTTATGTTGCAGGCTCTGCTATATTGGTTTGGTATCTTCTTCCGCATTGTCGTAGTTCGTTGGTTTTTTCAGGTTTGTGACAACTTGATTTTTGTTTAATGTTTTGATTTGGGGCTTTAATTTTTTTTTTTGGGTCATTTAGGTTTATGATATTTGGAATTGGGGTTTTTTTTGGGAGAAATTGTTAGGGTTTTATATTGAACACTAATGATTATCCTGAATCATAGGATTCAATAATGATAATTTGATTTGCTTTTTTACATAATATTAGTTGTTAATTCAATGTTCATTTTAGTTTTAAAGCTACACAAAAGAAACAACGGTAGTACATTTTGGCATGAATCGAAACCTTGCTTTCGGTAACGAGTTAACTTTTCTTTTGTTTGGATTATTATAGCATTTAAGAAATGTGTAAATCAGCCACTAAGATGCAAGATGTTGGAGCTTGTGCTCTAAAGTAGTTGTTCAATTAAATATACTAAATTTTCATGTCAAGTTACTTTATACTTTATAGATAGGGGAATTTGATTTTGGAATTGTTATTGATTTAAGAGTCAATGCGAAGATTTTGTATCAATATGGGGTGAATATGGAATCACTTAAGATCATGATGCAAATATGACTCTGACAAGTAGGGATGAGCGTGGTACCGGTACCGAAATTCATCAAAACTGGGTATCGGTTTCGGTACCGAAATATTCGGTACGGTACCGGACTGGTATTTGAAGGCAAAATTCGGTACCTCGAAAATGCCAAAAAGTGGGTACCGGTACCGAAAAAAATTTGGTATGGTACTCATTACAAGATGCTCATCCTTACCGACAAGCCCAATTCAGTTTGATTATGTTTGAGGTCATTTAGGATTAACATTAGTGTTTTGGTGGTTGTATTTGTAGAAAAAAATTAGTCAATGTTCTTATACATACAAAAACTTACTAATAACAATTTTAGCATGAATTAAGATTGTTGGCAAAATGTCAAGGTTCTCCATTGTTCTTTACGCGTATTCGAGGTTGTCCTTAGTTAAGATTAAAGTTTATTATAAAGCATCATTTTGTTTATTTGTACAAAATGTCTCTTTTGACGCATTAATTTTTAAGTTATATGCATGTTGAGTGCTATGTGTAGTTATTAATTTGTAGGTCAAATCTTTTATCATGTTTAGCTTTGATTAGCACTAACGATTTTCATATAATGCAGAAGCTACCAATACTTAATACTTTGCTTTTGATTGCTTTGATGCTCCATTGTTCTTAGATATTATTCTATTTTTTATTTTTTATTTCATTTCATTTCAGGGACTTACATATCGACTCCGTGTTTACATCAATGGAAAATATTATGGTCTTTGTTATAGATGAAAGTGAAGAAATGTCGATTGAGATGCTCAAACCAGTACTGGCTTGCGTTAAAAAGATCGTGAGGTTTAAAGCTTACAATATATTTATATTTTTTACATGAAAATTTCTTACTGGTTGTTTACTTTTACTTAGGACGTTCTACCGATAGCTCATAAGTTAGGGAAAGGAGTACCTTTAAAAACTGCAGAGAAGTTAAAGTCGTATATGATGCCAGCTTTAAGATCTTTCGGTGAATCGTTAGATATGTACCATAAAGTTGTGGCTGTAGTATGTGATGGTACAACTGCTAATGTTGAAAATAAGGACGATGATTCTAGAGCCCAACTGGTATGATTACTATATAGTTTAACAAAGTGACGGTCTTCTTATTGTATTTACATGGTTTGTTTCTATTCAGGCTAATGAGTGCAAATTGGAGAAGGGATGTGTAGATGAGGTGCAAAAGGCATGCTATCTACCTATTTTTGTAATTTTATTTTATTTTCTTTTTGTTTAGTTCCATTTTATGAATTCATACATAGTAATATAATTGTTTTATAGGCTGGCGAGAGCAATCTTACAACATCATTAGATCATGTGGACCAAGTATGTTATTTGGAATTTTAAATTATTTTAATAACATTTATTAACAAGTTGAAAATTAAATGTGAATCAGGTGGTAAAAGGAAAGACCTGTCCTAAAGAAGAGGTGGGAAGTGGAGAATCTCTGTCCTAAAACAATTATGAGTAACGAAGTAAATGAGACGGTTAAGAAAGGAAAGGAAGTGTATTGATACAATGGTTGCCTTTAACCATGTCTAGGAAAAGGAAAATTCGTATTGGCTAATGAATATGAGTTCATTCAAGTACGGATAAGTTTACCATCTTACACGTATAGCGCCTCATTCTTGGTCGATCTCCATCAGGGTTTTTAACGCTTGCCTATCCTCATTCATCTGTGGCATAGGAGTAGTCAAACTAACGGACTGCTACAATGATAAGCTGCATAGGAGTAGTTAAACTAACGGACCGCTACAGTGGTAAGCTTTACTCTGACTAATATTTAAGTGAATTGTATTGTTTTTTGACCTGACCCGTTTCAACATGTAGAATTTTAAAAAATGTTGTTTCTAAAAGAAGTCTTTAACGAATTGTGACTGATTTGTAAATTTTTCTTTCAATTCAGTGTAATTTAATATTTACGTTAGTAATCGAAAGTTTCTTTCATTAAAAAGTTTTTGGTCATGCTGTTAAATAGTATATTTTATTGTTAGGCCACCCGTATAACATACGGGTTCTTAAACTAGTACACGAATAAGCCAAGCCAAACACTTTAACAAAACAACTTATTGACTTATTGGTTTTTCCCACCAAATAAGCTAACCCAAACACTTTTTTAAAAACTCTTTTTCAAAATGTCATAAGTAAATAAATCATTTTAACAAAAAAGTATTTTTTAAGTTGAATAAGCTCAGCCAAACAAGCCCCAAATTGTGATTGAAAGTAATCATAAAAAAGACGGTTATTTAAAAATAACTTCCTCCAATAATTAAAGTCAAAACTGATTCTAACTTTTCTAAAGTCAAACTGCTCTCCCTCTGATCCTGAACGATTTCTAAATCTGAATTAGATTCGCTTGAGACAGATTTCCTCCTTGAGTCGAACATGTGTTTAACTTTGTTTGGTTTTGAAACCTTTTAATTTACTGATCTTAGTTTTCTTAAAAACCTTTTAATTTACTGATCTTAATTTACTGACGTTTTAATTTTGGTTTGAATTTTTCTCAAAAAAAAAAAATTTGTTTACAGGATTAGAAGAAAAAAACAGAGGCTAACAATAACTGTGATTTTGATTTTCAAAAAATGATTTTGTGTATTAGATTCTTTAAAGACTTTACGGATTATGATTCAACCGTTAATTTTTTATTTCGTGTTATCTGATTTGGTCCTTTGCAACGGTTCTGGTAATTATTATAAAAAAAAAACAACTGCCACCCATTCTACACACATCGAAACGACATCGAGGATATGAATTGACCGGAAGCTGTAAATGTGAACAGCAATGAAGTGGTAGATTGTTGGCCGGAAACTATAAATGTGAAGCGGCGATCATAGATGGCGCTAAAAATCTAAAAGCGATACAATGGTTGGCCGGAAACGATAAATGTGAAACCGCGATAATAGAAGGTATTAAAAGTAGTACAACTTTCGTAATGGTTCATGAAAGGGTTCTTGAACGATATAAAAGGGACCCTTTAGTTTCCGGTCAACCATTGCTTAGGGTGAAGGGAGTGGTTACCTATTTGGAATTGGTAAACTCCCCATTCACTCAATCACACAGTGTCATGTCAATTCACCTATTTTGTTTACCTAATGCTCAAAACGTTGGCAATGGTTTTCCTATCCTGGATTAGGTAAACTATTTATTTATTTTTTATTTTTTTAAACTAGTATATTTAATATTTAAACATGTATTTTAACAAAATAATTGTAGAATAAATAAAAATAACATTACATTACATTAAATTAAAAACATTCCTAAAATTACACTAAATTAAAACAATTAAAATTACATTAATAAAATAAATAAACTAGTCTTCGTCGGAATGGACCAACAGGTGGGGTAAATCTTGACTTCCAAGATGTTCCATGAGATCGTGTTTTAGTCTCCAATGCATGTCTTCGTCCATAAGCTCGTCCAACACCCTATCGTCTAGAGCGGGCTCGATCGGAGGATCCCGAATGTGTACCGGTGCTATCGCGTTTCCGTCATCTTTTAAAATCATGTTGTGTAAAATAATACACGTGTACACAACATTCCTAATTTTTTAACGCTCCTTGCTCGCATCGGCCGATTCAATACACCCCATTTGGACTTCATAACACCAAAAGCCTGTTCGGCGTCTTTTCTTGCCGCCTCGTGTTGCCTCTTAAACTTCTTTTCGTCTACTTCATGAGGGTATGGAATTGATTTCACAAACACGGGCCATTTAGGGTAGATTCCATCCACGAGCAAATAACCACGTTTGTATAAATGGTTGTTAACGTAAAATGGACATTTAGGTGCGGTTCCATTTCTTTCCGTTAAAAATAACGGAGATTGTTGTAGCACATTGATATCGTTTTGTGAACCTGGTGCAAAAAGTATGCCAAATCCATAAATCTTGAGATGTCACCGCTCGAGCATAACAGTCGAATATCGGTGGTCTCCTCTCATATACTGGCCTCGAAGTTCTGTGGGACGCATTCGCCAAACGAAACGGGTGCAATCAAGGCTTCCGAACATACCAGAAAGGTGATGCTTTTTCCTCATGAGCGTCGTATAAAAGTGCCACGTCGTGGCTTGTTAGTCTACGTAAGAACTCCGAAGCGTATATTTTGCAAACCGTGTTGCAAAAATATTCTAGGCACTCGCGGGAAGTTCTTTTTGCCATATGCAAGTATACTCGTCGTTCTTGTCTGGAGGGCTACCAGTTGCGAGTTGTTTAATAGCTGATGTAACCTTTTGCAACGGCGTAAAGCCCTTCCTACCTCGCGCATCGAAGGCCTTTTGAAACCACGAGTCGTTCGCTTCCACATCGCTCACAATTTTTAGAAACAAACGTTTATGCCAAAAATCTCTTCGTTGTATTTCGGGTCTTCGGCAAAATAATCTGCCATGAGTGTGTCGTGCCCAAGCTCACGTCGACGTTCAATATATCTCCTTCGGTTAGATGTGCCCATGTCTTGGCGTTCGGCTTCTTCGATGAGATTTTGGAAAAAAAGAATGCTACTACCGGATGATTCGTTGCTACTATCGGGTGGGAAAAACAACAGGATTTCATGCGCCATTTTGTTTTGGAATGATTTGGTAATGTTTGGTATTTTTTGGTTTGGTTTGGGTATGAATTTGAATGGATTTGGGTATAAATTTAAATGTGTGGTATTTATAGTTAAATTTAAAAAAAAATGTTTTAAACGGCATTCTAGCCGTTGAAGGTTCCAACGGTCAAAATCATGCCCTCTCCACGATTGGTAAAGCTTCCCCGATGAAACCCATTCACCGATCGGTAAACACCATCGGCGGCGGTGTTACTGATCGGTAAACCCGTTTGCCGATGGTGTTTACCTACCACACCGTTCACGCTTAGAGCATTCACAGTCAAATCTATGTCTCCATCTCTATAGTTACACTAAAAAACACTACCTTTTCTATCTCTTTTTCAATTAAATAATATTTTTATACTTTTATCATTACATTTTCTTTCTTCTACACTCACAGCCACTTTTAAAAAATAGAGTAAACTGCCATTTTAGTCCCTGAGGTTTGGGCATTTTTGCCACTTTAGTTCAAATCTAAAACTTTTTCCATCTTGGTCCTTGTGGTTTCAATTTTGTTGCCATTTTGGTCCAAAAGCAAAGTCAGCTCAGATTTCTAAAAAAAACTGGTTTTTGTCCTTTTCTGAAGGACATTTTGGTCATTTTAAGCATTAATATATATATAAATAAAATTAAAAAAAACCTCAAAACTCTGCACTCTCTCTCAGAAAAGGACAAAAAACCAGGTTTTTTTTCGAAAAATCTGAGCTAACTTTACTTTTGAACCAAAATGGCAACAAAATTGAAACCACAGGGACCCAGATGCAAAAAAATTTGAGATTTGGACTAAAGTGGCAAAACTGCCCAAATCTCAGGGACCAAAATGACAGTTTACTCTAAAAAATATTAAACAATTATATAGGTAAACAGTATCTCCTCCAAATCTACTGATAAAGAGTAACTTTTTCTCATTTTTCTTTATCCTCCAGTCACAATCATTTATAATCATTCTAAAAGATTTAGAGGTTACACTCATATTAATTTAGAGGATCCATTGTAAATGCTCTTAGTTTCGTCAAATCCCACCCATCTTCAAATGCTTTTTCTCAATTACAAGTGCCGCACCAGAGATTCGGATGCGTCAGTTATGCAATTTAGATAATCTGCCATTTATACGGGTACTAAAAATCATAACACACTATGTTTTTTCATTCATATTGTGCATGATATGCTCCTTTACACTATTCATATAACAATTATTCAAATTTGTTTTTACTTTAAAACTAGTGAAATCACCCGCGCTCTGCAACGGGCTTGTTCGGTACGATATATAGTAAACGAAAAATTTATGTTAAGACCATATCGACACGTGTTTTACATCGATCGAAAACCAATTAAACGAATATCGATACTGATTTGTTCAGCCGGTATCGGTTCGATTTGTCACAGTACCGTTACCGTACCAGCACACGCTATAGCTTACAATATCAAGAAATACTCTATTGTGAATGTTATACTTCTATGTAAAGAAAACCATAAAAACAAATACATTATTTAGATGGTGGTTGTTTGGTTCCTCATGGTAAAACTAATAAACTATATTTGAACATTTAGAATATAACTTTTATCGGATTATAGATAAAATAACATGTCCTAAAGGTATATTAGGAAAAAAGGTGAACGACGTCATTTTACAAAAATAAATAAATAAATACTAAAGGGCATATACAACACGATTTCAAAATTCATATCTGAATGTAGATTATAATAAGCACGTTGTAACATCGACTTCAGAATTTTATCATATCTTAAAAGTTATAAGCACAAAACAAAACAAAATAAACTTCACCGGCCATATAACTTTATTAAAGTTTATGGGTAGAAACATATGTTGCCTAGAGAAAAAGAATTATTAAACTTAGGATCCTTATAATAACTTTATTAAAGTTTTGGCTAAAGAAAAAGAATGTTTAAACTTTAGGATCCTTATGATAACTTTATTAAAGTTTACGGTAGAAACATATATTAAAGTTTATGGTAGAAACGTAAAGTGCATAATTTTTAAACTTTAGGATCCTTATGATAACTTTATTAAAGTTTATGGTATAAACATAAAGTGTGTGAGGTGCAAGTGTAATTAACTTATTGGGAGACAACAAAAAGATACTATACGCCCTTGCTATATAGGTATAATATCGGTACGGTGCCGAAGTGAGTTGGTGTAGTGTTATTAATAAGGAATAATTGATTTTAGTAATTCAAACTTTTGGTCGTTGGCCGGCAACGGACCCAACATCAAAAAGAACTAGTGGTGGTCCCAACTTTTCACATATTGTAAACAAATGGACTTTTATTAAAAAAAACCTTAATTTCTTTTTGTCTCTTTATCCTTTTCAGTTTAGTAAAGGTCCATTGGTTTACATTATACGAAAAAGTTGCCGAAAAGGATAAGGAAACAAAAAGAAATTAAGCTTTTTTTTAGTAAAAGTCCATTGGTTTATAATATACGAAAAGTTGGGACCACCACCGGTTATTTTTGAAGTTGCGACCGTTTCCGGCCAATGACTAAAAGTTTGGATTATTAAAATCCATTATTCCTATTAATAATGGTTTTATTACACAAAACCTGTATAATGTATAACTAAAAAATAAAGTTATGCTTACATCGATCGAAAATCATAAAAATAAATATCAATATCGGTTTGGTTAACACTGATACCGATACTGATGTTTTTGGTCAGTACCGACTTAGTTCGCCAAACATCCCATTATTTCGAATACAATACCGTTAAAATAAAATTTATATCGGAATGTTGAGGAAGAATATAATAAAAACGCATATTTAGTTTTTATATAAAATACTAAAGAATAAAAGTTATAAGAAAAATATAAAACTATAGATTTAAAAACATAAATTATTTATAGTATAAGGTGTGTAACTAAAATATAAAGAAAAACATAAAAAAAGGTCAACATCACTTTTAGTTCTAAAAATAAAATAAATAATAAATAAAAAGAGAGCTATTGTTAACAAAACTTGCATTTGTAGTATATAAATGGAGTTAAATCAAAGAGATGTAAAGGAACGGCATACATACAGGAAAGTTTAGAACATGCAAAATAACTTTTTCCATCCGGACTTTAGAAACAATAAGATTTTCATACATAAACGATTTTGTTTTGCCTCCAGCCATGCTCCATCAAACAAAAGATAGTATATTACTAAAAGTAAGTTTTAAATTTTGTCCTTTATTTTTATACTCATTTTCAAGCGGTGTCATTTGTCTTTAAAATTGACGAGTTTATATTTTATGTTTTCAAATCTTGCATGTTATGTCTTTTAGACCTAACCCAGTTAATTTTTTCTGTTAAACCTGATCACTTAAGGGCAATTTAGTCTTTTTACCTATTACCTTAAAAATATTTTAATAAATAAAACAAAAACGAATGTAAAAATCTAATAAGGAAATATACATACATGTGTACACATACTCTTCCCCTCTGCACCACAAACTCCAGCCACACCCTCTCCCCACCAATTTCCAGCCACTCCCAAAAATGAAGATGAACACAGAACACCCCACCTTCTTCTTTATTTTCTCCCACCTCAACCTGCGAACCCTAAATCACTAACCAAACCACCTCTCCTCAATGCTCCTACACCTACAATCACCACCCTAAACCACAACCCACCAGCCACCGCCCAACACCATATCCGCAACCTTTCCACCACCCCCGCCCAACACCATCTCAGCCATACCACCTCTCCCTCTCTCACACTTACTGCCACCATCCACCACACACCACTACCCTAGCGCCGCTCTTACATCACTACCTTAGCGCCGATGTTAAATCACTACCTTAGTGCCGCCGTCTAACAGTTAGGGTTGTATCTCCAAAATAGCGTCGTCGTTACACCACTACCTTAGAGTCGTGCCACCGTACAGACCCTACATCGGAACCTGAATCTTCTGGCAGTTAGGGTTGTATCTCCAAAATAGCTTCACCATAAAAGGGAAAAGGGGAAAGTTGCTGATTCACTCAAGTTAAACTTCTGGATCCGATTTGTGTCGGTTTTGAGGCTCCGATTAGGCTTTAGGTGTAACACCTCGCAAAAACGTGTCCAATAATGTGAAGACACGTGTCCTAGACCCTAAGCGTTGAAAGTCTACTTCAAAGGGGTTGAAAATGTCAACGAGCGAAGCTAGCGCTTTCGGGGGTCTACCGGCAAACCGAGAGATTTAAAATAATTATTTTATACTCCCAAATATGTCAAATATCATTTTATGATGGCATAATAACTGATACAAGTCCCAAGATACGTATATATAAAGTTGAGGGGCCAAACTTGTCAAAAATTGAAAGTCTGGTTCGCTGACAGACTCCTTACGGACCGTATGCTTACGGTCCGTAAGGCCTGCATCTAGGCGAATTTTTGCTTGTTCCCCACATATAAGCTTCCAAAACCATCCTCTCGAAACAAGGGGCTGCATGCTTGCTCAATACTCGTTTAGGGACACCTGGAGACATCTTAGAACATCTTGCAACACCTGGATTGATCTTGAGAAAGTCCTTGGCACTATAAATAGGTGCTTTGGGTGAGCACTTGAACTTGCACCTCTCAAAATCATTTCTTTCTTTCTTGCTTGCTTTCTCTGTGGTTCCTGATCAAAAAGGAAGCTCTTCTAAGTCCATTTTCGTGCTAGAATCAGTGGTAAGTGTTCTTAGCCACTCTAGTTCGGTTTTCATGCGTTTAAAGGCCGAAAGTCAAAGTTGAAGCAAAACGGCTTTGACCTTCGGCTTAGACCTAAACGGTCCAGCCATTGTTCGAGGCGAATGTGGCTACGTGATCGTAATTAGGTGGGTGTTAATCCCTCTAAAGGGCACCCCCTAATTACCAAGTTTACTTAGTTATTTGTCGGGTCAAAGAAATTACTGATAAAAGTCAAACTAGTCAGATTTTAAATAAAATCAAATCTGATACTGTAGAGGTTATAGAACACATTTTATCACTTTAATAACTTGGTAAACATTATTAGAACATGTCTAACCATGTTTAACCCGACAATTCTGAGTTTAAGCTCGGTTCGCAACTGAAAGTCGCAAAGGTTTAACTTTTGCTTTACTTTCAGTTCTGACCCAAATTAGCTTATTTCCTTGATGCCTTAGGGTTCTTTTGTGACCATATTATGCTATAGAATAACCCTCTAAGGTTATACTACTTGGTCACTTAGTAATCTAAGATCATATGCTTGTTTCCGTTATTATGCTTAAAGTTTACTAGTATGCCCTTTTGTAAAAAATGAGACTTTTAAAGTAGTTGGGCATGCAAACGAATTAGGTACTGATTGGCAAACATATTTAGAGTATTTTGATGCTCCAAACATGGTCATAAACTGAAGTTATATAGAAAAGCGAAATTCATGCCTTTGTAAGGACTAGAATGCCCTTTAGCATGAACATCATGTTTAAAACATAGTTTTGACACAAAACTCTTTACCAACTGTTATGATATCATATTTAGGAATTATTGGGATGTCGGGTCAGGTTCATTTTTGACCTTAGCCTTGAGTTCTTGCATAAAGCTTATATAAATGACGATAGTACCCTTTTTACAAATTAAATGAGTTTTACACATAAATATCATACAAAACTTTTGGCTACTGATGTATTATGATAAATAAATTATTTTGACACTTCAAGGCTGGTCATAATATCATAATCACTTAAACTCCCAAATTATCATCATTTGTCGACTTTTACGCTAAGTAAGCACCTAGTTGACTTTAAAACTATCTTTAACATTCAAGACTTGTTGCCTACTAAATTTATAAATGAATTCAAATGTTTTTACAGTAGAAATAAGTCAAGAACTCAGAATCCCAATTAAGTCCCTAAAATCATGTGTGAGTTCCGGGGGCATAGTTTGGTCATAAGCCTTAAACCACACATAAGTATGATGTCCTACCATTTTAATATCACAAAATTAAATGTTTTCACAGAATCTTTATGACCAGAACATCAGTTTACATAAAAATCCCTTTTATGAACTTATAAAATGACCAAAACGCCCTTATAGGGCTTAGTTCGACTTTAAAACCTTTACGGGCATACTTGTTGACATCTTACTGATGTTATAACATATCTTGAGAATAATAACTTAGGAAACTTGTATATGTCTTATAGGTTACCCGTATATGCTCATACGCGTTTGGTTCGGCTTATGTGACTAGTTTTCACGAACGGACCGAAACGGGTCTAACCTTGGCATCTTTACTTCAAAATCCAGAATGTGTTTAGTTTACCTATATTATACAAGTCTTCATACTTGTTGGGTCTAAATTACGTTCCTTTCCGATCACCGCTTAATCTAGCGCTTTGTACCGTAAAACATCTTTTAAACTAACCGGTCGAAGTCGTTGACTTAAATAAAGACCGTTAGTATCCTAATAGGTTATATAAAACCTTCTTTCCAGATTAAGTAGCCCGGTAGAAGATACCTTCATACGGTCTTAAGTATCATACGGCTGAATTGTGCATACACATAAACTTAGGTAATACATTTAACTTATTTTCCCTTATACGGGCTTGAGATACGGTAAATTATTGCCGCTTAGTCGGGTATGGGATCATTTGGTCGGATTGTGATTAGTGAATCCGCATAACCCGTTTTAATCTGTTTTGTTTGATAACATAAACTGTGGGGGTTAACAACCATGTCCTGGATATCCTCGGCTCATCTAAGTTATTGATGGCCACGACCTAAGTACGGGGTGTAGGCATACACCTGACAGATGCGAATGCTAAAATATAAATTACCCACAAGTTGGGGATAACTCCTTTGTGGGTTTTATATGTGGTGAGTTAGTTAATCATGTTCGGTTTTCAACCGACCCTAATAGTACGACAAACATGTAAAACTGTATACAAGATTATAAATATAATTGTCCCAAGTTATAAAAGATTTTGTGCCATGTGCACCTGAATTAACATTTCAAATGTTTACAAAATGAGTCAGTTATTTGTATTTACCAGTGAAAACTGACGTATTTTCCAAAGACTAAGTGACAGGTACCTCACCAAATAGGCTGGAGCTACTTGGCATAATATTAGGACTTTACAAATCCCTAGATGCCTTAAGTCTGTGGAACTCAGTTTTATGTATTCATTTATAGATCCGTTTGTGGATCCTTTTTACAACCGTCTTTATATTATTTTATTCGTACTTTGAACTTTCGGGTTGTAATAGTAATTTCTTTCCAAGCCTTTCGCTGTGCTATAACTGTGTATAATTGTCTATGATGATATCAACTACGTCACGATACTCCCCACCGGCCCCACCGGGTTATACCGTGGAAAACGGTGTGTGATATTAAGGCTTGATAATTGAGGTGGGTTTGAATTATGATTTGAAATTTGGGGCTTTTGTTTTGTGGCTTTTGAAATTGGGGAAATGGTGTGGGCTGTGTTGTGCTTGCCTGCTGGTGGTGGTGAACCAGTTGTTGCGGTGGTCAAGTGGTGGTGGCTGGTTGTAAGGGGTGGTTGGTGGTGGTGGCAGTGGGTGGGGCAGGTGGGGGTGGTGGTTGAGATGGGGAGGAATTAATGGGTTGCTGCATGTGAGAATGTGGATGCTTTGCTGTTGCAATTTATGATGATCTTAATAGTCTCCAACCATGGGAATCTTATTAGAGCAAGGAAGAGTGACGATTTGAAACTGAATATGGGAGATCTAATGAGGGTTTGAAAGAAAGTCAAGGATTTGTGGTTTAATTAAACATACAAACACACTTTAAATTCGTTTTTGTTTTATTTATTAACATATTTTAAAGTAATGGGTAAAAAGACTAAACTGTCCTTGATGATCGATTAACAAATTATTTATACATGGAAAAAATTAACCGGTTTAAGTCAAGAACGCGAAAAAGAAATAAGACAAGAATTTGAAAACATTAAACATAAAATGATGATTTTAAAACATAATGCACAACGTCCACTAAAAAATAGACTGATCAATAGGCTAATGACCTGACTACAATCTTAAGGATTATACTCCTGCGAAAATTTTCTCAGAATATTTAGCCTAAAACTCAACATTTTGACTCAAACTCTGTAACTATTCCCACTTGGAACTATAGAAATTTTAATAACTCTTTACTTATTCCTTCAGGAACCGAAACAGTCTTTTACGCCGGAAAACTACTTTTTGCCGAAAACTCAGTTTTGCAATCATTAGCCAAACTAAATTAGTCACTTTAGAACCTTATTTACATAGAATCCTTTTTATAGAATTATTCGGAATTTTGGCCGAAAAAGTTGTAGGGAAAAGATTATAATTTTTGAAGTTAGGATTGTTGCCGGCCAACGGACAATAGTTGGGATTATTAAAATTCATTATTTCATATTTAAATGTATTCGATGTATTTAGATAATTTGAAAATAATAAGGAATTATTATTATTATTATTATTATTATTATTATTATTATTATTATTATTATTATTATTATTGTAGACACTATGGGAATCGCATCGAATAAACCTAAGAATTTTAGCATCTCATATTGTAACATAATTGTGAAACGGAGATCACAGAAGGCGATCATTCTTCCAGCCAAACCATTGTATCGCTTTTAACACTTTCTATGATCGCCGTTTCACATTTATATTAGTAGATCCATGTAACTAAATTTGAATAAACCTAAGAATTTTAGCATCTCATATTGCAACATTAAAGATATTCATAATCAACGACCCGCAGCAATGCGCAGGTTAGCGTCACCTTGTATAATATATTAGTCAATCCATTAATTAAACAAGTTACAAATTACAACTTGAAGTTTACTTGTTATTATCAAATTCTTTTTTGAAAAGGCGGATTCATTGAAAGTAAAAGGAGACATGTTCAAGAAGCTCAAATAGAGGTACAATACAGCAAAACAAAATGGTAAAAAAAATACAATGCATGATGGTGGTGGGATGACCAACAAAGGGCCTCAACGACACCAATTACAATGGAAAATCTGCAAAACTAAACCTACACCACTTCTCCCAGTCCTGTTTATCCGCCTTGGCTCGACTCTTTATCCATAAGAAAGATGTAGCCTTTTTGTCTCCGATGACCTTGGAGGTTGAGGTTGAGGGTCGTTTGTTGTTGAAGATTTTGTCGTTTTTGGCTTTCCAAAGGATCCAAAACATTGTTGTTGCAATGAGGTGTACTACTCGTTTGTTTTTGGAGTAATCTATAGTTGCCTGACATGTTGAATTATTTCTACCAGGCTTATGGGATAGCTTGGAAACGGACATATAATCCATCTAAAAATCTGCACCCATATGAAGTTAGCGAAACCGGATGAAACGAGAAAATGATTTGCTGATTCACTTTCCTTGTTGCATAGTACACATAAGTTAATCATAAAAAACCTAATATATACCGACCAAACAACATCGATAACGGTAGCGTATTCGCTTTCATAGAATTCTCGATGTGGCGGTATCAAATTCATTGAACACAAAGTAATATTTGCAATAATGTATTTTTTTTGTATCGTAAATTCTCGATGTGGCGATTCATTGAACACAAAGTAATATTCGCAATAAAGTATTTTTTGGTATCGTAAGCTATCGAGTGTTTGTATGATACCGGTATCGTAACTGACCGATACCGACCAAAGAACACTGGTACCGGTACACGTATTCATTTTTATGGGGTTTTAATCAATGTAAAAAAAACGTGTCGATTGGCAACTATTGCTATGCCGAATGACCAGGGCCGGCTCTTGGGCCTGCCAACCCGTGCCATCGTTCAAGGCCCAAACTTCAAAGGGCCCGAAAGGTTTTATAAGCTTTTTTATATATATAATAAATTATATAATATTATAATTTACAACACCTCTAGGCAATGAGGTGTTATAACCTATGCTTTATATGTGTTTCTTGCTTAGGTTAGTTGTACTTTAGGTTTATGTTGTTGAATATGCTTTGTTTTTATGTGTATCAACATTGATGTGCAATTTTGGTTGTAATCTTTGCATTAAAATTTGTACAATAGTTTTAGTGAAAACCATTTTCTTGATCCATGGTTATATTTGGGTGGTTTTCTTTGTATTTAAAACCCATTCCTTTTCTCACCAAAATCAGTTTTCCCTCTCTCTAGATTATGAGCTGCTTTTTTGTCTCTCTTAAAAAGCCGTGCCACCCCATCTCTGCTGTCGTGGCCAGTTTTTACAAGCACCACGTCATCGTTTTCTTATTCACCAATTGGGTGGTGGTGGTGGTGGTGGTGGTAGAGGCCTTCAGTGAGAGGTGGGGAACCGATGTGGTGGTGTTTGTTGAAGCGTTGGTATGTTAGTTTGGAGGCTTTCGGAGGGCGGTGATGAACCGGTGTGGTATTAAGCATTTAGCGACATTGTGTGCAATGTTGACTGTACTATTTATTTTACAAGTTATACGTCGGTTTTTTTGGAAACCATTCCTAGATGCGTGGTTTTCTTTGTGTGTTTCCTTATTTCATTTTATCAAGGTTTTCTAGCAGATTTGGGTGATGATGAAGTCGTAGGCTGTTGGTGATGAATCCGGTTTGGAAAGCTGTTGCGTGTGAGTGTTCTAGCCGGTGATGATGGTTGCCGCTACTTCGCATGGCAACTTCGGTTCCAGCCGTAGCGGCACTAAGTAATGCTATCTTAATGGCGATGAGGATATTTGAATCTAAGCCTCTTTTTTCAACTTTAATTAGGTTATTTTCTTGATAGTGGTGGCTGGGTTGCTTGATGATGTTGGTGGTTGTGTTTTTGACAGTGTTATTAGCGTCATTGTGGTCGGTGTTGTGTGGTGTTGGTGGTTGTGGACTAAGATGGTAGAACGTATGAATAGACATTTGAGACATGAATTAGTAAAATGAATACATAAGCTTTCCAAAATGGGGTATACATTAATATGTTTATTTTAAGATAAATATGATGACTTTCCCATAAGTAACTAATTTGGTAGCTTTACCTGTTACACAGACGTTATATGAGTAACAACGATCAAATCAAAATAAACCCATTTTTATAACATGTTGAATTGCCATGTAAATATATCGATTTACAACTAAGAATGAATATCGATAAGTAAAAGAATTCATGCTTATGCTATTTGGTACAGTTTAACGGAACCCGTCGCAATGCACGCCCCCGCCACGATTGCGGCGGGGTACTCATCTAGTTATATTTATTTAGTATATGCAATTATTAATCTTACATATAAGTCTTTGTGGTGGAGTGGGAAAAACATCTTAATATAATGTAGGGCCCTCAAGTTCAAGTCCTAGTCCTGGGTCCACCAACCAATGTCTTATTTTTTAAAATTCATTTCCTCTTACCACAATTTTCAGCCCAAATTTTTATTTCGCCCGAAGCCTAAATTATCTTGAGAGTCCTCGAAGACGGCTCTGCGAGTGACGGTATGGTACTGATATTGTAATGAACCAGACCGGTAATGATCAAAGGTACGCAATGAAGCGCGTGAGAATCTCACTAGTATTTAATCAATTAATGACCAAAACACCAAATACAAATAGTGTTGTTGTCTCATGAAATATGGCCTACCAAGCATGTCTCTACTCAACTAAATGAGCATCTATGTGACGAGGAAGGGGCCATTGGCAAGTTCACATTGATCTAAGTAAGGTGTGCTTATCTTGTCATGTCAAGTAAATGAGCATCTATGTGATGAGCAAGGGGCCATTGACAAGTTGTCTAATATTGATCTAAGTAAGGTTGTTTATCTTGTCATGTCGTGCAATTCCAACTTGACCATGATGTCGCATTTATTATCACAATGGGGGGCGCATGGGTAATGAATGGTTGGGTGTGAGGTTCTCAATTTCTAATAGGACTTGAAATACGATAGTTAAATAATTGGATCTTAAACAGTTTAACGATAGAACTCGTTAATATGTAGGTCGATCCTGTGTTAGATTAATGTATCTAACATGTTTAACAAACAAATCATGTTTATGTTATACTAAAGTTATATCCAGTGACGACAGAGCTTGACCAAAAGTTTTGCGGGGGCGAAGAGTCATGGGTCCCAAAAGAATTTTTCCTATCGCTATGTTTTAGGTTATATGTTCGGGTCAACTATTCGATTTGGGTCAGGTCAAACAATAAAAACTTCAAACAAAACTAAATAATCTTCACTCATTCAAATTACCCGTTCTTACACATAAAAAAACTAGATATTGTTTAACAAACAAAATACCAAAATATTTATAATTAAGTGAAAATATGTATACAAGATTGAGGATTTAAAGGCTTCAAGAACCGTAAGAAAACAAAACCTTTTTTTTTTCTTCTACCGAAGCCGAACAACACAGATGGGGCGTCTATCCTCACGTATTGTTCTTTTTTTAACATCTTTCAAAGACAAAAATGAATCCTTAAGTTTCGTTTATATAAAAACTAATTTCAAACTTTATTTAAATTTACTTCAAGTTTAAAAATAATTATAAAAAATTACTAGTAGCTTTGTTCTTTACATTTTTTTAACTCAATACGAAAATATATTTTTTTGGACAATAAACTTGGTAGGGTAGGGAATTTTTAGGCAAAATAATTGACGGGGACTGACCTATGTAATTTTAAAAATTTCAAACGAAAATTCAGAGAACTTACATTACTAACTCAAACATTGGTGGAGGCGGGTGCACCCTCTTACCCCTTAAAAGATGCGCCATTGGTTATATCCATTGACTGATAAATCTGACTATAACTTTATCAGATCATTCACATTCCTTCCACTATTTCTACCCTATAATTACACCAAAAACATGTACTGCAGTAAATTTTCCCTCCCCTTTCAATTAAATATTTTTTTATATACTTTAATCATTACCATTTCTCTCATCCACTCACAACCACTTGCAAAATATATAAAAAAAAATTATAGAGGGTGAACAGTGTTTCCTCAAATATACAGATGAATAGTAATATTTTCTCTCTTCTTCACTCACATCTACCGTTTATAATAAAAAGATTATACATATAGAATTTGGTGGAACGGATGTGAATGCTCTCACAATTCGTCAACCTATTCGGTCTGTATATAATCTTATTAAAACGATCTACAACCCACCAAACCTATTTGACTCGTTAGATCAATGAGTCCAATGAGTTATGTTCAGGTTGTGTGAGCTTAAATATATTCGAATTAAAATTGGTGTTTCACACAAATAAATATGTGAGTTGTGTTCTCACTTTCAACTCCGCCAACCCAATCCAATTAACCAAACACGATTTCCACCCTTACCCATGACATGGAGTAGTGCATGTGCATGTGTAACAGGGACTTGTTAACAACACGTATGGGATTGTTTGACGACTTATACGCACTACTTCAGGAAAGAGTATTAACAAGAAAATAAAGTACTAAGGCGGTCTTGTGACAAAATCATCTGGCATAAATCTTGCGAACGAATTTGTGATTGCTTCGTCATGTCGCTAATTTAGCGATGAATTACAACCAAATAGGGATGTAAACGAACCGAACGAACATTAAAGAATATACTGTGTTCATGGACGGTTCATGAACACTTACCGAACAAGAATTTTTGGTTCGTGTTCGTTCATTAAGGAAAGGAACGTGTTCATGAACGGTTCATGTACACATATAAAATCGACGAAGTTCGAAAGTATTTTCCAACGTGAATAATGAGAAGGAAAGGTAACGGTGCATAAACAAGGTTGAGGTAGGGTTTCTATTTTATTTGTTTGGGTAATGAGATAAATGAAAATTAAGGAATATAAAAAGTTTAGATAAAATAAATAAATGCTAAAAAATATTTAATGAACAACATAAACAAACGAACATGAACAAATGTTCACAAATACATTACCGAACGCAATTGAACGAACGGGACATCTGTTCGTGTTCTTTCATTTAACTAATCAAACAGAATTTCTTGTTCATGTTCGTTCATTAACTAAACGAACTTCCCACTGAACGATTCACGAATTGTTCGTTAAACGTTCGGTTCGTTTAAAGTCCTACAACCATATATTTTTCACTTGTGATATTAATGTGGGAAATCATTTGCGATGAATTAGAGATGGAATAGACCATCATAAATGTTGATCACAAATTTTGCCAACAATAGTGTCACTAGTACATAATATATCAAGAGACGCGGTCATTTTGACCTTCCGACGAAGTTTCTAACCGCAGGGGCGGATCTAGTGTTTAACTAGGGGCAAGCCCGCTACCGACTGGCGCTCCGGCGGTAGTGTAAAATTCGTGTAAATTTTGGAAAATTTAACGTTTTTCTGATTTCGTTACCTTTTTTTATAAAACGTTACCGCTACGAACGAATCCTAGATCCGTCACTGTCTAACCGCATCTTAAATAAACTCCATATAAACTAAGAAATACCTAACTCACTAAAAAGACCGGCATCAATTCCTCCGATGTAATTTCTATTTCTTCTTCTATTACCTCCTCTTTCATGTCAGTCCATATCTAAATAATAAAACTAAATAGAAAAAAATTAAAATTATTACAAATTAATTAACATTGACGGACAAATTAAGTTAACAATTTGAAGGTGCTATATACATCATACGGGTGTTTTCGGGTTGTTTTTTCGGATTTCGGGTTTGTAGTAGTGTGTGTGACGGAAATTATCTATTTGTAGAAGAATTAAAGGTACGATTAAAGATATGATTTTCTATGGTAAATGGTAAAACTTTGTGAATTTCTATTCTATTCTATTTTATTTTATTTTATTCTATTTTTGTGTGTGTGTTTGTTTATGTTGATAGGATATTAGATATTTTGTATAAAGAAAAACTTTGTGTGTGTTATGTTTATAGGATATTAGATATTTTGTATAAAGAAAAACTACATAAACCAAAAAACATGACTTTTTTTTTCTGCCTAAACTTGTACAGTGTAGTGCATGTGAAGAGTTCAAAATGCGTCGTATTTGACATTAAAAGGACTCGCAATGAATTAATTATTTATGGATGGGATGTAACAAGTTTCTACTTCTTATTATGAATGGGATGTAACAAGTTGCTACTTCTTACGGATATCTAGCTCGTAGACAACTTGTGAAAGCAATAGGTTAGATTGCATGGCAATTAAATAAACTTGTAAATTTGTAAACTAGATATATTTTGTTTACAACCATCTTCTTTATTGTGGGTTATTATACCATCTTGGTCAATAGAGTTGTATACTTGTAAAAATGGTCTCAAAATTTTCACCTTATAAATAGTTAAACTAGTAAAATTACCCGCGCGTTGTGACGTCGATACGATACCGACACCGAGTATAACAAGTGAAGGAGAAAACCCAAAAAGTAAAGTAAAAATAAAACTTTATTAAAGTTTAAGAATTGTGTGATAAATTTATTAAATTTTAGGGGGTATAAGAATGTAAACTAGTAAAAAAAAATAAGTGCAAGGGATGTATAAGTCAGTTGAGGAAAGACAGTTAAAATGCTAAACCATTAGATAATGTTTTTTTAACCGTTGGTAGCTTTACAATTTCATAGAAAGAATTACCCATAACACATCGAGGGTTATTCCAAGAGAAAACATTCGACTTCAATCATAAGAAGCCTACCCATTGACCATCCATTCAAATTATTTTTACGAAATAAACAAATCATTTATTTAAATTAGCGAAAGCTAAGTAAGTGCACAGAGATCAGAAAATTTGATTTAAAAAAAATCATTTTATTATAAAAACTTCAGCCATAAAACACACTTTTTTACACAAATGTCTTTTGGTGTAATTCTTACCAATTTAGCTTCAAATCACTTTATATGTTCTTTCAAACAATCAAAGTGAAGTTCATAGCATAAATAAGTTGATCTAAATTCATTTCTATTCAATGAGATTCGTTGATCTCTTTTATGAGTTACTTTACAACTCCCTTTAGGTGAGACTCCATATCTCAAATGGGCGTTCATACTTTTGTACCACTATGATACTAGTTCACATTAAGACCGTGCGTAGTCGTTGGGGTGAATAATGCCCCACCCTATGGCGTTTTGCGCCACGTGTAATCCTAGTCATCAAAGGGGCGTAATGACGATAACGCCCAATAATGTCCCGTCAATCATTACACAATCATTAATTTTTTTTAATTAAAACTAAATAAAAAAACAAACCGGGGTTAATTAAAAAAAATACCGAAACAAATAAAAAAACCCGAACAAATAAGTTAAAAAAACCGAAACAAAGCTAGAGATTGTATTTTTGACGGATTTGTTCCCGACGCATTTGGGCTAGGCTCAACGCGTCTCCTGTGAGATGGTCGATGGGTTTGGCCAAAAATTCAATATCTTTTTTCATTTGTCTCGATTCTTGTATCGCGACAAACTTTTTGTTTTCGACGTTTCTTTCGGCCGATACGCGTTGGGGTTACCGGGTCTTGAAGGCACACCAAATGAAGGTTGGAAGGGATTCATGATTATTAAGAAGAGGTGAAGTTTTTTAAAAATAGAAGAGAAGAGGTGAAAGTTTTTTATAAAAATGGAATGAAAAGTGGGAAACATATAGTGTTTAAAGTTGAAAAACAAAATAAATATTTAATTTTTTAACCATTGTCAAACGGCCAAAAATCTCGAAGGAATCAAGATTTGAAAGGGGCACAGGCGTTGTAAATCCTACGCCACACACAAAAAACTCGAAAAAAACGCTCACGGGGGCCGTTGTCGGACGTTTTCGGCGTAAAAAAAGGCCCAAAAACTATCGTGTACGGGTGGTCTAAGTAGAATGTTTCCACACTCATACAACACATGTAAATAATGCTCATATATTTCAAACAATACTATGACACATAACCACATTTCGATATCTTTTGACCATACATTATCCCTTTAATTAGATATCCAACACATTTTAAATCTTTAAGAAGTAGTACGAACTCATCTTCTCCTTGAAAATTCCTACTTGTAATTTGTAAATCCACTTTCACTTCTAGTTGACTTATAAAAGTCAATTTGTTTATTAGTTTATGTATTGAGTACAAAGCATAATCCACTAACATTTTATCAATTTTACAACTTTGATCATTAGGTTAGATTTGTTTGACCTCATAGCAACGCTTAATAAGAGACTTGGACCCCTTGATCCTTAGTTGACTCATCCAAAGTAAAACTTCCATATTCCTTTTTTTACTTCCAATTACACTTCCAATACTTGAAGCACATCCAAAACATGTATTTGATCCTTTAAAGCCAACCTTAGTCCATTATGTTTGCCAAATCATCATTTTCATAAAAAAAAAATTTTGCAAATTTTACTATATATTAAACCCACTCTTTGCATCAAAACAGTGGCAGATCTAGAAAATCCGTCAAGCGGTAACGTTTTATAAAAAAACGGTAGCGAAATCGAAAAAACGTCAGATTTTTCCAAAATTTACACTAATTTTACACTGCCGCCGGAGCGCCAAGCCGTAGCGAGGGTTGCCCCTTGTTATACACTAGGTCCGCTCCTACATCCAAACGCATTACATTGGTGATCTTTGTTCCTTCTCATTAATTTGTGATAATTAAAACACCATTTGATATAAAATCACTCTCTGTCAAATTAAGTTAAACTTTACCAAGAACTCATATAATTCTTGATTTAGGCTGTACATTCATGAGTTGAATCCCAACACTTGTTAAACATATATTGTGATGTTTTCTTTCTTCTTCTTCTTTTTTTTGAACTGTAACTATTATTCACAGAACCAAACACTAGCTACTCATAATAAAACAGGAGCAGCCACCACAACAAAGTTACATCAAGCCAAAAGACTAAAGAGCACCAGTATGTTTTCAGATCTTAGATACAATATTCCATAATTTTGGTTTTATGGGTCAAAGCTTATAAAAAAAAGCCCCCAATGGCCACCTTCTTGGTTCATACTATATTTTACACCAATAACATTAAATTATGCCCTTTCCCCGGGAAATGTTATTTTAAATATAATTTTTTTGGGTATCGAAGGATATTTTACAGTAGGGGTAACTTTGTAGAATAGTAACCAAGTTTTAAAAGTGTTCCAATTAGGTCACTCAAGTTTCAAAAGTGTTCCAATCAGGTCACTCAACATTCATTTTTTTTATTAAAATTAAGGGTTTTATCATCCATTTCATAGGTAATCATGGTGATGCGGATTTTTGTTTATTTCTTCCCTTTCAATTGATGCTAACGTCGAGTGATGACATGGATTTTAACTTATTTTTTAATTTTTAATGTAATTAAAATGTTTTTATTTTTAATAAATTAAATTTCATATACTAAAATAATCCAACCCTAGCATCTTATGCTCAATTTTTCTCTTGACACATGAAAAAAAGGACATGACTCGATTTGAATGTTAAGTTATCTAATTGGGACAAAAACGATACGAGTGACCTAATTAGAACACTTTTGAAACTTGATTACTATTCTGTGACATTTTCCTTTTAAAGTATTGAAACTTTAGGGAAATTTCGAAA
Organism: Scalesia atractyloides; assembly: GCA_947069175.1. Classification (NCBI taxonomy): domain Eukaryota; kingdom Viridiplantae; phylum Streptophyta; class Magnoliopsida; order Asterales; family Asteraceae; genus Scalesia; species Scalesia atractyloides. Next base: position 80,598,518 of record CAMTDV010000010.1, read on the forward strand.
ATTTCATGAATACTAATTATGTGTTTGATCATTTTTTAGCTTTAATTAAACGTTGATTTTGGCTTTCTCTTTTATATATTTCAAGTTACATCTTATACTATAAATATTATACGTTTTACCTAATATTTTTTTATAACTTTCGTTCGTTAGGTTTTTTTTATTTTATGAAAACTAAACACACAATTGCGTTAAATTGTTTTCTAGACATTTCGATGTTTTTTTTAAACGAAGACGTATTTGAAATAATGGTACACTGACGAACCGATCGAGTCGGTACCAACAAACAACATTGGTGCCGTTATGAATACCGGGATCGGTATACATTTCTATAGTATTTGATTGATTAAACTACGGTTTTATTTTTTAGTTATATAATACAACTTTTGTATAATAAAACCATTGTAAACATTAATACACCGACCCGGTTTGTCATTGCACCGTTATAATACTTCTATACGTTTTAGCAAGGGGCAAATAGTGTTTTTTGTCCTGTAATGACTTTATTACACTTGCACCTCGTGCACCTTTACGTTTCTATTATGAACTTTAATAAAAAAATTAGCCAATATATGTTTTTACTCCTAAACTTTAATAGAGTTGTCATACGACCGCTAAAGTTTATTTTGTTTTTTTGCTTATGACTTTAGATATGATACAGTTTTGACATCTTTACGATGTGCCTTTTTTACCTACGTCTAGATATAAATTTTAATCGAAATTGTGTTGTGAATTACGCTTTAGTTTTTGTTTATTTTATTTATTTTGTAAAGTGACGTTGTTTACCTTTTCCCCCCTAATATACCATTAGGACGTGTTTATTTTATCTACGATTAGATAAACGTTTTATTTGAAATGGTCAAATATAGTTGATTTTTTTACCATGAGGAACCGAGCAACTACCATCTAAACAACAACGGCACCATTAACGTATTTGTTTTTATGGTTTTCTTGACTTGGCAATATGATATTCGCAATAGAGTATTTCTTGATTTCGTATGTTATAGCGAGTGATGGTGCCGAACCGATACCGGCCAAAACAACATCGGTATTCGTTTTTATGGTTTTCAATATTAATGTAAACACGTGTCTATATCTTCTTAGGCATAACTATTTCATTTGTTATATTGAGTGTCGATACGTACCATACCACACTACTACAAAACGACCATTTGTGATCGCCAAATCGGTCGCAAATGCCCTTTTGCGACCAATTTCGGTGGTCGGTTATACTTCGGTCGGTAATTATCTGCGACCATCTTTTTCGACAGAAATATATTTGCGACCGATTTTGCGACTATACATATTGTCACAAAATTAGCGACGAATTTTGACATAATCATTTTGTGACCAAAATTAGCGACTGAGATAGTGACCGAATTTTTTTGCGACCGGTTTTCCAACCAAACTGTTAGTGACCACAATCCCGACCGTTACCGAACATTTTTGCAACAACTTTTGTGACCGAACAATTAGCAACAGGAATTGTGACCGAACCTATTTACAACTAACTTTGTGACCGGGTTCTTCGACGGATTTAGCAACCAAGTTTTAGTTTAAACTTGTGACCGGTATATACCATACGAAACCAATACAAACACAAAGCCCGCGACGGAGCACGGGTAATCCCGCTAGTGTGTGCGTATGTGTATATATTCCCAGTAACTAGAGATGGGTCAGAGTCTAATTTTGATTATTCATAAATGGTTATCTTAAATTTCTCTCTTTTGCTCGATCCTTGTTCACGAATCCAGACATCCTCACAAACACACAAACTAGGATTCATGGGTTTTTCTCTTTTGGCTAGAAACATGACCTTTATAAAACTCATCTAGATTTTATATTAGTTTTGATTTCTTGGCACCTCAACTCCTCAAGTCTTATTTATGGTGCTTTGTTCTCAAATGTTTGTTCTTACACTTTTGGCCCAAAACATGACATTTACGACATTTTGGTATGGTTTTTCAAAATAATTAAACGGATAAATGTCACTTTGGAGAAGTATACTAAATACTTAAATTATATTTTACCAAAAGAGTAAACCTCAAACAGCGTCCATGTGGTTGACCCAAACTGACACATTAAGTCCCTATTTAAAAAAAATAAATATAAATGGTTGAGTCCCCAATATTTTCAAATCCCATCAAGTCAACGTTTATTTGACTGTTAGAGACAGGGGTATTTTTGTAATCTTACCCAATATATCCTCTATCTACCTCCTTCAAATATACTCCAGTTTCTAGGGTTTTCAAAACCTCAAATTTCACCACCTATCTACCCAACCTAAATAGACACGTAAACTAGTAACAAATTCAGATAAACATGCAAACTATCAATAAATTCCTGAAAGTTCTAGGAAATCTTGATGGCTACACAAACGACAGTAGTGGGTATGATGCTTTTTAATGGTGAGTTCTTCATAAGTCTTTTACACGCCTCTTCAGATAATGGTGAGTTCTTCATAAGTCTTTTACACGCCTCTTCAGATGAACCTTAATTTATGGTTTAGAAACAACCAATCTCCATACCACACTCTCCTCTCTCCTATCCCACTTCCATGGCCGCAACACCTTTCTCTCTCTCTCTCTCTCTCTCTCTTCCTCCGTCGACCTTTACCACCCACCCCACCGCCAGAATTTTAGTTGGAAGGAAACAAAGCCTAAAACACCTAATTCCAGCAGCGTTCAATCTCAATCGAAACCCCACAATGCTTCTGTTCTTTAGCCGACACCCCAAATCACGAACCCTAACGTTCCCCCTTGATTTGGCGTCAAATTTGAATGATTCTACGCCCTCTTCTCCTAATCTGGAGTCGAATCAAGCTTCTAAGAAACAAGTGGGAAACCCCATCAGAGGCGTAGCTTAGTGGGGGTAACCGACCCCCGAACTTTTCGCTCAGTAGTGTCCGGTATGTAGTTTTCGTATGGATTCTTTTAGGTATATACGTTTTCGACCCCTCGATTTTATAACTTTTTTAGGTATAATTTTAGGTCCGCTGACTTCCGACCCCCCGCTCGGAAATCTCAAACTTCACCGCTGAACCCCATCACTTCTGGTTCCAGATTCTTCCACTCTGATCGCCGGAGCATCTCCATAGTTCCCACTCTAAATTATTCCACTCTGATTGCCGCACAAAATTCGTTTCTCTCTATTCGTCTGCATCTCCGGCGTTTTTAACACCACCGTCCACCACCACAGTTCACCAACCACCACGATATGCCACCGTTACACCGCCTTAATTGGATCTCTGCGAAAATTGGGCACCACAAGCGTACAAGGTTCGAATCTAATTAGTTGTATTTGTTATCATTTTTGAATTATTTATGTGTTGAAGATTCATGAGTAGCAGGTTGAGATTTCTAGAACAAGATGGTAGAACGAGGAGTTCTGGCACGAGATGATGACTACTTTAAAATATCAGGGTTTCTGCTAAAAAACAAAAGCAAATAAAATACTGAAAAAAGAAAATAATAACATAATAAATAAAAGGAGCAAAACTGACTTTTCACCCACGCATCAACAATCAAACAAATGTTGACTAGATGGAGGGGGTGCATCGATGTAAATTGGAAATTTTAGGGACTCAATCATCCATTATTCCAAAATAGACTCGATGTGTCAGGTTAACCAGGACGCAATTTGAGGTGTACTCTTATCAAAATTTGAGATGTTACACTTAAAGTCCTTATTTCTTTAGGTGGTAGAGACACCCTAGCTTTGTATTATCAAGAATTTTACAAATAAAAGTGAAACTTGTATGTAGAATGAAACATCATGATATTTTTTGTAATGTCGATAACGTTAGGGTGGAATGGGTGGTCATCGCTCATCATAATCCATCACACACAACAACAAATTACCAATTGACATCTCAGTTCATCGCAATTCACTCTATCACACAGGGGTGGCCATCGCTCACCACTCACATTTTTTTAATTAAACAAATAAGATATAAAATTAAAACAAATAAAACCAACATTTAGAAAATGCATTAAATTAAAAAAAATACAACCAACACGAAAAACAAGTGTTGATACTTAAAACTAAAATAAAAAAAAACGACTCTTCGTCGGAATCGGGAAATTGGATATCTCCCACAGTCTTTAAAAATAATTCTTTTAACATACGAAACTACGTTCTAAATGTATCACCATTATCACTTGGGTTTTCAACAAAGTAACTATTCATTAGAACTTCATTAGCCTCTTCCCGATCGCGACGAACAATTTTTTTCTTTGACCGTCCCGTATCTTCAAGCTTGCTAGCCCATACATCTTTTCAGAAAATTCCAAAACACACCTCGTAGATTCCGATGAACTAGATGAGTCGGGCAAAAATGTACTTGAGTACTCGATATCACCATATGTATTTTTCTAGAACTATAAAATATATAGAAGGGTTGGGGATTTTTAGAGTTGAGATGTGAATTGGAGTGTATAAAATGGGTGAAGATTGGTGTATTTATATGTAAAAAATGTTTTTTTTTATTTGGTGGTGGGCCCAGATATGTTATATTCCTCAAACAATTCCACAATCACACACTCCTAAGTCCTATCCACTCGGCACTCACGATATACATCATGAGTTCCCTCATATTCACAAGTGATAGCACACTTACGGCGGTGTGCTATCACTCATCACGGGTGGCTATCACAAGATCACCCGATCACCCTTAAGATTGTATGGTTGAGTTGTTCAAATGATAGTCTTATCAGCTTCAAGACTTCAATAGTTGCATTAATAGAGACATATGCATCGTTCTAGTTTGATAAAAACTTTATTTTTATCATTAAAGTTGGCCGGGTACACATTGGTAGGAGTTGGAAGTTAATAGATGCTTGGAATGGAAACCTTTTTCTTAAAATTAGGCGGTGTAGAGGAACCACCAGCATGACTTTGAAACTCATGTACACATTGCTTAATCGCTTAAATAATGAGGTTCCTAAATAATAATTATTATTATTATACATATTATTTCAAATACATGATGAATAGTGTCTTAAGTTTTTTAAGTGTTTATTTATTTTATTTATTATTTCAAAGACATGATGAATAGTGTTTTAAGTTTTTTAAGTGTTTACTTATTTTATTTTTAAGCATTTTTAACTTATGATGAATAGTGCTTTGAGTTTTTTAAGTGTTTAGTTATTTTATTTATTTTATTCTTAAGTATTTTTTAATAATATTTTGTCTCTGTTTATGACAGTAAATAGGTACTTTGACGCCCTAAATCGATCGATATCGCTTGAATAACATTGATGCAATTCCTGTGTTCATTTTATTATTACTATCGTTTTTGTTTTTTGTCGATGTAAAACAGGTGTTGATTTCTATACGGAACATCGATGTTGGTACCGATGTTTGTTTTTTAATCATTTTCTATCGATCTAAAATAGGTGTGGTTTCTATACCAAGTGAATGTATCGTACTGTTTTTCGTAACAACCCGAACAGCTATCGTTCCAATGCTCATAGTAACGTACCGCCTAATGAATAGTAAACAATAATTTTCAAATATTTGATTTTTAATTGTTTTTTAAAGATTTTTAAGTATACTTTATAGATTATATAATTTGATCTTTTAGTTATTTTAAATTTGCATCTGTGTTTTTTTACCATTCCAGATTATTTGCTCGCGTGTTGTGACGGTAAGACATTATTTATTATCCAATTGAACTTTTAGTAATTTTAAACTAAATTCTAAATACGCGTCTATGTTTATTTATCATTTCCAGGTTTTTTACTCACGTGTTATAACAGTACGTACTATGGACATTGGATAGATATCGATTCGTTTCGTAATGATATCCGTACGATATATATCATTTCCATGTTTTTTACTCACGTGTTATAACAGTACGTACTATGGACATTAGATAGATATCGATTCGTTTCGTAATGATATCCGTACGATATATATCATTTCCATGTTTTTTACTCACGTGTTATAACAGTACGTACTATGGACATTGGATAGATATCGATTCATTTCGTAATGATATCCGTACGATATATGCATTCGATGACGAAATTAACATGTGTTTTACATCGACCAAAAGGAATTAAAAATCATATTGGCACCGTGTTGTTTGAACGATATCGATACTCATTTGTTGTCGCGGATATAGTTTTATAAATGAAAATTTTTCTAAACCAGAAACCATAAAAATGAATCTAGGTGTCGGTATCAATGTTGTTCGGTACGGTAGCAATACAGTGTCCGTTTATCGAAAGAGCAAACAATAAAATAAGTACCGTAATGTTGTTTCGTCGATACCATTGGTATCGATATAAATGTTGCTTAGTCGATTTCGGTTCGTTTACCGTAATGTTGGAAAAAAATAAACATAGAACATAAACGAGCTAGACCAGGTATCGACATGCGTTTTTATTGTATTCGATCGACGTAAGGTTTTCTCTAACGATTACAATAGTGAGTGTTGATATTGTAACGAACCGAACTGATACCGACCATATTCCCGCCGCGAAGCGCGGGAAAATATCAGTAGTTTCTATTAATTCAAGTGGATTTTGAGTTATAAAATTTTCAGTAATCAAACATGTAAATGTAAAGGGAAAAATAACCAAATAAAGACCGTTAATTAGGTGGCATATCAAATAACTATAAACATGAAGTTTTGTGACATAATCTTTGTTTGTGACATAACAAAGATATAACAATCGGAAAAAAAATAACTATTAAATCTTAAATAAATCATCTTGTCCCATATATCGAGTTCTTTTTCCAAAATGACGTTTTCTTCTACATGATTGAAGGTATGCTAACCAAATAATATGTCATTTCTTTTAGTATACGTCAAGTAAAATGTTTTTTCTTTAGATTTGTATAAATATAATTTATCAACCCAAAACCATAAATTCTAAAATTCAAATCACATGACATCCTTCATCCTTAATAGTAACGTAAATAAATATAGTTACCCGATTTTTTTGTATAAGTTTACGTGGAAAATACCGGTGAATGTGAAGCACCGAAATCTCGGATTGTATTTACCTAACAAATCTGACAAAAACATTGATTGGGTGTACTCTTTCATTACTCACCACTTGTCAACTGTCTTCTTGCATTCTCACCTTAACCTAGCTACTTTCCATTCTTATATATATATAACTCGCATCCTATCATCTTCTTCACCAAATTCCCAGCAACTATCTCTCTCTCTCTAAAGTACTTTGTTCTCTCTCTATTGCCATAGTTACTTGCAACAAATGGAGTTGGATAGCATTCTTGATTTTCTTGATAACAAGGCCATTTTAATCACTGGTGCCACTGGTTTTCTTGCTAAAAGCATCCCTTCTCTCTATATATATACACTACTAGAAGGTTTTCTACCCGGCCAAAGGGTCGTAGATGCGTACCAAATACCTATCAGCGACAAAAATGCTTGATGCGTTGGTCAGTGGTGGATATAGAAAATCTTTATAGGGGTAACGTTTCAAAAAAAAAGGAGGTAACGAAATCGAAAAAGAGTCGATTTTTTCTAGAATTTACACTACCGCCGGAGCGTTAAGCGGTAGCGGGGCTACCCCTATTTACAAGCTATATTTGCCGCTGGCGTTGGAAATCATTCATAGAAAAAAATTGCGAGAAAATATTTTTTTTGTGTCGACAGTTGCAACAAAATCATCTAGTTAAAAGTTCCTAACGCAATTAACTTTTTATTTATTTTTTATTAATTTTTCACTTTTTCTAAGTTTTGCTACACAGACAAAAATTTAATTTTCGTACGCATTTATGACCACTGTTTTTTATATAATTAAAGCGTTAGTACGTAGATATAGTTGGTGTCAACTGTCAAACTTTGTGCAAGTTATGTGATTTAATTACTAAACGTCTTGTACTGATGTTGTTTGTGAACATGTAGTATTTGTGGAGAAGATACTTAGAGTTCAACCGAATGTGAAAAGGTTATATCTTCTTGTGAGGGCTACCGATGCCCACTCCGCTTTGCAACGTTTTAACAAGGAGGTATACATATATAAATATATTCATTTCGTTTTTAAGTATAAGTTTGTTTCAACATTTCGAGAGGTAAAGTTATTTTCGAATTATGAATCTATTTCGAGAGGTAAAGTTATTTTCGAATTATGAATCTAGTAATTATACTTGATTTTCGGTGAACTTTGTGTTGCAATATAAGATGATCATATGCTGCATGTGTGTATTAATTCATGCACAAAATCCAAGACTTTTCACGATATAATTGGTAGTTAAACTTACATATAGATAATAAATATTAATGGCAGACATCACAGATGGTGAATACTGAATAGAATGGTAGATCGATAAACATGAACACTCAAAATAAGTTTCAAAGTTAGTTCGACTATAAATAATAAAATAATATTTCATCTTAGACAAAAATACCACTTTTCGTACAGGAAGTGGCAAAGGACTTGTTCAATATCTTGAAAGAGAAGTATGGTGCAAATCTTCAGTCTTTCTTGTCGGAAAAGGTAACTCCGGTTGCCGGAGATATCACCTTCGAAAATTTGGGAGTAAAAGACCCTAGTTTGATTCAAGAGATGTTGGATAATATTGATGTTGTTGTGAATGTAGCTGCCACCACCAACTTTGATGAAAGGTTCAACTACTACTACTTTTAAATATTAAATTCTGTCGACCTAGTTATGTTATAAATCATAAATTACTAGTAGTTATTTTATAAAAATATTTCGAGAACTTTGGGGTTAAAAATGTTATGTACTAATTTATATAGAGAGAGTTATTTAGAAACAATTATATATAATGATTTTAATTTTTTGTATTTGGTTTATCACAGATACGACATTGCATTAGCTTTGAATACATTTGGAGCTAAAAATGTTTTAAATTTTGCTACCAAATGCGTTCAAATAAAGTTGCTTCTTCACGTATCCACTGGTTAGTACACTTGTACACTTTCTATATGCCAGTTAATTATTATTAAATGATTATATTGTACTAACTTGAATATATATTCATTTCAATTTTCAGCAATATAACTCTATAATGCAAATAAGTGACAAAACATGATAAAGAGGTGATCTGGTCTCTAGAAAAACCAAAATTTAATGAGTATTTGTAATGTATTTTAATAAGTAACATGAAAGTTCTAAGATTAAAGGAAAAGGATATAATATTATATATACCAAGTATGTAAGTTTTCATTGAACTCTTTAAATTACATATGGCTCATGTAACTAAAGACAAATAAAGAAGTTATGCTCATTTTAACCTAAATTTCTTTCTTCATCATATGTTGTTGGTGTGTGTAAGAGTTTGCATACTCTTGAATCAATTTTGTATTATAATATTGACATGCTATCGGTATTAATTGTATGAATTTAAACTTTATTCGTTTAGCTTATGTTGCTGGTGAGACACCCGGGCTCATGCCAGAAACTCCATATCTATTGGGGAAGACGCTTAATGATGCACATGGGCTTGACATTAACACAGAGAAGAAGATTATTGAAGAGAGATTAAAAGAACTTAGCTATGATAAAACATCTACAGATAAATCCATTACATTGGCCATGAAAGATTTGGGTGTTGAAAGGTAAATATATATGGTTTTGCACCACCTTCAAATCTTTTCTTGTATAGTTATTTACTTTTATTCATTTATACCCCCAATTAGGGTAAGAATTTCCAACATAACACGAATCTAAAACAAGTTGTGTGGGAATGCTTTTGGTTGCATTTGGTTTGAATCCACAAACAAATTTAGCTAAATGGGTTGGGTCAACATACGTTTTTTTTTATAATTTACTTGATCCTATTCCTGTTCTAGTTGATGCCAATATGAATTTCTCTCTATGCACTCTTCCCACGGAGAAGGAAATAGGCTTTATTGAAATTCTCTAATATAATCTATTTTATGCCATAGCTTAAACCGCTTGAGTTTTTTTTTTTCGAAAATTAAAACTTAAAAAGATAAATTAATTTCATGTTAAGTAACTAAATTGCTATTTTTTGTGGTCACATGTGTCTTTTGCTGTAAATCAATATTTTTATGGTAGTTATGTGAAAAAACGGGTAGAACTTAACGATTGTGTTTGTAACACGAGTTTATGTTTCGTGTTGTGCGGTGTTGAGGTTCGAACCAATAACCTGTAAACGTGACATATTTAACATTGTACTTTGATGTTTTTAGATACATTTACAATGTCACCATAAATTTAACTAATATTCTTAATTATAATTATCGGTGTCTTATATTTTTCTTTCATTTGTTATATATAGGGCAAAAAAATTTGGATGGCCGAATACGTATGTTTTTACAAAAGCATTAGGAGAAATGATTCTTGGACACTTGAAAGGAGATATGCCGTTAGTCATTCTTCGACCAACTATCATCACTAGCACGTACAAAGAACCCTTTCCTGGTTGGATTGAGGGCATAAGGTAAATATTAGTTCATCATATCATTCTAATTAATTTTATAACATAAAAATAAGTTGAAATAACATCCTCGTATTCGAAAACTACAGAACAATCGATAGCTTGGCGGTTGGTTATGGCAAGGGACATTTATCATGCTTCCTCGGCGATCCTGAATCTACAATCGACGCGGTGGGTTCGGTTTATGATCTTAGCTAATTATGATTGTTTAAATAATCTTTCTAATTTCATGGAAATAGCTAATTGTTAATGTGTAAAACTGAACTGACAGATACCTGCAGACATGGTGGTGAATGCTATGATTGCGACGATGGTTGCTCACGCAAATCAACCATCATGTGAAATAATATACCATGTTGGATCTTCGGTTTCGAACCCATTGAAGTACAAATCAATTCAACAAAGTGGGTATAAGTATTTTTCAAAGCATCCATGGATTATCAAAGAAGGCAAACCGGTTATAGTTAGCGAAGTTAAGGTGTTGAACTCCATGGCTAGCTTTCAAAGATATTTTTCTCTTCGTTATCTACTCCCATTACAGGTTAATCCCCATCGACATACTATAGAACTGATTATTTATAGTGCTCTAAACTGTCGCAAAAACCCTTGTTATTATGAGGGCTGTGGTATGTGACCATTTATTCAATGTAATCATTGTTGTGACTTCAACAAAGGTTTTTATGGCTGTATAGTTACAATATTTTTGCAAGAGGACACATTACGACATGCTTTGATGCCTAATTTGCGATGGGATCTTTGGCCTACCCGACACAAAATCGGTCACGAAATGCCTCTGTCGGTTATTTCTTTGAAAAATAAGGGACCGGTTTATTCTGTCACAAACTCGTGACTCATTTATCACGATAGACGTTGCTAATACTCATTTGTGGACTTTTTTGTTTTCAGGGTTTGCAAGTTGCGAATTTAGCTTTATGTCATGCTTTCAATGGAACTTATACAAATCTTAAAAGAAAGACCAGTTTTGTGTTGCGGTTGGTGGAGTTGTACAAACCCTATTTGTTCTCAAAAAGCTTGTAAGTTAATTCTTTATATCATCACTTTAGTGTTTTACAATATAATTTTGAATGTGTAATTTACATAAATAATTTTTGTACATGATTTTGAGTATTTTTCGTTCTTACTCTTTTTTACAGCTACGATGATATGAATACTGAAAAACTTCGTCAACTAGTTAGAGAAAATGAGGCCAATATGTTCTATTTTGATCCCAAGACAATTGATTGGGCCGTTTATTTCGAGAATACACACCTTCCTGGTGCTGTAAAATATGTATTTAAATGATCATAACCTCACTTTGATGGATTATCTTGTACTTGTTTCCATACTTTTAGTAAGTGTCATAAATTATGCTTTTATTGTAACAGCAGTGAATTTGAAAGTTAAGATATAGTGAAGAATATGTTATTGTTTGTACCCTTTCGTGTGTCGTTTTTCAAGAGGTGTGTAACTGATACTGAAGACTTTTACTTTGAAGTAGCTAATCATTTGTCTTCTAAATGTGTTGTTTAAAGTTTTTGTAAAACTAAAATAAGTCATTTTTAAACGAACAACAAAACCTTGGTCATCGCTCAAAGACCACTGTGAGCATTTTGCTCCATACAAGACTCAAACTTATGACCTTCACTTTGAAATGTCATGGAACTACCAATGTACCAAATGATCATCTACACTAAAATAAGTAATATTGTCGTACAAAAATAATATTAAAATATATTTATTCATAAAAGACACAAAAACTAGTCCCATTCAATCCTTGAATCTGTAGTGGGGAAGTATTTTAAGAACGTCGACTTTTATATGGGTTGAAAGGTTGTATAGATCCAACCCATATTACCATGAACAATTCTGGTCAATTAATATTTGCAAATTATTTTTTATTTCCAATTAAAATTCCCTACCAAATTTATCACTTCCTTAATAATTTATTATATTATACATAAGTTAAAATCACATAAGTAATGATCATTGTTCATCGTTAGGTAGCGTTTGGTATGAAAGAATAGAATAAACATGTTTGGTTATCATGTGATAATGTAATGTAGCTCCTTTCAAATACAACAATTTTCATTTCTTTGTAAGGGGTTTTTTTTTTCATTCCTCTAAGGAATGGAAAGAAATATATTATTATTATTATTATTATTATTATTATTATTATTATTATTAAAACTAATATTATAAATCAAAAATTTTATTATTAATTTTTTTATCATTAGTATATTATTATTAATATTATTACATTAATACTAATATTAACATATATAAAAAAAATTATTAGTTTTTTTTACCATTAATATATTATTATTATTATTGAGACAATTATATTTTTGTTGTTTTTAATACAATTGTGTTTCGTTACTTCGTCTGTTTTTTTGTCTATCAAATTATACAAAGTAATAATTCATTCTATTCACATACGAGTAACCGAACAACACAATGGAATGGATGATCCATTTCATTCCGTGGTCCATTCCATTACCTCGTTTATTCCATTCTCTCATCCATTCCATTACCCCATACCAAACAGACCCTTAGTCTCTCCATTTTAACAATCAGATCACCATGTGCATTCACATGGCGCTTCAAGGGCAGCTAGTTCATCCCAAAGACCTTTTGTTTAGTTGAGACATGAGAGTAGTGTTCTTGTGGTTCATTTCAAATAATGTAACTATAATTGATAAGGGTTCCAATTTTCATGAAATGTGTTAACTATCCCAGGTATCATGTCACACCCCAACGGGTGGCGAAATCATCAGAGCGCGACACTAGGCGAATCAGATTGCTCAAGAGAATCCATAACATCTATTAAATGACAATATTTATAAGTTTAACTTCCCATACAATTAAACAAACATTTCATAACAGTCGTCACAAATTACATGTCTCTTAAACAACCAAATCCGACAACCTAGATTTATTTAGTGGGTTTCTAGAGAGTCCTAATCTTGATTCGAGATAACCTGCGTTTAACCTGCAACATACGTTAAAATAATGTCAATACAAAAATGTATTGGCGAGCATACAGGTTTTGATATAATAGCATAGTAGAGAAAAACGTTGCGAAATACCATATACAAAAACATGATAAACACATATAAACTAACAAGACAAATTTCAATGTTAAGTTCCTCGAAAAGGCTGGTAAGCGCGATTTGTGACTTCCTAGCTAGACCCCGTCGGGTGTTAGCCAAACTATAGTACCATACTAGCTAAGGTGGAAGTTAACGAAAAAAGTGTCCTAGTATATATGTATCAAGCATCATGTGTAGCCATGTGTAACGGGTATTCGCGTGTGATAATCAGCTTAGTTTGTGTTGTGTATTTTGGTATGAACGTATGTTACACCCAAAAAGTGAGTTTTAAGCAAAAAAGGGTTCAAGTATACTCACAGTGGGTGCGTAAGAGTGAACACTGAGAGTTGATGAGAGGTGAGAAGAGTGTCTGTGTCACACCCCGATTTCCACGTGTATTCCGGTGGGCCCGGTGGGGAGTATCGTGACGTACACTTTATATCATCATGACCAATTACGACACAGAGCAACAAAGCGGAAGGCTTGGAGTAAAATATAAACTATTACAAACCATAAAGTGTCCAAGAGTTCGAAACACAAATATACATCAAGGCTTGTAATAAGATCCACATACGGATCGGAAATAAACATACACAAATGATAACAGACTCTAGAGGCTCAACTCTAAGGTCGCAACTCCTTAATGTCAACGCCCCACAGCTTCCGACCTATTTCGTACTTGTACCTATATTTTAATCTTTGAAAATACGTCAATTTACACTAGTAAATACACTCAACCGACTCATTTTGAAAATCCTTTCGAAAATGGTTTTAGGTGCACTTGGCACATTTTTATAAATAACTTGGGATAGTACGAATGACCTTGTATACAGATTTACATGTCAGGCTTTTACATATGGAGCCCGGTACAGAAACCGAGACCTGATCGACTGACACACCACTCTGAACTTTCACATAGAAAGCAGATAGCAATTACCCAGTGTATGCCTACACGCCATGCTATATTGTCATGGCCACTAGCACTTAAGTGAGCCAAGGATATCCCGGACACGGTCAAGTCCACCCCCAATGTTTTAGTTTCAGACAAAACAGATCAAAACGGGTTATGTAAGATTTTAGTTAATTATCACAACTGGATAAAACATGATCCCATACCCGACCAAGCGGTAATAATTTACCGTATCCCAAGCCCGTATAGGGTAAATAAGTTAAGGGTATTTACCTGAAGTTAAGTCTTCGGAAAGTCAGAGCTCAGCCGCATATCAAAGCAAGTACAGGTACAATTTACCGGAAGGCGTTCAGTCTGGAGTGATGGTAATTAATAACCAATATTAGAATGCTAACGGGTCCTTAATTAAGTCCTAGACTTGGACCGGTTAGTCTTACGCTAAAATAAGATACGGTACGATACGCTAGATTAAGCGGTGACCGGAAAAGAATGTTAGTTGGACCCGAAAAGTATATAAACTTGTCTAATATGGGTAAACCAACAATATTCCAGATTTTGATAGAGAAATGACAAAGTTAAACCCGTTTTGGTTTAAGTACGTAAATTAGCTATGTAAGCTTAACCGAACGCACATAGGCGAAACCGGGTAACCGAGAGAGTCATATACAAGTTCCATATGGATATATATTTAAAATATGTTATAAAATCAGTAGCTTTGCAAGAGATAGGCCCGAGGTATATTTAAAATGAATTATGCCTTACAAGGGCATTTTGATCATTTTAAGGTTTATAAAAGGTGTTAAATATAAATTTGATGTCAAGACCTTTTTAAATCTGTAAAAAATACTTATTTTATAATGTTACAATAGTAAGATTTCAAATATATGTGTGTTTGACGATTTTGAAATATTCTATGTCCCGTAAGGGCATTTTGGTAAATTCACACATAGCTTTGAAGCCAAAATTGGAATTCTGAGTTTGGGACTTGTACTTACTGTTAAGATGTTTAAAATAAGTTTATAAATCAGTAGGTAACAAGTCTTGGCTCATAGTTATGGTTTTTAAACCATACTATGCGCCGAAAAGGCGTAAACGTCGGTAAAATGCCGTTTAATCGATGTTTAAGATAAACTGAGGTTAGGACCGATTTATATACCAAAAATATGTCATTTGACTTATTACATCAGTAGGTTTAAGTTTTGATTACAAAAATATTGTTTAAGCCATTTTTTCGTAAAGATGGGTAATTTAGTCATTTCTTGGCATTTACAAATCTTAGACCTTCATTCAGGTCATAATCTGAATAAACATCCCAATATGTCCTACTTATCATTTTATATCTGTAAACATTTCATTTTGAAGGTAAAACTATGTTTAATCTTTCTAAAATACCGAAAAGGGCAATTTAGCCATTTAAATGCTATAAACGCATCTTTTGCGAAAACCCAGATTATAATTGTCACACCCCGACCCGCAGCGAAAAAGGTGATCGAGGCATGATTGGGTTATCATCAAAGCTCATGACATTTATTATAACGTTTCATATTCATTAATACATTTTAATGGGAAATATACAATCATAATTACATCATGTCCTAAACATCAATCTAGGCTTCATTGTTTTCTTCTAAGGCATTTCCTATGTTTTCCTTGCTTCATCCTGTTCACCTGTATCATGTGTAAAAATGGTTTTTGGATCAACAAAAAGTTGGCGAGTGAATCCTATGAAAAACATTTGAACAAGTTTATTTAATTGATTTTAAAATAGAGTGCACAACCACACATGAGTAAAAATAGATGTAAACTTACTCACCAATCATTTAATATTAAATAATGCACACATGAACAATAATGGATCGTTTTGAGGCACGCGTTGCTCAACCCGTCTCCCACGAGGAACTGATGGGCCTAATGAATGATTTGCATATACTTGACAATAGGAAATATATAACTACAAACAATATAAACTAAATAATACACACACGGACAATAATGGATTTGTTTTGAGGCACGCGTTGCTCAACTCGTCTCCCACGAGGAACTGATGGGCCTAATGAATGAATTGCATATAACTTGACAATATGAAATACACAACTACAAACAATATATACAATCTAAGTTTAGATCACAATATGGTATGGCACCAATTTAAATAAACGAGTTAATTTTGGTGACACATGACACACCCCAAAACGTGTAATTAAAAAGGGGAGTTGTAAGATTCACTCACATTGGGTGCGTTCGGTTGATGATGTTGAATACGCACGAAGTTGGATTTAACCACGAGTGAAACTAACCTAGATAATAACATAATGGTTTGGTAAATAATGGGATTTTATTAATCAATTTTAGTAGGATGATTGGATATATTTTTGTGAGTTTAAGGCTATTTTCTAACCTTAAAAATGTTATTTTTAAGTATTTTTAATTGATTTTTAAATAAAATAAATAAATAAAAATAATAAAAAAATAGTTGACTTTTTTGTGACCGTTGACCGTTGACCGTTGACTTGTTGACCTGTTGACCAGTCAGGCTGTGAAATTGTTTGCGCCAGGTGAGGCTCGAACCCGAGACCTCCCGTTCGCGTGCACGCAGCTCTACCAACAGAGCTACGTGTCTAACCCGAAATATTTCTGTTTTTAATTATATTTATATACTAATTGATTTAAACAGAAAATCATTTATTTTTAAAAACGATTTAATGCATTGAACCGGTGCGCTCCACAGGCATCGAACCCGGGACCTGTGGTTTGGGTTAACACACAGTCCACCGCTGGACTGTGTGTTTAACTTGTTATATAATCTGATTTTTATTATACTTATATACAGACTAAATAATTTCATTTATGCCTTATAAAAAGTTTGATAATTGTCCGGATCGGTGCGGTAGTCCGGACTCGAACTCGTGACCTGTGTTTTAAATGCGCACACAGTCCACCACTGGACTGTGTGTCTATCTTGGTTATTATTCCGGTTTTTATTAAATTTAACATCTATGTGAAATGAATCCGGTTTAGTAAAAAGAGAACATTTTTATCAAAGCAAGTATGCGTGGGACATGAATCGAACTCGAGACGTAAGCGTGTTTAATTTGCACACAGTCCACCGCTGGACTGTGTGTCTAACCCGAGATATATCTTGGTTTAAATTATACTTATATAATACGAATCTTCGTCTTCTTCGTCAGACTTAACCAGAAACGGAAGTCCGACTGGTTCGAAAATTTAAATCAAGTTCGTTAGTGTCTGGAGGTTAATTACATGTGAGATTAATAAAAAGAACAAGAGATTAAGTGTAAGGTATACCGAACTGGACTCCTCTGTTTCGCCGGCGAAACTCCGGTGACAGCAAGCTATTCCGGCGACGTGTGTCTTGCGGCAGAGAGTCTTCAGCGAGCTTGAGGTGAGTGTGGATGGCTTCGGTATGACCTCTGGGTGTTCAGTAAGGCACAGAGGTGAAAGGCTCGGTTTTCCGGCGAGTTGTAGAAATTTCCGGCGAGTGGAATTACGTCGGGAAAATGTGTGATTGTGAGCGAAAAAGCTAACAGAGGTTAGAGGGGGTATTTATAAGGCAGGACATCGATGAATTTGGTCCGATTTCCGTCTTGATTCTTCGGTCATTACGTTTTCCGGCGGTTATGACTTGCGTCGCGGGTTCAGACGTCGGTTACAACCGATGTCATAGTTAAAGCTTCGGTTAAAACTGAAGTAACCGTCCAATCTCGGCGAAATCGTCGGGATTTCCGACGACTGCGATTGGGCGCGTCGGTTTTGAATTCGAGAATTATAATATGTATTAATTGTTTCCATTAATTAGCAAGAAACACAAGTGGCGCAGTGGTTTAGTGTGTGTGTGTTAAGTCATTGCTGAAACCGGTTGACTGACCCGGGTTCGAAACCCGGCTACAACCTTTTATTTTTATTTCATTATTTTTAACAGTTTTTCAAAAATAAATTATATATTCCAATATAATTATTAATTATGTATCGTTTAAAATTAATTTGGGCATTAAATATGCAACGAAATTTTTAACTGATTGTTCGGTTAATAAACGGAGCGGGTTTGGTAAAATCCGTTTTTTTTACGGATGTTACAGTATCCCCTGCTTTTTAGAAATTTCGTCCTGAAATTTAAGTAGTGATATATTTGACTAAATAATGGTGTTTAGTTTGACAGTTACATACTTAGAAAAAATAAGGGTTTAAGTTTTTGTTTGAGGAGGTAACGTTCCTTGTAAGGGTTGAGTACCCTGTTACAGGAATCGCTTTTTGTTGCCTACTGTAAAAATATTGATAAGCAGAGTTGATTCGCTAAATATGATATCATGAGTAAGAGTTTTGATATGTTTGGGAAAATATGATTATATCCTAAAACAACATTTCTAATACTACAACCTACATGGAACTTCTCATAACCGTCTAACAATACCTCTGATCCTTTGACAAGAATACTTATATATAGGAAGTACCAGTGGCGTATCCACCATATTCTTGTCAAATTTTCATTGGTTTTATCAGTAAGTTATGATTGGTTCTATGATGTGACTCTAGAACATAAATAAACACAACAACCAATATTTGAGTCCAGATTCTGGTAGCATACATGTTTGAATGGTGACAGTTCCTCTCTCGTTTGTTATGATGGAGAGGTTAGTTTATGTAGAAATAGAACACAATCCAATTTCTTTAAATGGCGAGATGATATGAATGTAACACAAATTTCAACCAAGACAATACTAAATCCTACATGGAACCTCTCATAACCGCCTGATAATGCCTCTGATCCTTTGACAAGAATACTTATATATAGGAAGTACCAGCGGCGTATCCACCATATTCTCGTCAAATTTTCGTTGGTTTTATCCGCAAGTTATGATTAGTTACCAAGAAATTACTAAATCCTACATAGAACTTCTCATAACCGCCTGACAATGCCTCTGATCCTTTGACAAGAATACTTATATATAGGAAGTACCAGCGGCGTATCCACCATATTCTCGTCAAATTTTCATTGGTTTTATCAGTGAATTATGATTAGTCCTACGTGACTCTAAAACATAAACAAGACAACAACCACAGCTTGAGTCTAATTCTGATAGTATACATGTTTGAATGATGATAGTACCTCTCTCGTTTGTTATGATGGAGAGGTTAGTCATTGTGGAAGTGAGACATAGCTCAACTTCTATAAATGATGAAATTGAATACACTGAAATGTATGATGAACAAACTTCAACCAAAACATACTAAATCCTACATGGAACCTCTCATAACCGCCTGATAATGCCTCCGATCCTTTGACAAGAATACTTATATATAGGAAGTACCAGCGGCGTATCCACCATATTCTTGTCAAATTTTCATTGACTTTATCCGCAAGTTATGATTAGTTCTATGTGACTCTACAACAAACACAACAACCAAAAGATCGTATTGCATGTACTGAAAATGAAAAATGTCTGTGCGATCAAGGCTTAATCAAACGGAGCCGATCGTATTGCATGTACTGAAAATGAAAAATGTCTGTGCGATCAAGGCTCAATCAAACGGAGCCGATCGTATTGCATGTACTGAATATAATAAACAATAATCTAAACAATAATCACACAACCAGTTTATACATGGAACCTCTCATAACCGCCTGATAATGCCTCCGATCCTTTGACAAGAATACTTATATAATAGGAAGTACCAGCGGCGTATCCACCATATTCTCGTCAAATTTTCATTGACTTTATCCGCAAGTTATGATTAGTTCTATGTGACTCTACAACAAACACAACAACCACAAGATCGTATTGCATGTACTGAAAATGGAAAATGTCTGTGCGATCAAGGCTCAATCAAACGGAGCCGATCGTATTGCATGTACTGAATATAATAAACAATAATCTAAACAATAATCACACAACCAGTTTATACATGGAACCTCTCATAACCGCCTGATAATGCCTCCGATCCTTTGACAAGAATAGTTATATATAGGAAGTACCAGCGGCGTATCCACCATATTCTCGTCAAATTTTCATTGACTTTATCCGCAAGTTATGATTAGTTCTATGTGACTCTACAACAAACACAACAACCACAAGATCGTATTGCATGTACTGAAAATGGAAAATGTCCGTGCGATCAAGGCTCAATCAAACGGAGCCGATGTATTGCATGTACTGAAAATGAAAAATGTCTGTGCGATCAAGGCTCAATCAAACGGAGCCGATCGTATTGCATGTACTGAATATAATAAACAATAATCTAAACAATAATCACACAACCAGTTTATACATGGAACCTCTCATAACCGCCTGATAATGCCTCCGATCCTTTGACAAGAATACTTATATATAGGAAGTACCAGCGGCGTATCCACCAATATCTCGTCAAATTTTCATTGACTTTATCCGCAAGTTATGATTAGTTCTATGTGACTCTACAACAAACACAACAACCACAAGATCGTATTGCATGTACTGAAAATGGAAAATGTCTGTGCGATCAAGGCTCAATCAAACGGAGCCGATCGTATTGCATGTACTGAAAATGAAAAATGTCTGTGCGATCAAGGCTCAATCAAACGGAGCCGATCGTATTGCATGTACTGAATATAATAAACAATAATCTAAACAATAATCACACAACCAGTTTATACATGGAACCTCTCATAACCGCCTGATAATGCCTCTGATCTTTTGGCAAGAATACTTATATATAGGAAGTACCAGCGGCGTATCCACCATATTCTTGTCAAATTCTCATTGGCTTTATCCTTAAGTTATGATTGGTTCTATGTGATTCTAAAACATAAAGAAAAACATAAAACATAAAGAAAAACAACCGATGTCATAGTTAAAGCTTCGGTTAAAACTGAAGTAACCGTCCAATCTCGGCGAAATCGTCGGGATTTCCGACGACTGCGATTGGGCGCGTCGGTTTTGAATTCGAGAATTATAATATGTATTAATTGTTTCCATTAATTAGCAAGAAACACAAGTGGCGCAGTGGTTTAGTGTGTGTGTGTTAAGTCATTGCTGAAACCGGTTGACTTACCCGGGTTCGAAACCCGGCTACAACCTTTTATTTTTATTTCATTATTTTTAACAGTTTTTCAAAAATAAATTATATATTCCAATATAATTATTAATTATGTATCGTTTAAAATTAATTTGGGCATTAAATATGCAATTAAATAGTTTAAAATTAATTTGGGCATTAATTTGGCTCTGCTATACGGACCGTATGGCATGTGCCTTGCAGTCCGCATGGCACTTGGTCAAACGTTAAAACTTTGACTGTCTTGCGGACCGTATGGCTACTGCCAGAACATGAAAATTGCCATTTTTCACATTTAATCCCTCGACTTCGTTCCATAGCATAATTGAGGATAAGATAAGCGATTCAACAACATTGGTCCCTCCCGTTCTTGGCACACAGCACACGAGGATTACCGGGACACGTGTCGAAAAAACATTAGACGTAAAAACACGAGGTGTTACATCCTCACCCCTTTAAAATAAATCTCAACCCCGAGATTTCAATCAAACAAGTATGGGTACTATTGTCGCATAACGGACTCAACCGCCCACATGTATTCCAGACCTCGACGAGCGTCCCACTTCACTTTCACGATCGGCACATGCTTTCTGCGAAGTTTCTTGACTTGACGGTCTTCAATTGCTATAGGTTTCTCAATGAAACGCAAGTTATTATCAATCTGCACATCGTCGTGTGGCATAGCCAATGACTCATCTGCCAAGCATTTCTTCAGATTAAAAATATGGAACACATCATGGATTCCACTGAACTTTTCTGGCAGTTTCAGCTTACATGCCACTGACCCGACACGTTCGATGATCTCGAACGGTCCTATGTATCTCGGGCTCAACCTGCCCTTCTTCCCAAAACGCATGACGCCTTTCCAAGGTGACACTTTCAACAAGACTTTGTCCCCTATTTGGAATTCGAGGGGTTTACTCCGCTGGTCTGCATAACTTTTCTGCATATCTCTGGCAGCCTTGAGACGATCGCGAATCTGCAAAATCTTGTATGTCGTCTCCAGGACAATTTCTGGTCCTGTTAGTTGGGCTTCCCCAACTTCTGCCTACACTTTCTCACGTATAAGGCTTCAAATGGGGCGGCTTGGATACTTGCATGGTAGCTATTGTTGTAGGAAAACTCTATAAGTGGTAAATGGTTATCCCAACTTCCACCTAGGTCGATAATGCATGCACGCAACATATATTCCAGCATTTGAATTGTCGCAACCCCCGACCCCACCCCGGGAGCGGTGACCGTGAGACATAGAGCTGGTGGTACCGGTGTTTATTAATTTAGCAGCGGAATTACGACATCAGGATCGTAGTTAGAAAATAAATATCATAGTTTCAAAACACCAAACTTTTATATTAAACAAATGGGGTAAAACCCATGTTTCCATTACAATACATATTTTTAGGGACAGACCCTAATTTATGGAAAACAGAAACTCCTTTTTATTTTGGTAACTTTTATAGCCACTTTTCTAAGCCTTCAGTCCTCTCCAGTTGGCTTCTGTTAGCTTCACATTAAGTTGCCTGAAATGCGTTTTAAAAATATTTTATCAGCAAGAAATACTAGCGAATCCATCTCAGTTTTATCAAAACAAGTGATTATACTTTACAGTTATTGAGGAGCATCCGCATTTACAATGTTTATATCTACATAATTACTCAATCAGTACTGTCAATCCTGACTTGTGGGTCATATTACTTTGGGCCCTGACACCCAACAGTAACGGTTCCTGTCACATTCCCGTGACTTTGGACTAGCAATGTATACAAAACCCCAACATACTGGCAGTAATTATAGAATACATATACTCAATCACTGTTAAGCATAATTATAATATTTGAGGTTTTGGTAACACATTTTGACTCACAAAAAGATTTACAAAAAGAGAATGTACTCGCCTTGAACACTTTAAGTATTCCTACGGAGTACCTAATGATGGTTCTTGATTACTTCCTGGGATTTCTATTAAAACATACAATGCACATGTGTTAGTAAGTTAACACAAGTCACTTTAACCATACAGCACTCGACAGAACTCCAACGAACGTAGTCGGGCAGAGCTTAGACATGCGTTGACGATTCTAGATCGATTGGGTAGGGTGTCCATACAACACGAGATAGGATTTCAACGAACGTAGTCGGGCAGGGCCTTGACATGCGTTAGTCCTAATCACTGATAGGATAGTGAATTAGTGATCGGGGGATTTAGGGTTTTAGGGGGGTATTGCATGAAGAAACAGAGATTCAGAGAGTATAGAACGATATTTTCGATCGCAAATGAGCAGAGACTTCAGTCCCACGCTGCTCTATTTATACCCGATTTTGACCTCCCCCCCGCGTCGCGCAGGAATCCGGGAGTCCCCCTCGCGTGGCGCCTGAGATGCCTAGATAGGCTAGGTCAGCCTGGTTACAAGTGTAGGGTTGCCAGATGGTGCGAAATGGTGACACGTCATTTGGACACCTCCCGCGCGTCGCGACAGAGACTGGTGTCTCTGGTGCGTGGCGCCTGGACTGTCCATGTGGACCTGTCTCGTTTTGCGTGCCGCGTCTCAATTTGCGTGTCTGGTTTTATGTTTCGGCAAATTTCGGGGTGTTTTGGAGAGTTGTTACATCCTCCCCACCTTGTTTTAAATCTCGTCCTCGAGATTCACTTGAATAGGTGTGGATACTTTCTTTGCATTTCTGACTCTAGTTCCCATGTGTATTCTGGTCCTCTCCTTGAATCCCATTTTACTTTCACCAGAACTAATCTCTTGGACTTGAGATTCTTGATCTTTCTATCTTCAATTTGAATGGGTTTCTCAACGAACTTTATTTTCTCATTTACCTCTACATCTTGAAGAGGTATCACCAATGATTCGTCTGCTAGACATTTCTTCAGATTGCTTATATGAAATACATCATGTATTCCTGCCATTTCCTCCGGCAATTGTAGCTGATAGCTATTGGCCCTGTTCGTTTGACAATCTTAAAAGGTCCAACATACCTTGGGCTTAGTTTTCCTTTCTTGCCGAATCTTACAACTCCTTTCCAGGGTGAGACTTTTAATATCACTTTATTTCCGACTTGAAATTCCAAGGGTTTACGTCTGTTATCTGCATAACTCTTTTGGCGATCTTGAGCCGCTTTCAGTATTTCCTTGACTTGAATGATTTTGTTAGTTGTTTCTTGCACAATTTCAGGACCTGATAGTTGCTTTTCTCCAATCTCTGCCCAGCATACTGGAGTTCGACATTTCCGCCCGTAGAGGGCTTCAAATGGTGCAGCATTGATGCTGGTATGATAGCTGTTGTTGTAGGAAAATTCTATCAAAGGCAAATGTTCATCCCAATTTCTTCTGAAATCAATTACACAAGCTCTAAGCATGTCTTCCATTGTTTGAATTGTTCTTTCACTTTGACCGTCTGTTTGAGGATGATATGCCGTACTCAGATTAAGTCTTGTTCCCATTGCTTTTTGGAAACTTGTCCAAAAATGAGAGGTAAAACGGTTGTCCCTGTCAGATACAATAGATAAAGGAATTCTATGCAATGAAACTATTTCATTTACATATAATTTAGCTAATTGTTCCATACTGAACGTTTCCTTCATCGGTAAGAAATGAGCAGATTTGGTTAACCGATCTACAATCACCCAGATAGTATCATTACCTTTTCGCGTCCTGGGTAGTTTGGTAACAAAGTCCATGGTTATCATTTCCCATTTCCAAATAGGTATTTCCAATTGTTGCAACAGGCCTGAAGGTTTCTGATGTTCAGCTTTAACCTGTGAACATGTTAGCATTTGGCAACGTAGCTTGCTACATCCTTTTTCATTCCTATCCACCAGAAATTCTTTCTCAAGTCTTTATACATCTTATCACTTCCAGGATGCATTGTATACTTAGTCTTATGGGCTTCCTCTAGTATTCGCTTTCGTAGATCTCCTTGGATAGGGATCCAAATTCTGTTTTTATGGAATCTCCAAATTCCATATGTTCCTTTCTCTAATTCTTTAATCCTTCAGCATCGTCCTTGATTGTTGTTTCCTGTGTTTGTTTAATTTGCTCATTTAAATCTATCTGCAGGTTTATTCTAAGAGAGCGTACTCTTTTTGGCTTCTCATGATACTTTCAACTTAAAGCAGCAGCTACTATGTTAGCCTTTCCTGCATGATACTGGATATCACAATCATAATCACTAAGGATTTCCATCCATCGCCTCTGTCTCATGTTTAATTCCCTTTGTCCAAAGACATATCTTAAACTCTTATGATCTGTGAATACTACAAACTTACTACCGTAAAGATAGTGTCTCCAAATATTAAGGGCAAAAATTATTGCTCCTAACTCTAGATCATGGGTTGTATAATTCTCTTCATGCTTCTTAAGTTGTCTAGAGGCATAAGCAATAACCTTTTGACGTTGCATCAGCACACATCCATAACCTAACTTAGATGCATCACAATAAACTACGAAGTCTTCAGTTCCTTCTAGCAAAGCGAGTATCGGTGCGTTGGTTAACTTTTGCTTCAAAATCCTGAATGCTTCTTCCTGTTTTGGTCCCCATTCAAACTTAACCGATTTGCAAGTTAGCTTGGTTAACGGGATGGCTATTCTAGAAAAATCTTGAATAAAACGTCTATAATATCCTGCCAATCCAAGAAAACTTTCCGTGGGTGATTCTGGAACCTTCCATTTGGTAATCGCTTCGATCTTTGTGGGATCCACATGAATTCCTTCGTGATTCACCAGATGTCCAAGGAATTGTACTTCTTGTAACCAGAATTCGCATTTTGAGAATTTTGCGTAAAGCTTTTCTTTCCTCAACAATGTTAGGAGTATATGCAAATGCTCTGCGTGATCTTCCTCACTTTCAGAGTAAATTAGAATATCATCTATAAAAACAATTATGAATTTATCCAGGTATGGTTTACATATCATGTTCATCATGTCCATAAATGCAGCTGGGGCATTGGTTAAACCAAATGGCATGACAGTAAATTCATAATGATCGTACCTTGTTCGGAAAGCTGTTTTAAGAATGTCCTCTTCCTGTACTTTCAACTGATGATATCCTGAACGTAAGTCGATCTTAGAAAAGAATCGGAATCCTTGGAGTTGGTCGAACAAATCGTCAATTCTTGGTAACGGGTACCGATTTTTAATTGTAACTTTGTTCAATTCTCGGTAGTCAATGCACATACGCATAACACTGGTGCTCTTCATGGCGATGAGCTGGGTTGTATGAAACTTTTCTCTAGTAATTCGTCCAGTTGTTTCTTCAATTCTTGCATCTCCATCGGTGCTAGGCGATAGGGTGCTTTGGCAATCGGTGCCGTTCCTGGTATTAGGTGAATTCTAAATTCAACCTCTCGATCTGATGGTAATCCAGGCAACTCTTCCGGGAAGACATCTGAGAAATTAGATATTACAGGAATATCTTTTAATTCTTTTCCTTTAGTGTTAATGATCACGGAAATAATATACACTATTTCTCCTTTCCGTGCATAGCCTGCAGTTTTCATCACAGAGATGAACTTTGTTGATTTTGTCGACTTATCTCCTTTAATTGTGATCCTTTCACCAGATGGCACATTTACTTCTACAGACTTTTGATCACATATTATTCGTGCCTGATTGGCTACCAATCAATCCATTCCTAACACGACATCAAATCCGGCAAGATCCATTGGAAAAAGGTTAGCAGAAAAATTATGATTTAAAATTCCTATCTTTGCTCCTCGCAGGATTTTGCTTATTTGGATAGAAGATCCATTTGCCGTCTCCACCAGACAGTTTTGGTGAAGTTTAGTTAATGGCTGATTAAGAAAATTGCAAAAGGAAGTATTTATGAAACTTTGGTTTGCACCAGAGTCAAATAATACTTTTGCATAAACATCATTAACTAAAAACGTACCGACAATCACATCCGGAATCATCTTTGCTTCTTCCGCGGTCAGCACGAACACTCTGGCAGTCTTCTTGGGTCCTTCGGCTGTCTTTGCTTTATTGTTTGCCGCTAGAGCTAGTTTCGGGCAGTTAGTTCTAAGATGACCGGCTTCCCCGCAATGGTAGCATAGCCCATTGCTAACTTTCTTTCTGCAGTCTTTTTCCTTATGCCCTGGAAATTTGCAAAAATTGCAGTATGTAGAGCATTTTCCTGGATGTCTCCTTTTGCAGTACTTACACAGGGGTGAAGAAGAACTTGCTCCTTTCCCACGGTTGGAATTTCCATAACGTAGCTCCTGTGTGATCTTTTGAGCTAGGTTCCTTTTCTGGTTTTCTTCTTGCGTACGTACCAGTTCATCTGTCAAAGTATTTGCCAATTCCACTGCCTCTTCTATGGTTTGTGGTCTAGCTGCCTTGACTACATGTCTGATTTCACTGATTAATCCCCAGATGTAACGGGAGATTAATATTGGTTCTGGTGAGGCCAGGGTTGGTACAATCCTTGCATATTCAAAGAATGTGGTAGTATATTCCCTGCAATTTACCCCAGTCATTCTATGATTTAGGAATTTATTAGCAATCTGCTCCTTTTCATTAGGAGGGCAGAATTTCCTTTCAACTATTTCCTTAAAGTTGTTCCATTCCATACTGTAAACTCTGTCATTTCCTTTGGACTAAAGAATGGTATTCCACCACTCTAAAGCTGCATCTTTAAAAAGATTAGAAGCATACATGACTTTATCTTCATTTGCAC
The DNA here is from genome assembly GCA_947069175.1 of Scalesia atractyloides. NCBI lineage: Eukaryota > Viridiplantae > Streptophyta > Magnoliopsida > Asterales > Asteraceae > Scalesia > Scalesia atractyloides. The sequence continues at coordinate 80,626,651 of CAMTDV010000010.1, forward strand.
ATTTACTTATCTTGAGGACGGCTTATGTCTTTTCTATCCAACGCAAGGCTGAAATAGCTCCTTCATTACCTGAGAATTCTATCGGTTTGCATGATAAGAATTCTTTACAAGAACAACCATATGAGATGGTTCTTCTTCTTTTTGGAATTGGAGCTTGGATTAACAGTTCGGGATTTCCATTCACGCTGTGATTAGATTCTGGGGGTACATGTTTATTCCAGTTTATGGAATCATTATTTCCTGCCTTTTTAATGGTGTCGATAATATAGGGCATAGCATCTATGATTCCTTGGGCCACTATGTGTTCGATAGCACTTTTATTCATTTGATTCTCGTTATTATCGTTATTCTGGGTTTCCTGATTTACTTCATCTGACATCTGAATTATAAACATTTAGCAGGTATTAATATCACAAAATAATTTAAATAATAATTATACCAACACAGTGAACCAAAATCGTCGAGCATTGCGACTTTTACTCTCTTCATACATATGCATCTAGTACAAGCATAACTGAAATTCAAATATTACTAGCCTATGCATCGATATATTTATATAAGTGATATTACCTTTTTTTTACGTTACAAAATACACACACACATATATATTATATATTAGGCTGTGGCTTTCTTAAAACTGCATTTCTCGCTCGTCATACTTCCAGACGAGCTTCTCTCCGATGTGGCGAATTCGGTTTCCTTCCTCCACCAATTCATCTCTAAGTTGGCGGAGTTCTTCCACATGTTCCCTGGGTAGTATTGGGGCTGGCACTGGCTCAGGGTAAGGTGGAACTGGTTCTTCATATGGGATTGGGTTTTCTAGCAGGTTCTGAATTGCCCAGTTATTAGCCCACAATGGATCTAAAGGGTTTGGTGCTGGAATTCTAGGTATCTCATTGGATCAAAGGCTGGTATTGGAAATTGATTTTCCTGTTCTGTTCTAGGTTTATGGGTTGGTTAGGAAATAAGGGAAGCAACGGGGGTTCTGGATTTGCTACTTGATTGAAATTAGGTTCTCCTTCTGCATTTCCAAACATGTGAAAATTTGCTAGCTGCCTATCCAATTCTTCCTCCCACAAGGGTCTAATTTCTGGGTTTCGGGTGTTTCTCTCAGTTCTAGCTGCTATGGCTTGATGTTGTACTTGTCTCAGTCTTTTCCTTCTCTCTACTTTGGCTCTACTAAACCAATTTCTCTTTTTAGGGGGAAAAGGTTCTACAGATTTGGATTTGAAAACAAAAACATCTTCGGAATCAGCGGTGTAGTCTGTGGTTGGCTGGGATGTTTCTTCATCCATCAGAGAATGAGGTAGGTGACATATATTCCAGCGTTTGAATTGTCGCAACCCCCGACCCCACCCCGGGAGCGGGGGCCGCGAGACACAGAGCTGGTGGTACCGGTGTTTATTAATTTGGCAGCGGAATTACGACATCAGGATCGTAGTTAGAAAATAAATATCAGAGTTTCAAAACATCAAACTTTTATATTAAACAAATGGGGTAAAACCTATGTTTCCATTACAATACATATTTTTAGGGACAGACCCTAATTTATGGGAAACAGAAACTCCTTTTTATTTAGGTAACTTTTATAGCCACTTTTCTAAGCCTTCAGTGCTCTCCAGCTGGCTTCTGTTAGCTTCACATTAAGTTACCTGAACGCGTTTTAAAAATTATCAGCAAGAAAAACTGGCGAATCCATCTCAGTTTTATCAAAACAAGTGATTATACTTTACAGTTATTGAGGAGCATCCGCATTTACAATGTTTATATCTACATAATTACTCAATCAGTACTGTCAATCCTGACTTGTGGGTCATATTACTTTGGGCCCTGACACCCAACGGTAACGGTTCGTGTCATATTCCCGTGACTTTGGACTAGCAATGTATACAAAACCCCAACATACCGGCAATAATTGTAGAACACATATACTCAATCACTGTTAAGCATCATTAGAATATTTGAGGTTTTGGTAACACATTTTGACTCACAAAAAGATTTACAAAAAGAGAATGTACTCGCCTTGAACACTTTAAGTATTCCTACGGAGTTCCTGGTGATGGTTCTTGATTACTTCCTGGAATTTCTATTAAAACATACAATGCACATGTGTTAGTAAGTTAACCCAAGTCACTTTAACCATACAGCACTCGACAGAACTCCAACGGACGTAGTCGGGCAGAGCCTAGACATGCGTTGGCGATTCTAGATCGATTGGGTAGGGTGTCCATACAACACGAGATAGGATTTCAACGAACGTAGTCGGGCAGGGCCTTGACATGTGTTAGTCCTAATCTCGGGTAGGATAGTGAATTAGTGATCCGGGGATAAAAGTTACTTACAGCGGGCACGCTTCGCAGGTTTAGGGGTTTAGGGTTTCAGGGGGTGTTGCACGAAGAAACAGAGATTCAGAGAGTATACGAACGATATTTTCGATCGCAAATGAGCAGAGACTTCCGTCCCACGCTGCTCTATTTATACCCGATTTTGACCTCCCCCGCGCGTCGCGCGGGAATCCGGGAGTCCCCTCGCGTGGCGCCTGAGATGCCTAGATAGGCTAGGTCAGCCTGGTCACAAGTGTAGGGTTGCCAGATGGCGTGAAACGGGGACACGTCATTTGGACACCTCCCGCGCGTCGCGACAGAGACTGGTGTCTCTGGGGCGTGGCGCCTGGACTGTCCAGGTGGACCTGTTTCGTTTTGCATGCCGCGTCTCGATTTGCGTGTCCGGTTTTACGTTTCGGCTAATTTCGGGGTGTTTTGGAGAGTTGTTACACGAATAGTACGTTCGCTTTTCCCATCAGGCTGCGGGTGATATGCCGTACTAAAATTTAGTCGGGTGCCCAGGGCTTGCTGGAAGCTTTTCCAAAAATGAGAAGTGTACCTTGTGTCCCTATCTGACACAATAGACACGGGTACGCCGCGCAGGGATACTATTTCATCCACATAAAGCTTTGCTAGTTTGTCTGAGCTATAAGTCTCATTAATAGGTAGGAAATGAACCGACTTAGTCAATCTGTCAACAATTACCCATATTGTATCATTTCCTCGCTTCGTCTTTGGTAATTTGGTGATGAAATCCATAGTTACACATTCCCACTTGCGAACACGTCAAACATTTAGCCATAAGTAGCTATAGATTTCTTCAGCCCTGCCCACCAATAGTTGGGCCTCAAATCCTTGTACATTTTATCACTACCCGGGTGGACCGAGTACCTGGAACTATGTGCTTCTTGGAGAATTAAATCCCTGAGTCCTCCAAAGACTGGAACCAGATTCGTCCATAGAATCTAACACTTTGTGAGCTTGAAACAACAAGGTTTCGGATCTGAGAAGCCAAGGCTAACTCAAACATGCTCGGTTAAGTGTAAATCTAAGTTAAAATCAGAAAGTTTGATGAAAAATATGAAGATTTTTGTAAACAGAAGAAGTTTGGATGAAATCGGAGATAAACTTCGTGTCAAAACATTGTAGAAATCTTTGTGATTCGCGTGAAAAACGTCGTTTTCTTATTTGGAACAGAGAAAACGAGCTAGAGAGTGTTTTGGCTCGGAATGTCAGCAAGCAGAAAATTGTAACGCCCCAAAACTTGTATCTTTAACCCGCTAATACGGTTTCCATATATATGGAATAAAGTATAACTGTAACATCCGTCAAAAACCGGATTAACCAAACCCGCTTCGTTTATTAACCGAACAATCAGTTAAAAATTTCGTTGCGTATTTATTGCTCAAATTAATTTTAAACGATACATAATTAATAAGAATATTAGAATATAAAATTTATATTTGAAAATGTATTAAAAATAATGAAATAAAAATATAATAATGATGCCGGGTTTCGAACCCGGGTCAGCCGAGAATCACGCAAAGCTTTAACTTACATCCTTCCAACCGCTCCGCCACTTGTGTTGTTTGTTAACATATTGAAACAATTAATACATAAAATGAATCTTGAAAACAAACCCAGTTACACAGCGCGCCCAAATCCGCTGACGCCGGAAATCCTGACAAATTCGTTAAACTTTGCCGTTTCTTTTTATCATAACGTTTACATTTACAGTAATATCGGTTATAACCGAAAAATCCATCAATTTCATTCATTACCTTAAATTTCTATTCGAAACCGAAAATACAATTCAAGTCCGGGATTATACTTTGTTCATCAGTTAAGCTCACGAATCTATCCAACCTGCACTCTTCATTCGCTCAGAAAACTTCGCCGCAAGTCGCCGGAATTCTCTGTAAATTAACCGGAAATTTTCGCCGGAAAACCGAGTTCAATCCATCCTTTCTTCTTACTCTAAAATAAGATCTTAGAGCTTATACTGACATCACCCACACTCACCTTAAACCTCTGAAGAATCTCTGTCGCAAGAAATTTCACTCGCCGGAATTCTCTGCAAGTCGCCGGAAAACCGGGACTTTCATCTACACGGTAATTAACTCGACTTTTCTGTTTCATTCCATTATTGGACAAATTCTAATATCAATCCCTCACCCAGAATCTATTCCAGACGACGTTGCCGGATTCTATGTTTTCGCCGAAAAATTTCTGAAATTTCCAGAAACTTGCTGTTAACCGGTATGATCATTCAAACCTACTGATAATCGTTACTCAGTAGTTCAATTACACATTTAATCCCTCCAAACTATTAATTGATTCTAACAGCCGAAGTTCACAAACAGAGCCGACGAATCTTTGCCGGAATTCTGTGAAAGACGCTGATCGGTATATCCTTTCCCCCAAACTCTCTCCATTCATTACCTTTCAATTACTTATAAAGCTTGTTAATCGAATTAGACATAAATCAGTTGAATTATCATTATCAGAAATCTTAAGCGAAGAATACGAAGTTCAAATATATTATAAGATTAATTAAAACTAGTATAATGAACGGGTTAGACACACAGTCCAGCGGTGGACTGTGTGCAAACAATATGCATACGACGCGAGTTCGATCCTTGACACACACACATTCGCTGTAATAAAATGCCTTTTTTTTAAACCGAACCGGGTTAACTCAGTAAGATGTTAAGTATAATAAAAATCAGAATATTTACCAAGTTAGACACACAGTCCAGCGGTGGACTGTGTGCCAAACTAAACCACAGGTCCCGGGTTCGAGACCTGTGGAGAGCACCGAGTCGATACATTAAATCTTTATTTTAAAATAAGTGATTTTCGGATTAACTTAATTAGTATATAAATATAATTAAAAACAGAAATATTTCGGGTTAGACACGTAGCTCAGTTGGTAGAGCTGCGTGCACGCGTACGGGAGGTCTCGGGTTCGAGTCCTGCCCGGCGCATATTTACACACAATAAAACCGGTCAAACAGTCAAAGGTCAACAAGTCAACGGTCAACGGTAAAAAATCAACATTTTTTTATTTATTTTATTTATTTATTTAAATTAAAAATCAATTAAAAATACTTAAAAATAACATTTTTAAAGTTAGAAAATAGCCTTAAACTCACAAAAATATATCCAAAAATCCTATTAAAGTTGTTAATAAAATCCATTTATTTACCTTACTTTTCGTTATTAATTTGGTTAGTTTTTCCTCATCGATCAATCCTCTAAACTTGTGCGCATTCAACATCATCAACCGAACGCACCCACTGTGAGTGAATCTCTACAAATTCCCCGTTTTTAATCACGTTTTTGGGTGTATCATGTGTCTTACCATTTATTATATTTAAATCATTGTGCATACATCATATCATGAATAAATGTGTATTCAGCTTGTATCAACTGTTTGTGTGGTTATTGTTTAGATTTAATTTATTATTTTCAGTACATGCAATATCATAGGTCGCCGCTCCCCATTACATTATGGGCGTTGAGCAGTTCCCCATTACATTATGAGCGTGAACCTGGCGTTGCCAACATACGATCGGCTCCGTTTGATTGAGCCTTGATCACACAGACATTTATCATTTTCAGTACATGCAATACGATCGGCTCCGTTTGATTGAGCCTTCATCGCACATACATTTATCATTTTCAGTACATACATTTATCATAGGCCGTCCGTTCCCCATTACATTATGAGCGTGAACTTGACGTTGCCAACATATACAGTTTCATTCATGTTATATATTCATGCAAGTTGATATGTTATTGTATGCTATTGGTTTGTTAATGTATGTTATTGTTTGTTGTTGTTTGATATCGTATGCTATTGGTTTGTTATTGTATGCTATTTGTTGTTATTGTATGTTTATTTACGTTTGTTCATATATGAATATTGCACAATTTTTCCATATTAAATACAACAAGAAATAAATAATAAATGTTTTTCTAACAAGGTTCGCTCGCCAACTTTTTGTTGATCCAAAAACCATTTTTACATATGATACAGGTGAACAGGATGAAGCATGGAAAACATAGGAAAGTGCCTTAGAAGAAAAATAATGAAGCCTAGAAAAATGTATAGGACATGTTGAACTCGTATGATATGATTGTGTGATCTTCTTTAAAATTGTGATAATAAATATGAAACGTTATAATAAATGTCATGAGCTTTGATGAAAACCCAATCATGCCCCGATCACCTTTTCCGCTGCGGGTCGGGGTGTGACAATAACAACTAGGATTAACTAACCTAGTTTATTAACATTAAGTAATGGATGAATACATGAATTAGTGGCGTTTATAATAAAACCATAGTTGGGGGACTAAATGGGAACAACTAGAAACTAATTGTTTTTAAGTAAAAAAGAAAATAAAACACAACACACACTTGTGTGTGTGTCGTCCAGAACAAGGAGAAAAAAAAAGGAAGAACCCTAGTTCTTCAAAATCTTCAAATTGAAATGAGAATTTAACTCAAATCTGCTGCATGAACTTGGATTCTTAATCATCTAGACAAGTTAAACATGTGGTAAATTGTAATTTACGATTTGATGATCTTGTATGTAGTCCTTGTCAGTTTCCTTCTTGTAATGTGGCGAGGCCGCGAGGGACGATTGCATTCAAGCATCACCTTGTTTGTTGACATTAACCTTTTACTTTACCTTTTGGGTTTTAAGCTTTCCCCTTCATGAACAACATGTGTATGAGTATCATGTCCTAGATTCTAATGCATACTACATTATGCATCAAATGTATACCCATGGCTTCTGGCTATCCATATTAGCATCCTCACATATGTCTCATTCTCAATTTAAGTTCAAGGGTTTGGAAAATGCACAAATATCTCAAATATTGCAACTCAATTTAAGTTCAGGATTTTGTTAATTAAGTTTTTTGTTGATTTCGGTTTGTAGTTATTGCGCACCTTAAACACTATTCATCACGTAACATATCAATGTTTTTAACTAAGAAAATTATAACAAATACTATACTCAAATTAAAAAGAATAAAATTGTAACGCCCCAAAACTTGTATCTTTAACCCGCTAATACGGTTTCCATATATATGGAATAAAGTATAACAACTAGGATTAACTAACCTAGTTTATTAACATTAAGTAATGGATGAATACATGAATTAGTGGCATTTATAATAAAACCATAGTTGGGGGACTAAATGGGAACAACTAGAAACTAATTGTTTTTAAGTAAAAAAGAAAATAAAACACAACACACACTTTTGTGTGTGTCGTCCGGAACAAGGAGAAAAAAAAAGGAAGAACCCTAGTTCTTCAAAATCTTCAAATTGAAATGAGAATTTAACTCAAATCTGCTGCATGAACTTGGATTCTTAATCATCTAGACAAGTTAAACATGTGGTAAATTGTAATTTACGATTTGATGATCTTGTATGCAGTGGGTTATGATCAATCCACGAATTCGTATGAAATTGAGCATGAATTTGTGTTAGCCTCATCAGAGGGAACATGTGTTATGCGTAATTTTGATTAATATGATGTTTAGAGATGAAAACCCACTAGTTGGGTGATGAAGATGACTTTGGTGTTTGATCATATCCAATTCTTGTTCAATGTTGATATACTACGTGGGGTATGATGGATTCTTGCTAGATGAATTGAAAGAAACGTGGTATTTGATATGTTTAATGTGGTGATAAGAATGGTACATGTTGTAAGTAAGAAACTTGATGAATTATGTATGAACTGGGAAGTTTAGGCATAAACTACTTGTACATTGTGCATTAAATTGTGTATGCATGCCAAGTGTTTGACGAAATACCTAAATGACAATGTTATGTGAAATTGTATGCTAACAATAGATGATCATGTGTTGAATGTAACAATGACATAAGTGATGGTAGATAATCATGAAAAATGCATTGTAGGAGGATTTTATGAGATGGCGTAGTTGATGTATGAATTGGGTAGAAATATGGATTAGGAACTCAAACTCTATGCGTGAACGGTGAGGTGTGCACCATGTGATGGACCAATTGCTTATTGGTAATCTAGAAATGAATGTGCACTAAGTATATAACATATGAACTTGCTAAGCGAATAATGATGCTATGACCTTGTTAAATTGACTAGCCTTATGTGCAGATTTTTAAGTGTAAGGTAATAAAAGCAATTAGCATGTGTAAGATTGATTGTGTGTAAACACATATGTAACTATGAGATTACAAGGTTGTGTGTACTATACTACATGGGTGTGAAGTACTTATGGTACCATTAACACGACTGACTACATCGATATGGACATGTGTCCTAAGTTGGTAATTTGCATACTTGATCGTTGACTTTTCGGAAAGTCAACGGGTAAGAGAATAGCATGATTAGAAATCTTAATATGATTATAAGACTAGAAGGAATAAATGGTGCTTGATGGACCCTTACATATATTGTATCCAATGATATGTTAGATTGCGTGAAATTGGAATGATGTGTTATTGAATCTATGCCTTGTGTTTGTTACAAATGATTATTGGAAGTCTAATGTGAAATATGAATTTGATATGATTGTTAACATGTACAATCATGTACGCTAACGAGAATGTGAATATGATGACATGAAAGTATATGAATCATGTCAAGATGGATGGATGCATGGAAGGCTAACGGGTCAAAAGAGGCAAGACATGGATACGATTACGAACACTTAAGGTAAGCAAACTCCGAAACTCACTTCTTAGTATATAAATGAAGTTGTTTGTTTGAATACCAAAAGTCAAGTAGGAACGATTGTGAGATGTAAACAAATGGGTAAGAAATGTTGTCGTAAGATACCTATAGTTCATATGTGATGGAAAATGCTTGGTGAGATCAAACGGGTCGAACTTAGAAAGTAACTTAGCGAGTTGTGATAATTGGTTTGATCTTGGGGTTGAGTACTAGAAGGATATGGGGGCTTGAATATGGTCAATACACGTCTTGGGACTTCCGGGATACGCGACGTGTGAGTAAAATGACTAAATTACGGAAATCAACGTTTTGGGCTGCAGAGGGGGCGTCGGCGACGCCAAGCCCTTTTGCTGCCGACGCCATATGTTGCTGTCTACGCGGGTTTAATGCCGGAAACTCGTTTTCCGCGTTTTTCGCATTTTTGCTTGATTCCAAGGCCCATTTAGCTTCCCCCAAAGATACCCCAACCCTACCTTAAAGTGTTTATGGGTTCGGGTAAGAACGGAGGCCTATAGGACGCGTACGAAGACGTGGTATGTACATTAGAATATGTAAATGTGGTTGATATGATTTGACTAAGTCTTATAAGTAGGATTCTTATTATAAGCAAATGATGTAGTGTAATGTGGACGCCATCGCTAAACGTGATTAGGTATGAATATACATGTAGACTAGTACGTATGAGAATTTACACATAGATGTTGTATTTATGATTCTTTAATGGTTATGTAAGCATGTATGGAAAATGTAAGAGATTTGGTAGGGAGGTATGTATGTTCGTAGAAGGTCTTTCATACAAGGAAGAGTTTGGTTAGATGATTTTGTATATGTGTTATTACATTATACGTTTCCAATGAATGAGACTCGTACGAAGAAATATATAGTGTTTATATATAAGGATTTATGATGTTAACCGAATTGTTTTGAGAATGAAATGAAGTGCAGGTATATTATCGTATACTCATCAAAGGATAGACTTTGGAATGAAATGCTCGAATTCAGAAGGATAACTAGATGGAATCTAAGAAGGATAAAACGCAACGTGATCCTTTAGTTATATACTTAGATCATATAATGCTTCAAGTACTAATAATGTGAATGTATGTGGTGAATCAGGTTGTGTAGATTTATGGGTCATAACCATCAAGAGACGTGAGCGATTGAAGATCGAGTTATAATACGGATTGTACGGGAATGTGTGGTCTTGCGGTTATTAAATATATGATATGTTTATGTATCAAATGAAACGAAAAATGTAATTATCGATAAAGACTTACCACAGAAAGGACTTTTAATCTTGATGAAATGATTTTAATAAAAGAATTTTTATGTCACATATTTCCGTGGCGTCTTTTCGGTCTAAACGTGTTAGGGTCTTACAAAAATGTCCGTTTTTAAGGTGTAATCTTAAAAAAATATTAACGTACAAAAAATTGTGTCTATTTGAAAATCATGGTGTAGTTAGTTTTTTATAAGGGATACTGTATAACTACCAATTAATCAATCAAAACTTGGTTAAAGATGTCATAAAAATGAGAAGATTAAAGTGTAATTAGTGTTTAAAAACTAATTTACCTTCATTTTAGGGTTGTACTTTATGCATTAAATTCAAAAAAACTCATAACTTTTAGGTATCTTAAAATGACTTTCCTAAATGCATTATAATATAGTATAGATAATCGCAACTTATTCACGTATAAGACTAAGTTTTGGCTCAACAAAATATTTGGTGTCAGGAAGCTTTTGGACGAACTTCTGGAAAGACCTTTAAACTAACCCTTGATTGAATTTCAGAGTAATCAAAAGGTACATGTTGAGTCCAAAATTGACACCGCAAGCGTCACCGACTTTGAACTCATCAAGATTTGGTTCAGGCTCCTCCTCTCGCTGTCGTGATGACGGTTCCTCTAGTGGGATAACGGTCTCAGGCTTCAATCACATGAAAATCTCGTTAGAGGACCCGGGGGATTGCCCAATCATTAAACTCGTGATATTGGGCTCAATCCAGGAGGCTACTCATCATCACACAACCTTTTGATCGGATATCATTATCCTCTGAACAAACTTCTAAATCAGCAAAAGTTTGATAATTATTTTTTATATACTACTATATCATAGAGATTTTAGTAGCTTCATTCTCACTCAACTTTTTTCCAATTTTATATTCTATTGATCTATATACCAGTTTAAATACATGCATTATTCTGTAAGACAAGATTAATACTTTAGTAACTAAAAATATGCCCCATACATATGCATATGCGTATTCATACATAAATTTTTCATCTTTCTACATCTGTTAGTTTGATTTTGCACTGCACATCATGGGCGTAGCATAGTGGAGGGCGGGGAAAGCGCCCGACCCTCCGAACTTTTCTCCCAGCAGTGTTCGGTATGTAGTTTTCGTATAAAAATTTTTAGGTATATACGTTTCGACCCCCGGTTTTATAATTTTTAGGTATAATTTTAGGTTCGGTTACTTCCGACCCCCGGTTTTATAATTTTTAGGTATAATTTTAGGTTCGGTTACTTCCGACCCCCGGTCAGAAATCTCAAGTTTCGCCACTGCTGCACATGGTGTTGGATACAAGTTTAGATCATTTTAATACTTTTTTACTAATTTTGGAAAGGTTTTAAAAAAGGCAGAAACAGATGGGTTAAGTAAATGGATCATTTTCATCCTTTTTTTCTAATTTTGGAAAGGTTTCTAAAAAAAGCAGAAACAGATGGGTTAAGAGTCGGGATCCAACATAGTCACAAGTCACAACTTGCAAGTTGCAACAATCTGGTCGTATTCTGATATTAATTCTAAACTGCAATTGATGAAGAAATTGTTGTTGACGTGATAAATGGACCATCCAATCCAATCCAAACCATTAATATAATAATGAGTTAATTACTGTTTTCGTCCCTGTGGTTTGTCAAAAATCACTATATCAGTCCATTAGTTTAAAATTTGTGATTTCAGTCCCTGTGGTTTCACTTTCGTAACCATTTCAGTCCACCTCGCAACCATTTCGGTCTCTGTACTTACAGATTAAATGGATTGAAGTGGTTACGAAAGTGAAACCACAGGGACTGAAATTGCAATATTTTAAACTAATGGACTGAAATAGTGATTTTTGACAAACCACAGGAACGAAAACAGTAATTAACTCTATAATAATATAGGTCTTTCTTTCAAGGGCCAAGTCAACAACGCGCAAGGTTAATTACACATTTATTCGAATATTGGAAATCATTTAATACGTTCATTGCATTCTATACTTATAGTGTCAGCTAGCTGCTGACACTTTCTTATTGATTCAGTCAAGTTACGTTTTTGCTCCGTTTAAATTTACAGTTTTACTATTGGGTTTGTTCTTTTTTTCCTCCCAGCCAAATTACGATTTTGTCCTCAGTTCAAATTTACATTTTTGCCATTGTTTTTGTTTTTTTCATTTTTTTGTTGTCAAATTACAATTTTGCTCCAGTGTAAAATTACAGTCTTGCTATCGTTTTAGTTTTTTTAACCAAACTACAGTAGTGTTTTGTTTTAATTGTTGACTTGGTGTAATTTTTTTCGTGTCAGGCGGCTGTCTGGCACACACTCATTTGTCCCCAAAAATTAAAAGTTTGCCCCTGTTCAAAATTAAAAGTCTTTCCATCGTTTAAGTTTTTTTAGCAAAAGTATGGTAGTGTTTTGTTTTAATTGGTTGACTCTATGTATTTTTTTTAGATCGTGTTATAAGTAGTATGTACATGTAACCGAAACACAGTCGACTATGAGAGAGAAAATATTCGGCTTAGTGCCCCGCAACGCGTGCAGAGCAAAAACTAGTTTGAAAACAAAACTAAAATATGTTTTCATCTTTGTTAACATTCTTTCCTTATCTTTTATTCTGAAAATAAGGGTAATAAGTATGTAAACGTGAAATTTACAAAACTATGAAGATTAGACACGTTTGATTAAGTAAAATAAAGTTACATAATATTTAACAAGAGTCGGTGTATTATATATTATGTTCAAAAACGCTTGATGTATTTGTTTGTTTCAATATGTGTTCCTAAACATTAGTTTGTGTCGTTCATTGCCTAAAATTATACCCTTATACAATTAGCAACTTGTGCTATGTCTCATTTGTTTAAAAGTCACATCCTTTAATAACACAACAATTAGCAACACACACCCCTTTAGAAAGTTTCACCCTTTCATGTATTGAGACACACCCTTTCACAATTATATAATGCTACAACTTGAGGTATGTCTCTTTTATTTAAAAGTCACACCACTTCATTTTAGAAAATTAGCAACTAATGCAGAGATGAATGGGTGCCTCTTCGAACCATTGCAATATTGAGCTCGCAACCCTTGGAAAAGGTTTGATGTACATAAATCATGTGGGTTCAAAACAAATATAAATCGTGTAAATAAAGAGAGGAAAGGGCACGTCGGTTTATTAATTATATCAATCAATATTAAATCTTTACATATAACCATTTACATAAATTATTAACAAATTAAATTTAAAGTACCCGCCACATCTTCTTATCAACCGGCACACCATATCCCAAAATTCCTTTTTATTTCTTCGTATTCCTTTCACCACATTATGTATATTACCCTCTTAAACGAGTGAGTAAAAAAGTCTTAACCCAGATCGACACATCATTCAAATATCACCAAATCTTAAACTTCTTGACGAAGCTAAATTGGCATCCCTCTACCATCACCAAATCCCTCAGCCTTTCTTCAAACTCATTCGTAAATCACTCACGTTCGACATAAAGCCATAAAGGTAGCATTTTTTAAATATGTTCAATCGATTCAATCATATGCGTTTCTATAATTCTGTTCATCAATGTTTTTTATTGTAATTGTGTAGAGTGATGGCGATTCGCAGAAAAACAAAGCAGGAATATGATGATTTGCAGAGTTACTTCTCATTGATGATTGGCGAATTTGGTGTTACTGAAATCAAAGAAGAAGAATGATCAATATTCTTTACGAAGTCGATTTAATTATTAATTCATGATTATAACTAGAACTGCAATCTATTTAATCATATGCTCTTTCTATAAGTAATGTTGTTATCTTGAATTCCTATTAGTGTAACAATTGCGGATTCAGACGATTAAATTTTCTATGCGAAAACTTTCAATTGAAACCAAGTGAGAATCATATGCTCTTTCTATAAGTAATCAAGAACTGTTTTTGAACGATTAATATCATATATGGTATCAAAATCCAAAATTTTTAAGAAACCAAGGCACTGTTAAATAAAAAGAAAATGCAAGATTTCTTACTAGAAGTTTTGAAAACTCTGTTTTTGTAGATATTTAAGTTTGAAAAAACAAAAAAAAAAAGCTTTTTTATGAAGTTTGTTTAAATTTAAACACTATTTGTTTGAAGCTATGTATACGGATCTAGGTCTGTTTATCATAAGTTTGCCTTTTGATGTGTTGATCAACGCTTTTTAAGTAGTTTTTTTATCACCGTTTATGTTATACTATTACAAAGAAGCTAAAATGACGAGATAATACATCGATCAGGTCAATTAACAGTAGATTTGCATCATTTTCAACTGTTCGAATGGTTCAATATGCGGGTCTTTTGTTCAACTATCTATGCGTGTGAATGATTTAAGTGTTGGTGTAAATAGGATTTAATTGTTTGTGTGGTTAACTGTATCAAGATTTGTTACATAACTATTTAAAAACACTATTTAATGAATTTTGCATTGGTTTACAAGGATCATATTGCATGCTTAATTTTCCTTTTCAGTATTAAATACAACATCACCAATACTTTTGTGGTAAAGTTCGTAGAATTGGGTATCGGATGAGATGATGGTTGCCCAAGTTTATTTTTTATTTTACAATCAAATGGGTTAAACTTATTTCTAACAAACTATTTGCTCAAATTAATAAAATCATAATTTTTTATGCAAAAACAACTTATTTAACATTGCAAATTCATTTGAATGCATTGCAAGAGCCTATTTACAAACTAATAAGATTTAGGGTAATGAGATTGACTGTTCAATGTTACAAATACTACAAAATACGATTGCATGTTTTAGTATGGTGTTGTAGGCTAGATGTTAAGCAAAAATGAAAGGAATGTTTTGCATGAACTATAAAATTTTCGCATCTCATACGGTGATATCATATACATTTATAAGTAACATCCCGCTGCAACGCGCGGGTTGACATTAGCTCGTTAAAAAACAAATACAAACGAACATGAACAAGTTCATTTCTTAACAAAAGAACATGAACATAAAATCTCGTTTGCGAAGAGTTCATGAATAGTTCGTGAACACATATATTTCTTAACAAACGAACACGAACAAGGTCTTGTTCGTGTTCGTTCGGTTCGTTTATAGCCCTAATTATTTGAAAACGAATCCAAAATATGTTTTAATGTATTCTATACTTTTTTTTATTATTTGAAAACAAAACTAAAATATTTTTCATATTTGGGGAAATGATCAAATAGGAAATTTAGTTTAGATAGGAAGTGTAGGAAACAATAATAAGAGGACAGTGGCAAATAACAAAAAAAATATAAGGAGGGACATTTTAGTCAATCTCATTTCAATTCTATTTATATTTCTCTGCATCTTCAAAACCCATCATCTTCAACATTTCCTTCATTTTCTCTCTCTAGAATTACTATATCATAATGCGATTATCTTCATAAAAAAACGTTGTTTTTATGGTGCATATTTTATAAAAAAAATATTGTTGTATGAAAAGGTTATTAACGTTTTAAAAATGGGGGGAATTGAAGGAGAGGGAAACTATTGGCTTGGATGGACTACAATAACTTTAGAATAACCCACGCGTCTCTTTTCTTTTGTTCAATCTAACTCATTTAATCTTAGCACTTGATTATTTAATAGATTGTCAAGATTACTTCCTATCATTTCTATATAAAACATAATTACTATTACATTCTGACCCTTCATATTTGTTAATATTCTTTCCTTATCTTTTATTCTGATAAATAAGGATGTAAATGTGAAATTTACATAATAAATTATGAAGATGATATACGAATGAAGTTAATTTACAAAATAAAGTTACGAATATCTTTAGTATAAACTTTTTAAAGAATAGCGACATACACACTCCTAATCCACACAATCTGATATTCACCAATACTCGCAATAGGATTTAAACTTTAAACACTCACCATTTGGTTTAGTTAAGAGAATTCTCCGGTACCATTGAGCCAAAAGCCTCTTGACCATCATAACTATAAATAATATACAAGTAGTAGCAACAATGAATCATAACTAGAATCAACTAATGACCAAAATACCAACTAAAATACGGCCTACCATGCAAGTGTCGACTTGTGTAAACATGTAGCCATGTATCCATGTGATGAGGAAGGGACCATTGGCAAGTTGTCAAACAATGAATCTTACTTAAGGTTCGCTTATCTTGTGATGTCATGCAATTCCACCATGACCATGATCTCGCATTTATTAGAGTACCATGGGGGCGCATGGGTAGGTGCTTTTAATAGAACTCAAAATTATAATAAAACAATCATATTTATATTGTTTATAGTAACTCGTTACTAGATATAAATATATCTCACCTCCTGAATAAAGAGATCATGTTCTTTCTATACGAAAATTAAATCTATCAAGTTGTTTGAAATAGGCGGTTCAGGGCCATTTAAGTGAGACATGGGTTTTGGGCCCTGGGTTTTCAATATATAAAAACTAGTTTAGAATTAGTGGTGGAGCTTGATCAAAAGTTTTGAGGGGGGCATAAAATAATGGGACCTAATTTTTTTCCTATGGTTATGTTTCGGGTCGGGTCGGCTATCGATTCGGTTCACATGTCAAATAATAATAGTTCCAAAAATAAAACTAAAAATTTTCATTCATTCAAAGGACCCGTTCTTACACATAAAAACTTCCGATTAAGTTTATTGTGTGGTGAGTAATCTAGGGTTAAACAAATAAAAGTTAAAATATATTTACCAAACTACCCATCACTTATATACAAAGTGGTAACAAACTTTACTTTAATTTATATATTGTATAAATATTAAGGAAAAATAAATTGGAGGGGGGGGGGCGACCTATATAAGTTTTAAAATTTTCGGACAAAAAATTGGAACCTATACACTTCATTGGGGTTGGCGGGTGCACCCCCGGGCACCAACTAACCTTCGCCCCTGGTTAGAATCTCGTGTATTACATGTAATTTTATATATTAAATAATTAAAAAATTATATCTGTAAAAATCTCGTGTATTATACGGGTTGAATAGATGTAGATTTATATATTAAATAACTAAAAAAGAGTAAACTGTCATTTTGGTCCCCGAGGTTTGGGCAGTTTTGCCACTTTAGTCCAAATCTCAAACATTTTTGCATCTAAGTCCCTATGGTTTAAGTTTTATTGTCATTTTAGTCCAAAAATGAAATCAAGTCAGATTTCTCAAATTAAGACATGGTTTTTTGTCCTTTTCGTCAGGGCCAAAATGGTCGATATAAGTTTTTATAACACCTTATTAATTAAAATTATAAAATTAATTAATCCCTTTATAAAAGCACAGACCTTATCATCCCCAAACCACCCTAATTCATCCTCCGAGAGGCAACCACCGCCACCGGAACTTTGCCGGCGAACACGAATCTCCTCCTCCTCACTCGATCTTCAACTTCACCGAATTCGACATATGGAACGTCGCACCGTAACCGACTTTCGAAGGTGAAAGAACAGAGAAGTCATCGGCACGACGAATCGAGGAGAAGTCACAGGAGAGAATTCACCGGCACGACGACGTCGAATCGAAGAGAAGTCACCAGAACGATGGTGCCGGTTGATG
The DNA here is from genome assembly GCA_947069175.1 of Scalesia atractyloides. Classification (NCBI taxonomy): domain Eukaryota; kingdom Viridiplantae; phylum Streptophyta; class Magnoliopsida; order Asterales; family Asteraceae; genus Scalesia; species Scalesia atractyloides. The sequence continues at coordinate 80,644,549 of CAMTDV010000010.1, forward strand.
TTCCGGCTGGCAGATGATACTGAAGGTGAAAGAACAGCGGTTCCAGTGAGCTAGTTCCGCCGCACGAGTATTTAGCGAGAGGAAGAACGGTGTCGCCTTTTATCTGCAGTCGGAATTAACAAGTTATGGTTGATTCCGTCGTCGCTGAAGTCACTCAAGAATCAAATCTTCAGTAGAGGTACTATTGGCCCTAAATGGTTAGTTAGTTAGTTAGTTAGTTGACCATTTTACTCACTTTCACTATGATTTGGACAAAGATTCCGATGACGATGATGGTTCTGTTCATTTACAGTTGTTGGAGACTTTGTGTTGACAGATTTGTTGTCTAACCAATGATTCATTTACAATTTGTTGTTGGAGACTCTGTGTAGTTTGTTTTGATGATTTTGTTATGGTTTTGGCTTGTTATTTATAAGCTTTCCGGTTTAGAGTTTAGATCGGTAGAACTAGATGAAGATGATGTTTGGGTTTGGAGAAGATGATGGTTGGGGGAAGTCTCTGCTTTTATGCTTTTATAAGGTCAAAGAACATTAATTAATTTTATAATTTTAATTAATAATGTTTTATAAAAAACTCATATTAACCATTTTGCCTCTAAGGAAAAGACAAAAACCCATGTCTTAATTTGAGAAATATGACCTGATTTCATAGTTGGACTAAAATGGCTATAAAATTAAAACCACATGAACCTAGATGCAAAAGATTTGAAATTTGGACTAAAGTGGCAAAACTACCCAAACCTCAGGGACCAAAATGGCAGTTTACTCTAAAAAATTATATTTTAAGAACCTCGTATATTATACGGGTTGAATAAATGTAATTTTATATAACAAATAATAAAAAATTTATATCCTTAGAACCCCTATCTATTATACGGGTTGAATAAATGTAATTTTGTATACTAAATACCAAAACTTTATCTTTAAAAAAACCTCATGTATTTCACGGGTTGAATAAATCTAATTTTACATACCAAATAATGATTACAAAAAATTTTATTTTTAAAAACCTCGTGTATTACACGGGTTGAATATTGTAATTTTGTATAGTAAATAATAAAACGTTATATCTTTAAAAAAACGTTGTGCATTACATGGGTTGATTAAATCTAATTTTATATATAAGATAATAAAAAAGTTATATCTTTAAAAGAACTAACATATATACCGGATACTTGATAATAGAGTGACTGCGATGATAGTTCTTGAAAAGAAGATACGTTATTCAATAAGCAAATCAACAGTCATTTGAGTGATAAAATGTTGGTATCAATTTCAACAATTTTAACAATAATTTATATTTATGTGTTATTATATTATATATATATATATATATATATATATATATATATATATATATATATACATATATATTAATTAGTAAATCTCCCCGCGCGATGCGGCAGGTCCAAATGTAAAGTAACTCGGATTTGTGCGGTAAAGACTTGAACCGTTTCTCAACAAAAGTTACGTCAAAATGTAGATAAATAGAAGATGTACATAAAAATAAGCACGGAAACGTATTATACATGGCTCGACTTTTTAGCGAAAGAAATTTATGTCGAACACCAACCTAAAGCTATACCCACACGTAAAAAAAGTATAAATTTAGTTTTTTTAAGTTAAAATGGTACCGTATGTTGCGGTGGAACCGAAACGTAAAGTGAGCTAAATTTATAAAGTCTAATGAAAACATATTATATTTGATCCAACTTGTTTTAAAACAAAATTTATGCCAAAACGTAGATCAACTAAAATGGTAAAAAAAAAGAAGAAAAAAAACATATTATATCTGAGCCTACCCATTTTTAAAGAAACGTAATCAACTTGAATTTATACTGATACGTACATAAAATATAAACACATAAAAGTGATTATAAAGTTTTTAGAAAGTTGAAGGGTTGTAAGTGTCAATACTAAATGTGAAGGGTAAATGCTAAAATAAATAAAAACTTACTAAATGACAAAAAAGGTAATTAACTTAAATTTATTCCGACACGTCCATAAATATAAGAACGTAAAAAATGATTATATAGTTTTTATAAAGCCGAAAGGTTGTCAGTGCCAATACTAAATGTTGAAGTGTCTAAAATAAACAAAAACTTACTTAAAAAAAGTGATTATATAGTTTTTAAAAAACTGAAAGGTAATAAGTGGTAATACTAAACATTGAAGAGTAAAAACTAAAATAAACAAAAACTTTCTTTAAAAATATATTTGACCAATGATAAACTGTCATACAACAGTCTGCCACTATTGATCCATATCGTTATTGTAAGCTTATACAATATTAACAATAATTTAGATTTTTATATTTATATGTCATTATACTTTCTCAAAATCAAATAATCATGAGGATACATAACATATATGTTAACATGGGACTATGGTAAAATCAAATAATCATGAGCATACATAACATATATGTTAACATGGGACTAGGGTATTAAATCTTTTATAGTTTATGTCTTATATTCATAGTTTATGTCTTATATTCACGTGTACTTACGTAAAATTACACGATGATCTAAATTGTTTATTAATATATTTATATTATTTTAAAGAATATTTAATTTTAATAATCTCAATTATTTTCTATTGCTGTCAAGAGTCCTAACTTTAAAATAACCACTACCAGTCCCAACTATTGACATATTGGTCACAAATGGACCCTAACTAACAAGGAAATTATACCCTAGTCAGGTATAAACCACTACACATATAGTTAGTCTCCGGTCGTCGGAAAACCGTTTTTAGCTGGAAAAAGGTTTCTAAAAGTAAGGTTACAAAGAGGTTCGGGACGAAGATGTTAAGTTTTCCGGCCGCAAAGTTGAGTTTTCAGGCCAAAAAGAATTTTCCGACGAAAAAAATGAGTTTTCCAGCGACTTCAATAATTGTGGCTTATACTAGAAAAGGGTTGCTAAAGGTCCGTAGTAAGGTTACAAAGAGATTTGGGATCAAAATGTTGAGTTTTCCGGGCAAAAACCTTTTTTTTTTCGGCGACTGGAGACTAACGGCGTTAGGGTTCTGTTAGTCAGGGTCCATTAGAGGCCAATATGTTAATAGTTGGGACCGCCAGTGGTTATTTTTGAAGTTGGGACTGTTGGCGGCCAACGACGAATAGTTAGAATTATTAAATTCCAATATTTCTTATTTTAACAATATAATATTAGATTAGATTATATAATAATAATATCAAAGGATTGCTAAACAGTGATTTGAAATATGTGATAGATTATATTATATAATAACTAGATTAGGGACCGGTGTATTACACAGATTAAATAAATATTATTTTAACATATTAATTTTAAATAACATGTCATAGAGTTTTTAAATCTATAGTTCATTAGAAGTTGACACGTGACATCGTTATATTTAATATAAGAAAGAGACAGTAAAACCAAATTTTAGATGACTTACATACCTAAGTGTGATAATAAAATAAAGAGTTAAATGCATGTTTGGTCCTTGTGTTTGCAGAAATTGCAGACTTAGTCCTAAGGCTTAACTAATTACACACTTGATCTCAATACTTACAAAAAATAAACTCGTTTGGTCATTTTCCCTAACATCAGTTAGATTTCTCAGTTAACACACCCCATGTGTATGTCACATGAGGGTAATCTTGTACAAATTTACTTATTTACCCATGAAGATAAAAAAGAATATAAAAAACCTTTTAGGGCCCACCACTCATCCCCTTTTCTTCTTCAATACAGCAACCACCACCCCAACCCTTCTACGGCGACCTTCTATCTCCAGTCATTCAACCAACCTTGAACCACCTACCAACAAAGCCATCGACAGAGAACAAAACGGTTCAATCGTCTTTCAAATCACCAAAGCATGCAGACCCATTAACCTCAAACTGATTCGGATTCTCACCCATCTCTATTTTCAAGGTCGCCACAGACAACGCCGGACTAGTTTCACTACGACACCGCTGTTCCTCGTGACGATTACTTTCAGAGTCTATTATTCAAATCAATTTGTTTCTTTGTTCAACCAAATAACCAAAATTAGTATTGATTGTTCCCAATATTTTGCGTAAAGGCAACTTTTGGAACTCAAGAAGAAGCCAATTCTTGGTGTTTGCTTCTAAATTACCATCACATATTTTAGCCAATTAATTATTGTATTTTGTTTTCATTTATGAAACCTTTAACTGTTGTTAGTAGGTGGCTCAAGATTAGTGGAATGGCCGGAGATAGAAGGTCGCCGGAGAAGGGTTGGGAGGATTATGGGTGATGGTCACTGGCTTGAAGAAGAGGGGATGATGGGTGGGCCCCAAAAGGTTTTTATAATATAATAACTTATATTCGCTTATTTATTTTAAGGGTAAATAAGTAAATTTACATAAGATGACCCTCACGTGACATGCACATGGGGTGTGTTAACTGAGAAATCTAACTAATGTTAGGGCAAAGGACCAAGCGTATTTATTTTTTGCAAGTATTGAGACCAAGTGTGTAATTAGTGAAGCCTTGGGACCAAGTTTGTAATTTCTTCAAACCACAAGGACCAACCAGGTTTTTAACTCTAAAATGAACATATTTTAAACTCACCTTCTTGAAAATTTAATTATAACTACCATATAATTATTTGTACATAAATGTTGTAAACTAAATAATTATAACAGATAATTAAATTGAAATTTTAGTTATAACGATAATAAGTATTTGTACATAAATGTTATAAACTAAATACATACTATATAATTTTGTATTGCACGGGTTGAATATAATGTAATCGATTAACACATACAGTTGTCCAGATATGTATTTGACTAAAATGTCCTCAGATAACGGTTCAGTCAAATTACCTCTAAGGTAGAGTTAAAAATGAGTTCCTTAATAAAGTTGGTCTTTGCGGTACATAAGAAAATAGGAGGCATGGATTAGAATGCATAATGACTCCTAACGGGTCGGTTGGGTAATTAACTTCAAACCGAAAGAATGATTTGAAAAGAAAATACGTTTTCAGTTGACATAGTCGGGTGGCAACTTGACCCGACCGGGTAAAGGTGCTGAGAAAAAGACATCTTTCAGTTGACGTGGCCAGGTGGTAACCTGGCCCGACCAGATAAGGAGGCTGAAAAGAAAAGAAAAGAAAAGAAAATTCTTGTGTTTAATGTCTTCGTTTAAATGTTTCGATTACTAATCGTTTGACCGTTTAACTTAAACACTAATTGTTTTTAGTTGTTATGACAGGCTTTCACTAAGGCGAAAACCGGACGGGCGGGCGACCAAGTATGCGAAGAACCGAACACTCCTAACCCACTATTTCCTCAGGATCATCCCTTCAAGATAATTAAAACCTGATAATGCGTGAAGAACTTTTCAAATATAAAACCCTTTTGTTTTCGGACTGTAATATATGAGTGCTAACTCGTTAAGTCGGTTCGTCTTGGTTATCGGTTAACACAGACTCGTAAAATATTAGTTTAGAAAAAAAATTGGGACCAAATCATTTTTTATTAAAATATCCATCAAACGGGTTATAGTGTTACATTCGCGGCGGACTTTCGGCCAATATTGATTCGTTTCATTACAGTATCAATAAAACACCGGAACTCGACATAGAAATGGACACATGTTTTGCATCAAATGAACCATAAAAACAAATACTGTATCGGTATCAGTGTTGTTCGGTCGGTATCAGTCTGGTTTGTTTCGATATCGACACTCGATACAACTTACGACATCAAAAATACTTTTTTTTTGCAAATACAACTCTGCATACAACAAATTTTATACCGTCACCTCAAGAAAACCATAAATATAAATACGGTACCGGTACCAACATTGTTGGGGTATGTGTTCGATTTGTGAAGATAGAAAAATCAACTATATTTCACCTGTTTCAATAAAACTTTTATTGAATCGTAGATAATAATAATAAGCACATCGTGACAGAATATTTGGAATTTTATAAAATGTTGTATTGCACTAAGAAAATGAAAAAAAGGTAATCTTCGTCATTTTATAACAAACTAAACCAATGTTGTACAGTACTGGTACCGATGTTGTTCGCATGACGTTAGTAATAGTAAAAGAAATATATCATCAAAGGTTAAAATCAAAAATCAAAATATTTTAAGGTTAAAAGTAAATATAATAATAATCTACACTAATATTAAAATATTAAAAAAACTATATTATTTAAAAAAGAAAACTATTGTTCATAAAACTTTGAAGATTATATAAAGAAAGAATATTAGAGGTATTAATGAATAAATTATACACTTACAGTGGTCAACTTTGCCTTTAAACAATGTGTTACTAAGCATGTCGGCCGGCCGGCCTAGGTTGGTAATATTCCATCCCTTTCTTCACCTTTGAACAAATAATCCAGTTATAAAAATTTCCATTATAGTCAACATGTAAATCAAGAAAAAATAGCCGAACGAAGGCGAATTTAACTTAGCTTAAAGAATAAAGTCTCAAATGCGAGTGAAAATGCATTATAAAGTGTGAGGTACAAACAAAATAAATAATACCAACAAAATAGATTTGCGACTGTCACTAAAAAGTACCACATTCACATGAATGTGTGCGTATATAATTATATAATTTAGGGCTAATAGCGAAAGCCAACATTTAGACATATTACATGATGATTATAGATAAAATAAAGTCCGGCAAATGTAACATGACTGCCAAGTCGTGTATCAAATAGCTTAAACGTAATTTTTCTGTGACATTATAAACATATTACGCACTGCAAAAATAACTATTTTAGCATAAATAATACTCTAGTAGTAGTGCCATATATCACATTCTTTTTTAAGTGTATTTCTTTTTCTACATGAAGGTATGCTAGCCAAATAATATGTGAACTTTTTAATACGTCAAATAAAATGATATTCGTACAAAAAATGTTATCATTCAAAAATAATAAATTCAAATCACATGACAAGCTCAATACGTTAAGTAAATAAATAGACTTGCTTCTAATATTGTGGTTTCGAGACAATTGTATTTTTTTAAGGTCATGGGGTATGCTATAACATATTGAGTGTTAACTGTTAATAATGACATGGTATGTTAATCGGTATTATAAACCACTTTCTTTTTGTGTTAAGGGGCATTAAAGATGCTATATGTTAACATATTAACCGGATGTTAAAAGACTAGATTAATTATTCTTTTCTTTTTCAAACGAAAAAATCACTAAAAAATAGTATTAGATAAGTTAACGGAATTAAACCATTTCCTTAGAGTATGACATAGTGAAACGAGGAAAAATAGGTAATGTAACTAAATAGAGTTAAGAAGAGTTAAAGTATATCACAAAGCCTAAATTAAATTTACGTATGAAGTACCGTGAATATATATTAAACAAATCTAAAAAAAAAAGGTTAAAGTATATCACAATGTCTAAATTTACAAAATAACGTGAATATATATGAAACAAATCTGACAAAACATTGATTGGGTGTACTCTTTCATAACTCACCACTTGTCAACTCTCTCCTTCCATTCTCAGTATCTAGTTTCCCTCTTGTCCTTATATATATCACTTGCATCCTATCTTCTTCTTCACCAATTTCCTTGCAACTCTCTCTCTCTCTCTTTCTCTCTCTCGAGTACTTTGTTAGTTTAATTCTTGCCACACTTACTTGCAACAAATGGAGTTGGATAGCATTCTTGATTTTCTTGATAACAAGACCATTTTAATTACTGGTGCCACTGGTTTTCTTGCTAAAAGTATCGCCTCTCTCTAACACTACTAGGAAATTGTGACGTCAAAAAAAGGTTGTAAATGCGTAACAAACACCCATTTACGACATGATGATTTTGTCAGAAAATAATCCCTGGCTAAAATCTTGAAACAAAATCATCTAGTCGAAAGTTCCTACGCATTTACAATTAAGTTTTTATTTTCTTACATTATTTTCTTTTCTTTATAGTTTTGCTACGCATTTCTAGCACAAACTTTCCTAAGCATTTCTAACACATAATACACATTTCATACCATTCTTTTGTTTTATATATAATTATAACGTTACAACACTTGGGTTTTTGTGGTTTAAAAATAGATCAAACTCCCAAGCAGTCACTTGGGTGGATTGATGCGATTTTAACTTGGTGAATGTAAGAATGTACTGTTGATGGATGTAAAAGCATCCAGTTAATAGTTGTTAGCCAGGTGAACTGTCAAACTTAGTGCATATATATTATATATTTATATATTATGTGATCTTATTACCAAACGTCTTTTTACTAATATTGTTTGTGAATATGTAGTATTTGTGGAGAAGATACTTAGAGTTCAACCGTATGTGAAAAGGTTATATCTTCTTGTGAGGGCTACCGATGCCGAATCCGCTTCTCAACGTTTCAATAAGGAGGTATATATAATATATATGCGTTTTTAATTTTGAATATTGAAGTTATACTTGGTTTACTTCTTTAGTAGAACAACAACTATAACTTTTTATTTAAAATGATTTACGTGCGTACAGGCAGTGACAAAGGACTTGTTCAATATCTTGAAAGAGAAGCATGGTGCAAATCTTCAGTCTTTCTTGTCGGAAAAGGTAACTCCGGTGGCCGGAGACATTACCTATGAGAATTTGGGAGTAAAAGACCCAAGTTTGATTGAAGAGATGTGGGGAAATATTGATGTTGTTGTGAATGTAGCTGCCACCACCAACTTTGATGAAAGGTATAACTACTTCTAGTTTAGATATTCAATTTGTTGACCTAGCCATGTTAAAATCATAAATTACTAGTAGTCATTTTAATATCAATATTTAGTTTGAGAACTTGAATTGGTGTTGTGTTTTATACTATCACATTTTAAAGACCATTTATATAGCCAGCTATATGTGAACTGTGAGATACAGTTATATAGAATGATTTTGGTTTTTGTTATTTGATTTATTGCAGATACGACTGTTCATTAGCTTTGAATACGTTTGGAGCTAAAAATGTTTTAAATTTTGCTAGCAAATGCGCTAATATAAAGTTGCTTCTTCACGTATCCACCGGTTAGTATACATGCACAGTATCTATATAATAGTTAATCATTATATGATTAATGTCAGTCGTGGACCTAGAAAATATTTTCAAGGGATGCGTATGAGGGATTTAACCAAATTTTCAAGGGGTGCGGGCAGGATTTTGCTCTATAAAATACACATATTTTTTTCAAGGGATGCGTCCGCCCACCCAACCCTCTTACTAGGCCTGCCTCTGATTAATGTATTGTACTACCATGAATATTTATTCATTTCAACAGTATAACTCTATAATACAAATATGTGACAAAACATGATAAAGAGGTGTCGATCTCTAGGGGAATTTAGACAAAAAATTAGCTTAGTAACATGAAAATTCTAAGATTAAAGGGAAGGCTAATATATATTAATGAGTATGTAAGTTTTCCTTAAACTCCTTAAAACACAGATCATGTAAAAAAATTTAAAAGATAGTTTATTCTATTAGTATTTAAAAGACAGTTTACTCTATAATATGACAAATAAATACATAAAATACACCCCCCTTGAGGTAAAAGATTGCCTCTTCTTATATGATGATTCTAAATTAGATATGTAACGTTAACTTTGGAATCCAAAAATCAAACTAGACGGTTAATCAAACTTATGAATTAGCTAGTAACATGTATATATGATTTTCATGTTTTAAAACTGGAAGTGAAATCAAAGAAGAGCCGAAAAACTTTGGCGAAAATATTTGAGGTAAAAATCGAGGCTCGACAGAAAGGAAATTTGTTCAAGAGTTGGGCAAACCATCTTTAACACTTTTGTCTATATATAATGGCCTTGTAACTTCAGAAAGCATGCATTAGATCAACTTGTATCACATTATTGATATTAAGTTATAGATATTAACTGCATGAATTTAAAACTATATTTGTTCAGCTTATGTCTCTGGTGAGACACCCGGACTCATACTCGAAACTCCATATCCATTGGAAAAGACACTTAATGGTGCAGACGGGCTTGACATCAACACAGAGAAGAAGATTATCGAAGAAAAATTAAAAGAACTTAGCTATGATGAAACATCTACAGATAAATCAATTACATTGGCCATGAAAGATTTGGGTATTAAAAGGTAAAAATGGTTTTGCTCTATTTTCAAAACTTTCGTGTTTACTTTTTTTCATTTATTCCGTCAATAAGGATATAAATTACCAGCATACCATGATTCTAGCACAAGTTTTGTAGGTTTGGTTTAGGCTAGATGGGTTTTAGTTAGACGGTTTGAATCCATGCATGGACACTAGTGTCTTTTGCTGTAAATCTATATTTTTATAGTAGTGATATTAAATAAATGGGGATAGAATGTAGGCTATTGTGTTTGTATCAACCTATGGATACAAGTCATGTTCGGATTTGTGTGCTTAACATGACTTTATATTTCTTGGCGTGCTCAGATTCGACCCTATAACCCGTAAACATAACATGCTTAACTCCCTAGTTGGTGTTTTAGATACATTTACAATGTCTTATATATTGCTTTTATTTGTTATATATAGAGCAAATAGATTTGGATGGCCAAATACGTATGTTTTTACGAAAGCATTAGGAGAAATGATTCTTGGACACTTGAAAGGAGACATGCCGTTAGTCATTCTTCGACCAACTATTATCACCAGTACCTACAAAGAACCCTTCCCTGGTTGGATAGAAGGCGTAAGGTAATTCATTCATCACATCATTCTGCCTAATTTATAACAAAAAAAATACACTTTATATTCAAAAAATAATTTGTTAAAACGATATCCTCATACTTGAAAACTACAGAACAATCGATAGCTTGGCTGTTGGTTATGGCAAGGGTCGGTTATCATGTTTTCTTGGCGATCCTGAATCCGTAATCGATGTGGTGGGTACAATTTATGATCATAACTAAGTTTGTTCTAGGATATGAAATAGCTAACTGCTATCATGTAAAAATGAATTGACAGATACCTGCAGACATGGTGGTGAATGCTATGATTGTGACGATGGCGGCACACGCAAATCAACCATCATGTGAAATAATATACCATGTTGGATCATCGGTATCGAACCCATTGAAGTACAAATCAATTCAACAAAGTGGGTATAGTTATTTTTCAAAGCATCCATGGATTAACAAAGAAGGCAAACCGGTTATAGTTGGCCAGGTTAAGGTGTTGAACTCCATGGATAGCTTTCAAAGATACTTTTCTCTTCGTTATCTACTTCCGTTACAGGTTGATCCCAATCCTTGTACCCTACTACATATGATTATTTGAAATGCTCAAACCCGACCCAAAATCAGTCACAAAATTCCTCGATGGATTGTTTTCGTCAAAAAAATGGACTGATTTATTCGGTCATCGCAAACTCATTTGTACACATTGTTAAAACTCATTTATTGTGGATTTTAAAAGCGTTAGATTATATAAAAATATAAATAAAAGAATATTGAAATTCTACATGAACAATCTATATATAGTCATGATAAACATTGCTAATACTCATTTGTGGACTTTGTGTTTTCAGGGTTTGCAAGTTGCGAATTCAGCTTTATGTCTTGCTTTTAATGGAACTTATACAAATCTCAAAAGAAAGACCAATTTTGTGTTGCGGCTGGTAGAGTTGTACAAACCCTATTTGTTCTCTAAAAGCTTGTAAGTTAATTCTTTGTATCATAGCTTTACTTTATTACAGTACAATATAATTATGAATGCTATCATTTACATAATTAATTTCCATATGTGATTTGAGTGTATACTTTTGCTTTCTTTATTTCTTTTAACAGCTACGATGATATGAATACTAAAAAACTTTGTCAACTAGTTAAAGAAAACAAAGCTGAAGCCGATATGTTCTATTTCAATCCCAAGACAATCGATTGGGACATTTACTTTGAGAATATACATCTTCCTGGTGCTGTGAAATATGTATTTAAATGATCATAACGAGTTGTGTTGTATTTGTTTTACTTGCTTTATTGTATCCACATTGAAAAACATGTTTTATGTAATTTGTAATTTATCTCCAGTGTATAACGTAAATTACATAAGTTTGTGAAATATCATGGATCGCTTTGGCTTACCAATAATCATGCTTTTACTTGGTAGAGACGAGTACTTGTGAATGTAGAACGAATAACAATAAAAAAATCACGAGAACAAGTAATATTTGTTTTCTTTTAAACTCTCTTTTTTATCATTCTTCATAACATAATTGATAATGAAAAGAACTTAGCTAACAAAATAATCTTAGACCTATGATCTTCACCTCTCAACGAATCCAAGGAGATGTTGTTTAGAGACTCGTGTAGGATTTCATAAAAGACACAAACTCTCCAAGGTGGAGATTAGTACTTAAACACTCAATTATCTAACCCTAATTCTAGTATCTAGGTAGGTAAATCTCTACATTAACTATTCACATTTGAATAATTATTATTTTAAGATATATATTCTTCCATCTTTAATTTAGATATTCATACTTAAATAGTTATCTTTTATATTAAGTTTGCATCATTCGTCATGGAATATCCTCGGCATTACTCGAGTAACTTCGGTACTTATTCTGAGGTTGATTTGTATCCATTGTACATCTTTAGTACTCTCCAAGAATGGTAGTAACTGCATTAATGATTTTTTAGAAGTAGCTTAATACTTCAGTAGAAACCATTGACTTTGATATACTAAGCTTCCTTAAGAACAAGTAGTATATGTCAACTTCGATCCATGGGAACTAATTATTAGTTTATTTCTATGTTCCCCCTCAACACTTACTATTATATCTTCTATCATGTTCCAATTGTTGCTCCTTCTCAATGGTAGCTTGGTCTTGGCTTGACACTAACCCGATCATAATCAGTCAATAGTACCAAGTCAGTACTAAGCTTCTACGACTGATAACTTTAGCGGTCATCTTCTTTGTTTTATTTGGTACTAAGTTGAATTGCATTGGTAGCGTCAACTTAGTTGTTCATGCTCGATTACATCCAGATATAACATTTGCCTCATCTTTGGTACTAAGTTGCATTACATTGGTGGCATCAACTTACTCATTCATGCTTGTTACTTCGGATTCCTATGTATGATATTACATTTTTTATCAAAACGAATCTATACAAATTTTGCCATAACAAAGCTATCCATTTAATTTTAAGGTGCTAATCATGTCAACTTGAACACTCATGAATAGGTTAAACAACTGCATTGGGATTAAATTGTTCACCGACATTGAATGAATGTAACTTTCACCAAATTGAAGATTCTCATAAAGTGGATTTTTCAAAATAAATCAAAACCATCTATAACACTATAAGTATATCACTGACACCTTTCGAAACAAATTTACGGATATCATCGCCCGTTTTGCACTAACAGATTTGAGCAAACTAATAATTGCCATCATGAAGAACTTCTAGCAAGAAATAAATGACTAAAAAGATAAAGGAAAAGATAATCAAATTAGTAAAATTAAAACAATTATATAAGCAAAACGGTAGATATCATAAAAGTGTTTTGACCAAGTTTAAAGCATCCAAATTTGTGTTCATATCAAAAAGTGTTTTGACTAAGTTTAAAGCATTTTACATATCCAATTGATTTCACATAAAGGTAGGGGCAAAGTTGAATCATTAATGGCTTGATTGAATGATTTATAACCTGCTCTAGTTCCACTTGTATGATATGGGATCTCACTATTTGTGAAATCAATTTGATAAGAACATGTGAAGTACAAGGAGATGGGTCTAATGATGATGAACAAATAAGAATCATAGATCTAAGACTGTAATAACCACACATATAAACAAGATAATAGAAGATAGCCGTTTGTAAAAATCCAATCAACCCTTTGGATGAACAGTCAATTGGGTAATCAATCTTAATAATCCATGGAGAAATATACATACACACACTCCCAATGATGGAGGCTATTGTATATACATAATGTACAAGACCTAACCCCCTGAAAATAGTAACATCAGTAGATACAGTAACTTATGAAAAATATAAAAAACACTAACCCCTGAAAACAGTAACATCAGTAGGTACAGTAACTTATGAAAAATATAAAAAACACTAACCCCTGAAAACAGTAACATCAGTAGATACAGTAACTTATGGAAAATATAAAAAACACTAACCCCTGAAAATAGTAACATCAGTAGATACAATAACTTATGAAAAATATAAAAAAACACTAACCCCTGGAAATAGTAACATCAGTTGATATAGTGACTTATGAAAAATATAATAAGCACTAGTTGCGCTTATCAGTTGAGCAAGACGAGGCCTTGAGTCTCCAATCTTCATGGTCTTGATATCAGTGGCTTGCTGCGGTGAAGAACTAATACATCAGCAGTTCCTATTGTTGCTCCCCCTTAGCAGTTTCATTATACTTTTAAGGCTATTACAACCTGTTTTCATCTTACCAAATCTATACCAAGTTTTGGTAAACTTAATACCCAACAAATAATATAATAAAATTTAATATTTAATAACAATACTAAAAATGAAAAATAATTATAATTGGAATGTGGAGTTTCATACAATGTATACTATAATCATTGTTGAAGGATTCTAATTTAGGTTAAAACTACTCGATGTAGATGTATTCAACATGTTTAGTCTTTGCAACATTTGGAGTTCTAGACACTTTTTTAGATTCGGATGCTCTGCATTATTTTATATGCATGCTAAATATGGGTCATTCTGGCGCCATGATAATTGTAATTAGTCTCCTCCTACGACACACTTCTAAATATGTTCCTTGCATTCAGGGCAATTGAAATCAGTCTCCTCCAGTTGTAATTATTAGACATATTATTAGTGTGAGCCTACGGGTCCAATTTAGGTTTCTATGGTTTCATATATTCACTATATAATGTAATCCTAAAATCAATAAATCAATCAAGTTTTTCATAATCTTAAATGGTATCAGAGCCAACCTAGGCTTTCCGTCACGTCACTCACAAATAACAAAACCCTAGCCATCACCACTTGAGAAAAACCCTAGACAAGGCGGCGTGCAGCCACTAACGCTGCCGCCCTGTCCGGCTACCGTTTTTGTTCTTTTCCCATTTATGTTTTCTCATTTTCCGTTTGAAATAAAGTTCCGACTTCGATTCAAGATTTTAGTCATTTCACACGTGAAAATTTATTATTCCAATCGCTACCACACATATGATGCTACGGCCTCATCTTGTTGATTCCGCTTCTCCGTCAAACTGCTCCTTGTCGTCGTGCCTCCGGTTAATGGACTATGGTCCCTCGCCGCGCCGCCTGCAGGACTACGGTCCGCCACTGCGCCGCTACTTGCCGCAGCCGCCCTGCCGCATTGGATGCCTCTTTTACGATTACGGGATCACTCAAACTATGGAGTCTCTTTAAAGATTATGGATCGCAAGATTACCGAATTTTTGGTAGAAGTTTTGACCGAATCTTAAGACCGCTCTTTTTCTTTATGTTTTTTTTTTCAGTCATAGCTTTTGGTTTCCTTCCGCTTTGACTGCGGGGGAGTATTAGACCATATTATTAGTGTGAGCCCACGGGTCCAATTTAGGTTTCTAGGGTTTCATATATTCTCTATATAATGTAATCCTATTGAATCAATAAATCAATCAAGTTTTTCATAATCTTACAGTAATATTTTTAGAACGACGACACATACACTCACTAATTATACACCACATAAAATCCAGAATTAATTGTCCGGATGGTCCCTGTGGTTTCACTTTTAGTCCCCATATTTTGGAAATAGCAGGTATGCTCCCTATGGTTTGTTATTTTGTTACTCGGATAGTCTCCTGCATAAATATCAGGGGACTATCCGAGTACCAAAATAACAAACCATATAGAGCATACCTGCTATTTTCAAAAGGTGGGGACTAAATGTGAAAAACATGAAACCACATAGACCATCCGGGCAATTAACTCTAAAATCCATCTAAATAATCCGAGAATGAATTCTCCGAATCAGAAGATAAATAAAACATATGGATGCATAGGTAGACCAAAAGGTCTAAATGTATAAAAGAGAGGGACCAATAACGTAAATTGTGATTCATCCTGAACCCATCTTCTTCAATCACCCACCTCCTCCCTCACTCGCGGGAGCACACAGATGGAAACTTCGAACATAACGATGATGGCTCACCTTTCAAAATTACAATATTACCCTCCTCAAACAACCTGCGGTATAAAGATTCCGGCTCCGGTAATCTTGTTAAGGTTCGTTGATCTGTTCTTAATTTTGTTCTATATGTTTTTAAATTAGGTCTTGTGACTAAGCTATTAGTATGTGAATCGTTTGTTTGTTTGTTTGCTTTTGATTTGATATATATAATTGTTAGTTAGATGATTGACAATTAGGGGTAATGTGTGTAGCTACTATTCTAAATTCAGTGATTAACTAGAAAAAAAGGGTAAATTGTGAGCATTGATATATTATAGACTCTTGGGTAGCTTGAGGCCATATGGATTGGCCTCTCATGTTTGAAACTTTTCATAACCTCTTGACGGCCACTTGCCTAGCACTAGCTGCGATTTACTTGATCCCATTGGTTAGCAGGTATTGACGGTGTATGAGTTTTCCGGTAACGATGATCGGTTCTCATGGTTACCAAAAAAAGTAGCACTGGAATAATAATGTTGGTTTTTTCACAGGTATATGAGGATTAAGTGTTGCTAGAGTTGTGCGTGATTATGCGAAATAACCGTTTTAATCTCAACTGTTAACAGGTTGCAGAAGTTTTTCTACGTTGGCTTTATTTGTTTTACTTGGAACTGTAGTAAGATTCTATCTTCTTTAAGTTTCTATTTATCGGTTAGAAATGTGTATGGCCCCATATTGGTATATAGGTAAGGAAGAAGTGATAATTTTGAAAGATTGATGATAGTGAATACCTGAAATAAAAATTATTTAGATCAATGAGAGGGAGATACGAGAAAATCTAGTTTCCGTTAAGTGTAGAAATGGACAAAGAAGATTGCTCGTTTTTACATGGTATGCCGACATCCGATTACATAAATTGTGTGCTTCCATATCCTTTCTAAAGTTTAAGGGCGCGTCGATTGGTGGGACCCCTTAGTTTTCAGGGTAATGACACTCTAATCTTGTTATAGATTCATTTTATTACATCATGGAAGACGAGATCGTAACCGTTTAAGAACTTGTCATTTGGTAATAAATGTACTTAAATTGATTTCCTTTCTTCCGATATATGAGTAGTGTGACCTTTTTTGTTGAAGAGATATTATTGTTAAACTACCTAACATTTGGAAGACTTGATATTCTAAGAGACATCTCCTTGTTGTCCGATTTCACGCTGTTTATTCTTTCATGTACATGTACTAAACTAAGTTATATGTTTCTGAAACTATTAGCAGTTTAGATTGATATTACATCGAGTACATAACAAGTTTAGCCACAAAAGGCATCCTTTGGTAAAGTGTTGTTATAATTAGGAGCGGAAATGACATATGCGACACCAGATGAATTTTCGTGTGTTTGATAGTTTTCCTTGAGATCTGAACAGGCTTGCATGGTTTATGATGATTTCATTATTAAAAGTAAAACTACCTTAATTTTTGTGAGTTTTTTTTAATTTTCGGCATAAAAGATTAACATCACCCCTTTATGGAATTTCACTTGGATTTGTTTATCGTCTTGCTGCACATTAAAACTTTTAGACTGTTTATGTTTTTGGAATTTTGAACAAGTTTAAATTAATTTCCCATCCAGTAAGTGACTAGTTTCATATTAAATGGCTCTTTTTTGTTGAAGACTTGTTATAATTAGGGTGGCGCTTTTATATGAAACCCCTAAATCCCAATAACTATTCAAGGTGTTGCATAATTTGGGGCGGGGTTTATTGGAAAAAAATTGCTTAATTCCGTAAGTGACGGCTGTTTGTTTACCTCTTAATGAGACTCTTAATAGTTCAGACCTCTTACTGGTTCAGCACTTAATGATTCAGACTGTTTGTTTCGCCAGCAAATGTCTGAATGGTTCAGACATTTGCCTCTGAATGGTTAAGCATTATACTGATTCTGAATGGTTAAGACCTCTAATCTGAATTGGTCAGAAACTTGCCTCTGAACGGTTAAGCATTATACTGGCTCTTAATGGTTCAGACCTCTTACTCATTCAGCACTTAACCATTCGGAAGTTACCAAACAGCCCCTTACTGAACTTTGAATCACACTTGAATCTGTCTGTCACCTTACTGAACTTTGAATCTCTTAAATGCTTTATGACACGTAGGCTAATCACCTGTCTCATGTTTCTGAAATTATAAATAAGTTTAAATTGTTTACCATTCAATAAATGACTAATTTGAAAGTTGAACCGGCCTGTTGTGATGAGAAATTACTATTTTTAGATGTAATTATGTAAGAGGGTAAGAAACATATGTCACACCAGCTACTAAGTTCGTCCTTTTCTCAATCTTTCTTAATTCCGGACTAAACCAAATGTATATGTTTTAGTTTAATATGTTTTTCACATCCATGGACTCTTGTAAGTGTTATATAATTTGGGGCTTCGGAATTGTTTGCTGAAACTGCAACTTATAATTCTATAATATCCTTGATTTCCATGAATAACATGTCCTTAGAAACTTCAAAGATGTTGCTTTCAGGGCATGTTAACTCTATGTATGAGGAGGTATTAATTTATGTATGTTTATTTATTTATTCATATATTATTTATACAAAAAACTAATGAACTGGAGGACCTGTATGTTTATTTATTAATTTATATATTATTTTGTTTAATTTTGGTTGTTTTGCCTGAGATGACTGTTTTGTATTCCGTTCAGAGTGATGTAGATGATGTGTTTTATGGATACCATAGTCCAAGAAGCAAATGCAGTGCTGATCAATTTGCTGAAATGATCAAATCGTTTTGTGTTGAAGTGGAGCGAGAAATCTCGGAACTCGAAGGTTACTGTAAACTCCCGAATATTGATTTCGTAATGACTTCTAAGCTTGCTCGAAGCATCAAAGCAAGAAGTATTTTGTAAGCAACTATAAATTATTAATATTGTTATTATTATTACGTAATATCGTAATTATCGTTGCACAAGACATTTACTATGTTTTTTTCGCTCGTGGGTATTGCAGGATTGGTGCTAAGAATGTAAGAGGTTCGTGCGTGTATGTTATTGAGGCTTGCCTGGTGTCTGATGAGGAAGCGTAAGGCTTGCCGTTTATTTTTAATGCAGCGCTCCAAATTATTTTAAAAAATTGTATTTTAGTGTCGATTATTGATTCATAATATAGGTAGCTATATAATTCTCATACAGATTATTATCTGTATCTTAAAAACTCAAATAAATATTCGTACTTTTATCATTTAGACTTGTGTACCCTGTCTGGGATCTTGCAGTTTATCGTACGCTGTTTTAGGTCTGCGCAGTGGGTTCAAGCGAACTAAAATGCGTTTCGAAACCTACTTGGAGGTACATCGCATTTTATGATCTATATTTATTTTGACTGTTGTTGGATCATATTGTATCTATGCCTTCAACCTTCTTTATTTTGGAAATTTATATAACATTATTGCTCGTGATTAATAACTAATTATGAAGAATCTGTTTCGGATTAATTTTGTTGTCTCAGTAATTAGATCTTTTTTCTCTATTCTATTCAATTACTAATAAATATGATATTAATATGATATCATGGTTATCACCTCTTTAGGATCAATTTTTATATGGCATTTTAAAAATTAGTCGTTAATGATTTTAACGTTGTTTATCATTTCTTTCAGATGTGGAAGGGAATCGCTGAGAAAGAGAAGCAGCTGGTAGAAGCAAAGAAATGAGAGACGCGTATATATATCCTCGTTTCTGGAACTTTCTTTTCTCGTTGGTGGTACAAGTCGTCGGTGCCTTTTATCTTATGTTAAGCTATGAGTTCTGTTGTGTTCAAGATTTTCGTAAACTGTTGTCGAGTTGTTGCTGGAGGGTGGTTTTTTATGAAGTGTTTGATTTGTTT
Organism: Scalesia atractyloides; assembly: GCA_947069175.1. Classification (NCBI taxonomy): domain Eukaryota; kingdom Viridiplantae; phylum Streptophyta; class Magnoliopsida; order Asterales; family Asteraceae; genus Scalesia; species Scalesia atractyloides. Next base: position 80,664,522 of record CAMTDV010000010.1, read on the forward strand.
GTCATTTGTGATGGTGATTGTTTAATTTCTTGCTGCTGTCTGTTTGCACTTTCACCCAAAGGTGATATCTGTTTTCTTGATTTCCAGGTGACCAAAGGTGGCTGTGTTCATGATATTTATGTGGTATGTTACGTGTGTTGCGTGTATGATATTCATGTTGTGTGTGGCATGTGGTATGTACATGATATTTATGTGTATGTGGCTTGTGTTGTGTACATGATATTGATAATATTTACAGATTTTTTTTTCTTTTTAAGATTATAATAATATATAGTTACATTTTTCTTTTAAAGTGTTGAGATGTTGTGCGGCTCAAGTGATCCGAGGGTTCAAGTATCATTGAAACGGTTCGTAGACGAGAATAGTATCATATTTTTTTCAAAAATCTTGTTGGCCTTTTTTCTTATCGTTATAGTTGATAAATAAAAGGGAAAATCACTTAGACCATGCTCAAGGGCGAACCTGGTAAGGGGCTTGGATGGGTGGGCGTACTTCTTGAAAAAAAAAATTAACGTCTTTTATAGGCAAAATCTTATCCGCGCCCCTAAAAAATTTGGTTAAACCCCTTATCCTTGGTCCGTCACTGACCATGCTATGATTATAAAATCGCTTTTTAAACGATATTTTTTTCTAAAACACAATTTTGATGCATGGTACTCAGTGGCGGCTTTGATGGTGTGCGGGGAGAACCTCCGCACAAGGCCCGTGATTTCGAAGGGCACGCGATTTTTTTAAAAAAATCGATATATATATATGGAGGGGAGATCATGTACAAGAGAGAAGTTTTGTACGAAGTTTAGGAGACAAGCTCAACCATTGATCTTCAATGGCTCAAAACTAGGAGTGGCATTTTTGTAAGGCTATAGGATATGGGCCGGGGTTTGGGCTTGGGTTGGATAGAAACGTCCGCTTCACCATCCCGGGTGGGCTTGAGATTTGGCGTGGCCCCTTGGGCGGGGAATTATGTCACACCCCGACCCGCAACGGAAAATCGGGGCATGATTGGGTTTTCATCAAAGCTCGTGACATTTATTATAATGTTTCATATTTATTATTACAATTTAAAAGGAATCATACAATCAAATCAAACAAATACAACATGTTCTATACATCCTTCTAAACTTCATTATTTATCTTCTAAGGCAATTTCCTATGTTTTCCTTGCTTCATCCTGTTCACCTGTATCATGTGTAAAAATGGTTTTTGGGTCAACAAAAGTTGGCGAGTGAACCTTGTTAGAAAACATTTATTATTTATTTCTTGTTGTATTTAATATGGAAAAATTGTGCAATAATCATATGTGAGCAAACGTAAATAAACATACAATAGCAAGAACCATAACAAACAATAACATACCACAACAAACCATAATAAACAATAACATACAATAACAACCACCTTGCATGAATATATAACATGAATGACAATGTAAATGTTGGCAACGTCTCGTTCACGCTCATAGGTAATGGGGAACGGCTCACGCTCATAGGTAATGGGGAGCAGACGGCCTATGATGAAATGTATGTGCGATCAAGGCTCAATCAAACGGAGCTGATCGTATGTTGGCAACGCCTGGTTCACGCTCATAGGTAATGGGGAACAGCTCACGCTCATAGGTAATGGGGAGCGGCGGCCTATGATAATGTATGTACTGAAAATGATAAATTTAATCTAAACAAAAACCACACAAACAGTTGATACATGTTGAATACACATTTGTTTATGGATATGATGGATGCACAATAGTTTAAATGTAATAAATAATAAGACACATGATACACCCCAAAAACGTGATTAAAACGGGAATTTATAGAGATTCACTCACATTGGGTGCGTTCGGCTGATGATGTTGAATGCGCACGAGTTTAGAGGATTGATCGACGAGGAATAACTAACCTAATTAATAACGAAAAGGTACGGTAAATAAGTGGATTTTATTAATCAATTTTAATAGGATTTTTGGATATATTATTGTGAGTTTAAGGCTATTTTCTAACTTTAAAAACATTATTTTTAAGTACTTTTAATTGATTTTTAAATTAAATAAAAAATAATAATAATAATAATTGTTTGACTTTTTGACTTTGACCGTGACTGTTGACCGTTGACCGGTTCGGTCGCTTATATATGTGCGCTGGGTGAGACTCGAACCGGTGACCTCCCGTACGCGTGCACGCAGCTCTACCAACTGAGCTACGTGTCTAACCCGAAATATTTCTGTTTTTAATTATATTTATATACTATTTAACTTAATCCGAAAATCATTTATTTTTAAAAAGGATTTTAGTTGCTTTGAACCGGTGCCGACAACCAGTCTCGAACCCGGGACGTGCGAGTTAGTGTTGCACACAGTCCACCGCTGGACTGTGTGTCTAACCTGGTTAATATTCCGGTTTTTATTATACTTAACATGATTCTGTGAGTTATCCCGGTTCGGTTAAAAAGAGCATTTTTGTTTAAAGGAGTGAGGTTGGGGCAGGGATCGAACTCGAGACGTGTTCTTATTATTTGCACACAGTCCACCGCTGGACTGTGTGTCTAACCCGTTTATTAATCTGATTTTAATTAATCTTATAATACACAGTCGACTTCGTCTTCTTCGCTCAAAGACTCAGTCGCGAATTTTTCAACTGTTCTTGATTGGGTCGTTCATCGAGCATATTACTGGTTGAAATGTGATGAATAAAATGAACTCAGGAAACGAATGTACCGATCAATTGTATTTCTTCAGAATTCCGGCAATGAACGTCGGCTCTGATTTGTGTATTCTTTCTGCTTGAATCAATTATCAGTTTTGTTTGATTAGTTATGAAAGTGGGGTACTAAACAAGGATTAACAGATGTTCGAATGATTATACCGATTCACAGCGTGAGATTAGAAATTCCAGAGGTTTTCCGGCGAGAGCTGAATATTCCGGCTACGTCGTCTGGGATTGATTCTGATTGTTGGATTGAAGTTAGTAACAGTCTAACAACGGATTGAAACAGAAATAGTCGAGGTATTTACCGTGTTGAGGTGAGTCTCGGTTTTCCGGCGAAAGTCCGGTGATGGCAGGATATTTCCGGCGAGTGAAATTGCTTCGAGAAAAGGTGCGATTTTGAGCAAAAAGGCTACCAGAGACTTGTGGGTGTATTTATAGGGAAGAATCGAGACGCATTGGGTCTGATTTCAGTCTCGATTCATGGTCAGCTGTTCTCCGGCGGTTACGACTGATGTCGCGGGTTCAGACATCGGTTATAACCGATGTTAGGATTAATTCTTCCATTAAATCGATAGAAACCGTCAATTATTGGCGAAGTCGTCGGGATTTCCGACGACTGCGAAATGGGCGCGTCAATGACTGAATTTGATTTCTGTGTTTTGTTATTTGAATTAATTGTTTCGATATGTTATCAAATAACACAAGTGGCGGAGTGGTTGGATGAGTGGGAGTTAAGTCATTGCTGACCCGGCTGACCCGGGTTCGAAACCCGGCATCAGTAATTAATTTTTATTTCACTATTTTTAAGACATTTTCAAATATAAATTTTATATTCTAATATACTTATTAATTATGTATCGTTTAAAATTAATTTAAGCATTAAATACGCAACGAAATTTTTAACTGATTGTTCGGTTAATAAACGAAGCGGGTTTGGTTAACCCGGTTTTTTACGGATGTTACAGTATCCCTTACTTTTAGAAATTTCGTCTCGAAATTTAAGTAGTGGCATGTTTGACTCAAAAGGATGATGTTTTAGATTTGACAATCACATACTTTGAAGGGAGTAAGAGTTTAAATTTTGTTTGAGGCGGTAACGTTCCTTGTAGGGGTTGAATACCCTGCTACAGGAATCGCTTTTTGTTGCCCGAAGTGTATGAATACGGAACATGGATACACAGAGTTGATTGACTAAGTATGATTTGATGTGCAAGAGTTTTGATACGTTTGGAAAGATAAAGTTATATCCTAAAAACAAAACTTCTACTACTAATACCTACATGGAACTTCTCATAACCGCCTGACAATGCCTCTGATCCTTTGGCAAGAATACTTATATATAGGAAGTACCAGCGGCGTATCCACCATATTCTTGTCAAATTTTCATTGGTTTTATCAGTAAGTTATGATTGGTTCTATGATGTGACTCTAGAACATAAACAACACAACAACCAAGGCCTGAGTCCTAATTCTGATAGTATACATGTTTGAATGGTGACAATACCTCTCTCGTTTGTTATGATGGGGAGGTTAGTCTGTGTAGAAATGGAACACAATCCAATTTCTTTAAATGATGAGATGATATAAATGCTAAATCAGTGAGTATAAAACAAACTTCAATCAAGACAATACCAAATCCTACATGGAACTTCTCATAACCGCCTGACAATGCCTTTGATCCTTTGACAAGAATACTTATATATAGGAAGTACCAGCGGCGTATCCACCATATTCTTGTCAAATTTTCATTGGCTTTATCCGCAAGTTATGATTAGTTCTATGTGACTCTAAAACTTAAACAAACACAATCAACCATAGCTTGAGTCTTAATTCTGATAGTATACATGTTTGAATGATGACAGTACCTCTCTCGTTTGTTGTGATGGAGAGGTTAGTCTATGTAGAAGTGAGACACAACCCAACTTCTTTAAATGATGAGACTGAAATATGTCGTGAAGTATGATGATATGAATGTTAAATCAACGAGTATAAAACAAAACTGAAATAGTAATTCGCATTAAGATTCTTGGATAATTTTCCAATTTATAATTGAGATACGTGAGAATTGAGATAACATAAAGGAAAAACATAAAACTAAGCGGTTGGAGTTGAATCTTGATTTTGGGTGAAGAAACTAGTTGGGTGGTTCGCTTGGGCCGTCATTATCTTCAACAGGATTGGCGTTGATGTTGTAAACTCTTCCTCTTGCTGGTGGCCTAGTGATTAGGTTTCCTTGATTTGCTTGGTTAACTGGGTTTGCTTGAGCTTGGGCGTGTATGATGTTAACCAATCGAGGGCACGTGTTTCTAAAGTGGGTAGGGTCGCTACAATTAAAACAAGCTCGAACATATGGAAGCATGCGGTATTGGGGTTGTTGATATGTTTGGATCATGTTTTGAGTAGGGGGTGAGGTTTGGTTTTGAGAGGTGCGGCAAACCTTGTTCGAATGACCATAGCGTCCACAATTCGCACATAGTCGACAAGGTAAGGTAAATGGATGGTGATGAGAACAGGTATTGCATTGAGGGTGAGGTCCAAAGTAAGGTTTCTTATTTGGGTAAGTTGAGTTGGGTGCTACTTGAGTGATTGGGATAGCTTGGAGGGGTATGGCTTGTGAAGTTGATTGATTGCGTTGGGTGACAGCAAAAAGTTGCCCATCTCGTTTTCTCTTAGAAATGGGTTGTGAAAGGGATTCGGTTTGGGTGGAGTTTGAGGTTTCAGTTGATACTTTATCCTTCTTCTTCTCCTCCTTGAAGTCCTTATTTCGTATGCGGTTCTCGGTGAGCTATGTAGCTAACTCCATTGCTGCTTCCAAGGTTGCAGGTGTGGTACTTATTACAGAGTCTTGAATTTTTGAAGGAAGACCTCGAATGTAGTGCTCGATCAAGCGGTAAAGAGGAGTGAACAAGTTGGGAACCATTTGATTTAACTCGAGGAATCTCTTGTTGTACGTGGTGTGGTCGCCTTCCTTTTGTTTCAACGAATAGAACTCATCCTCTAATTTCTTGATTTCACTCCTTGGGCAAAACCGTCTTGTCATGATTTCCTTCAACTCTTCCCAAGTCAAAGTCATAGCATCTTCTACACCTCGTTTGGCCTTCTCTGTATTCCACCATGTAAGTGCTATTCCAAGCAAACGACCGATAGCATATCGCACTTTGCGATCATCGGGGCAATCGCAATTTAGAAAAGTGTTTTCCATTTCCTCAAACCAATGGAGAAGAGCGGTGACACCTTCCGTTCCTTCGTATTTTGGAGGATCGCAGGATTTGAAATGCTTGTAGGTGCATTTAGTGGTTTTTGGGGGAGGATTGACAATGTTTTGATCTTCTTGATTGACGGGGTTAGCGGTAAGGGCTTGTTGGACTTGAACTACAATGTTGGGTATTACGGCAGCCATTTGTTGGGCGATTTGGGCAGCCATGCGCTCGCGGGCTTTTCCTGATCTCATCTTCCTACGAGTGAGACTAGAAGACATCTACAAGGAATACATATCAAGAGTATGAGTTGGATGTTTTTGGGATCATGTGTCGTATTTAGGAATGAACATTCATAAAATAAATATGAAATAATAAATCTACTACATCCATAGGATGTCTTGGGCTTTGCTCGTAATTGGGCCTTGCATGCCGCCATACTTCACCTTCGTAATCATGTGGGCCCCCATGATTACCGGGTTTTTCATATGGTTCGCATGTGTTAGCCTGGTTACGTACACTAAAACCCGGAGAAAATCAAGAAATAAGTATGTAACGTTTGATATTCGGAATGTATCCAGCTATGGACACGGTGACACCTCAAAGTGGGGTTAGTTCGAACGACGTTTGGTGTGGCATGCTTTGGCCTAATAGGTCCTTCGTACTCTCATCGTTGGTCCCCAGGTAGGCAAACTGGTCCGTTATATTGGATTTATACGAATGCCAACCTAGACAGGACGTTCCGACTACCGGTACTTGTACCCTTACAGTTACTACATGCCCGTCGTATAACTCACTTTGATGAGATTTGAAAAATGGAAAAAAATGCGACAAAATCTTGAATAACGGAAGTATGAAGATGAATTGAATGTGTGAACATTGAAATATGTATGATGAATATGTATGTAAGTATGTATGTTTGACTGTAAGTATAATTCATTATGTACCACAAAATGTAATATTGGAAGTGTTTCCATGCATTTGTATATGTAATAAATATGAAAGAAATAAACATCATGAGTTTGCATGTAACCACATAAACAATTAAAATCTAATCAACTATAGTATAGGCTCTAAGGGTCTAATAACCTATCCTATATCCCTATAGTCAAAGGCTCTGATACCAATCTGTCACACCCCGACCCGCAGCGGAAAAAGGTGATCGGGGCATGATTGGGTTTTCATCAAAGCTCGTGACATTTATTATAATGTTTCATATTTATTATTACAATTTAAAAGGAATCATACAATCAAATCAAACAAATACAACATGTTCTATACATCCTTCTAAACTTCATTATTTATCTTCTAAGGCAATTTCCTATGTTTTCCTTGCTTCATCCTGTTCACCTGTATCATGTGTAAAAATGGTTTTTGGGTCAACAAAAGTTGGCGAGTGAACCTTGTTAGAAAACATTTATTATTTATTTCTTGTTGTATTTAATATGGAAAAATTGTGCAATAATCATATGTGAGCAAACGTAAATAAACATACAATAGCAAGAACCATAACAAACAATAACATACCACAACAAACCATAATAAACAATAACATACAATAACAACCACCTTGCATGAATATATAACATGAATGACAATGTAAATGTTGGCAACGTCTCGTTCACGCTCATAGGTAATGGGGAACGGCTCACGCTCATAGGTAATGGGGAGCAGACGGCCTATGATGAAATGTATGTGCGATCAAGGCTCAATCAAACGGAGCTGATCGTATGTTGGCAACGCCTGGTTCACGCTCATAGGTAATGGGGAACAGCTCACGCTCATAGGTAATGGGGAGCGGCGACCTATGATAATGTATGTACTGAAAATGATAAATTTAATCTAAACAAAAACCACACAAACAGTTGATACATGTTGAATACACATTTGTTTATGGATATGATGGATGCACAATAGTTTAAATGTAATAAATAATAAGACACATGATACACCCCAAAAACGTGATTAAAACGGGGAATTTATAGAGATTCACTCACATTGGGTGCGTTCGGCTGATGATGTTGAATGCGCACGAGTTTAGAGGATTGATCGACGAGGAATAACTAACCTAATTAATAACGAAAAGGTACGGTAAATAAGTGGATTTTATTAATCAATTTTAATAGGATTTTTGGATATATTATTGTGAGTTTAAGGCTATTTTCTAACTTTAAAAACATTATTTTTAAGTACTTTTAATTGATTTTTAAATTAAATAAAAAATAATAATAATAATAATTGTTTGACTTTTTGACTTTGACCGTGACTGTTGACCGTTGACCGGTTCGGTCGCTTATATATGTGCGCTGGGTGAGACTCGAACCGGTGACCTCCCGTACGCGTGCACGCAGCTCTACCAACTGAGCTACGTGTCTAACCCGAAATATTTCTGTTTTTAATTATATTTATATACTATTTAACTTAATCCGAAAATCATTTATTTTTAAAAAGGATTTTAGTTGCTTTGAACCGGTGCCGACAACCAGTCTCGAACCCGGGACGTGCGAGTTAGTGTTGCACACAGTCCACCGCTGGACTGTGTGTCTAACCTGGTTAATATTCCGGTTTTTATTATACTTAACATGATTCTGTGAGTTATCCCGGTTCGGTTAAAAAGAGCATTTTTGTTTAAAGGAGTGAGGTTGGGGCAGGGATCGAACTCGAGACGTGTTCTTATTATTTGCACACAGTCCACCGCTGGACTGTGTGTCTAACCCGTTTATTAATCTGATTTTAATTAATCTTATAATACACAGTCGACTTCGTCTTCTTCGCTCAAAGACTCAGTCGACGATTTTTCAACTGTTCTTGATTGGGTCGTTCATCGAGCATATTACTGGTTGAAATGTGATGAATAAAATGAACTCAGGAAACGAATGTACCGATCAATTGTATTTCTTCAGAATTCCGGCAATGAACGTCGGCTCTGATTTGTGTATTCTTTCTGCTTGAATCAATTATCAGTTTTGTTTGATTAGTTATGAAAGTGGGGTACTAAACAAGGATTAACAGAAGTTCGAATGATTATACCGATTCACAGCGTGAGATTAGAAATTCCAGAGGTTTTCCGGCGAGAGCTGAATATTCCGGCTACGTCGTCTGGGATTGATTCTGATTGTTGGATTGAAGTTAGTAACAGTCTAACAACGGATTGAAACAGAAATAGTCGAGGTATTTACCGTGTTGAGGTGAGTCTCGGTTTTCCGGCGAAAGTCCGGTGATGGCAGGATATTTCCGGCGAGTGAAATTGCTTCGAGAAAAGGTGCGATTTTGAGCGAAAAGGCTACCAGAGACTTGTGGGTGTATTTATAGGGAAGAATCGAGACGCATTGGGTCTGATTTCAGTCTCGATTCATGGTCAGCTGTACTCAACCCGTCTCCCACGGAGAGCTAATGAGTATATGACATGAATGATAATGTATTGTGAGATCAAGGCTCAATCAAACGGAGCCGATCGAATGAGGCACCTGTACTCAACCCGTCTCCCACGGAGAGCTAATGGGCCTAATGAAAAGCAATGTACTGAAAAAGAAAACTTTAATCTAAACATAATCCACACAACAATTGATACATATTGAATACACATTTGATCACGGATATGATGGATGCACAAGTGTTTAAATATAACAAATAATTAAGCGACACATGATACACCCCAAAAATGTGATTAAAACGGGGAATTGGTAGAGATTCACTCACATTGGGTGCGTTCTTTTGATGATGTTGGATGCGCACGAGTTTTTGGGATTGGATCGACGAGGAAACTAACCTAAAAATAATAACGAAATAGTTCGGTAAATAAATGGATTTTTAGATTTATTTTTTGTGAGTTTAAGGACTTTTTCTAACTTTAAAAATATTATTTTTAAGTATTTTTAATTGATTTTTAAATTAAATAAATAAATAAAAAGAAATTAAAAATTTTGACTTTTTGACCATTGACCGGTCCGTTGACCGTTGACCGGTCTGACTGTGAGTAATGTGTGCGCTGAGTGAGGCTCGAACCCGAGACCTCTCGTACGCGTGCACGCAGCTCTACCAACTGAGCTACGTGTCTAACCCGAAATATTCTCTATTTTAATTATATATATATACTAATTAATTATTATTTTATTTGAGTTAATATTAAAATGATTTAAAATGGACGAACCGCTTGCAGGGACCCGGAGTCGAACTCGGGTCCTTCGGTTCGTATGCGCACAGCCCAACCAGTTGGGCTGTGTGTCTAATCTGTTTAGATTACGGTTTATATTATTCTTATAAGCATGCTGTGACTCGTTCTGATTCAGTTTTAAAAAGGTTGGTTTTAATTCTGAAAGTCGGTATGTTGTAAGATTCGAACTCGTGACGTGCGTTGTATGTTTGGACACAGTCCACCGCTGGACTGTGTGTCTAACCCGGTTAAACATTCAGTTTATATTAATCTTATACTCATTTCGACTTCGTCTTCTTCATTTATAACGACACAGAACAAAAGTGACCGACTGTTCTTGTTTAAATCGGTCATCTATCATATGATTGATTGAATTAAAATGGATTGAGAGAGTTACGGAAGCGAATGCACCGCTCAGAATGTCTTCTTCAGAATTCCGGCAAGAGTCGTCGGCTCTAAATTGTGACTTCCGTCTGAGTGGATCAATTAACAGTTTCGATCAACGAATTGTGAAATTAAGTGACTAAATAAGAGATATCAGGGGGTTTAGATGATTGTACCGATTTACAGTGTGATTTCGGAATTTCCAGGATTTTCCAGCGAGTGCAGAATTTCCGGCAACGTCGTCTGGAACAGATTCTGGTTGAAGGATTGAAGTTAGTATATGTCTAACAATGGTTTGAAAACGAAAGAGTCGAGAAAATTACCGATTTGGTGTAAGTCTTGGTTTTCCGGTGAAGGTCCGGCGACTGTAAATTATCTCCGGCGAGTGCTAAACCTTCGAGAGTTTGTGCGATTTTGAGCGAAAAGATTACCAGAGGTTTGGGTGGGTATTTATAAGGAAGAATCGGTATGAATTGGGTCCGAATTTGGTCTTAATTCGTGGTCAAGTTTTCTCTGGCGGTTACGACTGCAATTGGCTGTTAGACGTCGGTTATAACCAATGTCGACGTCGGTTATAACGTTATAGTCAAAAGGAATAATGGCTGAACTCGCGGATTGCCGGATTTTCCGGTGATTCCGAGTTCTGCCGCGCTGGAAGTCCGGTTTGAACTCGAATTTCATCTTAACTATTATTTGTTTCGATATGATAACAAAGAAGTCAAGTGGCGGAGTGGTATGCTGTTTGTTTAATGAACCGGCTGACCCGGGTTCGAAACCCGGCAGCATCCTTTATTTTTTTCTTCACCCGATTTTATTGTTTATTAATTATAGTTTATAAATTCTAATATATTTATTGATTATGTATTGTTTAAAATTAAAATGAGCATTAAATAAGCAACGAAAATTGTAACTGACTATTCGATTAATAAACGAAGCGGGTTTTGAAACCCGTTTTTCGACGGATGTTACAGTATCCCCTACTTTTAGAAATTTCGTCCCGAAATTTAAGTAGGGGTGGTAACAGGAAAAAGATGTGGGTATTTCTCGCGCATTAAGTCTTCTCGTTCCCAAGTAAACTCAGGTCCTCGTTTTGACTCCCAGCGTACCCTGACAATTGGAATACGACTTCGTCTTAAACGTTTCTCTCCGAAGTCCATGATCTCCACTGGTCTTTCAATGAAGTGCATAGATTCATCGATCTGAATATCTTCTAGGGGAATATGGAGGTTTTCATCGGCGAGGCACTTCTTCATGTTTGATACATGGAATGTGGGATGAATTCTGTTGAGCTCTTCTGGTAGGTCAAGCTTGTATGCTACAGGTCCTACTCTTTCGAGTATCTTGAAAGGTCCTACGTAGCGTGGTGCTAGCTTGCCTTTCTGGCCAAAACGAACCACTCCCTTCCACGGTGATACTTTTAGAAGTACTTGATCACCAATGTTAAACTCCAAGTGCTTTCGTCGTTTATCTGCATAACTCTTTTGACGACTTTGTGCCGCTAGAAGATTGTTTCGAATTTGATGGATCTTGTTTGTTGTTTCTTGAATTAATTCTGGACCGGTGATTTGAGCTTCCCCAATTTCGTGCCAACATACTGGTGATCAGCACTTACGACCATATAAAGCTTCGAAAGGAGCCATGCCGATACTCGAATGATAGCTATTGTTGTACGAAAATCAACTAATGGTAGATGAGCGTCCCAATTCCCTTTGAAGTCTATGACACATGCTCGAAGCATGTCTTCAAGAGTTTGGATGGTGCGTTCAGATTGTCCATCAGTTTGAGGATGAAAAGCGGTACTGAGGTCTAATCGTGTACCCAAAGCGGTTTGTACGGCTCGCCATGTTCGTGAAGTGAAACGACCATCAAGGTCTGAAATGATGCTTAAAGGTACACCATGACGGCTTACGATCTCGCTGACGTAGATACGAGCTAACTTCTCATTTTTTAAGTCCTCGCGGATTGGAATGAAGTGAGCTGATTTTGTAAGACGATCAATGATTACCCATATAGTGTCATACCCACTGGAGGTGCGAGGTAACCCGGTAATGAAGTCCATGGTTATGTTTTCCCACTTCCATACAGGTATTTCAGGTTTGGGTTAGAAGTCCCGAAGGTCTTTGATGTTCAGCTTTTACTTTGGAACAGGTAAGGCAATTGGAAACAAAAACAGCAAATCCTTTTTCATGCCAGGCCACCAGTAGGTGTATCGAAGGTCTTGATACATCTTGTCGGCTCCTGGGCGTACAGAGTACCGTGTTTTATGCGCCTCATTCATGAGGAAATCACGAAGGTTGTCGCGATCAGGAATCCATATGCGATTTAGATAGTATAGAATACCGTCGGATTTGGTTTCGATTTTAAGTTCTGCTCCACATGACAGTTCATCGCGTACGTCGTTTTCTGTTACTGAAACATGTTGAGCTTCTCGGATTCGATCTTTGATGTCGGTTATGATCTGCGAACATAGAAGACGAATGGAGTTCGCATAACCTTTTCGGCTGAGCGCATCGGCCACCACGTTTGCCTTGCCAGGATGGTACCGAATTTCACAGTCGTAGTCGTTAAGCAGTTCGACCCATCTTCGTTGCCTCATATTCAACTCCTTTTGATTGAAGATATGTTGGAGACTCTTGTGGTCAGTGTATATTTCACACTTGGTACCGTAGAGGTAATGTCTCCATATCTTGAGAGCGAATACAACGGCTCCAAGTTCCAGGTCGTGGGTGGTGTAGTTCTTCTCATGAACTTTGAGTTGCCTAGAAGCATAGGCTATCACTTTTCCTCTTTGCATTAATACACAGCCTAACCCTTGCCCTGATGCGTCGCAATATACTACAAAGTCATCGGAACCTTCCGGAAGTGTGAGGATAGGTGCGTCACAAAGCTTTTGCTTAAGGGTTTGGAAGGCTTCTTCTTGTTTAGGTCCCCATATGAAGGGTTTTCCTTTATGAGTCAAAGCCGTGAGTGGTACAGCAATACGGGAGAAATTGGCAATGAAACGGCGATAGTAACCAACCAAACCAATAAATGATCTTACTTCGGTAGGGGTACGTGGCGCTTGCCATTCCTGTACTGCCTTGATTTTTGAGGGATCAACATGAATTCCCTTGTCATTGACGACGCGTCCAAGGAATTGTACTTCCCTTAACCAGAATTCACATTTCGAGAACTTAGCGTACAGCTTTTCTGTCCTTAAGAGTGTAAGGATGAGTCGAAGGTGTCGTTCATGATCAGACTTAGACTTTGAGTAGATGAGGATGTCGTCGATGAAGACTATGACAAAGCGGTCGAGGTAGGGTTGACCCTATTCATTAAATCCATAAATACTGCTGGGGCGTTGGTTAAACCAAATGGCATGACCATGAATTCGTAATGACCATATCGAGTTCGGAAGGCGGTCTTTGGGACGTCTTCTTCATGTACTCTGAGTTGATGATATCCAGAACAAAGGTCGATTTTTGAAAAACAGGTGGCGCTTTGAAGTTGGTCTAAGAGGTCATCGATGCGAGGTAATGGGTAGCGGTTCTTGACCGTTAACTTGTTGAGTTCTCTGTAGTCGATACACATGTGAAACGTTCCATCTTTCTTCTTCACAAAAAGAACAGGTGCACCCCAAGGCGATGAGCTAGGACGTATAAATCCTTTGTCAGTCAGCTCTTGCAGTTGACTGGCCAACTCTTGCAGTTCGGATGGGGCTAGCCTATAAGGAGATTTTGCGACTGGTGTAGCGCCAGGTATAAGATCAATGCGGAATTCGACTTCTCTCATGGGAGGAAGTCCTGAGATGTCGTCGGGAAAGACTTGTGGGAATTCTTTCACTACAGGAGTTTCTTTTCCTTGTTTCCCTTCTTGACGACGTGAGTTAGGAATGCGACATAGTTCTTGCGGAGAATTTTTCGAGCTTGAAGGCAGGACATCAATTTGAGTCCTTTCGAAGGGGTTTCTCCAAAGATTCGTAGAGTCTGACCGTCTGCAAGAGGAATGCGAATGAACTTTTCGCGGCATACTACTTCAGCATGATGTTGGCTGAGCCAGTCCATACCGATTATAATATCGAAACTTCCCAACTTCATAGGAATGAGGTCAACTGGAAAATCGTGATCGTTTAGGGTGAGAGTACAATTGCGTATAATAGAGTTGACCGGTTTTCCGTCAGCAACTTCCACCGTTATGGATTCCATGAGATTATCACGAGTTTGGTTGAGGATGGGTTCAAATTCTAAGGACACAAAACTCTTATCCGCGCCAGTATCAAATAGCATGGATGCATAACTACCATTTATGAGAAATGTACCGTTAACCACGTTGTTATCAGCCCTAGCTTGATTGGCGTTGATGTTGAAAGCTCTTCCTCTAGCAGGTGGAGGAACTTGGTTAGCTTGGTTCACCAGATTTGCTTGAGCCTGGGCATGAATGATGTTCACCAAGCGTGGACAAGTGTTTCTAAAGTGGTTTGGGTCTCCACAGTTGTAACAAGCTCGCATGGGTTGCATCATGGGGTAGTTGGGTTGGTAGTAGGATTGGGCTATATGTTGGGCAGGTGGTAGGAGTAAAGGTTGTTGGGCTTGACCCACTATCTGATGGTGGGTTTGGGTTGAGGGCTGATTGCGGTTCGTTCGCTGAAGTGTGCGACAGGTTTGGATGGTGTGACCTGCGCGGCCACAGCCGGTGCAATGTTGGCAGGGGTGTTCGGGAAGGTGATGGTATTGGCAACGGTTGCATTTTGGGTATGGGCCGGAGTATGGCTTTTTATATGGTGCAGCTGAGGGGGCAACTTGGGTGATGGGTGCAGCAGTGATAGGGGGGTTTGTTTGTGTGACAGCAAAGTTCCTGTTGTTTCGCTTCCTCTTACCAGCAAACTTCGAAGAGGAGACAAAATGGTTTGAAGTTTCTTCGAAGTTTGGGCCTCAATGGGGGCTTTCTTTTTCTCCTCCTTGAATTTACCGTTTCGGATGCGATTCTCGGTAAGTTCGGTAGGTAGTTCCATTGTGACCTCAAGTGTTGCAGGTGAAGTGCTTAGAACCGAGTCTTGAATTTTCGAGGGGAGGCCTCGAATGTAGTGTTCAACCAAGCGGTACACTGGGGTGAACAAGTTGGGGATCATTTGGTTTAGCTCGAGAAATCTTTTGTTGTAGGAAGTATGATCTCCTTCCTTTTGTTTTAACGAATGGAATTCATCTTCCAACTTCTTGATTTCGCTTCTTTGACAGAAGCGTCTTGTCATTATTTCCCTTAACTCTTCCCATGCTAAGGCCATAGCATCTTCGACTCCTCTCTTACCCTTTTCTGTGTTCCACCAGGTAAGGGCTACCCCAAACAGTCTCCCGGTTGCGTAACGTACCTTGCGATCCTCGGGACAATCGCAATTGAGGAAGGTGTGACTGTGAGTAATGTGTGCGCTGACCGGTCCGTTGACCGTTGACCGGTCTGACTGTGAGTAATGTGTGCGCTGAGTGAGGCTCGAACCCGAGACCTCTCGTACGCGTGCACGCAGCTCTACCAACTGAGCTACGTGTCTAACCCGAAATATTCTCTATTTTAATTATATATATATATACTAATTAATTGTTATTTTATTTGAGTTAATATTAATTGATTTAAAATGGACGAACCGCTTGCAGGGACCCGGAGTCGAACTCGGGTCCTTCGGTTCGTATGCGCACAGCCCAACCAGTTGGGCTGTGTGTCTAATCTGTTTAGATTACGGTTTATATTATTCTTATAAGCATGCTGTGACTCGTTCTGATTCAGTTTTAAAAAGGTTGGTTTTAATTCTGAAAGTCGGTATGTTGTAAGATTCGGACTCGTGACGTGCGTTGTATGTTTGCACACAGTCCACCGCTGGACTGTGTGTCTAACCCGGTTAAACATTCAGTTTATATTAATCTTATACTCACTTCGACTTCGTCTTCTTCGTTTATAACGACACAGAACAAAAGTGACCGACTGTTCTTGTTTAAATCGGTCATCTATCATATGATTGATTGAATTAAAATGGATAGAGAGAGTTACGGAATCGAATGTACCGCTCAAAATGTCTTCTTCAGAATTCCGGCAAGAGTCGTCGGCTCTGAATTGTGACTTCCGTCTGAGTGGATCAATTAACAGTTGTGATCAACGAATTGTGAAATTAAGTGACTAAACAAGAGATATCAGGGGGTTTAGATGATTGTACCGATTTACAGTGTGATTTCGGAATTTCCAGAGATTTTCCGGCGAGTGCAGAATTTTCGGCAACGTCGTCTGGAACCGATTCTGGTTGAAGGATTGAAGTTAGTATATGTCTAACAATGGTTTGAAAACGAAAGAGTCGAGAAAATTACCTATTTGGTGTAAGTCTTGGTTTTCCGGTGAAGGTCCGGCGACTGTAAATTATCTCCGGCGAGTGCTAAACCTTCGAGAGTTTGTGCGATTTTGAGCGAAAAGATTACCAGAGGTTTGGGTGGGTATTTATAAGGAAGAATCGGTATGAATTGGGTCCGAATTTGGTCTTGATTCGTGGTCAAGTTTTCTCTGGCGGTTACGACTGCAATTGACTGTTAGACGTCGGTTATAACCGATGTCGACGTCGGTTATAACGTTATAGTCAAAAGGAATAATGGCTGAACTCGCGGATTGCCGGATTTTCCGGTGATTGCGAGTTCTGCCGCGCTGGAAGTCCGGTTTGAACTCGAATTTCATCTTAACTATTATTTGTTTCGATATGATAACAAAGAAGTCAAGTGGCGAAGTGCTATGCTGTTTGTTTAATGAACCGGCTGACCCGGGTTCGAAACCCGGCAGCTTCCTTTATTTTTTTCTTCACCCGATTTTATTGTTTATTAATTATAGTTTATAAATTCTAATATATTTATTGATTATGTATTGTTTAAAATTAAAATGAGCATTAAATAAGCAACGAAAATTGTAATTGACTATTCGATTAATAAACGAAGCGGGTTTTGAAACCCGTTTTTCGACGGATGTTACAACCGGCACAATCTAAACGCGTGCCAATACAAGTGGCGCGAACTACGGCCGAAGCTCGACCGTTTTAAAGCCTACTACGACAGTGTCCCGGGCGGTGAGATAAGTCACGACGACCGGGTGGCGATGGCCACCATCGAGTTCCGGGGCAAGGAGCGGAAGCCGTTTGACAAGCTCGCCCTGTTCGAATACCTAACCCTTTAAGTAGGGTATTTTTATTAGGGTAATTAACCTGTAATAATCTCACCTAGACCTTATTGGTCATTAATAATCCCACCTCATAATATTCCCCCCTACTAGTCCCATCTTTTACCTATTTTTCCTACAATGGTCCCCCATTAAAAATACTTAACGGAGTTAAGCTTTTTTCCAAATTACAAACACATTTTTAGGGCTTTTGATCAGAACGATGATACGAGTCCATTGATGTAAAACTTACTTCGAAACGATGCTCCAAGTGACTTGATTTTGGTTAATTGGAAATTTAAACACCCGAATTGAAGCATCATTTTCATCGTTTGGAGCACCGTTTTGAGGCAAGTTTTACATCAATGGACTCGTATCGTCGTTCTAATCAAAAGCCCTAAAAAATTTGTTTGTAATTTGGAAAAAAGCTTAACTCCGTTAAGTTTTTTTAACGGGGGACCATTGTAGGAAAAATAGGTGAAATGTGGGACTGGTGAGGGAAATATTCTGAGGTGGGATTATTAATGGCCAATAAGGTCTAGGTGGGATTATTACAGGCCAATTCCCCTTTTTATTATGCCTAATTATGTTTTTTTTGTTAGATTTGTAAGCTTTTTTTTAGGAATTTGTAAATTTTTTTAGGAAATTTTAATAATAATTTTAGGCTTTTTTTAATTCTGTGTATATTTATAATAAAAATAATGATAATACGTGGCCAAGCCACGCGGTCTAGCCACGCCGAACCATACCCACCGAAATTGTGTCGGACAAGCAGTGCCCCTCCAAGTCCACGTGTCGGGTCATGCCCCAAACTCCCGCCCCACCATACCCCACGGTCTAAATACAAGGTTAAAACAATTGAAGAAACACATAGAGAAAGGGTATTTTGGTTTTTTCTCATTTGAATTCTTCTCTCTTTGATTTTTAAACGGCTATAACTTTTTTATACGTTAATATTTTTAAAAAAAAATTACACCGTATTAACGAGCATTCCATTCTCTTTAATTCGAGCAGCCTATTGCTATAGGTTTCTTAAAAAAAATTACATGATTTTGAATACTCATTACGTGATTACATAATTTTGAATACTCATCACATAACTACGTGATTTCGAATACCGATTACGTGATATCATTATAGAATGTGAAACTACGGTAAATGATTACATAATTACGTAACAATAGTTGACTATGTATTTATTAAGTGACTACGTGATTTTGAATACCCATTTCGTGATTACATGATTTCATTACAATATTTATTTGAAACACACTGGGTGATTACATTATAAGCAAAATTGTAATAACATTCGTTATAACAAATCATATTGAAGGTATAATCAAGTAATGAATTTATATTAAAAGTGTAATCACGTAATGGTTTATGTTGAATGTGTAATCACGTAATGGGTATTCAAAATCACGTAGTCATGTGTTGGGTATTCAAAATCACGTAATCACGTAATGAACTAATGTGTATTCAAAATCCTGTAATTTATTTGTTAGAAAACTATAGCAAAAGGCTACTCAAATTAAAGAGAATGAAATGCTCGTTAATATGGTATAATTTTTTTAAAAATACTAACGTATGAAAAAGTTATAACCGTTTGAAAAATCAATAGGGGAAGTTGTTTAAAATAAGAAATGACTAAATTATCCTTTAAGCTAATGTCATTTGTCCTATTCTCCATGTCTCCTACACTTCGTATGAATTTCTTGTCATGTAGATGATCCAGCACCTATATATATTTTATTATTTCTTTTAAATAGTAAACGCATACCAATTCCAATATAGGCCTGGTTACAAATCATTTTTATGGTTTAGAATTTAGCCCACTTGGCATTAGGTTTATTGAGCCCAATACTAATTTTATTTTTTAAATAATAATAAAATATTACACAAGAGCACATTTTTTCGAGCTCGAACAGGATACGTGAATTCTCATAGACCCCTTTGATGGTACTTTATGTTAGTTCTTCATAATTTGATGAAAGCTTATTTGTCAATCTGTTAAATTTGAAAAATATGGTGTTCAAAATTACGAGCTCGAACGGGGTACGTGAATTTTCAGAGACGTCTTTGATGGTGCTTTATGTTAGTTCTTCATAATTTGGTGAAAGCTTATTTGTCAATATGTTAAATTTGAAAAATATGGTGTTTAAAATTACGAGATTGAACAAGGTACGTGAATTCTTAGAGACGTCCCTGGTGGTATTTACTTCTTCATAATTTGATGAAAGCTTATTTGTCAATATGTTAAATTTGAAAAATATGGTGTTCATGATGAAAGCTTATTTGTCAATATGTTAAATTTGAAAAATATGGTGTTCAAAATTAAAATCACATGATTTTTGCTAAAAGTAGAAATCACATGTTGAGTGAAACTAATAAGTGAAACTGAAAAGTGAAAACTGAAAAGTGAAAAGTTTAAGATCATCACCATTTTCTGCCCTCCGCTTTAAGGCTAAACGGTACGGGAAAGGGTCATTCCAATGAGGATCGGCCGTCACGTAGGACGTCATATTACCATTTTTCATAGGATGATCCTCCTAGCTAATTGAAATGGGTGGAGGATGGGCCTACCCTACACCAATTTTTTTAATTTTTTAACTTGTTTTTTGTTTAACTTTATAAAAACATCTTAAAAATAAATAAAACTAAAATATAAAACAACACAATTAAGAAGGAGATTTTATAATCGTTGGATGAGAGAAGTGGGAATGTTGGAAAGCAATTGGGGTATATATAAAAGGGATGAGATAATTTATGGTATTAATTTTTTTATTAGAAGGGGAATTAGCCAGTAATAATTCCATCTAACCTTATTGGCCATTAATAATCCCACCTAAGAATATTCACCCCACCAGTCCCACATTTCACCTATTTTTCCTACAATGGTCCCCCGTTAAAAAAAACTTAACGGAGTTATGTTTTTTTCCAAATTACAAACAGATTTTTTAGGGCTTTTGATCAGAACGATGATACGAGTCCATTGATGTAAAACTTACTTCGAAATGGTGCTCCAAGTGGACTTAATTTTGGTTAATTGGAAATTTAAACACCCGAATTGAAGCGCCGTTTTCATCGTTTGGAGCACCGTAACGGCTTTATTTTTAAAAAGTTGGTCCGGCATGAGCGGCACATATTTGCTGGAGAAGCCGGGTATGGGGATAGGGCGAAGGGGGCGGTGTGGGGGTCCGGCGCCGGGCCTTGCCAGGCACAAACCGGCCCCCATACTGTTTAGTCTAAGAGGGTTGAATCAATCATCTTTAGCTCCCTAGATCAAAAGAAAAACTTTCAACATGTCATTATTATTTTTTTAAATAAAATATTTTGAACTTTAAGATGTAGAATTCAGTATTTATGTTCCTTCTCAACAATATTGACATCATGATTTTCTTTTAATTGGGTAGTTATGAATCTCTGTTCATAAATGTTTAAAATATTAAAGCCTGATGACAAGATTTTTTTAAAATTAAATTATATTAAGAAAATGAGTAGACTGGATGACTTGATCTTCTATTTTTACAAACAAAACCCAATATAAAGTTATATAGATAAAACTTTTGTTAGAATTTGGAGGCCCTAAGTTGTGTAAGGGCCCTAGACAATGTCCTAGTTTCATTAAACTATAGGTCTGGCCCTACACTGTAAACACTCATTCTTTCTAATCCTTCAATTTTCACACCATCATCAATTTTATTAATTATCAAATGACTTTTTAAACCAATCAAATCACAATAAACACTTTGTTAGTAAAATAATTTTGTATAAATTAAAGTAATGTATAAAGCAAATAAAAAGTGTAAAATCAAGTATATTAATGTCCTTACATAAAACATTACATGTTTTTTTTATTTTTATTTCACCCAATCACTACATTAAATTCAATTTGCAATTAATAATAAATGTAGCGTGTAAGTGATTAATGCATATAGCGCATTCGTCATTAATGACTATATATAACAAATTAATTACTTTGCGCGCTACCTTTCCTGCATTTAAGCACCCTTCAGGCAAATGGCCTCTCCAAATGCATTAGCTCCATTGGAGCCATTATGTAATCCAAAATATAACTCATTTACTGATAATAATTCATACTGAAAACGAGACGAATGACACTTATGACTTTCATTTCTGTTGCCAAGCAATCTCACTCCAACACAAAAGCAACCATGTATGCCCTAAGGAACAATTAACTTATTTTTGTCTTAATCAAAATGTTGTAAACCGTTTTGAAATAACATAAAGAAAGTTAGGAACTGACACAGTTATTTATTCATTGGGTCGGGTTGACCTTGGCAACAAATGGTATGTTTACGTTATGTGCATTGCTTATCTCAGACTTTTTCTTTTAAAACGCCTTACACCTAGGCTCAAATGAGAAGAAATTTTTTGTAAGAAGAAAAAAAAGTTTCAACCAATAAGAATGTCTCATTTTTACTTCATTTAATATTTGCATTTAATTTTAATGTAAGAGTATATTTGTAAACTTACATAAATCATTAATTTCTAGTATTTATCTTTAATAGTTAGCTACATTAAATTTGTAATAACCACGGGGTGTCAGCCTAGTGGCCAGCCTCACCCATTCCAAACGGGAGGACGCAGGTTCGAGTCCAGCTCGGCCCGAATAATCCTGCTGGGTGGTAACCGCCAGGCAGCTATGGGGCTAAACTAGCTTGGGGAGGGAGAACCCTCCCGCGGTCAGGGGTACCGTGCATTTACCCTTTTTTTTACATTAAATTTGTAACTTATTTTCAAAATATATATTTTTTCAATAATAATAATATTTTCGAGTGTAAGACAAATTGCTAGGTGTGTAGGATAAATTACGAGATGTGTAGGATAAATTTCGAAATGTGCAAGATAACTTTTTATGTGTGTAGGCAAAAATAATTAGTGTAGAGAATGATATTCTTTATAACTAATTAATTAGTTAAAGATATAATAAATAATGAAAGAAAAACTACTTAATATTTTACAATTATACCTTTTGTTCTTTTTCTTCACAATCAATTTTTTTTTCAAATAAACCTACCCCTGTATTATGCGCATTGCTGTAACACCTCGTAAAAACCCGTCCTATAAAATAAACTGACATGTGTCCCGCTGATCCTCGTTTACCACATGTTGGATGAGAGGAACTAAATTCGGCGTTATGTTAATTTATAACCTCTGAACGACAAATGAAGCGTTGAAGGACTAAAAGTGTCAACATGCTTAAACTATGCCTCTAAGTGACATTTTAAGGAACCCGGAGCTTAATGATGTTCGGTTATACTCCCGAGAGTGCCAAACAGGAGCCATATTGAATAAAACATGCTTTTATGTCAAAATATGGAAGTTTGGGAAGTCCAGGGACCAAAATTGAAAATTTTGAGAAATGGTCACCCCCACGTGTCACGCCATGGAATGTTGTCCCCTCGCGTGGCGCGACAACATGCGTTTCGCTGATTCCTACTTGCCAGCTGCAGCCTTGGTCACCACTCAAACCACTTCAGCTCCTGAATTTCGAAACCATGGCCTCATGTCTCGTATTGTACACCTCATTCTACACCTGGAGTGATCCTAAGTGAACTCTCAACACTTTGATTGATCTAAATCCATGTCCTTCAACTATAAATAGAGCTCAACGTTGAGCTTCATTCCTTGCTCATTCACCTCATTTCTTCTTTACTCTTTCTTGGAGTTGTTTCCTTGCTTAAGGAGACCTCCCCTAAGTTCTAATATTTTTTTGGATCACTTGTAAGTGTTCCATCCTTTCTCCTTTAATTTTTATAGGCTTAAAGCCAAAAGTCAAAGCGTTATCGTAATAACGCTTTGACCTTCAGTTTAGACCATTATGGTCCAGCCATTGTTCGAGACGAACGTGGCTACGTGATCGTAATTAGGTAGGTGTTAATCCATCAAGAGGGCACCTCTTGATTACCACGTTTACTTGGTCAATTGACGGGTCAAAGTTATTGATAAAAAGTCAAACTTGGTCAGTTTTTAAAATAAATTCATATCAGATAATGTATGTGTTATAAATACATTTTGACACTTTAATAACTTAGTAGTAAGTATTATAACATGTATAAACATGTTCGGCCCGTCAAGTCCAGGTCTAAGGTCGGTTCGCAACCGAAAGTCACAAAATTTGACTTTTACTTTGACTTTCGGTTCTGACCTGAATTAGCAACTTTAGTTACTGATTCTAAGTTGCATTGTGACCATATTAGGTTGTAGTATGACCCTCTGGAGTTATATTACATGGTCACATAGTGATCCGAGTTTGTATACAAGTATCCGTTAATTATGCCAAACTTTGCTAAAATGCCATTCATGCTTAAAAATGAGGTTTTAAATACAAATGAGCATACATGTGACTTGTAAACTGATATGTTAACTTATTTAGGTTATTTTAAGGTCAACATTCTGATCACAAACTGAGTTTTTGTCACACCCCGACCCGCAGCGGATAAGGTGATCGGGGCATGATTGGGTTATCATCAAAGCTCATGACATTTATTAAATGTTTCATATTCATTAATACAAATTAAATGAAAGTTTACAATGATTACTACAACATGATCTAACTAACAATCTAACTCCTTTGTTCTCTTCTAAGGCATATCCTATGCTATCCTTGCTTCAACCTGTTCACCTGTATCATGTGTAAAAAGGTTTTTGGATCAACATAATGTTGGCGAGTGAATCCTATGGAAAACATTTGAGCAATTTATTTAAATTGATTATGAAATATGTGCACAACCAAACATGAGTAAAATTAGATGTAACTCGATCAACAATCATAAGATGTTAAATGAAACACTCATGAATAATAATGGAAACAATTAAAGGCACGCGATGCTCAACTCGTCTCTCACGAGGAACTGAGGGGCCTGATGAATGAATTGCATAAACATGATAATATGAATAACACAACTACAAACAATATAAACTCAATTAAAACACACATGAACAATAATGAATTTGAATTGAAGCACGCGATGTTCTACTCGTTTCCCACGAGGAACTGATGGGCTTAATGTATGAGTTTCATGTAATTTGACAAACGGAATATAAATAAATCACAACAATAAATCAATCTAAGATTAAGTCATGATGTGGTATGGCACAAGTTTAAATAAATAAATTAATTAATTCATAACACATGACACACCCCAAAACGTGTAATTTAAAAGGGGGAATTGTAAGATTCACTCACAGTGGGTGCGTTCGGTTGATGATGATGAATGCACGCGAAGTGGTTTTAACCACGAGTGAGATTTAACCTAGATAAATCGCATTATGGTTTGGTGAGTAAACGGATTTTATTAAACTATTTTAGTAGGATTGTTGGGTGTATTTTTGTGAGTTTAAGGCTATTTTCTAATCTTAAAAATGTTATTTTTAAGTATTTATAATTGATTTTTAATTAAAATAATTAAATAAAAAATAATAAAAATATTTATTTTTTTTCTGCTACAGTAACATTGACCAGTTGACTTTGACTGGTCGTTGACCGGTTTTGAGGCATATTGTTGTGCGCTGAGTGAGGCTCGAACCGAGACCTCTCGTACGCGTGCACGCAGCTCTACCAACTGAGCTACGTGTCTAACCCGTTCTATATCTGATTTTAATTATATATATATATTAATTAGATTAAACCGAAAATCATTTTTTATTTTAAAAACAGATTAATCGAAACGGTCATGCACACCACAGGTCTCGAACCCGGGACCTGTGGTTCAATCCAACACACAGTCCACCGCTGGACTGTGTGTTCAACATGTTATAATATTCGGTTTTTATTATACTTAAATACAAAATAGATATTTCCTTTTCTGCCTTATTTAAAAGAAAAGATAATTGTCCGAGTCGGTGCTGAGGACCGGACTCGAACTCGTGACCTGTGATATAAACAAACACACAGTCCACCGCTGGACTGTGTGTCTAACTTGGTTATTATTCTGGTTATCAATATACTTAACATATAACTAAGGCGATCCGGTTCAGTAACAAAAAATGCATTTTATTAAGGCAGCGTGTGTGAGACGGGAATCGAACTCGAGACGTTTTGCGTTTTATATGTGCACACAGTCCACCGCTGGACTGTGTGTCTAACCCGATTAATTTCATGATTTTAATTAAACTTATATGATAACAAGTCTTCATCTTCTTCACCGAAAGAATAACCAGAAATCGGTGACAGACTGGTTCAAGATTTTATCCGTTTTATTAGTGTTTTACCGTCGATTAAGATAAGATAAAAGTGAAAAGGAAAGGAAACTGAGCGGAGAAATATACCGATTGAACTCTCTGTTTTCCGGCAGAAAATCCGGCGACTGAATTCAACTCCGGCGACGTGTTCCTTATAGTAGCTAGTCTCCAGAAAACTTGGAAAAAGGTAAGGGTGACTTCGGTGAAGGTTTAGGGGATTCAATAAAGCTCAGGGATTAAAACACGGTTTTCCGGCGAAAAACGGGAAAATTCCGGCGAGTGAAAATACGCCGTGTAAAGATGTGATTTTTGTGCGAAAGTGTTTGTAGACGGTTGTGGTTGAATTTATAGGGGAAAAATGAGATGTATTTGGTCTGATTTCGGACTATGTTCGATATTTAAAAATTTCCGGCGGTTTTGGTTTTGGTCGCGGACTTCAAACATCGGTTATAACCGATAAGTGATTAAAGGTTTACGTTATAACGTAAATTGTAGTTAAGATTCGCGGAAATTCCGGGATTCCGACGACTGAAACGATTGGGCGCCGGTTTTGAATTTGTAAAGTTATTATATCAATTAAATGTTTGAAATATATAACAAACAAAGCAGTTGGCGCAGTGGTTTGTGTGTGAGTTGTTAAGTCATTGCCTGACTCGGTACAGACCCGGGTTCGAAACCCGGCTGAAACAAATCATTTTTATTTTGCGTTTTTTGACAGTTTTTCAAAAACTAAATATATGTTCGCGTATAATAATTGATTACGGATCGTTTAAAAATATTTTGGGCATTTAATTCGCAACGAAAATTTTGACTGACTGTTCGGTTGATAAACGGAGCGGGTTTGGTAAATCCGTTTTTGACGGATGTTACAGTTTTGATTAAAAATGCGTATTTCACGCTTTAAAGTGACCAAATCACCCTTTTGGCGTATAAAATGCTTTAAACATAATTTTGACATCAAAACTCTTTACTTACTGATGTAATATCAAAATTAGGATTATTTGGGATATCTATTCAGATTATAAACTGAGTTTATACACAAGTCCATGTATTAAGTCCTTAAATGATGATATTGCCCTTATGGCACCTAAAATGGATTTTTATCATTTTTAAGAAACAAAACCTATTACCTACTGATGTATTACATTATATAACATATTTTCATCATACAAACCTTTTCATAACATCAGTTTCACTCAATGCCATTTAAATCGTCATCTAGCGACTTAATCGCCGTTTTGGCGTATAGTATGGTTTAACGCCATATTAAGGCACCAAGACTTGATACCTACTGATTTCAAAACTTATTTTAAACATATTTACAGTAGGTACACAATTTAAACTTAGATTCCCAAATAATTCGTCAAGTGATGCGTGTAATGACCAAAATACCCTTTCGAGGCATAGTTTGGTCTTAAAACTATAAGCCACACGTATACTTGATATCCTACAGATATAACATCATAAATTAATCATTTTTACAGAATGTTTATGACCATGACATCACTTTACTTGCAAGCTCCTTTTATAAGTCATAAACTGACCAAAACGCCCTTTTGAGGCGCATCTTGATTTTAAAACCATAACGGGCATACATGTTGGTATCCTACTGATATACAACATGTTTTAAATATAAGGGCATATGGAACTTGTATACGACTCATCCGGTTACCCGGTTTCGCTTATATGCGTACGGTTCGGCCTACGTAACTAGTTTACATAATTTAACCGAAACGGTTTAACCTTATCATTTTATTTTCAAAATCCATAATGTAACATGTTTACTCATATTAAACAAGTCTCCATACTTGTCAGGTTTAAACTACATTCTATTCCGGTCATCGCTCAATCTAGCGTTTAGTACCGTTATTATCTTTAAGATAACCGGTTCGAGTCTACAAAGTAGATAGGACCCGTTAGCATTCTAATTGGTTATAAACACCATTATTGCCAGACTAAAAGCCTCCCAGTAGATTGTCAACTAAGCTTACTTTTGATTGTTCGACTGAGTTAGTAATTTATTGAAGAATTAGCTCAGGTAAATACTTTTAGCCCATTTTCCCTCTACGGGCTTGGGATACGGTATAATAATGCCGCTTGGTTGGGTATGGGATCATGTTATCGGATTGTGATTTACTAAATCTTCATAACCCGTTTTATTCTGTTTTGTTTGATAACTTAAACATTGGGGGTTAACTCGACCGTATTTGGGATATCCTTAGCTCATTTAAGTTACTAATGGCCACGACCTTAAGCATGAGGTGTAGGCATACACCTGACAGATGCTAATGCTAATAAATATTGAATCCCATTGGTGGATTATTTAAGTGGAGTGTCGGTTAATCAGGTTATTCGATTTCTGCACCGGCCCCCACATGTATTGACAAACATGTAAAACTGTAAACAAGGTCATTTGAACTATCCCAAGTTATTTATAAAACGTGCCAAATGCACCTAAAACCATTTGCGGAATAGTTTCAAAATGAGTCGGTTATTAGTATTTACCAGTAAAAACTGACGTATTTTCAAAAGATCAAGTTACAGGTGGCAACACGCAATAGATCGGGAGCTGCGCTATAGTGACAATAGAGGATTTTGCAGTCCCTGGGTTGTTTAAAGTCTGTTGAACAAATACTTTGTATATATTTATTTCGATATGCATGTGGATCTTTATTTACAAGCCTTGTAATTTGTATTCGAACTTTGAACACTCGCTTTGTAATAGTATTTTAAATTCAAGACTTCCGCTGTGTTGTGTTTGTTTGGTTATGATGTTATCAACTACGTCACGATATTCCTCAACCGGGCCCATCGGATACACGTGGAATTAAGGGTGTGACAATTGCTTATCTCATACCTTTGCTTTTTAAACACCTTACACATAGGCCCAAACCCCACCCTGTTTTGTGCCTTTAACAACCATGACCAGAATTCATTATTTTGTGATTTAGATTATTTCAATTTAGCTTTTCTTTTTTTGAGTAATGTCAAGAGGTTTAAGAAATATTGACAAGATTTTATTTATAAAAACTTTAAAATAAAATCACTACTTAAATATTAAAAAAAACGTTTGTAACAAAGTTTTTATTTAGACAAAATGTTGTGGAATGACGATTATATCACATCATCACCGTTGTCACCTTACTATATCCATTGTTAATCCCCACCCTTGTTATTTAGGGGCTCCGATGACCGTATTATTCCCCTTTGGGCGCTATCACAATAACGGGAAGGGTCTGATGCATTTCTCCAGTTAATCATATGGGTTTTCTTTTTCTTTTCTTTTTTTATTAATTTTTTTAGTTATTACGTGTTCAATTATTACTCAAATTTTTACGTGACAATGGGTTAGTTACCCGGGATAATTTTGCCCCAAGAATGCCTACTGTCTAGAAGTTTAAGAGAACCCCAAAGTTAACGTTATCTTCTCCCTCTAAATTTCCGTTCCTATCAAATTATTCGTCCAAACAGAACAAAAAAAATGGCTTCAGCCACTGTAACCCGTACTCTCTACAACCTCACCAGCCCTAACCACTCGAAACCTCAGGCTCGAAGAACTTCAGCTTCTCGCCGTACCGTAACCGGAGCCAGGAGGCGTCAAATCCGGTGTGAGGCAACCGGAGTCGCATCTGAAAACCGTCAGCAGCTAGTAACCACCGTTAAGAACGGCAATGATTCTCTCGAGATTTGCAGAGTACTTAATGGTATGTGGCAGACCAGTGGTGGCTGGGGCAGAATTGACCGTGATGACGCCGTTGAGGCTATGCTAAAGTACGCCGATGCTGGTTTAACCACCTTCGACATGGCTGATCACTGTAATATTCATGAATTTGATCTCACTTGATATGAAACCCTAGCTTAATATTGTTTGCATATTTGTGGAATTTTATGAAATTCGAATTAGTAAAATTTGCTGTACACGTGGCAGCATCTGGATCAATGAATTTCGTGACTAAAAAAAGCAAATGTTTATCTAATTGGTTGAGTCTGTGATGAGAGTGTATATTACTTTTTTTTCTTGCACACCAAATGTTTGATGAAATTACTGAGTTGTTAAACAGCTCGTTTACGAGGTTCAGCTTGAATCCAGTCAAACCTAGTTTTAACAGGGGAATTGAAACGAGAAATTATGTATCGGGAACGGTTAGATGTGTGTTAACGGAAGATAAGAAAGTGTCTGTGGTTAAGAATGGGAAAGATTCGTTAGAAATTTGCGGTTGTGATTAACGGGATGTGGCAGACTAGTGGTGGATGGGGCAAGATTGATAGGGATAATGCGGTTGATGCCATGCTTAGCTATGCTGATGCTGGGTTAACCTCGTTTGATATGGCTGATATATGTAATTTCCCAACAAGACATATAGTTAACAAGTTATCGTTCATGTTAATTTGATCGTATTCTACTTGTAAGTTGCTCTTATGATCTCTATCATATTTTATTGGTCATCTGTTTTGGTTTTGCAGATGGACCTGCAGAAGATCTTTATGGTTCATTCATTAATCGTGTCCGCAGAGAACGTTCACATGAGCTTTTAGAAAAAGTCAAGGGGTTAGTTATATATGCATACCTAATGTTATAACTAATGTTTATCGTTCGCTTGCACTGAAGACACAAATAAAATGCTCAATTAACTTTTTAGGGAAGTATGCATGACTACGGTGGCAAGTGGTTGTCGGGATTTGTTATCTTACTGTGTATTCTTGATCTAAAATGCAGTCTTACCAAGTGGGTCCCACCGCCAGTTAAAATGACAAGCGCCTACGTTAGGCAAAACATTGATATTTCACGAAAGAGAATGGATGTTGCTTCTTTGGACATGCTTCAATTTCATTGGTATTGAATTATTGATTGCATTCTCTTTTATTTCTTGGAAAATACTGACAAGCGGCAGTGGTGTATACTTTTTCTTAAATAATTCGACGTGTTAAAGATTTAAAGACAGATTTATTTTTCCTTGCGAACCAGGTGGGATTACGCCAATAAAGGCTATCTTGATGCCCTTAAACACCTTACAGATTTAAAAGAAGAAGGTTTGATCTTTATACTTTCTTTCTGTTTAACTAAGTTCTTGAGAAGATTGATTTACTTCATCTTCTGGTTTGCAGGTAAGATCAAGACTGTAGCTTTGACCAACTTTGATACCGAGAGGTTACAGATTATATTGGAAAACGGTATTCCAGTTGTTAGCAATCAGGTAATAAAATAATCTGATATAGTTTCATATCTATATCTTGTTAGAAACTCCGTATATAAGCAGCCTTACAATGTTTTTGTTATTATCATTAGGTTCAACATTCACTTGTAGACATGCGACCTCAACAAAGGATGGCAGAACTCTGCCAACTCACCGGAGTAAAACTTATAACGTAATCTTATCTTTTAACTAGGGAATCATTATACTTAATATTGTAACATAGATTAATGTTCTGTTTGTGGTGCAGGTATGGAACAGTAATGGGAGGATTATTATCTGAGAAATTCTTAGATACCAACTTGTCAATCCCTTTTGCTGGGCCTCCGCTCAATACTCCTTCGCTTCAGAAGTACAAAAGGGTATGTTACACTTTATCACAATCAAAATAGAATATTTTCAAGAAATAACTTGCACATCAAGAACAGTTTAAATCAAGCGTAAGCAACTCACCTGCAATACATATGCCAGATGGTAGATGCATGGGGTGGATGGAGTCTCTTCCAAGCTCTGCTTAAAACCCTAAATCAGGTAGCGTCAAAACATGGAGTCTCGATTCCAACAGTTGCTGTTAAGTACATACTAGATCAGGTAAACTCACTCATCCCAATTTGTACATATGGAAAAACGGGCGGGTCAGGTGAAGTAATGGGCAAACCCGATAGTTTGGTATGGGTCATCCTGTTAACATAACGTATCTATTGGGATTGCAGCCGACTGTGGCAGGGTCAATGGTGGGTGTTAGGCTTGGGTTATCGGAGCATATTAAAGACACTAGTGCTATATTCTCACTTACACTTGATGAAGATGATGTAAAGAGGATTCAAGAAGCCATAAGCAAAGGAAAAGATCTGATAAGAGTGATTGGTGACTGCGGAGATGAATACAGGCGAGCATAATTTAGTTTAAAGGGGGAGGATATGGTCATTATTGGGTCATTTTATAGCCCCCATAAGGGTGTAAAGAATGCAATATATACACTCAATACTGTTATACTATGATTCAAGCTACGGTATGCCCATGGATACAAGAAAATATAAATATGTTGGTTTAATTGTTTGTTTAGGTCATGGTATTTACCTACTTTCATGAAATATACATGGAAAACTATTTTTTTAAGTACATATCTATAAGTAGAGTGTAGAGAACTACGAAAGCCGTAAACATATTGTTTGAGCTTTGATACATAAGAGCATATCCAACGGGCCTGTTAATTGATCATTCGTGGAAGAGGAAGGGAAGGGTGAAAGACATGGGAAGCTGAAGGCGAGGGGACGAATGCCCACAGATGGAGGCTATGAGAGGCGGAGAAAGAAATTTGTTGTAGTGGTGAGGGGGAGCTATTCCTCGAGGTAGGGAGGCTATGAGAGGCGGAGAAAGAAATTTGTGAGTGTTAGTGGTGAGGGGGAGCCATTCGTCGAGGTAGGGGCAAGCGTTGCTAACATGGAAGAGAGAGGAGGGTGTCAATGAACTCCTATTGACAATGTTGTAGATTGACTATCCGTAGAAGAGAAAGGGATGAGTGAGAGACGTGGGGACGAACGCCCACAGATGGAGGCTATGAGAGGTGGAGAAAGAAATTCATGAGTGTTCGTGTTAAGGTAGAGCTATTCGTCGAGGTAGGGGCAAGCATTGCAAATATGAAAGAGAGAGGAGGGCGTCAATATTGTAAATATCACTACATACAAATGCTTATACAATTCACAGGGTTCTTTAGAATCTTGTTAGGCATTAAGTGTGGGTATTATGGGTGTTTATAAAAGTTGAGGGTAAAATAAAATAGTTTAACTCGTAGATAATTTCATCAACCAATTCCAATGAATTTACAATTAAAGTGCAAACAAAAAATAATGCAAACATTGTTTATTAGTTTTGGGTTCATTGAGGGAGATAATCAAATATGAAGTATGATTTGGATAGAAATACTAAGAAGGAACATGGTTATGACATGTGACACTCCTTTAAAATCAAATAAAAGAGTATTTTAGTCTTTTTCTTATTTTCTCAAAACCCCACTTTTGTTCTTTCCTCCTCCCCCAAACCCTATACTACAACCACCATGTCCTCAACTTCCACACCACCAACTCCATCGCCACCTCCTAAACCACCGCCACCGCTACCGTACACCACAATTTCGGGTCCTGCCGCCCGCTGCCGGAATGGTTCCAGTCGTTTCTGCGGTTGAAATGTTGAATTTGTTCATTGCATTTTTTATACCTGAGACATCTACTTCTTGAAAATGGCCTAAGTTTATATTCAGTCACAACAAACTAATGATGTAGATCAATATATTAGATTTTCCCAAAAGAAAATGTTGGTTATGGCGGAAGCATCATATTCCGTTATGAGAAAAAACCTAAGTTTACCTAAGGTATGTCTTCTTCAATGCTTTTTTTTTTTTTTTTTTTATGTTTTTGCTTTTTTTATCATTGTATTTCTATGTTATTTTTTTGAAAGCCCAACGAAGAATTTTATTTTAAATTAAAAACAGACTAGCAGAGAACTAGCCCAGAAATAACATACAGTACACCACATACATACAGATGCTATTTCACACCCCTACCATCCCACCTTATACAAATTAAACCCATTCCATACCTCCATGTTTAACCCACAGATGGCTGAGCGTCTTCACTTCCCCAATAACCGACTGAACCGAGCATGGGGACTGCTCAAAAACTCGATGCTTCCAAATGCTCCAGAATGTAGTTAAGACCACCGCGTGTAAAGCCTTTTTAAACTTGGAGGATCCAGCCGTATGCACATCAATATCCAAAAGGTCCCGAATTCCGAACGCATATATCGGCTGCAATTTACACCATTGAGATATTATCGACCAGATAGACTGAGCGAAACCACACGACACAAAAACGTGTTCCACCATTTCCGGGACCTCGCCACAAGTAGGGCAAAGGACAGTTGGAACGTTTATTTGTCTTCGGGTTAGGGCACACCTTGTCGGAAGTCTATCAAGTTCGGCCCGCCACACCACTATACCGACTTTCTTTGGAACCCAAGAATTCCACCTACTAATTTGATCTGGTATAACATGACGCGCCTCCACTAAAGCCCGTTTTATGCTACTGACACTGAATGACCCAAGTCCGTCGAGTGTCCAGGCCCAATGATCGTTCCCATTGCTCAGAACCGGCTGGCCCAATAGCGCCTCCATTTGCTGCAGTTCAGTCATCTCATTCCCATCGACCAGACCCCGTTTCCACTCCCAACTCCATTGCTCACTCACCTGTTCATTCACCCGGTCTGCCACCTTGCAAAATTTATTTATTTCAAGGGCAAAAAGATTTGGGAACCGGGTCGCCATGGGTACATCTCCACACCAACAATCTATCCAAAATAAAATGCACTTTCCATCCCTTACCATTCCTCTGATGTTTCTGGACAAATCCACATCAGATATCGATAGATCATTAGCTACCCTAGATATTTGCTTCCAAGGCCCAGTCAATGTCAACTTTGCTGGGATAAAATTCCATGCACGAGAATTATGATGTACTGCCCACACTACTCTCCTCCATAGACCTGATTCTTCTCGTTTAAAGCGCCACCACCATTTTGCCAACATTGCGGAGTTCGTATCCCTCATCGACCCAAAACCCAGCCCACCATACTTAACCGGAGCTATAACCTTTTGCCACGCGACCCAGTTAGTCTTGGCCTTTTCATCTGATCCCCCCCAGAAAAATACACGTCTCATGCGGTCCAACATATCCAACACTTTTTCAGGAGCTCTGTACAGGGAGAAGTAATAAATTGGAAGCGAATTAGGAACGGATTTTATCAAAGTGACCCGTCCCCCGAACGATAGGGTCTTCGCTTTCCATATAGAGAGTCTACTTTGTACCGTATCCAAAACGGGTTTCCAATGCCGACAAAGGTTCATATTCGCTCCAACCCGAAGCCCTAAAAACTTGAACGGAAACCTACCAATTTTGCATCTCAATAATTGTGCCATATCCGCTAGTTCCCCATCCTCCACACCAATGCCAAAAATACTACATTTAGCCATGTTCACCTTTAGTCCTGACGCCAAATAAAAGCCCCGCATTATCCGTCTCAGGTTCAAGACATTGGCGCAAGACCACTCTCCTAAAAATACAACGTCATCTGCATATATAAGGTGAGATAAAACTGGACCTGAATTCGTGCATTTGAGACCATGAAAAAGACCAATGGAGCAAGCCTTCTTCATAATCCTAGTTAGTGCTTCCATAGCGAGCACGAATAAAAAGGGAGAGATAGGATCTCCTTGGCGCAACCCACGGGAAAAAGTGTATTGTGTTTTAGAAAAAACACTTTGGTCTTGTGTTTTTAGTCCATTGCGTTTTAGAAAGAACACTTTGTTTTATGTTTTTAGTTCATTGCGTTTTAGAGAGAACACTTTAGTCCATTGTGTTTGGGGTGAAACTAAAGGAATAGGATAATGGGGAACTTGAACTTGACAAGATAAACATGGTTGTAAAATAATAAGTTGTAAGCTAGTTGATTTTGGGTGAAACCGAAAGAAAAGGAGGAACTTGAACTTAAATAACGAAAGTGTGGATATCAGAACGAGAATCAGTTCAGCTTTTTTACAAAGTGTATGTTAAGAAAACAACACAACACATGTTTAGAGAGGGATTGATTATCTTTATGAGTACCAAGCTAGGTTGTGAAAGTAAAATACGATATTGTTGAATTATTAATGATTCATGAGAGGATCTTGGGTGTGTATAATGTGAGCTACTTGAAAACATATTATTAATGCCCTCCTCAATGAGAATTTATACTTTCTTTGTCGATTTGACGTAAAGTCATTTAATGTGAATATTCATTATGGCTCATCTAGAGTGACACTAGGGGAATAACTGCCATGTCCAAGTCAGAGTTTGGTCAAGCACCCTCTACTAAAAGCTTTTATCTTTTCGCATTTGGTTGAGTTTGCCTTCATATAACAACCATTTAAAGCACGTTACTTCGTTGGGTTGTAATTATTGTCATGGCCCTGACTCTACCCGAACTTAGTATGCTACTGATTCCGTCAAAAACCTTTTAACTTCATGTTGACATGGTCTTTTATCAAGTTAGACACCTGACTTCACCCGGCGTGCTATAGTCCAGACACGGGACTATACCCAACCTCGAGACTCGGTTTTAGGTCAAGTTAATAGTTTGTGTAAATTAAAATTTTGGACCTGATTAAAACTCATAACACTACACGATTTAGGTTGGTGTATTTTTTATAATAGGTATAAGTTATAGAAAACTTATAGCTATATCGGAAATGGGATTGAAGTAAAAAACAAACATGTTCAAAAGTTATAGATTTATCGGAAATGGGATTGAAGTAAAAAAGCAACCATGTTTAAAGTAATTGGAATACTTGAACGATCGAAATGGGATTGAAGTAAAAACAAAAACAAACATGCCTTCTCTCTCCCGACACAAAACTCACACACACACACTCTCTCTCTCTCTCTCTAAATTCTAGTAAGCCACCAGCCATCATCACCCACCACCAGCCACTACCTGCCATTACTGTGTAAACACCTCCATTCTCTGCATCGACCATAAAACAACCGTCACTGATCAAATTATTTTTCATTAATTTATATAGGCTAGGAGTTGGCTACAAAGCCCAAATTCCAAAAATGTGTAAAAAATTATAAAACATCAAAATGTCAACCATAAAACACATCCAAAACCCACATGTAACAAAATAAAGATTACTAAAACATCATATATGTGGGTTGTGTTTTGGAGGATAAGGCCCTGATTATCGAATAACAAACATTATACATACATACATACATACAAACATACACACACATACACACACATACATTACATACATACATACATACATACATACATACATACATACATATATGTATATTATTATATGTACATACAAGTTACAATTATATTTTTAGTTATATACATTCAACTCTATTGGGTTTGACCCAATATATATAAATATAAAACTATATTTAAACTTACTAGCCCAATTAACCCAATAAAAAATTAAACACTAAGTTTAATAGTAAAACCCTAAGTCATAAAGCGACAATTTTGACTTCTTTATCTCATTAGTCGTTCGTCGTTAATCGTCTTCCACTATCACCCAACGCCACAATACGACAACTGTTCTTTGCAGCATGCTCATTGGCTCATCGGCCTCACCCCGAGCCTCATCATTGGACAGTTGAACCTTAGTCATCATCCAACAACGAAAACATCCAAATTTATGGTTGTCAAAATCACTCGCCGCTCGCTTGGAAAAACGCTCGCTCATTTTTGAGCTTAGTTATAAACGAACCAATCGGCTAGGTTCGGTACTTTAGTTTGTAAATAAGCCAAACATGAACAAATATAAGCTCAACTCGACTCGATTCGTGACGACCCTACATCAAACCATCTTCATTCTTTCCTAATTATGACACCCATACCATTTGCCCTTTTTAGAGTTAATTGCCCGGATGGTCTCTGTGGTTTCACGTTTTTTCATGTTTAGTCCCCACCATTTGGAAATAGCAGGTATGCTTCCTATGGTTTGTTATTTTGTTACTCGGATAGTCAACAAAATAACATACCATATGGAGCATACCTGCTATTTCCAAACTAACTGACATTTACTCGGGGGACTAAATGTTAGTTATGCTTCTTATGGTTTGTTATTTTGTTGACTATCCGAGTAACAAAATAACAAATCATAGGGAGCATACCTGCTATTTCCAAAAGGTGGGGACTAAACGTGAAAAAACATGAAACCACAGGGACCATCCGGGCAATTAACTCCCCTTTTTATATAAATTTTTTTATAAAATAAAAATAATAAGAAATAAAAAAAGGCATATTATTTATATCCAAACACCCATGTAGTCGCTGCCTCTTTCCTGTAAACCCTGAACCCTAATTCTTCATCACCCTCCTCCATTGCGGCAGCAACTCTTTACTATTCAGAGGTATAACTCTTTCTAGGGTTCGTTATTTTTCCTTCACCTCTTCCTTCTTGCAACATTAATCTTCTTGTTATTACCAACAAAGTCAGAAAAAAATAACTAATTTACATTCTTTTTTTCAGGAGTAATTGAACACAAGAATGTTAGTTCTTTTTGAAACCCCAGCGGGTTTTGCCCTTTTCAAAGTTCTCGATGAAGGAAAGCTTTCCAAAGTCGATGTAAGTATCATACGATTGTATTATATACATTCATGTAAATGTATGTATTTGTGTGTTTTTAACTGTACTGATCTTGTGTTTACAGGATTTGTGGAAGGAGTTCTCATCTGCCGACACAGCCAGACAGGTCTTTTTCAACACTGTCATATACTTCATTTTGTTTTTTAATTTCTAGTTTATCTTTTTTTTTTTCAAAATATATTTCATTGGTGTGTTTTTGTTGTTTCATTTGAACTTGTAAGTTGTAGCTGTGTTGATGCATGTTAGATTATTTTAATTGATCTTATTTTCAAGTTCACAATCTATATCAGCTGAGTAGATTTTTGATTAATAGATTATGATTTTGTTAAATAAATCTATGATTTATGAGAAGAATTAAGTAATAATCTTTGATTTTGTTTATATGTTTCATTTTCACATATGCTTGTTTGTGAACACCGGTTGGTCTTTTTAGAGTTTTAACGAAGCATGTACTTATGAAGTCAACTTAAAAACAACAGGTTGTTAAGCTAAAAGCTTTCTCAAAATTCGAGAACACATCTGAAGCGCTGTTGGCCGCTACCTTGTTGCTTGAAAGCAAACCTAGCAAAGGTTTGCGTAAGTTCTTGCGTGCTCATTGTGACGGTGAG
Source organism: Scalesia atractyloides (assembly GCA_947069175.1). Lineage (NCBI taxonomy): Eukaryota > Viridiplantae > Streptophyta > Magnoliopsida > Asterales > Asteraceae > Scalesia > Scalesia atractyloides. Next base: position 80,703,319 of record CAMTDV010000010.1, read on the forward strand.
TCGTTGGCTGTTGCTGACTCCAAGCTTGGAAATGTTATCAAGGAAAAACTGGTATGTTGTACTTGCGGTTTGAATGTTTTAAGTTCGTTGCAATGTAATTGGATTTTAATTTTAATATCAAAGAGCTATTATCCAGCAAATCGACTGTGTTCACAACCAAGCTGTCATGGAGCTTATGAGGGGAGTAAGAAGTCAATTGACTGAGCTTATTACTGGTTTAGGTGCGCAAGATCTAGCGCCGATGAGCTTGGGGTTATCTCATAGTTTGTCTAGATATAAGCTTAAGTTCAGCCCAGATAAGGTAACTTATTTCTTGTCCGTTAATAATATGATACTGAGACGAATATGAATTTGAAAGGTTAGTTTACAAATGTGATTGTAACAGGTTGACACTATGATTATTCAAGCTATCGGCTTGTTAGATGATCTCGATAAAGAGCTTAACACTTATGCAATGAGGGTTCGTGAATGGTATGGTTGGCATTTTCCTGAGCTTGCTAAGATTGTTCAAGACAACATTCTTTATGCTAAAGCAGTTAAGCTCATGGGTTACCGCACAAACGCTGCAAAACTTGATTTCTCTGAGGTAAGCGTATATTTTTTTTCATTTTCCCACTTTCTTCCTTTTAAGACTAATGTTTAATTGTTAAAACAGATACTATCTGAAGAGATCGAGGCTGAACTAAAAGAGGCTGCTGTCGTTTCCATGGGAACTGAAGTTAGCGAACTTGATTTAGTGAATATTAAGGATCTTTGCGACCAAGTGTTGTCGCTTTCGGAGTACAGAGCTCAGCTGTATGATTATTTAAAAAGCAGGATGAACACAATTGCCCGAATCTCACCGCAATTGTTGGAGAGCTTGTTGGTGCCCGCCTTATTGCTCACGGGGGTAGTTTGTTGAATCTCGCGAAACAGCCCGGGAGTACCGTTCAGATTCTCGGTGCTGAAAAGGCTCTTTTTAGGGCTTTGAAGACGAAACACGCAACCCCTAAATACGGGCTTATCTATCATGCAAGTTTAATTGGTCAAGCGGCACCGAAACACAAGGGAAAGATTTCTCGTTCTCTTGCTGCTAAAACTGCATTGGCTATTCGATACGATGCTCTTGGAGATAATCAAGATAATTCTATGGGGGTGGAGAACCGGCTCAAGGTATTTTGGATATTGTTTGTATTATGGGAATTTTTGGTTTGCAAAAATGTTGACTTTTTTTTATAATAAATGTAGCTTGAAGCAAGGTTAAGAAATCTTGAAGGGCGGGAACTTGGGCGTTCTGCTGGAACAACTAAAGGCAAACCGAAGATTGAGGCGTACAACAAGGATTTCAAGAAAGGAGATGGAGCAATGATCACCCCTGCAAAGGTGCACTTTTAGTTTCAACTTTTTTTAAGGGTTAATTCCATATACCACCCAACCAAAACTAAAAATATCATAAATACTCTTACAAAAATAGTTAAAATATCAAATATACCCTATTTATTAAAAACAATCTAATATATTTTTTATTTACCCTTCATTTTTAACTTCATGTTTTTATAACACATTTTAAGCTTAAACTTGTTTTTACCCATTTTTGTTTTTTTTTTATTTGTTTTTACCCATTTAGTATTCTATATAATATTTAAGCTAAAAGCTAGAAATGAGTAAATATAATATCTGAAGTTAAAGATCAAGTACGAGATTTCAAAGTTTTAGGAAAACAAGGGTAAAATAGCCATTTATTTAATTGTTTTTAATGAAATGGGTATTTCAACTACTTTATAAGGGTAAATATGATCTTTATAATTTTGCAAGGGTATATATGATATTTTGCAAGTTTGTCGGGGTATATATGAAATTGCCTCTTCTTAAAATATTAATGCTGTATACACATCAAACATGACTTTGGTCAAATATGCGAATTTTGGTTCAAACGTTGACTTTATATCGTACTAAATTGATGCTATATTGTTTTGCAGACTTACAATGCAGCAGCGGACTCTGTTCTCGGACGGATAGAAGCAGAAGCAGAAGCTGATAAAGACGTAGAGATGGCACCGTCTGATGAGGGAAAGAAAGATAAAAAGAAAAAGAAGAAGAAAACCGTTGCTGATGAAGAAGAAGAAGAACCAGAAGAGGGTAAAAAGAAAGACAAAAAGAAAAAGAAACACGCAGCTGCTGAAGAAACTGCCGAAGAGCAGCCGAATGAAGAGGAGAATGCTGAGAAGAAGAAGAAAAAGAAGAGAAAGCATGCAGAAGCCGATGATGAAGATGAAACCGAAACTGAAAAACCGAAGAAGAAGAAAGACAAGAAAAAGAAGAAAACAGAAGAGTAAACCAAAATGTAGGGTTTAGTTTTAAATATAAGAGTTTAAAATTTTTGGGTATGTTATCTATAACCCCTATTGTGGCAGGGTTAATTTTGGGATATCTGAAAGGTGCAATTGGGAACAACTGGACACATTTTTCATGTGTTTGTAGGAAGTGAAGTGCCTTTGTTTCTTAATGTTGATTTCTGTTTTATGTTTATGGACATAACTGGATGATGTTAAATTGGATAATTAAAATTTTAATTATGGTTTACGGTTTGTTTGGTTTTTATTTATTTATTTTTCTTTTAGTTACTTTGATTCTTACTTCTTTTTACTATACTAGATTATAGTCTCGTGTGTTACACGAGTTGAATAATAAAAATTGTTTTATTAGCAGAAAACAATAAGATAAGTAAGTCTATTTGTTAATTATCCTACAAGATCATAACATTTTGCTCATAGTAATCAATGTCTAACCCGTTTTTAAAGTCCTTAATCATGAAACTTCTTAATTAATTAATATCGTGTAATTAAACATTAGAAATTCTTTTTCAGATAAGCAATAAATTTATCCGCTCTTATTTTGTTATATAGTTAACCAACCTTGCAACACATATAATTTCAAAAAATGTTGAGATATAGTAATAAACGTTTGAGCTAAGTATGAAAAATATTTAAACTCATTTAGTTATGTATAATTTGTCTCGAATAATTTAATACATTTAATTAATTAAAATTTAGGACTTTATATTAAAGTAATAACTAATTTGTTGGTGCGAATTATAAAAAAAAAAACACGGCAAAAATTTCTTTATCTTTTATTAGTAAGACAAAGTTTTTAAGCAAGGTTTATCTAATTTAAAAACAAATCAAGAATATTATATTACATAGTGTTTAGTGATATCCATCTAATTTAAAAACAAATCAAGAATATTATATTGATATAGAGTTTTGATATAGAGTTTAGTGATACTCATTACTAACTATTAGAAAAAAAACATATTAAAAGATTAATACTAAATAATTTATAAATAAAAATTATAATATTAAATGAGAGAATGACACGTGACATTATTTGTAGTGTTTTATTATAAGTTAGATAAGTCCAAAGAAAATAAAAGGGTAAAGTTTTTCTTATCTTATATGTTCTTATTTATCTTAAACTAGTATTAAGCATCCCCGCGTGCGGCGAGGGCGAATACCAATGCCACACTACTGCCAACGACCACCAACATTGAAGTTGCAGCGTGTCAATGCGAAGAAATTAAACTGAAACGTAAAACATATAAAAGAATAACTAAGTTGATCTAGACCCGCGCGTTACGACGACGTAAAAATATTTAACCACGCACGCACGTTGAGCCGTGTTAACTCGCAAAATTTAGAACGAAACGTAAAACAAAAATTTGCGAAAAATAAAAGCATAGAAGAACAAAGTTGAAAGTAAAAAAACTGTAAGGTTAAAACACCAAAGATGAAAAGTTTTGGTGTTAAAAATAAAAAAAAACAAATAGTTTTGGATTAAAAGTAAAGATAGAAAAATTTTGGGGTTAAAAGTAAAAAATCACATAGTTTTATATTAAAAGTAAAGAATAAAATAGTTTTGGATTAAAAGAAAAAAATCAAATTTTTTTAAAAAATTCCCAACCTTATGCCTACAAATGTTCAAAATTATAGGATTGAGTAATGTGATGAGAGAAAGTGAACTCTTAAAACCGTGACATAATTCTTTAAATATGATAAGTACACATATCTTCACATTCACATAAGTACATATAAGTATATAACGTTTTATTATACTGTTTTCACGATAGTCTATTTAAAACTGGTTTTGTTAACACACCTATTACAAATACACATTTAAAGAACAAAATTAGTTGTATACTATTATCTCATTTAAACTTTTATCTCATAATTTACATATCTTTTATAGTCACTTAATAACTTTATCTCGAAACTCTTTTAATAACGCTTCCAATGATTGTAAAACTGTATCAAACTAAATTATAATACAATTGATTTGATTATTGTTTTAACCGTTTGGTTTAATATTTTAAAAAAGAAACTATTTGAGTGCCTCTAACTCAGAGAACATTTTTACAACAAAAAACCATGGTCGTATAAATCTCGACTAGGAGCCAATTAATTTCGATCAATTACATTTAATCCTGATTAATCTCGATTAATCCCCGATTAATCGTTAGTCCTTACTCCACTGACTGACTAACGACTAGCGGTTTTTACAACCATGCCAAAACCATTCCAGATTGCATAAAATTTCCTTCAATTCCATATTTCTAGAATTTTAGTGATGCATAATATTTCCTTATTTTTTCTATTAAAGATACTTCCTTATTTTTTCTATTAAATTTAGGAGTAATAGTAAAAAAAAAAGCTTCAAATTGGGTCACATAACTATAACCCATTTAACAACAAAGAAAGCCCACGAACTATAACCCATATAACAACAAAGAAAGCCCACGAACTATAACCCATTTAACAACAAACAAAGCCCACGAACGATAAAGCAGAGAACTTGGCTGTTATAAATCAGGTTAGGGTTTCATGGCGGCCTCAGAACCCTAACGTACAAACCAGACGAAACGTAGAGCGGCTGCAACACAATCACAGGTATTATCTCTCTTCCGATCTTCCATCTGTAGATCACGTTTCATTTTATTAATCATATGTGCCGAATCGTTTGTTTTTTTTTGTTTAATATTCCATCTTATGTGTGTTTTATGATCTACGTAAATCGGAACCTTTTTACGGTTGATTTAGAGCCTAAAGGATCTGTTAAATGTAAATTGGTAGAATCATTCAGTTGGTTTAATCGTTTGTGTTGTTTGATGTAGCAAAATGAAGGTTGTTGCTGCATATTTGTTGGCTCTGTTGGGAGGTAACACCTGCCCTACTGCTGAGGATTTGAAGAAGATTCTTGGTTCAGGTAAAATATTTTTGTTGAAAGTACCATTTTTATCATTGAAAAATGCTGTTTAAATTTGTAAACTTTACATATTAACTGTGCAGTAATCAATGAGGCACATTGTTTGAAATCTGTATAGGACATGTGAAATATGAGATTTGAAATCTGGTACATTGTTTGCTGTTATAAATAGAACATGATTGAAGGATAAAGTTGCTTTCATTAAGATTATGAACTGTGTTTTTTGAAGGCAATTGTTCATTTGTGAATTTGATGACTGATAACTCACATGGGTGTGAAAGTGTGAAACGGTTGCGTTTGCGGATGTGCCTGTTCAACTTCAACCGAACACAACACGACTCTTTGTGGGTTGACTGTCGGAACACTACCTGTTTAACCAGATTTTATTATATTTTGTTCAAGTTTTAATGTTTAAAAAATCAAAGTTTTCTAAAAAAATACAAATGTATATAAAACATTTACATCTAATTATATATAAACTTATGTCAATTTTTCTAAATGTTAATACTTATGGCATGAAATACCCGAAAATAAAAAATAAAAAAGGTACAAACGTGTTAATGGCACGAACCATGCTTTTTTTTTTCGCTAGCGGGGTTCGCAGGTTCAACTTAAAACCGACCTAAACCTGATTTTAAACCCGTGAATTTTGAGTTAGGTTCATGTTGTGGCAGGAATTCACACCCTTATATATGAACTAGCCAATAGTCATGAGATCTATGGTGTAATATGTTGGAAAACTATAGTCATGATGGGAATTTATGTTATGTTATGCAGTTGGAGCTGATGCAGAAGATGATAAAATTGAATTGCTTTTGTCTGAGGTTAAGGGTAAGGATATCACTGAATTGATCGCATCTGGAAGGGAGAAGTTGGCTTCAGTTCCCTCAGGTGGCGGTGGTGTTGCAGTTGCTGCCGCAGCTGGTGGTGGTGCTGCACCTGCAGCAGCGGCTACTGAGTCGAAGAAAGAGGAGAAAGTGGAAGAGAAAGAAGAGTCAGACGATGTAAGATTTCTTGTATCATGTTTGGAATTCAATTGTGATTTTCATTTGAGTTCCATCTATACTTGTTATTGGTCTTTTTGTTACATGTTGCTGATATTTTTTACTAATTTGTTTTGCAGGACATGGGTTTCAGTTTGTTTGACTAAGGATCATGAAATCAAGCATTATCTTGTGTCATTTTTTAATGTTACTTTTTTGGTAGTGTTTTTATAGTGTTATTATGCTCAAATGTTTTGTTTTTTTATGTTAGACGATGGAAAAGTTTAATATGACCTTTTATTGAAGTTTTTTTCTATCAAGTTCTTTTGCAAATGTATTTTTATTTTATTTTCAATTTGTTACCTATTTATTTTCAAATGCCAACGGCCGTTCCCTATAAGGATTTTGCATGGTGTGTTTGTGCTGGTGGGGGTTGAAGAAAGAACATTAATCTAAATACAACTCGTACGCTACAAAAATAATTGTTACACATTAATTTGAGTCGTTTTAGGAAAATAAAAAAACCGTGGTGATGTGGATCGTTTTAGAAAACACATTAATTTGAGTCGTTTTAGGAAAATAAAAAAGTATTGAACATGATCAACGGGACACTACTTTACGATAAATATAATTATAAAAATATCTCAAAGATCAACTTTTAGATGAGAAAGTAGCGAAGAATGTTGCAAACCACACTTCGAAAAGTTGGTCTAGTGGTTAGTTATTTGGTTTCTCTCATGAGGTCTCAAGTTCAACTTCCAATAGCATCACTTTGAAGGACATTGGTGGTGGCAATGAAGTTTAGAACTAGGCCTCTCTTGAGGTCGCCAGTTTGAAGCTGAGCCGAACCGGGTTTTACCGTAGTGGGCCTTTGGGCGGGCAGGTTTTCCCCGTAACTGGTGGCTTGGGTATGCATCCAACTCTGACTGTTATGGAGGAGTGGATACATTTACTCGATTAAAGGCATCAGGATGCTTATCCGATGATTTAGTTAGCCGTTAAAATAAAAGTTGCAAATTGCAATCTTATTGGACTAGAGAAAGACTCTCATTGGATAGGGCATGAGTGCTTTGCAAGCATGATTCATAAATAGCAACACACTCTCTGTCTTTTCCAGACATGAGACAAAACATCATTGTCTTCTTAAAAGACTTGAAACCCTTATAAAAAAGGAGGTCATCGCACCCAAAAGATATGTTAAAATAAACCTTATTTCTTCATTTAAAAAGTTCATCTCGTTCAAGATGCATGGACTTGAGTGTTGTAGCGGTTTAGAAGGTTAATCTTTTGTACACTCTTTAACATGTTAATCATTCATTGTTGAAACAAGTTAAAAAATTGAACTAAATGAAAAAGAACATTTTGCTGGCCCGGTTTCTATTTTTTTATATAAAGAGTTTCATCGTTCAAAAAATTATATGTTTATTGAAATTGTATACAAGACAACCAAATCGACACATACATAACTATTACGAGACAATGTATCGTGTTTTGGTAACCACCATTAACTCGTAAACTCTAGATACCCCGGATTCGCTTATGAGCTAATAGACCGGATGAAAACGAAATGACCAATTTTAATGAACCAGAAAAAATAGATGGAAAAACACTGATATTTGTATTGTCCTGGTTAATAGGTTCAACCAAATAAACCAGTGGTTCTCCACGACAAGATTATGAATCCAGTTGTACTGACAATTTTTGGATGCAACCGAACCCAAAAAATCTTACAAAGGATCAAAATTTGGCTGCACTCAATCCAGTTGTATTGACATATGTCGATTGGGTATATGGGTCGGGTAAATGGGTATATAGTTTCAAATAATCGGGTCGAGTATCACCTGCTCTCATACCGGATATGGTCTTGGTAAAAACGATATTTCGCGGGTATGAGATTAGGTGATACCTGGCTCGAATACATGAAATTATATGCCCTTCTACCCCACCCGTATACCCGATACATATCCCTTAAATTTTTAAACTTTATTTTTTTTCCTTAACTATTGTTAGCTTCATTACTAGGAAAATATGCCTTTTTATAGATTTATGTATATCTTCACCATATTTTGTAAGTGTATGTTTTGATATTAATACTATCATGATATCTACACATTTTAGCTACATATTTTAAATATTTTTAGGGATATTAATATGTATATAATTAATCATAATTTAATTATTAAGAATATAAATTATATAAATGTTTGAATGGTAAAAAAAAATTGTATTTGGAAATCCCAATGGGTATTTTTTAAGAAACTAACGGGTAATTACCCAACATATACATAACAGGCACCGAACCTAGTATGGGACATGGTTTTACAACTGGGTTTGTGATTGAGATTTTTTCTTGACACATTGAAAAAAGGATATGGATCGATTTGAATGTTAAGTTATCTAATTGGGATAAAAACGATACGAGTGATCTAATTAGAACACTTTTAAAACTTGATTACTATTCTGTAACATATTCCCTAAAAAGGGGTAACTTTGTAAAATATTAACCAAGTTTTAAAAGTGTTCCAATTAGATCACTCACCAGTACCTGACTAAAACCTGACCGATTGTCATCCGTACTCTAAAGTTAAACAAACTGAACTTGACTCCTTTACACGTCTAGCGGTTGCTTATGGCGTTGACCAGTTGAACCGGACCAGTAGTTTAAACAAATTTTCAAAATTTATATACCTTTTAAGGTTATATAAAACATCATCTATTGAGTTATTTGCAAAAGGCTGCATGTTGGACTCCATATTTTGTAAATATTATTATAAATCAAAAGGCATAGTCCAAGATTTTGTTTTACACTAGCTACATGTGTGTACTTTTAGTTTTTAAGTACTCATAAAAGTAACATATGTTGTGAACCGATATGATTGCTCCGAAAAAAATAGACTAACAAGACATTCTAGCTATGAAAACATTGCATTTTATCCACCACCACACACTTAAAGAAAAATACTAAGACCATCTCCATCGCGAGTTTCATACGGACAGATCCCCAATCGGCTATAGATTTCTTCCACCTTACAAGCGATGGAGATGGTCTTATATAACATGACAAATAAATTAAAGGTCGGTTAGATACAAACACTTTTTTCATAACATAAGTGGAAACAAAATTACATTTTAGTATAATTAACTAAACATAATTCCACACGAATGGTGCTTGCTAATAGTATTCCACCACATCAACAGAGCAACTATCATCCGACACAAGTTCACGACTGAACGGTAACGGGACATAAGGAGGCGTCGTACATCTCAACAAAGCCCAATTCACGCCTTCGAAAAACGAATGCTGCTTAATAGCCGAAGCACCCATTGTCGATCCTAATCGCCTCACTGGATCCTTCACCAACAATTGCGATATCAAGTCTTTAGCCGTCGAAGGAATCACAGGCTCTTTCGGAAACTCTAGCGCACGAGCCACAATATTAGCTAAAGTCAGCTCATTATCCATTCCTTTAAAAGGAGTCACACCATAAAAAAGCTCATACATAAATATCCCTAACGTCCACCAGTCTACCGCACTCCCATGCCCCTCACCCGACACAATCTCTGGCGCAAGATATTCATGCGTCCCAACAAACGACATTGACCGGACATCCACTGGCTCGGCTACAAACTGTGGGCCTGTGTGGGACCCGGGTTTCTTCTTGCGTTTACGCTTAGATTTGAAGCATGAGACCGAGGGGACTATGCAGTTAGGGAGTATGCATGAAGATGATGTAACTTTGGGTGGATCGAACGTGTAGTGATCCGTCATTGGTGGTAGGTTCGGGCGGTTGCTTTCGGAGAAGACTTGAGCCGGGGTGGCTGCGGTGATGTCGCATTTTATGGAAAGATCGAAGTCGGTTAGCATGATGTGACCGTCGGATCGGACTAAAACGTTTTCGGGTTTGAGGTCACGGTAAACAATGTCTAGCATGTGAAGGTACTCGAGAGCAACAACCACCTCTGATGCGTAAAACCTGGAGATGAATTCATTACAATAATACTAACACATTCCTTGAATCAAGTCAATTAGAGTTAAAGACTTCGATTTCACACCAACTCTACCGCATAATTTGGGAACCAATATTCAAATTGATCATGTTTAAATGTAGGTTACTTTTAAAAAAAAAAAAACAAATTAAATGTACGTTACTTTTTTTAGAACAAATAATGGTTTTAGAATAGGTTTGTGTATAAAATGGTATTGGTATGTCTCCACAAAAATAGTGTGAGTTAAATAATATTAGATAATATTTGTGTATCAAAAAATTCTTAGTAAAAAAAATCAGACAAGGGAATTAATGAGGTTTTTAATTGATAATTTAATATTTATGGGAAATAAAGAAATAGAGTATATAAGCCATAATGCATTTGTGCAATTAAGTTGTCGTGATCAATAGGGCCAATGATAAAAAGATAGAAAGTTTAAATGCTAGTAGTTATAGACAACCAACACTAATTTATTGTACGTAAATGAGTTTGAAAAATCTTAGCCACTAGGCTTTAGCTGTCTCGACTGTTTGGCTTCCTCATTTTAAAATTGATAAAAACTTCTTGTACATAATATATATATATAATTTTGTTGGCCGATCAAAAAAAATTGAAAAAAACTTAAATATAAATGAAAGTCGGTGATTTATATGCAATTAAAATTTATTGACATTTTCTATAACAATACACTCATACTGACATACACACTATATATACATATATTTTTATATATAAGATATTTTGAGATCCACCACACTTGTGAAAACTATCATCAAACAAACTTTTTATTTTATTTTTTTATATATAACAAAGATTTACGAAAAATATATAAAAATAGAATAAACAAAAATCCAATTTTCACTTTTAATTTGAAAAAAGAAACAAGAATTGAAATATTTTAGACAATTCTTTATTAACCATTAAAAAAATGTGCATTTTTCAATCATTATAGTGTTTTTCTACCATTTAAAAAGAGAATATTTTATTTATTACTCTTTTTTTAACTGACATGCCAAACTATGCAGGATATATATACTATGCAGGATATATATAAAAAAAGCTATACATTATTCTTTCTTTTTGGAAGGGTTTTTAAAAAAACTGAAATCAAATAACATGAGCAAACTAAGGTCAACGTTAACGTGTTAAACAGTTATCATATTTTTATTTTCTTGAGTTAAACGGAGACAACATTAACTTTGCTTGGTTTGCGGTTTAAAATATTTATAAAAAAAAACCAAATAAGGTTCATGTATTTTTTATTTTTGTAATTTTATATTCCTACTCATGAAAAAAATAATGTATGCTAACGTGTCACGTATTTTAAGATATTATGTCACTAGAAGAAAACAAACAAAATCCAAATTTCTGGATACCATTTTTGTTAAACTTTATTAACCTGGAGAGAGATAAAATCTTTAGAAAACAATAATATTGACCGTACATCTACTGTAAAAAGTGAAGCTATTCGTTAAAAAAATAATACTTATTATCATTAACGAGAATTATAATTTTTTAGCAAGATCCGTTTACGAAACGCCAAGTCAAACAACGACCCACGTGGCAACAAAAGTTTGACTTTTAAAATTATGCACACGAACTCACGTGGAGTCGACCATGTGTGTCTAATCAAAACCCATGAGACTAGTCACTCTCTTCTCTTCTCTACTCGACTCGATGTGGTTTATAAATTTGAAGTTAACTTAATCATCAGGTGTGGACCAGACTAGGATAACATGATGATCCAGCGCGGGCCCCTGAAACTTCTCCCATTGTGGTCCCAAACCTCACAAGCCATTACAGTGATTACACACCGTTGATTTCAAACGAAATAAATAGACCACACGTTCAACTATACGCCTGCCTGCACACAGCGATCGTTGAATTTTGAAACTAGGAAAATAAATTGTTGCACCACAGGTTTTAAAAACCGGATGTCGGCTGCTTAGTCGGCACGAATCATACCGATAAACTGAAGAAACAGTTAAAAAGTTGTACTGCTGGTAAATTGGGTTATATCGGTGTCGCTCGGTACCAGTTTATACCGAGTCAAAGATTAAATGTTTGAACTTAATTTTTATGGACTAGAAAATGTGACTATTTAACTTCTTAGTAAAATTGTAAAATCTAGCGTAAAACTTCTTTCTCATTGAAAGATAAAAAATCATTACGTTTTTCAAATTAAGTTCTTCAATCAATCATCTAAGTTTACCTTTTGTTGACTTTTATTCAATCATTCGCGTTGTTAACTGCTAAAGTGTTTGCTAATCGATAGTGAATTTCATCTTAAAAGCGATCGTGAGTTTGTTTGATGTATTCAACACTCCAATAAATTAACTTAATCAATATGACATCCAAACTTTTGGATTATTTTTTTACTTTGGAAAATTTTTTATTTTATGAATTTTGGATTTTTTAGTTAAAATTATATTTTATACATTTATAAGGTTAATTAATTAACGGTTAAATCATTTTCTGAATCTATCCGGTGCGATTTAAAAACCGGCTTTTAGCACCAGACAACAGATTCAGAACAGACTCACACCATTCACATGTAAACTGTAACAGAAGAGTGGTGGAAATGAAATGCAAACCTGACTGCCGATTCAGGATAGCGTTTACACGGTTGACGTTGACGGAGAACGTGAAGGTCTCCACCGGAGCAAAACTCCGTCAATAAACACGACCATTTCTGCGACTCCAACGACGCATAAAGCGTCGGTAGAAACGGATGCTCCAACATTTCCAGAATCTTCTTCTCTGTAACCGCTCTGCCTTCTTTGTTCCGGCTAGCAAGCTCTCGTTTATCCATAACTTTCGCGGCAAAAACCGCCGGAGAGGAGGAAGAACTAGAACCAGAACCAGAACTTGAACGTTTAATTTCTGATAGGTAAACGGAACCGATGTCTCCTGTACCGAGGCGTTGGATGAAGCGGAGGTCAGAAAAGGATAAATTAGTGCCGGAATCAGATCCAGATTGACGGATAGCGTCCCAGCAAGGGTCGCCGGAAGGAATGGAGTGTTTGGTGTCGGTGGAATTGTGGCGTGAAGAGTAAGTAGCGGTGGTCCAGGTGGTTTCGGAGCTGGAGCTAGTGCTGCGGTTGATGTCGGTGGCGGTAGTGGTGGTGGTGGAGTTGAAGCTGATACTTTGGAGGTCGTCGGCAAGGTCGTCGGTCCATGGCGGTTCCATTGCCGGAGAGATTTAGAGAAAGCAGATGGGGGATGAAGTGAAGGAAGAAATTGTTTTTGAAGAGGATGGTTGGTTTGGGCCCACAAGAGTAATAAGTCATCTGCAATTAGAAGGCCTGGGCCCATTTTCAATAATCTTGCACTCAAGTTTGATCTCATTACTTATCAAAAGTTTTAAGAGATAGATCATTGGTTTAATCCTATATCTATATGCACTATACTTATGGTAATGTTATACAAGGTGTAATTCATTATTATGTTAAAATGTAAATATTGAAGTGTAGTTTTGTTAGTGCACTTATTAAGGGGTTGTTGGGTAACTTCTGAATAGGTAAGTGCTAAACCAGTAAGATGTCTAAACCATTATATGATGAAGTATAATGCTTAACCATTCAGAGGCAAAAGTCTTAACAATTCAGATATGATGTCTTAACCATTCAGACTCGTATAATGCTTAACCATTTAAAGGCAAATGTCTGAACCATCCAGACATCTGATCGCAATACAAACAATGTGAACCATTAAGTGTTAAACCAGTAAAATGTATGAACTATTAAGACCCCACTAAGAGGTGAAACAAACGTCCCCTACGTGTTTTAATAAGGTTAAGTATAGGGAGGCGAGAAAAGTATTTTTTGGAACCAATTATAAATAAATAAATTGTGAGAACTAAATGGTATAATTGTATCTTGTGCATAAAAGATAATTCTAAGTGAAAGAGAAGAAAAATGTTTTATGTAGTTGTATTATACTATTATATATAATATTCAAAACAATATCTACAATTACCTAATACGGTTTTATATTTAACGGAACTATGTAACACTAATCATTAAAACCTATGTGTTAATAATGGCTATTTTAAGTTTTTTTTTAAAGATTTCGTATGGTCGTTGAAAATACAATATTTGTGTTAAAAATGAAAATACTTTGAATGACAAAGAAAGTAGTACGGAGAAAATTAAGTCTTAGTCAACATCATTAGTCCGTCGGACATTAATCTAGTGCCACCTTTATATGCTACCAAGTCTACTGATTGTAACCGCAATTAAATATCACCGTCACAAAGAAATAACGGAATAAGTAGTTGAACACATGAAAAATTAAGTATTTTTAAAGGAGTTGCTTCGATATAGATACCTATCGGTTTCAGTTTTGTTGGTACGTTGCCATAAAAGAAAAAAAAAGTAAGAATGTAAGATAACCTTTTTTGTCACACGCGGCTAAAAACGGTGGCCAAAACAGATTAAAAAGAATGGAGGAATTCATATATCTCTCTTTATGGTTGAAAAAAAAGTAAATTGCACAAAACATCCTTTGTGTTTCATCAAACTTGTAGCTTCTAGCCTTAATGTTTAAAAGTTGCTAAAAACAGGTTTTAAGTTTATTTTTGTTGCAGGTTCAATCCTTTACAGCTAACCACGTTATTTTCTTCAGTTGAGTTCCCTCACACGCATAACATGTGAGGGTATATTCGTCATTTTGGTTGATCTTCCACCCACGTCAATTATAAGAAAAAAGAATATTTAAGGTTTAACATATTTTTAAAAAATTCTAACCGCAGGGACTAATGTGCAATAAAACCAAACACCCTCTTTTCCGTCTTCTTCTTCAGCGACTTCGCCGAATTCCGGCGAACCCGGAATTCAGATAGGAATCGTGTTAAGCTAGCCCACTAATCTGTAAAGATTAACACAGATTTTGATCATGCCAGTAAAACTCTTTAGGATTATCATCAGTTGGAAGAATCGGCGCCTTATTCGCATCAGACGGAAACGACAAACGACTCTTCAACCCTAGATACCTCTCATGGAACTCTGATGCCGTCAAATCAGAGAACTTCGTAACACCGTGTTCAGTAGTCGGATCCAGCAACTGGTGACGCTTAGGACACCGCAAGTTAGACTTAAACACTATCAAACGGTAATCGTGCTCCTCTGTAGTCGCGTACGTTTTACCAAACTTTGTTTAAACTAGGTTAAAACTTAAATATTTTTTTTTATAATTGAAGTGGGTGGAAGATCAACCAAAATGACGAATATACCCTCACATGTTATGCATGTGAGGGAACTTAACTGAAGAAAATAACGTGGTTAGCTGTAAAGGATTGAACCCGCAACAAAAATAAACTTAAAGGCTGTTTTTAGCAACTTTTAAACATTAAGGCTGGAACCTGCAAGTTTGAGGAAACATAAAGGATGTTTTGTGCAATTTACTCTTGAAAAAAAATATATATGCATTTCTATAGATTATGTCGTTACAAGTTCTCAAAGCATGATATGCAATGTTCTTAAAGCATGATTTCGGAAAATATAGGAAAAATTACACGTTTTGTCATTTATCTTAACACCATTTTGCAGGCGGTGTCATTTTCAACAAATTTTGACAGGCTTTGTCCTATGCAGCGAATTTTGTTGCACGTTTTGTCTTTTAACCATAACTCAGTTAGAGTTTTTTTGTTAAATCTAGTCATTTGACTTGCACATGAGGGTAATTTTGTCAATTTACTCTCATCTCTCTCGAAAACACCTCATACTTATCAGCACCACAACACCCACCTTCATTGCCACCACCCATAAGACTTCCATCGCCACCTGACTTCCACTGCCATTGTTCAGACCACCACCCCCATGCCATGCCAGCACAAAACCACCACCTACACAGCCTTGACTCACCACCACCATGAGTAAGCACCAACCAACCCACCACCAAACCCTCGCAGCCACCTGAAACCCTGTCGGCTGCCGCACCTAAAACCCCTGACGCAACTTCCCACTGGAAACCCCCCGCCGCACCTAAACCCCTCTATCTCGTATCAGCTCTCCCTCCCACCGGTGAAATAAACACAAAACCCTAGCCGTTCATGGTGAATCAACAAATCACAAAACTCACAAATCTAAGAACTTGGCGAAATCAACAAATAAAAAAACTCACTGATGTCGTACCATTGATTGAGTGATGAATGAACAACTATTGCGGGAATTTCGATTTGCAGATCTGAGCGTGTGTTAGAGAGAGAGGGGGATAGAAAGAAGATGAAGGGGTCGTTTGGCAGTGGTTGCAGTTGGTGGTGGTTGTACGGTGGTGGTTACACAAAACAGAGGGGTAGTGGGTGGTTGTTTTGGCGGGTCTAAGACGGTGAAGATGGTGGTGATGTAACAACTCGAAAATTCGAGTGTTATCTTTTATCTTGTTTTCCTGTTTATCTACCTTTGTAAATCCGAGATTCGGTTAATAATAAAGTTTATGTTAATTAATTTTGGTGTTATACATTATTATCGCATCTAATCGCTTATTAAAACGCATCGCTAATCTCATTGCATCGCAAATCGCAGTTATTTATGTGGTTTTATGTTATTTATGTGTTATGTGTGTTTGTGGTTATGATTACGCTCGCTATCGCTGTAACATTTGTCAAAAAACGGGTTTTCCAAACCCGCTTCGGTTGTAATCGAATATCAAGTTATAAATGTTTCGTTGTATATTTATGTTTATTTTAATTTTAAACGATGCATAATTAATAAACAAACTAGAATTTAAAAGCTATAATTGATAAAAAGTAAAAATAAAATAAAAATCAGGCTGCCGGGACTCGAACCCGGGTCAGCCGGAAAGGCTCAACAGCTTTAACTTGCGCACATCCAACCACTCCGCCACTTGACGTCTTTGTGGATTCTAGGAAACAATTAAATCATATCTATAACCGAGAATCAACCTGTTGCGCCAACTAAAACCGATATCGGCTTTCAAACCGTCCAAGACGGTTGAGTGCTCGCGGAATCTTGATCAAAACCGATAAACCGACATCTTAAATCAATTCAGTTGTTAATGAACTTGAATTCAGGTGATGTTTGGTTTTTATAACCGAAAACATTCATTTCTGAAATTACTTCAACAAAACCCTCATCTCGCGATTCAATTACATTCCCGGAGCTTCTAATTTCACGTTTACTCTATTTTCTGGTCGTCGGAATTACTTTCTGATCATCGCCGGAATTCTCTGCAAGTCGCCGGAAAACCGAGACTCACCTCAAAACGGTAAATAACTCGACTCTTTCTGTTCCATTCCATTGATAGACCATTACTAACATCAATCCATCACCCAGAATCAATCCCAGGCGACGTTATCGGATAATCAACTCTCGCCGGAAAACTTCTGAAAATTCCTATTTTCCGCTGTGAAACGGTATAGTCATTCAAACCTTCTGATAACTCTTGTTTATTACTTCAATTCCACAATTAGCTAATCAAAACTGTTAATTTGTTCGCTCAGTCGAAGTTCATAAAAACAGAGCCGACGACTTCGCCGGAGTTCTGAGAAAGATCATCATTCCGGTATGTTCATTCCCAAAACTTTTACCTATCCGTTACATATAAATCATTAGTACGTCTGTTAATCGAATTAAGCAAGAAACAGTTGATTAATCATTGTCTGTGAATTGAACGAAGAAGATGAAGTCTATTATGATTATAAGATTAATTAAAATCGGTATTATAACCGGGTTAGACACACAGTCCAGCGGTGGACTGTTTGCAAACAATACGCATACGTCCCGAGTTTTATCCTTGACACACGCACATTCTCTGTAATTAAAATGTTCCTTTTTAAACTGAACCGGATCCATTCGCAATTAGATGTTAAGTATAATAAAAATCAGTATATTAACCAAGTTAGACACACAGTCCAGCGGTGGACTGTGTGCAACATTAAATCACAGGTCTCGGGTTCGAGACCTGTTGACGGCACCGGTTCGATAATTAAAATCCTTTTTAAAAATAAATGAATTTTGAATAAATTAAAACAGTATATAAATATAATTAAAAACATAAATATTTCGGGTTAGACACGTAGCTCAGTTGGTAGAGCTGCGTGCACGTGTACGGGAGGTCTCGGGTTCGAGCGTTACCCGGCGCACACATGAACCGGTCAAACAGTCAACAGTCCCGGTCAACGGTCAATGGTCAACGCAAAAGTCAACATTTTTTTTATATATTTTTATTTATTTATTTAATTTAAAAATCAATTAAAAATACTTAAAAATAATGTTTTTAATGATAGAAAATAGCCTTAAACTCACAAAAATATCTAAAAATCCTATTAAAATTATTATATAAAATCCACTCATTTACTATACCTTCCGTTATTATTTAGGTTAGTTAATCCTCGTTGATCAATCCTCCAAACTCGTGCGCATTTCATCATCTTCAACCGCACGCACCCAATGTGAGTGAATCTCTACAAATTCCCTGTTTTAATCACGTTTTTGGGGTGTATCATGTGTCTTACCATTTATTATATTTAAATCATTGCGCATACATCATATCCATGAACAAATGTGTATTCAACTTGTATCAGCTGTTGTGTGATTATTGTTTAGATTTAATTTATCATTTTCAGTACAACATTATCATAGGCCGCCGCTCCCCATTACATTATGAGCGTTGAGCTGTTCCCCCTTACATTATGAGCGTGAACCGGGCGTTGCCAACATACGATCGGCTCCGTTTGATTGAGCCTTGATCACACAGACATTCATCATAGGCCGTCCGTTCCCCATTGCATTATGAGCGTGAACGTGACGTTGCCAAAATATACAGTTTCATTCATGTTATATATTCATGCAAGTTGATATGTTATTGTATGTTATTGTATGTTATTGTTTGTGGTTGTTATTGTTATTGTTTGATTATTTATATTTGCTCACGTATGACTATTGCACAAATTTTCCATGATAAAGATAACAAGAAATCAATAATAAATGTTTATCTAACAAGGTTCACTCGCCAACTTATGTTGACCCAAAAACCCCCCATTTTTACACATGATACAGGTGATCCAGCTGCAGCAAGAAACACATAGGATTGGCTTAGAAGAATAAACTGGTCTAGAGCTTGGATTGTTTACTTGATTATTTTTCTTTGTATTTGTATGAACATGTTTGGATTATTGAGGATGTAATTTTGACTTAAATAAATATGAAACATATTAGTAAATATCATGAGCTTTGGTGATAACCAAATTATGCCCCGACTCTTATTCCGCTGCGGGTCGGGGTGTGACAATTGCATCGCTCTCGCACTCTCGACTCGCTAAATCGCACTATTATATCAACTATAACGCTTAACGCTTTAATTTAACGCTTAATATAACTATCTAATGTGAACCGAATAACCAAACGAACTCTTAACGCGAAAAACGAAGGAAATTCTGAGTTTTGGAACAAATTCGCTCGAACTTGGGTGACCCCAAGTTCGGCCGAACTTAACCAGGCCAAATAACTCCTTTTCTTTCCTCAAGTCCGCTCGAACTTGTATAAGAATGTACAAGTTCGGCCAAACTTAGCTGTTATTCCCCTCAAAACCTTATAAGTTCGCGCGAACTTGCATGTCTCCATGCAAGTTCGGCCGAACTTGTCTCCCTCAGCTCCTTCTCCTATAAGTACCAAGCTCTGTTCACTCATTTGAACTTGCTGCAAGTTCGCCCACAGCTCTCTCAACCCGAAACCTTCGTGTTCTAAGTAAGAATCAATCCGATTTCACTACAACAACGTTTATCAACGATCTACAAAGGTTTACAACGATTTTGGCACAAGGCATAGCCTTCGTTTTCATCAAAAACTCATTCTTTTACGAAAACCTTCATCTTTTTCTTCAAAAACTTCTGTTTTAAGCTTAGATCTACACAATACGAGTTCGTTGGGCGATAGTGGATGCTTCCCAAACACGAGATCTGCAAGATCTCGGCTTGTAAGTAATAGATCTGAGAAAAACCTCTGAAAACCATTGATTTCTACACAAGATACGGACTTTTGATGATGTTTTGTTCATTTTCTGGTATGAAACGAAGCATCTATCATTCAAGATCCCAGATCTGGAAGCACAAGGACGTTTATGTTGGTTTACACAAGCCGGACTAACCCGAACGAACCCCGAGTTCGCCCGGATTAGCCCACGCTTTTGTAAAACGGCTAAAACTACTCTAAAAGACCTCTCTGACCCAAGTTTGCTCAGTAGCACAGGGTTGGAGGGATGAATACTCGATTTACTCAGCAAAATGACGCAAAAACGCAAGATTTTGGACCAGAAAACATCAAGTTCGCTCGAGATTGCACGGATTTTGACAGCATGGGAAGTCAAGTTCGCTCGAACTTGCCCTCTAAGGGTTAAGTTCGGCCGAACTTGAGTGGAAATGTCCAAGATTTACTTCAGAAGCCCTCAAGTTCGCTCGAACTTGCAAAGTTTCTCAGGAAACTTCACAAGTTCGACCGAACTTGTCTCCTCTCTCATCAAACCCCACAAGTTCGACCGAACTTGTCAAGTTTCCATAAGAAACTTACAAGTTCGCCCGAACTTAACTCTCAACTCAATAAACTTCATACAAGTTCGCTCGAAGTTGTGTGTTTACACACAAGTTCGCCCGAACTTGGCTACTGCCCTATCAAAACTTAATCGGTTCAGCTTTTCGGAGACTGATGCACTTCCGTTCGCGTATGCAGGCTGATCCGGCGCTCTTCTCGACCCTCCTCAGAATCTCTAAGCCAACTAAAACGCACCCACAGTGAGTATACTTGACCCATTTTCGCTTTAACGCACTTTTGGGTGTTACATACGTTCCTATATAAAAAACACTCCACAAATCAAACTGTTTATCACACGCGAAAAATCTGATTATATATGCTCAATACGTGATGCTAGAAACATATGACTTTGACTTTTTTTCGTTAACTTGCCTCCTTAACTAGTATGGTACTATAGTGTGGCTTACACCCGACCGGGTCTAGTTAGGATGGACGCGCAAGCCTTCTCACGGTAGTTAGCATGAGAAATGAGCCTATGTTATGTTAAGTGTTTTGGTGTATCATGATATGTAATTAGATTGTTTTGCAAACGCTTTCTCGACTATGCTAGTATTATTCAAACTCGTATGCTCACCTGTACTTAATTGTATTGACTTGTATTTTAACGTATGTAACAGGATGAGGATTTTGTAGCTTGGATGCTTGGATGTGGCTTGCGTAGTTTAGTTTTGTTTTATTTTGTTTAGTTCCAAGTGTAATAAATCTAGGGAAGATCATATCAGATTTTACTGTTTAAGAGATTTTGTTAATGTAATGATTGTTTAAGGATATTATGAGTTTAATAGTATGAGATGTTAAATATTGATTTATTATCTTTAAATAATTGTTATGGAATCTCTTGAGACAATCTGGTTTGCCTAGTGCCACTACCCCGATGGTTCCGCCATCGGTTGGGGTGTGACAGCTGAACCGGTGGATGGATGATGGCGACGGCGTCATTGTTTTCTGGGTTTGGGATTAGTCGGGTGGTGCTTAGGCGGTTGACGGTGGTGGGAGGTGATGGTTAATTGTGGTGGCGGTCGGTTGACGGTGGTGAGAGGTGGGAGGTGGTTGTGGGATCTGAATATGAGTGAGAGAGTGTGGTAGAGAGAGAGGCAGAGAGTTGTATAAAGAGAGGAAGAGAGTTTTATATAATAATAATAATAATAATAAATAAAAAAGGGGTAAAAATACTAAAATACCCTTGGGTAACAAGATTTAACAAAAAAATTAACTGAGTTAGGGTTAAAGTACAAAACGTGCAACAACGTTCGCTGCAAAGGGCAAAGCCTGTCAAAATTCGTTGAAAAGGACACCGCCTGCAAAATGATGTTAAAATAAAGGACAAAACGTGTAATTTTTTCGAAAACATATAATTTACAGGAAGATATATGTAGTTAACCCATGTAAGAATTACATATAATAGTTAAAAAAATGCTTCCTTTTTTACACTGTAAATTATAAAATACATCCAAAAAAATCATCATAATTATTAAAGTCTCAACAGTGAACTTATATATGCTTTGCTAATATATAATGAATAATCATAGATTCAATAGTAAACGATATAAACTGATTCAATCATATTACGAACTATTATATAGTCGATAAAAATACATTGTACAAATACAAACTAAAGCTTTACTATTATAAACTAATGAACAGTTGAACACCATGACAAAGTAAGTAAGTAACAAAAACCCAAGGAATGAAAACAAGTGGGCAACAATTCAATTTGTTGCCTCTGTTATCCGAGTGCCCAACGGGTAGATTCACAAGTCACAACTCCTCTATTTGAATGCTAAAGTCGACTCTTGATTGGATGATGAATTAGTTAGGGCTCTTTAAAAAGCTCGTGACTTGAAGCTTTCTTGGAAAAAGTTTACTCAATATGGCTCAGTTTGAAACTGAGTCGAGATAGACTGACTTGGTTTGACTCGTTCCTTAGCTCGGCTCTGCTCAGTTTTGGCTTGAATTATTTTCCATTACATATATTTTATTTTTATATACATATAATATATTATAAAAAATGGTTATTATTTTTCAGTATTTAGTAGTGCAATTGGATATCTATGACATATTTGAGGTTTGCTTAAGAATTGCAACCGAAAGATATTGGAATAGGTGTTCGGCATTTCGGCTAAAGGCTTGAATAGTTGAACATATTAGAACTTGAACAATTGCATTGATTAAGAATTTTGTTGGCCAAGGGCTTGCGATTTTATCAGAAGTGGCCTAATGCCTCTAATCTATTATGTTACAAAATTTTGATCGTAGTAATATAATTTGGGGATAAGTGTGAGTGGGCTCTTTCCACACCAAAAAAGACAAAGGTTCGTTTTCGTTAAAGTTAAAATCTGACTCAAGTTGCAAAACGCTTTCGTGAAGTCTTTGCTTGGGTGTATTTCGAATTATGGATTGTCGGGTTGCGTCATTCTCATGGTAGTTATTGAAGAGTTGCCGTACAAAGTGGTTTTTCAACATGAAAATCATAGGAAATCATAAGGATGTGACACTTGTAATTTGACAATGTGTATACGCGTCTATATAATTATATATCATAATTACGCAATATATCTATGTAATAATGTGCACTTATGTATATAATATCACATTGTTATGTATAAAATAATTTAATACCGCATTGTAAAATTTTATATAACAATACTACATTCAAATTAAAAATAATAAAACTCTTAATTTTGTGGTATACATTGTATGAATAACATAATTGATTTTTTACTTCTCGTCATTTGTAACTCCCTATCTGCCTCTCATCTACAATTTTGTCATTCATACAAATATACAATCATAACCATTGAAATAATGAGATTTGGATTTAGATCACCTTTTACACTTTATAACATAAAATCATTCTTATTCAATCCTTATATATATTATTTCATACTATCTTAAAAGGAAAAGTCGGTGGAAATTTTCCACCGACAACCTCCAAAAATTGACAAAATGCACTTTTAGTCCCTTACTTTTTTATAACCTCTCAACTTTTGATAATAGCAGTATTGACCCTTATACTATTAGTTCATTTTGAAACCCCTGAATCTACGATATTTACAAAAATGTTACCTTCTTTTTCCAACCCATGATATCTTTAAGCTTTTATAAATTACAGTTTTAGCCCTACACTATCACTTTAGTTTCTAACCCTTTCAACTTTTAAAAGTTGCAATTTTTATTTAAATTAAACTAATTCCTACATAATTCACTAATTTTTCCTTCACTAATTTCCATTTTAAACAACTAAATTGCTATTGTGTTTAAGAACTTTGTAAAATATCATTTTCACCCACTCAAGTTTTTCTAAAATTTCGAATTTAACCCTTCTGTTCCTTTACCTAAAAAAAGTATTTTTACGTGCGTATTTTATGTATGTATCGGTATAAATTTGAGTTGGTTAATGTGTTGACGTAAACTTTTTTTTTGAAGCAAGTCATGTCAAATGTAATATGTTGTGCTTATTTTATGTCGTTTTCGGTTGGTCTACGTTTCGCCGTAAATTTAGTTCTGTATCGAATGCGGTAATATATAACATGTTCTCATTCGACGGTATAAAGTCGACTTATTCCACATTTCGACCCTGCCGCAACGCGCTAGGGGTAAAATTTCAACCCTTGATGTGGATATGTCATTTGATTACACGAGTCAGTTCCCTTTATACACATTTTATGTTTTTTTGTACTTTTCTTATGTATGAGTCGGGTCACATATAAATACGTTATGATTGTACAATATAAATTCGATCACCTTTACATTTTGATCCAACCACGATGTCATTGAGTTAAATCGAATATGTCAAAACACGTGTTTTCATATGGTATACGCGTCACATAACGCTGGAATACATCCGTTCGATGTTTGCAATGTACCCGCGCCGCAACACGCGTGAGTCTGATTACTAGTTATTATATTATTCATTACAAAATAAAAATAACTAAATGTGCATGTCAACATTTGACATGAATTAAGGGATGGGGCGTCTCTACCACGACTACCTGTGAGCCTGTGACAAATGATTTTTGTTTTAAAAATGCTTTTAAAGTTAACTATATTTACCTTAATTTTAGATAAATGTTTCCCTAAGGGTCTCCCTGTTCAGAAACATTTATATGGCATGATATTTTTTTCAAGTATCCCAAATCTATTAAATTTCTCATCATAACTTTAATATTCCTTCAAAGTAAGACAATCCATCTCTCTTTCCCTTTCTTCACTTAACGAGAATAAAATGTTCACTTTTATAGTGTAATATATATATTAACGTCTACAAAGTTATAGTCGTTTAAAATCATAAGAGAAATTGCTTTAAAAGTAAAAATTTTATTTAAACTCTTAAACTTATGTTAAATTGTCTTTTTATTCTTCTTATATGTATTATAATTTGGTATAATTAAAAGAGATTGATTTTTTAATTTTCAAGATTTTCATGTATATCAAATGCATTCTCACGCTCCCTATATATAACAACATAACAGATGTAACAAATACTATGATATGTACACATATGTACATGCACCTGTGTGTATGTATATGTATGTATGATATTAGTTTATTTTACATTAATATATGCATATATACTACTCGCCATCTTCCGGCGATAATCAGAACCTTCAATAGTTGTCATACATTTTAAACGTTCCATCATAGCACATCAGTGTTACATCAGTCATCAAACAGTCCGCAATATGAGAAACGAGAATCGTCATGGTTCTTAATATAAGAAGCACGAATCATATTATGTTTCAAGTTTTTAACAAACAAAAGAAATCAATCGATCAATTATGTCGAAGAAATTGTAGCATTGTTTGGTACTTAGCATGCACTTGTGCCATGAGCCTAAACACCTACTCTTAATACTAATTCTCTCAACTTCCATATCTCAATCATCTAAGCTCGATTTACAAGCCCAATAATATATGGAATCATGTGAATTTGGCTCCCACGAAGACCACATTCGGATTTATTTTTGTTATTTTAATATTTCCAAGTTAATGTCTATTAAACATAGGGAAAGTGAATATGAGACTGTTATGCATCTAACTTGTATGTAAAACCTAACAAAACTACGTGGTTTTGATAAAAATCCTTAAAAACCTGATTTCTCTTTATTTAATTCCTATATAAGGAAATGATTTAAATTCATCAATCCCATATTTTCTCTGTAACAAAATGATTTTAATCAAAAGGAAACATCTATTCTCATTCATTAAACATAATAGATTAAAAGCAAATCACTTTCAGTGGTGTCTAACGATTAAATAAGAAAAAAAAAAGACTAAAAAATGTAAGAATTTCTGTGCGGGGAAAGGATTCATTGTATGTTCTTGATCAATTTGAAGTCATAGCCGTAAATGTCTGTGCATTAAATGATGATTATGGGAAATGTTGTTCACCTTAGACATGTGTAGTGAGAGGGTAAAACAAAGCCCACCCTTGGGCAGTTTGCGCCATGTGGCAGTCAGTCAGCAATGGGGTTTAATTGGACTTTTTAAAATGTGCGTAGTTGGGATGTGGGTATTGTGGGGTATTATGTTAAAAGGGGTGTAATAGAATTAAATAAAAAAAACCCTCAAAAATACTATTGGCCAAAGAAAACAAGAACCCGCGGTTTTTAAAGCACGCCTATGCATTTTTTTTTTGAAAAAAACGCCGTAGGTGGCGGTTTCGGGGCTTGGTTGGGCGTTTTTTGGGGGGGAAAACGCCAAAAAACCCCACTACGGGTGGCTTTAACATAATTCTAATATCAAAGCTTGTGAATTAGGGCGCGGTTTTAAAGGAAGAGGAATTTGGAATTGATTAGAGATTATCTATGTTCAAAATTAAGAACATGATTTTTTTCAAAACCAATGAATTATATAGGATAGATCAAGTAACTAGTATTCAATCCACCATTAGTAGCCTAGTGGTTGAGAGGTTTGGCTCTTCAATGGAGACTTAAGTTCAATCCTCACTTGTGTTACTTTGGTGGATATGACAATGATTGATAGAGCCTAGCCTTCTTGCAGAGGTGTCATGCTCTATCCTGAACCCACCCGGGTTTTCATCCCACCGTGTGTTAAGCCAAAGAGTTATGCTCTTGTGGCGGCACAACGACTGTCAAGTGGCAGCCGGCGGTATGGTGTCCCGGGGGAACGTCCAAGCCAAACTCTAAAGCCAGCATGGGCTCGGTTAAGACAACATAGTCTGGCCGGAGTGGGGCAACTGGGCTCTCCAATTTGAAGAGTGCGGTAGCCTAATACAAGAAAGTCGTTGTTAAAAAAAAATTAACTAGTATTCTAGTAAACCAAGATATTTATAACACCTCAAGAAATACCCTACACTGTTACTTGCAAAGAAGTGTTTGCTTTCAATACTAGGGTTTTAATCTGAGGTTTCATACGTAACCTTGCATTTCAATCAATCTGACTACTTTCATAGCATGTAATGAAAAGATAGAACACAGATTGAAAAGATTGAACACAGTGAATACCCAATTCGGTATTCACGATAAGCAGGAGGAAAGATAAGAAATTGGAATCAACTATGGCAAAGGAACAAAATGTGAGAAATTAGTGGAGATTGAAATGTTAAATTAATTGTTAATGTTAAATTAATTGTTAATGGATCTTTATCAAAACTAAGTAGTTTTGGGTGGTACATGACTTTATAGCCTAGTGGCATCTTTGTGGTGGGATAAGGTTTTGGGACCAATGGGTCCTGGGTTCGATTCCCACAAAGGGGGTTTTCCCATATTTATTGGGTTTCCTCCTGAATTGGTGTAAATGCATTATGCCTAGTGAAGATGGATATGATCCGGTAGTTCTGCTGGTGACACGATGATGCTCCAGTGGTCCGTCAGTGATCTAAATTTACCGTTAAAAAAAGTAGTTTTGGGTGGTTTCACATACAAGTTAGATGCATAAAAGCCTCATATTCACTTTTTCCTTTATGTGAAATTTAGACATATCACAACTAAAAGCGTTTAATTCTTTTTAAAATTAACTATGAAATATAAATATGACCATTGAACCCCCACACACACCCACAATGTATTTTACCTCCATTTAGATATACCATAGCTAAAAGCGTGTAATTCTTTCTAAAATTAACTATGAAATGTGGCCATTGAATTATTTCCATTAAACGCCCCCCATAATGTATTTTACCTCACCATTAAATGGGTCTTTCGTAGCAATCATTTACCATTAAAAGCTTTTATGTATATAAAGTCAATGAGTCTAACTTTTCGATCACCATGATTAGAATTTATTTCGTCTATCTCTGGTTTTTAGCAAGTGACATTTTCAAGCTTATAAAGTGTCATGTTTGGTCTTTTGCCTTATTGGGTTGGAGATGTGTCTTAATGAAGTTTTAACTTTCAAAAAAAAATATAAAATATCATGTTCTTTAGCAAGGATAGATGTTACTTCACAAATCAATAGGTGTATGGTACTTTTAGGGATGGCAAAGGGACTAGTATAGGACGGGTTTAGGTGAATCCAACCACAAATCTGATTAGATAAGCTTATTTCAAATGTCGACGTTCGTCATGTTTTTATCGGGTAATTACTCATAGGGTATCAGGTATGCTTGTGGATTTTGGGTGAACATGTTAATTTAAATAATTACTCGTATATATCTAACCGAAACCCCATCAGGTAACTACAAATCAATATTTAGCATTATAACTGTAGAAATATATCAAACAACTATAATGTATATAAATAAAATATCTAAATGTAAATATATATATAGGGCTAGGATCATGTGAGAAAACCTGAGCTAATTGAGAAACTTGAAAACTATTCTGACCACACGTTTTCTCTAAATTTTTCGTAATATACACATATAGATAATTTAAAATTAAATATCTATATATATGTATAACTCAAGATTTGACGATATACATATATGTATATAGTCAATTTTAAACTATAAATATGTGTATATTATGTAAAGCTTAGGGAAATGTGTGGTCCAGAATGCTTCTCAAGTTTCTAAAATATGATGGACTTCTCTTAGGATCTCTGCCCTATATATAAATGCATATATGACAAAAATAGTTTATGCCAATAATTGGTAAATCATAAATAGGTTTAAGTAATTTTATTATTTTGGTATATTTATCTATTTGATTATTTTATTATTTATATAGAGTTTAAGTTAGCTTAGGATTAGAATTAGTTTATTATAAATAGATGTTTATTTTAATCAAATTCTTAATAGTCCATTAAACCTTTTAAATTGCTATAAAAGACGTTTAATACAGTTTTACTTTTAGATTTGAGAAAAGTGCAAGAATAGTCCCTGTGGTTTACTTAGATTTTTAAAATTACAGCTATAGTCCTCAACTTTTAAATGGAGGTTAGTTTTATGTGTTAAGTGGGTGTGAAATGACCTAAATACCCTTATTTATTAAACTAATAACTAAAAAGTTAAAAAGAAATATAACTAATACTAAAAATTATGTGGGAGCCACCCCCACCCCACCCTTACTTCATCTTCCTCATTTCTAAATTATGTGCTAAAGATTGACTAAGAGCATTCACATCCATTCCATCATATTTTCACCCTAAATTACACTAAAAACACTACATTGTCTCTCTTATTTTCAATTAAATAATAGTTTTTATACCTTTATCATTACCTTTTCTCTCTTCTCCGCTCAAAACCACTTTCAAAATATATTAAATAATTATAGGGGGTGAACAATGTCCCCCCAAATATACAGATGAACAGTAAGATTTTCTCTCTCCTCCACTCACAATGTATCGCTTCGTTTTTCATACTTTCCATGTTTAGAAAGCTAGTCTTGTATTTCTATTTTTGGAAACCTTTGTACTTGTATTCGTTCTTTCAGTGTAATCCTTAGAATCAAGACTTGAATCATAATGGAATATACTTATATCACAATACTTCTTATACATGCTCATACGTACATACATTAATACATTATACTCGAAACGTGATCATGTTAGTAAAAACGTGACATCTATGCATAAATACACACTTTATACGCGATACATATACTCGATTTTATTCATGTTATACTTATATACATCTTAGGACATGTCCCTTGTCCTTAAAATACCTTAGTTATTCTTAAAATATCAAAAAACAACACTTAAACCCGTCACCATTTAACAAAACAACAAAAATAAAAATTCTTGCTCTGACCAGGTCCTTACGGACCGCATGGGAAGTCCCATACGGTCCACAAGGGACTCTGCGCAGGCAGAATCCTTTTTGGCTCGCGAATTGTGCACGGATCCACACATATCTCTCCTCCCCAATCACTTTAAACCTCATTTAAACACTCCCAATTAACCCTAAAATCTTCCCTATAAATACCAACCCATTTCCACACCATTTTCACTTTCCAAATCATCTCCAAGCTCTCTAAATCATCCTCAAATCAGTTGCAAAACTCAAGTCGGAGCAGATTCAACACCTTGCACTAAAGTGAGCATAACTTGCTCAAATCTTAACAAAATCACCTGATTCTTCTTCCTACTCCCTTGGATAAGTCTTAGGTTCGATCCCACGGACTTGCCATGGCATTTCCAGACCTGGGTATTCACCGAAAAGGCTCCAAAGTAGGCTGAAAGTTTCTGATGTAATTAAACCTTTTCAAAACTTGTGTTTTTCTTCATTCAACCTTGTGTTCTTGAGCTTCTAATCAACTATATGATTAAGGAGCCTAACCTAGATTGTTATACATGTAAATAAGAGTGTTTAGACACTCCAAACTTTCTGTTTTCAAAGAGCTTCAAGCTCACAAGTGATGCAAGTCTTAAACTTGTTCATGTGTGACTACCTTGGTTAGCTTGGGCTATCCTAACTTTAAGTCCACACATCACTTGATGACATACCACTTTGCTTGGCTACTTGGTATAGTGATAACATACCTTTACATTCTTGTTGTTAATATTGTTCTTGACCCGCCTTGTTGTCTATGACAACTTGTGTAGTGGTGACCTCATAAGAGGTTCCTAAATGGATGGTTCAACCTCCTACCTCCTACATGACTTCTATGATATCCTTGTTAGTTGTAGCATATTATTATGTGGATATCTATGGACTATATATAATGTACCTAAAATCGAATCCTTGATAATGACTAACTAATCACTTGTCAAGTAATTAAGTTTATCACCAAAGTGTGTAGTTCCTCGTTACGATTCTAATAGGTTTCAAACCTATGAAATCACATCAAACCTTTATGGGTTATCATAGTGTAAAAAACGAGTGCTAGACCTTGGTGACTATTTTCATACCTACATACTTTACTTTATTATTCATTATTCATGCTCATATTCCGAATCTTCCGTTAATCGCCATACTCATACCTATGTACTTCGTGTAGAATGACAAGGTGCCAATCCTTAACCAACAAACAAGCTCGCGGATTTCTCTAGTTGGAACACTTTTGCAAAACCGTGAGTACACTTGACCCATTTACCGCTTTCTCACTTTTTGGGTTATAACATGTTTACCTATAAAAAAATACACAAATCACAACTTATGCTTTACATGCTCAATCCGTTAATACATGATACTTTTTATGCTTAGATACATGCTAGACTCATACATACTTAATCATTAACTTAGCTAGCCCAACTTGACATATATAGCGCTATAGGAGTAGCACCCCACCCATCGGGGTTATGTTAAGCCTATTCATACTTTTTAGTCTCGTTGCTTTTGTGACGAGGAAGCTCGTAATACTCGTGGAAACTCGGGTTTGATCTAATGTTGCATGATTAGCATTTACCTTGCATACGATTAACATGTGGATTCGAGTTATACCTTTTATACTTATGCTATGTATCACCAAACTTGTGTACTCGCCTTTGCTTATTGAACTTTATTTCAAAACATGTTACAGGTTGATGAAGATGATGCTATGAAACCAAAGTAGCGATGATGCTAGATATACACATAGACGTTAAGTTTATTATTGTTGTATCAAATTTTGTCTTTTGTTATTGTTGTATTTGAATTTCCCTTGTATTGTATGACAATTTACGTATGAAATGAAATTTGGTTTAATTAAATATGAACAAATTCAAACTTGAAAAGGATCTTTCTGATTCTCGAAGAATGAGGGGCAAGGGGATTGATCGAGAAAGATCATATTGTCGCTATTAGCGTTGTGAGCAATGAGCAATCTTCTTCGTCCCGTCTCGATGTTTCCGCCATCGGTTGGGGTGTGACACACAACCACTTTTTATACTCGTTAATACATGATACTTGTTATGCTTAGATACATGCTAGACTCATACATACTTAATCATTAACTTAGCTAGCCCAACTTGACATATATAGCGCTATAGGAGTAGCACCCCACCCATCGGGGTTATGTTAAGCTTATTCATACTTTTTAGTCTCGTTGCTTTTGTGACGAGGGAAGCTCGTAATACTCGTGGAAACTCGGGTTTGATCTAATGTTGCATGATTAGCATTTACCTTGCATACGATTAACATGTGGATTCGAGTTATACCTTTTATACTTATGCTATGTATCACCAAACTTGTGTACTCGCCTTTGCTTATTGAACTTTATTTCAAAACATGTTACAGGTTGATGAAGATGATGCTATGAAACCAAAGTAGCGATGATGCTAGATACACACATAGACGTTAAGTTTATTATTGTTGTATCAAATTTTGTCTTTTGTTATTGTTGTATTTGAATTTCCCTTGTATTGTATGACAATTTACGTATGAAATGAAATTTGGTTTAATTAAATATTGTCGCTATTAGCGTTGTGAGCAATGAGCAATCTTCTTCGTCCCGTCTCGATGTTTCCGCCATCGATTGGGGTGTGACACACAACCACTTTTTATACTCTTTATATTATAAAAACCACACTCACAGAATTTGTGGAAGGAATGTGAATGCTCTAAGATTTAGAGGGTGGGGTGGGTGGTGGGTCCCACATAATTTTTAAGTAATAAATACATTTCTTTTTAACTTTTTAATTATTAGTTTAAGAAGTAAGGGTATTTAGGTCATCTCACTCCCACTTAATAACAAAAACTAACCTCCATCCGTTTCAGGGACTATCCGAAAATGAATTTGCAAAACTTGGGGACTGACTGTAATTTTAAAAATGTAGAGACTATAGGTGAAATCTCAGTAAACCACAGTGACTATCCGGACACTTTTCTCTTTGGATTTATAGCACTTAGGAGTTATTTGGCAACTTCTGAATGGGTAAGTGTTGTATCTGTAAAAGATCATAACCATTAAGTGTTGAACCAGTAAGATGTCTGAACCATTAAGAGCCTATTAATGCTTAATCATCAAGGGGCAAATGTCTGACCAATTCAGATAAAAGTTTTAACCATTCAGATTCAGTATAACGCTTAATCATTCAGAGACAAATGTCTGAACTATTCAGACATCTGCTTATGAAACAAACAGTCTGAACCATTAAAAGCTCATTAAAAACTGAAACAAACAATCTCTTAGTTCATAAAACACCAAACACCCTACAAATGATACCCACAAATGAAAATCATCAAAGCTAAAGAACTCTTTCCAACAACTTTAAAGTTCAAGTTCAGGTGCACAATTCATCTCTAGTTATTGTACCCTTGAAGACAAATCTCGTAAAGAAAATGTACAATGTTCGTTAAGGACCTTTGTTAATACCAACCATTTTCTTCTTTTATTATTTGTCATTTCAACTGTAACAGTATTATAACTTGTTTTTTTCTTATTAATTTACTGTAAAAAGAAAATCAGAGTATAGAATGTTCTCGTGGAATCACAAAAAAAAAAAAAAAAAAATCATTTTATTTTTCAATTATTCTAAACAAATAGATATGGCCACGTCCCCATTTATTATTTGTTTTATATCTTACCATTGATTATTGAACAGTCAACATTACCATTTATTGGTCATCTTCAATGGCCCAATTAATGCTGGACTTTATTGTTGGTTAATTGCGATTTTTTTGGGCTGACCCAAATTGATACCTTTTCTAACCCTATAACCTAAATGTGATTTAAAGATACCGTCTGTAAATCTGTAATTACTTTATGAGATTGTATGAAAACTAAAAATAGATTTTTATTATTGTAAAAAGACGATGAAACACGATGTGTACCTTCCTTTAACTCGTTAAAACTAACTTCGGTTGAGGCATAAAGAAGTGATCAAGTGTTCTTATCAGAGATTATAAGTTCAAATCTAGTTTTTACAATTACCGGTATCTAAATCCTTAACCTCTTGAAGGCCGCATATCTGGCACAAGTTACGTTTAAGTTGATTTTGTTGAATACAACTGTTGAGAAGGTCGCATTAGTTTTTTGATAAAGATTCTCGCAGTCAAAAAACCCTCAGTAAGGCTTGTAATGTACTAATGTTGGTTTAATTCATGTTTCAACATTTAAAGTTTTCTTAAACTTAAACTTTAAAACACTTGATAGTACTTTAATTATCAAAATACAAAACTTAAACCATCAAAAGTAATGTAACTTTTTCAAGTGTAAAAGAATTGATATATCCTTTCTTTTAATCAAGTATTTTCAAACTTAGTCAATATAGTTAATTCACGACTAGGAAAATATTATTTAGACTATGGGTGTGGCCGTGGCTTTTTGGCGTTGATCAGTGGCGGATCCAGAATTTTTTTTCACCGAGTTCACTTTTTAGGTGCTTAAGTTTCTGTCAACTCAACGTTCGAATTTTCGGGTCAGATCGGGCATTTTCACTAAAGTCAATATTTTTTCCTATCCCACTATCTATCCCCGTCTCTAAAAAAACATGAAGCATAAAAAGATGAATAAATAAGCACTATTTGATGTCGGTTCAACTACAAAAGCATCTAAATGAACAACCGGTTCAACTACCCAAGCATCTAACTGAACCATTTCTATTGCTTATTAGCTAAGAGATTTTCTAATCGATTCTGTTCGACTAAGCTTAATTAAATTAATTACCATCTAATAGCTATGTTATACCATATAGACCTGAAATTGGATTAAACATTCTTGAATTTAAATTCAAAGTTAAAAAATAAACACTCATGTTGGTTCAATATGAATATTAAACATTAAAAGGACAAACCTTGCTGTTTAAAATGCCCAACACAAGTCACTTTTTGCTAGAAGACTTATACTAAAAGAACATGAAGCCATGATGAGAACCCCATAAGAGTTGAAGTAATGGGCTTTTCCTTTAAAGGAAAAATTAAAAGAAAAACGAAATTAAAACATAAAAAACAACCAACACAGGATTCGAACTCGGGTGTCAATGGAACAAGTACGCGCTTTAACCAATGGACCAACAAAGCTTTTTGTTTATGATTTCCCTTTATATTTTATTTATGGGTTCCTTTTTAGTTTACTATATATACTAGGTTATATACCCGTGTGATACACGGGTTGAACAATTTAAATTATGTAACTCATAAATATATAAATAATCCAAACATAAATGAAACAATATATTATCTGTTGTATTAATTAAGGAAAAACTTAAATTACAATTATATATATATATATATATATATATATATATATATATATATATATATATATATATATATATATATATATATATATATATATATATATATATATAACCCAACGTGCTTGATCCATTGACCCACCCAACTCTCTAAAATGAGAGATGGAGACCAACCAGAAAGAAAAAAAAGAATCGGTCAATTCAAAATTCAAATTGTGTAATACGCAGATTTGTAACCTAATATACACAAATTGTGTAATACTGTATTCTTCGATATTTAGCTAAAAAGCTGGCTTCATAACCGGTCACCTTAACATGACGCGTAGAAGTTGAGATTAAATAAACAACAATACTTTAATTCATAACTCTAGGATGACAAAGCAATTCGTTTTTGAAGATGGTAAATGATTAAAAGGAATACATTTAGTATTTTGATTGAACAATTGGTATAAAACATGAAACCAATCTATTGTTTTCATTGACAAATGCTCTCCCTGCATCTTCTTCCTTAGTTTTCGGCAACCGAAGCGAACATATAAATTTATATATTTTGTAAGTATTAACTAATTCTAAACATACCACTTTGTTTCCTTCTTGTTTTACCTTTAATGGTATAAGTTCTTAAAGTACCAGCTGTGCATTTGATGAGTTTTTCAACACCATTAATTCCTCTTTCAATGCAATATGTGCTGAAAAAGTTAAACATCAAGCATGATCAAACTGATCTCACTTACAAATTGTCAAATAGATGGAGCGCATTTCATAATCACAAGTTTCTTTTCAAATGATCAAACGCCCAAACACCCAAAATTAAAATGAAAAGAAAGTACAATGTTGATCAAGATCATCATATACCGAATACCAATCTGAAAATTCAAATTAAAGTTGCCATACCGAACATATTAACAATAATGGAGCAAGTAATATAAAAAATATCTAATTTTGTAAGCCTGGTACATCTACGTAATCAATATTCATAAGAAAAGAAGAAAAAAATGCATCATTAAACATAAAAACAACTCTAGAGTCATACCTGCAGTGAAGGATTGTAGCAACCAACAGGCTTCTCCTATTCCAGACTGTATGTAAAATAATAAACAATTTCCTTTAAAGGTAGCAATGAGAAACAGAGAAACTATGGGTTTGAACCAAAACATTAAACAGTGGTGCACAAATCAAATATTAAACAACAATCCTAAACACCCACATAAAATTTATAGAGTTAGTGGGTTGCGAAATTAACAGAGAAAAGAGGACATTTATAATCAACAACAACAACAACAACTAATTTGATCATTCTAATAAATAGGGGTTCATAACCGATTAAAATTAAAGAAGACTCTCGTTTAATTGTAAACTTAATTGGTAACCTAGGCTCAAACTAAAGCAAAACAATTGATGAGACTTTACGAACAAATTGAAAATGAAAGCATAAATGATAACTTACAGCAAAGGGAGTAACATCATCAAAGAGATTAGGACATAACATCAAGCATGGTTCGATTATACCTAAATCGTATTGGAATCAACTGAAAGTCCATAGGCTTTTTAACAGATTAGACGACAGCGATTGAGAGATACCGAATGAAATAAACGTCAACTGAGAAATGGATTCGAAATTTTAGATTGCCAAAAATCAAAAGTGTTAACTAACCTTGAAGATAATCAATTGAACCAAGTTTGTTGTGGCATTCAATTGTGGGAAGAGGATGAATTAGGGTTTCAAAAAAGAGAGCGAAGGGTGGGGTCTTAAGATGAAGTGATGGAGCATTGCACGTGACCCGAATTACAACCCAGAAAAATGAGCGGGAAAATCAGAATGAGATGGCCTGTGAGAATCTGACAAGTGTCCCACAAAGGTTGTATTTATTATATATAGAAGATTTACACTAAAAATTAAAAACCGAATGGGTTTCTAGGAACCCGATACTCGGTCATAAGTCCGCCCCTGGCGTTGATAGACCTTCAACGCCAGTTGCTTCACCCCGGTTGACGTTTGGCATGCCGTTGCCCCTTTGGCGTGGGCATTAAGTCTGGCGTAGGACGAGGAGCAGGGTGACTTGGCTGGTCAAATACGGCTGGCTACTTTAATTAAAAAAATCCATGCTGGCCACGCCACACCATACTACACCACACCCCTCATCTTTCACCATAAGCTTGTTGATCTCACCCTCGCCACATGTCCAACAATACCCCCAACTCAAGCCAAGCGCATCCACACCCCATAGTCTTAGAAGGGTGAAGGAGGCTTCCATCATCTTTTATTGAAGACATTCTGTTTTTTTAATCATTTCCAATCTGTTTCATCTTGTACTCTGTGACGATGTCAAAATTTCCCTTCCTAAACGAACGTTCGCCACTTTCATCCCTGCATGTTGTATCCTTGTCGACATTGTGTCCTTGTTAAGCTCTTCGTTCAGTTGAGGCCGGGAATGACACTTGTAAACCATCCGTCTCACTTGTATAGTTTTCTGACTCGGATGTTTGTGTTCTTTTTTAAGGATTGACCACCTTGAAACTCCTCACCCGTCAATGGTATTGTTCCCATTAGCATGATTGTATATCTCCTAATAATTAATATGGTTGAAATCTCATCTGCATGTTTTCTTGTATTGAATTAGAGTCGCCTCGATAATATCCAAATCTGAACCTTCACTCTACCAAGTTGTCTCTATAAAGTTTTTTTTTAAATAATATGATGTAAGATTTTTACGTATAAAAACATTGTAACAAGGAACTATACCGTTTTTTGGTAACATCCATTGAACCAAGTCATTTTTCTATTATATCCTTCCACTTCCAAGACACTTGGTCAACCGAGTGATCATTTTCACCAACTAAACCTGTAATATGCGTGAGAACTTACTTTTTTGTTGATTTCCTCTATTTTTGTGTTCGGATTTAACAATATAAGACTTGCATAGGACAACCTCCTCTACTTTAATCCAATTCTTTTGTTTCCCCCTATATGTGTACTGTCGTTTAGGCTTGGCGGCAACCTCCTGGTCTTGTTTTTCCTCTACTTGTATGTCTTCTTGTTATTGCTCTTCTTCATCACCTGCTAAAACTCTCTGTCATCATCTTAATCTTCTGAATTGCAAGGAATACGTGTTGGGTCACAACAAGGGTAAGTTTTGGTATTGGGTGTTATGATCATGATGCGCATATCAATCCATTGTTGATTCTTCAAATATGAACTGGCCACATGCCATTTGCGTTGGCAATTTTTAACCGGTGGAGCTTTGGGTTAGTACGTAGGATATTGAGGTGGCATTGGTTGGGTTGGAAAATGTTGGATGGGAAACAGTTCGGCTCGTTTGAGAAGCGATTGGGTTGATCAAACTTCTGGCCCATATTTTCAAGGCTTTGATGTGGGTTTTCAGTTTGATGAGCCGTCCATTTGAATATTTTTTTGGTATGAAAGTATAGAGAGTAAATGTGTTAAAATTGTTATATATATCTAGTGTATTATATGATTTGATAATGAAATCCTAGCCATACACGTGTGTAGATCAATGGCTAGGATTTGTTCAATCAGTTCGCAAATACACTAGTGTTCACTCTAGAACCCTACCCTATATATATATATATATATATAATGAGAACTAGTTGAGTTGTGAAGAATGCTTATTGACAATTTTTCACCATTTTATTCTCTAAATAATGTAGGATGAGATTCTTTGTTATTTTATTCATCAATGTGAAACGAAACCTGTAGATTACTTATAAGAAGTTGTTTAAAAAAAATGAACTAAAATAAAATCTTGTATGAACTCCGAAAATAGGTTGAGGCAACAACAAAGAAGTAAAATTGTGGTAGCCACAAAGAAGTTAAATTGTACATAGGTTTACACGGTATGGTTTTAGTAGTGGCGCTTGTTTCCGGGATCATTTGAAGTGGCAAGCCCCCCAAACAAATGATTGTTAAGTTGCCGATGATTTGACCGTCATCATTATAAACTCTCTCTAGTTACAAACGTGACACCGTACATTCATGTGTCCTTTCTTTTATGCAATTGCCTATTGTTTCTTACATGTGATAAGTGATCGCGTATCAAACTCATATGAATTTTAAATGATAGTTTTAAAGTCGTTGGGCTTCACACGAATCCTCAATA
Organism: Scalesia atractyloides; assembly: GCA_947069175.1. Lineage (NCBI taxonomy): Eukaryota > Viridiplantae > Streptophyta > Magnoliopsida > Asterales > Asteraceae > Scalesia > Scalesia atractyloides. The sequence continues at coordinate 80,742,651 of CAMTDV010000010.1, forward strand.
GTCAATCAACATTGTCTTGGTGTTTTTGACTTCAATCCTCTCTAACGTTGGTTTCAATTTTCTTCCAATTTGATTTATGTAAATTTACTTTAGTCTTCCAATATATTGCAGGCTATCAAGTCATGTTTTGACCGTACAGGTGATTTTGATGGAGAACAATAAGTGATGATTTGAAGAGAGAATCTATTCTTTTTAGAATTGACGAATTGTCCATATGACAATCACTCAAAATGGTTTCATGAGAGTAACATATGTACCTTTTAGCCCATGACTTTATAGCCTAGTGACATTTTAGTGGTGAGATAAGGCTTTAAGACCAATAGGTAATGGGTTCGATTCTCACAAGGGGGTTTTCTCATGTTTATTGGGTTACTCCTGAATTGGTGTGGCATTATGTCTAGTGAAGATGGATATGATCGGATGGTTCATCAGATGACACGATAATACTCCAGTGGTTTGTCAGTGATCTAAATTTACCGCTAAAAAACAACCATATGTACCTTTTAATGCAGGTGAATATACATCATTATCATAAAAGATTAATAAACAATAATAAAATTTACTTTTTCCCGATAAAGGCCATTTTGGTTTTCTCCTTTTTCCGGCAAACTGACTGAATTTTCAAACTTCATGTCAACCTTTTGTTTTTTCCGATTCAAATTTGAAGGTGTTGATTAGGAATTAAGGCTATTAAAAATGGCGTATTATTGAAATTATCTAGTCATGGTTGACCATAATAAAATTTAAAGATACTTGATACGGAATTTATACAATTTTCTTTTATATGTTACCAAACAATATATTGTCAGTCAACTAAATTCTCAAATCATAGTTGACCATAAATGTGCCCCTGGTGTTATGACAAATTTCCACAAGACCCTCCGTGTTTTGGGCAATTCTTATAGCAAACCTTAATTATATGTGTAGACCCTTTAATTTTATGTACACTTTTTATACATTAAAATGAAAAGTTATAAACACTTTTTTTATATAAAGTTAAACCTTTGATTTTCTCATCAAAACCTTTGATCTCTTAAACTTACATACTTCTACTTTGTTAGGATAATTTGGATACAAAACTTTCTTGTATTACCATATACACATTCTCGCTCATGTCACCATTTAAGAGGCTTGTCTTGAGATGCGTTTTTTTAATCTTATACTCGTAATATACAACTATGAAAATAAGTTTTCTGATCGAGTTAAGCATGATAAAGAGAATGTGTCATCATAGTCTTGCTTTAAAACTCGTGTACATTTATATGTATCATGGACAATCGTACGGTTAAAGAGGCAAATCAAGTAAGTGGCTGTTTGACAACTTCTGAATGGTTAAGTGCTGAACCAGTAAGAGGTCTGAACCATTAAGTGTTGAACCAATAAGAGGTCTGAACCATTAAGAGCCAGTATAATGCTTAACCGTTCAGAGGCAAATGTCTGACCAATTCAGATTAAAGGTCTTAACCATTTAGACTCTGTATAATGCTGGGTCAATTACATATATCCCCTTGTAAACTTCATAAATTACACATATACCCTGCCTAAAAATTAAATTACAAATTTCTCCTTCCTAAAAACTAAAAATATCAACTATACCCATCTTATTAAAAATAGAATAAATAATGACTATTTTACCCAGTTCCAAACAAAAACCTCCACTCATAATAAATAACAAATAAATTCGTTAACAGTTTGTCTTCCAGATTAACCATTCGTAAGACTTCTTGGTTTGATTATATTATACAAAAATAACAAATCATCTTGTTTATTATGATTGATACAATTGATAATTGAATATCAACACCAAAATAGCAAATCATCTTCTTTATCATGAATTTCATTAAAAGTCACTACAAGGGTTCTACATAAACCTGTAACACTTGTGCTTTGTTATCAAATTCAAGCAATTTCATCAATATCCTTACAAAAAAAAGAGAATAACAGAATTAGCAGGTCATGTTATTTAGAATCTTCATCATCCTCGTCATTTACCTTGGGAACTTTCCATCCCAAATGGTTGAGATGCATTTTATCGTATGATTCAATATTCAATCATGAAGCTACAAAGATCTCCAGTTCAACCACTACCGAAACCGGCGACAACCGAGGACCAAACCATCGTGGTTTGTCATGAATCAAACACAAATAAATGCACGACGGTTCCGGTGGGGTTTTGAAATGTGGTGTCGATTCTCGTTGCTGGACCTCTTCTCGTTGGCGGTTAGTATAAGGGAATAGAATATTCCATCCCAATTACATGCCTCAAATCTCTCCTATGTCAAAGCTCAATCACCCTAATTATAATTTAAATCTCAATCAATCAATTCTCTTGTATATAGGCTTAATTACCTCCTGTACGTTTATCTCCTTTCATATGTAATGGCCTATATAAAGGCATTTGTTGTAATAGTAGGACATACAAAAACATAATAAACATTTCCATTTATATGGTAATCAGAGCCAATCCTCTCCTCTGAGATTTTTTTTTTCGATCCTATTCTCTCTTTCGCACAGTGCACTTCAAACCTGCAACAATGTCGACCTCCAAAACCAACATCATCGAACTCTCCACGCACACCCACTTCCCAATCAAACTAACCACAAACAACTTCCCCTCATGGCGAAAACAGGTCCTATCCACTCTACGAGGACTCGCACTTGAACAATTCGTTGATGGTTTATCCGACCCACCACCGAAAGTTCTTGATGGAAAACCAAATGCTGAATATCGTGACTGGTATCGCCAAGACCAGATTTTACTCGGAGCGCTGCTCGGAAGCTGCTCCGATACTATTCAGCCACTCGTCTCCTCAGCCGATACCGCACGACAACTCTTCCAGCGCCTCTCCGAGAGCTATGCTAGCGTCTCGCGTTCTCGCATCATCTCGCTCCGTACCAAACTATCCACCACCAACAAAGGCTCCCGACCCGTAGCTGAATATCTCAATGAGATGAAATCCATTGCGGATGAACTGGCACTGGCTCAAAAACCTGTTGACGATGATGATCTCACAGCCCACATTCTTGCACACCTTGGTGAAGACTATAAAGAAATCACTGCAGCACTCAAGACAATACAAACTTCTATTACTTTTTCAGATCTCTATGAAAAACTCATTGACCATGAGCGATCTCTCTTGGAGTCCAAACCTGCCCCAATTCTTACTACTGTTAACACAGCCCAAAGACAAGGCCCGCGCAACCAATACCGACCTACTGCCCGGTTTTCCAATCGGCCAACTGCCTCTGGGAAGCGACAACTCACAACAGCCAATCACAATGGCTCGACCAATAATTATCACATAAACCGTAACAACTCATTTTGTCAGTTTTGCAGCATTCCAGGACATGATACCAAGGACTGTCGCAAGTTTGCAAGGTTTCTCCAAAAAAATAACCTTGCATTGGCTACTTCAACAACGAACTCCACAGTCAACTCTACCATGGCGTCCTCGTCCTCTTCTCTAATGTTTGACAGCGGTGCATCCGACCACGCACACCCCGACCAGGCCTTTGTGCACCATCTCTCCGAATATGGCGGGCCTGATGAGATCATTCTAGGAAATGGTAATACTCTCACTATCACTCATACCGGTCCCGGTTCTATTCCAACTTCCACTCGTTCACTTAAATTAACTAATATTCTCCTTGTTCCCAAGTTACGTAATCATCTTATTTCCGTAGCAAAACTTTGCAAGACTAATCACGTTTCTGTTGAATTTTTTCCGTTTCATTTCTTTGTAAAGGACCTTCGCACGGGGGCGCGACTCATGCGGGGAGTCAACATTAACGATGTCTACTATGCGACACCAGACTCTTGCCATCCGATGCAAGTCAATTCAGCAACCAAGTCTTCGAGTTCTCTCCTTTCATGGCATCACAAGCTTGGACATCCATCCATCAAAGTTCTAAAAAATTTACTAAATAAGTTAGGCTTTGAATACAATAACTTGTCCAACGACCTATTTCATTGTGATGCTTGCAAAATTAATAAAAGCCATAAACAACCTTTTGGTGAAAATTCATTTCGGGCAACTAAACCTCTTGAATTGGTCTATTCGGATGTTTGGGGTCCCGTACAACTCTCAAATGACGGTTTCAAATACTATGTTATTTTTGTTGATTTCTACACAAAATATACGTGGTTATACCCTATCAAAAGAAAATCGGACGTCTCAATCTTATTTCCACAATTTAAAGCTCTTGTTGAAATTTTTTTTCATACTCCTTTAGTGTCTCTTTTCTCGGACAATGGGGGCGAATACATTGGTCTCCTTCCCTTCCTTCAAAAGCATGGAATTTCTCATTTTACAACTCCGCCACATACTCCGGAACAAAATGGAGTGGCCGAACGACGCCATCGACACATAGTCGAAACCGGGTTATCTCTTTTGCACCATGCGAATCTTCCCTTACCCTTTTGGTCTCACGCATTTCAAATTGCCGTCCATCTAATTAATCGCCTTCCAACACCAATTCTTGACTACCTGTCACCATTTGAAAAGTTGTATAAAACACCTCCCGCTTACAATAAACTTAAGCCGTTTGGTTGCTTGTGTTTCCCATGGCTTCGTCCATATGCCAACTCCAAACTACATCCTCGGTCCGCCAAGTGCATTTTCCTTGGGTACTCGTCTTCTAAATCCGCCTATAAATGCTATGATCCTACCACTCATCGCCTCTATCACTCTCGTCACGTAGAGTTCATTGATCACATATTCCCATTCACAACAAATGGACCAAACCCAATTCCCTTACCCACTGTTGATTCCTTCATGCCTCCACCTCCAACTCATAAACCTTGCACCTTATCTCCCTTAACTCATCCTAAGCATTCTACACATTTGCCTCACCCTACACTCATTTCCACCTTCCCTGATCGGTTATCACCTGATCAACCTTCTCCCCCTCAAGTACCAACACCACAAAATCACTCCACTTCAGCTCCCACCGCACCCAACCCACCCACTGAACTCACGCCTAGCCCTACACCTACAACCGAATCCACCCAACCCACTACATCACCATCTCATCCTTCACCTTCATCATCCTACCAACCTGACCCATCTCCAACTCCCACCACTCCTAATGAACATCACTCTACACCTTCTCACCATGAAACAGATACAACTTCCTCTACCCACACTTCAACCGCACCCACCTCCACTCCGGCTCCTGAACAAGCTCGTCCATCCCGAACCCGAAAACCAAATCCCAAATACTACAATCCCAACCTTCTAAACCACACCACCCTACATCCTTTACCGCCCACCATTGAACCCACTACTTATACGCAAGCATCTAAGGATCCACAATGGAGACGTACTATGGACTCTGAGTTTAACGCTCTCCTACACAATCAAACGTGGGAACTAGTTCCACCTACTTCCCACGAACCAATTGGTTGCAAATGGATCTTTAGAATCAAACGCAATCCTGATGGCTCCATTGCCAAACACAAAGCTCGTCTAGTGGCTAAGGGTTTTCTTCAACAACACGGGAAGGACTACTTTGACACCTTCAGTCCGGTTACAAAACCAATCACTATTCGAACAATCCTTACCATAGCCCTCTCTAAAAATTGGCCTTTGCGTCAACTCGATGTTAATAACGCCTTCCTTCATGGCACACTACATGAAGACGTATTTATGACTCAACCACCAGGCTACGAGGATCCTCGTTACCCACAACACATATGCAAACTTAAAAAATCTCTATACGGGCTAAAACAAGCTCCCCGTGCCTGGTACAATGAGCTCACTCAATTTCTCACTCGCTTTGGATTTCGGAAATCCCAAGCCGATGCATCACTTTTCATCTACCAACATCAAAATATCACGTGTTATTTTATGGTTTATGTTGACGATATTGTTCTCACGGGAAATGACACCAATTTTCTTAATCACTTAATTCAAGCCTTAGGTACCAAGTTCTCCATCAAGGACCTTGGCATGCTACATCACTTCCTCGGTGTAGAAGTTATTCCGACACCAACCGGACTATTCTTGTCTCAACACCGTTACATCCAAGACCTTTTGGAACAATTTCACATGGACGGTGCAAAAGATGTCACTACTCCCCTAAGTGCTACCGAACCATTAACCGTTTCTGATCCTTCTCCTTCGGTGGATGCCACACCGTACAGGAAACTCGTGGGAACCTTACAATATCTATCTTTCACCCGCCCAGATATCTCCTTTGCGATCAACAAATTATCTCAATTCATGCACAACCCACGCCAAACACATTGGCAGTCTCTCAAACGTGTCCTTCGTTACCTTAAAGGAACCATTCATCATGGACTCTTTCTAAATCGCACCTCCTCTCTTAATCTCTCGGCCTTCTCTGATTCGGATTGGGGTGGTGTACATGATTCTGGTCAGTCTACTACAGCCTATATTCTCTACTTAGGGATAAATATTATATCGTGGAAATCCACTCGCCAAAAGTCGGTCTCTCGGTCATCCACTGAAGCAGAATATAAGGCCTTAGCAAATGCATCTGCCGAACTCACATGGACTAAACACTTATTACAAGATCTTGGAATCTCATCAACAGTTACACCAACTCTATATTGTGACAATACAGGCGCTACATACCTATGTGCAAATCCGGTCTACCATTCTCGCATGAAGCATGTGGCACTTGACTACCACTTTGTACGAGAACAAGTCTCAGCTGGAAAACTACGTGTCCTTCACATCAACTCACAGGATCAACTAGCAGATATGCTTACTAAACCTTTGACGAGAGCCCCATTTTTACGTAATCGGTCCAAGATTGGTGTATCCGACGGATCCTCCATCTTGCGGGGGCGTATAAGGGAATAGAATATTCCATCCCAATTACATGCCTCAGATCTCTCCTATGTCAAAGCTCAATCACCCTAATTATAATTTAAATCTCAATCAATCAATTCTCTTGTATATAGGCTTAATTACCTCCTGTACGTTTATCTCCTTTCATATGTAATGGCCTATATAAAGGCATTTGTTGTAATAGTAGGATATACAAAAACATAATAAACATTCTCCATTTATAGTTAGGGTTGGTGGTTTTCCGGAGGAGTATAAGTCGAGGGGCCGTGGAGTTGCCGGTACTTTTCTCATCCAGGTTATCTTGGCCGATTAGGGTTTGTGCAGTGGAGTGTAATTTCAGAAGTCGTGGAAGTGTTGATGAAAGCCGTAGGTTTTTTTTTAATGTATGAAAGGGTATTGGTGTCATTTTATTTTGTTAGGGGAAGGGAAAATATGTAATTAAATTTTTTAGTTGGGTAAATATGTAATTTGGATTTTAAATAGGGGGTATATGTAATAATCCCTAATCCTTAACCATTCAGAGGCAAATGTTTGAACCATTCAGACACCTGCTCACGAAACAAACAGTCTGAACCATTAAGTGTTGAACCAGTAAGAGATCTGAACCATTAAGAGCCTCATTAAGAGGTAAACAAACATTCCCTAAGTCTCACACATGATCATCATGCATTAAATGTATCTCGGGGTTCATCGGACCATGCCACTTGTTAAAGCAACCTTAGTAGACAACAAGATCACCTTGATTCAACAATGAAGCTATCATAATTTCTAAGAAATCCACATCCACAAGTCCATGACGAACTCAAACAATTAAGTGAACGCTTTTTAGTTTAAAATGTACCCAACAACCGCTTTCGCATGTTATTTGAGTTCTACATTGCTTCCACTTGTTCCTTTTGATAAAACTCCTTTTTCTAGAAAAGTACAATGGTAAGCAATACACACTTACTTCTTGGTGATATAGTAGAAACAATAACCCATAAAATTTGTTGGTTATTCGCAAAATGGACTTTGTTGCTACATGTTCAAGTTTTCTTTCCACTTCACGTTGTATGTGGATTTCGCAACCCCAAACTCTTTGTTTGTAGCCTTTGCAGGCCATAGTTTATATGCTGTCTTATTTATTTCTTTGGTTGGAACCACACTGAGTATTTGGAAATTAGCATGTACAAGATGATATCTACATACTATTATAGAGACGCTAAAAAGACAAATTATCGGTTGAAGACCAAGCATAACGTAAAGTTGTTAGACATTTACCAAACTAGCATACATCATGTGCTAATCGTTGTCTAACTTTCATTTACTTACCGATCTTGTAGAATCTTTAAGTTTTATATAAAATTAAAGTGAATGAGAAATATAATCTATTTTCCCTACTAGGATTCTTATGGATTTACATAAACAATGTGTTTTGCATGGGTGAATTGATTACTATATAGGAGTGTGATCATGTAATTATCTTTGTAATCAGTTTTGTCTCAACAACCAACCTGTTGAGTTTTAGTATATTGTCCGTTCAAAATAAAAAGAGTAAACATGGTTGATGGAAAGCGAGGGCTTTGTAAATATGGGTTGGAAGACATGTAGAAAATAAAAGGTGAAATGAGTCTGAAGCATAATACAAGACCGAACAATACCGAATAACATACAACAAAGGTAAAGCAACGCCAAATTTTTGGCATGTATGATTGTCGCGCGTCATTAGATGACTAAGTCAAGAAAAGTGCCACACTAAAAACAATCAACATAAAGAGCTCCGTGCACCTTTCCATACAAAACTGAGTCACACAGGCACTGGACGAACGTATCTCACACAAGCGCTGAACAACCTAACCAAAACCAAATAGAGTCAAGCAAATCATGGGCCGACGAATGGTATGATGAGGAAAAAGCTTGATCACTAATAAGGTCAGATGGCATAAGCACGGTCTCTGTGCAAGACAAAGTTGGAAGATTCGTTAATTCAAAAGCCCAATGGTAACCAACAAAGTAATAAATGACCTGATATAGAACCTATGGAAATCACATTACCCCTCGTGTAAAGTAGCGAACCTACGTACGAAGAATGCTAATTTTGACCCTTAGACAAGACATGGGGTGATAAACTTACAAGGCATTTATAATAGTCAACAAGTAACCCATGATATATTGATTTATCGAGACTCCGAGAGGATGCTATGCATTAATTCACTCAACTACTCTCCATCTCCAAAATTACTCACATAAATACTTCTCTTCATGTCGGAGTCCGGTCACAAAGAGAACCCTCAATCTCTCATTATGATAAGGCTAATGATTATTACCTACGTAGGTCCAACGATACTCACTGAATCTAATCAGTCTAGCATCCAGATTTCAACAATGTTATCAAAGCTCCTTATGATACCACACGAATTTTGGTAGCAACATGCACATAAGCATGAAGAAAATGTGAGTTACAATAAAACCTAATCTTCATAGAAATTTAATAACTTAGAATTGTTAGTATTTGAATAAGGGTTACTAAGAGTCGGTCTTTTTCGTTTAGTACCTATATTTAGTTATTTACATAGTAGAAATTACATATTTTAAAGCTTAAAAACATGAATATATTTTTGGTATTTTGTTATTACACCTTTAGTCCATCGTATGAGTGTGTGCCTCAAATAAACCTACTCGTTTTTATGTGGAAAATGATAGTATGTAAAATTTGATTCTATCAATCCATAACCAAGCAACACATCTTCATATGATTTAAACAAATTTTATGTTACCCGGCTAAAAAATGGCACTTAAATAATTTTAACAACAATTATAACAAATAAATTTATGTTCTTATAGGTTATAAAAGATTAATAACTAACACTTAAGCCCTTAAAACCCGCCACTTAGAGAATCAACAAAAGTTATCGCACCATAATTCATGTTCTAATACGTTATAAACCATTAATAGGTTAACACTTAACAAATAAATTTAAACGTTATAAAAGATTAATAACTAACACTTAAGCCCTTAAAACCCGCCACTTAGAGAATCAACAAAAGTTATCGCACCATAATTCATGTTCTAATACGTTATAAACCATTAATAGGTTAACACTTAAGCTCTTAAAACACGTCAATTGAAAAATCAACGTCAGTTATACAACAAAATTCAAGTTCTAATACGTTATAAAACATTAATAAGTATCACTTAATCCCTTAAAACACGCCACTTAAAGAATCAACTAACCGTTATCACAATAGAACTCATGCTCTAGCATGTTATAAAGATCAATAAATATCACATAAGCCTTTAAAACACGCCACTTAAATAATCAACGACAATTATCATAACATAATTCATGTTTTAATACGTTATAAAATATTAATAACAAGCTCTTAAGCGCTTACTGTTACGAACCACGTTCATTGTCAGCCCTGCCTTGGTATTCTTTAACTAGGAATGGTTCAACTAACTTTAATTTTGGGTACACCCATATTGACCAAAAATTAATTCAGATGTCATACAATTATTTTTTCCCTCAAAACTATTATGGACTGGGAGTTAGGTTTCATTTTTTAGGGAATTTAAAGACCCTGCAATTAAAGATAAATAAAATATATTTATATGTAATTCTTTTTATAATAAAATCAATCTTAGCTACAAATAACTTAAAGCACTTGAATATCTTTGTTTAGGTGGTTCCATTAAAACAATGTCAAAGATAGTAATTACAAACAAATCTGCCAAGTATGGCATTATTTTCTGAATTCCAAGGTTTTTATGGACTTTTAAGTCCGAATTGAATATAAGTTTAAGTTTTATAAACTATTGATCACGTCAGGGTATATAATAAGTTTACATGTGATTGGATTAGTTTAAGTGTAACCTATATTTACCATCTTTTAAAGTCTTTTAAATATAAACAACAAAAAAAAAACTAAGCATGTAAATTGTACAAGTAGATGGATTAAATAGTTAAACCTAAACACAAATTATATAATTATTCGTGTCAAACACAATAACCAGGGATGAGCTCGGTACCAACCGGTACCGAAAAATCCTTAAAAATGAGTACCGTGTACCAAAAATTCACAGTACGGTACCGTTCGGTAATGGTATTTGAAGGCAAAAACCGGTAAATATCGAAACCGAAAAAGGCCAAAAGTCGGTACTAAATCAGTATTGAAAATATTTCGGTTTGAGAAATTTAGTGCCGATACCCAATACTATTTGTTCATCCCTAAAAATAACCATAACCTGCACACACCTACGTCTAAAGTCAAAACTTTTTAAAAGGTTAGGTGAGTCAAGTGTGCTAAACATGTTAGGAAAATTGTAATAAATTGGTTTGGACGAGTGTAAAACGAATTTACGAAGTTGATCTGTTTGATTTAATGAGTTGACAAGTCAGCTTGTTTCATTAAATCGGTTAAACAACTTAAATCAAACACATCTCATATAATTAAACACGTTACGTTTCATTAAAAACGTCTGCGCGAGCTCTTCTTGGTGCAGACTTGGCCCAACCAGTTTTAAGATCTTCTAAGGTCTGCAGAGGGTTAAGCACCGCCACTGTCTACCACCACCACCGTCCATCACCACCCACCACTGTCCATCACCACCACCACCGTCCACCACCCACCACCACCGTCCACCACTACCACGCAGCGTCCACGTCCACCACCCCCCGGCCCTTCTATCATGCGCCCTGTCTGCAGATGTGGTCCGCAGACTACAAACATTTTACCTATTAAAAAACGAACAACACCTAACTCAAACACAATCCACTTGATTAAACAAGTTAAATAGCTAAACTCTTGTACAATTCTTTTTAACTAAAGGAAACAACCTATTTATTAAAGAACCTAACGTTTATGTACCTATGTATTATGCTAATAAAATATAGAGTTAAATGCTTGGTTGGTCCCTGTGGTTTGTGAAAATTGCAGACTTGGTCCCAGTGGTTCACTAATTACACGCTTGGTCCTAATAGTTGTAATTTTTGCACTCGGGTGGTCCTTATCACTAACCTATGTTAAGTTTTTCAGTTAAATACGTGCAAAATTACTAACTTGCCCCTAAACAAATAAAAAAAAAAAGAACTGAACCTGCCCCCTTTATCTTCTTCATCCTCTCCCCCTTCTCTCTCTCTCTCTAAAACCCACCACCCACCTCCACCGTCAGCCCATCACCACCACCACCGCCACCTTCAACCCACCACCACCTCCTCCACCGCCTCCTTCAACCCATCACCACCACCTCTACCGTCAATCGACCACCACTACATCCACCTACAACGTCACCTTCAACCCATCACCACCACCTTCAACCCATCACCATCACCTCCACCGTCAATTGACCACCGCCACCTTCAATCTGTGACGGTGGAGGTTAATCGATCTCTAGAACTGGTCTGCTCAATCTTTTCCTCTCTCTAAAACCTATCACCACCTGCCCCTTAAACCCATCGACACCTGCACCTTCAATCTGTGACGGTGGAGGACGCCAGAATTAAAAGGGGTCGTCGGGATTATGTGGCGTGCCACCGGAGGACGCCAGAATTAAAAGGGGTCGTCGGGATTCTGCGGTGCGCCACCGGAGGATGTCGGAATTATGTCGGCTCCTCACTTTCTCTCAAACTCTCTCGATCTCTCTAATATCTACACATTGGTTTTTCCGAGCAGGTTCGTTTTTCCAGCGAGTAGTTGAGGGTGGTGGTTGGTTGTTATGAGTGGTGCGATGGGGCTGGTGTGGTAGTTTACAAAGCAACAGGTGGGAGTAAGGGGAGGTGTGGTTGGAAGGTGTGGTTGCAGGTTTTTGTAGAAAGAGATAGAGAGTAGGAAGGTATGTTATATATATATTTTTTTAATTGTTTAGGGGTATTTTAGCCATTTTACACATACTTGACTAAGAAAACTAACACATGTTGATGGTAAGGACCACCCGAATGCAAAAATTACAACTAGTAGGACCAAACGTGTAATTAGTGAACCACTAGAACCAAGTCTGTAATATTTAAAAACCTCAAGGACCAACCAAACATTTAACTCTAAAATATATATACGGTGTTGATTTTATTACTCTTGACAATAAAAAACAAAAAAATAAACCCTTGTTATCCGTCAACAAGAAACCAAAACACAAAACACTACACACAAAAAATTCAGTTAACCCATTTATGTCATCCGCAGGAGCAAACCAACAGTGACACTTCTCGTGATTTTTTCATCCGTTTTCTCCATTTAATTCTCATTTCTACTGTTACAATTACACTTACCCCCCTTCTCTCTCTCCCCCTCCCTCATAAACCCTAGCTTTTCTTCTCCCCAATTCCCTGTTTCAGGTAATTAATCTCCTTTTTTCCTCCATTTCTTCATCCTTTCTTCCATAATTCCATATGCATATATGTAATTTACTTACTGTTATGTAATTTCGGTTGTTGATTCGTTAACTTTTTTTAGGTTACACGGTGGATGAACCTGAACCTATAACTGTCCGTACAAGTTTAATTTTGTTGTTTTATTGATCTGTTAGGATATTATGTATCTGATTTGTGATTATTATAATTTATTATGTTAGTTATAGGTGCTGCTGGTATTTATACAATTTATCTGATTTTTTTTCTTTTCAGATTTGGTACTTTAATTAGAGTTTTAAGTTGATTTATGAAGTCATCTGGAGTTATAGGTGGAAGTTAAATCTTAATTAATATTAAATGAATTTAAAACTCAACCACTAGTTAGTTATGAGTTAAGTTTCATCCTTCATGTTCGTCCTGTTCATGGTCCAATTTTTCATCTGTTCTGGTATTAATTAAGTTAATATGACCCCACATGTTTTAATTTTTCGACACTGTTTATGTAGATCAAATGGATTGAAAAATGCTAAATCTTAATTTATTAAAATGAATATATAGGTTTCGTGTAGACTATAGAACAAACGTTGTTGAATGTCGGTGTATAAACTTTGTTTGACGGGCCATTGGTTTTCTTATCTTTACTTGAGAACACATTTTTTTAAATGTATACGGCCGATTGACCCATTCGATATGACTGCAGATTTTGGAGGTTTATGATTTTTTATATACAAATATATAGAACTATAGATTTTGGAGGTTTATGATATTTTATATACATGATTGTTCTTATGAGTTTTGAATCTTTTGACAGGTAACTTTCAAATTTCAGTGGCACAAGGATGACTAATGGTCTATCTGATACCGATACGGATTAATATTATTTACTCGAAAGGCCTATTGATACACATATATCAACATGGGGGCTTTTTATAACACTGGTGAAATCGTTGAACTAGAAGAAAGTTCGAATTTTCAATCGAATAAATCTCAAAAAAGATTCTACGTGGAGGATGATGACATCAATAGCCTTTTTGAGTCGGTTCGGATATCAGCCAAGACGATGGGTTTACCGCAAGCTCTTAAAGATAAACAAAAGAAATCCATGAAAAGGCCAATGCGAGTTAGCCCGTATCAGTCACCACAGATCGGAATTTCCGAGCCCGTTAATTTGAAGCAGGCGCTAAGAGGATTAACAATCTCTCAAGCATCGGAAATGGCAGCGATGAAGAGGTTATCAAAAGGTTTTCCAGGTGGAACGGTCAAACGGTCACAGATAGCTGCAGGAGTTGAGGTTAATGAGAAAGTAAATAATCAAAATACGGTGGAAGTATCCGTTGTTCCGGAAAGATCGTCAACAACGTCAGTGACTGAATCTGTGCAGAGCAGAAACTTAAAGCTGAAACTTCCTTCGTTATCCACTCGCATTAGAAGAAAACTCCCTGCGGTTGATGAAATTAAACCTGAGTTGGTTGAAATAAAAAAGAAACCGGATAATAAAGCTGATGGAAAGGTAAAACCACGAGAAAAAGGCGAATTCTCACAGAGTTCAAAGAGCAGCGTTGGTGAATGCAGTAGTAGTACAAGTTTTAGTTGCGACAGCAACGTAAGTAGTGTTAGTAGGCCCCACATGTCGAAAGATTTGAGATGGGAAGCTGTTAATAAGGCTAAGAAGCAGTACGGAAGCCTAAATATAAGAAACTTTAAGTTAATCAAGAAAATTGGCGGTGGAGATATCGGAACTGTTTATCTTGCTGAACTTATCGACTCAAATTGCTTTTTTGCTTTGAAAGTTTTGGATAATGAGTTATTGGGCCTCAAGAAAAAAGCAACACGGGCTCAAACCGAAAGAGAGATTTTGCAATTGCTTGATCACCCGTTTCTCCCTACATTATTTTCACATTTTACGACGGATAAATACTCGTGTTTGGTTATTGAATATTGTCCTGGTGGCGATTTACATGTGCTCAGACAAAAACAGCCTAACAAATGTTTTTCTGAACAAGCAGCCAGGTAACAACTTAACGTTTTCTTTGTTTCTATTGTTTTGTTTTATGATTATTTTTTTGGGTTCTAAATGTAGGTTTTATGTTGCTGAAATCCTTCTTGCTTTAGAATACTTGCATATGCTTGGTGTCGTATATCGTGACTTGAAACCAGAAAACATATTGGTACGAGAAGATGGTCATATAATGTTAACGGATTTTGATTTGTCACTTAGATGTGATCCAAACCCAATGCTGGTCAAACCACTGTCACAATCCGATGACCGCCCTAAAGACACAGAGTCAAGCTGCATTGACCCGTTTTGTCTCCAACCGTCATGGCAAGTCCCTTGTTTCACTCCAAAATTGCTCAAACCAAAGGTGAAATCCGATGTGGTTGTTCACGCCAGCCCTCTGCCACAGCTAGTAGTGGAGCCCAGTGGAGCACGATCCAACTCGTTTGTTGGGACCCACGAGTACTTAGCTCCCGAGATTATAAAAGGTGACGGGCATGGGAGTTCGGTGGACTGGTGGACGTTTGGGATATTATTATACGAGCTTTTATACGGTAAAACACCGTTTAAAGGTACAGGGGATGATGATACGTTAGCGAATGTGGTATCTCAGGGTCTCGAGTTTCCAAACTACCCGATTGTTAGTTTTCACGCTAGAGATTTAATTAAAAGTTTGTTACAAAAACAGCCGGAAAGTAGGTTGGGTTCGTCGAAAGGGGCTGCAGAGATTAAACAGCACGCGTTCTTCGAGGGTTGAATTGGGCTTTGATACGGTGTGCAATACCGCCCGAGATGCCTAAACCGTGTGATGTCCGGAGTGCGGGTCGAAGTGAGAATTTGGTGTTTGACTTGTTTTAGCAAAGGGTGAACATGTTTTTTACAGAGATATGGAATTTGGGTAATGTTGTAACACATGAATAAAAATAGTACATTAGATGTACAGTGTACATGATGTCATGATGGACGTAATACAAGAAGTTGGCCAATATATATATATATATATATATATATATATATGTAGTTATGTACTATTAGGGTGGGCGGGGCGCCCATCACTCACCACCCACCTATCACTCACAACTTCCAATCAAGTTCCGTCACGTCATCGAGCTTTATTTCATCACTGGTGATGGATTTTAGTGGAAATGCTCATCACTCACCACACCCAACATCATCGATGGTGTATATAAAAAACCCATCATCATCAACGGTCAACAATCAACAACGTTCGAATAATTGATTTTGAAAACGCGTTCTCTGGGCCACGCGTTAAGCCCACCACACGTTGTGGACTACACCGGCGGTGGTGTTCCACGGTGTTCCACGCGTGGTGGCTTCCCCACAATGTGGCGCCCCGACCACTCTTAACGGCTAGGTTTTATTCTCCTGTTTGTTTTGTTTTTTGGTTTTGCATAGAAAGTAGAAACAATCTATAAGCAGATATGTTATTTTGGGCCCCACAAACAGGTATAGGCCAAGTTGTCCAAAGCGATGGTCCAAGGTGGGCCTTGTAGTTGGTAGAGGTGCACAAAACCGGATTTATTTCAAAACCAGCTGAGTTGGAACCGGGTTCCAATCCAATCAACGAGTTGACGGTTGTTGGTTCTGGTATGAAAATGGTTTTTGGAGACGGAAGTAATCAGTTCAGTTTCGGGGTTTGAACGGTTCAGGGCGGGTATAAGGGTTGGAACCGGTTTTAAATCATAGGGTATGGTACCTGTTCCTAGCCACTACCGGTTTCAGGTTTTTATCGGTTTCAGTACCAGGTTTTTTAATTTTTTACTTTTTTTATTTGTACACCTCTAGTTAATAGCGAGGTTTTAGATATCACGAATATGAAATACGCCTCAATATAGATAAAACTATTACACTATAATGTGTGTGTTAAACTAGGATGCATATTTATATTTACACAAACTATCAATGAAACCATAAAATAAACAATCTACAAATAGTTATTGTATTGGCATCCATAAAACATCTATTAATATGATTTTGGGCCAACCATAGACTTGTCACCTCTATATTAAATAATATCGATTTTTTTTTGTAAATACGATAATATACGTATATTCAATTATGAAAACGCTAAAGGTATTGCAATTTTCATATGATGATCCTTGTGCTTTGATAAACGCTTGAATGTCTAGCAAATACCTATTATTCGAATCTATTATATAATAGAGTTAGTTAGTTAGTTACTACATGAGCTGTTATATTGGTTAGTTGTTAGCTATTCAGTTGATGTATACATAATAGATATATGTCATTATGTTGTATGATTCCATTAACACACACACAAAAAAAAACATGGATTACCTGCATTAGCCTGATTTCCTTTAGAATCAAACTTTCACTTATACACCTTCACTTATTACATAGCAAGTATGATGGATAATATATCATACATTAGTAGTAGCTTAACACGCAAGTAAATCACACTAAGCTTTCACAAAACAAGAAACTTGGCAAGAAAGATGTAAACACAAGGAGATGGAGATCATAACAGTATACACGCCGGTGGCCTCTTCATCATACACTTATTCTTTCTTTCCGATCCCATGGGACATGTTATAGATACCGCGCCCCTGTAAAAGTATAGGCATGATTTATAAACCGGTTTATATGTAAATGTTTAAAAAGTTGCTATCTAAGACAAGGCATAGAGTGGACTCACAATGAGACATATGGAAGATCCTGCCAATGCAATAGGAATAGCAATCGAAGTAATTTTGTCCATTGGACCTTTCAGATACGTCGGTTTATGGATGCTTTGAAACTTTTTTTGCTTCTCGATCAGCTTCTCTCTTGGCCTGAATGGCGGTTCCTCTACCATCCTACCAAGGGAAGAAAATCTATCATACATGATCTCATTTATATAATTAAACTGCTAATATAGAAGGGAAACAGAAAACAAGCAGCGCCGCTAACCGCTTTGGATAACAAAACCAATTGTTTTAAAAACTACATTCAGTTTGAATTCGAGATGAATTCATAAGAACTTGATATCATTTACAGAATGCAGTTAAGATCTAAAATGAAGAACAATTTCAACATATGAATAAGGAATATAGAAAGAAGCATGCTTACTTCAAATTGAAATCAGAGATCACAATTTCAAGTACAAGTCTGTAAGATGAATAAGCAGTAGAAATTGTATTAATGAATTTGAGAATATATGAGAAGAAGTCTTACGTTACGAGTGTATGGAAAACGATAAGATTTGGAGAATTAACGAGTGACTAAAACAACAGTGGAGACTGGACACGATGGTTCGAGAATGGTGGAGAAAAATTGAAATAATCTGGTGGGCCTTATGGGCTTCACTTTTGGGCCATCGTGTACTTCTAGAATAATCAAAAGTTGTAGTCAAGTGAAAAGTAAAGTGCAATTTTTCATTTTTAAAAGTTTATATTACTATTTACTATTGTAATAGTATCTAAACTGGGCCGAACTTCGATTCAATTAACAAAATAACAAATTTATCGTCATGAGATGTTGGTTTAACGGTCAATGGGCCTGCCCTCCCTAGCGAAGACGAAGGTTCGATTTCCTTTTGGGCCATTTTCGAGGGACATTTTGGTGAAGGGAAGAATCGGGACTTTACTCACGGGTTCTAAGCTGACGTGGGGAGGGTTTACGGATTTCATCCGGTTCCCACGCATCAGGGGCATGGTCTCATGGCGGTCGAGGAGTAGACCTTGGATATAGCCTCGGCAGTGTGAATTTACATGTAAGATTCTTTGCTGTTAAAAAAACAAATTTATCATTAAAAAAAGACAAAATGATGATTTTTATATAAATTAAAAGTTCACCATTTAAAATAAATATATCTTAAAAGATGGATAGATCATATTTCGTCTTCTCTGATCCACTCCGGATGGCTGCAAAACAACATGAACAACTCGATAAAAGGGTTTAGAGATCGGAGTCTCCAAGTCATTCTCGGACGTTCAAGTCAGTATAGACAGTATTCATATTAATCGAAACTTATAAAAATATGACAGTATGAGATTAAACTGAGAAAAGGTTTAGAGTAGGTTTCTTGATGAATGAAATCATAAATAGAATTATAGAAAAGATCCTTTAATTAGTGGTGCACAATTCGGGTTTTTTGAATACCCGGTTCTGGGTATGAAACCGGGTTCGGGTATGACCGGGTTCTATAAAATCGGGTATTGAGAATACCCGGGTCGGGTCCGGGTCCGAGTTTTATACAAAAAATGTATACCCTATATACTTGGGTTTGGGTAGGGTCCGGGTCAGGTTTTCTAATACTCAGGTATTATAATACCCTATTTCCGGGTTCGGGTATGGATCGGGTTGGGTTCAGGTATGGATCGGGTATAGAGTATAGAGACTAAATGTAAACAAAAAATGGCCAAAATATACTTTCTAACGGCTATATAACCGTTACCAAGGTGCAAAACTCGAAAAAAACACAAAAAAAAACAAAAAAAAACGAAAAAAAACCCGAACAAGGTATTGGAAAACCCGGACCGAGTATTGAAAAAACCCGGTTCCGGGTTCGGGTTGATACCGGGGTAAAACCCGGGTTGAAAACGGGTATAAAAAAACCCGGTTCCGGGTTTTATAATAGAAATGCATACCCGACTCCTACCCTACGATTAGGTCCGGTTTCCGGGTTCTTTTTCGGTCCAGTTCGGGTTTTTTGTGCACCACTATCTTTAATCACTAATGGGTATTGAACTCCCTGTATACGGAAGATAGGTGTATGTGTATGTTAAAGCCGATTCATATAAGTTGGCCTAAATATGTTGGGTCGGCCCAATTAGGGGTTACCTTTTCAAATAAAAAGTACAAATGACTGAAATATAACAAATATTTATTGTATTTAATTATTAATATGTTACAAATAATGTTGAATTTTAAAGAATGTAACTTGGGATTTATTTTAACGAAAATGTTGATAGCTTTTCATGATAAAATACTAAAATAGATATATAAATGTTGATAGCTTTTCATGATAAAATACTAAAATAGATATATAGTAGCATTAATAGGCACTATTATGTAACTTTTTATTTTACATGTCATCGTTTTGTAACTTTTTATTTTACATGTGATCGTTATATTACAATTTGAATTTTACTTTTGTATAAACGTGAGTTAAAATCACAAAATCTAAATGTTGATGTGTAAAAAAGATATTTAATACAACTCTCTATCACGTCGCCAAAGTTGTTCGAGGCAAAAATTTTATTTTAGACATCAAAAACATTTGATTGAAAAGAACATAATGTGCACTAAATCTAAACTAAAACGCGTTAAGGAGCACAAAAAAATGCATTGTCTAGAAGAAAATCAGTTCATTATCATCGCATATAACTACCACGTGTTTGAGATTCTTTACCGTAAATTTATTATCATGGTATCGATATATTATTATTTAGATAATGTATGAATGATATATATATATATTATTACTATCCGTTTTTTAGTACACCGCACGCTTATTTTTAAAATTAATTCTCATAAGCAAGTTGCATTATTTTTACCTTTAAGCAATGTCAACCATCGTTATGGAACTTGTAGGGGTGTTTCGGCATGACTGCCAAATTTACACACATGGGAAATTAATGTGTCATCCCGCCAGAATGCGGTGTTTGAGTGTCTGAAAGGTTCCTATGCTCAGGAATTTTTGACCTTTATACTAATTGAGGGTTTGGACAATGTATGTCTGCAGTAGAATATAGAGCCATTCTCAAATACCGGTTGACGATCCATATGTACCCGGAAGATGAAACTTGCCCGATATGTCGTAAAGCTTGTATGGATAAATACGGGGAGCATGCAGTTCACTGTAAAGAGCTCACTGGGTTCAAATATCGGCACGACTGGGTGCGTGATGCTTTGTGGGACATCTTAAGAAGAGCTGGGATTTCGGCTAAGAAAGAGGCCCCTGTGAATTTCCTCACGGACCCTATGGAAGGGAGATCTACTCTGCGACCAGCGGATCTGCTCGTCTTTGGCTGGGCTGGGGGGAACATGCTTGTGTAGACCTCACGGGGGTTTCCCCTTTGGTTGGTTTAAGGGAAAACGGGGTTGTAGCTGGACAAGCGGCAAGAAAGGCAGAATCAAAGAAAGTGGATAAGCACGCTAAAGCTTGCGCGAATAACCAGCATGTCTTTGTCCCTTTTGCCTTTGATGCTTTTGGCTCCCTAGCGCCAGAAGCTATCCACTTCTTGACGAGGGTTCAACGGGTCGTCTACAGCAATTGTTCAACCCCAAGGGGGCAAGGGTTTGTATTTGGAAGGTTAGGGTTTGCAATTCAGAAAGGATTGGCGGCGCAACTTGTTGCCCGGCTACCTTCTGTTTTGATGTAACTTGACAAGTTTTCTGGCTTATATATGAATTATATTTATGTTCAATATAAAAAAATGCAATTAGTATATGCTTAGATTAATATATTATATACGGATGAGAAAATAAAAACAAACAGGGAACTCAAAATATTCTGAACGCGTATTTGGGCATACGATTGGTATGGGATTCACTTAAAACATGTTTAAAAAAAGTGTGGTATTAGGTGATAAATGTCCGATTCTGAAAATTCGTTAAAGCGCATTAAAGTAGTATGTTGAATTGCTAAAAACTTTAACTTAGTAAAAATAGAGAATTCTTAGAAGCGCAAGTGAGTATTTTTCATATTTAAAGTTGGCTTTTGAGGTGAGATTGAGTAAATGAGGATTTTTAACTATGTAAGACCATAAATGAGTATGTCGGGTACTTAAGAACCCAATGGATAACAAGTAATTGGTACCCTGACGAGTATGAGACCAAGTATGGTACATGGTTTAACAACCATGTATGAGACTGGAATTACCATTATCTAACATATTGCGATACATCTCGAAAGTTTTAAAAGCTTTTATTTATTTATAATTATTGTTGTTTTACTTGTATGATAAGAAGATTAAAAAGGACTAATGGGGGTGAGGATCTCAAATCTCTAGAGTCTAGAGGATCTAAGGTGGAAGGAATGGTCAATTTTAAGAAAGAAGGTTGCTTCATTTCATGCTTGGTCAATAAAGAATGAAAGTCACTGGAACAAAATTGCCAAAGAAGGAGAGGCATTATAATAAAGTATCTAGTTGCGTTACTCTTAGACTATATGGTGTGGTCATGCCCCTCATGATTACCATGATCCTCCACATCGGTGCCATGTCTTCCACCTTTAATCCACTATCCAAAACCACTACCCTAAGGGTGTGGTCATGACCCAAACCACTAGCCCCTTAATTATTTTAATTTATCTTTGTCTAAAAAAAGGAAATGATTTCTTTAAAAATGGAAAGAAGGACCATGGTTGCCATGGTTTAATCCATGCAAACCATGATGGATCAAGCAAGGGGGTGGTATAGTCTTTAATTCATGTTCCTAGGTGACGAATAATGTCCCAACCATGATCCCCATACCCTTTAGCCTTACAATAAAAAAACAAAATATGGTCTACTCTATTGTATGGTTTCATGGTGGTATAATATATATATATATATATATATATATATATATATATATATATATATATATATATATATATATATATATATATATATATATGTAAGAGTGTTGAAAGATGTTGATGTAAATGTACTTCATACATGCTCTGAGTTGTTATTGGGCTTGATACTTGGACTTATATAAGTGTTAACATGTTGTTAACATATCTGGGCTTATAATAATTGGGCTTATAATGACTGGGCTACAACTGATTGTTATAAGTTGTTATTGAGGTTGGTAAGTTGTTATAACTAACAATACTTGTGAGATTGTTTGTGTTCAGATCTGGAACCTTGAGGGCTAATGTGTAAATCTTGTTGATATGGGTATAAAAGGAAGAGAGAGAAGGAGCACTTGCATTATTGCAGATATTTGTTAGGGTTTTGTTCATATCGTTTTCTCTGTATTTTTGGTTTGTTGTTCTTGTATTAATCTCTGTAAAGATATTTCTGGTGTATTAGAGATCTTGTTATCTCTTCCTTGTTCTGTATCCTTTTGTTATCCATCAGATTGTCTTGATCTGTTGGATCTGTGTTGTAAACTTTGTTTAATCTCATATTATCGAGATCTAGGGTTTGCTTGGGTGATTTTTGGGTTGGTTAAACTAATAAGATTTACGTCACGTGGTTGTCACTATTTCTAGTGTTTGTGTTGATTTGTATCAAGTTTATACCATTTTTACATGGTATCAGAGCTCTGTGGTGGCTCTTGTGTCTGATTCTGGTGTTTCCGCTGTGCGATCTTCGGTTTGATCTTGTTATTCTTTGATTTCTTGTATTTTTGTTGTAATAGAACTTTTTTGATCGGTTCTTGAAGTGTGTGCATATATAGATCTTGTTAGATCCTGTTAGATCTGGTGCGATCGAAACCCTAGCTAGGGTTTGTTGGAGTTATAGAGAAGAAGATCTCTGGTCTTGTTGAAGACTGTGTTGGTCTCTGAATCCTTGAAGATTCAGGGCAAACCAACCAGTGTTTTCTTCTATCGCTCTTGGATCCATTTTATAACCCTAGAAAGTTATAAAATAGATCTATCTGGAAGGAGTTAAACGCTGTTGTAAGGATTTTCTTTTCTTATCTTTAATTTTTGTTATTGTTCACTGCATATTGTTGGTCTGTCTAGGCATTGTTGTTACCGGACTAGTCGGGCCGGCACTTAATTGAGTCTGTCTGTTTGGTTCTGCATATTATTGTTGATCTGTTTTTTGTGTGTGTTGTTTCCAACTGTGTTATGCTTGTCCAGGCACCTATAGAGTGATGAACCTGGAATCTGGCCTCTGATACAGTTTTGCAATTGCTATATATTATCTGATATTCTGCTTGTGTTTGTTTGTATTCTGTGTTGTCAAAATGCCTACTGATGATGTTGCTAGTTCTTCTGTGACTTTAATAAGTAAGCTTGATATTGGTGATCCTTTGTACCTTCATCCTGGTGATTCTAGTTCCTTGACTATTGTGAGTGTTAAGTTGAAGGATACTGAAAACTATTCAGTATGGTCTATTTCTATGAAATTAGCCTTAGAAGCTAAGAATAAGTTCGGATTTATTGATGGTAGTTGCAAAAGGTCTAAGGATGATGATGTTCTTGGAAATCAGTGGGATAGGTGTAACTCTGTTGTTCTAACTTGGCTTTTAAATTCTGTCTCTGAGGAACTGTTTTTGGGTCAAGTTTTTTCTAAGTATGCTTCTGAGGTTTGGGATGATTTAAAAGAAACCTATGACAAGATAGATGGTTCCGTGGTTTATGATTTGTATAAAAAAATTAATTGTATTACACAAAATGGAAGCTTAGCAGATTATTATAATAGGTTAACCACTATGTGGAAACAATTTGATGCAATGCTCAAATTGCCCAATTGTTCTTGTAAAGCTGCAAAGGATTATAATGATTTTTCTGCATTAATTAAGCTAATGTAATTTCTTATGGGTTTGGATGATATATATCAACCAGTTAGAACAAACATATTAACCAGGGAATCATTTCCATTTGTCAAGGTTGCTTTCTCTGTGGTTTCTAGGGAAGAATCCCATGATTGTCTAATAATGGGACTAGCAGTGGGTCTAAGGGTCAACCTGTATCTTTTGATTTTTAAACCTAATAAAGGGTTTGACTCTAAGAAAAAGTTTTCTAACCAAAGAGGTCCTAATCCAAACTTAAAATGTACTCATTGTAACATGTTGGGACATACTGTTGATAGATGCTTTGAGATTGTAGGTTATCCTTCAGGTTTTAAAAAAAGAACTGGTAACAATAATCAGTCTTTTAGGACTAATTCTAATAATAATAAGTCTAATAATATTAGTTCTGGATATTCTGGAACTGTTGGGTCTTCTGGTTTACCTTTTACATCTAAGCAGATTGAAAAGTTGTTGAGTTTAGTTGGAGAAAAGAATGGGTCTGATCCTCAGTGTTCTAATGTAGGAGGTGAGTCTGTCTTTGTTAATAACTTTGTTAGTTGTTCTAGTTCTGTTGTGTTTAATAATAGTGTGTATTGGATAGTTGATTCAGGAGCTAGTCAACATAAGACAAATAATGATACAGATTTGTTTAATGTTATTGATGTTTTCGAGTTTGATCTAAAAGTTAGTCACCCTAATGGTACTAGTGTTAAGGTTATGAAAATTGGTAACATAAAACTGATAGATGGGATAGTCTTAAAAGATGTGTTTGATGTTCCTAGATATAATGTGAATCTTATATCTGTTCATAGACTTGCCAAAGATAATCAAATTTCTGTAGTTTTTAATGGAAATGATTGTGTTCTTCAGGATTCCAGGTTAAGGAAAGTCCTGGTGACTGGTAGTCAGGATAATGGGTTGTACTTTGTTGGTAACAATGGTAATTGTATGAATGTGTGTTTTAATAGTTTTGTTAAGTCTAATGTGTGGCATAGTAGATTAGGTCATCCTTCTGATCAGGTTTTAGCTGTGTTAAAAGATAGTCTTGAAGTAAAAATGGTTGATCATGGTCACTGTGAAGTGTGTCACAAGTCTAAACAAGTCAGAGTTCCATTTCCTCTTAGTGAACATAAATCTAAAAGTGTAGGAGACTTAGTTTATCTAGATTTATGGGGTCCTTACAAAGTTGCTAGTTATGAAGGGTATAGGTATTTCTTAACAATTGTGGATGATTATTCCAGAACTGTTTGGTGTTACTTATTAAATAATAAAACTGAGGTTTTTGAAAATATATATGGGTTTTATGAATTAGTTTTAACTCAGTTTAAAACAAGAATAATAGTGATGAGAAGTGATAATGAAACTGAATTTGTTAATAACCAAATGAGTCTTTTTTGTAAATCAAAAGAAATCTTTCATCAAACTTCATGTTCCTATCACTACTACAAAAATAGGCATTTGCACCGACTAAATTTGTAGCAAATGCATAGCAAACACCCATTTTGCTACGGATTTGCTATGAGTTGGGTCCGTAGCTATAAGTCTCGTCGCGAATTTATTTGCTAGGAATTTTAGCTACGGGATTATATTTTGCTACGATTTTAGCTACAGAAAGAGATGTCGCTATTTCCGCTATGGATTTTGATACGAATATGTTCGCTACAAAATTTGCTATGCAATTTCAGCTACGGATTTTTTAGCTACAAAAATTGCTATAGATTTTTTGCTATGAAATTTCAGCTACGAAAATTGCTATAGATGTTTTGCTATGGTTACGGGTTTTTGCCTACGGATATTTGCTACAAATTGGGTCATAAAAAATTGCTAAAAAATGCGACTTTGCTACAAATTTTATTAGCTTTTTTGCTAAGATATCATCCCCTTGTTTGCATTTCACTAGAGAACACGTCCTATTTATATTAAAAAACATCCAAAATAACATAGAGATTTACAACCACAAATAAAATCTAACTTTCGTGAAAATGATAAAAATTTATAACATATAATGCAATAGAATATTACAATATTGTACATATTATCCAAATACAAATTGATATCACCTCCTAACTTTCTGTATCTCAAAACTACTCCATCCCATAAGAAGACTTCGTATGGATGCAACACAAAATACAATGTATACAAACAACACCATTTCTCTTGATCTCTTCATCGCCTCTAGAACCTCAATGCCTTAAAGCAAACCAGATGTCCAAGCATAATATATGTTTGACTTAAATAAACACATACAGTAGTGATGATTACTTATGAAACCATGGAAAGAGATTGAAAAAAGTGAAACTATCACATACGCCGTCGCGACATCGTAGAAGCAGTACAGTTTAAATGAGGAATCTGTTTTGGAGATGAATTTTTGAGGTGAGTGTATACCGGAAGAAAGAAACTTGAAAGCTCGGATAATCAAAATCTGTATCCCTTCTCTTCTCAGTTTTGCCCCTAAAGAACTCCATAAACAACAAATTCCAAACTTAGATAAAGAATAGGAAATAGGTACATGTTTGAATATAAAGAACATACTGAAGAAGTCAAGCCATTATCACTGGCGATGCGTTGTTGCAATTTGCAAGCTTCCAGTCACATTGATCATGCGATTTATAGGGATTATTGGGCGGGAATTTTCATTTTTCACGGTGCCGAACTAAGGGAGATATGGGGTTGTAATTTGTAAAGGAAAACTAGGCGGGAAGAGAGGGAGTGGGGTTATGGGAAGGGAATTTTAACGTTTTGGTTTTTTAATGAAATAAATAAATGAGTTCTATGTATTATATAAATAAATAACAATATGAAATTATAAAGAAATAAAAATCATTTTTTAGTTCTTAGAAACAATAAATATATAGTTTCATATGTATAAATAGTTTAATAAATATAATTTATTTATTTATAATACATACCGTTACGTATATAAAAGTTTAATAAATATTATTTATTTTTTTCGTTTTGTTATGATATATAACTAATCATTAACAGGTTAGTTCGAGTTTTAATAGCTCATATGCGTTTTAATAATATTCTACACTTAGTTAGTTTAAGAGTAACTAGTTTTCTTATCCCCACTGCTAGGCCTTTTTTTTGCGTATGTTTTTTCATTTGTCGTTATTGATTTGTTCATTACAGTATTGGTATGGTACATACACTCAGTCTACCAACAAAGGAGGCGTTTGGTTCGCAGGAATTCAATGGAATTTAAGGGAATTGGAATCCGATAGCCATTTCTTACTATGTTTGGTTTACAGAATTTGATGGAATTGGAATCTCAATTCCAATCTTCATGTGTTTGGTTGACAATGTAATTAATTGGAATTAGGCATGAAATCCTTCTAATTCCTTTAACTAAAGAATTCAAAATCCTTCCTATATGTGAAGAAATTAAAGTAAATTCATTGGAATCTTCGACCGTTTCGACCCGAAGGGTTTTGACCCGTACCGTTTCAATCTGAACTGTTTCGACCCGTACCGTTTAGAATTGAACCGTTTTGACACTGACTGTTTCGACGCGAACCGATTCGACCCGTACGGTTTCGAATCGGACCATATTAGGCCTTAATGGATTACTTTGGGTAATAGTAGATATTATATGTCTTAACATACCATATTTGGCCTTATTAGTTTACTATGCGCAATGATAGATCGAATATGTCTTAGCGGACCATATTAAGCCTTAATGGGCCACAACGGGCAATAGTAGATAGTATATGTCTTTACAGACCATATTCAGGGCCGTCTCCGAAAATCTTCAAAAATTTATGGGCCCTGTGCGAAGATAAAATACGGACCCCTAAAATATAAACTTTTCTTAAAAAATATATAAAAAAGTTCTAAATATATGAAAATGAGTTAAAAATATGTTGAATCACCCTGACCATATTAGGCCTTAATGGATCACAACAGACAATATTAGGTCACATATGTCTTAATGGACCATAATGGGCCTTAAGGGATTACTCTAGGTAATGGTAGATATTATACGTCTTAACGTACCGTATTTGTCCTTATTAGTTTACTACGAGCAATGGTAGATCATATATGTCGTTATGAACCATGTTAAGCCTTAATGGGCCACAACGGGCAATAGTAGATAGTATATGTCTTAACAGACCATACTGGGCCTTAATAGATCACACCAGGCAATATTAGGTCACATTTGTCTTAATAGACCATATTGGGCCTTAATAGATTACTACAAGTAATAGTAGATAATATTTGTCTTAATGTACCATATCGGGCCTTATTAGTTTACTACGGGCAATTGTAGATCATATATGTTTTAATGAACCATATTAGGTCTTATTGGATCACAACAGGCATAGTAGGTTATATATGTCTTAATGTATCTTCGGCCTTAATGGATAATATTGGGCCTTATCAGATCACAATGAGCAATTGTAGGTCATATATTTTTTAATGGGCTATATTGGGCCTTAATGGATCACAATGGGCAATAGTAGATCATATGTGTCTTAACACACCATATTAAGCCTTAATGGGACACAACAGGCAATAGTAGATAGTATATGTCTTAACGGACTATATTGGGCCTTAATGGATCAAAACGGGCAATCATAGGTAAAATATGTCTCAATGGACCGTATCGGCCTTAATGGATTACTACTGGAAATATTTGATATTGTATATCTTAACGTACCATATTGGGTCTTATTAGTTTTACTACCTTATTAGTTTTACTACGGACAATAGTATATCATATATGTCTTCATAAACCATATTAGGTCTTATTGGATCACAACATGCAATAGTAGGTTATATCTGTCTTAATGGACCATATTGGGCCTGAATGGATCACAAAGAGAAATAGGATATCATATATTTCTTAATAGACCATATGGGGTCTTAATGGATTAAAATGGGCAATTTTAGTCGTAGATCATACGGGACTTTAATGGATCACAACATCACAATGAGCAATCTATTAAGACACACGATTTGTCACTATTAATCTTTATAGTCATTAAACAAAACCTAAATCGCAGCCTGAGTCAAAACAAAATTATTTGTATACTTAAAATATTTTAGTATTTACGTTTTCTAGTTTGCTATATATTTTATTAATTATTTTCAATACTTATTTTCTTGTTTTATGCTATGGTTTTTGATACAGGTATTATAGACTTATTTTTTTAGTATTATTTTGTCAAATTTGCTATGGAATTTGCTACCGGTTTTATTAATTTGTTATTAAATTTCTTTTTTCGTTTTTGCAACGAATTTTGCTATGGATGATGCTACAAGTTTTTTATGTTGGTTTTAGATATATATTTTTTTTCTAGACCTTGCTACAAATTTTGCTAGGCATTTTATTTAATTATTATTTAAACACTTATATTCTCAACTTTGCTACAAATTTTGTTACGAATTTCATCTAACGTTTTTTGGTTAATTTTTAAATATTTATTTTTATGGTTTTGCTACCGATTATGCTACGTTATTTTAGATTATATTTATTTCCTGAGTTTTGCTACGGATGTTGCTAGTAGTTTTTCTACGTTTGATTTTAGTTTTTTTTGTCTAGATTTTGCTACGAATTTTGCTAGGCCTGTTATTTAATTACTTTTTGAACCTTTATTTTTTCAACTTGGCTACATATTTTGCTACGGATTAATTTAACTTTTTTTAGTTAGTTTCTAAATATTTATTTTCTTGGTTTTGATACGGATTTTGCTACGAATTTTTCTTCGTTATTTTTTCTATATTTATTTTCAGTTTTGCTACGGATTTTGCTACGTATTTCATTTGCAACAGAATATTCGTACCAAAATGGTAGCAAAAGGTGGCCGTAGCTAATCTGTAGCAAAATTTGCGACCGATTTTATTCAGTAGCAAAACTTCATAGCCAATGCCTCTTTTTGTAGTAGTGTATACACCACAGCAATATGGTGTGATGGAAAAGAAACACAGGCATGTCTTAAACACAGCTAGAGCCGTGATGTTTCAAGGGGGCTTGCCACTTATGTTCTGGTCTGATTGCATTCTGACTGCTGTGTATTTAATTAACAGGTTACCTTCGTCTGTTTTGAGTGGTAGGAGTCCATATGAAGTTATGTTTGGTTTTGCACCCTCTTATTTGCATTTAAGGAACTTTGGTTGTCTGTGCTTTAGTACCATTTTAACTGAGTCAGATAAGTTTGCTTATCATGCTGATAAGTGTGTCTTAATTGGATATTCAAATGTTAAGAAGGGATATAAGTTGTGGAGTTTAGATACTAAAAGAATTTTTTATTCGAGAGATGTAAAATTCTATGAAAATATTTACCCTTTTAAGAATAAAAAAGACAAGTCAGAAAATGGTTATGACAAAAACTTAAATCATGTAAACTTTTTTGACTCTTATGATTCACTTTCAACTGAAGTTCCTACAATACTCAATGATGAAGAGGGTGAACATAGTTCTCATGATCATCCCAGTGATGATCAGCAGCCTGTGTTATCCTCTACATCTGCCTCTGGTCCTAGTGTAGACAATAGTCAAACTGTTCCTAGTGAACCATTGAGTAGTAGTGAACATGAGGTTAACATTGGCGAGGCAGAGGACACTGGGGGGTCACATGTTGAGAACAACCTATCTGAGGGTAATAATCAAAGTGTTAGGAAGTCTGTTAGAAGTGTTTCTATGCCTAGGAGGTCTGATGAGTTTGTTGTAGAGGTAAAGTTAGATATGGAATTGAAAAAACTGTTAACTACTCAAATTTATCTGTTGATAATATGAACTTTTGGCTAGTTTAAATAAAATTGTTAAGCCTAACAGTTATAATGAAGCAGCTAAAGACCCTAGGTGGGTTGAAGCTATGAATAAGGAAATGGAGGCCTTATATAGAAATGGTACTTGGGTTTTGGTTGATTTACCTAAAGATAGAAAACCTATAGGATGTAAATGGATCTTTAAAATCAAGTATAAGTCTAATGGTGAGGTTGAGTGGTTTAAAGCTAGACTAGTGGCTAAGGGGTACAATCAACGTGAAGGCATTAACTTTGGAGAAACATTTTCTCCAGTTGTAAAAATGGTCACTATTAGATGTGTGATTAGTATGGCTGTTAGAAATAACTGGAAAATATATCAAATGGATGTTAATAATGCTTTTCTTTATGGGTCTATTTATGAGGATGTATACATGCAGTTACCTCCTGGATATTTCCCCGAAAATGAAACTAAGGTTTGTAAATTGGTTAAGTCCTTATGTGGGCTAAAACAAGCCCCTAGATAATGGAATGAGAAGTTAACACAAGTCCTAATAAAAGTGGGTTTTGTTCAAAGTCTTTGTGATCATTCTATGTACATTCTGTCAAATAATTCTGTGTTTGTTGTTTTGTTGGTATATGTTGATGACATTATCATAACTGGAAGTTCTGAGTCTGAAGTTGTTAGAGTAAAAAAGTTTTTAAATGAAAGTTTTCAAATTAAAGACTTAGGTATATTGAAGTATTTTCTTGGCATTGAGGTCTTATATTCTGAAATTGGTATTTGTTTGAGTCAAAGAAAATACTGTCTTGAACTTTTAAATGAATTTGGATATCTAGGTGCTGAAGCTGTTAATACGCCCATTGAACAAAGTCATGTAATTGTTAATAAGTTGAACCAAAATACGGAGTCTGTTAAAGATGTTACTTTATTTCAGAAACTGATAGGTAAACTGATATATCTGTCCATTACTAGGCCTGATATAAGTTATGATGTTCAGTTTTTAAGTCAGCTTATGCATTCTCCTCAGGATTGTCATTTGCAGATTGCTTTAAGGTTACTTAGGTATCTAAAGCAATCTCCAGGTAAAGGAATTTCCTTTAAAAAGGAAAATGATTTTGTTTTAAAAGGGTTTGTTGACTCTGACTGGGCCAAGTGTTTGGCTACCAGAAAGTCTGTTACTGGGTTTGAGATTTTTTTGGGAAGTTCCCTTGTTTCTTGGAAGTCCAAGAAACAAAGTGTTGTCTCTAGATCCACTGCAGAAGCAGAGTATAGAGCAATGTGCTCTGCTTCCTGTGAAGTTATATGGATCTTAAATATTTTGAAAGAGTTAAGGCTTGAAACAAGCTTCCTGTTAAGTTATATTGTGATAGTAAATCAGCCATTTCTATTGCTTATAACCCTGTGTTCCATGAGAGAACAAAGCATTTTGAAATCGATCTTCATTTTCTAAGAGAAAAAATTGCAAATGGTGTTATTTGTCCTGAGAAAATTGATCTGATAACCAATTGGCTGATGTCTTTACTAAGGGTTTGAATAGTGCACAACATGAAATGTTGTGTGGAAAACTTGGGATGCTGCTGCTGTATGAATTATGGGGGGATGTTGAAATATGTTGATGTAAATGTAATTCATACATGCACTGAGTTGTTATTGGGCTTGATACTTGGACTTATATAAGTGTTAACATGTTGTTAACATATCTGGGCTTATAATGACTGGGCTACAACTGATTGTTATAAGTTGTTATTGAGGTTGGTAAGTTGTTTTAACTAACAATACTTGTGAGATTGTTTCTGTTCAGATCTGGAACCTTGAGGGCTAATGTGTAAATCTTGTTGATCCGGGTATAAAAGGAAGAGAGAGAGAAGGAGCACTTGCATTATTGCAGATATTTGTTAGGGTTTTGTTCATACCGTTTTCTCTGTATTTTTGGTTTCTTGTTCTTGTATTAATCTTTGTAACGAGATTTCTGGTGTATTAGAGATCTTGTGATCTCTTCCTTGTTCTGTATCATTTTGTTATCCAACAGATTGTCTTGATCTATTGGATCTGTGTTGTAAACTTTGTTTGATCTCATATTATCGAGATCTGGGGTTTAGTTGGGTGATTTTTGGGTTGGTTAAACTAATAAGATTTACGTTGTGGTTGTCACTATTTCTGGTGTTTGTGTTGATTTGTATCAAGTTTATACCATTTTTACAAAGAGGAAGCGAGAGGGGAAGATACCACTCAACTCTCATAAATTTAGAAAAAATCAAAGAATATGTTATAGGCTTGTATAGTTTATTAATGTGTCAATAAACATTCGGTTATGTCTAAAAGATTCCTATTTTATATTCGGTATGTTTCCATCTTCACTTACAAAATCTAATGAATTTGCCACTCGAAGCTATTCAGGAACAGAGGGAACGTTTTATACAGGAACAAGCAGCCAAAACAAATTGATCACATAGTATGGTATTGAATCTATTGATGGGGTAATGCCTTTTTTACCTTACCAACTTAACCGTAGTATGACACAACTCCAGTCTTCTTTAACTCAATGAAAGCACAATATAGCTTCGGACAACATCAACTTAACCAAAATACGGTAGCTCTGGACGTCATCAACTTAACAAAAGCATGATCGCTCTAAACGTTATCAATTTAACTAAAGTATAATGACCCAGATGTCATCAACTTACTGTAACCAAATTAGCTCTGGACACTATCAATTTACCGGTCAATATAAACTTAAGTGGAATATGACAACTCCATGCCTTATCTTGACTACTGGGAACTTCCTTTTTCCGGATCTCGCTTTAGAACAAAAACTTAATGCCATGAACAAGTATTTGACGCTTTGACAACAATCAAATCCTTCACAATAACATGTCATAAAGACCAAAGTCACTCGTAGCTAAACTCGCGGATGAAGCTTTTGTACGATCACTCGTGGCTATACGATGGATAAAGGAGTCAACAGACAACAATAAATATCTATCATATGATGATAGATTGTGAACAATTCCAAAAGTGAACATGACTAAAACTACCCTTCTCTCTAATATGGAAGGATATTTAACTCAAACACCAAAGGGCTGTATCTAGCGGTATCAAGGTGTGCATGCAAAAAGTCCTTTCACATGAGGTTGAGGGTTTAAGTTCATGATAGACAAATGTACAGATTTTATAGCATTACTAAAGCTATTGAGTTTGTTGATTGAAAAGATTAATAATTTTAATTCCACACAACTACGTACTTCTCTCTATAAACATTTATTGCACTCTCTCCCTCTCATACAATTTTAGATAAAATATCTATTTGCTTTCATGTTAAGTTTCATATTTCTTAATAGACCAGGATAACTTTCTAAATCATGTATAGTCATATTATCAAATTAAAGTTTTTAATGGTACAAAACCTTAATAAGATAAGATGACAAGTTCTACAAGAACGAGAGTGTATTTTGTGTGAAACATAAAGTTCTAGTTCATGTGTTTAAATTGACCAAAGACTTCCCCTTATATGTAGGAAACCAACACGGCGTTTAAGTTGAATTAACGCAAGTTTTCATGGAATAGTGTGTCAGTTGGCGATTATAACTATCGGCAGTTATTGAGTTACATCATCTAGAACTCTGTGTGTTGATGTAGCTGTCGTGGGCTAATCAAAAACCTATTTAAACTACGTAGATAGCATAAGTAGGGTATCGAATCCACAGGGAATTTGTGGTCAGTGTAAAGATTTTTGACTAAGAACTAAATTAACTAACTTGGGGGAATTTGATTGATTGTTTAGAAAAACACGAAAACTAAATTAAAGAGTTGTAATCAATACGAGAAAGCTAACTTCCACCCGGAATCCCAATTACCGTTTATCATCAAAACCTGTTTACCAATTCAGAACACCACATAGACATGGCCTCGGAATTAATGAATTTGGTTAATTATTAAGGATAGTTTTTAAGATTCACTATGCCACCTAATAACCCGTTTTTTTGCATCAAATACCCGCCAGTTTACCAACCCGCTAATGATGCAAGGAAATCGCTAATACGCTTAATAAATGACAAATAATTCAAACACAAGAAACGTTTACCAAGAATCCAACACAAGTGGTCAAGCTGTACCAGTTACAACGAATACGTAAACAAAGTTTAATGAAAAATACAGTAACAGTTCTTCTGGGCAGAAGTCACGAAGAGCTTAGCCGCTCATGTCGTCATCACAGCTTCAATAATAGTTTGGAATCGATCTGACATGAGAAACTGGCTTGATTGGGATGAAAACCTCTTCTAAATCGCCTCTAATGACTGCTGAGTTCGAAAAAAACGGCTGCTAGGTCACAGAAAACCCTCAAAACCTAATAAAATCCAGTTTTTATACTTTCCCGATATTGACCTCTCCCGCGCGTCGCGGGAGAGGGTTATCGGAATCTGGCGCGTGTCGCCTGAACGAAACAAACCGACCCCACCATTAACACCTGTCGCGCGTTGTGACAGGTCTCTACATCTCCCTCGCGTGTTGCGGGGGGCTGCCACCTGGGATTTCTCTTTTGCAGCTTCCAGCTTCTTCCAGCACGCGTTTATTCACTCGTTTTGCACTGTTTAACCTGAAATGACGCACGCACATTAAATAGTAATACCAAACCGACTAAACACTCATATGTACATAAAATTGACTCGAAACACAC
The DNA here is from genome assembly GCA_947069175.1 of Scalesia atractyloides. Lineage (NCBI taxonomy): Eukaryota > Viridiplantae > Streptophyta > Magnoliopsida > Asterales > Asteraceae > Scalesia > Scalesia atractyloides. The sequence goes on from CAMTDV010000010.1 coordinate 80,778,601, forward strand.
AAAATAACACTAAATATTAACCACACATCATGTGTTATCGTTGATCTCTCATGTCTCTATTGATGGTCAAAGTAACTAGCAATCATAGGTACTACTTATGAGTAGTAATTTATTACTAATGACTAGTTACCACTGATGACCAAGTTGTCATGGACGACAATTACAAGTGGCAACCAAATTATTGTTGATCAATCTTAACTTACTAGGGATGGTTGTTCTCTTGTAGTTTTCCATCAAACATACAAATCCAAAGCAACTTAAAATAGATTTTTAACTATGTACCAGAAAAATTTTCCATCATGGGCCCCACGGCTTCTGCCCCTTGACCTCGGCGGGGGTGCTGCTCTCCGACCCACGAGTTCATTGGTGCCTGAAATTATAACAGTCTCAACAAGTGTTTACTCAGTACGGATGTAACATCCGTCGAAAAACGGGTTTTCAAAACCCGCTTCGTTTATTAATCGAATCGTCAGTTTTAAATTTTCGTTGCTTATTTATGACTTATTTTAATTTTAAACGATACATAATTAATAAACAAATTAGAATTTATAAACTATAATTGTTAAAAAGTAAAAAATAAAATAATTAAAAAGAAAAACCGGCTGCCGGGATTCGAACCCGGGTCAGCCAGGAACCTCAGAGCTTTAACTCTCACACATCCAACCACTCCGCCACTTGTGCCTTTTGATGATATATCAAAACAATTAATTCAAATAACAAAACTCGATTTCAAAAACAGTCAACCGACGCGCCCATTTCGCAGTAGCCGGAAATCCCGACGACTTCGCCAATTATTGTCGGTTTCTTGTGACTTAACGTGCGTATTAACACCTACATCGGTTATAACCGATGTCCAGTTCCGCGACATCAGTCATAACCGCCGGAGAATAATTGACCAACGAATCAAGACAGAAATCGGACCCAATTCATCGATATTCTTTCCTATAAATACACACCCTAGCCTCTGGTAATCTTTTCGCTCAAAATCGCACCAATTCTCGAAGCAATTTCACTCGCCGGAACTTTTCTGCCATCACCGGACTTTCGCCGGAAAACCGAGACTCACATCAACACGGTAAATACCTCGACTCTTTTTGTTTCATTCCATTGTTAGACCCTTACTAACATCAATCCATCACCCAGAATCAATCCCAGACGACGTTGCCGGATATTCTGTACTCGCCGGAAAATCGCTGGAATTTCCGAACTCACACTGTTAATCGGTATGATCAACTAAACCTCCTGTTAATCATGGTTTAGTAACTCAATTTCATATCTAATCAATCAAATCTGTTAATTGATCCGAATAGACAAAGTTCACAAACAGAGTCGACGAATCCTTGCCGGAGTTCTGAGAAAGACATCTGATTCGGTACATTTTCCCCAAACCCTCTCTGTCCAATGCATTTCAATCGCTGATAACTTCCGTTAATCGAATTAAACATGAAACAGTTGATTAATCATTGTCTGTGTTCTTGAGCGAAGAAGACGAAATCGTTTATGTTTATAAGATTAATTAAAATCAATATTATGAACGGGTTAGACACACAGTCCAGCGGTGGACTGTGTGCAAACAATACACATACGTCTCGAGTTCGATTCCTATCACGACCCTATCCTCAGAAATAAAAATGTTTTTTTTTAAAACCGAACCGGGTTAACTCACAGTAAGATGTTAAATATAATAAAAACCGGAATATTTACCAGGTTAGACACACAGTCCAGTGGTGGACTGTGTGCCAAACTAAACCACAGGTCCCGGGTTCGAGACCTGTGGAGATCACCGGTTTGATACAATTAAATCCTTTTTAAATAAATGATTTTCGGATTAAGTTAAATAGTATATAAATATAATTAAAAACATAAATATTTCGGGTTAGACACGTAGCTCAGTTGGTAGAGCTGCGTGCACGCGTACGGGAGGTCACGGGTTCGAGTCTCACTCAGTGCAATAATATTCACGACCGAACCGGTCAACGGTCAACAGTCATGGTCAACGGTCAAAAGTCAACATTTTTTTTATTATTTTTATTTATTTATTTAATTTAAAAATCAATTAAAAATACTTAAAAATGACGTTTTTAAAGTTAGAAAATAGCCTTAAACTCACAAAAATATATCCAAAAATCCTATTAAAATTGTTAATAAAATCCACTTATTTACCGTACCTTTTCGTTATTAATTAGGTTAGTTATTCCTCGTCGATCAATCCTCTAAACTCATGCGCATTCAACATCATCAACTGAACGCACCCAATGTGAGTGAATCTCTACCAATTCCCCGTTTTAATCACATTTTGGGGTGTATCATGTGTCGCTATTTATTTATTTCAATTAAACACTTGTGCATTCATCATATTCATGATTAAATGTGTTGCCAATATATATCTATTGTTTGTGTGGTTAATGTTTAGATTAAAGTTATCATTTTCAGTACATACATTATCATAGGCCGCCGCTCCCCATACCTATGAGCGTGAGCCGTTCCCCATTACCTATGAGCGTGAACGAGGCGTTGCCAACATAAGATCGGCTCCGTTTGATTGAGCCTTGATCTCACATACATCATCATAGGCCGTCCGTTCCCCATTACCTATGAGCGTGAACGAGACGTTGCCAACATATACATTGTCATTCATATCATATAGTCATGCAAGGTGGTTTGTGATTGTTTGTTTACATACGTTTGTTCATATATGATTATTGCACAATTTTTCTATATTAAATACAACAAGGAATCAATAACAAATGTTTTTAACAAGGTTCACTCGCCAACTTTTGTTGACCCAAAATTCCCCATTTTTACACATGATACAGGTGATCAAGTTGAAGCAAGAAACATATAGGGCAGCCTAGAAGAATAAACCAGTTTAGATTTCGGATTGTTTTAGTTAATTTTTCCTTTCCTTGTATTATATGAATTTGACTTGAAACTTTGAGATGTAATTTGAATTTAATAAATATGAAACATATTAGTGAACATCATGAGCTTTGGTGATAACCCAATTATGCCCCGACTCTTATTCCGCTGCGGGTCGGGGTGTGACAGATTGGTATCAGAGCCATGACTATAGGGATATAGGATAGGTTATTAGACCCTTAGAGCCTATACTATAGTTGATTAGAATTTCTAAGTTGTTTGTGTGTTACATGCAAAATTCATGATGTTTATATGTTTTATGTTTATTGTTACATTCAATGTTATGCAAGCATGTTCATAAGTACATATTATTATACAATGCCTATCATGAATCATATTCTCATAACATATCATATCCATGGGAGCACACTCACAATTCATATGATTTTTACAACGATTTTTGAATTTTCAAATCACATCAAAGTGAGTTCTCATGACGGGCATGTAGTAACTGGAAGGGTACGAGTACCGGTAGTCGGAACGTCCTGTCTAGGCTTGGCATTCGTATAAATCCAAAATAAAGGACCAGTTTGCCTACCTGGGGACTAACGATGAGAGTACGAAGGACCTATTAGGCCAAAGCATGCTATACCAAACGTCGTGTGAACTAACCCCACTTTGAGTTGTCATTGTGTCTATACCTGGACACCCTCCAACCATACATCTCGCAAACATATTTCATGGTTTTCATTCGGGTGATGCGAGTGTTAAACCGCCAATACAATGTGAATCCTACTAAGCCAATAGTCATGGGGGCCCACATGACTATACAGGCGATGGTATGGGGGACATTGAAGGCCCAAACATGAGCAAACCCAAGACATCCTATGGATGTAGTGCATTATTGATGATTATGTTATTTTAATATTTTAAACGACACATGACACCTAAACACTCCTTAAACTCACCATATTCCTATGTATATTCCTGTAGATGTCGGCTAGGCAGCTACGTGGAGGTCGAAAGTCAGGAAGGTTAAACGAACGCTTGGCCACTCAAATTGCAAAACAAATGGCCGCGGTGCTTCCTGATATTGTAATTCAAGTCCAACAAGCTCTCACCGCGAATCCTATCAACCCACCCAATCAAGAGGATCAAAACATCGACAACCCTCCCTCCAAGAAGTGCTCCTACAAACACTTCAAATCTTGCGATCCCCCAAAGTATGAAGGGACCGAAGGTGTCACCGCTCTCCTCCACTGGTTTGAGGAAATGGAAAACACCTTCCTCAATTGCGATTGTCCCGAGGATCGCAAGGTACGTTACGCAACCGGGAAACTATTTGGGGTAGCCCTGACCTGGTGGAACACCGAGAAGGGTAAGAGAGGAGTTGAAGACGCTATGGCCTTAACGTGGGAAGAGTTAAGGGAAATAATGACAAGACGCTTCTGCCCAAGAAGCGAACTCAAGAAGTTGGAAGACGAATTCCACTCGCTGAAGCAAAAGGAAGGAGACCATACTTCCTACAACAAAAGATTTCTTGAGCTGAACCAAATGGTTCCTAACTTGTTCACCCCAGTGTACCGCTTGGTTGAACACTACATTCGAGGCCTCCCCTCGAAGATTCAAGACTCAGTCCTCAGCACTTCGCCTGCAACTCTCGAAGCTGCTATGGAATTAGCTACCGAACTTACCGAGAATCGCATCAGAAACGGTAAATTCAAGGAGGAGAAAAAGAAAGCCCCCGTTGAGGGCCAAACTTCAAACCATTCCACCTCCTCCTCAAAGTTTTCTAACAAAAGGAAACGAAATACCAGAAACTTCGCTGTCACCCAAACAAATTACCCTATCCCTGCTGCACCCATCACTCAAGTTGCCCCTTCACCCGCACCATACAAAAGGCTATACTCCGGCCCCTATCCAAAATGCACCCGTTGCCAATACCATCACTCTCCCGAACACCCCTGTCAATATTGCACCAGCTGTGGCCGTGCAGGTCACACCATCCAAACCTGCCGCTCACTGCAGCGAATGAACCGTAACCAACCCACAACCCAAACCCACCATCAAATAATGGGTCAAGCCCAACAACCCCTACTACTACCACCTACACAACATACGGCCCAAACCTACTACCAACCCAACTAACCCATGATGCAACCCATGCAGGCTTGTTACAACTGTGGGGACCCAAACCACTTTAGAAACACTTGTCCACGCTTGGTGAACATCATACATGCTCAAGCTCAAGCAAATCCGGTGAATCAAGCTAACCAAGCTCCTCCACCTGCTAGAGGAAGAGCTTTTAACATCAACGCCAACCAAGCTAGGGCCGACAACAACGTGGTTAACGGTACGTTTCTCATCAATGGTAGTTATGCATCCATGTTATTTGATACTGGCGCGGATAAAAGTTTTGTGTCCTTAGAATTTGAACCCATCCTCAACCAAACCCGTGATAAACTCATGGAATCCATAACGGTGGAAGTTGCCGACGGAAAACCGGTCTCATTAAACTCCATTATCCGAAACTGTACTCTCACTCTAAACGATCACGACTTTCCAGTTGACCTCATTCCTATGAAGTTGGGAAGTTTCGACATTATAATTGGTATGGACTGGCTCAGCCAACATCATGCTGAAGTAGTATGCCGCGAAAAGTTCATTCGCATTCCCCTTGCAGACGGTCAAACCCTACGAATCTTTGGAGAAACCCCTTCGAAAGGACTCAGACTGATGTCCTGTCTTCAAGCCCGAAAATATCTCCGCAAGAATTATGTAGCATTTCTAACTCACGTTGTCAAGAAGGGAAACAAAGAGAAGAAACTCGAAGATATACCTGTAGTGAAAGAGTTCCCGCAAGTCTTTCCCGACGACATATCAGGACTTCCTCCCAAGAGAGAAGTCGAATTCCGCATTGATTTTATACCTGGCGCTACACCCGTCGCGAAATCTCCTTATAGGTTAGCCCCATCCGAAATGCAAGAGCTGGCCAGTCAATTACAAGAACTGACCGACAAAGGATTCATACGTCCTAGCTCATCGCCTTGGGGTGCACCTGTTCTGTTTGTAAAGAAGAAAGATGGAACATTTCGCATGTGTATCGATTACAGAGAACTCAACAAATTAACGGTCAAGAACCGCTACCCATTACCGCGCATCGACGATCTGCTAGACCAACTCCAGGGTGCCACCTGTTTTTCAAAGATCGACCTTCGTTCTGGCTATCATCAACTCAGAGTACATGAAGAAGACGTCCCAAAGACCGCCTTCCGAACTCATTATGGTCATTACGAATTCATGGTCATGCCATTTGGTCTAACCAACGCTCCAGCTGTCTTCATGGATCTAATGAACAGAGTATGCAAACCCTATCTCGATTGTTTTGTTATAGTCTTCATCAACGACATTCTCATTTACTCAAAGTCCAAAACTGATCATGAACGACATCTTCGACTCATCCTCACACTCTTAAGAACCGAAAAGCTCTACGCTAAATTCTCCAAATGCGAATTCTGGTTAAGAGAAGTACAATTCCTTGGACATGTCGTCAATGACAAGGGAATACATGTCGACCCCTCAAAGATTAAAGCAGTACAGGAATGGCAAGCGCCACGTACCCCTACCGAAGTAAGATCATTTCTTGGTTTGGCGGGTTACTATCACCGTTTCATTTCAAATTTCTCTCGTATCGCTGTACCACTCACTGCTTTGACACATAAAGGGAAACCCTTCATATGGGGACCTAAACAAGAAGAAGCCTTCCAAACCCTTAAGCAAAAGCTTTGTGACGCACCTATCCTCTCACTCCCCGAAGGTTGCGATGACTTTGTAGTATATTGCGACGCATCAGGGCAGGGACTAGGCTGTGTATTAATGCAAAGGGGAAAAGTCATAGCCTATGCTTCTAGGCAACTCAAAACTCATGAGAAGAACTACATTACCCACGACCTAGAACTTGGAGCCGTTGTGTTCGCTCTTAAGATATGGAGACATTACCTCTATGGTACCAAGTGTGAAATTTACACTGACCACAAGAGCCTCCAACATATCTTTAACCAAAAGGAGTTGAATATGAGGCAACGAAGATGGGTCGAACTTCTTAATGACTACGACTGTGAAATTCGGTATCATCCTGGCAAAGCAAATGTGGTGGTCGATGCACTCAGTCGAAAGGGTTATGCGAACTCCATTCGTCTTCTATGTTCGCAAATCATAACCGACATCAAAGATCAAATCCGAGAAGCTCAACATGTTTCCATAACAGAATACGACATACGCAATGAGTTATCTTGTGGAGCAGAACTTAAACTCGAAACAAAATCTGACGTCATTCTGTATTATCTAGATCGCATATGGATTCCCGATCACAATAACCTTCGCGATTTCCTTATGAAAGAGGCGCACAAAACACGATACTCTGTACACCCAGGAGCCGACAAGATGTATCAAGACCTTCGATACACCTACTGGTGGCCTGGCATGAAAAAGGATATTGCTGTTTTTGTTTCCAAGTGCCTTACCTGCTATAAAGTAAAAGCTGAACATCAAAGACCCTCAGGACTTCTAGTCCAACCTGAAATACCTGTATGGAAGTGGGAAAACATAACCATGGACTTCATTACCGGGTTACCTCGCACTTCTGGTGGGTATGACACTATATGGGTAATCATTGATCGTCTTACAAAATCAGCTCACTTCATTCCGATTCGCGAGGACTTCAAGAATGAGAAGTTAGCTCGTATCTACATCAGCGAAATCGTAAGCCGTCATGGTGTACCGTTAAGCATTATTTCAGATCGTGATGGTCGTTTCACTTAACGAACATGGCAAGCCGTACAAGCCGCTTTGGGTACACGATTAGACCTCAGTACCGCTTATCATCCTCAAACTGATGGACAATCTGAACGCACAATCCAAACTCTTGAAGACATGCTTCGAGCAGGTGTCATAGACTTCAAAGGGAATTGGGATGCTCATCTACCATTAGTTGAATTTTCGTACAACAACAGCTATCATTCAAGTATCGGCATGGCACCTTTCGAAGCGTTATATGGTCGTAAGTGCCGATCACCAATATGTTGGCACGAAATTGGAGAAGCTCAAATCACCGGTCCAGAACTAATACAGGAGACAACAGATAAGATCCATCAAATTCGAAACAATCTTATAGCGGCACAAAGTCGTCAAAAGAGTTATGCAGACAAACGACGAAAGCCCTTGGAATTTAACATTGGTGACCATGTACTTCTAAAAGTATCGCCGTGGAAGGGAGTGGTTCGTTTTGGCCAAAAAGGCAAGCTAACACCACGCTACGTAGGACCTTTCAACATACTCGAAAGAGTAGGACCTGTAGCATACAAGCTTGACCTACCAGAGGAACTCAACAGAATCCATCCCACATTCCACATATCGAACTTGAAGAAGTGCCTCGCCGATGAAAATCTCCATATTCCTCTAGAAGACATTCAAGTCGATGAATCTATGCATTTCATTGAAAGACCAGTAGAAATTATGGACTTCGGAGAGAAACGTTTAAGACGAAGCCGCATTCCAATTGTCAGGGTACGCTGGGAGTCGAAACGAGGACCTGAGTTTACTTGGGAACGTGAAGACTCAATGCGCGAGAAATACCCACATCTATTTCCGGTTACCACTACTACTTAAATTTCGGGACGAAATTTCTAAAAGTAGGGGATACTGTAACATCCGTCGAAAAACGGGTTTTCAAAACCCGCTTCGTTTATTAATCGAATCGTCAGTTTTAAATTTTCATTGCTTATTTATGACTTATTTTAATTTTAAACGATACATAATTAATAAACAAATTAGAATTTATAAACTATAATTGTTAAAAAGTAAAAAATAAAATAATTAAAAAGAAAAAACCGGCTGCCGGGATTCGAACCCGGGTCAGCCGGGAACCTCAAAGCTTTAACTCTCACACATCCAACCACTCCGCCACTTGTGCCTTTTGATGATATATCAAAACAATTAATTCAAATAACAAAACTCGATTTCAAAAACAGTCAACCGACGCGCCCATTTCGCAGTCACCGGAATTCCCCACGACTTCGCCAATTATTTTCGGTTTCTTGTGACTTAACGTGCGTATTAACACCTACATCGGTTATAACCGATGTCCAGTTCCGCGACATCAGTCATAACCGCCGGAAAATAATTGACCAACGAATCAAGACAGAAATCGGACCCAATTCATCGATATTCTTTCCTATAAATACACACCCTAGCCTCTGGTAATCTTTTCGCTCAAAATCACACCAATTCTCAAAGCAATTTCACTCGCCGGAACTTTTCTGCCATCACCGGACTTTCGCCGGAAAACCGAGACTCACATCAACACGGTAAATACCTCGACTCTGTCTGTTTCATTCCATTGTTAGACCCTTACTAACATCAATCCATCACCCAGAATCAATCCCAGACGACGTTGCCGGATATTCTGTACTCGTCGGAAAATCGCTAGAATTTCCGAACTCACGCTGTTAATCGGTATGATCAACTAAACCTCCTGTTAATCATGGTTTAGTAACTCAATTTCATATCTAATCAATCAAAACTGTTAATTTATCCGAACAGACAAAGTTCACAAACAGAGTCGACGAATCCTTGCCGGAGTTCTGAGAAAGACATCTGATTCGGTACATTTTTCCCCAAACCCTCTCTGTCCATTGCATTTCAATCGCTGATAACTTCCGTTAATCGAATTAAACATGAAACAGTTGATTAATCATTGTCTGTGTTCTTGAGCGAAGAAGAGGAAGTCGTTTATGTTTATAAGATTAATTAAAATCAATATTATGAACGGGTTAGACACACAGTCCAGCGGTGGACAGTGTGCAAACAATACACATACGTCTCGAGTTCGATTCCTATCACGACCCTATCCTCAGAAATAAAAATGTTTTTTTTTAAACCGAACCGGGTTAACTCACAGTAAGATGTTAAGTATAATAAAAACCGGAATATTTACCAGGTTAGACACACAATCCAGCGGTGGACTATGTGCCAAACTAAACCACAGGTCCCGGGTTCGAGACCTGTGGAGATCACCGGTTTGATACAATTAAATCCTTTTTAAATAAATGATTTTCGGATTAAGTTAAATAGTATATAAATATAATTAAAAACATAAATATTTCCGGTTAGACACGTAGCTCAGTTGGTAGAGCTGCGTGCACGCATACGGGAGGTCACGGGTTCGAGTCTCACTCAGTGCAATAATATTCACGACCGAACCGGTCAACGGTCAACAGTCATGGTCAACGGTCAAAAGTCAACATTTTTTTATTATCTTTATTTATTTATTTAATTTAAAAATCAATTAAAAATACTTAAAAATGACGTTTTTAAAGTTAGAAAATAGCCTTAAACTCACAAAAATATATCCAAAAATCCTATTAAAATTGTTAATAAAATCCACTTATTTACCGTACCTTTTCGTTATTAATTGGGTTAGTTATTCCTCGTCGATCAATCCTCTAAACTCGTGCGCATTCAACATCATCAACCGAACGCACCCAATGTGAGTGAATCTCTACCAATTCCCCGTTTTAATCACATTTTGGGGTGTATCATGTGTCGCTATTTATTTATTTCAATTAAACACTTGTGCATTCATCATATTCATGATCAAATGTGTTGCCAATATATATCTATTGTTTGTGTGGTTAATGTTTAGATTAAAGTTATCATTTTCAGTACATACATTATCATAGGCCGCCGCTTCCATTACCTATGAGCGTGAGCCGTTCCCCATTACCTATGAGCGTGAACGAGGCGTTGCCAACATAAGATCGGCTCCATTTGATTGAGCCTTGATCTCACATACATCATCATAGGCCGTCCGTTCCCCATTACCTATGAGCGTGAACGAGACGTTGCCAACATATACATTGTCATTCATATCATATAGTCATGCAAGGTGGTTTGTGATTGTTTGTTTACATACGTTTGTTCATATATGATTATTGCACAATGTTTCTATATTAAATACAACAAGGAATCAATAACAAATGTTTTTAACAAGGTTCACTCGCCAACTTTTGTTGACCCAAAATTCCCCATTTTTACACATGATACAGGTGATCAAGTTGAAGCAAGAAACATATAGGGCGGCCTAGAAGAATAAACCAGTTTAGATTTCGGATTGTTTTAGTTAATTTTTCCTTTCCTTGTATTGTATGAATTTGACTTGAAACTTTGAGATGTAATTTGAATTTAATAAATATGAAACCTATTAGTAAACATCATGAGCTTTGGTGATAACCCAATTATGCCCCGACTCTTATTCCGCTGCGGGTCGGGGTGTGACAACGGATACCTTGTATCGACGTATACTATAATTTCACCTTTGTATTAAGTGAATCCAATTAAATTGAAATGGATCAATGACACCAAAATCGCCAATATTTCACGTCGGAGTCTAATTATACGGGGTGAAGAAACACCAAGTCAATCCAAGGATTAGCTTGTGGTTTGTGTCTCGTCCAAATAATGTTAATCTTCTTTCTTCCTAGTTTGCTTATAGTGATAATTCTGCAAAACAACAACACCGTGAAGCTCGTTACAAGGAGGAAAATAGGGGGTTCTCCTTGTAACCACCCTCCAGCGTAAGAATAAGAACTTGTTTTGAGGACAAAAGTGTGTGTAATAAGTGAGAGAGCAAGAGAGCAATCCTTAAACCTAGATACGAACTTCTTTATTTATAGCCGAAGGGAGCTGTGAAGGAGATGGGCTGACGGGAACTGGGCCAGACGTCGACCATAAGGAATATCCTCTTTGTTTCCCTGAGCACGGCCGTTAGTGTTTACAGACGAGAGAGGATTTGGCGCACCTTTAATGGATCCACGTATCCAGGTAGCTATCCTTGTTGTCGGGTCTGTCATCATCAGTTAAATGGAGATCATGGAGCAGTGGTAGGCGCACGGTGATTGGTGCCACGTAGGCGTCTTTGTGTCCCTGCACGATTGCTCATCGTGTAGCATTGCTGGACACAGTCTGTCGTGCTCCCATTGGCTATTTGCTATAAGATTTGTACCAGTTGTACTTACTAAGGTTATCGTACAACTAAGGTTATCCAGCTAGTGCAGGGAAGCTTTCACATGTTATGCTTGCACCGTTTCGTTGCAAAACAGACTAAGTGTTGGATTTTATCTATCTTGGGTATGGCTCACTACGCGCGATCTATGTTTGCTTCGCATGGTTAACGCAGGATTAGAGACCATACCCCTTCACGGGGAAACTCCTCTTTAATGTGAAGTGGCTAATAGGGATGACAATGAAACCCAAACCGGATGGAAAACCCCAAAACATCTTGGACGAGTATAGACACGAGCATGAGAATACTACTGAATTTTTTCATGGGCATGCGACTACCCATTTACCCAATAGCATATACCCATTTACATGTGTCATCAACATAAAATATGTGTGAGTGTGATCATCAATACTATATTCTCGTTAGCCGTTTACAAATAACAATAACTAAATTAATAATAAAATCAATCAAGTCTAGGGTTGTAAACAAATTGAGTGATCACGAATAAGACCTTGTTCGTGTTCGTTCATTAAATAATGAGCTTGTTTATGAATTGTTCAGGAACGCTTATAGAACGAGATTTCTTGTTTGTGTTCGTTCATTAAGAGAATGAATTTGTTCATAAACACTTACCAAACGCAAATGAACTCAAACAAATGTTCAGGAACATAAATGAATTCAAACAAATGTTCATGAACACAGATGAGCATAAACAACGTTTATGAACAAAATTGAATACACACGAACATATATTCATTTTGAAATAAAATATGTCTTTGTCATCATAATGATTAAAACCAACGCTATAATATTTAAAGTCTTAAAACCAACTCTGCAATATCTGCAAATGATAATCAGACATTTAACTCTTAAAATTACTTTGAGCCGAGTAAATAACTTATCAACTTGACTCTTTAACTAATGTGTGCCCCACATTTTCAAAGTGATCGTATTTCATACATTTTTCTTTCGCTTGTTCTAACATTATTTGGATCTCTTTATACGGATATTAAAACATTATTTTTTGTATAACTCATCGAATTTACTTCATATTTTTTTATTAAGAAATAATGTAATTTTTTATCAGTAATCAAATCATATCATTAAATGTACGTTAAAACACCACGAAAGGATAATTATTAATTTTCTTTTAAGAAAATGCAACTAACGTATCTCTACATATCTTTCATTCTCTTTAGTTCGTTTCTAACTTTCAACATATAAGGTGTGACTTGCCACTATCACTTAAGTAGACTTGGTTTCAAAACCTTTTAGCATACCGTACTTTAATGTCATATTCCAAACATACGGTGTGACTTGTGGCATTGTTACTTTGTTGTCGACAAGGTAGGTACAATTGGTCATAATCAAATAATGTATGAAAAATCCAAACACCCATATATCTTTGGCCACGGGATATTGTCCTATTAGAAGACACGAATGAACCGTTCATGTGCCAACTATAGGAAAGCTACTCTCCCTCTCTCATCCCAAATTGACCAACTAGTTGAAATTTGTTTATTTAAATCTATAAGAGGAGGCTTCGAACAAGTTAAGTTACAAAAATACATGAAAAAATGTGACGGCGACAAGCGCAGTGGCGGATTCAGAAATTTTTGTGAGGGGTGCAAAAGTTGATAGGGTTAAAACAAGTGAGGACTAAATAGATCGGGTCGAAACGGGTCGGATAAAACAAGATTATACGTATTTACTTAATGGTGTTGTAATTGTTCATACTTATTTACTTAATTATATAATATATAATGCACTGAAAATATTTCATAATCATACTTAAAACATGTATAAAACACCAAAAAAAAACATTTATAAACCATTTAGAAAACTTTTAAAAAATCCAACACTAAAACACATTACTTATCTACTCACTTATAGAATGGGTATTGGTAAATGGGAATCCATGAATAGAATTGCATGTGTATTTTTCTTTAAAGATATATGGTAAACCTTTGAAATCATGTGCATTTTGAATTCCAGAAGTCAGAAATCAGAATAACACACAGTTAACCGAACCTGGTCACTTGGTGAAGAGAAGACTTGTCTATGATTTACTTGATTCTTTTTAACTGTTAATTTGTTAAACTTTAGGGTTATTTAAAATCCCAATCAAACTTAAAGGTTTATTTTATAGAATTACTTGAACTAAATGGGCTAGATGTAAAATATTCTAATCATCTTGAAATCTTCAAATCACAGACATCGGAAACAAGCTCTCTCTTTTGCAAACAAACACCGGAAAACTTCTTCTCTCTCCCTCTTCTTACTTTGTCGATCATCAAAGGTGCCTTTCTTGTATTCAAGAAGGGTCCGACAAACCAATATCTAACCTTTTTTAACAGTTTAAAGGATCTGAGGGGTGCCTTGGCACCTCCTGAATAAGCTTTCAATCACAAGCGTATATTTCATGCTTTGTCCTCTTTTATATTAGTGTAAAAGAAAAATCCACTCTCCCTCACTCACCTCCGCCTTATGGTTGCCATCCACCATCACCGTACACTTGGATCTTGGATGAAAAAATTCCGGTGTTTAAAAGAATAGCAAATCATGTGTTTATCACATCAAAAGTTAGATGAAATGATAGAATGAGAGGACGCATATATTATGCATCATTTTTTTAATACTACTATGTACTACATTATTATTCGATAAACACTGTCACTTTATATAAATGATGTATCATGTTCATAATTGTGTGAATCATACTTATATAATAACATTTACCAATATATTTAGAACCAACCTTATAAATACGATGCACTATTTTAGTAATTAGTACCCAACATACGCCATTAGGGTTATAATTTATAAAACTAGTGTATCATAGTTAAACAAAATACGTATATTTCAAAAAAAAAAAAAAGAAGAGAAGCTAAACTACGGTCCGTCATATTCATAGATATGATCCTACCACTCTATGTAAAAAAGATATAGCATGCAACTATTCCATTGTACACCTTCCGTGCAATCTTATGTACACGTGATTTGATCAAAGACTTTAGAGGAAAACTTGAAAAAAAAATTCAGGTCCTGATGATTAATGGCCATTCAAATCTAACTACACCGATTTACACAATAGGTTTTTTTTTTCTTCAAAAAAAAAAAACCTTCTGAAATTTTTCTTCTTTTTTCATCGATGTAGAAAACATTGTTTAGATATGGGGTGGATGGTTGTTGTTCTAAGAGCATCTGTTATGGCTTAACTAAGTGTATAATTTCCGTCATGTTAGTGCTACGTAGATGATGAGTTTTAACTAACTCACCCTTTAACTATCATGTTGTGTTAACTAGTATTTGAATATAAGGAAAAGAGTAAAGTTCTATATTGCTCCCTGTGGTTTGGTCCAGATATCTATTTTGCTCAAATAGTTTCAATTTGATTTTTTTGCTTCTTGTGATTTCTTAGTTGGTTCAATCTTTTCCCTTACATTCACACGCTTCAAATTAATTTTTGATTAAGTTCTATTTTGCTTCTTGTGGTTTGCTCCAAGTATCTATTTTGCTCCAATAGTTTTAATTTGATTTTTTTGCACCTTAAAATAATTTTTTTATAAGGGCAAACAAGTCTTTTTGCATAGGGTGTATGGTGGTTTAAATTACTTAATTATATTAGTAAATTTTTCATAAATTCTAATTCCATATACAATTTGTATACGTAAACACGGGGTATACCTATTTACCTTAATCTAATTTCTATTAAAATATGCAAATTTAAGTATGTAAATCTTGTTATACATATATTTAGTGCAAAGTATCATATTAAATAGATTTTTATAGTAAATGAGTACTCATTTTCATTTATCTAATTTCCTTTTAACATATGCAAGTTTAAATATGTAAATATTTTTTATATACTTTTTATATGGCAAATCTATTTGATACAAATTTATATGACAATGTGTAGTTGGTGCTAGCTGAAAATGTGACATGTACTCAGGAAAATATTTCTACATTATAAAATCTAATAACAAACAATAGTTAATATTATACAATAACTAATGTGTTTTTGGTGTATATGATTTTATTTATTCATATATGAAGTTTTGGATAAAACAATCATATACACTAAAAAACACATTAGTTATTGTATATTAATGCATAATATTAACTATTATTTGTGATTAGATTTTATATGAGTAAACTGCCATTTTGGTCTCTGAGGTTTGGGCAGTTTTGTCACTTTAGTCCAAATCTCAAACTTTTTGCATCTAGGTCCCTGTGGTTTCAGTTTTATTGCCATTTTAGTCCAAAAGTGATATTTGTCTACTAAAATCCTACTATTTTGTCCTTTTTCCCGGGGACAAAATGGTCATTTCAAGCATTAATATATATTATATATATAAATAAACCTCAAACTCTACATAAATGACCATTTTGCCCCTGAGAAAAAGGACAAAATAGCAGGATTTTAGAAGATAAAAATCACTTTTGGACCAAAATGACAATAAAACTGAAACCACAGGGACCCAGATGCAAAAAGTTTGAGATTTGGACTAAAGTAGCACAACTGCCCAAACCTCACGGACCAAAATGGCAGTTTACTCTGTGAAAAATATTTTCTTGGGTACATATTACATTTTCAGCTAGTACCAACTACACATTATCATATAAATTTGTATCAAATAGATTTGTCATATAAAAAGATTTACATATTTAAACTTGCATATCCTAAAAGGAAATTAGATAAAGGAAAATGGGTATAAAAATCTATTTAACAGGATACTGTGCGCTAAATATGCATATAAAAAGATTTGCATACTTAAATTTGCAGATTTTAATAATGCATATAAAAAGATTTACATACTTAAATTTACATATTTTAATAGGAAATTAGATTAAGGTAAATGGGTATACCCCGTTTTTACGTATACAAATTGTATATATAATTAGAGTTTATGAAAAATAACTAATATAATTAAGTAATTTAAACCTACACCATACATCCTACGCAAAAGACTTGTTTGCCCTTATAAAAAATAAATTTTAGGTGCAAAAAAATCAAATTGAAACTATTGGAGCAAAATAGATATATGGACCAAACCACAAGGGAGCAAAATAGAATTTTATTCAAAAATTAATTTTAAGGGTGTGAGTGAGGGAAAAGATTGAACCAATTAAGAAACCATAAGGAGCAAAAAAAATCAAATTGAAACTATTGGAGCAAAATAGATATTTGGACCAAACCACATGAAGCAAAATAGAACTTTACTCTAAGGAAAAAGAAAGAAAAAAAAACGTATGCGTCCTTGCATTTGATTGATGGAGAGAAGTAGACCCCACCCACACAAAGTGAGAGAGAGGGCGTTAAAGGGTTAACACTAGGGCTGTTCATGAGCCGAGCCGAGCCAGGCCAAGCTCAGGCTCGGCTCGATTATAAACCGAGCTGGCTCGGCTCAGCTCGGATTTGGAACCAAGCTGAAAATCTAAGCTCGGGCTCGGCTTGGTTTGGCTCGATTTTATAAAAAAAAATTAATGCATACTTTTTAAAATTCAGTAACCTAAAATATTATTCAATACTTTAAAAAATATATTCAAAATAAGTTCAACCTAATATATTACAAAACAAAATCAAATTCAACAATGCAAAATAAGTGTTAATTTCAATGAAATATAATATTAGTTTATTAGTATGGTAATCAAACTTCAAATATGCCATATATATCAAATTACAAACCTATATACATGTAAATATTAATCAGTTTTTTGTAATATATTATAATGTATATAAAATTAAAATTTATTATAAGTATAATAATCCGAGTTAAACTGAGCCGAGCTACAAAGTGAGACAAACTGAGCCAACTCGGCTCTTTACGAGCCGAGCCGAGTGAGCTCACTTTCTAACCGAGCCGAGCCGGCTCGGCTCACTTTTAAACCGAGCCATATCGAGCGAGCTTTTTCCGAGCTAAATCCGAACGAGCTTCGAGCGAGCTCCAAGCCGCGAGCTTTTTGAACAGCCCTAGTTAACACACAAAGTCGATGGTGATGTTGTGGTTTGGCGTAGGATTTTCCGTTAAAAAGGTTGTGAGGTTGCAGTGACAACACCCCACAACGGGTGGTCTAATGTGCTGATATTAGCTTTGCAACACGAGGCAACCCCGTAAATAATATGTTTCCACTTGTTTTATGGTTGAAGGTTTATTGTATTATGTGTTCATTCTTTTGCACCCAAAAGATGTGGATGGGAGAAGGGTCACTTATATGAAGCAAAATCCACATATTACATACACATTGATATAGGTAGGTATAAAAAAAGGCACAGGCTCACAATTTACTTTAAAATGTAACGAGCCCCATGAATACTACATGACCATAATAGTGTTTGGGACTTTGGGATAGGATTCTCATGTACACGTGTTAACCTTTGTATGGAATTTTGTGTGGCATCTAACTCTTTTATCGTATGAAGGTGATGGTCTCGACATGTCTTCTTCATCCAACTACTTTGAGATTTAGATGTAAACATTTCTTGATTATCGCCTTATCGGTGATCAATGAACTATGGTTTATGTCGGCGTTTAATCTATGAATTGTATATGAAAAACACATGTTTCATCTTTAACAATATATTATACAAAGATAACTAGATAATGATCTTTAAGTTCAATGATACAAAGATAACTAGATAATGATCTTTAAGTTCAATGTAGTCTTACATCCAAGATCAAATCAATGTAAATAGACATTAAGGTTTAGTCTCATCCAAAAAAGACCAAACCATCATGCTTGGGACCACCTTGCGTTTTCAATCATTTTACCTCTAACGTGTATGTGTGTATTTGTATTTAATAATGTGATGTGTTTTTTCTTTCACTTTTATGGAAAACATTTAGTATTAGTTCTAATTTATGTATAATATTTGTTTTCACGATTATGGAACGTGGTGAGATAGTTTGCCCGACGTATGATGAATATACCAAAATGATGGAACATTGTCTGGTTGCTATTATAGTGTGGTCAATTATTAGTCAATGATGCAAAATCCCTTCCATATACACCTTCTCACTTTGAGACTTGTTGGATTATCATAAAAAGTATACAAGGCTTACAAGGGAATGATAACGTGTTGGTGCCATTGGAAAATAATAAACGAAGAGATTTTTTAACAACTCTCCTTCTATCAATAAATTATCGAGGACGTCAAGACCCTTGGTCTTATTTGGGTGAAACATAGATCAAGAATGTATAGTCTAGAGCAATCCTAATGGTGTTTTTTTAACGGCCAAATCACTTTATATAAATAAAGAGCCCAGCAAGAAACTAGGAAGAATATATAGTCACCAAAAAGAAAGAAAAAAAGGATTACAAGTCGATTAAATCGAAGTCTAGCCATTTCTCCCACTTTTGAGTTGACAATTTTGACTAAATGCTAATCCATAAGAAAGCGTCTTCTTTATCATCTCTACCATCTTCTTGATTGGGATGAAATTGCCTTCGAAGACGTTTGAGTTCCTTGCTAGCCAAATTCTCCAAACTATCGCCATGGCCACCGTGTTAACCAATCTTTTCCGTTTCTTATTTCACGGGTTGTTTACTAACGTCTCCATAACCTCCTTGAGGCTGTTTACGGGATGTGGCAAAGTCACTCTAATCCAAATAAAAACACGAAATACTTTTTCCACCGCCACTTCGAAATCATGGCAATATTGAAGTTTCTTATCCCCCTACCTTGACGCCACCCAATGATTTCAGCCTTAAGATCCTCCCATCTTAACCCAAACGAACGTTTGTGTCTTGTTCCCATCTTTCCCCGCACGTAATCCCTTCGCAAGCTTTCAAGCTTCTTAACCACACAAGACAAAGCAAGGTACAAAGAAAGGAAATAAGAAGGCACACCCCTTAGCACTGCTTTAGCTAGTGTCACCCCCCCCCCCCCCCCTCGCGAAAGACAGGACCCTTGCTTTCGAAGATGAAAGCTTTTTCACGAACTTATCTATAACCGGTTACCAAAATTTTGCCATCTTCACATTGACATCAATGGGGATGCAAGATACATGAAGGGCCATTCTCCCACCCAACAATTAGAAATTAACCATCCGGTTATATGTTTATACATTGGATGTGTAATGTGTCGATACCTCTGATTAGAGAGAACTGATTAAGCCACCCCATCAAGTCTCCAATTACACTAATGGTGTAATTCTTGTTTTAACAATTCATGCTGTCTGTGTATACTTGGGACGTGTAATGTGTCTATGGCTCCTTGCTAACGACATGTTAGTCTGTTACTTTTATTTGTCGAATGAAATTTCTCTGTCTTTATTAATTGGTATATTGATGAATGGTTAATTTTTTTTAACTCTTTTTACACAATTTATAAAATGCTAAGCATTAAAATGAACAAAAAGTCAAAACCATGAGCCTTTAGTTTCCATCAATGCAAAACGTGAAGAGGCTCACAAGTCACAACATCAACATGTTTCATTAATATTTGTGGGCATAATGAAGTCTCAAGTAAACTAGGGACCAAACTGCAAAAAAGACTCTTTGAATAAGCTTCTTATTGAAGCCAAATATTCATCGTGAAACGAAATTCTCCCACCCCCTCTCTACTTTCTTGTTCTCACTTTAACCACCAAATAATAGTCTTTTCTTAAAAGTGGCAGACGAAATCTCAAAAGTAAAAGAAATCAATCCACTTTCAAAACTCCATAAAATCCACCCAAAATTATTCAAATATGTTATGGAAAACCTTTACCGTTAATCCATTGAGGCAAATTTTCATACTTGACATTTTACATTTCTAGTTGTATGTTGAAACATGGGGCAGTGACGGATCCAGAGAATTTTTCTACCAGGTTTCTTTTGGTATATTCTCAATAATTCTCACTTTTTTTTCAAAATCATACAGTGTTTCCACTAATTTTTTTCATTTTGCCAAACTAAAGAAGTTCCCAGGAACCCCCATGTAACATCCGTAGTTAAACGGTTTCTAAAACCCGCACCATTTAGAAATTCAAATATACGTATAATGTGTTAAAAGTTTAAAAATTCGTAATATTAAAAAATATATAGGATAATAAAATGAAATAATAATAATAAAATGATGAAAACAAAGATGATAAGTTTATTAAATAAAAAGATTAAATTATAACAATAAACAACAAAAGGTGTTGACCGCGGGTTTCGAACCCGGGTCTCCACCCATTTCAAACACTCAACACACCACAAACACCACTGAGGCACACATACTAGTTGGTTAGGAGTTGAAATCAAATTAATCTTATATACGAATCGCTTGAGTTCCTTCAAATTCAAATCAACGAACCCGGTAATCTCGTCCCTGCCCCTGTTAATCACCAGCTGTCCTACACCGCGTAATCAACCAATTCGGTTTCCAAAACCGAAATCAATCCCGAAATTTGGTTTCTAAAAATCGAAGTCAATCATCCCCATTCGGTTTTTAAAACCAAAAATCAAGCACCTTGTGCAGCCTAGAAATACTGATATCAATCCCACTCTCAAACTCGCTCAATCTTTCTTCTCAATTCTCAAGTTTCCCCTGCGTAAAAACCATCTCTCCTGTTTCATCGGACTGTCGCCGGAATTTACTCGCCGGAAGACTCACTGCCATCTGGTAACCGCCCTTAACTTCTAATTCAATTCATATATTATGTTCATATATCATGTTGGTCTAAGCAATCAAGTTACTTGAGTTTGAAAACTAGAACGGGTAAATGTTCTGGGTAAATGTTTAAACGAGGAAGACGAAGTGTAGTGTATGTATATATATATATATATTATAATTGAATCTTAAACCGGGTTAAGCACCCAACCCAACTGGTTGGGCCGGGTGCAAACCAAACCTAAGGTCACCGGTTCGAATCTAAGCATACACGCCGGCCGGACCATTTTAAAAGCTTTTTAATTTAACCATTCTGTACTAAGCTAATGTGTGTATTAAGATAATTAAAAATCAAGTTATGTTGGGTTAGACACCCAGCCCAACCGGTTGGGCTGGGTGCAAAACAGCATTGAAGTCACGGGTTCGAAACTAGTTTTGTGCACCGGTTCGATTGATTTAAAACCTATTTAATTTAATTGATTTCTGAATTAACCTAACAAGTAAATAAGTATAATAAAAATCAAGAAACTAACGGGTTAGACACGTAGCTCAGTTGGAAGAGTTGTGTGCACGCAACCGAGAGGTCACGAGTTCGAGCCTCACTACACGCAGCCAATACCACAGTTGAACCGGTCAGACCTTGTCAGGTCTGACAAGGTTTTTATTTTTATTTTTATTTTATTTTAATTTATTTATTTATATTACTTTTTGTATTTATATTTTAGTTAAAAAATCAATTAAAAATACATTTTCGAAGGTTTTAAAATCTCAATAAAAACCACAAAAATAACCTAAACAAAAAAGTATTAAATAAAAATATTAATTTTATATATTTATCGAATTATTGTGTTATTATCTATGTCAGTCTTCTTCGTCGGTTAAATCCTCAATTCGTGCGCACTCTTTATCAATCAAGAAAAACGCACCCACTGTGATTGAATTCTTACAAATTCCCCTTTTTATTCATGTTTTGGGGTGTATCATGTGTCGTTTCATATATTTCGTTTATTCAAACACTTGTGCTATTACCATTATATGATCTAACGTGTGATGTAAATGTTATTTGTTGTATTGCATATTTACATTTTTGTTAAGTTGCGTGCAAATCATTCATTAGGCACATCAGTTCCTCGTTGGAGACGGGTTGAGCATCAGGCGCCTCATTAGATCGGCTCCGTTCGATTGAGCCTTGATCTCATTGTTCATCATATGTCATGCTTGTGTGTGCATTAATTGATATTATGTGGTTTGTGGCTAGATTTACATATGCGTATACTCATATTTGGTTTATGCACATCTTTATTTAATAACCAATATAAATAATTTCTTCAAATGTTTAAATAAGATTCACTCGCCAACTTTTGTTGACCCAAAACCCTATTTTTACACATGATACAGGTGGACAGGTTGAAGCAAGGAACACATAGGGAATTGCCTTAGAAGAAAAATAAAGAGTTCTTGAATGTTGTGTTTAGAACATGTGGTGTTTGTATGTTCATTGAAATTTGTTTTTTTTTTAGATTGTAAAATAATAAATATGAAACATATTAGTAAATGTCATGAGCTTTGGTGATAACTCAATTATGCCCCGACTACCATTTCCGCTGCGGGTCAGGGTGTGACAGATTGGTATCAGAGCTTTTGACTATAGGGATATAGGATAGGTTATTAGTCCCTTAGAGCCTATATTATAGTCGATTAGATTTTTAATTGCTTATGTGGTTACATGCAAACTTATGATGTTTATTTGTTTCATATTTTCCATAAAATGCATGCAAGCACTTTCACTATCATTTTCTGTGATACTTAATGAGTTATAAATATTGTCAAACATAACATGCTTACATATACATTCATCACGCACGTATCAATTCTCACATATTTAAAGCATTCTCATATTTCTTTATTCAAGATTTTGTGGTGTTTTTCGCTTTTCAATCTCATTAAAGTGAGTTCTACGACGGGCATGTAGTAACTGGAAGGGTACAAGTACCGGTAGTCGAAGTGTCCTGTCTAGGTTGGCATTCGTATAAATCCAATATAACGGACTAGTTTGCCTACCTGGGGACTAACGATGAGAGTACGAAGGACCTATTAGGCCAAAGCATGCCACACCAAATGTCGTTCGAACTAACCCCACTTTGAGTTGTCATTGTGTCCATACAAGAACACCCTCCGACCTTATACTTTGCAGTATGTTTTACGATTTTCATTCGGGTGGCGCAAGTGTTAACAGGCCAACACCAATGTGAACCCTACCAGAGCCCAGTTGTCATGGGGGCCCACATGACCACCAAGGCCAAGTATGGGGACATATGGAGGCCCAAACATGAGCAAAGCCCAAGACATCCTATGGATGTAGCAAATTAATTTTCTTCATTTCTTTTGAGAATGTTCATTTCTAAATACGACACATGACACCTAAAACGTCAAACTCATACTCTCGACACGTATTCCCTGTAGATGTCTTCTAGTCACTCTCGTAGAGGTATGAGATCAGGAAAATCCCGCGAGCGCATGGCTGCCCAAATCGCTCAACAAATGGCCGCCGTAATACCCAACATTGTAGTTCAAGTCCAACAAGCCCTTGTCGCCAATCCTATCACCCCAACCAATCTAGAAGGACAAAATGTCGCCAACCCTCCTTTCAACACTACTAAATACACCTTCAAGCATTTCAAATCCTGCGATCCTCCAAAATACGAAGGGACTGAAGGTGTCACCGCTCTCCTCCATTGGTTTGAGGAGATGGAAAACACTTTTCTCAATTGCGACTGCCTCGATGATCGCAAGGTGCGATATGCTATCGGTCGTTTGTTCGGAGTAGCACTTACATGGTGGAATACAGATAAGGGCAACCGAGGTGCTGAGGATGCTATGACTTTGACTTGGGAAGAGTTGAGGGAGATCATGACAAGACGTTTCTGTCCAAGAAGCGAAATCAAGAAATTAGAATATGAGTTCTACTCTTTGAAACAAAAGGAGGGCGACCACACCACGTACAACAAGAGATTCCTTGAGTTGAATCAGATGGTCCCCAGCTTGTTCACTCCCCTCTACCGTTTGATCGAGCACTACATTCGAGGTCTTCCTTCAAAAATTCAAGACCCTGTAATAAGTACCACACCTGCAACTTTGGAAGCAGCAATGGAGTTAGCTACAGAGCTCACCGAAAACCACATACGGAATGAAGACTTCAAGGAGGAGAAGAAGAAGGATAAAGCATCAACCGAAACCTCAAACTCAACCCAGACCGAATCCTCTTCTCAACCCACTTCTAAGAGAAAACGAGATGGGCAAAATTTCGCTGTCACCCAAGGCAATCAACCAACTCCACAAGCTGTACCCCTCCAAGCTATCCCAATCACTCAAGTAGCACCCAACTCTACTTACCCAAATAAGAAACCTTACATTGGACCTCACCCTCAATGCAACACCTGTTTTTATCACCATCCATCTACCATACCTTGTCGACTGTGTGCTAATTGTGGGCATTATGGTCATTTGAGCAAAACTTGTCGTACCCCTCAAAACCAAGCTTCACCCCATACCCAAAGCATGATCCATTCATATCAACAACCCCAATACCCCATGGTTCCACATGTTCGAGCTTGCTTTAATTGTGGGGACCCTACCCATTTTAGAAACACGTGCCCTCGATTGGTTAACATCATAAACGCCCAAGCTCAAGCAAACCCAGTTAACCAAGCAAATCAAGAAAACCCAGCACTACCACCAGCAAGAGGAAGAGCTTACAACATCAACGCCAATCCTGTTGAAGATAATAACGGCCCAAACGAACAACCCAACTAGCCTTCCATCACCAAGAGTCAAGACTCAACTCCAACCGTCTAGTTCTTAATGTTTTCTCAATCTTTGTGTATCTCTTGGGAATTTATGTATCCAAGAATTTTAATGCAAATTGATATTACTGTTTTATTTCACTCATTGATTTAATTTTCATATCATCATACATCATGACGTATCTCGAAGTTGGGTCGTGTCTCACTTTTTTCATAAACTGACCCCTTCATCATAGCAAACGAGAGAGGTATTGTCGTCATTCAGTCATGTATCCTTTCAGATTTGAGACTCAAGCTTTGGTTGTTGTGTTTGTTTATGTTTTAGAGTCACATAGAACTAATCATAACTTACTGACAAAGCCAATGAAAATTGGACAAGAATATGGTGGATACGCCGCTGGTACTTCCTATATATAAGTATTCTTGTCAAAGGATCAAAAGCATTATCAGGCGGTTATGAGAAGTCCGTGTATGTTTTAATATTGACATAGTTGAAGTTTTTGTTTTGATATAACCTTATCTTTTCAAGGCATAAATTCTCTCAAAACTCTTATGCATGAGATTATATCCAGTCAATCAACTCTATGTATCAACGCTTTTCATCTTAGGCATAAAAAAAACGATTCCTGTAGCAGGGTATTCAACCTTACTAGGAACGTTACCGCCTCAACCAAAATCCAAGCATCACACCTCCCTTTTTACGTTAAAGATATTCAGATATTAGTCCGAGTACGTTGGGAGTCAAAACGAGGACCCGACGGGAACGAGAAGACTCAATGCGCGAGAAATACCCGCATCTTTTTTTCCGGTTACGACTACTACTTAAATTTCGGGACGAATTTTCTAAAAGTAGGGGATACTGTAACATCCGTAGTTAAACGGTTTCTAAAACCCGCACCATTTAGAAATTTAAATATACATATAATGTGTTAAAAGTTAAAAAATTCGTAATATTAAAAAAAATATATATAGGATAATAAAATGAAATAATAATAATAAAATGATGAAAACAAAGATGATAAGTTTATTAAATAAAAAGATTAAATTATAACAATAAACAACAAAAGGTGTTGACCGCGGGTTTCGAACCCGGGTCTCCACCCATTTCAAACACTCAACACACCACAAACACCACTGAGGCACACATACTAGTTGGTTAGGAGTTGAAAACAAATTAATCTTATATACGAATCGACTGAGTTCCTTCAAATTCAAATCAACGAACCCGGTAATCTCGTCCCTGCCCTTGTTAATCACCAGCTGTCCTACACCGCGTAATCAACCAATTCGGTTTCCAAAACCGAAATCAATCCCGAAATTTGGTTTCTAAAAATCAAAGTCAATCATCCCCATTCGGTTTTTAAAACCAAAAATCAAGCACCTTGTGCAACCTATAAATACTGATATCAATCCCACTCTCAAACTCGCTCAATCTTTATTCTCAATTCTCAAGTTTCCCCTGCGTAAAAACCATCTCTCCTGTTTCATCGGACTGTCGCCGGAATTTACTCGCCGGAAGACTCACTGCCATCTGGTAACCGCCCTTAACTTCTAATTCAATTCATATATTATGTTCATATATTATGTTGGTCTAAGCAATCAAGTTAATTGAGTTTGAAAACTAGAACGGGTAAATGTTCTGGGTAAATGTTTAAACGAGGAAGACGAAGTGCAGTGAATGTGTGTGTATATATATATATATATTATAATTGAATCTTAAACCGGGTTAAGCACCCATCCCAACTGGTTGGGTCGGGTGCAAACCAAACCTAAGGTCGCCGGTTCGAATCTAAGCATACACGCCGGCCGGACCATTTTAAAACCTTTTTAATTTAAACGTTCTGTACTAAGCTAATGTGTGTATTAAGATAATTAAAAATCAAGTTATGTTGGGTTAGACACCCAGCCCAACCGGTTGGGCTGGGTGCAAAACAGCATTGAAGTCGCGGGTTCGAAACTAGTTTTGTGTACTGGTTCGATTGATTTAAAACCTATTTAATTTAATTGATTTCTGAATTAACCTAACAAGTAAATAAGTATAATAAAAATCAAGAAACTAATGGGTTAGACACGTAGCTCAGTTGGAAGAGTTGTGTGCACGTAACCGAGAGGTCACCAGTTCGAGCCTCACTACACGCAGCCAATACCACAGTTGAACCGGTCAGACCTTGTCAGGTCTGACAAGGTTTTTATTTTTATTTTAATTTATTTATTTTATATACTTTTTGTATTTATATTTTAGTTAAAAATCAATTAAAAATACATTTTCGAAGGTTTTAAAATCTCAATAAAAACCACAAAAATAACCTAAAAATCTAACAAAAAGTATTAAATAAAAATATTAATTTTTATATATTTATCGAATTATTGCGTTATTATCTAGGTTAGTCTTCTTCGTCGGTTAAATCCTCAATTCGTGCGCACTCTTTATCAATCAAGAAAAACGCACCCACTGTGAGTGAATTCTTACAAATTCCCCTTTTATTCATGTTTTGGGGTGTATCATGTGTCGTTTCATATATTTCGTTTATTCAAACACTTGTGCTATTACCATTATATGATCTAACGTGTGATGTAAATGTTATTTGTTGTATTGCGTTTTTTACATTTTTGTCAAGTTGCGTGCAAATCATTCATTAGGCACAGCAGTTCCTCGTTGGAGACGGGTTGAGCATCAGGCGCCTCATTAGATCGGCTCCGTTCGATTGAGCCTTGATCTCATTGTTCATCATATGTCATGCTTGTGTGTGCATTAATTGATATTATGTGGTTTGTGGCTAGATTTACATATGCGTATACTCATATTTGGTTTATGCACATTTTTATTTAATAACCAATATAAATAATTCTTCAAATGTTTAAATAAGATTCACTCGCCAACTTTTTTTGACCCAAAACTATATTTTTACACATGATACAGGTGGACAGTTGAAGCAAGGAACATATAGGGAATTGCCTTAGAAGAAAAATAAAGAGTTCTTGAATGTTGTGTTTAGAACATGTGGTGTTTGTATGTTCATTGAAATTTGTTTTTTTTAATTGTAAATTATAAATATGAAACCTATTAGTAAATGTCATGAGCTTTGGTAATAACTCAATCATGCCCCGACTACCATTTTCGCTGCGGGTCAGGGTGTGACACCCCAAAACACCCCTAGATCCGCCCCCGACATGGGACGTTTATGATCCGATTTCGATGAAAACGAATTAACAATAAAACGTTGGATTGTTATGGATTGTTTTAATTGTTTTTTTTTCTCTCGAAAACATATTTTTCTAGTGATTTTCATGAAAAAAGATAAATAATAAATGGTAAAAGGGCTGGTTTCAAGTTCCAAACGGTAAACTTGAACCTTAAAACGATAAACCCATTAAAATCGAACCGCTTTTTTTGCCGTTTTAAATATTAAAATATATAATAATTACATATTATGAATTTACATCGAGATAGATGGTAAACGGACACCAAGCTTTGTCGCTACCCCTTTTTGAATAACAAAACTAAGTTTTTTAAAAACTACGTTTATAGATTTCGGGGTCATTATATTACTATGGATGACCCTTTGAACTCGACAACTTCGATTATGGTTACGACAATGCGATATTTCAATATGTTTCAATTGTTTATAAACACCCTTGTTGACTGTCTCATTCAATATATCTTTTTTATGAGATGTGTTCATGTCGCATCTATTGTAAGATTCTTACATTGAAGATGAAAAAAATATATGAGTGGTTAGAAGTTACCAAACGACCATAAATAGACCCAGGACACAAATAAACTTAAATAATTAAAAATTAAAAATCAAAATAATAATCTTAGTGTCAAGTTAATGGAAATATTAAATTTTCTTGTTTTCTTGACCCTTTCCCATTACTTATTCAATTGATCAAACAATAAATAAAAAAAAACAAGCCTTCAAGATTGAGAAAAACATATCAAACCCAGAAAAACTATAAAATGTACAACTTCTACTACCAATCAATTAATCTGAAACCAAAAAAAAAATTATATTTAACAAAAAATTCACAAGAAAATGTAACAAAAATATAAAAATGTAAAATTAATCAGCTTTTGGTAGCATAAACTAACAATGAAAAACCTTTCTTATCATCATCATCATCTTCACTCTTCACAATCTTCTCTTCCAACCACAACCTGCTATCCAACCCACTTCTTGTTCTAAACATAAACACTGCATGACCCGACCGGATCCAGACCCAGACCCAGACCCGGACCCAGTATCCAAACCAAAAAACCACTTATAAACATCCCACATCAAATCCACCAACAACCCATCCAAAAAAATCGTCTGATTCCCTCTAAAATTCCACTGCAACCTCTTGACCCGAATCACGACCCGTTTGTCAATGGATACTTGTAGCACCGGATACTTCAACCCCTCGTTTTCTCCGGTACACCGGATCACAATATCATGCCAGTTTCCGGCATCGGAAAACCGCGCCTTCGTTGTGTACAAAGTATTGCCGGAAAAGTATTCTTTCCGGGAAACCAAACAGAATTTCCCGATCTGATTACTCGTTTTAAGCTTCTTCACGGTGGGTTCCTCCGTCATGTCTCCGATCAACAACCCGAGTTCGGAGTCAACCATGATTACAACATAGTACCCTTGTTCCGGCTCGGCTCCGGAGCCGTACTGAGCCGATGAGAGATCGTAGTAAATATCGAATTTAGTATTATCGATGTGGAATGATTTGGCGCCTTTTTTCTTACGAAAGAGGCCGGAATGGGTGTTGAGACGGAAAGGTGGGGTGGGGTTGTTGTCGCCGGAGGTGATCTGGAGGCCTTGGGTGGTGGGGGTGCGGTGCCATGTGACGGTGATGAAGTGGTGGGTGTTGGTGGTGGAGAGGGTGGATTTGTAGAGGCAAGTGACGGTGGTTTGGGTGGATGGGGTTAGATTTGGGAGGATGCAGGAAGATGAAGGGGTGTAAGATGAACATGATGAGGATGAAGAGACTTGAACGGCGTATTGGCTGTAACATGAGACTAAATCCATCATGGTGGTGGGTGAAGTTAGTTGTGTAGTGTTGTGGGTTATATTTGTTTTATGATGATGATGATGATGATGATGATGATGATGGGGAGGATGAAGGGGTATGAGTATGAATATGATTCTCTGTCATACTCGGAGGGTTTAGTAATGAGGATTATGTGATAAACTAGAAGAAGAAATCTCCTTTTCTTTGGATTGATTGATTTTTTCAATTTAGTGGGTTATCTCAGATTCTGTTAATATAATGCAAATTGTTTTTCTTTTTTTTTTAATATTTGGATTAAAATATTTATGGATATAATAGTGATAAAGATGAATAATAGGGATGGAACGTTGGAAACGAACCAGGAAGGTTATGCGTTACGTTAGCTTAGACTTGTTGAAAGCTTAAATTTAAATCGAATATAACCTTCCTTGAGCTTGACTTGTTGAAAGCTTAAATTTAAATCGAATCGAAACTTAAATGAGCTAAAGTTCGAACTCGCGCTTAAGTGAATATATCTAGTGGGACTAAGTTTTATGGTATAAATGAATTTATCATCCATCTATATAAATGTAACAACCTCTTTTAATATATCTAAAATATTACTGTATTCTGTAATTATGATTATGATAATTACCAATAATATATAACTAAATACTATGTAAGTATATATATTATATTCTATATATAACTATAATATAACTATAATTGTGTATAAACGTAAAGTAATTAATATAACTATAATTGTGTATGTTATATGGAGATGGATCATGAGAAAACTAGTTTAAATGGGCATTATTGCATTATGTTAAAAGTGGTGTTAGTGGAGATGTGGGTATTATGTTAAAAGGGGGTGTAAATATAATTAAATAAATAAAACCATTAGAAAATGTTATTGGCCAAAGAAACAAGAACAAGATCTGATTGTCCCCAAAAGCGTGATTCAAAGCACGCCAAAACAGAATTTGCAGCCAAACACGCCCAGGGGGTGGATCCCTGGCGTGTTTGGGCGTGTTCTCGCACAAAAAACGCCCAAAAAGGCATGACTACGGATGGTCTAAGGTGACTCGTATGTATTTGATTATTTAGATAGTGTTTGGGGTTGCTTGTTTAATTCCAAAAGTGCTTTTGTTAAAAGTGTTTATTGACTTATACTTTTTTTAAAAGAGGTTTTTTAAAAAAGTGTTTGGATTAGCTATTGTGATGAGAAAAGTAAAATGACCAAAAAGAATAGGGCAAGTTTTGATGTTTGGCTTCTATTTTAAAGGGTGAGAGTTAGATTGGTAATTTTATGTTCAAAAACCATTTAAAAATCCAGACTTTATAGCTTTTGAAAACAACCTTTTACTCTTTTACAAAAAGTCAAAATAAAATGACTTTTTATTAGTACCAAACATTTCTTATCTTATTGGCTTTTTGAAAAAGCAAATAAGTTAATAAAGTCATTTCCAAACTCAATCTCAAGAGTAAGTTATTTTGTCTTTCAAAAAAAAAAAAAATAGTTACTGTTAACTTGTATGCTAAACGAGTCAAGTCCAAGCTAAGCTTGAGTTTGACAATTATATCACGAGTTGAGATTCAGCTTTATATACAAGCTCAAAGCAATTGAACTTGACACAAAATCTGTTAAGTTAAACAAGTCGATCTCACCTTCACCTTGGTCTATTTAGACACCTAATTCTTGGTATATTAGTCTTGGTTAACATATGTTAATATGAAAATCAATAGTTCTAAATCTGCTTATTTCTATATGTTTCTTAAAACACGGTTTGAAACATTGTATTTAGTAAAACTTTAGGATGCGTTTGGTTCGCAGAAATTCAATGGAATTTATGGGAATTAGAATCTGAATTCCCTCTTTTAAGATGTTTGGTTCTGAGCATTTGTTGGAATTAGAATCTCAATTCCAATCTTTATGTGTTTGGTTGATAATGAAATTGGAAATGGAATTTGACATGAATTCCTTCAAATTCCTTTAACTAAAGGAATTCAAAACCCTTCCTATATGTGAAGGAATTAAAGTAAATTCATTGGAATCTTCAACCATTTCGACATGCACCGTTTTGACCCGTACCGTTTTGATCCGCACCGTTTTGACCCGTACCGTTTCCACCGGAATCGTTTCGACCCGTATCTTTTCTAGCCGAACCGTTTCAACGCGAATCCTTTCGACCCGACATATTTCGACGCGAATCATTTCGACCCGCACCATTTCGACGCTAATCATTTTGACCCGAATTGTTTAGACGCAAATCGTTTCGACGCGAACCGTTTCGACCGAACTATTTAGATGCAAAGCCGTTTCCACCTGTACCGTTTTGACGCGAATCATTTTGACCCGAGTGTTTAGACGCAAACTGTTTCGACCTGAACTGTTTAGACGCATACCGTTTCGACGCGAACCGTGGGTGTCGGGGTGATGGATTCCAATTCATTTGACAACCAAACACATCAAAAATGGAATTGAGATTACAGTTCCAACAATTTCGAATTTCAATTGGAACGTTTAAATTCCAAATCCAATTTCATGATATTCTAATTCCTATACAAATTCCAAATCCAATTCTAAAACATTTCGTGAACCAAACGCACCCTTACCCCGTTGTGAAGAACAAAGACACATATAAAATCCAATTAATCGAAAGCAAAAACAAATGTTCTCGATACGTGACAAACCCCGACCTATTATAAAGAACCAAAAAATAAACCACACACCTCGACAAATGACATATTTTACATTTAGATTAACAAAATTTAAAGGCAAACGTATATCATTGAAAGAATTGTTCAATAGTTTAATTGTGTACTTTTCTTGTGTTGAGATAAGTTTTTTGCTTTCATAAAACTGGAAAAAGTTTATGAGGTGTTTTATGAAAGTGAGAGTTGGTCCCCATTGCAAATTAAAACCGAACTGGTTGACCCACCAACTCCACACCTATGATTAAAAGCAGAGGAATAATGTGACCTTCATACACTTTTTTTACGCTCTTTCCTTATTTTATAACTCCTTTATCCATAAAAAAACAGTTTAAATACCGATATTTATTAAAAAAAAGTTATATAAGTGTATATTTCTAAGACTTAAGGGTTGTCGATTGCCGCCCCATGTCACATCAGACAGCTAGGGCGGTAAACATCGTGCCGGGGCGCCACCATTTCAATAACAAGGGCCATCAAAATGGTTAACTGTTTAGGTCTTCTATGTGGGGCCCAGTTATTCTACAAGCAATCATATTTTTTGTTTTCTTTTCTTTTAATTTATTATTTAGTTATTCTACTATATGTATTGGTGGTTAAGTTAATGGCCTTTACCTATGTAACGGTGAGATAACAACACCTTTTGCTAGTAACTGAGTGGGATTAGTATTCCACAACACCGGGACTAAAAGGTTAAGCGTCTCTCTCTCACGTTAAATGTGAAAATTTGTACATTAATAAAAAAGAATATTGTAATTCTATATAGTTTTAAACTACATATTTATTGTTTATAATAATGAGCATTTTTTATATAAAGATGAAAAGTGAATGGACCTCTGGATGGTATGGTTATTAGGGCATGTTCCTCCATTATGTTGTGGCCAACTACTTGATTGTATTATAATCAATATATATTTGTAATTGGACAGGGGTGATCAGATCCGCTTCCTTTGGGGTCCAACCCACGGTTGGCAATTGGGGTTATCATGGCTCCATTTGGTTGAACATGGTTTGACCATTTTAGTTCACCCTTAGAGACCATATGTACTTATTATATGGAAGTTGATGCAACCTCTTATGAAATTTGCTTCTTTTGGTGATATTTTTTGTATTACTAAGTGATGTAGGATGCCACCAAGCAAATCTATGCGATTTCGAGACTATATGTAAACTAGGGAGTTTATTGGAGTGGCAAGCAAACTTACCAAATTTGCTTATGCGGCAGGCGAACTACAAGTTTGATTCCTTTTCATTTATCATTTTCATTTTCAATATTTCATTGGACTAATTTGATTTTCTTTGATAACTTGTTCTCGTCAATTTAAAAAAAAAACTCATTGTTTTTAAAGATATTTTGATGTAACTTCTATTGAACACGAGTTGTTCGAAGTGTTTTTTTTTGTCTCATAAATATAAAAAAAACCGTTTATTTTTAATACAACTCGTTTTTAGTAATATTTATATCAAAATGTCCCAAAAAAAATAATTTATATTTGGATATTTTTTTAAATATTAAAGAGCACAAGTTATTTATTATAGCAAATCAAATTATATATTGAAAGAAATGTTGAAAAACAAAAAGTAAACAAATTTCAAATATATATATTGAAAGAAATGTTGAATAACAAAAAGTAAACAAATTTCAACTTGTAGTTTGGTACCCCCTATTAGCAAACTTGGTGAGGTCGCTACCCGCTCTATCAAACTGCCTAGGTTTTTTATACGTGGTTCTAGAAATCACTTCGGAGTATTGACGATTTCTAAATCACCTTCTATTGAAAAAAAAAAGTAAATATATTTTATATTTAGATGTAGGTCTCATTTAGGGGCGGACCTACCTAATAAGGATTCCGTTGCCTCTTGACACTCCGATGGCAATGTACATTTTGGAAAAATTTGTTTTTTTTCGATTTCGTTACCTTTTTTTTGAAACTTTGCTTTATAAGGATTTTCTAGATCGGCCATTGGTCTCGTTTTGTTTTTATTCTCAAAAACCTAACTATATATGTATATAATATATTTTATTCTCTTCCCGGTAACAAAATGTTACTGCTGCATGTGTAGCATTTTGCTATGCATGTTTTATTTTTATTTTTTTTCTAGAAAAACAAGGGTATAACTATTTGATACGATTTTTATAGTTTTTCTCAACTCAAGTGAGCTTTTATTATATCCTTCCCGTGCATGTGCATATACATACACACACGCATAGGTTGTGGCATAAGCAATATGCAAGTCAACTGTAGATGGTTTGTCATTTTCCAAATTCTAACTCAGTTTTCAATTGCAAGTGCATAATGGCCTAATCAACTTCTGACCCTCTAGGCTCTTTTGACTAGGTAATCTTTCATCACATTACATATACTTCAGTCGATCAGAACCGAATAAAGAAATATATCTTGATGTAGTTTAATAGGCATCATAAACTTAGACCATAAGCGTGATAATGAATAAACACTTGTATTACATGTCGATATATAATATATCCACTAGTATGGCGAGTGTTGTTTGCTAACCATGGATACAAAAGTCACGAGAAAAAAACGTCATACTATAAGTAAAAAAAGGCTTATATTATGCGTTAAGGAGGTGTTTGGGATTGCTTATTAGAACGGTTTATCTGATTATTGCATTTTGATACAGCAACAAATTGTTATGAAGGTGTGTGTGAATTTGGGGTTGCTATCAAATGAAAGTAAATAAGTTGTTTGTCAAATTGTTTATTTCAGAAGGCAAAAAATCATCATCATCATCATCATACTCGGTAAATCTCACCAAAAGCAAAGCTAATGTATGGTCTAAAGAGGGTAAGATGTAGACAACCTTACCTCTACCCCGTAGGAATAGAGAGGCTGCTTCCAGTGAGACCCCCGGCTCGATAGTAGTTTTGCATCATGCCTTGGACATAAGGCACATAACACTCAGCAATTGGGATAAAAGCCGATTAGTGCATACCCCTTGTCTTTCGGCTATCAACGCCACCACATGATGCATGATTAACCGTCCCTCTCTTTTTAACGTTATTTTCACGAAATTAGTAAAATAACGTTAAAATTAGTGCACTTTCACTTTTGCCATAAGCGTGATAATGAATAAACACTTGTATTACATGTCGATATATAATATATCCACTAGTATGGCGAGCGTTGTTTGCTAACCATGGATACAAAAGTCACGAGAAAAAAACGTCATACTATAAGTAAAAAAAGGCTTATATTATGCGTTAAGGAGGTGTTTGGGATTGCTTATTAGAACGGTTTATCTGATTATTGCATTTTGATACAGCAACAAATTGTTATGAAGGTGTGTGTGAATTTGGGGTTGCTATCAAATGAAAGTAAATAAGTTGTATGTCAAATTGTTTATTTCAGAAGGCA
Source organism: Scalesia atractyloides (assembly GCA_947069175.1). Lineage (NCBI taxonomy): Eukaryota > Viridiplantae > Streptophyta > Magnoliopsida > Asterales > Asteraceae > Scalesia > Scalesia atractyloides. The sequence goes on from CAMTDV010000010.1 coordinate 80,814,976, forward strand.
AAACATCATCATCATCATCATCATACTCGGTAAATCTCACCAAAAGCAAAGCTAATGTATGGTCTAAAGAGGGTAAGATGTAGACAGCCTTACCTCTACCCCGTAGGAATAGAGAGACTGCTTCCAGTGAGACCCCCGGCTCGATAGTAGTTTTGCATCATGCCTTGGACATAAGGCACATAACACTCAGCAATTGGGATGAAAGCCGATTAGTGCATACCCCTTGTCTTTCGGCTATCAACGCCACCACATGATGCATGATTAACCGTCCCTCTCTTTTTAACGTTATTTTCACGAAATTAGTAAAATAACGTTAAAATTAGTGCACTTTCACTTTTGCCCCCCCGCGGAAGGCCCACACATATATACATTATATGCACGTACCGCAAGCGGGGCGTTCAGAAGGCAATAAATGGATAAACAATTTTAAATTAACAATATCAGACACCCCCTTAATCATCAAGATACACTAATTCAAATTGTAATCAACACAAAATGAAAATACACCCCTTAAGAGGTTTATAAAGTAATGTTGAAAATACAAAAGATCCCTAATGGTTAAATAATCAAGTTAAGCTTTAGTCAAAGATATTATAAACTAACATATGCATGAATGTTGTTGCTTCCAGGAAGATATTAGCAGACAATTCCTGAATAATATGAAAATATATCCAAATGAAGAATAAAAGTAAGCTCAGAAAGAGACTTTTAAATTCTCTATTGCAGGCTGGAACCATTATTATTTAGATCTTAGGCTTTTTTCTATTCTTTTATCACATCATTATGGAATACTTTATAAGAGACAAGTATATCTTAAATAAATAATGAGCCAAAAAGTAAACTGGGATTTTGGACAAATTCATGTGCTACATAAAAGTAGTTGGTACAAAACTACAAACAGTATACCCATTTTTTTAAAAAATGCATCAGGTGTTTTACCAATTTTTTATGTAGCTAGAAAACGCTTTTCTTCGTCATCAAGTCTTTTTAACCATTTAAATCCAAGATCATTTCCTAATTTTGCAGCATTTTCAAATTGTTCTCTTACCAATTGGATCGGGTTCTTTAACTTCCTACTCGATCGCCTGTTTTCTAAATTGAATTACAGATGTGGGAAGTTCATAGCCTGGTAGAAAAAAAACACGAAAAATACATGTCATTTAGCAAAGGGGGCAGAAAGAATCCAAGAAATGGGACCCACTATTATATCTTAATGTCTGGATTTAAAAAATAGGACCCAAAACATAATAATGTTAAATGACCATAACAAATTAAGCCTGGATTACAACAACAGAATATCGACATGATTTTTGGACTAGAGTAAAGATATGATAGAACAACGAAAAAAGATTAAATTAAGATTAGTGTACTTAGTTTGTAATCATCACTGGCTTGATAAGAAAATTTAAAGAAACGTATATTTTATTTTTTAGCTTAAATTGTACAAATAATCAAATATCATACCTCTAATAAGAAGAGATCCACATGCTATTGCTGCCCCAGCATGACCCTACTCATAGAAAATACAAGTTTCATGTTCTTTGATCTTTATCTACATGGTATCTGCCTATTTTCAGCACCTTTTTGAAACTTAAAATAACTTGCTCACTAAAAAAATTAAATCTTTTTGACTTTTGAGGAATAAAGGTAATGCGACCTTTTCAAATATGGATATAACTTTGGAGCATTACTAAAACTTTTTTAGCATACAGCTGGTGCGGGAGATTGCACAAAACCGGCGTATGCACAATTAATAATTAATATGAATAATTATAAAACTATGAATTGTTAATACCTTCTCTGAAGCTCGATGAAAACACCAAAACGCTGAGGCGATATCTTTCTTAACACAATCGCCAGTCAAATATACGGCTCCGAGAAGGTAGAGAGCATCGGGTTGCAACTAAAACATATAAAAAAATGTTAATCCAGGATATTTTTTTAAAACAAATTCTGAGAAAAAACATGAAAAGCATCACTGGTAATTATGTCTTTAGTAAGATACCTGGTCAGCTGCTTTTTCCAAATAACAAAAAGCTGTTTGATCGGTGTGAACGCCCTCATTCTGAAAATAATAATAATATTAGCATGGAAATATTAACTGTTTATCACATGAAATTCACAAATTAGTTGGTTAAAAGGGAAGTCATATATAAAGACCTCGATTCTTAAATTACGACCCAATTCGTATTGAGCATCTGCATCACCCATAGCTGCAGCTTCCACCAATAAAGCAGCTCCTCTGTTGCAAAATTAAGAAAAATGAAAATGCATTTTAAGAACGTAGTTTAACATAGAGTAAAATGCCATTGTCGTCCCTGACGTTTAGTCAGTTTTGCGACTTTCGTCCAAAGGTTTGTTTTTCCCACATCTGGAACCAAAAGGTTTGAAATCTTGTCATTTTCATCCGGCTCGTTAACTCCATCCATTTTTCTTTGTTAAGTCAGTGGTATTTCTGTCTTTTTTGTTAATTTAAAGGGCAATTCGGTCTAACGGATTTGGTTGGGGGGATTTTAAATGCTTGTACATAAAGTGAAAAAGACCGAATTGCCCTTTAAGTTAACAAAAAAGACAAAAATACATCTGGCTTAACGGAGAAAATGGATGGAGTTAACGAGCCAGATGAAAATGGCAAGATTTCAAATCTTTTGGATCCAGATGCAGAAAAGCAAACCTTTGGATGAAAGTCGCAAAACTGGCTAATCCTCAGGGACGGAAAATGGCATTTTACTCTTTGAGATATATTTAAACTCTTACACAGCTTTACATTGCCCAGGCACGTGGTATTTCAGGTGCAGTCTGGATAACCAATATCTGGCATGTGTGTTTGAATTATCAACTTCTAGTGCCATTTCAAAATTATCCTTTGCGGTCTAAGGTGGATAAAACAACCCGATAAGGAAATAATTAAGAATTTAAGTGTATATATGTATTCTTTTACCTTAAGGTGAGGAATGAGGCGTTTATCTCTTGGTTCACAATAATTAATCACTCTATCAACTTCCTTCAACGCATTCCACCCTTTTGCGATATATTCCATTGCCATTTTGTTTCTACTGTGCAAACCTCGCTGCAGTAAAAGCAAACCAATGAACCACATATGTACAAAGAAAAGGATGAAACAGTTGTTATATATTGAACACGATTTCCAATATACTGTTTCTTTATAAGGGGTGTTTAAGACAATATATCAATGGTCAAATATTTTCATTAAATTGTGTGTAAAGTCAAATGCTGCATATTTTGGGGCAAATGTGTACGTAGTGGTACCTGTTGACTGAAGTGAGCAACACTGAAATTTTTCTGAGTAGAACTAGCTTTTGAAATCAATGACTTCAACATCTTCACAGAGCCTGTCAAGGGAACCGCATAAGCACTTGTACGCAGTGCATGCAAGATAATCACATGTAATGTGAGAGCGAAGAAGAGGCAAAACACTGTTTTAGATATCACATATAAAGTGATAGGTATAAGTGTTTATGCAGTTCTTGAGTTCTTTTCTTGGTATATTAACACACACATATATAGGGCAATTCATTTCAGAACCAATAGTATGCTGAGAACTACAATAACTACTTTAACCTTGATACAGACTACCCACCGTAAGACCGCTGACCTGTTATTACCAGTCAAACTCCATGTTCTAAGTCATCTGCACGTTTAATTACCCACGTAGTATGCATGATAGTAATTAGCTTCTCATGTTCTCCATTTCTCCATGTTTCCTTTAAGTTGTCGTATGCATCTACACGTTTCCTTTTCAAGTTTGTAAGCGTACATAAGGCCACCTACCTAGCCCACCTTGTTTGTTATATGTTTAAGAAGAAATTGAAACAAACTCTTATGTTACCTTACTGCAATTCTTTTGATTGGAGATTTGCCGATCTCGAATCCGGCACACATCAACTGGTGATCTCATCACACGAATCCGCAAAGAAACCTCCATTATCGATGAGTCCATTCAGGCACTGATTGACCGATTTGATCAGTTTCTCAACACACAACACTACAACACTCTTCCAACCTTTGATGGGTCCGTCCAATCCACTCGTTTGGATTTTTCAAGCGGACAATTACTTCACTTACTACATTTTTCCAACAATAACCTACTTGGAAGTACATGGGTGGATTTTATCCGTGCTCTAGAATTACGCTTCGGTCCGTCTATGAAAACCATCGAGCAACCCTCTTCAAACTTCCACTGTTTCAGCCTACTAAACTGCATCAGTAACCGAGTGGTAGGATCATCCCCTAAAGCTCTGTTAAATTGCTATATCTCTGAGATACAAACCTAGTTAGCCGTCCTTAAACCCGCCTCCCTGGAACATATCACTGGCCTTGCAAAGCTTCTGAAAGACAATCTCGCTGCCGGAGAAATTCCTCACATTGACAATGACCCCCGCTCCAATCCCCCGCAGCCGGCTTCCCTTCCCCTCAAATGCCAAACTCAAGCCGAAATGCAAGCCAGTATACGCTTCCATGGTGACGAAAAATTTCAGATGGGGCACCGTTGCAAAACACCCAAATCCTTGTTGTTTGAACCGCCATAGGCCGCTTTGACTACACGAGTTGTGGGTCATGAGGACAAGACCCTTTTTAACGGGGCGGATATTTACCCACAGTAAGACTGCTGACCCATTATCACCCATCAAGCTCCATGTTCTGAGTCATTTGCACGTTTAATTACCCATGTAGTATGCATGATGGTAATGTAGTATGTAGTTAATATCCCGATATATCAACCGATATATCAGTGATATATCGGTTATCGGTCCCCTGACGAGATATCGGTACAAAATATCGGTCAGAATACCGGTACCGATAATATCAGCGATATTGACCGATATTGGACCGAGATTTGTCCGACATATCACTGATTTTCCTGATATCAGTACCTTTCTTCTTAGTTCTACCATCTGTCTTTCTTCTTATTGCTGCTATTAGTGTTATAAGTCTTATTTGTTACTTGTTGCTGTTAAATGTTAGTGTTTTAAGTCTTAATAAGTTCCTACTTACTACAATTGTTAGTGTTTTGCAAGTTGCAAAAGGTTCATTTTTTAATGGTAGGAGAGTATACTGAATTGTATGATATTAAAATGCTGATATCCCATGATATCCCACCGCGATAGCTGATATCTCAAATATCAGCTCTTGACCGATATCCGATATTTTACCGCATTAACTACTTAGAATGTAGCTTCCCATGTTCTCCATGTTTCCTTCAAGTTATCATATGCGTCTGCACGTTTCCCTTTCAAGTTTGTAAGCCTATATTAGGGCACCTTGTTTGTTGAATGTTGATACGGACTAACCGACCCGTTATCATCCCACCCATGTTCCATGTTTGCACGTTTACTTAACCAAGTAGTTTGAATGATAATATATTAGTATTTCATATTCCCATGTATTTCACTTTGCCATGTTTCCTTATTATTCTCGCATGCAAGTATGTAAGCCTATATAAGGCAATCTTTGTTATGGAATGTTTAAGAAGAAATTGCAGAAAGGTTTTACGTTTAAGTATTTATATTTAGTTTATTTCGTGGGAGACCGCCGATCTCGAATCCGGTATCTATCAAATGTTTAAGAAGAAACTGAAACAAACTCTTATTTTACGTTACTGCAATTCTTTTGATTTGGAGATTTACCGATCTGGAATCCGCCACACATCAAACCCTTGTACTATTTATTATATAATTTGACTAGAATGTTGGATTACTATAGAACATGCGGTTCTCAATATAATATTGGTTTTGGAATGCATATACCTTTATAAATATATAGACTGTTTTATACAGTTTTATCAGTTTCAATAGGAAGCTAGTTTTACTAACTGGCTTTAAGGTGATAACAGGGTTTCATAGTTCAGCATTTGGGTTCCAGTGACAGTTTATTTTGTCCAAATACTTCTGTTGAATAACTGTATCTGAATACCCATAAAAGATTATAAAAGCCCACTAGGTAAATTTGTTTTCTCCCTCGTAAACCAATCTTTTCGGCTTCAAAAATCTAAAATGTGTATAGTAATCCCACTTGATATTACAAACAACTAAGAGTAGGCATCAAAAGTGAAACTTTTGGGCAGGTGAGTAGCAATCTTTAGAAGAGGGACAAACAAATTGTTAAAGAGGCATATTTACAAACACATGGTGTGCACCATTTAGTGCACATGAATAATAACGAGGCATATTTTCAATGCTTTTGTTTAAAACTTGCAAATAACAGTATAACACTATGCATCACTTTACAAATGAAACAACAATGGTGGAACTTCAATGTGCAACGAAATAATAAGATAAAGACAAACCTGAATCTGATATTCACAATATTTGTAGATGCCAATGAAAAAACTAACAGATTTCAGAGAAGTGGGTTGATAGAAAGTAACGACGATGTGTATGGATCAAACGATGGACATGATCGGAGCAAATATGATTGAGGAAATAAGTAAGATAGAGGTGTTGTGAGCCTGTAACCGTAGCGAATAGATGAGTAATGACGGCACTGTACCGGAGCGATGGGGTGTCGGCCGGTGAAGTCTATCGAGGGTTGTGCTTGGATAAACCGGTGAAGCAGCTAAAGGTAGAATCGAGCTTACACAGCTTGGGTTGAGCTCAACCTGAACGAGAGGTAGTTACAGGGATGGTCTATACTAAAGTCGCTATAAAAAATAAGTTTTGCTCTGCTCGTTTAGTATACAATTTAAATAAGTGGTAACTGTCATTAAATATTAATAAAAACATTATGTCAAGCTCGATATGGCTCGACGAGCTTCACATATCAGGCTCGAGCATGGACTCGATAAATAAACAAGCTTAATTTTAGGCTCAAGCTCGACTCGGGCTCGATAATGCTGCATTGTTTCGAGCTTTTCTTGACGATCTCAAGCAGCTTGACTCATTTGCACCCCTAATCACAACTACTCCATCACCGAACATTTTTAGAATTTCAACATGAACTTTGTAATTAGGCTGTGTTGTGGACATGGTTATGACCACCCCAACATGTCACATCACTGCGTTTGGGGTCCTAACACCGGCTTGAAGGAGGCTTTAGCCCAAGGATCTGGGGAGCATTTTTGTGTGTTTTTTTTAATATTCAACTGATCGTATCTAACTAACTCAATTCTTATGTCACATTTCACATAAAGCCTCAATAAAACCTCACAACTAGGGTGTCAATCGTGTTGGGCTGACGGATTGAAATGTATACTCTGAATCCGAACCATATTATTATTCGTGTCAAATATTTCAACCCAACCTGCACACACATAAATTCAGGTCAACCCGAACTTGACCCTTGTAACCAGTTTTTAAATGAGTTATACATGTTTACGAGTTATAAGCGGATTGTTGGTTTGTAGGTGGGTTATAAATAAGCATTTAACCGTGAGTATGAGTATCCCAAGTAAATAATATAGCGTGTCAAAAGTAATAGCGTTATAACTAAACATGTAAATGAAAAACGAAAAAGACAGAAACTAAAATATAAAAGTTTTTTTTTCTAAATACTTAAATGGGTTAGCTCAATACCGACCTGTTTTTAATACATATCAACCCAAACTCCACATAAAAGTATTGACCTGCTTCGAAACCCAACAATTCCATTTCCACGTACCCGATCCCTTACTATTATAAGCATTGGCCAACATTTTTTCTTCAATTTAACCAAAAACATGTCATTGGGCCAACTCTCCCTATCTGGGCCTTGAGAAAAGAAGACTTGACCCAATAAGTCTAAAGAATCCATCAACTCTCTATCAAAGTAAGATTATTTTTCATCTCCACTTCCATGTGATGTTTTGACCATGAATCTCAACACAACGATTGACCAAATAGTTTTGCTTTCCCAAAGCAAACAAACTAGGAAAAGTGTACCTCAGCAGTTCATTGCTCAACCATGATTTAGTTAACTCATTACATTCTTTTAAATGTTTAGTTAGTTAAAGCCTTACTGACTACATGACATGACATGAACCTTTTCACTTTTTAGTTAAATCACTATTGAATAACTCACATTCTTTCTATTCATACTTTTAAACCTCTACATTTATTCACCACATGATTTGAACCCTTGATCCCACAAGAAACAACTTTTTTTTTATCACACCCTTAATGATTTGAACCATTAACACCATTATGCTACAGTCGCTTTGGGGAGCTCTCATCATTCACATCGTACGAATTTTAACTCAAAAGTTGAGTTGATACAAACCAGATTATGGTTGATTACACTCAAACCGGAAATAATAATAATAATAATAATAATAATAATAATAATAATAAACCAATAAATAAATAAAGATAAATATACATAGGAAATAAATAAAAACTTCACCAGGTTAAATGAAAAAACTGGTAGCTTGATCCCCGTCGGACCTAACTAAGGTATATGTTTATATTGTGGTTTTCCTCCCAACTCTGTAAATTACATTCACAACCTTCATAAATTTGTTCAACCCTCTTTTTATTATTATGTGATATTTTGAGGGCTAGTCTACCAACACTAAACATATCTTTTAAAGGAAGATGCATACATGGAGGTGAACGAGAAGTTATAAGCTATAGAAGGAATATTGACACTAACAATTAAACCACTAAATATTCAAAGAACATTTTTATTGACTACGTATTTATTGTGAAGTTATATTTAAAACCATTAATAGTGAATACTTGTTTGTTGAATTCTTAATATGGATCGATAGTGTATACACCAACCACACATGTATTAATCACTGAATTAACTATGTGTGAAACCATTAGAATGTTATATTGTATTCACTAACTTGCGAATAAATGTGTTCAATAGTGAACAAATTAACTATATGCAGCTTCATTAAAATACGTCCGTTTGCGGTATGCGCATACAATGTACATATGTGTGGGGCGATCGGAGGGTAAAAGTGAAAGTGCACTAATTTTAACGTTATTTTACTAATTTCGTGAAAATAATGTTAAAAGATGGGAATGGTTAATCATGCATCATGTGGTGGCGTTGATAGCCGAAAGACAAGGGGGTACATGCACTAATTAGCTTTTGTCTTAATTGCCGAGTGTTATGTGCCTTATATCCAAGGCTTGATGCAAAGCTACTATCGAGCCGGGGGTCTTACTGGAAACAGACTCTCTATTCCTACGGGTAGATGTAATGTTGTCTACATCTTAGCCTCCTCAGACTCTACCTTAGCTTTGCTATTGGTGGGATTTACTGAGTATGATGATGATGATGACTAACATCTGAATAATTGTATTCCACTAGTGAACAAACTGTATTTATACTTCTTAAATATTAGTGGTTCTCGTTTGAACTTGACTCTCACTCTCTCTCTCTCTATATATATATATGCACCATTCAAAAATATAATAGGCTTTATATCTTGGTTCATGCTTATCAACTCTTCCTACCAAACTCACAGGTATAGTGATCCGGTATTGAGCATCAGCGTGAACACAAAAAGAAAACTGTAAGAAGATCTATGGGTTGGAGCTCTAATGAACAGATGGTCAAGCCAATCACGTCTACAAGGCGTATCACGACATATCATAAGTGTTATAGATGGAAGATTGTAAGAATTGTTATAAGGCGTATCACGACATATCCATAAGTGTTATGGATGGAAGATTGTAAGAATTGTTAAGAGGAGGAGCCCCATTCCCAACAATAAGACTAGCTCCCAAGTCCAATTCACAATAGGATCAAGTCAAACAAACTACATAACTTGTATTATTTATTACAATTTTTTGCAACATAAAGAATCCAGTTTTTTCGTAACAAAACACATCGACCGTTTCAGCAAAGAATTTCGAATATCCATATTATCCAAATAACGTGGGGAGTGTTAAAAATAGTCATTCGAATATTTAGGAATCCGTTGTCACCAAATACCAGATTTTTATTTCTAAAAGACCGCAGATTTTTCTGTCCATCAAACGCGTTTTTTGAGTTTTTCCCCTTCTCTCTCTGTTTATAATTTATATTTATATTCATTCACAAACACACACACACACACAAATCTTCATCTCTCCAACAATGTCGACAGCCTGCTGTATTGTTTCTTAGTTCACTCTTCACTATTCACTCCACTTGTTAACCTCTTTGTGTTTTGTCTCAAAACCCTAACTCCAGATCTACACTACCATGAACTAACAAATTTCAACAACCACCAACAAGGAACCACGCATGGCACAAAGCTCCGACCCGAACAACCGTCCCAAACCCGGCCCATTGCCTCCTCCTGCTCCACATTCTACTGAACAACCTGCAATACCTCCGTCTTCCTGGGCCAAACGCACTGGTTTCCGCCCTAGGTTTTCTGGAGAAACCAATGCCACTGATTCCGGTCCAATTTCAAACCCTCCGCCCCCAAAACCTGCGGTGAATGGTACCACGGCGCAACCGGCTAATGCACAGGTGCATGGGGATAAGGATCAGGCAGTGAAGAAGAGGAGGGAGGGTGAGGGGCGGCTGCCGCCGAAGCCTGGGGTTAACCGACAGGCGAATAATGCGATTGAGGGGGCGGCTGCACCGGTGCAACCGAGCCAGAGAGTGGTTAGGAATGGGGATGTGGAGAATGCGTTGCCGCGAACGGTTAATGGTGAGTTTGTGGCTCGGCAGGCGCATATGAAGTATGAGCTTAGAGATACTCCTGGTCTTGGTAAATGTTTATCATGCTTTTTAATGTGTAATAACATTAACGGTTGATACGTATTTGTCGTTAAATGTTGTTATTTGTGAGTGCATTTGATAAGCATCATAGGTTTATACAATTTCGAGGTTTTAAGATGATCATTTATTGCTAAATGAATTGAGAATTCTACCATATGTTTTGTCTCCAGTGCCCATTGGATTCTATGGATTTCAGCATTATCTGTCGATGATGGGTTCGTTGATATTGATTCCGCTTGTGATTGTTCCGGCAATGGGGGGTGATCATGTAAGCACTTGAATTTTTATGTCGGGTTAAGTTATTAATGAAACTCTGTATCTACATTTGAATTAGTCTGATGAGGATTAGTGGGTGTAGGAGGATGTGTCAAAGGTGGTATCCACTGTGCTTTTTGTTTCCGGAATGACTACGCTCCTACATGCAAATTTTGGATCAAGGTTACCCCTCATTCAAGGTCCATCTTTTGTCTTTCTTGCTCCTGCACTTGCGATAATAAAATCACCAGAGTTTCTTGGATTGAATGGAAACGTAAGCTCTACCTCCTCATATATACTTTTGTTATGTTATCTTATGCATAGTTGTCAATAGCGGTAGCTATTGCGAATAGCATAGTATATAGGTCGAAGGTTGTTATAGGGTAGCTGGATTTTAGTTTTATTGTATTATTTAAAAAAAAAATATAAATAACGATTAAATATAGTTATAAAGTAGCTGGATTTTAGGTTTTTGTTAAATATACATGTAAACAGCGTCTATACCAGGGTAATTATAATATATATATATAAAATGTTCATTTTTTTCCAAGTGTTTCGCTATTTATAAAATAATGCCCGCTATTTATCGCTATTCGCTATGTAGCATATAGGTACCTTATCACTATTTTTCCGCTATTCGCCGTTAACAACTATGATCTATGATCTTATCTAACAACATGATGGTATGCATAGATTGTTTTTTCCGCTAGTATTATGAAATTTTGTTCTTTTATTATCAATAAGGATCTGTTTATGTAACCATTCATGGGACATAAAATAAGTTTTATGCTTTGTGTGTTGTTCATGATTATATATTTTTTTATTACTTTTGCTTTTATTCCTTTTTAAGATTTGAACATGACGACTCTAAATAGGACCTTAATCTTATAAGGCACGCTTAGACGAGAAAGTCTTTTAGGGGTGAGGCTCTAGGTAGTCTATGAAAGTGAAACACCAATTATATATTTGACATTATAACTATTAACCTATTTTACAGGTTGGTAGCTAATAATTGACCTTTTATCCTTAAAGTTCCTATCAATAAAGGCAATAATTAGTCTACACATACCTCAAAGTTGATAATTCACTTCACCATATTTAGGTAAAAAGCACAAAAAGAAGTGTGTTCATGACATACATTTTTAATGGACTTTTAATTATATTCCTATAAATGCTTTGTAGATGATAACTCTAAATAGGACCTTAATCTTATAACTCATGCCTTAGGCCAAAAAGTCCTCTAGGGGTGAGGCAATAGGTACTCTATGAATGTAAAGCACCAATTATATATCTAACATCATAACTATTAATGTATTTTAATGGTTGGTACCAATTAATTTGTTTTTTTATCTCAAAATTTATATCCGTTAAGGCATTAATTTGTCTACACATACCTCAAAGTTGACACTCGACAAAAATAGCGGGCCATACCATGATGTAGTAAGAACCATATACTGTTCGTTAAGTCTCTATACTTTTGCAAGGCTCCTGCTAAAGCGAACTATTAGAAAAAAAACATATCATTTGGCCCTCAGCGTCTCAGTTATATGTAAAAATATCCTGCCATGGAATTTCATGGTTTGGTGAAATGGATAATAAAAAATTTGAACGTTCACTTGATACAACAGAATTTCAAGCATATAATGAAGGAGCTACAGGGGGCTATAATTATCGCATCAGCTTTTCAAGCATTACTTGGATACAGTGGACTAATGACACTGCTCTTGAGGTGCGTGTCACATCTTTTTATAACCCATTCTTCTTCTTATGCTACAAAGATTTAAGCACTGTACAAACGATTAATTTTAATGCTTAATTTAGGATAACAAATTGCTTGAAGTTTCACAAGATCACTACCCTACTCATCATGATTCATATCTAGAAATCCACAACTTGTGTTACAAAGCTATTCACAACTTGTGTCTTGCTCTTTCAGATTGATTAACCCAGTGGTTGTATCCCCAACCGTTGCTGCTGTAGGACTTTCATTCTACAGTTACGGTTTCCCGCAAATGGGTGCATGTCTTGAAATCGGCATGGTGCAGATTCTATTGGTTATTATGTTTTCTCTAGTAAGTTCTATTTTTACCCTCAGTTTATCCTTTATTTCTACTTGATTTTGTTATTGATTGGAATTTAAATAAATGTTACAATCGTCTTTCAGTATCTCCGCAAAATATCTCTCTTGGGCCACCGCATATTTCTAATCTATGCCGTAAGTAAACATAATAGTCTTTTCATTTCAACGTCTTAATATATAATTATATATGTTTAATGTATGTTTTTAGGTACCACTGGGTCTTGCTATTACGTGGGCAATGTCGTTCCTTTTGACTGAAGCCGGGGCCTACAAGTACAATGGCTGTGATGCAAATATACCAACTTCAAATATGATATCCGATCACTGTAGAAAACACGTGGCCAGGATGAAAAGTTGCAGAGCCGATGCTTCTCATGAGTTAAAGTCGTCCCCTTGGTTTAGATTTCCATACCCATTACAATGGGGCATACCCGTTTTCAATTGGAAAATGGCTATCGTAATGTGCGTAGTGTCAGTTATCTCTTCAGTTGACTCAGTGAGTTGCAAGATTCCTTTACCTTACCTGATAAGTAATTGTTGGTGGTTGGTGGATTTATGAAAATGTGGTTTTTAATTATGCAGGTCGGGTCATACCATGCATCGTCTTTATTGGTGGCATCTAGGCCTCCTACGCCAGGTGTTGTGAGCCGTGGGATCGGGCTTGAAGGTCTTTGTAGCGTCTTGGCTGGCTTGTGGGGCACTGGGACCGGTTCGACATCTCTGACGGAAAACGTGCACACAATTGCCGTCACTAAAATGGGGAGTCGCACAGCCGTTGAGTTGGGAGCTTGTGTTTTGATTGTATTATCCCTAGTAGGTATGTCTTTCTTGATTCGGACTTTCAATCTCTATAGTTTCTAAAAACATATGTTTAATATCTAGTAGAGTAAAATGTCATTTTCGTCCTTGAGGTTTGGCTAGTTTTGCGACTTTCGTCCGAAGGTTTGTTTTTCTACATCTGGATCCAAAAGGTTTAAAATCTTTGCCATTTTCATCCGGCTTGTTAACTCCATCCATTTTTCTTCGTTAAGTCAGGGGTATTTCTGTCTTTTTTGTTAACTTAAAGGGCAATTCGGTCTTTTTCAGGGGTATTTGGTCTTTCACATAAAGTGAAAAAGACCAAATTCCCTTTAAAGTTGGACAAAAAGACGGAAATACCCCTGTCTTAATGGAGAAAAATGGATGAAAGATGAAAATGGCAAGATTTCAAACCTTTTGGATCCAAATGTGGAAAAAGAAACCTTTGAACCAAAGTCGCAAAACTGGCCAAACCTCAGGGACGAAAATGGCATTTTACTCTATTTAATATTAACATGATATCATAAATTTTGGGGAAAAAACTTGCCACAATATTATAACATGAAAAGCAAATGCCCATAAGAATCCAGTGTATGTTATTTTGAAAGTTTGTGACAAAGGGTTGCTGTAACAACCCTAGTTTTTGGTTCACAAGTTATTTTTTTAACTATAACATGTTGACGCCTTATCAAGAGTAATAAAAATCTCTTTGAATCATTTAGGGCATTTTCAATATATGTTATCCTTTCTCTAAAAAGAAATCAACAGTTTAATTCATTATCATTTGGTTATCCATGCACTGACAGGTAAAGTAGGAGGGTTTATTGCGTCAATACCTCAAGTAATGGTTGCAGGATTGCTGTGCATTATGTGGGCCATGCTGGTAGCATTGGGCTTATCAAATTTGCGTTACAGTGAGGCCGGAAGCTCGCGGAACATAATCATCATTGGGCTTTCTTTGTTTTTATCGCTATCGGTTCCAGCCTATTTTCAGCAATACGGTCTCTCCCCAAATTCCAACTCACCTGTTCCTACTTACTTTCAGCCTTACATTGTTGCTTCTCACGGTCCCTTCCATTCACAATATCGAGGGGTATGTTATCTACTTTAGAGTAAAAGGCCATTTTTGTCCCTGAGGTTTGGCTAGTTTTGCGACTTTCGTCCAAATGTTTGTTTTTCCGCTTCTGGATCCAAAAGGTTTGAAATCTTGCCAGTTTCATCCGGTTTGTTAACTCCATCCATTTTTCTCTATTAAGTCGGGGGTATTTTTATCTTTTTTGTCAACTTAAAGGGCAATTTGGTCTTTTTCACTTTATGTACAAGTATTTAGCATAGTGCACAAGTATTCAAAAGACCAAATTGCCTTTTAAGTTAACAAAAAAGACGAAAATACCCCTGACTTAACGGAGAAAAATGGATGGAGTTAACGAGCTGGGTGAAAATGGCAAGATCAAACCTTTTGGATACTGATACGAAAAAACAAACCTTTGGGCGAAAGTCACAAAACTGGCCAAACCTTAGGGACGAAAATGCCATTTTAGTATTTTACTCTCTACTCAATATAATTTGTCATGAGATTTGATCAGTTATTAATATTCAGGCCCTTTGTTATACTCATGAAGCTGTTGTTTTATGGTTACAGGTGAATTATGTGATGAACACATTGTTGTCGTTCCACATGGTGATAGCATTCATAGTAGCTGCAGTTTTGGACAACACAGTACCGGGGAGTAAGCAAGAACGAGGGGTGTATGTCTGGTCTGAACCAGATGCGGCTCGTAGGGAACCAGCTGTTGTTAAAGACTACGGGTTACCATTTAGAGTTGGAAAATTGTTCAGATGGGTCAGATGGGTCGGGCTCTAGAGACGAACCATGAAATTTCTGCCACGGAAAGGAGAAGGTTGTTTGTGAGCCATGTGATGAAACACGCGATGCAGGTGGGAAGATTGAAGAAATACGTGGATTTTGTTTGTACATTGGAGAGGATCGGTGTTGTAATGTTCAAACCGTAGTCGGGGGCTTTTGTATGTAGTTTGTAATTGGAAATTTCGTGGTTTTATTGAGTCCACACCTATTTTATTTAAAAACTGTCCGTGTGTTTTTGTGCTGTGTATAATAAGTTAATAACATCACCATGAGACAACCAACCTATGTATTTTCATCCGTTATCTACATGCTATGGACCATAACGATGCACGGCTGGCGAAAGTGCACAACGACCACCATATAGTTTGTCATCTACAATGCATCTAATCTGTCAAAGCCAATAGTTAACCCCAAACTTCTAAGCGACAAAAACCATCCATAGCTTGACCACTTCGGCCCGCTTGGGGCCATCTCATGTGACATCAATTCAAGCAATGCTTGGACTTGGCTGTTGGTAACGCCTACGCAAACATGTTTGTCAAATAACCCTCGGTATGTATCTTCTGAACAGAGAGACCCTTAATCGGTTTCTTGTACTATATATGTAATAAGGTGTAAAGCGACTAGGTTCAAAGCTAAAGTTGAAGACAAAACTCTTAAAAAATATATATATAGATTTATTCATCTCGATTAAAAGTAAAAAAAATGGCAATCCACTGAGCAATGACAATAATGCCCATTTGGCCGGAGTATCAATAATGGTGTTAAAGATCTTTAGTTAAATTAACATAATTTAAATTTTCCGGTAAGAAAAATTACAAAATCATTAAACCAAGCATACAAATCATTCAGAAAGTCTTTATTTTTTTTTTCCTTTTTGGTAATTTAATTTAATTGAATTAATGTATAAAAAAACAAGGCAGACAGGGGATGTATAACGTGATGTTATTAAATTAATATTTTATAAATATACGTATTGATTTGATTCCTTCTCAAAGATTTATGGGTATACTAAAAAAGACAGGCTAGATATATCATATATTATATATCCCCATCATTTAGTTTACACCTTCCTAGATTTCTATCAAATCAATATACTCTTTTATAAAGAACTTTTAATTGTTTTCCTAATAACTTTATTTTTCTAACTTTCCTAATAAGATAATTAAAAATAAAGTCTTATAACTTTATTTTTCTAATTTCCTAATAAGATAATTAAAAATAAAGTCTTATAACTTTATTTTTCTAACATTTTCTACCTTCTTGTTTTACATTAGTATGTAAATACATGTATACGTATATGTAAAGGATTCAGATCAAGGGACATTAGTATGTAAATACATGTACACGTATATACCTAAAGGATTCAAATCAAAGAAAAACTTCTACGAGTTGTGAAAACTCAGAGAACCCGTCATTCTTTGCGAGTTTTGCCCCTATTTTTTCACACCCCAAGATTAAAATGTTACAAAGACGACCGTAAAAAAAATATAGAAGTAGTGTTTTCGGCCCCTTACAGCTAATGTAAATAAATAAAAAGGCTAGGTTTTTTTTTTTTGGAAAAGTTGGTTTTTTTAGAAATTTTTTGTAAAAATGTTTTTTTTGAAAAAACCTTTTGTAAAGTTCTATAAGTTCTCATAACTCGTATGAGTTTTCATTTACCCTAGTTCTATACCTAAAAACATGTAAAAGTTAAATACGAAAATAACTAAAACCATTAAGAGAAGTAATACATAGTTTTTATCACATAATTTGGCTAGAAACTTTAGTCAAATCAAGTACTTTTAAAAAAAATGTTTTGTTATATCAAATGTTTAAATGTTTAATACAAACATATAAAATAAGTTCTAAAATAAATTAAAACCAACTTTAAATAAAACGCACACAGAGCAAACAAAAATATTAAAGAACATATAAAATAAATTTTGGGTACACCGAATTAACCTTAAACAAAGTCGACGACCAATCAATTTAATCTAGGTCGGCAAAGCACATTCGACGTCCCTATTCAAAATCGATATTTCCCAAATAGGGAAGCACTTCAATACTCGGTTTTGTTCAGTGTTTTCACTTCAATACTCGGTTTTGTTCAGTGTTTTCCCCAATCAATGTTGGTCGCGGTCCCTAGTCGGTTCGATACTTGGTGTTGTTTGATGTTTTCTACCCTTCACGTTAGGCAGTCCCCGAACTAGTTATTCGTTGTTCACATTCAACCGATCATGAGGATTGCATTCATTCGTTGGATTATGCTTGTAGTCAGTTTATATTCCTTCATTAATTAAAACAAATCAATACATTTATGTTATTTGTTGTTTATGCCTTTCTAATTGTCGGATGTTGTAAACATACGATTTGGTTGAAAATGAGACGATTAACCTGCCATTAGTCTGTAAACGTCTATGTTTTTTTATGAGATTAAAAAGTAGACAAGAAACCAACTAAAAAATATCAACCAAGATCAAAAGTTTTGTGTCACACCCCGACCCGCAGCGGAATAAGAGTCGGGGCATAATTGGTTTTTCACCAAAGCTCATGATGTTTACTAATATGTTTCATATTTATTAAATTCAAATTACATCTCAAATGTTCAAGTCAAATTCATACAATACAAGGAAAGGAAAAATTAACTAAAACAATCCAAATTCTAAACTGGTTTATTCTTCTAGGCCGTCCTACATGTTTCTTGCTTCGACTTGATCACCTGTATCATGTGTAAAAATGGGAAATTTTGGGTCAACAAAAGTTGGCGAGTGAACCTTGTTAGAAAACATTTATTATAGGTTTCTTGTTGTATTTGATATAGAAAAACTGTGCAATAATCATATATGAACAAACATATGTAAACAAACAATCACAAACCACCTTGCATGAGTATATGATATGAATGACAATGTATATGTTGGCAACGTCTCGTTCACGCTCATAGGTAATGGGGAACGGACGGCCTATGATGATGTATGTGCGATCAAGGCTCAATCAAACGGAGCCGATCGTATGTTGGCAACGCCTCGTTCACGCTCATAGGTAATGGGGAACAGCTCACGCTCATAGGTAATGGGGACCGGCGGCCTATGATAATGTATGTACTGAAAATGATAACTTTAATCTAAACATTAACCATACAAACAATTGATATATATTGGCAACACATTTGATCATGAATATGATGGATGCACAAGTGTTTAATTGAAATAATAAATAGCGACACATGATACACCCCAAAATGTGATTAAAACGGGGAATTGGTAGAGGTTCACTCACATTGGGTGCGTTCATTTGAAGATGTTGAATGCGCACGAGTTTAGAGGATTGATCGACGAGGAATAACTAACCTAATTAATAACGAAAAGGTAGCGTAAATAAGTAGATTTTATTAACAATTTTAATAGGATTTTTGGATATATTTTTGTGAGTTTAAGGCTATTTTCTAACTTAAAAAAACATTGTTTTTAAGTATTTTTAATTGATTTTTAAATTTAATAAATAAATAAAAATATAAAAAAAAATGTTGACTTTTTGACTTTGACCGTTGACCGTTGACCATAACTGTTGACCGTTGACCGGTTCGGTCGTGTATGAGTATGCGCTGGGTGAGACTCGAACCGGTGACCTCCCGTACGCGTGCACGCAGCTCTACCAACTGAGCCACGTGTCTAACCCGAAATATTTCTGTTTTTTATTATATTTATACACTATTTAAGTTAATCCGAAAATTATTTATTTAAAAAGGATTTAATTGTATCGAACCGGTGATCTCAACAGGTCTCGAACCCGAGACCTGTGGTTTAGTTTGGCACACAGTCCACCGCTGGAATGTGTGTCTAACCTGGTTAATATTCTGATTTTTATTATACTTAACATCTTACAGTGAGTTAACCCGGTTCGGTTTTAAAAAAAAAACATTTTTATTTCTGAGGTTAGGATTGTGATAGGGATCGAACTCGCGATGTGTGTGTATTGTTTGCACACAATCCACCGCTGGACTGTGCGTCTAACCCGTTCATAATACTGATTTTAATTAATCTTATAATCATAAACGACTTCGTCTTCTTCGCTCAAGAACACAGACAATGATTTAATCAACTGTTTCATGTTTAATTCGATTAACGGAAATTATCAGCGATTGAAATGCAATGGACAGAGAGGGTTTGGGAAAAAAAATGTATTGAATCAGATGTCTTTCTCAGAATTCCGGCAAGGATTCGTCGGCTCTGTTTGTGACTTTGTCTGTTCGGATCAATTAACAGTTTTGATTGATTAGATATGAAATTGAGTTACTAAACCATGATTAACAGGAGGTTTAGTTGGTCATACCGATTAACAGCGTGAGTTCGGAAATTCCAGCGATTTTCCGGCGAGTACAGAATATCCGGCAACGTCGTCTGGGATTGATTCTGGGTGATGGATTGATGTTAGTAATGGTCTAACAATGGAATGAAACAGAAAGAGTCGAGGTATTTACCGTGTTGATGTGAGTCTCGGTTTTCCGGCGAAAGTCCGGTGATGGCAGAAAAGTTCCGGCGAGTGAAATTGCTTCGAGAATTGGTGCGATTTTGAGCGAAAAGATTACAAGAGGCTAGGGTGTGTATTTATAGGAAAGAATATCGATGAATTGGGTCCGATTTCTGTCTTGATTCGTTGGTCAATTATTCTCCGGCGGTTATGACTGATGTCGCGAAACTGGACATCGGTTATAACCGATGTAAGTGTTAATACGCACGCTAAGTCAAATGAAACTGACAATAATTGGTGAAGTCGTCGGGATTTCCGGCGACTGCGAAATGGGCACGTCGTTGACTGTTTCTGAAATCGAGTTTTGTTATATGAATTAATTTTTTCGATATATCACCAAAGAACACAAGTGGCGGAGTGGTTTGGTGTATGTGAGTTAAGTTGCTAAGCTTATATCCGGCTGACCCGGGTTCGAATCCCGGCAGCCTGTTTTTCTTTTTATTTATTTTATTTTTACTTTTTAACAATTATAGCTTATAAATTCCAATTTGTTTATTAATTATGTATCGTTTAAAATTATAATAAGTCATAAATGAGCAACGAAATTTTAAAACTGACTATTCGATTAATAAACGAAGCGGGTTTTGAAAACCCGTTTTTCGACGGATGTTACATTTTGGAGGATCAAGAAACGTTTACAGACAACAAAAGTGTTCCCAGAGTGATTACGAATCGCGGAACCATACTAGAATGTACGAAGCTATTCCCGCCTCTAGCTCAAACACCTACCTCCGGGCTAAGCTACTTGGTCCGAGCTCAATCTCACAAACCAACCAAGGAATCTTCTTATAACTAACCTTGGTCCCACCTCATAACTACCCAAAAAGCGACTGGTCCGAGGCCACTTTCCCCACATCAGCAACTCCGAAAGGTATAAATACCACACTTAACAGTTTAGAGAACTCAACTTGTTCTCTCACATATCGAACCTCTCACTCTCTCACTGACTTTCTTGTACTTAAACAAGTACTTATTCTCATGCCCGGGCTTGATTACAAGTGTGTGTCGAAAGCCTATGATACAAGAAAATTGTGGTTCGATGTACAAGTGTGTGTCGAAAGCCTATGATACAAGAAAATTTAAGCTACACTTAGAAATGTAACTCTTGCTTTTCTAAAGTTAGGGTGGTCAACCCCAACTAACTTTTGGATATGGAGATCAAACAAAATTGCCAATTTGAAAATTTGACCAAAAAGTCATTAGGAAAGCTCTAGCAAACATAGGTGTTTTTTTTTTAACTATCAATAAATCAATCCCGAGTATTCTCGGGGCACCCACTGGACAAACGGAGTACTCCGAGAGCAACCCGAGTTGTCCACCACCACTTCCGGGGAAAACCCGATAACCCACCCGCCCGTAGGCACGACGGTAAAATTACTGGTAAAACCTGTTTGGCTCAAGAATCGAACCCAAGTTTCCCTGTGTCTCCTATTATTGTCCACCAGTGCCTCACTCTTTTTTTGCACCAAATAGGAATCGAACTTGAGTCTTCACAGAAGAACTCAAGTCCTCCTACCACTTGAGCCAGAGATCATTGGCACCACACATGATAGTAGTTGACGAACTTCCCTTTAGTTCTGTGGAAGGTGCGAGCTTTAGGTATTAAATGAGTATTTCTCGACCATTGTTTAAAGTTTCATGTAGAAGTACAATCACAAAACACGTGCATTGAATCCATTCACACATACGTTATACTCGTGCATTGAAAATACCCAATTAATCCGTAACCCAAAAAAAATCATGATCAACACCGTTTGTACTTGGTGATGTAAGGGTATCTAAGGTGCATGGGGAAACCAGCAGTGAGTTCTTGCCGCAAGGGGAATGTGCCGCCGCCCACCAACACTCCATGTGCCGCGAGGGGGGAGGTGATCGGTGACTACTCACCGCATGCGGGAAGAGGAGGGAGAGATAGTATTGGTAATGGTGGACCCCACTCTCTTTCAACCAATCATACATTTTTTTTTATAAAAAATGGTTTGGGTGAAACCATCATTTGTGATTAAGTGCTTGAGAGGAGTTGAAAAGGGAGTTGACATGAACGAATTTGATTGGCTCCGATAAGAGGAGTTGAGGGAGCACCCCTCTCACCCTAAGATTTAGTTTTAGATATTTTGTAAGTCGGTAAGGAGGAAATAGTTAAATGCAAATAACAACACACTTTGAACTAGTGGAGTTATATATTTTTCAAAAGAACGTTGATTCATTGAATGACTACAAGTGATGTTTAATGGTCATTTTCAAACCATAATTACAGTATTTGAATTTGCATTTAGAAAATATTCATCTTTGACTTCATAATAACAACACAATTAATTTGGGAAAATCCAAAATCTTAAAGTGATCTTTATTATTCCTTTCACAAATGGTTAGATAACTTAGATTGTTTGGTTCTTTTAAAATTATCTAGAATAAGTAGAAACGACGTCCTAAAACTCTAAAAGTAAGATACGATGAGTGAGTGATTAACTTTATAACTTTTTTTCCATTGTATTTATACAAATAAACAAATTGTGTTAATCATGGTTCATGAGTTACATAATGTTTTTAATACGCATGTTGATGTCATGTTAAGTGACCTGCAACACCAATAATATTAATAAGAACTTACTTTTCTTTAATCAACTTGACTTATCTAAGTAACACTTCCGGAATTAGAAATAACTTGACATATATTTTAATATAATGCTTTCTACGTTTGTATAGGTACTATAGTGTCTATATAACTTTAATAGAAACGTATAAACTACCTATTGCTTTATATTAATAAGGAAGACAGTTTTTAACATAATTTTTTATTTAAAATGTTTTAAACAAAATTATTTTCTTGATTTTCTAGAATAATTAAAATAAATTATCTTTTATATTTGATTTAAAAAAAAGTAAGAAAGTAATTAAAAGTTAAAAAACAGAAACGCAAAAATAATATAATAAGAAAATGTAGAAAGAAGGAAAGAGGGGGGTAGGTGTGGGATTTGACCCACCTATTCAAAAGCCATCACCTACACCCACATATAAAACCTACCCATTTCACCTCTTCTTCCTCAGCTTGCAGAACAACAAGCTCTATTACCTTACCTTTCTTTCTTTTCCACTTTTAGTCCTTCATCTTTCTCTATATTTCCATTTCCACACAACTACAAAAATGCAGTGTGTTGCTCCGTCATCCAGCATTGCTTTCAAGTCCATAACGGTAACGCCTTCACACACCGTTTCCCACCGGCTCACTCAGCCAAAGTTCACCGTCAAATGCGACGCCGCTGCAACCAACGCCACTAATACTCACCTCTCAGCAGCCGCGCCAGCCACCAACAACTTCACAGTCGGCGGGATAGGGAAGAGCCGAGCCGACTGGCAAAGCTCGTGTGCTATACTAGCTAGCAAAGTTGAAGCACAGCAACAAAACACAGACAAATCAAGCGGTGCTGATAAAATAACCATCGTTAACGGCGTTAACGGCCACAGCAGTTTAGATCTGGTTCCGATTGATAAGCTACCAAAACCGTTAACCATCGCTGACCTGTCACCGGCACCGTCGCACGGTTCGACGCTCCGCGTCGCGTATCAAGGTGTTCCTGGCGCGTACAGTGAAGCGGCTGCCGGAAAAGCTTATCCGAACTGTGACGCCATTCCGTGTGACCAATTCGAAGTCGCGTTTCAAGCGGTGGAGCTTTGGATCGCAGATCGAGCGGTTTTACCGGTGGAAAACTCTCTCGGAGGAAGTATTCACCGAAATTACGATCTACTATTACGTCACCGGCTACACATCGTCGGAGAAGTTCAACTTCCGGTTCACCACTGCCTATTAGCGCTTCCAGGCGTACGTAAAGAGTACATCAACCGTGTTATCAGCCATCCGCAAGCCCTAGCTCAGTGCGAGTTAACCTTAACAAAACTCGGCTTAACCGTCACTCGCGAGGCCGTCGACGACACCGCCGGAGCTGCCGAATTCGTAGCGGCGAACAATCTCCGTGACACCGCAGCAATTGCATCTGCACGCGCCGCCGAGCTCTATGGTTTGAATATCTTAGCTGACGGAATCCAGGACGATTCAAGCAACGTGACGCGGTTCGTTATGCTGGCTCGTGAACCGATTATTCCACGGACTGATATTCCGTTCAAAACAAGCATAGTTTTCGCTCAGGATAAAGGAACGTCGGTGCTGTTCAAAGTGTTATCGGCGTTTGCGTTTCGGAATATTAGTTTGACGAAGATTGAGAGCCGGCCGCACCGGAACCAGCCGATAAGGCTGGTCGGAGATGAGAATGTAGGGACGGCGAAGCACTTTGAGTATTTGTTTTATGTGGATTTTGAAGCGTCGATGGGGGACGTTAGGGCGCAGAACGCGTTGGCTGAGGTTCAGGAGTTCACGTCTTTCTTGCGGGTGTTGGGTAGCTATCCCATGGATATGACCCCTTGGTCACCATCTAGATGATTAAGTTATATATTTTATTTTATTTAGTTTGGAATTGGTTTTGTTATTTTTTATTTTTATGGTTTACTTTTCTTTCTTTTTTCAAGAAAGGAGGAAGATGTAAAATATGGTGGTGTTGGTGGTTGGTGATGATTTCCATGTACACAAATTTGTATGCTTTGCTTCTCTTTGTGGGCTCACATGCTTTTATACTCAAATAATTTTTAGTAAATTTGTGTTTATATGTTTTATATATCAAGGCATCAAATGTTTATTTTTGAGCATGTGTTGTGGGAAGGGTAAAAGAAAGGGTGTGAAGCTTTGTCATGGTGGAGGTATGGGTGCAAAACTGCAAATAGCGTATCGGTGGGGAGCTAGAGGGGGGTGAAGGAGGGGCTGGTAGTGTGCAAAAGTTATCTTAAATGTTTAGTTTTACCACGTTATATTTTTCACTCTTTATTACTCATCTAGCTAGTGCTGCAAACAAACTGAATAAACACGAGCAAGACATTGTTCGTGTTCGTTTGTTAAGAAATATATGTGTTCATGAACACTTACCGAACGAGATTTTATGTTCATGTTCGTTTGTTAATGAAATGAATTTGTTCGTGTCCATTTGTGTTTGTTTGTTAATTTTAGTTAACAAACGAAAAAACGAATGTTGATAAACACATATGAGCACAAACTCATGTTCATGAACACAAGTGGAAACAAATGGACACAACATAAACAAAATAAATAATACACTGGCATAAAATATAATACACTCATGTTGACGAACTGTTCGCCGAACGTTTGGTTCGTTTGCAACGCTACATCTCACCGTATTTCACATCCTTAAAAGTTAAAACACATAGCCTTAAATTTTAATAATGCCTAACAACTAACAAATCACAGTATTTTATAAAAATAATAAAAAAGTTTTAAAATTTAGAGCATCATGTAAATAAGTGTATACAATAACTTGTATAAATAAATAATAGGAGGAAAATTAAAATATCCAAACAAAAAAGGAAAACATTAGTATTTTGAAATTTTGACCACTTGTATTTATAAGTTATAAAACATTGTTGGGGGTTATGACCACTTGTATTTATAAGTTATAAAAGATTATAGGGGGTTAAAGATTAGTTGAATAAGCGTGAAATGATAAGTGGTGGAGCAATAGATAGGTGGTGGTGTGCAAGACCACATGTTTGTTATTTGGACCACATGTTTGTTCCCTACACATCGCTATTGGCTTCTACAACTTTTGTGTCATGTTCCTCTCATTCACCCAATACTCCATCGTACTTACGTTTAAAACGAGGTTTAACTAATGTTTAGGGTTGATAAATTTCGACATCTTTTATGTGTGTATATTTCTGATTGAGTTCATGTGATTATTATCACTAATTTATAGCTTATTTATATGTATATGATATTTTTATAACATGCTCAAGTGAGAATGTAATACGATACAAAACTATAGTCACGTATGAGTTGGAATCTCCTTTTCGAAAGGCCTACAAAAAGATCTTTGGGTCAAAAAAAGGTTTTCTTTTCCCTCGAAGATACTTGTCAACTTATCATATAAATGTTTGCATTGCAAAATGTCTATGACGAAATTGGCTTATTGATAACTAAATATCTAAAAGATTATATGATGTTAACACAATAATAGGACAGATGGATGAAAATCAATTATTGTTAATATTTTGGTGTTTTGTTAATTATTGACTAAAAATATCACTTGAAATTATTTGATGTGTTACAAAACTCGTCAAAACTCTTTGATATGATGTGAGTTTGTATTCGTGTATGGTAATCATTACATAGTCTAATATTTCTGTTTTTTTTTATTTGTAATTGTATATAATTGTAAAAATAAAAGCAATCGCACCCATCCTTTCCGATCACTAAAAATATGTAAAAAGAATATATAATGATTTATGCAGAAATAATTTATGCATTTAATTTTTAATAAGCAAAAACGAGTTGTGGAATTTACAAAGAAATTGCATTGTGGTATAGTTGTGTATCTTAAAAGGTTAGGGGAATCACATGCAACAAGTGGTTTTAAATTATTTTTGCTAAGAACGTGTTTGAAAGATGCATTAGGACCATTTTTTATCGATGCAATTGTTGCAAGTTGTAACTGATTGAGTATGCATGTGGCTTCTAAGTAAGTAATATCATAAGAAAATACAAGTATATTCATTTTTTAATCGTCTCTCTCTTTTTTTAACCATCATGGTATGTATGAAATGAAAAATGAGAAAAAAGGGTTAGGTGAGAATCGAACAGGGTTCCTGGCAACTGTGGTCTATGGGGTGGTAGGTGGCGATTTGAGGTAAGGACAAAATGGTATTTCAACTTGGTTCTCTAATAATAATAATAATAAATAATAAATAATAATAATAAATAATAATAATAATAATAATAATAATATAATAATAATAATAAAATAATAATAATAATAATTTTTAAAGAAAAACACTCGAATAGTCTCTATGCTTTATGGTTTTTACTTTTCTAAAACTACAGTTTTTGATCCTTATCTTTTGTACATTCGTTTCCTGTATAATCAGTAACATGGATAGTGTTAGTTTTCTTAGTTAAGTAGGTGTAAAATGACTAAATTACACTTACTTTAAAAAATAATTATAAATTGTTGTTCTCTAATTATTATAATAACTTTTAGAGATAAATACCTGGATAGTCTTTAAGCTTTAATGAAATTCCACTTATAGTTTTACTTTTCTAAAATTACAACTTTGATCCTCATTTTTAACGCGTTTGTTATCGGACATGATTAGTTTCCTCAGTTAAGTGGGTGTGAAATGACTAAATTACCCTTACCCTTGCTTTAAAAAATTATTATAAATATTAATTATCTATTTAATTATTATATTTTAAAAGAAAGTGGAGCCCACTTTTACCCACCTACCCCCACTCCCTCCCCCCTTTTCTCTCTTTCATGTTGTTGCTTGCAACCACAATCACCAAACCACTACCATCATAACACCTCTACACCACAAAACCACCACCACAATAACACCTCCACATCTTCGCTAGAAAAATGAACCACCAAACCACCGCCACTTCATCACCCCAATACACCCCCACCCACTTACACCACCGCCGAAAAAACGACTACCAAATCCACCTTCACTGCAACCACCATATCACCACCCATAACCACCATAACCTCTTCATAAAACACCACCCCCATCCTTTACCCCTGAAACCCGCCAATCAAACCACCTTCAAGTAAAAAACACACCCAAAAAAAGTAAACCGTCAGAAAACTCCCAAATTCCAATCAGTAACCGTCAAAACCCTAGCTCCGTAACTCCATGAATTGTTCCTCATAGTTTTGTTGTTATTAACCATTGATCCACTGTTTATTTTTCAAACTTGCAAATCGCGTCGTACGGCAAACCTGCAAATCGCATCCTTTGAAATTCACTTGCAAATCGCGTCCAACAGACCTGCAAATTGCGTTCGACGTGAGGTAAAGTGCAGGTTTTGAGGTTATGTGGTGATGGTGGTTCGAAGATGGGGTTCAGACGTGGGTGGTTACTGGTGGTGTAGGTCGGAGGTGAGTAGCTCGAGTGGTGGTTTTGGTGTGGTGTGAAGGTGGTGGATGGAGTGATGATGCAGTGGTGAATGGTGGTCCGTGGGTGTAGGGGTGGTTCGATTTAGGGGTTGTAGGGGTTAGTTCGATGGTGGTGAAAGGCGGTGGTGGTTGGTCATTGAAGGTGGTGAAGAAATAGAGAGAAATGTGGGGGTGAGGTTGTTTGTTTTTATAAGAAGTGGGTCCCACAAAAGGGGCCAGTTAACGTACAATATTCCTTAACATAAATTGGGTGCAGCACGTTATAAACACACAAAACCCTAATCATACATGTTGAAAAAACATAAATCACGCATGTTTGAAAAAACATAATAATGTATGGTTATGATTTTCAACACACGTAATTATGGTTTTTCAAACATGCGTAATTTTATCTCGCACCCAATGTACGTTAAGGGATATTGTATTTTACACTATATATATATATATATATTATATATATATATATATATATATATATAATACTTAAGGGTAATTTAGCCATTTTACACCCTAACCTCATCCACGTTAGAGACTATCTGAGAAACGAGTGTGCAAAAGGTGAGGATTATGTAACGCCTCGCTTTTCGCAGCTTTTCTTTTTTAGAAAGATTGTATCATATTTCTATTTTCGTAAACTCTTTCCTTTGTAATCGTATCTCATCTTGAATCGTTGTAAATCCGAGACTTCGATCGTAATGAAATTAATCTTTATGTGGAATATACATTACTTACACATGTTTATACATCGATTCATACACACGTTTATTAACATACTTCATATCATAAATTTACTCGTAAAAAATTCTCATGTAATCATAATTCTTAAAGCATTTCATTCATACAAGATACTTGGTTATTCAATCGCGGAAATTATAATCATTCAATCGCGAGAGTTACACTTATTTGACACTTCGTTATGTGTTACAAATGAAGGTCCGTGATCAGGCGGTTCTAGACGGAAGTTAGTGGATAAACGTAAACCGATTCGGTAGAATGTTATTAAGAATGGAGTAGAAGTAGAA
Source organism: Scalesia atractyloides (assembly GCA_947069175.1). Taxonomy (NCBI): domain Eukaryota; kingdom Viridiplantae; phylum Streptophyta; class Magnoliopsida; order Asterales; family Asteraceae; genus Scalesia; species Scalesia atractyloides. Next base: position 80,844,190 of record CAMTDV010000010.1, read on the forward strand.
TGCAGCGGAAGTCTTCATTCATACCGAAAGAGTATACATCTTTATAAGTTCAGCTGCCGGAGTTCCTGGAGAGAATCCGGCAGCACCTCCCCGTAGGGATGCCAAAAACTTAAACTACAAATGAACAACACACTACCTATTTATAGGGTAAGAAGTTCGCTGGTAAGCATCTAAGTTCGGACGAACTTGACCTAGTCAAGTTCGGTCTAACTTGACATCAACATTACCATTATGAGTGAACTTGACCTTCACAGGTCAAGTTCGAGCGAACTTGACCTCGACAGGTCAAGTTCGAGCGAACTTGTTACATTTTACACTGAAAACTCCGTATTTCGGTCGTTTGTTCAATTCTAACCTATACAATACTCAACGCACGCTCTATCTAGCCTATTCGACAAGTGACGAACACAAAGTGCACCAACAGATTCCCCCTTGTTCGTTACTGTCGAATCTTGGTCTTCAAACGTGAGCCGTGTTTGAATATTCTGCAACTTCAATCAAAGTATCTGCCGATGTCGTCGAAACGCGTCAACAAATTCCCCCTTAATTGTTTGCATTATCAACATCTAATTCCCCCTGAAATCTCCAGTTCAGATATTTGTTGCACAGTTTCCAACCTCCTCTGATTTGCTTGATCGACAGATTACCTTGAATATACACCAATTGAAGCTCATCAATGCAGCTTCTCCATTTCAACTTTAACCACATCCGCGTTCAGTTTAGCGCATATCTCCTATGCTCGATCTTTCGATCTTCAAGACTCAACTGGCAATTGATAGAAACTTCGAATTAACACACTAGTAAACTTCAAATCAATGTTTACCCGCAAAAATCTGAAATCCCGATTTCCGTAATCACTCCAGATTAGCTAATCGGTAATCTTTTTCAATCAGCAAATCTTCATCGAAACCAAATCATCTGGTAACACTTCGACTCTGAGAAACATTCGTCCGCGATCAAAATCACATTCTTCTTCTTCAGTCACAATGTCAGATATATAGCTATCTCCGGTAGACCAGCGCCACTTAATCACCAAGCATCATCATCCATCGGCGGTTAGTCCATAGAGAAGAATGATTCATATGCTTGAAGACTAAAAATAATGGCCACCAAAGGTTATCATCAGATTTCCTTGGTAATTTTGAAACCATCTGTCTTCGGAGCTAGTCATTAATTCCTAAGATCATCACCGAACATTTTGAACGTCCTCAGTTCCTCACTAGTATTAACGACTGCTAATCCAGCTAACTGTTCCTTCACCGGAGATCAGGACTCTAACCCTTAAGCATCACTCTGTATCATGAATTGAAAACTCGGAACTTCCTGTGATCACCGAATCCCAAATGGATAATCTCCTTCGTCAGCAACTGGTACACTTCTTTGTCTGGAAGATCCGATCCCATAAATCATCTTCCTTAATCATGGTACCGCGTACAACCCGGGGCAACTGAAACTACAAAGCATCCTTATCTCCTGGCGATTAGTCTAGTCAATAATTCATGTGTAAAGCAGAGTTAACGATAGGCAGTCATGTGTGCTTCCAAACCATACGCTCGACTCAGGTGTCAATCCACAACCATGACCGCAGAATATGATAAACAACTCCTCCAAGACTCAGTTATGTAACCACCTGCTTTCAAACTAGACATCAACTTGATCAATTTACAAATGAATCTCAAATCTCTGTATTTCCCGGTTAATCTGTAGTCGGAAACCACCGGAATACTGTTGCAGTGTCACGAATTTCAAAAATGCCGGAATCTTCAAATATTGAAATTTTTTATTCCCCCTCATTTTTGCAAATTCTGACCATACCAATTTTTTCACTGAAATTCCCCCACAAATCCAGAATTTTCAGTATTTAACAAATGCGGAATTTACTTTAAGCCCATCGGTAGTCTTCAACTCTAATGATCACCAAATTGCTTTGGAATCAATGACTACCCTCTCATCTTCAACCATCTCTAACCTCATCATCTCAGCCTATCTCTAAGGCCTCTGACGGTGTCTCCGAACAGTCAGTATCGGACGTTAAAATTTCAAAAAACTTCTATCACCAAATTTTTTCTGGACACCCGTCTCATCGAACCGAGCAATAAATTTTTTCAATGCCTTTTTTTATTTTTTTTATTTTTATTTTTTTAATTTTTTTAAGCATCCTGATAAGTTCGGGCGAACTTGTGTGACAAGTTCAGGCGAACTTGGTCACTATATGACAAGTTCGGTCGAACTTAGTCGGTTTGAGATAAGTTCGGGTGAACTTGGTAGGATTCACATTGGTGTTGGCGGATTAACACTCGCACCACCCGAATGAAAATCGGAAAATATAATTGCGAGATGTATGGTAGGAGGGTGTCCAGGTGTAGACACAATGACAACTCAAAGTGGGGTTAGCTCACACGACGTTTGGTATAGCATGCTTTGGCCTAATAGGTCCTTCGTACTCTCATTGTTAGTCCCCAGGTAGGCAAACTGGTCCTTTATTTTGGATTTATACGAATGTCAAGCCTAGGCAGGATGTTCCGACTACCGGTACTCGTACCCTTCCAGTTACTACATGCCCGTCATGAGAACTCACTTTGATGTGATTTGAAAATACAAAAATCATTGCAAAAATCATGGTAATCGTGAGGTGTGTGCTCTCATGGATATGATATGTTATGAGGACATGATTCATGATGAGCATTGTATAATATCATGTATTTGTGAGCATGCTTACATAACATTGAGTGTAACAATAAACATACAGCATATAAACATCATGAATTTTTTATGTAACGCATAAGCAATTTAAAATTTTAATCAACTATAGTATAGGCTCTAAGGGTCTAATAACCTATCCTATATCCCTATAGTCATGGCTCTGATACCAATCTGTCACACCCCGACCCGCAGCGGAATAAGAGTCGGGGCATAATTGGGTTATCACCAAAGCTCATGATGTTTACTAAAATGTTTCATATTTATTAAATTCAAATTACAACTTAAATATCCAAATCAAAATTCATACAGTTACAAGGAAATGAAAACTATATAAATAATCCAAAGCTTAAACTGGTTTATTCTTCTAGGCCTTCCTATGTGTTTCTTGCCTCAGCTGGATCACCTGTATCACGTGTAAAACGGGGGATATTTTTGGTCAACAAAAGTGGGCGAGTGAACCTTGATAAAACATTGTTACTAATTCTTGTTTTATTTAATAAGGAAAATTTGTGCAATAATCACATGTGAGCAAACATATATAAATAAACAAACACAAACCACTTTGGATGAGTATATGATATGAATGATGATGAATGTGAGATCAAGGCTCAATCAAACAGAGCCGATCTTATGAGGCACCTGATGCTCAACCCGTCTCCCACGGGGAACTGATGGGCCTAATGAAATGCGTGCACTGAAAATGATAAATCCAATCTATATATAATCCACACAACAATTGATACACATTTGATCACGGATATGATGTATGCACAAGTGTTTAAATATAATAAAGAATTAAACGACACATGATACACCCCAAAACATGGTTAAAACGGGGAATTGATAGAGATTCACTCACATTGGGTGCGTTCTTTGATGACGTTGGATGCGCACGAATTTTAGGATTCGATCGACGAGGGAAAAACTAACCTAAAATAATAACGAAATGATTCGGTAAATAAATGGATTTTATTTGAGATTAATATTTTTAATTAGTGCTCTTAATAGGATTTTTAGATTAATTTTTGTGATTTTAAGGAAATTTTCTAACTTTAAAAATCTTATTTTTAAGTATTTTAAATGATTTTTCAATTAAATAAATAAAAAAAAGAAAATAAAAAAAAGTTGACTTTTGACCGTTGATCGTTGACGGGTCTTGACCGGTCAGACTGTGTTTTCTTATGCGCTGAGTGAGGTTCGAACTCGGGACCTCTCGTATACGTTCACGTAGCTCTACCAACTGAGCTACGTGTCTAACCCGAAATATTCTCTGTTTATATTTATATACTAATTAATTTTAAACTTATTTGGTTTTTATTAAAAATGATTTATATGGCGAACCGGTTGCAGAGACCCGGAGTCGAACTCGGGTCCTTCGGTTCGAGTGCGCACAGCCGAAACCAGTTGGGCTGTGTGTCTAATCTGTTTAACTAATGGATTATATTACTCTTATAAACATTCTGTGACTTGATCTGATTAAGTTCTAAAAATGTTGGTTTTATTTCTGAAAGTCGGTAACGTGTGCGATTCGAACCCGGGACGTGTGTATTGTTTGTGCACACAGTCCACCGCTGGACTGTGTGTCTAACCCGTTCGAATATCCGGTTTTAATTATATTTATACATATACTCGACTTCATCTTCTTCGTTTACAAGAACAGAACAGTGAAATCCGACTGTTCTGTTTAAATCGATCATCAAAACTTATAATTGGTTGGAATTAAATAGATAAAGAAATTAAGGAATAAAATGTACCAAAACAGAGCGTTTACTTCAGATTTCCGGCAAGAGTCGTCGGCTCTGATTGTGACTCTCGGCTGAGTGAATTGTTTAACAGTTTAGATCATTGTGTTATGCAATTAAGTTACTGAGCAAGAGATATCAAGAGGGTTTAGATGATTATACCGATCGACAGTGAGGCTTCAGTTTTTCAGTGATATTCCGGTGAGTGCGGGGTTTTCCGGCGACGTTGTCTGAGACAGATTCTGGTTGAATGATTAAGGTTAATACATGCCGAATAATGGATTACAAACAAAAGAGTCGAGAATTTTACCGATTAGAAGTAAAGCCTCGGTTTTCCGGTGAAAGTCCGGCGAATGCAAATATCTCCGGCGACGTGTTTTGGGATGAATAAAGCTTCGGAAACGATCGTGGTTCTGAGCGGAAGGATTTTCAGAGTGTTCAAGTGGGTATTTATAGTGGAAACAGGCTGAATTGGGTTTGAATTGAGTCAAGGTTCGCGATTGAAGATTTCCGTCGGTTATGACTGAAATTGATTGCCGGCAACAGTTATAACCGACGTCGACATCAATTTGTGCGGTTCAGTCAAAAGGAATATGGCCAAAATCGCGGATTGCCGGATTTTCCGGTGATTGCGAGTTCTGGCGCGTTGATTACCGGATTTGACACTCGGTTTTATTATATATGTTATTTGTTTTAGTGTTTATCACAAACATAGTGTGTGGCGGAGTGGTGTGTTGTGTGTTTGGGTTTGTGGGTGACCCGAGTTCGAAACCCGGCGTCTCCATTATTTTTTTATTCACTGTTTTTTTGTTATTTAATAATTATGGTTTAAAATTCTAATATATATATATTAATTATGTATTGTTTAAAATTTATCTGAGCAATAAATACGCAACGAAAAATTATAACTGAGTATTTGATTAATAAACGAAGTGGGTTTGGAAACCCGTTTTTCGACGAATGTTACAGTATCCCCTACTTTTAGAAATTTCGTCCCGAAATTTAAGTAGTAGTGGTAACAGGAAAAAGATGCGGGTATTTTTCGCGCATTGAGTCTTCACGTTCTCAAGTAAACTCAGGTCCTCGTTTTGAGTACCCTGACAATTGGAATACGACTTCGTCTTAAACGCTTCTCTCCGAACTCCATGATTTCTACTGGTCTTTCAATGAAGTGCATAGATTCATCGATCTGAATGTCTTCTAGAGGAATATGGAGGTTTTCATCGGCGAGGCACTTTTCAAGTTTGATACGTGAAATGTTGGATGAATTCTGTTGAGCTCTTCTGGTAGGTCAAGCTTGTATGCTACAGGACCTACTCTTTCGAGTATCTTGAAAGGTCCTACGTAGGTTGTTATACATGTAATAAGAGTTTTTTGGCACTCTAAACTTTCTGTTTTTGAAGAGCTTAAAGCTCACAAGTGATGTCAAGTCAAGGTTAGCTTGGGCTATCCTACCTCTAAGACTACACATCACTTGATGATTTCTCATCATTATCCCAAGCTAGTTTACTAGTTGAAAGTAACATAACCCCGTCTAGCCTTCGACGTGTGTCGACGCCGGCTCACCTGGTTGTAGTTTACTTGGCTACTTGGTATAGTGACCACCATATATTTCGTTTCCATTATTTTTATCTTGTTCTTGACCCTCCTTGTTGTCTATGACAACTTGTGTAGTGGTGAACTCATAAGAGGTTCCTAAATGGATGGTTATACCACCTACCTCCTACATGACTTATATGATATCCTTGAAGGACTTGTGATATAATGTATATGTATAACTATATAATATATACCTAAAAACCGAAACCTTGATAATGACTATATAATCATATGTCAAGTTACTAGGTTTAATCACAAAAAGAGTTTAGTTCCTCGTTATGATTTCAATAGGTGTCATAACCTATGAAATCACAAAAACCCTAATTGAAGGGGTATGATCCCAAAAACCTTTCGCCAATCAAGGAAACTATACCCATTAATAACTTCTAAGGAAACTGCGCGCAGACTTCTTTGCCAAAATAAGATTTATTAGAACTTTACGCGAAGTATCCAAGAGAAGAAAGCTTCATTTAACTACCTTACGCGGGCCCGCGCAAGGTTCAAAGTTAACCTTGAACACTCTCTTTTGATAAATGCTTCATTTAACTACCTTGCGCGGGCTCGCGCAAGGTTCAAAGTTAACCTTGAACACTCTCTTTGGATAAATGCTTCATTTAACTACCTTGCGCGGGCTCGCGCAAGGTTCAAAGTTAATCTTGAACATTCTTGTCTGATAATGCTTCATTTAACTACCTTGCGCGGGCTCGCGCAAGGTTCAAAGTTAACCTTGAACACTCTCTTTGGATAAATGCTTCATTTAACTACCTTGCGCGGGCTCGCGCAAGGTTCAAAGTTAATCTTGAACATTCTTGTCTGATAATGCTTCATTTAACTACCTTGCGCGGGCTCGGGCAAGGTTCAGAGTTAACCTTGAACATTCTTGCTTGATAATGCTCCATGCGCAAACCTTGCGCAGATATTTATATCAAAGCAAGCATCCACCAAACATTGCGCCAAGCAGCAAGGAAAAGAAGGAAGATCAGTTAACTAACTTGCGCTTCTTGCGCAAGGAAACAGTAAATCCTGAAACTTTCCCTTAGCAAAATCCTTAACTTGGTGCATAAGCAAGGGGAATCTTTTTTGTTGTAACAGAATGTACACGTGGCGAATAATAGATGGATAACAGCTGTGAAACCTTCTAGAAGCCATTCACCCCAATCGTGCAAGCATCTTTTCGGTTATAACCAATGGCCACATGGCGGCATCTGGACGGCTGAGGAAGATCACGGTGATGGCATGCTCACATTTATAAGATATAGTGATCTCATGTTGACACGTGGCGCCTCCCTAACTGCTGATGAGCTCACGATCCGTGTGCACTAACAGATTGCCAACAAACGTTAACGGAATAACAAAAGATTCCGTTAAAGTTAACAATCTTTCTTTTTGGCACCAAACACCGGCTATAAATAAGTAACTTGGAGTTCAAGGAAAGGTATTCACACTCAACTACTATCTCACTTACAATACTTACTTCCGACTACTTGTACTTATTCTCAAGCCGGAGGGTGGTCACGGAGAGAACCACCTTTTCCCTGTGGCGAGCTAACGGTGTTCTGTTTTGCAGGATCCGCGGAGTATTGTTCTATTCATAATCCATCGTGAAACCAAACGGAGGGTTAACCCTTTTATGCGGAGCCCATTCCATAGATCTACTTTGACTCCGGTCTAGTTGATCTAGGGTTTCTTCATTGGCGCCCACCGATTTCGATTCTCTCACCTTTCGTTTCGTTTCACTTAGATCTGCAGTGTCATGGTTGACGGATCATCGTTTCAAGGTCCACGATCAGGGATTCGACGCGTTGTTGTCGGACCTCAGGTCGACGGACAAATAGTTGAGGATTCTTCCGGCGAAGCTAATGCTCAGTATGATCCTATTCATGCGAGTATTCCTGTAGCGCCGGTGGCTCCTCAGGTTGATGTTACATCGATTTTACCACCTGGAGAGACTCCATTATTGTGGTTAATCAAATCTCAAGCGACTCTAAACGCTATGTATGCTTAGTTATGTGCCCAAACCGGAACTCCAGCTTTTCAAGCTCCGGTTAGCGCTCCTCAGGTCCGTGCTTCGCCGACACCTCGAGTTTTAAGTTATAATACTCAAGGTCATGCTCGTTCCCCTTCGCGCATGCCTGAAGATGAAACAGAAATGCATTCTAAAACCAGGAATGATCTTGTTCATTCTGGTAATAGAAGGCAAGAAGAAAACGTTCAGCGTCGCGCATCTGTCCACTCTCGTTTGGGCCCGCGATCTTCACAGAAACGGGACACCCAACACGACGAGCTTGATAGAACATATGAAGAAGGGGATAGTGCAAGTATTTTTAATCTAATATCTGCAGATCATGCTAGTTACATGCCAAAAGTACGCACAGTATACAATCCAGAAGCTGTGCATAATTACAATTTGTTGTATCACCCAACCGAAGCAGCTGAACAATCAAAGTTTACCAGAGAGATAGCACTGGCTCCGTTGGAGCGAGCGAAATTACCATCCAACGTTAGAAAGTTTAACGGTTTGACTGATCCCGACGATCACATGCGCCTCTTTACCGGCGCAGGGTTACTTGGGTCCTGGACACTGCCAATGTGGTGTACTTATTTGTGCAAACCCTTACTGGCGCTGCGCGCCTTTGGTTTGATAATTTGCCGCCAGGTAAACTTTCCTCTTGGAATGACTTAAAAGAAAATTTTCTTACACACTTTAGTCAGCAACGGAGATACGTGCGCGACTCCTCAAATGTAATGAATATCTGGCGGAGGGACGATGAAAGCCTCGAAGATTTTATAACACGTTACAATAAAGAGGTGTTGGAGATTGGAGATGTCCATGAAGACCTTATACGCGCGCAGTTCAAGTATGCGGTAAGGTGCGACGAAATGATTAAAGTGTTGTCCGGTACAACTGGCCTTCCAAAAAACTGGGATAAACTCATGGCGGCAGCCAAGGTTTATGCCCAGACTGAGCGCAACTTAAGTTCTAACCGGCCACCTCTACCTCAGAACCGTCCGCAAGACCTGAGTAGAGGTAGTCGCAAGTATAAGAGAAACTGGAAAGAGTCAAGTCAGAATTCGTATTCTCCGTATTCACCAATTGATGCGCGAGCAACAATCAACAAGATAACAACTCAAAAAGCGATTAAACAGGAGAATAGGGAACGTCAGTGGACTCCCTTAACGAAATCTCCAGCTGAGGTTCTCAGCACTGAGAATTATCAGTTTAAACAGCCGCAACCAATGAAAAACAAAAAAGGGCAAGATCCAAATTTGTTCTGTGACTATCATAGAGACACCGGCCACACAACAGATAATTGTATCAGTCTGCGCATGGAGATTGAGAAAGCGTTAAAGAGCGGGAAACTTACACATCTAGTCCAAAATGTGCGCACGAGATTAAACAGATTACGCGCGAGAATGAAGGGCCTGGTAACAAGAAAATGAAGCAGCACGTTTCCATGATTCAAGGTGGATCATCGCGCAAGCGTAGCCTTCAACATTTTCAAAGCAACACTTGGCGCGAACAGCAAGTCATCCTATCGTTCCAGGAGGTCCTCAAGAAGACCGGCCAGTAGTTATCACCGGTATCTTTGGACATTACCAAACAGATTATATGTTTTTAGATCCGAGTAGTTCTATGGATATCATGTATGAGCAATGTTTCAAACAACTAGATCCTGAGGATAAGGCAAGCTTGGAACCAGTTGATTTTCCATTAACTGGGTTCTGCAATGAGGCTGTCTTTCCTCTAGGACAAATTCTCTTTCCTATTACTTTATCTGATGGGAGGTGCTCTCGAACGAGTAACGTCAACTTCATGATAATGCCGGCAAAATTCCCGTCATGATGTACTATTGGGACGCCGCGCGCAACGTGATTTTAGTATGATAACATCCGCTCCGCATGCTGCTTGTGGTTTTCCGACACCAAATGGTGTAGCTATACTTTATGCACGGAAAGAAATTATGTCAATTGAGGAACCAGTTATGAAGGCTGGCAAGACATTGCCAAGCAATGAACAAGAAAAGTGGGTACTCAACAATAAGTACCCTGAACAGACGATCTTATTAGGGCCTGCAGTCAGTATTGGAATTCACGCAAAGCTTAAATCACTGTTGTTTCGCAACAAAGACATTTTTGCCTGGACGCCTGCCGACATGGTTGGTGTCCCGCGCGACGTTGCGGAACACTGCCTGAATGTATTTCCGTCAGCAGAGCCAGTTGTGCAGAAAAAGCGCAGCCTCGGGTCAGAAAAGGCAGCGGCAATGAACGAACAAGTCACCGAGTTATTAAATGCTGGTATTCTGCGTGAAGTCAAATACCAGACCTGGGTGGCAAACCCAGTCATGGTAAAGAAACATAATGGCAGATGGCGGATGTGCGTAGATTTTAAAGATCTAAACAAGGCGTGTCCAAAAGATTGTTATTCTCTTCCTGAGATTGACAAAAAGGTTAACTCATTAGCTTCCTTTCGCTGGAAATGTTTTCTAGATTGTTATAAAGGTTATCATCAAGTCTTAATGAAAAAAGAAGACGAAGATAAAACCGCTTTTCGCACGGATAAGGGCATTTTTGGTTATACCAAGATGCCTTTTGGTCTCCGCAATGCGGGAGCTACTTATCAACGATTGATGGATAAAGTGTTTGGAGATGACATTAGGAAAACTGTGGAAGTTTACATGGATGATTTGGTCATTATGAGTAATTCAGAAGACACTATGCTAGACAACATCCAAAGAACTTTTGATTCTCTGCGCGAGGTAAATCTAAAGTTAAATCCCAGCAAATGCTCCTTCGGCATGGAGGAGGGCAAATTTTTGGGTTTCATCGTCACCAAAGACGGTTCAAAGTTAATCCCGAAAAGGTCGATGCAATACAAAAAATGTCTTCTCCTACTACCATAAAAGAGATGCAACGTTTGGCCGGAAGGTTAGCTGCGCTAAACCGCTTCCTCGCCAATCATGCTGCAAAATCTTATCCATTCATTCGAACCTTGCGCAATTGTACAAAGAGCAAAGAGTTCGTATGGACTCCCGAAGCTGATCAAGCTTTCCAGCAGATGAAAGATTGTTTAGTTCAACTTCCCACACTTACTGCTTCTCGAGAAAAAGAACCCATGGTCTTATATCTTGCTGCATCTGAGGTAGCAGTAGGTGCTGTCTTGTTGGTAGAACGCGAAGGGGTCCAGTCTCCAATTTATGTTATCGGCAAGATGTTGAACGATCCAGAGACAAGGTATTCAATCATGGAGAAATTAGTTTTAGCATTGGTCCATGCTTCGCGCAGACTACGAAGATACTATCTGGACATGTTATTACAGTTTTAACAAACTTTCACATTGGCCAAGTCCTAGCCAAACCAGACGTTTCTGGAAGACTTGCGAAATGGGCAATAGAATTGGGAGGTTATAACATCTGTTATAAACCTAGACCAGCTATCAAAGGCCAAGTTTTGGCAGATTTCATCGCTGAAATTCCCGCCGACAAACTTGAAGAATGCCAAGCAATCCAAAACCCAGTCCCAGTCATCGACAATAGAGCCTGGACATTGTTTACAGATGGCGCATCAAACAGTGATGGGGCTGGAGCAGGTCTTCGATTAATGACCCCAGAGGGAGCAGAGTTCACATATGCAATTCGGTTGGATTTTAAAAGCACAAACAACGAGGCCGAATATGAAGCTTTCCTAGAAGGCTTACGCCTCGCTATCAAAATGGGCGCAACAAATTTAGAAGCCCATGTTGATTCATTATTAGTTGCTGAGCAAGTAGTTGGAACATACGATGCAAAGGGAGATATCATGGCTCTATACTTGGCGCAAGCCAAGGCTCTTATAGCACAGTTCCAACAATTTAAGATCACACACGTCAAGCGAAGCGAAAACAAACATGCTGACGCTCTAAGTAAACTTGCTGCAACTAGCTTCAAGCATTTAGCAAAAGAGGTTCCCATCGAGGTTTTAAGTAATCCATCAGTCCCTTTCAGGCAAGTGACAATGATTGAAGTAGGAGATCCATCATGGATGTCTCCAATAATGATGTATCTGTTGCATGGTTCTTTACCAGAAGATAGAGCGCAAGCACGAAAGTTACTGTGCAAAGCCCTCAATTATGAAATGATTGACGGTATCCTGTACCGACGCTCTTACATGGGTCCTTCGCTCCGCTGTGTTGACAAACATGACGCGCAATACCTGATCAAGGAGATTCATGAGGGACTATGTGGCATACATTCTGGGCCGCGCATGGTCGTAGCCAAAGTAAAAAGCGCAGGGTATTATTGGCCCGGAATGTACGTTGACGCGGTAGAGATGTTGCGCAAATGCATGTCCTGCCAAAGGCATGCCCCTAAAACTTTGCGCCCAAAGAATCCTTTGGTACCTGTCACAACAGCTTGGCAATTTCAACAATGGACCATTGATTTAGTTGGACCATTTCCAGATGCGCCCGGCGCAGTAAAGTTTATCATCGTTGCGGTCGATTACTTCACTAAAGGGTTGAAACCAAACCCTTAGCTTCTACTACAGTGATGGTAATTCGCAAATTCATCTGGGAATATATTATTTGCCGTTTACAACGGTCCAAATTTAACGGCGCAAGAGCTGCAAACATGGATGACCGAAATGGGAATCCAACATGTTTTCGCTTCTGTTGCGCACCCGCAAGCAAATGGTCAAGTTGAAAGCATAAACAAACAGTTGGTCGACGGTATCAAGGCCCGTCTTGGCACGGCACGGCGGGGGTGGGTTGACGAATTGCCTAGCATCTTGTGGGCACACCGAACTATGCCCAAGACTAGCACCGGAGAAACTCCTTTTAGCCTTGTATACGACATGGAAGCTGTGATTCCTGCCGAAATTGGGCTACCATCTCCAAGAATGCTAGCTTTGGAAAAACAAGATAAAGAAGAACAACGGTGCATCGACCTAGACTTATTGGAAGAGCGCCGAGAAAATGCAGCGATTCGCGAAGCTAAATACAAGTCCCAGCTTGAAAAGTATTACAACAAAAGGGTGCGCATCTGTTCCTTTTTGCCTGGTGACTGTGTTCTTCGCGATTATGAAGCGTCTAATGCCGAAAAACCGGGAAGTTAGCCCCGCGATGGGAAGGTCCATACGTGATAAATGAAGTATTGGGAAAAGGCGCCTACACTCTGAAGCGTATGGACGGATCCAGCGTTCCTCGAACCTGGAACGCCCAGCAACTGCGCGATGTTATATGTAATCTCAGCCCTCTAAGCAACTTCTGAGCATTGCGTAACGAGGCTGCTTACTTTATTTTGTTATGTAATCTTAGTGGCAACCATAGCTTTGCGCTTTGTCAGTATGAATAAAATACTTTACCACTACTTACAGTCTTATATATGTTCATTTACAAATGCATGCAATTCCTTTGGATAAACAAAAACACAAACTCATGAGCCACAAGTTAATTTAATACTTACGCTCACACATGAGAAAAGAAATTGTTCATTTGTCTATCCTACACAAGTAATTGGTTCCATGCAAACATTGTAAAACTGAAATATATTATATTCACAATACTTGCGCAGAAGCGCAATGTTACAAGTTATTATACAGCAAAAATTACAAATTTCCTATTCTATGGACTTGGTTCCCGCCTGCTTCTCTGCTGAAGAAAAAAATCTCCTTTAGCTTATCAACAAAGTCGTCTTGATGCAGCGCGGCGTCCACAAGATCCATAATCGGAATTTGCAATTAATCATATTTTTCCTTGGCAGCAGAATAAATGGCGGCAGTATTTAGCCCATGCGTGGCAGCACGGCTGGTATCCCATTCAGTCTTCAGCGCATGGGCCACGTGCAAAGTACATTCTCTATAGCCCTCGGCATGCCCATCATTGCGCGCCGCCATCATTAATTCTGCCACTCTCTCATCCAACTCTATAGAGTTAAGGATGGCATTTGCGATCTGTACACAAATACAATCAGTTGTTGCGACAATCAAACCAGACGTATAAAGAAAAGTGAATATCACAATCCCGTACTCCCTCAACCAGATAAGCTGGTTCATGAGGGATTCGGTCAAGCTTTCTGCAGTAGCGCGAGCGACCTCCGTGTCGTTAAGTTTTTGTTTGCCTTCACTCAAACGGCGGATCAACTTGGCTTTATCTGTTCGGTGCAGGTTGACATCTTTTTTCAAACTGTCAACCTCAGCTTGCAGCCGCACCTGGTCAAAAAGCATTGCAGTTAGATCACCAATTTTTTTATTCTTAAGAAGGAAAGTCATTTTGGTTGATACCTCATTTTGCTCGCTCCTTTCTCTATGTGAGCGCGCCTCTTCTGCTGCCGCAACTGCTTCAGCTTTCTCTTTTTTGAGTTTGTCAATTTCATTGCGCAGAGAAGCTTTTTCTTTGTTGTCACGCTCGCAAGCCTGCACAAAGCGCTTGCGCTCATCCGCATATTGGGCAGTAGAAGCCTCACACTTGCGCTTCCAAGATAGCGCAGCCCATTCTTCAGTCTTCTTCTCCTTCTCAAATTGGGCCTTTTCTGCCTCAAAATCAACAAGCATCTTCAGCGTCTTCTCCATCTCAAGCTTGGCCCTCGCCTTCTCAAGCTCAACCTCGTCCCACTCCTTGTTCATACTGCGCCATTCGCGCACAATTCTATTTATGGTGGACGAGGTAAGGGCAGACTCTTGCAGATATGACTCGTAAGTAGCTTCATGGTCTTTTTCCTCCTGGCGCTTCACCTCCGCCGCCGGGAAGATGCCCTTATACCACTCCCTACAGGAGTGCCAATCGGTAAAAACATCGCCCTGCTTAACCTTCCACACGGGCTGATGAATCGCATAGGCCCGCCTCTCAGAATAAGAACGATAATAATAATCCCCAGGCGTCTCCTCTGGGCGAATGGGCGATTCCCCCTCCGAATCCTCAACAAACACAAAGCCTTCGCTTTGTGTTAAAAGTCCGGCTCCCTTGGATATCGACCGGGACGGTCCCCCAGCACCTGCAGCCGTATCTTTAACCTGCTCGCCAGCAGGATTCTCAGCATCAAAATTTTTGGGCTCTTCTTCCAGAGCCACTTTCTCAATATGTTCTGGGACGAAGGGGTCGGCTTCAGGAACAGGAGTTTCTTGCCCCGCATCTCCCTCAACATTCTCAGGCCTGCGCGGTGATGGTATAGCAGATGAGGTGGCCGGCGCAGCCTTCACCATTTTCTCTGCAAAGCATATCAACAAATACAAAGTATCAGATTCTGCGCAACTTTTATGACAGAAATGCGAAACAAACTAAACGTACCAGGTGAGAACTTCTTTGCAAAGGCATCCAGATTGCCCTTCTTACCAATGCGCGGGCGCGCAACTTTGGTTGGCGAAGGAGTTTTAGTCTCCACCTCCTTCCTCTTCCTAGTACGCTTCAACGCCTCTTCCGGGCTAGAAGGTATTTCCAAAGTATCATCTGGGAAGAGATGAGGTGTCAACGGGTTCTGGCTTCGGTTTCTTCAAACCTACAGGCGCAAGACCCTCCAGTGAGTCCAACACCACCACATAATTGCACCAAGAGTCGGATACGGGAAATGTACCTTTCTTGCCCTCAGCTTTCGCAGCAGCTGATGGCTTGGTTTTTTGCTCTGGGTTGGAAGGGGGAGGCGCAGAAGCTGCAGCAGCAGTTGGTTTTCTTTTCTTCTTCGAATCAGGGCCTACGCCCAAGTTCAGCAAATCACCTACATAATCAATCATATTGAGTAAAGGTTGCGCCATTAAGTTATATTGCAATATCAACTTAGGCTTTGTATGGACTTATTTACCAGTCTTCGAACATGGTTGCGCCTCCAGATCCTCCTGCTTGGGCAACTCAAAGTTCCCCAAGATTTGTGAGAACCAAGTGTCCTCACCATCAGCAATAGGCACGGCGGCCATTTTTCCCTTCTCTCTCTTGAAAGAGACCAAGTAGAGAGGCATAGCTACATAACAAACATTTTTGCATCAATACAGATCTATTTAAAGATATTGCTAAGAAGTTAAAGGGTTACATACCAGTTCCATCTTCTGTATACACCGGCTTTTCTCGCTTCAAGAAAATACTCATCCCAGCAGCGATGAGGGCCCTCTCCGGTAAAACAATATTGGGCACATCTTTAATATCTTGATACCATACCTCGTCGGCAGGTATGGGAAGGGTCTCCAGCTCAATCTCATCACTCCCCCGGAATGTCATCTTCATCGGGATCACCGCCACCTTGATAAAGAAAAACTTCTGCTTCCAGTCGTGGTAAGACTTCGGCGGCACCAACAGCAATCGTTTGGCTTGAACACGCTGTTGGAACGAATAAAAACCCAACGAGTAGTGCAGCTGGTAGAAAACTTTAAACTTCTCGACCGACGGCAAGATCTGCATTGATCGGCAAACGAACTCAAAATATCGGATCCTCACCATTCCCATCGGGCTCAACTGAGAAATGTGAATCTGGTAGAAACCAAGAATTTCCAGCAAAAAATGGGTCACCGGCAGCCAGAAGTTCCCTTCGGCAAAATAGTCGTAAAATAATGTAATATAGCCGGCCGGCGTATCAGCCGCCGTGGCATTCGCCTCCGGAAAAAACGCTTTCCAGGACGGAGCGAAAAGGAAGTTGGTGGCAAGATTATCAAAATCTTTCTTCGACCACTTTAGCGGTGGCAAACTTGACGATGACATCTCAACAGAATTTGCACCGTTGGCCATAACTCGAACTTTGAAGAAACTTAGAAAGCTTTGAGGGTCGCCGGAATTTTTTGAATGCAAATTTCTCTCAAGATTGAGTAAGGAAGCAAATGGATCGTTGATCCCTTTATATACAAATCGCAATTAATGCACGATTTGATTGCAGCGACTTTTTCGGCCGTCACGTTTCCCCAAGTAACCGCAGGGGTGAGTGGGGAACAGTAACCGCCCCACGCGCGCGAGTGTCGCTAATAAGCATTAAATACGGTAAGACAGGTAATATTGACAGCCTGTCAACAGTACCACCACGTCTCAAGAACGTGCGTCGTCACCAACTACACCATCCAGATAAGTGACACGTGTCTAAGCATATTTGAAATTCAAATACTTTTTCAAAATTCACTTACGACACATCATCAAGATGCATAAAGCAACAAAAAGCTCATCCTTACCTAGCGCAACACATTTATCTTAAGTCCAGTGCTCCACCTACTTTTTATTCTTACATAGGAGCAACACTGGACTGGGGGGACTTGAAGGGGTATGGTCCCAAAAACCTTGCGCCAATCAAGGAAACCATACCCATTAATAACTTCTAATGAAACTGCGCGCAGACTTCTTTGCCAAAATAAGATTTATTAGAACTTTACGCCAAGTATCCAAGAGAGGAAAGCTTCATTTAACTACCTTGCGCGGGCCCGCGCAAGGTTCAAAGTTAACCTTGAACACTCTCTTTGGATAAATGCTTCATTTACTACCTTGCGCGGGCTCGCGCAAGGTTCAAAGTTAACCTTGAACACTCTCTTTGGATAAATGCTTCATTTAACTACCTTACGCGGGCTCGCGCAAGGTTCAAAGTTAACCTTGAACACTCTCTTTGGATAAATGCTTCATTTAACTACCTTGCGCGGGCTCGGGCAAGGTTCAAAGTTAATCTTGAACATTCTTGTCTGATAATGCTTCATTTAACTACCTTGCGCGGGCTCGCGCAAGGTTCAGAGTTAACCTTGAACATTCTTGCTTGATAATGCTCCATGCGCAAACCTTGCGCAGATATTTATATCAAAGCAAGCATCCACCAAACGTTGCGCCAAGCAGCAAGGAAAATAAGGAAGATCAGTTAACTAACTTGCGCTTCTTACGCAAGGAAACAGTAAATCCTAAAACTTTCCCTTAGCAAAATCCTTAACTTGGTGCAGAAGCAAGGGGAATCTTTTCTGTTGTAACAGAATGTACACATGGCGAATAATAGATGGATAACAGCTGTGAAACCTTCTAGAAGCCATTCACACCCAATCGTGCAAGCATCTTTTCGGTTATAACCAATTGCCACATGGCAGCATCTGGACGGATGAGGAAGATCACGGTGATGGCATGCTCACATTTATAAGAGCTAGTGATATCATGTTGACACATGGCGCCTCCCTAACCGCTGATGAGCTCACGATCCGTGTGCACTAACAGTTTGCCAACAAACGTTAACGGAATAACAAAAGATTCCGTTAAAGTTAACAATCTCTCTTTTTGGCGCCAAACACCGGCTATAAATAAGTAACTTGGAGTTCAAGGAAAGGTATTCACACTCAACTACTCTCTCACTTACAATACTTACTTCCAACTACCTGTACTTATTCTCACACCGGAGGGTGGTCACGGAGAGAACCCCCTTCTCCCCGTGGCGAGTTAACGGTGTTCTGTTTTGCAGGATTAGCCGGAGTATTGTTCTATTCATAATCCATCGTGAAACCAAACGGAGGGTTAACCTTTTTATGCAGAGCCCATTCCATAGATTTACTTTGACTCCGGTCTAGTTGATCTAGGGTTTCTTCACTAATGGGTCCCCATAGTGTCAAAACGAGTGCTATACCTTAGTGGATACTTTCGTATACATACTTTGTTATGCTTTATTCCAAAATCCCGAATCTTCCATAATCGTCCAAATACTCACACCTACGTTTTCCTCTTGTAGGATAACTCGGTGTTCCCCCGTCAACCAAACAACTCTTCACGGAATCGTCAAGTCGGAAAGCTTGCAAAACCGTGAGTACACTCGACCCACTTTTTGTTTACATCACTTTTGGGTGTAACATGTTTACCTTATACAAAATCACCAAACTGAAACTTTATGAAATGCACGAAACAATCCAATATTCATGAATGCTTGATACGTTCACTCGATGCTTATATCTTGGACCATTCTTATGTAATACCATAGTCATTAGCTTATCTTAAGCCTTCATTTGACATGTATAGCGCTATAGGAGTAACGCACCACCTCCCTCGTGAAATCTAGAAGCCATGTTCAAATATTGTAATTGCGTTAACAAGGGTTTGACTAGAAATATTGCATGCCATGTATAATGCTTTCGTATAAACTTAGTATCATGTGGATTCGTTTTAACTTTATTCGTATACGTATGCTTATGCTTAAACTTGTGTACTCGCCGTTGCTTTTGCATTAAACTCTATTTTAAAACATGTTATAGGTTGAGAAGATGATGCTATGAAATTGAAGTAGCGTTGATGCTATATACACACATAGACGTTAGGTTTATTAATGTTGTATCAAATTTTGTCAAATGTTGTATGTTTATTTGGAATTTCCATGTATTGTAATGACAATTTATGTATGAAATGAAATTCGGATTTAAT
This sequence comes from Scalesia atractyloides, assembly GCA_947069175.1. Lineage (NCBI taxonomy): Eukaryota > Viridiplantae > Streptophyta > Magnoliopsida > Asterales > Asteraceae > Scalesia > Scalesia atractyloides. The sequence goes on from CAMTDV010000010.1 coordinate 80,863,546, forward strand.
TAAATATTGTCATTGTTAGCGTTGTGAGCAATGATCAATCTTTTTCGTCCCCCCTCGATGTTTCCGCCATCGGTTGGGGTGTAACAGATCAAGACTGTAATTTTAGAAAGGTAGGGACTATAGAACAAATTTCACCAAAGCACAGAGTTTCTGCCATTTTCTCTAACGTTTAGCTCAATCAATTAATAAATTTATGGATGTTTAATTATAATATATATATATTATATATATAATATTATACAACGAAGTTTCTTATTTTATATATATTTCAAGTCTTTTAAAAAAACACCTTTAATATATCAAACAACCTAGAATAAGCTGCCAAACTTATATGCCAAACTTTTATAGAATACCAAACACACCCAACACAACTATTAAGACATCTCATGCTATATGCTTACATCACAAACTTTTAAATATACCAAACATACCCAACACAACTATTAAGACATCTCATGCTATAAGCTTACATCACAAACTTTTAAATATACCAAACATACCCAACGCAACTATTAAGACACCACATCCCTCAAAAGAAATTGTTGCCTCCACACTAACACAGGGCCATGGATACTCTATCTCGTTACCATCAACGGTCCACTACACCATCACTGTACTTACTCTACCACCATTAGTCGTTATCTTTGTCTCCATCGTTCACTTATACTCTTTTCTAGAGCAATATTTTAACAAAGTTTCCACCTGTGTCGAGTTAAATTTTGTTTCTTTATTTACATATATTTCAAATATCAGACATCCAATTAAATGTATTGGAAATTTAAACATTGACTATGGAATAAGCTCCTAGGATAGTTTGAAAATAGAAAGAATCCCACTTATGGTATATATTTAATGTACATGTTAGGGATTTGATCTTTAGCTTTGTGAGATTTATCTTTGTTTCTTATTGTTTGATCACGGTTGTGAAATTTATCTTTGTTCCTTATTGTTTGATCACGGGTAACACATTTGGTCATTTTCATTGCCATAAAAAATCTTTTACATTTTGGTGAAATTTGTACCCCTTATAATTATAACATGAGTAAATTACGATTTGACCCTTGTGCTTATTTCATTATAACCCTATTAAACCAAAATGAAATCTTTTGACATCTGAGTTCCCAACATTTTTTTCTAATCCTTTTGGCCCATCACTAACCCCATCCAATTAATCGGTTAAAAAGTAGTAATGTGCCGCTCATATAAGGGCTTTCCGGTACCGTAGTAGGTAAACTTAAAGGGAAAGAAAAATCACTTTGGGCTTTGTTGATTTACTGCCAGTTTTGTCAATTCACTTATTACAAAAATATCTACCCAATTTAAACCCATTTAATTATCTCATTTAACCAAACATAATACCGTTGATCATCTCCTTCAACCCCGATCCTCTGATCATTGACGATTGCAAATGTTAAACCCTAGATCATCGACGATTTCAAGTTTATAAACAATGGTGTTAACTCTCTGTGGATATGTGACAAAAAGAAGAATTTGACCCTTATGAAGTATACGCTTAGTGTTCTTAACATCAAAACAAGTAAAAATATAACATAGTTCAGAATGTAGCCCTAATATTTGTTTCACTATAGGAAATAGCCCTGATAATTTCACATTAAGAATCAATCATGGTGGAGTGTTTGTGAAATCACTTGTGAAACAATCTGTTGATGCAAAGGTAGATTATGTAGACATGATAGACTCTGATGCATTTTCTATTATTGAGTTAAATGCTATGATCAGAGAAATAGGTTAGTGAAAATGAGTTTTTCACTAACTTTGGACAATAAATAATTGTATTTGTATGAGTTATACAAATAATTATTCAGAGTTTGTGTTGTATGATGTGAGAGTTTCACAAGCGAACCAAAGGACATCAAAATCGGAGTTAAATGGATATTTCTAAACATTGGTGACTCTATTACAATTTTTTTCTTTGTCATGAAAGAGTTGTTTCGATATGACTCTTTCAAGAATCATTATGGAGCTTTTGATTATGTCTCTTAATTTTACTTAATATGTCATCAATCAGATAATGTTTATATGACTTATAAAATTATTTTAATAGTGTTTAAATAAAGAAATCAAATATAGAGTTTTGAGATAAGTATAAAAATCTCATTATGATTGATTTTGTATACAAGGGGAGATGTGTAACAACTCGAAATTTCGTTTTTATTTTTTTTTTATTCTATTTTCGTGTAATACCTGTCGTTGTACTCCGGGATTTGATTATGAGAAAATTTATGTTAAATAATTATGTTTTGTCACAATGATATCTCATCTAATCGCTTATTAAACTCAACGCTAATTCAAACGCAATCACAAGTAACTATGTTACTTTAATAGTCGAGTGTGTTGTTGTACAATAACCACTTGTGCCATCGCATCGCTTATCTCATCGCATCGCAAAACGCAGTTAATTATGTGGAATTATGTTTTATGTGTGTTATGTTTGTTATGTTATGGTTCGATATCGCTCACACGCTCACGCAACTCGCTCTCTCTCAAATTCAATGGTAATATAACGCTTAACGCCTCACTAAAACGCTTAACATAACTATCGAATACGAACCGAATCGCCAAACGAGCACCTAACACGAAATTAACGAACAAAACCTAGCCAATAGGCCAAGTTCGGCCGAACTTGGTAACACCAAGTTCGCCCGAACTTGCTCAGGCTATCAAATATCTATAATCTACGCTAAGTTCGCTCGAACTTACATCTTCCAAGCAGAACTGGCCAAGTTCGCCCGAGCCTGTGCCAAGTTCGCTTGAAATGATGTCAAGTTCGGCCGAACTTGATCATTTCCAGCTCATTTTCACTTCACCTATAAATACCCAGCTCCTCTCCTCATTTGAACTTGCTGCTAAGTTCGCCCGAAACCTCCCGAAACTGAAAACCTTTGATTTCCAAGTAAGAATCAACTAGTTTTCATGCAAACAACAACGTTTTACAACGATTTCTCTCAAGGTTTTACCTTCGTTTTTCATCAAATCTCTTCTGTTTACGAAAATCTTCATCTTTTTTCTTCAAAACTTCTTCTTTTCACTTAGATCTACACTTAGATCTAAGTAAAACCTTTTAAACATTGATTTTTACACAAATTACGGACTAATGATCTTTCGTTCACTATGAAGTGGAACGAGGCGTTGTCAAGCATAATCTCAGATCCGGAAGCACAAGGACGAAATCGTCACTTTACACAAGCTGGACTAACCCGTATGAACTGTCAAGTTCGCCCGGATTAGCCCGAGTTTCTGTAAAATGGCTAAACTCGCTCCAAAAGACCTCTCCAGCCTAAGTTTACTCAGTGGCTCAAGGTTGGAGGGATGGACACTCGATTTCCTCAGCAAACGACGCGAAAATGCACGATTTGGATGCCAAAACAGTCAAGTTCGCTCGGGAAAACATCGAGTTCGCTCGAACTTGTCACCTGAATGGTGACCAAGTTCGCCCGAACTTGCCTAAAACCCTCAGCAATTCAGGCAAGTTAGCCCGAACTTGTCCAGTTCTCAAGAGAATCAGACAAGTTCGCCCGAACTTGTATCAAACCTCAACAAAAAAGGGCAAGTTCCCCCGAACTTGTCCAGTTTCTTAGGAAACCAGACAAGTTCGCTCGAACTTGTACCTCCAGTAAGTTAACACAGTCAAGTTCGCCCGAACTTGTACCAAATCCAGGATATTTGGTACAACTTCGACCGAACTTGTCTACTGTTCCCACAACCGTTAACCATTTCAGCACTTCGGAAGACTGATGCACTTCTGTTCATTACAGGCTGAACCGGCGCTCTATTCCATCCACATCAACCCGTCTCTCTCTCTAATCGCACCGACAGTGAGTATACTTGAACCCTTTTACGCTTAAACGCACTTTTGGGTGTCACATATGTTCCTATATCAAATCACATCACACAAATCTCAAATGATTATTCGCAGCCCGCTATTACATGACTATACGTGAAATCTGCTGAATTGTATGTGTTACTTGATTACTAGTACGCCACCCTTAACATGATAGCTTGCTAGAGGTTGACCCGCCACCCGGAGGCCTGAGGTTGTTAAGGCTCGCATTTTTATTTCATATTTATTTTCTCTTTAGGATGTGGACACTTGTTCGCATGCCTCGATCAATCGCGGTTTGTTGGTTTACTTGAATCTAGTAGATGCATAATTCACATCTCTTACGTAATGTCATGCGGTGTATGCTAAATGCTTTATATCTATTATGTACGCAAACATGTATGCTCACATTTACTTAATTGTATTGACGTTTTATTTAAAAATATGTGGCAGGTTGATGACTTCTTGCTGAATTGGACTTAGGATCTTACTTTTAGAAACGCATTGTAATAGAAATCTAGGGGATATCGAACTTGATTTGTTTTATGAGATTGCTCGTATTTTGTAACTTGTTTAAGGATGATATGTTGATAGTATGGGATATTGACGTTAAAATATTGTCGCTTAAATTGTGTTATGGAATTTTTCATGAGACAATTTGGTTCGCCTAGCGCCACTACCCCGATGTTTCCGCCATCGGTTGGGGTGTGACAAGATGCGAGAAAAAGAGAAGTGAAATAGAAATACGGTACATAATTTATTTTTGTCAAAAGTTTTATAGAATTTAGAGAGGAGTACTCTCTAATTACTCCACCATTACCAACTTCATATTTTTATTTTTCCACATAAATCAAAAGCACCTTTTGTCAGTGTCACCTCGGGCGCGTGAGCCATCTTCGACAATACATATATTGTTTCAGTTGTTGTGCCTAGAGAAATAGACACGTTCGTTTGTGAAAAGGCACATAATCTGTTTTAAGGGATCCGTCTCAAACACAATCCTCAACTAAAACCGTGAAAGACTATTTATTTATTCTTGAAATGGAGGTTCATGCAATTAGAGATGGGGTTGAAATTCTCCAAAGATGTCGACTTGAATTACTTTGTATCTAAATTTGTACTTATGTTCTTTATTCATTTAGTTCTGTAAATGGTAATGTAGTAGTCATTTCCTACAAATAATGGTACTGTCATCATTGTTTATTTTATTATTATTTTTAACTAAAAGTGGGCCTACTTTATACATCTTAAAGGAGACTTTCATGACGATTGTCCAAACAATCTTAAAAATGTTCTTATAAAGGATTTTTAGGTTCACGAAAGGTTAAAATATTAATTGGAATTTTATTAAAATCTTGTATGTGTGTGTATGTGTATATTGAGAAATAAAGTATCTAGTACAAACGGATCCGATTTTACTAATTAGAGTACAATACTTAATCTGAATACCGTGTTTCAAAACGAACATTTTCATTCAAGCTTTTCGAGTTCATGGGTTTGTTTATACTGTTTACTGAAACCGATTCATATGCAAAAATAATGTGTATTTCAAGTGTGTTTCTAATACTTAATTTTCTAATGAGCATGTTATAAAAATATGTTTTCTATACCCACATAAAACGTCTGTGAACTTAACGAGTGTGTTAGAAATTATATTTGGTGATATAACATTAGTTTCAAAGGTCTTGATAGATAGGAAAAAAAACCAAAACGAGGGCAAAATCATAATTGGAATTGGGAAGAAAAAAAACACAATCAATGACAAAAATGTAAATTTAAACGGGGCAAAATCGTAATTTAACTGGACCAATGGTAAAATGCCAGACAGCTGTCTGACACTATTCTTCTCCATACTCTTTGTTTGTCTGACACTATTCCCCTTCTTGCCTTTCGTAGATATATAAAATAAAATAAAATTTGGTGAATGTTTTTCCTTCTAAAGTTAATATAACTAGGAATAAGACCAGCGGGCGTTGCAGCGCGGGTACGTCACAAACATCAAATTGATTAGTCCAAACGTTATGTGATGCGTTAATCATATGAAAACGTGTGTTTCAACGTTTCTGATTGAACTCAATGTAACCTATATAAGCATTGTGATTAGATCAAAACATAAAGTAATCAAATTTATACCGTACAATCATAACGTATTATATGTGACCCGACTCATACATAGAAAACCTAACACATGTAACGGAAAAGTTGACACCTATAATTAAAATAGATTAATTAGAGCTTTCGAAAAAAAAAACGGGAAAAAAAAAAGAAACTCCGATTTAACTCCACTCGAAACAAATTTTACAAAATATTCATAAAATAAGCACCAAAACATATTATATTTGACCTGACTCGTTTCCCAAAATAGTTTACGTCAAAACATACACCAACTTGAATTTATACCGAAGCGTACATAAAAATATGTACCTAAAAATGATTTTTATACGAAAACGTATTATGTTTGACCTAGCTCATTTTCATAAAAAAAGTTTACGTCGAAACGTAGAGCAAATTGAATTCATCCGACATATATATATAAAAATATACACGTAAAAAATAGTTTATTTTAAGTAAAGGAGGTATAGGGGTAAACTCGAAACAAATTATTAGTAAAAAACTTAATAGGTTAAATACATTCGTAAATTCGTTCCAAGTAGCACTAATGCTACACCACTGCCAGCGACCACCAACATTAGAAAAACTCGTAAAAATAAATAAATAAAAAAGGAATAAATAACACCGAACGAAAACACAGACGTAGAATTGTTGAACCACGCACACCCATTGCGTCGCAAAAAAATTAGACCGTAATGTAAAACGTAGAAAAAATAACTAAGTCCATCTTGGACCAGCGCGTTGCGATAAACTTGTCAAACAGAGAAAAATAGACGTTATTCGTAACATCGTTCCAAGTAGCACTAATGACACACCACTGCCAGCGACCACCAACATTAGAAAAACTCATAAAAATAAAATAAATAAAAAAGGAATAAATAACACCGAACGAAAACTCAGAAGTAGGATTGTTGAACTACGCACACCCATTGCGTCATGTTAATGCAAAAAAAATTAGACCGTAATGTAAAACGTAGAAAAGAATAACTAAGTCCATCTTGGACCCGCGCGTTGCGATAAACTTGTCAAACAGAGAAAAATAGACGTGTTGCGACGGGGCCTGCCAAACTAAAAAAAAACAGACGAAAAAACATTGAACCCCACACGCACGTTATGGCGTTTTGACTCGCAAATTTAGAACCAAAAACAAAAACCGAAAAACTCGTGAAAGATAAAAGTATGATGGACTAAAGTTGAACATAAAAAGTGTTTGTGTTAAATTGTAAAAGATGAAAAGTTTTAGGTTAAAAGTAAAAATTCAAAAGGGTTAAAATGTATAAGATAAAAAACTTATAGGTTCAAAGTGAAAAATTAATTTTTTTTTGAAGAACACCCTATGCATAGAGTACAAGCATATGAAGCAACATGTTGCTTATTTATAGTGATTGTTAAACCACGCACACCCATTGCGTCATGTTAATGCAAAAAAAATTAGACCGTAATGTAAAACGTAGAAAAGAATAACTAAGTCCATCTTGGACCCGCGTGTTGCGATAAACTTGTCAAATAGAGAAAAATAGACGTGTTGTGACGGGGCCTGCCAAACTAAAAAAAACAGACGAAAAAAATATTGAACCCCACACGCACGTTATGGCGTGTTGACTCGCAAATTTAGAACCAAAAACAAAAAACGAAAAACTCGTGAAAGATAAAAGTATGAGGGACTAAAGTTGAACATAAAAAGTGTTTGTGTTAAATTGTAAAAGATGAAAAGTTTTAGGTTAAAAGTAAAAAAAATCAAAAGGGTTAAAATATATAAGATAAAAAACTTATAGGTTTAAAGTGAAAAAATATTTTTTTTTTAAACACCCTATGCATACAAGCATATGAAGCAACAAAATGTTGCTTATTTATATTTGTAGTGTGGTAATGTGGTAATAATCTCTGCATATTTTTTGGCGATTGAAAAATAGAGTTTAATACTTTAATATCATCACTCGAATTGTGGGACAATATTGGACTATTGGGCCCTATTCAGGGCGTTCATTGGTTGATGGGCTTATTAAAAATCAATCTGTAGATCTTTTCTAACTTATTATCCACTGACATTATGGGCTATTTTTATTTCTTGGAAACTTGGACGAACATTTCACACCCAGATTTTATTGACAGGATCTGAGTGGTCCAGTTGACATAATATTGTCGAAAAGTTGAAGGCCCACTAGTAAAGCCCAGATTCACAAACCACTCATTAAAGCTATCAAAAGATGTGTCAAACATCCTTTGAAATTAAAATGCACATTTCACTCTTGAGCACTAATAACGGGCCATCAACAAACTCTAGCGCTACATCCTTCATCGTGTTATGGCATGCTTGTCGTTCCCGCCATATGGCCACACGGGTGAGGGGCCCTCGTTTTCGCATAATTTCTTGACAATTAACACATTATGAGTATCATAATCCGGTTTTTGGTCCAACTAGTCGGTCCAGTTCTGAAAATACTACTTCACAATCTCTTTTGCCGAATTAGGGTTTCTTCCTTTGACTATGGATTTGTACCAAGATATGTATGTATGTATGTATGTATGTATGTATGTATGTGTAATAATTTAAGGTTTCAATTGTGAATATCTCCCCATTTCAAAAACATATATGGTTCACGTGTAGCGTTGTTTGAGTGAATAATGGTGGTGTTTTACCGGTAGTCTGAGGTAGTGGTATTACTGATTATGATGGTTCACGGTTGTGAAGTGATGGTGTGTTTCAGAAACTTGCATTCTTAGAATATGACAATAATAAAACAAATAAAGAAAGAGAAAAGACCGTTTTTAATCATGTGTCTATTTCTATATAGAGCTAGCAACATGTGTCGTGTTATCCCAAACATAGCACATTTGATTTGACATGATATGTTTTAACACGACTATTGAATAGTGGCGGATCCAGTAGTTATTTTCTGAGGGTATGAACGAGGGGTTTAACCCAAACTTTCAAGGGGTGAGATCGGTATCTTGGCCTATAACATACACAAAAAAGTTTACTTTTAAGGGGGACGCCCGCCCATCCAAGCCTCTACTTAGGTTCGCCACTGCTATTGAACCTCAACACTACATGTTTAACGAAATGTGTCATTTTCATAAACACTAATAATAACATGTTTAGTTACATCAGACGTTTAGCAAGATTAAACGTGTCCAGTTCAACTTAAAGAATTACACGATACATTTAACTTGATTAAATATAAGTAGTTGAATAACATGTCTATTTATCACGACTATCAAAGAAACTGGAGAGGAAGAGGTTCGAACGCGCGTCGCAAGACTGGACATGAGATGCACAGACAGATAGGCTACAAGCCAATTTGTGTTTATGTTTTGTTTCGGTATGTGTGTGTATATATCTATAAAGTTAAACTTTTGGCTCCTAGGTAAACTTGTGGTCTTTTGTCGTGTGTCAAAGCATTAACCTTCCAACCATCAAACTTTTTTACCTTTGATAAGATAATAGCAAAATAAAAGTTATAATATTATTTTATGAACCAGCAATACATATGAAGATTTTAACCTATTATAAATTTATAGAGTAAGTATACTAAAACTCATCAATGGGTATTTAGTATAAAGATGGAAGACTCACTTTAGAACAAAAGTGATATTCAAAAGGTATGCGTATGTGTTAAGACTTATTAATAAAGATGTGGGCTTTTAAGGTGGTCCTTAGAAAAAATGTTAAAATTTGCATGCTAGGACATCGTATTTCGCTTAGACCATCGCTAATATTGTCGAGCCTCATGAGCGGCTCTGCTTTGGCGCCTGCCCTCAGTGACGAATCCATAAATTTCTTCTAATGGGGTTCTTTTGATAGATTATCACTATTTTTTTTTCAAATCATACAAGGTTTTCATTAATTCTAACTATTTTTTTTTCTAAACTGACTGGGTTCCTAAGAACCTACAAAATGTGGCTAAATCCGCCACTGCCTGCCCTCAAAGCCCAGTGAGAAAACCGAAGGACATTCTCTCGTCTTCTCTCACCAGACATCATTTGGGCTCCATATATACCTCTACACAAAGGAGCATGGGAAATATTCTTATAGCTACCAAAACATTAATATATAAAATTTAGCTCTAGCTGTCAAAAGATGCAATTTGTTGTTGTTTAGTGACATTTTATAAATGTGTTTGAACAACCCAATAAAGCCTAAAGCTACTATATAAAGAAATGAATGTGTCCTTTTTGTTGGTTGTAAACAGAAAACGAAGAAACAGTTAGTCCGACGAAAGTTAGCTTCAGTGAAACACTAACTATGACAAATAATAATGATATCGATTACTTAGATGACAGCTTCGTTATATTCCGGTTTGGTAAAACATGCCTACTCACCTTCTGTTAGCATTCTCAGTTACGTTGAGTTGTGTTTATCGAAAACATGTTGATTGGTCTATGAGACGAAGAACCGGTGGCCAGTGACGAAAGCAATTTCCGACGATGGGTTATGAACCGCAGGAGCTTGAATGTCGGCCATAGACGATAAAAAGTTTAATCTCTTTAGGCTAGGTGTTGTGAGGGCACCACCCACTAACGCCCCACTTCCACATTATATATTGTATTGCAACCGTTAACTCTAACTGCTATTTAGATAAATTTTATCCATTTAAAGTCCCTATCTTTTGATCTGAGCCGTTCAAATTCATTAAATATCTTCTAGAAGCAGCAGTTGGCGTCAGTTCCACACTCTCTCTCCTAAAATCCAGCAGTTGGCGATGGTTTTGCTAGATCAACGCTCCCACGTCCGGTGAACTACACACGTTCTCCGCTTTATTCTCCCAACCGCCCTAGCCCACACATTATATAAACCCTCCACCACCCACCTTCATCAAGTTCAAATTCATCCTTCTTCACCCACTACCACCGTTTCACCCAAAATCGTCGGTTTACGCAACAGAGAAGCAACAAGTACGATTGAAGAAAGCTTTGAATCTTCCAGCGGATTTATCGAGTTCGTAGTCGTTGACGACGATTGGAAGAATGATCTCGGAGAATCCGTGTGCAATTAACAGGTATCATCTCATATCACCTCTATTCGAATTTGAAATTAGGTTTTTTTTTTTTTCATTTGTGTGATTCTTAATGTTTGGAAATGAGATAACCAGTTGATCAATGGCCAATTCCTTGTCAATTATCATAGCCCCAAATATCGCTTTTGTGGCAACCACGCTCCATACAGACACCACCGCCTCCCAACTATGAGAATCGAAGAGTGACGGGCAAAATTCAATGAACACAGGTCCTCTATTTGATTGGTTTCAGGGTTTTTTGGGGCTTTTAAACAGTTTATTTGGGTTTTTTAGCTTTAATTTATTTGCTGATATTGTTTAGTATCTTTGCACATTATTCAGTAGTAGTTCAGTTTCTTCTCGTCAGTTTTTCGATTTCATTTGCAGGTTACTCTGTTTTGCAGAATTTGGTTTCACAACTTCATATTAGGTATAAATTGGCTTGAAAACCTATTTTTTCTTAACTCTCACTGTTCTGCTATTTTTGTATGGGATTTGAGTTGTGAGTTAGTTATTGTTCTTTTTAATGGTAATTTCAGTTACATAAATAAGTGTTCTTTTTTAATGTGTTAGACGAACCAGGTATCAAACATTTCGTATTGCTTTTATTATTCTTGAAATGATTCATTCCATGTAAAAATGGATCTTTTTAAATATATATATATATATATATATATATATACATGAAGTTGAGTTTGAATGATTATTTACATACCTCTTGCAACAAAACTTATCATGTTTGAATTATTACAACTTACAATCTTATTCTAATTTTCAAAATATAGTGTTTTCATGTTTAAATGTTTCCCTTTACAAATTTGTAATAAATATGAACGTAATCTTTATAATCCATCCAAGTCATGGTTTAGGATATTTTTCATGATATATATATGCTTTGAATTCTAGATGGAAAAAGAATGTGACAGTATGTCAACCCAGTGGGGGCGTGTCACACCCCAACTGATGGAACTTGCATGGTTTTGGTGAGATTTGAGCCAATTCGGTCGAACTTGGTAAGATTCTTAGGAATATTGTCAAGTTCGGGCTTGTAAGGAAATCTTACTGAAATGACAAGTTCGGGCGAACTTGCTTAGTTTCTTAGGAAACTAGGGAAGTTCGAGCGAACTTGCGAGGAAAGTTGGTGAAAGTGACCCAAGTTCGGTCGAACTTGACCCATTTGGGTGCAAGTTCGGTCGAACTTGACCTGGGGAATTGGTGATTCTTGAGCGAACTTAATGTTTTCGGATCCAAAATCTTGCGTTTTCGCGTCGTTTGCTGAGTAAAATCGAGTGTTCATCCCTCCAACCCTGTGCTACTGAGCAAACTTAGGTCGGAGAGGTCTTTTAGAGCTATTTTAGCCGTTTTACAAGAGCGTGGGCTAATCCGGGCGAACTCGGGGTTCGTTCGGGTTAGTCCAGTTTGTGTAAACCAACATAAACGTCCTTATGCTTCCAGATCTGGGATATCGAATGATAAATACTTCATTTCATATCAGAAAATGAACAAAACATCATCAAAAGTCCGTATTTTGTGTCAAAATCAAAGTTTAAAAGGTTTTATTAGATCTGAGTGAAAAACAGAAGTTTTATGTAAAAAGATGAAGATTTTCGTAAATAGAAGAGTTTTGATGAAAACGAAGGCTATACTTGTGCCAAAATCGTTGTAAACCTTTGTAAAACGTTGATAAACATCTTTGTAGTTGAAATCGGGTTGATTCTTACTTAGAACACGAAGGTTTCGGTTTTGAGAGCTCTGGGCGAAGTTGCAGCAAGTTCAAATGAGAGAAATGAGCTGGGTATTTATAGGTGAAGGCAAGTTGAAAGCTGATGGGAGTCAAGTTCGGCCAAACTTGCATAGAATCATGCAAGTTCACGCGAACTTGTGAGAAAGTTGAGGGAGAAAGAGCCAAGTTCGACCGAACTTGACCTCTTTGAGGTGAAGTTCGAGCGAACTTGAGGTTTCTGTGGAGATTAGCTGGCCAGTCAAGTTCGGCCGAACTTGGTAACACCAAGTTCGAGCGCACTTGACCCAAATATTGGGTTTTCTTCATTTATTTCGCGTTAAGTGTTCGTTTGGCGATTCGGTTAATATTAATTTGTTATATTAGGCGTTATAATTGATGTAATAGTGCGATTTAGCGATTCGAGTGTTCGGGAGCGATGCGATAGCGAGCGTAATCATAATCATAAACACACATAACACATAAATAATATAAAACCACATAAATACTTGCGATTTGCGATGCGATGAGATTAGCGATGCGATGTAATAAGCGATTAGATGCGATGTAACATACATACTCATAATTAGTTAACATAAACTTTACTAATAAGCGAATCTCGGATTTACAAAGGATAGATACAATCGATAACAAAGAAAAAGATAACCACGAATTTCCGAGTTGTTACAGTCTCCCCTACTTTAGGGAATTTCGTCCCGAAATTCAAGTAGTAGCTGTAATAAATAGATGCAGATACTTGGCCTTCATATCACTTTCCAATTCCCAAGTAAACTCGGTGCCGCGTTTGCCCTCCAATCGGACTTTCACGATAGGGATGCGAGAGCGTCGTAGTTTCTTAGTTTCTCGGTCCATGATTTCCACAGGCTTTTCCACGAAATGGAGAGTCTCGTTGATTTGCAAATCCTCGAGAGGTACATGGAGATTTTCTTCGGGTAGGCACTTTTTGAGGTTAGACACGTGGAAAGTCGGATGTATGTTGTTAAGTTCCTCCGGCAGTTCGAGTCGGTAAGCCACTTTTCCAATTCTTTCGAGAATCTTAAAGGGTCCTACGTATCGTGGCGCTAGCTTTCCTTTCTTCTCGAAGCGGACCACTCCCTTCCAGGGTGCAACCTTTAGGTGAACGTGATCTCCCACTTCGAACTGTAGGGGCTTGCGTCGTTTGTCGGCGTAACTCTTTTGGCGACTCCGAACTTTCAAGAGATTGTCTCTGATCTGGAGGATCTTGTCCGTCGTTTCTTGAATTAGCTCGGGACCGGTGATTTGTGCTTTCTCCGATCTCGTGCCATGCAATAGGTGATCGACATTTTCTTCCATACAGTGCCTCAAAAAGAGCCATTTGAATGCTGGTATGATAACTATTATTGTACGAGAATTCGATTAAAGGTAAATGCGTATCCCAGTTACCACCGAAATCTATGAGGCACGCACGAAGCATGTCTTCGAGGGTGCGGATCGTGCGCTCAGTCTGACCGTCGATTTGAGGGTGAAAAGCGGTACTTAGATTAAGCGTAGTACTGAGAGCGGATTGAAAAGTCTCCCAGAGACGCGAGGTAAAGCGACTGTCGCGATCAGAAATGATGTCACGAGGCGTCCCGTGTCGGCATATAACTTCATCGGTATAGATTCGGGCTAACCGTTCGACCTTAAAGTCTTCTCGTATAGCAATGAAGTGCGTGGATTTAGTAAGACGATCAACGATAACCCAAATGCTATCGTGACCGGATGAAGTGCGGGGAAGTTGGTAACGAAGTCCATAGCTATACTCTCCCACTTCCACATCGGGATTTTGGGTTGTTCGAGTAAACCAGAGGGCCTTTGATGTTCAGCTTTAACTTTCGAACAAGTTAAGCATTTTGAGACGTATAAGGCGATATCCTTTTTCATGCCCGACCACCAATACTTAGGACGAAGGTCCTGGTACATCTTGTCGGCACCGGGATGAATGGAATATCGAGATTTATGAGCTTCAGTCATTAGCAATTCGCGAAGATTGTCACGGCTGGGAATCCAAATACGATCGAGATAATAATAAATACCATTAGGCTTGGATACGAGCTGAGTTTCGGCACCACATTTCATTTCTTCTTCCAAAGTGTTCTCGTTAAAACAAGCGAATTGAGCGGAGCAAATCATGATTTCGAGATCATTCAAAGTTTGAGAGTCACGAACACTATATACATAGCTTCGTCGACTTAGAGCATCGGAGACGACGTTTGCTTTGCCGGGATGGTAGCGTATCTCGCAATCGTAATCGTTGAGAAGTTCAACCCGTCGATGTTGTCGCATGTTTTGTAACAACTCGAAAATTCGTTGTTATCTTTTCATTTGACTTTCCGATGTACCAATCTTTTGTAATCCCGAGATTCGGTTGATAATAAAGTATGTTAATTAATTATGGTATTGTACGTTATTATCGCATCTAATCGCTTATTAAATCGCATCGCTATTCTCATCGCAAATCGCAATTATTTATGTGGTTTTATACTATTTATGTGTTATGTGTGTTTGTGGTTATGTTTACGCTCGCTGTCGCATCGCTGTCGCACTCTCGAATCGCTAAATCGCACTATTATATCAAGTATAACGCTTAACACTATATTATAACGCTTAATATAACTAACTAATACGAACCGAATAACCAAACGAACACTTAACGCGAAATGAACGAGGAAAACCCAGCTTTTGGGTCAAGTTCGCTCGAACTTGGTGACACCAAGTTCGGCCGAACTTGACTGGCCAAGCTCAGCTCTTCCTTGCCTACACTAAGTTCGCTCGAACTTACCTGAGTCTCTAGGGACTCAGCAAGTTCGGTCGAACTTGGCACTTCTCCTTCAATTAACTCACAAGTTCGCGCGAACTTGCATTCACCAGCCTTCATTTTTGCCTTCTCTTATAAATACTCGCCCAGAGCTCTCAAAACCCGAAACCTTCGTGTTCTAAGTAAGAATCAACCCGATTTCAACTACAACAACGCTTATCAACGATTTACAAAGGTTTACAACGATTTTGGCACAAGGCATAGCCTTCATTTTCATCAAAACTCATTCTTTTATGAAAATCTTCATCTTTTTCTTCCAAAACTTATGTTTTAAGCTTAGATCTACAAAATACGAGTTCGTTTGGTGGTAGCAGAGGCTTCCCAAACACGAGATCTGCAAGATCTCGGCTTGCAAGTTATAGCTCTGAGAAAAACCTTTGATAAACATTGATTTCTACACAAGATACGGACTTTTGATGATGTTTTGTTCATTTTCTGATATGAAACGAAGCATCTGTCATTCAAGATCCCAGACGTGGAAGCACAAGGACGTTTATGTTGGTTTACACAAGCCGGACTAATCCGAACGAACCCCGAGTTCGCCCGGATTATCCCACGCTTTTGTAAAACGGCTAAGACCGCTCTTAAAAGACCTCTTCGAGCTAAGTTTGCTCAGTAGCACATGGTTGGAATGATGAACACTCGATTTTCCTCAGCAAACGACGCGAAAACGCAAGATTTTGGACCCGAAAACATCAAGTTCGCTCAAGAATCCCCAGCTCACTGGTCAAGTTCGACCGAACTTGCACCTATATGGGTCAAGTTCGACCGAACTTAGGTCAAATTCTCTAAGTTTCTTACAAGTTCGCTCGAACTTGTCTAGTTTCTTAGGAAACTAAACAAGTTCGCCCGAACTTATCATCTCAGTAAGGAATTCTTACAAGTTCGCCCGAACTTGACAAGTTTCTCAAAAAAACTCATCAAGTTCGACCGAACGTGACTCTAAACCCACCAAAACCATACAAGTTCGCTCGAACTTGTGTGTTTACACACAAGTTCGCCCCGAACTTGGCTACTGCCCAACCAAGACTTAACCGTTTCAGCTTTTCGGAGACTGATGCACTTCCGTTCGCGTATGCAGGCTGATCGGGCGCTCTTCTCAACTCCTTGCAGATCCCGAACTCTCACCTAAACGCACACACAGTGAGTATACTTGACCTATTTTCGCTTTAACGCACTTTTTGGGTGTTACATACGTTCCTATATTAAAATCACATCACAAATCAAACTGTTTATCACACGCGAATAATCTAATTGTGTATGCTCAATACGTGATACTAGAAACATGTGCCTAGGACTTATTTTCGTTCATTTGCTTCCTTAGCTAGTATGGTACTATAGTTTGGCTAACACCCGACGGGGTCTAGTTAGGATGGACGCGCAAGTCTTCTCACGGTAGTTAGCATGAGAAATGAGCCTATGTTATGTTAAGTGTTTTGGTGTATCATGTTAGATTGTTTCGCAGACGCTTTCTCGACTATGCTAGTATTATTCAAACTCGTATGCTCACCTTTACTTAATTGTATTGACTTGTATTTTAACGTATGTAACAGGTTGGGGATTTAGCGTGGATGCTTGGATGTTGCTTACTTTAGTTTGTTTTGCTTAGTTAGTCTGTTGATGTATTTCAGATTTGGAACTTATGTATGAAATCTATGGGAAATCGAACCCGGTTGAATTTTATGAGAAATCTCCGTTTTGTAATAATTTTTTAAATGTTAGGTTTAATAGTATGGGATATTAAGTAGGTTGTGATATGTTAAATGATTGTTATGGAACATCTTGTGAAATCAATCTGGTCGCCTAGTGCCACTAACCCCGATGTTTCCGCCATCGGTTGGGGTGTGACATATTGGTATCAGAGCACCATAACTTTAGGATTGTAGGTAGAATTGCCATGATTCGACCTAGTAGTATGTTTAAGTACCCGATTGACTTATCTATGACTTAAATGTTAAACTAATTGCCATAAACGCTTAAATTTGCCTTTCGTAAGGCTAATACAATAATACACGCTTGGAAACGCTCGCATCACATCAAACGAGTGATCAAGTCGAGAATAGGTGTGAAAACCGAGAACTCTCGACGAGATCATTCAGTCCGCGCATTCTCTCGCACGAGATACCTTCGTTGAGTTAGGAGTGACATCCAAACCTCGACGAAAATCTCCATATCTATCTAGGAATAAAGTTGCTAAGTTAGGGGTGAAACCCGCATCTTAGTAACTAATTTCGCAGTTCGATTTTCAATCTCACCAAAGTCTCGGTTATGCCGATGGTTTGGAACACGTATTAACTGGAAGGGTAAGCGTCTTTAGCCGCTTGCGGTGAGAACGTTTATCTATTAGGCCAAAGCGTGGGTCCAAATGCAAAGGGTAGTCGAATCACTTTGGCGTGTAAAACGTCTCAAAACCCCGGACACTCCCAATTGATTTAAGCCTATATCGTCGATTTACGCATCATCGAGTTTATTACTATTTGCGTGTTTAAAATTTTGAGAATTTTCGCTTTATTCGATTTCTCGCTTTGATGATTTATCATATCATCGATTTCTCGATTTATCGCATTTATGCTCCATCGAATGTATGCACAACTCGCACAGCTCTCGAAATCTAAAACGCTAAATTAATACACCAACCAAACTAATCGCTTAACTCGCTTACGCCTATGAAGACGTGTGCCTCATACGCGGTATTATCTCGTTTATCTCGCTATTATATATCGCTTATATCTCGCTTATATCTCGCATCTCGTATCGCGCTACGCATTGTTACTATTAGAAGGTGAATACGTGCATATATGTGCTTATGTGCTTATGTACTTACGTGCTTATGTGCTTACGTGTTTACGTGCCTATGTGTTTATGTGATTTTGTGCCTTGTATGAATAATAATAATAATAAATATTTAGACATAACTCTATTATAATCGAATCTCATCTAATCTAAATCCTTCGTGTAGATGTCTTCAATGGGATCGCACACCCGTAGGAATCTCCAGCGCAGCAACGCTGACAAGCGTATTGCCACCATGGTAGCCAAGGAAATGGCTAAGGTCATCCCGCAAATCGTCTCAGAAATCCATGTTGTGAGCAGTAACTCGGCAGTTGACTCGAAAGCTGAGAACCCCAAGTCACGGTTCAGCTTCAAAAATTTCAAGGCTTGTGCACCTCTCGCGTTCACGGGCAACGATGGACCGACAGCTATGTTCCATTGGTTTGACGCCATCGAGGTCACCTTTAGGCAAAGTGGATGCCCGATAACCTCCGCGCAGTGAACGCTACCGGAATCTTCCAGTCCCGTGCTCTTGACTGGTGGACCGCCGAAAGGAATAGGCGCGGTAATGATGAAGCCTACAATCTATCTTGGGAGGAACTCAAGGAAGTGATGTTGAAGGAGTTTTGTCCTTCGCACGAAATGCAAAAGCTCGAGAATGAGTTTTGGGGAATCAAACAGGATGGTCCCGACAATGCTGGATTCACTGCTCGGTTTAAGATTTTGAGCATCATCTGTCCCAGCCAAGTTGATACGACTGAGAAATCTATCAACAAGTACATCCGTGGTTTACTCGAGTGTGTCGTAAATTTTGTGAAAGTTGCTCGTACTACAACCATCGAGAAAACCTTCATGCTCGCCGCTGAGATCAATGATCAGCGAGTCCAAGATGGGTATTTCAAGAATCATGCGAAAGTTGCCAATCAAGCTATCGTCGAACCAACTGCTGCTACCGAACCACCAAGTGACCCGAGGGAAAAGCGTCAGGGACACAAAAGAGGAAACCCGAGTAAGAACTATGCTCTCGCCGCTCCAGCAAACCCTCAGCCACTTCAGTCAGCCGCTCCGAACGCACCCCTAGCTAAGCGTGCGTATACCGGACCTCACTCTCTATGCCCTAAGTGCATTTATCATCATGCCGTTGGTGGCAACTGCCGTTTTTGCACAAACTGCAATATCTACAGCCACTTTATAGTCAGCTGCCGTAGTGGTACTCGTCAGCCAGCTCCAGCAGCTCCAGCTTTACCCGCTCCTCCTCAAGCCAACCAACAGCAAGCTCCGAAAGCACGTGTGTGCTATGTTTGTGGTGATCCGAATCATTTCGCCAATGTCTGTCCGAATCGTCCTGTCAAGCAAGAGCAGCCAGCACCGCAGCCTCAGCAGCAACCTCAGCCACCGCAGCAGCAGCAACCACAAGCTGCGCGTGGCAGAGCCTTTAATCTCAACCATCGCCAGGCTCAGAATGACAACAATGTTGTCAATGGTACGTTTCTCGTTAATGGTATTTATGCTTCGTGTTTATTTGATATTGGTGCCGATAATTGTTTTGTATCGTTAGAATTCGAAAAGGTTCTAAAATGTAAGCGCGCTAAACTCCCAAAGACTTTCGATGTGGAAGTTGCCACCGGAAAATCCGTTACCGTTGATTCTGTCTTACGTGGTTGTTCTCTCGATCTAAACAACCACATCTTCTCGATCAATCTCATACCTATGCAGTTAGGTAGCTTCGATATCATAGTAGGCATGGATTTTCTTCGTGAGAATCATGCTGAAGTTGTATGCTTCGATAAAATGATTCGTTTCCCTCTTCCTAACGGTGATCAACTTCATGTTTATGGTGAAACTGCCTCAAAGAAGTTGATGCTTTTATCATGTACTCGAGCACACAAATGTTTGCGAAAGCAATGTGTTGCTTTTCTAGCCCATATCGTGGACCCGGAGAAAGAAAAGAAGACTTTTAAAGACGTTCCTGTTGTTCGTGAATTTCCTGACGACTTACCCGGATTACCCCCTACTCAAGATGTCGAATTCCGTATCGATTTAGTTTCAGGTGCTACTCTTGTTGCTAAAGCTCCTTATCGCCTCGCACCATCCGAAATGCGCGAGCTATCGAGCCAACTTCAAGAGCTTCTTGATAAAGCTTTCATACGCCCGAGCACTTCGCCATGGGGCGCACCTGTCCTTTTCGTGAAAAAGAAGGATGGATCGTTCCGAATGTGCATCGATTATCATCATCTTAATAAGCTTACGATAAAGAACCGTTATCCTCTTCCCCGAATTGACGACTTATTTGATCAGCTTCAAGGTGCTACTTGTTTTTCTAAGATCGATCTTCGTTCCGGTTATCATCAGTTACGCGTGTTGGAAGAAGACATTCCTAAAACCGCCTTTCGTACTCGCAATGGCCATTTAAAATTCGTGGCCATGCCTTTCGGTCTTACCGATGCACCCGCAGTTTTCATGGACTTGATGAGCCGTGCGTGTAAAGCTTTCTTAGATCGTTTCGTCATTGTTCTCATCGATGATATCCTTATCTATTCGAAGTCGAGAGACGAACACGCGCGCCATCTCCGTTTAGTCCTCGAACTTCTACAAGGAAATCGCCTTTATGCTAAGTTCTCTAAATGAGAATTCTGGCTCGAAGAAGTCCAGTTTCTCGGCCACATCGTTAATAGTAAAGGAATTCACGTCCACCGTGCAAAGATCGAAGTCGTCAAGAGTTGGATTACACCGAAAAATGCTTCCGAAATCCGTTCGTTTCTTGGATTGGCGGGTTACTATCGTCGACTCATCGCCGACTTTTCAAAAATCGCCGTTCCGCTTACCGCTTTAACGCATAAAGATAAACCTTTTGTTTGGGATTCCCAGCAAGAGGAAGCTTTTCAAACTCTCAAGCGTATGCTATGCAACGCTCCTATCCTCGCTTTACCCGACGGAAACGAGGATTTCGTTGTTTATTGTGATGCCTCTAACCTTGGTCTTGGTTGTGTGCTTATGCAACGAGACAAGGTTATCGCGTATACATCTCGACAACTCAAGATCCACGAGAAGAACTACACAACCCACGATCTCGAACTCGGTGCAGTTGTTTTTGCATTGAAGATATGGCAACACTACCTTTACGGTACCAAGTGTACGGTCTTCACCGACCATAAGAGTTTACAACATATCTTCAATCAAAAGGAACTGAATATGCGCCAACGCAGATGGGTTGAACTTCTCAACGATTACGATTGCGAGATACGCTACCATCCCGGCAAAGCAAACGTCGTCGCCGATGCTCTAAGTTGACGAAGCTATGTGTATAATGTTCGTGACTCTCAAGCTTTGAATGATCTCGAAATCATGATTCGCTCCTCTCAGTTTGCTTGTTTTAACGAGAATACTTTGGAGGAAGAAATGAAATGTGGTGCCGAAGCTCAGCTCGTGTCTAAGCCTAATGGTATTTATTACTATCTCGATCGCATTTGGATTCCTACCCGTTGACAATCTTCGTAACTTGCTAATGACCGAAGCTCATAAATCCCGATATTCCATTCACCCCGGAGCCGACAAGATGTACCAGGACCTTCGTCCTAAGTATTGGTGGCCGGGCATGAAAAAGGATATCGCCTTGTACGTCTCAAAGTGCTTAACTTGTTCGTAAGTTAAAGCCGAACATCAAAGGCCCTCTGGTTTACTCGAACAACCCGAAATCCCGATGTGGAAGTGGGAGAGTATAGCTATGGACTTTGTTACTAAACTTCCCCGCACTTCATCCGGTCACGATAGCATTTGGGTTATCGTTGATCGTCTTACCAAATCTACGCACTTTATTGCTATATGAGAAGACTTTAAGGTCGAACGGTTAGCCCGAATCTATATCGACGAAGTTATATGTCGACACGGGACGCCTCGTGACATCATTTCTGACCACGACGGTCATTTTACCTCGCGTCTCTGGGAGACCTTTCAATCCGCTCTCGGTACTACGCTTAATCTAAGTACCGCTTTTCACCCTCAAACCGACGGTCAGACTGAACGAACGATCCGCACCCTCGAAGACATGCTTCGTCCGTGCATCATAGATTTCGGTGGTAACTGGGATACGCATTTACCTTTAATAAAATTCTCGTACAATAATAGTTATCATACCAGCATTCAAATGACTCCTTTTGAGGCACTGTATGGAAGAAAATGCCGATCGCCTATTGCATGGCACGAGATCGGAGAAGCACAAATCACCGGTCCCGAGCTAATTCATGAAACAACCAACAAGATCCTCCAAATCAGAGACAATCTCTTGAAAGCTCGGAGTCGTCAAAAGAGTTACGCCGATAAACGCCGCAAGCCCCTACAGTTCGAAGTGGGAGATCACGTTCTCCTAAAGGTTGCACCTTGGAAGGGAGTGGTCCGCTTCGGCAAGAAAGGAAAGCTAGCGCCTCGATACGTTGGTCCCTTTAAGATTCTGGAAAGAATCGGTAAAGTAGCCTATCGTCTCGAATTACCGGAGGAACTTAACAACGTACATCCGACTTTCCACGTGTCTAACCTCAAGAAATGCCTCGCCGAAGAAAATCTCCATGTACCTCTCGAAGATCTGCAAATCAACGAGACTCTCCATTTCGTGGAAAAGCCTGTTGAGATCATGGACCGAGAAACCAAGAAACTCCGACGCTCTCGCATCCCAATCGTGAAGGTCCGACGGGAAGGCAAACGCGGCGCCGAGTTTACTTGGGAATTGGAAAGTGCATGAAGGCCAAGTACCCGCACCTATTTGTTACAGCTACTACTTGAATTTCGGGACGAAATTCCCTAAAGTAGGGGAGACTGTACAACTCGAAAATTCGTTGTTATCTTTTCATTTGACTTTCCGATGTACCTATCTTTTGTAATCCCGAGATTCGGTTGATAATAAAATTTATGTTAATTAATTATGGTATTGTACGTTATTATCGCATCGAGTCGCTTATTAAATCGCATCGCTAGTCTCATCGCATCGCAAATCGCAATTATTTGTGGTTTTATATTATTATGTGTTATGTGTGTTAGTGGTTATGTTTACGCTCGCTATCGCATCGCTCTCGCACTCTCGAATCGCTAAATTGCACTATTATATCAAGTATAACGCTTAACACTCTATTATAACGCTTAATATAACTAACTAATACGAACCGAATAACCAAACGAACACTTAACGCGAAATGAACGAGGAAAACCCAGCTTTTGGGTCAAGTTTGCTCGAACTTGGTGACACCAAGTTCGGCCGAACTTGACTGGCCAAGCTCAGCTCTTCCTTGCCTACACTAAGTTCGCTCGAACTTACCTGAGTCTCTAGGGACTCAGCAAGTTCGGTCGAACTTGGCACTTCTCCTTCAATTAACTTACAAGTTCGCGCGAACTTGCTCCCACCAGCCTTCATTTTTGTCTTCTCCGATAAATACTCAGCTCATTCATCTCATCTGAACTTTCTGTAAGTTCGCCCAGAGCTCTCAAAACCCGAAACCTTCGTGTTCTAAGTAAGAATCAACCCGATTTCAACTACAACAACGCTTATCAACGATTTACAAAGGTTTACAACGATTTTGGCACAAGGCATAGCCTTCGTTTTCATCAAAACTCTTCTATTTACGCTAAGGAGGCAAGTTAACGAAAATAAGTCCTAGTCACATGTTTCTAGTATCACGTATCGAGCATATACAATCAGATTATTCGCGTGTGATAAACAGTTTTGATTTGTGAAGTGATTTTGATATAGGAACGTATGTAACACCCAAAAGTGTATTTAAGCGAAAATGGGTCAAGCATACTCATTGTGGATGCGTTTAGGAGAGAGTAGACGACTGCCGAGAGGTGAAGAGGAGCGCTGGATCAGCCTGCATACGCGAACGGAAGTGCATCAGTCTCCGAAAAGCTGAAACGGTGAAGTTTTGGTTGGGCAGTAGACAAGTTCGGCCGAACTTGTATGTGAACATACAAGTTCGAGCGAACTTGCATGGTTTTGGTGAGATTTGAGCCAAGTTGGTCGAACTTGGTAAGATTCTTAGGAATCTTGTCAAGTTCGGGCGAACTTGTAAGGAAATCTTACTGAAATGACAAGTTCGGGCGAACTTGCTTAGTTTCTTAGGAAACTAGGCAAGTTCGGGCAAACTTGCGAGGAAAGTTGATGAAAGTGACCCAAGTTCGGTCGAACTTGACCTATTTGGGTGCAAGTTCAGTCGAACTTGACCTGGGGAATTGGTGATTCTTGAGCCAGCTTGATGTTTTCGGATCCAAAATCCTGCGTTTTCGCGTCGTTTGCCCAGTAAAATCGAGTGTTCATCTCTCCAACCCTGTGCTACTGAGAAACTTAGGTCGGAGAGGTCTTTTAGAGTTGTTTTAGCCGTTTTACAAGAGCGTGGGCTAATCCGGGCGAACTCGGGGTTCGTTCGGGATAGTCCGGCTTGTGTAAAACAAAATAAACGTCCTTGTGCTTCCATATCTGGGATCTTGAATGATAAATGCTTCATTTCATATCAGAAAATGAACAAAGCATCATCAAAAGTCCGTATTTTGTGTCAAAATCAAAGTTTAAAAGGTTTTACTCAGATTTAAACATAGATCTAAGTGAAAAACAGAAGTTTTATGTAAAAAGATGAAGATTTTCGTAAATAGAAGAGTTTTGATGAAAACGAAGGCTATGCCTTGTGCCAAAATCGTTGTAAACCTTTGTAAAACGTTGATAAACGTCTTTGTAGTTGAAATCGGGTTGATTCTTACCTAGAACACGAAGGTTTCAGGTTTTGAGAGCTCTGGGCGAAGTTGCAGCAAGTCAAATGAGAGGAATGAGCTGGGTATTTATAGGTGAAGGCAAGTTGAGAGCTGATGGGAGTCAAGTTCGGCCGAACTTGCATGGAATCATGCAAGTTCGCGCGAAGTTGTGAGGAAGTTGAGGGAGAAGAGCCAAGTTCGACCGAACTTGACCTCTTTGAGGTTAAGTTCGAGCGAACTTGAGGTTTCTGAGGAGATTTGCTGGCCACTCAAGTTCGGCCGAACTTGGTAACACCAAGTTCGAGCGAACTTGACCCAAATATTGGGTTTTCTTCGTTTATTTCGCGTTAAGTGTTCGTTTGGCGATCCGGTTAATATTAATTTGTTATATTAGGCGTTATAATTGATGTAATAGTGCGATTTAGCGATTCGAGTGTGCGCGAGCGATGCGATAGCGAACGCAATCATAATCATAAACACACATAACACATAAATAATATAAAACCACATAAATACTTGCGATTTACGATGCGATGAGATTAGCGATGCGATGTAATAAACGATTAGATGCGATATAACATACATACTCATAATTAGTTAACATAAACTTTACTAATAAGCTAATTACAAAGGATAGATACAATCGATAACAAAGAAAAAGATAACAACGAATTTCCGAGTTGTTACAGGGCGGTAGTGGGGCACACCCAAGCGGATATATTGGTGAAGATCATCTTGTAACCCCAAATAATCTTATGCTTTTTCTCTAAGCAGTAGCTACTGGCATGGTACCTGTACTCAATAGTATTCTTAACCAAAGATGGAACATGGATATGTTTTTGCTGCCAAAATTCTGTTTTTGATTCGTTCTTAATGTTGATAGTAATGCAATATGTCCGTTTATATGGTTGTTTATCTGTTTCTAAATGAATTCCAGGTATGTGATTACATTCATGTTGCAGATTTTAGCTTATGGCTGCATTTAAAAAACCTCTCGGATCCTGAAATAGGTATGTACATCTTTTGTCATGTTTAATTATTTCATATATTTTATTTAGCATTTACTAGACACAATCACAAAGAATCACAACTATGTGGCAAATCGTAGCTGATTAAATAATATATGTCATTGTTTTGGATTTTGCTGCCATTAGGATATAAAATACAAGAATTTACTTCTATTTTATTTACGATATTTTTAATAAAAAAAGTTAATATTGGGGCAAACATTAGAGCAAGTGTAAAGTTATTAATTAGTATGAGACCTAGCAGGCACGGGTTTGACTCGTGGAAATGCGGGGTAAGGGATGCGGACATTAGACAATAGTGCCTGACACCCAATGCCCTACTCATGCGGCCTTGACTTGCTTGTGCACTGGATATTCAAAAATAGCTTTGAAAAGTGTGAGGTGTTTTGATACATATGTCTCTTGATGATAAATTCTCTAAAGCAGGATCCCTACATTCAATCTTAATTATACATTTTGTTTTGAAGTGGATCCATGTAGTTATGTTTGCTTGAAACTTTTGACTGGACCTCTGATTTCCTGTTAGGATTCTTGATCAATGAATTAATGCTATGGTTGGTCAACGCCCTTTAGGCGTATGGGTTGACTGAAACAACAAGCGGAGTCTTACGAATTGCAGGTTCTTATGAGAGCATAGTAGGCACTGTTGGGCGGCTCATAGCCAATTGTGAAGCAATGATAGTGGCCCAAACTATGAAGCAAAGATAGTTGACCCAAACACGGGGCCGGGTTACCTCCTGTGAACCATGGTGAACTATGAGTTAGAGGCCCATTCGTTACAAAAGGTAAACATTATGTTTTCATCAAGTCAAACCACAACCTTTCATCATAAAGTATGTGTAGATTAATTTAAAATGATCACCGGTTTGCTTCTGCCAACACGATGTATATTAAAACTAACAATTTCGACAATGTTACCTATTAAATCAGTAACTTATGTTATGATTGATGTCTGATGGATCTATCGGATAAATTAAGAAAAACTTTGCTAAAAGTGAAACGTAATGGGTTGGGTCGAAAGTCACTAAAGAGTGTTTTCAACACATCAATCTTTTGAATCAGTTTATTAAAAAAAACTCGATAGTTAATTTAAAATTTTATTTTTCTGTAATGGTTATTTATATACAAAAAGATGCAAAAAATGGGACAAAAGTGTTCCGAGGTCAACACTATGCGCCCTGAAAAAGTATATGTTTGACCTGACCTCTTTACTTTTGCGAGCAGGTTATGTTGATTATAGAGAAGTTTAGATACAATGTTGACTCGGATGATGGCCAAGAACTGGTAATCTTTGCTACGTTGACAATGTAGGATTCTTATTCTTTATGAATTAGTTAAAAGAGCTGATTAGGTATAAAGGTTACCAGGTATGTTTTTTGCATTCAAAGATTTATAGCTAATACTAATGAACTACAGTATTACTTAACCTAAGATAGTTGTAAAACCATGGTACCCTTGTCGTATGCAGGTTCTTGAAAGAAACTTAGTAACATTCCTTAATGTTGTAAATTCCATGTTAGCGAATGGCATGTTCAGCCACCTTGATCGGCCACGTATTGCTCAACTTTTGTTTTGAATTATGAATTTATAGCTTATCATTTCCAAGAAACTTCTCTCTTTTATCTTGTAAAGCTTTATCACTTGCATGACCCAAACTATTGCTTTTCCCTGCAGCACTATTGTGAATTGTTGGATATCAAACATGTTCATGTCAAAACTCAAGCAACCGAGCCACAATTTCTTCTATATTCTATAATCGGGAGCAGCTAGGTGTTGAAGCTTGCAATAAGCTATTTGAGCAATTCAAATCCCATGAAGAATGCTTTTTGAGATAACGAGAATGTAAATTTTAAATTTATGTTCAAGTTTACAATATGTGTAGCATATGAAAATAAAAAATCCCTAACAATAATAATAAATATCGATTAATTATCTTAGTTGAGTTATATACCTTTAAAATTGATTAGACGATTATCTTTTTTATCTCTAAACTTATTTAGTAAATATTTTCTAGCAATGTTATATTTTTTTTATAAAAAAATAAGTAAATACTAATATTTAATAATAACATTTTTTGTATGTCATTAATAATAGTTTAGGGTCAATTAAATAACAAACCAAACTGAAATGTTCACTTTGTAAGTTGCCTATTAACCTAATGGGTTGATTTGGGCAATATTATATAATTCTGTTTACTTTTCAATGGATTGATTTGCATTATCATGTACTGCATATACATTTTAGATGTTATATTCTTTTCATTACGTATTCTTGTGTCATTATGCCGTTAAAATACCCGATCTACAGACGGATATCGAACTAGTTAATGTAGTGCTCGCCACTCCACATCACTGCCACCAAAGGGCGTTAGCCCCAAAATCGTTATCCACTTAACGAGCTGCGCAAAGAAAGGGTAGGTGGGGTCCTCCCCTCCTCCACCAATCACATTCAAATACACCCACACATTTATATATATATTTTTTCTTTTTTCTTATATTTATGTGATAGTTAAAGGGTAGATTAGTTAAAACCTTATTGCCTACGTGGCAATGACGTGACACTTTTACATACCCTTCCATGTTAAACCACAACGCCTAGTCTTAGCCTTTACCATCAGCCGTGAAAGTGGATATGCAAAACAAACCCCAAGTTTAGTGTAATTGCAACTCTACCCTAGATTGGTTAAAACGACAACTTAATTAATGAGAATATTATGAAAAATTATGAACATAACCATTTTTTTCTAAGGGTATACAATCACGTTAGAGAAAAAATATATGTAATTTCACAATCGTGTATCTATTTTTGCTCTATGTTTATCACCTTTTAACTCGTGTAACATTAGCTAATGTCTCTATTCAGTATTAGTTAGCTAACACATATTTAATATTTTCGCGACAATGACTCATGTATTGTCCATCTTCTTCGTGTATCCATATTGGTAATGACATCTTGATGTATTGAGATACCAAGCTTTTAAGCATATTGTAATCCATTTTCCCCTAATTATGAAGAGGGAAATTGGTCTGTAATAATCCCACCTAGACCTTATTGGCCATTAATAATCCCACCTCAGAATATTCCCCCTACCAGTCCCAGCTTTCACCTATTTTTCCTACAATGGTCCCCCGTTAAAAAAACTTAACGGAGTTAAGCTTTTTTTCCAAATTACAAATAGATTTTTAAGGCTTTTGATTAGAACGACGATACGAGTCCATTGATATAAAACTTGCATCGAAACGATGCTTCAAACGATGAAAATGGCACTTCAATTCGGGTGTTTAAATTTCCAATTAACCAAAATCAAGTCACTTGGAACCCCATTTCGAAGTAAGTTTTAGATCAATGGACTCGTATCATCGTTCTGATCAAAAGCCCTAAAAAATATGTTGTAATTTGGAAAAAAGCTTAACTCCGTTAAGTTTTTTTAATGGTGGACCATTGTAGGAAAAATAGGTGAAAGCTAGGACTGGTAGGGGGAATATTCTGATGTGAGATTATTAATAGCCAATAAAGTCTAGGTGGGATTATTACAGGCAAATTCCCCTTATGAAGAACATGGTTGAGATGATCGAAAATAATCTCGATGTACTAAGGATATATATATATATATATATATATATATATATATGGTTGGTGCGTACACACAGTGTAAAACAATTATTTTCAGTCCTTTTCTCTCAAGTTGTTCATTTTTCGGACAAACTTGATTACAACCTAGTCTTGTTGTGTTGTCAAGGTTGTATCTTGTGTTAACATGTCACTAATTTATTAAAGTTCTAACTCATGCATATGCCAATAACATTACATTAAAGTGTGATGTTTGACTATCAACAACAAGTTCAACAATTTAACTTGCTGAGAATCCCACGTTCCATGCGCACATAAAGGATATAGAAGTTAATTACCATTATATTCGTGAGAAGGTTTTGAATGGGGAGTTTGATTTATTATGTGTTGATACGAATAGTCAAGTAGCCGGCATTCTTACTAAATGCATATTGAAAGTGAAGACTTCTTCTGGTTTAGTTCAAGTCGTGGCATGAAAAGTGTTGGTGTTGAGAGCAGTGGTGAAGCTTGAGATTTCCGACCGGGGGGTCGAAACGTATATACCTAAAAATTTCCATACGAAAACTACATATGGAACACCACTGAGCAAAAAGTTTGGGGGGGGGGGGGGGGGTTGGGCTCCCCCAGCTCTCCACAAAGCTACGCCCCTGGTTGAGAGGGAGTGTGAAAGTATGTACAACACCAAAGCGTGATGAAGTCGAAGGTTTAACACCGATTCAACCAATTGGATGAAAATTTGATCCGTAAAAGCTTTGTAGTATGGTGGAATCACACTATGAAGCCTCGAACAACATCAACTGATCCATTATGTCACACCCCGACCCGCAGCGGAAAAGGTGATCGGGGCATGATTGGGTTATCATCAAAGCTCATGACATTTATTATGCGTTTCATATTCATTAAATACAATTTAATGGAAATTTACAATAAATGATACAACATGTTCTAACTATCAATCTAAGCGTCTTTGTTCTCTTCTAAGGCATTTCCTATGTTTTCTTTGCTTCAACCTGTTCACCTGTATCATGTGTAAAAAGGTTTTGGATCAACATAAAGTTGGCGAGTGAATCCTATGGAAAACATTTGAACAAGTTTATTAAATTGATTATGAAATATGTGCACAACCAAACACGAGTAAAAATAGATGTAAGCTTATTCAACAATCATTAGATATTAAATAAAGCACACATGAACAATAATGGAACATTTAGAGGCACGCGTTGCTCTACTCGTCTCTCACGAGGAACTGATGGGCCTAATGAATGAATTGCATAAACATGATAATATGAATGACACAACTACAAACAATATAAACTCAATGATACACACATGAACAATAATGGATTGGTTTTGAGGCACGCGTTGTTCAACTCGTCTCCCACGAGGAACTGATGGGCTTAATGAATGAGTTTCATATAATTTGACAAAATGAACTAAGTAATCACAACAATATAAACAATCTAAGTTTAGGTCATGATATGGTATGGCACAAATTTAAATAAACGAGTTAATTATTTGAGACACATGACACACCCCAAAACGTGTAATTAAAAGGGGGAGTTGTAAGATTCACTCACAGTGGGTGCGTTCGGTTGATGATGTTGAATGCACGCGAAGTGGTTTTAACCACGAGTGAAATTAACCTAGATAAATATCATTATGGTTCGGTAAGTAAACGGATTTTATTAATCCATTTTAGTAGAATTGTTGGGTGTATTTTTGTGAGTTTAAGGCTATTTTCTAACCTTAAAAATGTTATTTTTAAGTATATTTAATTGATTTTTAATTAAAATAAATAAATAAAAATAAAAAAAAATTTTGATTTTTTGCTACAGTTGACCGTTGACTTTGACCGTTGACTTGACCGTTGACCGGTTCGAATGCGTATTGTTGTGCGCTGAGTGAGGCTCGAACCCGAGACCTCCCGTACGCGTGCACGCAGCTCTACCAACTGAGCTACGTGTCTAACCCGTCTTATATCTGTTTTTAATTATATTTATATATTAATTAATTTAAACAGAAAATCCTTTTATTTAAAAACGATTTAATTTGATTCGGACGGTGCGCTCCACAGGTCTCGAACCCGGGACCTGTGGCTTAAACTAACACACAGTCCACCGCTGGACTGTGTGTCCAACTTGTTAACTTAATTGATTTTTATTATTCTTAAATACAAACTGAACATTTTCCTTTCTGTCTTATTTTAAAAAGGTAAATAATTGCCCGGGTCGATGGAGAAGACCGGACTCGAACTCGTGTGCTTTGATTAAACATACACACAGTCCACCGCTGGACTGTGTGTCTAACTTGGTTATTATTCCGGTTATTAATATACTTAACATATATATAAAATGAATCCGGTTCAGTTAACAAAAAAAACATTTTTATTTACGCAGCGTGTGTGGAACAAGATTCGAACTCGAGACCTTTGTGTGTTTAATGTGCACACAGTCCACCGCTGGACTGTGTGTCTAACCCGAGTAATATCTTGCTTTTAATTAAACTTAAACACTACCGAACATCGTCTTCTTCGTTGAGTTATAACCAGAAAAGACGACTGACTGGTTCAATGATTAAATCAGGTTCCTTTAACGTTTTAGGTTAATTATAGATGAGATATAAGTAAAAAGAAGGGAAATAGGCGTGAGGTATACCGACTAGCTTTCCTCTGTTTTCCGGCAGAACTCCGACGACATAAATCCCTTCCGGCGACGTGTGTCTTGCAGCAGCGAGCCTTCAGAAAGTTTACAAAGGGTGTGGGTGACTTCGGTATAAGCTCAGAGGGTTTAGTAAGGTTTAGAAGTGGAAGGTTCGGTTTTCCGGCGACGAGCAGAAATATTCCGGCGAGTGAGTTTTCGCCGAGAAAGAGTGTGGTTTTGAGCGAAAAGGTTTGCAGAAGTTCGAGGTGGTTTTTATAGGGCAAATTATCGATGAACTTGGTCTGATTTCCGACTGGATTCGTCGGTTATGAAAACTCCGGCGGTTATAACTTTGGTCGCGGACCCAGACGTCGGTTATAACCGATGTCTTAGTAAATGTATACGTTATAACGGAGTTGTCGTTAAAACTTGCGAGATTGCCGGGATTTCCGACGACTGAACTTTTGGGCGCCGGTTTTGAATTCAGAAAGTCATGATATGAATTAAATGATTTCAATATTTCACAAGGAACATCAGTGGCGCAGTGGTTTGTGGGCGTGTGTTAAGTTTGTTTGTGAACCGGTTACTGACCCGGGTTCGAAACCCGGCAGAACCAAAATATTTTTATTTTGCGATTTTTAACAGTTTTTCAAAAACAACTTATATAATCCCGTATAATAATTGATTATGTATCGTTTAAAATTATTTTGGGCATTTAATTCGCAACGGAAATTTTAACTGACTGTTCGGTTGATAAACGGAGCGGGTTTGGTAAATCCGTTTTTTACGGATGTTACAGTATCCCCTGCTTTTTAGAAATTTCGTCCCGAAATTTAAATTGTGATATATTTGACTAAAAGAATAATGGTGTTTAGTCTGACAGTTATATGCTTAGAAAAAGTAAGGGTTTGAGTTTTTTTGTTTGAGGCGGTAACGTTCCTTGTAAAGGTTAAGTACCCTATTACAGGAATCGCTTTTTGTTGCCTACTGTATAAGTATTGATAAGCAGAAATGATTCGCTAAAAATGATATCATGCATAAGAGTTTGGATACGTTTGGAAAAGTATGGTTATATCCTAAGGCAAAACTTCTAACACTACAACCTACAGGGAACATAAATAAACACAACAGCTGATGTTTGAACATAAATAAACACAACAGCTAATATTTGAACATAAATAAACACAACAGCTAATATTTGAACATAAATAAACACAACAGCAAATATTTGAATCCACATTCTGATAGCATATATGTTTGAATGGTGGAAGTTCCTCTCTCGTTTGTTATGATGGAGAGGTTAGTTTATGTAGAAATGGAACACAAATCCAATTTCTCTAAATAGCAAGATGATATAAATGTAACACAATTTCAACCAAGGCAATACTATATCCTACATGGAACTTCTCATAACCGCCTGATAATGCCTCTGATCCTTTGGCAAGAATACTTATATATAGGAAGTACCAGCGGCGTATCCACCATATTCTTGCCAAATTTCATTGGTTTTATCCACAAGTTACGATTGGTTACCAAGAAACTAATAAATCCTACATAGAACTTCTCATAACCGTCTGACAATGCCTCTGATCCTTTGACAAGAATACTTATATATAGGAAGTACCAGCGGCGTATCCACCATATTCTTGTCAAAATTTCATTGGTTTTATCAGTGAATTATGATTAGTCCTATATAACTCTACAACCAATACAACAAACATAAAATACTGAAATGAAAAATATCTGTGCGATCAAGGCTCAATCAAACGGAGCCGATCGTATTGCATGTACTGAAAATGAAATGTCTGTGCGCTCAAGGCTCAATCAAACGGAGCCGAACGTATTGCATGTACTGAAAATGAAATTGTTTGTGCGCTCAAGGCTCAATCAAACGGAGCCGAACGTATTGCATGTACTGAAAATGAATAACTTAATCTAAACATCAATCACACAAACAGCCTATGCATGGAACCTCTCATAACCGCCTGATAATGCCTCCGATCATTTGACAAGAATACTTATATATAGGAAGTACCAGCGGCGTATCCACCATATTCTTGTCAAATTCTCATTGACTTTATCCGCAAGTTATGATTAGTTCTATGCGACTCTACAACAAACACAACAACCACAAGATACTGATAATGAAATTGTCTGTGCGCTCAAGGCTCAATCAAACGGAGCCGAACGTATTGCATGTACTGAAAATGAACAACTTAATCTAAACAACAATCACACAAACAGCCTATGCATGGAACCTCTCATAACCGCCTGATAATGCCTCCGATCATTTGACAAGAATACTTATATATAGGAAGTACCAGCGGCGTATCCACCATATTCTTGTCAAATTCTCATTGACTTTATCCGCAAGTTATGGTTAGTTCTATGCGATTCTACTACAAACACCACAACCACAAGATACTGATAATGAAAATGTCTGTGCGCTCAAGGCTCAATCAAACGGAGCCGAACGTATTGCATGTACTGAAAATGTAAAATGAACTGTGCGCTCAAGGCTCAATCAAACGGAGCCGAACGTATTGCATGTACTGAAAATGTAAAATGAACTGTGCGCTCAAGGCTCAATCAAACGGAGCCGAGCGTATTGCATGTAATGAAAATGTAAAATGAACTGATCGATCAAGGCTCAATCAAACGGAGCCGATCGTTGCGGGCACGCCAGGTTCAACCGCATAATAAAATGGGGAACAGGCTCAACGTTCATAAATGGGGAGCAGGCTCAACCGCATAATGAAATGGGGAGCAGGCGGCCTCGGCAAATGCATATACTGAAAACAATAAACAATAATTACTCTAACAGTCTACACATGGAACCTCTCATAATCGCCAGATAATGCTTCTGATCCTTTGACAAGAATACTTATATATAGGAAGTACCAGCGGCGTATCCACCGTATTCTCGTCAAAGTTTCATTGGCTTTATCCTTAAGTTATGTTTGGTTCTATGTGATAAAGAAAAACATAAAACTAAACGATAGGAGTTGAATCTGGATCTTCGGCGAAGAGGACTAGTTGGGTATCTTCGTTTGGGCCGTCATTATCTTCGACAGGATTGGCGTTGATATTGAAGACTCTTCCTCTTGCTGGTGGCATAGTGGTTGGGTTTTCTTAGTTTACTTGGTTAACTGGGTTTGATTGGGCTTGAGTGTTGATGACGTTAACCAATTGAGGGCATGCGTTTCTAAAGTGGGTATGGTCGCCACAATTGAAACAAGCTCGAGCATATGGGAACATGGGATATTGGGGTTGATGATAAGTTTGGGCCATGTTTTGAGTAGGGGAAGAGGTTTGGTTTTGAAAGGTGCGACAAACCTTGCTCAAATGACCATAGCGTCCACAAGTTGTACATAGTCGACAAGGTAAGGTAAGGGGATGGTGATAAAAACAGTTGTTGCATTGAGGGTGAGGTCCAAGATATGGTTTCTTATTTGGATAGGTTGAGTTGGGTGCCACTTGGGTGATTGGGATAGCTTGGATGGGTATGGCGTGTGAAATAGGTTGGTTACGTTGGATAGCAGCAAATAGTTGCCCGTCTCTTTTTCTCTTAGGATTGGGTTGAGAAGGGGATTCGGTTTGGGTGGAGTCGGAGGTTTCAGTCGATTCTTTATCCTTTTTCTTCTCCTCCTTGAAGTCTTCGTTTCGGATTCGGTTCTCGGTAAGCTCTGTTGCTAACTCCATTGCTGCTTCCAAAGTTGCAGGCTTGGTACTTATTACAGGGTCTTGAATCTTTGGCGGAAGACCACGAATGTAGTGCTCGATCAAACGGTAGAGGGGAGTGAACATGTTGGGAACCATTTGATGTAATCGAGGAATCTTTTGTTGAGGTGGTGTGGTCTCCTTCCTTTTGTTTCAACGAATAAAATTCATCTTCTAATTTCTTGATTTCACTCCTTGGGCAAAATCGTCTGGTCATGATTTCCTTCAATTCGTTCCAAGTTAAGGTCATAGCATCGTCGACGCCTCGTTTGGCCTTCTCTGTATTCCACCAAGTAAGTGCTATCCCATATAATCGACCGGTAGCATAACGCACTTTGCGATCGTCAGGGCAATCGCAATTTAGAAAAGTGTTCTCCATTTCTTCAAACCAATGGAGGAGGGCGGTGACGCCTTCAGTCCCTTTGTATTTCGGAGGGTCGCATGATTTGAAATGCTTGTAGGTGCATTTAGTGGTATTTGATGGAGAGTTGATAATGTTTTGGTTTGCTTGATTGACAGGATTATCGGTGAGTGCTTGTTGAACTTGGATTACAATGTTGGGTATTACGGCAGCCATTTATTGAGCGATTAGGGCAGCCATGCGTTCGCGAGCTTTTCTTGCTCTCGTCTTCCTACGGGCGAGGTTAGAAGACATCTACAAGGGATACATGACAAGAGTATGAGTTGGATGTTTTTGGGTTCATGGGTCGCACTAGGAATGAACTTTCATAAAATAATTATAGAAAAATAAATCTACTACATCCATAGGATGTCTTGGGTTTTGCTCGCCATTAGGCCCTACATGCCGCCATACTTTACCTGTGTAATCATGTGGGCCCCTATGAATACCGGTTTTTCATATGGTTCGCACGGGTTTGCCAGGTTGCGTACACGAAAACCCAGAGAAAATCGAGAAATATGTATACAACGTGTGATATTCGGAATGTGTCCAGGTGTAGACACGGTGACACCTCAAAGTAGGTTAGTTCGAACGACGTTTGGTGTGGCATGCTTTGGCCTAATAGGTCCTTCGTACTCTCATCGTTGGTCCCCAGGTAGGCAAACTGGTCCGTTATATTGGATTTATACGAATGCCAACCTAGACAGGACGTTCCGACTACCAGTACTTGTACCCTTCCAGTTACTACATGCCCGTCGCAGAACTTACTTTGATGAGATTTGAAAATTGCAACAAAATCTTTGGATAATGAGAGTATGAAAATAAATTGAATACATGAACATCGATATATGTATAATGAATATGTATATAAGCATGTATGTTTGACTGTAAATGTAAACAAATATGAAACAAATAAATATCACAAGTTTGTATGTAACCACCTAATCAATTAAAATTTAGGCAGACTATAGTATAGGCTCTAAGGGTCTAATAACCTATCCTATATCCCTATAGTCATGGCTCTGATACCAATCTGTCACACCCCGACCCGCAGCGGAAAAGGTGATCGGGGCATGATTGGGTTATCATCAAAGCTCATGACATTTATTATGCGTTTCATATTCATTAAATACAATTTAATGGAAATTTACAATAAATGATACAACATGTTCTAACTATCAATCTAAGCGTCTTTGTTCTCTTCTAAGGCATTTCCTATGTTTTCTTTGCTTCAACCTGTTCACCTGTATCATGTGTAAAAAGGTTTTGGATCAACATAAAGTTGGCGAGTGAATCCTATGGAAAACATTTGAACAAGTTTATTAAATTGATTATGAAATATGTGCACAACCAAACACGAGTAAAAATAGATGTAAGCTTATTCAACAATCATTAGATATTAAATAAAGCACACATGAACAATAATGGAACATTTAGAGGCACGCGTTGCTCTACTCGTCTCTCACGAGGAACTGATGGGCCTAATGAATGAATTGCATAAACATGATAATATGAATGACACAACTACAAACAATATAAACTCAATGATACACACATGAACAATAATGGATTGGTTTTGAGGCACGCGTTGTTCAACTCGTCTCCCACGAGGAACTGATGGGCTTAATGAATGAGTTTCATATAATTTGACAAAATGAACTAAGTAATCACAACAATATAAACAATCTAAGTTTAGGTCATGATATGGTATGGCACAAATTTAAATAAACGAGTTAATTATTTGAGACACATGACACACCCCAAAACGTGTAATTAAAAGGGGGAGTTGTAAGATTCACTCACAGTGGGTGCGTTCGGTTGATGATGTTGAATGCACGCGAAGTGGTTTTAACCACGAGTGAAATTAACCTAGATAAATATCATTATGGTTCGGTAAGTAAACGGATTTTATTAATCCATTTTAGTAGAATTGTTGGGTGTATTTTTGTGAGTTTAAGGCTATTTTCTAACCTTAAAAATGTTATTTTTAAGTATATTTAATTGATTTTTAATTAAAATAAATAAATAAAAATAAAAAAAAAATTGATTTTTTGCTACAGTTGACCGTTGACTTTGACCGTTGACTTGACCGTTGACCGGTTCGAATGCGTATTGTTGTGCGCTGAGTGAGGCTCGAACCCGAGACCTCCCGTACGCGTGCACGCAGCTCTACCAACTGAGCTACGTGTCTAACCCGTCTTATATCTGTTTTTAATTATATTTATATATTAATTAATTTAAACAGAAAATCCTTTTATTTAAAAACGATTTAATTTGATTCGGACGGTGCGCTCCACAGGTCTCGAACCCGGGACCTGTGGCTTAAACTAACACACAGTCCACCGCTGGACTGTGTGTCCAACTTGTTAACTTAATTGATTTTTATTATTCTTAAATACAAACTGAACATTTTCCTTTCTGTCTTATTTTAAAAAGGTAAATAATTGCCCGGGTCGATGGAGAAGACCGGACTCGAACTCGTGTGCTTTGATCAAACATACACACAGTCCACCGCTGGACTGTGTGTCTAACTTGGTTATTATTCCGGTTATTAATATAGTTAACATATATATAAAATGAATCCGGTTCAGTTAACAAAAAAAAAACATTTTTATTTACGCAGCGTGTGTGGAACAAGATTCGAACTCGAGACCTTTGTGTGTTTAATGTGCACACAGTCCACCGCTGGACTGTGTGTCTAACCCGAGTAATATCTTGCTTTTAATTAAACTTAAACACTACCGAACATCGTCTTCTTCGTTGAGTTATAACCAGAAAAGACGACTGACTGGTTCAATGATTAAATCAGGTTCCTTTAACGTTTTAGGTTAATTATAGATGAGATATAAGTAAAAAGAAGGGAAATAGGCGTGAGGTATACCGACTAGCTTTCCTCTGTTTTCCGGCAGAACTCCGACGACATAAATCCCTTCCGGCGACGTGTGTCTTGCAGCAGCGAGCCTTCAGAAAGTTTACAAAGGGTGTGGGTGACTTCGGTATAAGCTCAGAGGGTTTAGTAAGGTTTAGAAGTGGAAGGTTCGGTTTTCCGGCGACGAGCAGAAATATTCCGGCGAGTGAGTTTTCGCCGAGAAAGAGTGTGGTTTTGAGCGAAAAGGTTTGCAGAAGTTCGAGGTGGTTTTTATAGGGCAAATTATCGATGAACTTGGTCTGATTTCCGACTGGATTCGTCGGTTATGTAAACTCCGGCGGTTATAACTTTGGTCGCGGACCCAGACGTCGGTTATAACCGATGTCTTAGTAAATGTATACGTTATAACGGAAGTTGTCGTTAAAACTTGCGAGATTGCCGGGATTTCCGACGACTGAACTTTTGGGCGCCGGTTTTGAATTCAGAAAGTCATGATATGAATTAAATGATTTCAATATTTCACAAGGAACATCAGTGGCGCAGTGGTTTGTGCGCGTGTGTTAAGTTTGTTTGTGAACCGGTTACTGACCCGGGTTCGAAACCCGGCAGAACCAAAATATTTTTATTTTGCGATTTTTAACAGTTTTTCAAAACAACTTATATAATCCCGTATAATAATTGATTATGTATCGTTTAAAATTATTTTGGGCATTTAATTCGCAACGAAAATTTTAACTGACTGTTCGGTTGATAAACGGAGCGGGTTTGGTAAATCCGTTTTTGACGGATGTTACACATTAAACGAGTAACAATCACAGATTTAGAACAAGAAATGACGATATAAACTCAGCTAAATTGCATTTGATCTTAGAAAATGTGTTATAAATGAAAACCTCTAGATAACCAACACATACAAAAGATCTATTTATAGTATCAAATACAAAGTCACTAAGCACATTAAGCCCCAACAGATCATGTAATAACATGCGAGAACTAGACTTCTCGCATGAAGTCTCCAAAAGATTTTTAATTTGTTGGACAAGTTGCTACCCTAATCCAGTTTATACTCCACACTATTGAGCTCAAACCCTTGCGGTCGGACATACTACTTAGTTTAGTCGCTAATCGGCTTCGTCATAGGTTAAGTGGTTTAGCCATTCACACTGAGGCTTATTAGACAATATTATTAGAGCTTGTAGCCTATAAAGATACAACACTAATATATAAAATAGCTAACGTTGTTCTATACTAGAAAACTAGTTAGACATCACATCACACGATTATTGCTATAAATAT
The DNA here is from genome assembly GCA_947069175.1 of Scalesia atractyloides. Classification (NCBI taxonomy): domain Eukaryota; kingdom Viridiplantae; phylum Streptophyta; class Magnoliopsida; order Asterales; family Asteraceae; genus Scalesia; species Scalesia atractyloides. Next base: position 80,904,078 of record CAMTDV010000010.1, read on the forward strand.
TTACGTGCCTGTTTTTGTAGTATACTACAGAGTGACGACGAATCATAATAAAGTTCTTTTCTACGCATCCCCCTTTGTTTGTATAACATTTACATATATAAATATATTAAACATTCATGGAGCTAGAATGAACGAACATAAATACTAACTATTTCATATTACCATGCTAAAAGAAAAACTAAAATAAAAAATTGTATTTTGTCCAATATGGATTTTAAAAAAGACACCTCCAAAGTTGATTATAAAAGGAAAATTAAAAAAAGAAAAGGTAAAACAAGAAGCATAAAAACTCAACAGAAACCCCATTACAACTGTGTCTTTGTTTCTTGTATAACCAAAAATCATTCTCTCTCTCTCTCTCTCTCTCAGGGGTTTTTGCCGTCACAGATCTTCCTTCCAAATCACAAACTTCCCATAATAATTTAATCCAATTAAGCTGGCCCTACGACGTCGTTTCCATGGCTCCACCGCATAATCAACCAAATCCGCTACACTTATCTATACCACTCCCGTTGTCGCTTTCCACCGAGCACCACCGTCCCCACCGCCGCCGCTGCTCCACATCACAAATGTGCTTCTTCAACATTCTTCACATAATCTCCGTTTTCCCTACCCCTGACGTCACGCACAACGAGTTTCTGACTCACGATGACGACATTTCTGAAACCAAAGGGTTCGTTGGTGAAAATTGCGCGTTCGAAAACAATGATCCGATTAAAAAAGAATCAGAATCAGCGGTCGAGGATGAGAGATGTACCGAGCACTCTGAGATCTCGCATGTAGGAGATCAGAGCTCAGGCATCGCAACCGATGGATATACAAAACAAGCTGTTGAATACGAAGTGGAAAAACCTAAAGATGAAGGTTATTTAGGTTTGTTAATCGAAGCGGCTCAATTGATACTCGGCGGCGAATCCGAGCTGGATAAGAAGCCGCCGAGCCACGTAACATATCCGCAAAAGACAAGCAAAATTGTTGAGACAAACGCTACCGGTAAGGAAGTGAAAAGGAAGCAGCAGCAACAACGTTGGACGGCGACAGCAGAGGCGGAATGGTACGCTGAGTACGAGGATACATCGCCAGTTGTGAAGTCAAAGAGGGGGAGGAATCAGGTGTTGCCGTTTAAATACCGTGACTCGGTGGTTGAGCCGTTGGTACGGTGGACGTCGGCTTGTAAGCGAAGGTCAAAATAGGAAATGTCCACACCAACCTCCAAAAACAAAACTCCAGGTGATTTAAGAATTAAGATTATCCTTTTTCATGTTTTAATTAATTCAGTAGTATTTTTTTGTTTTTTAACGACAAAGAATCTCAAAGGTAAACTCACTCTGCTTGGGGTTATGGTCATCCGCTATGAGACTGCACCCCGATGTATGAGAACCGGATGAAATTCGTAAACCTTCGCTCCTGTTAGGTTCGAACCCGAGATTAAAGCGCCGATTCGTCCCTTCACCTAGATGTCCATCGAGAATGACCAAAGCGAGAATTGAGTCTGTATCTCCATTGTAGAGGGCAGACGATAAACCGCTGAACCAAATTCTCCGGACAATTCAGCAGTTATTTAATATTTTCTTTTAGGTTTTGGTAATTTGTTAGTGCTGACGTAAGCAAGTCAACACTAAGAAAACGCAAAATGGGTTATGCTAGAATAATGTATAACGTTCAATGTACAGAAAACAATCTTGGCTAATGGTGTTATATTATTAAATTTTTTTATCAGAAGTACTTCTGAACCTCTTATGTTTGCTCCACGCAGATCACGCAAGACATATAAATCTATAAAATATTTGTTTTTTAAAGTACTTTTATTAAAAAAATCTTCTAGACATCTGGACTCACCTCTTCTTACCTCTTCAGACTCCTCTCTCTTTCAAAACACCTCCACATCTTCAGACCTCAAAACTCTATCACCCCAATCTTCACTTCTCCAGCCAACACCTGACCTCCTCCGCCGCGCCTCCACCTTCGCCGCCCGTCCACCTCCGTCGCGACCCCACCTCCGCCGCACCTCTGCCTCCGTCGCGCCCTGCACCACCGTCACTTCTCCAGCCGACACCTCACCTCAGACGCCACCCCTCTTCACGTCCGCCGCCTCTCCACCTTCGTCGCGCCTCCACCTCCGCCGGCCCTCCACCTCAGCTGCACCTCCGCCTCAGCTGGCCCTCCACCTCCGCTGCACCTCCACCTCACTTTTCTTCTCCGATCAAACATCACGGTAACTTCTCTTTCTATTTCCAACCACAACTCTTCCATATATATGTTAACGATGTGTACTGATGATTTGAGTACAAGTTCGAAAAGTTTGGATTCATGATGTATTTGTTGAATCTTTGTTGAGTCCAAATATCCAACTGATTAGCTGGATTCATGATGTATTTGTTGAATAATTTCATTTGAATTTGCAATATATTTGAAATTTTGTTTGATCTGTATTGATGATATTCATTATACCAAAAAAATGTTCTTGTTGTTTTGAGAATCTATTGTTCTCGCAGAAGTTAAAAAACAAATAGTCTGTTTCTTGCAGACTGCGGAGGTTTGGTTCAACTCTTCTGCTAAAGATGTCTGCAGATGTGGTCCGCAGGCTGAAGACGTTTTACATCTGAAAAAACAAAGAGCACCTGAGTGTCCTCTTTCTATGCTTTTCTAATGTACCAACAGTACTACGTAGAGTACAATACTGGTTAATAATAGGGTAAGTAATGTGGTAATGTATCCTTCATGTTGTATGTAACGGTGCTTCTTAAATGGTTTCCTTTTCAGGGTAGGCATGGGCTCGCTATTCACACACCCTCAAACTTATTTTCACACCTTGCAGTGTCGAGCTGTTGCCAAAGCGCGGCGTTTTGGTCCGTCAACCGGACAAAGACTGACGGGTGTTTGACGGGCCTGTTGACCGGACCAAAACGCCGAGCTTTGACCGCGTTTTGGTCCTGTCAACCAGACAAAAGAGTCTTTTGTCTGGTTGACAGGACCAAAACGCGGTCAAAGCTCGGCAGACAAAAGAGTCTTTTGTCTGGTTGACAGGACCAAAACGCGGTCAAAGCTTGGCGTTTTGGTCCGGTCAACAGGCCCGTCAAACACCCGTCAGTCTTTGTCCGGTTGACGGATCAAAACGCCGCGCTTTGGCAACAGCTCGACACTAGTGTGTGAATAGACACAAAAGAGGTGTGTGAATAGACATGGCTTATAGTGTTTAAAACTTGGTATTCTTTTTAAATATTTTAAATATTATAGTACAAGAATACAAAGATGTTGTATTAAATTAAAATATAACTATGAAACATTAAAGTTTTAATCTTGCTTTATTGTTTTAGAATTCTTTAATTAGGTTGACATGGTTGAATGAAATAGTTATGAAACTTATTATACTGAGTTAAATGCTAAAATGGTCCTTGAGGTTTGCTCATTTTTGCCATTTTAGTCCAAAATCCAAAATTTTTAAATCTGGGTCCATGTGGTTTGCATTTTGTTGCCATTTTAGTCCAAATTTCAAATTTGGTCAGATTTTCAACTTAAATCCTAATATTTTGTCATTTTGCTCAGGGACATTTTGGTCATTTTGACCCACATCATCTTCCCAAAATACCCTAACACAAAACCAAACACCCACATCTCTCTCTCTCTCTAAATCTGCACACACACCACCCCCTCCTTCACCGCATCACCGTCACCGCCACCAACTCTGGCGGATTCGCCTGCAACAGTCCGGCAGAAGACGGCGGATTCCGGCGTCTTTCGTCGCTGCTGCGCCGCCGTATAGGGTGGTCGGCGTTCCCCCTTCTCTGTTTGCCGCTTCTCTCGCTCTCTCCGACCGGGCAGAAGACGGCGGATTCCGACCAAGTTAACAACTCATGGGGTGTTTTGGGAAGACTTCCGGTTAGGGCTGATTCATCTAACGGATGGAATTTGGCTTTTAAAGCGTGTGGTGAACGGCTTCTAGTGGTCGGTGGTCAAAGGGGTCCGGAAGGTGAAACCATTGTTCTCAATTCTTGGAGTCCGAAATCAGGTGTCAAAGATGGCGTTTTGGAGTGGCAGGTTCTTGGAGTTAAAGAACATTCTGGTGTATTCATTTACAATTGTGCCGGACTGTTGCAGGCGAATCCGCCGGAGTTGGTTGCGGTGACGGTGATGGCGGTGAAGGAGGAGGTGGTGGCGGTGAAGGAGGGGGTTGGTGTGTGTGCAGATTTAGAGAGAGAGAGAGAGGGGTGGGTGTTTGGTTTTGTGTTAGGGTATTTGAGAAAGATGATGTGGGTCAAAATGACCAAAATGCCCTGAGCAAAATGACAAAATATCAGGATTTAAGTTGAGAATCTGACCAAATTTGATATTTGGACTAAAATGGCAACAAAATACAAACCACAGGGACCCAGATTTAAAAATGTTGGATTTTGGACTAAAGTGACAAAAGTGAGCAAACCTCAGAGACCATTTTAACATTTAACTCTATTATACTATTTAGTAACTTTTGCTAAATATTGTTTTTGTTTCATCTGAAAAAAATATACTAAATTAGTTAGTTTACTTATTACTACTAGTTAATATAGAAATTCTATATTTAAAATTTTGATTTATTAGTATCATAGAAAATATGTTCAAATTGATTTTTATTTACGTACAGAAAATAATAGAGAAACATATTATCAACTCTTATCCATACAAAGATTAATGATACGTGTCACAACATATTTCTATATTCTTGTTTTTTATGTCATGTGTCTATACATTGCCTTATTTTCTTTTTATTTTTTTAACGTCAAACTAATCTACTTTTACATCCTTTTATACCTGCATTTCGAGGGATTAAATCATCCATCTCTGGAACTTGGGATGATATAACATTAATTGAATTTGTGTGGGGCGCAGCTTTTATAGAGTAGGGGACGGTTGACCTTTCGAACTTTTCGCTCAATAGTGAAGAGCATGTAGTTTTCGTATAGAAATTTTTGGGTATATACGTTTTCGACCTCCGGTCTTATATAAATTTTTTGGGTGTATACGTTTTCGACCTTTGGTCAAAAATCTCAAGCTTCGTCACTATGTGTACACACCCCATAGATCGATAGGATATGGTCAAATATGATATCAATTTGTGTAGAAATGATAACATAAATGCTTAGCGGTAAACGGAAATTAATGATGTGTGCATATAAAATTCCAGTGGACCAAAGGCGGTTTATTTTAGGGAATTTCAACTTTGAATAATGAATGACATTGAAACTCCAACTACCAAACTCTTTAAAAGAGTTTGTAGTGCGATACACACTTATTTAGAATATCCGTAGTCGGGCGTTCCTTTTGCCCAAAACACATCAATTGCGCCCCAATCCCTCACCCCTCCCGGCACCATTGGGCGCTATTTGCCCAAAAAACTCACACCCGCGTGATTTGAAACACACCAAACCCCCACCTCCTTTGGCCAATCACATGCTTTCTTTCCTATTTTGCCCAATACTATTTTTTTTATGTTTTTTTTATTTATTTAATTGTTAACACCCATTTTAAGATAAAGCCTCACATCCCCACTACACCCATTTTAGAAAACGCCATATTGCTTACTGGACTGCCACATGACACAAAACGCCCAAGGGTTGGGTGTTGACGGCTACGCATGGTCTTATCAACTTTATCTCTTTTTCTGGACGGCAAGTTTAGATTACTGACGGAACACTAGGACGTTATCGTGCCACCGGCATATATCCATCTCCCAAGACAATAAAGCGGTTTCAGTTTAAAGTTTTATTGACGTTTATTATAGCTAATTGGTAAATGGCACTTTAAATACAATCATAAAAGTGATATATTGTTACATTTATTCCATGTGTTTTGTATAGAAAAACACACTATCAACTTTGTTTACTGTTTGTATCCAAAAGTAAATATCTAGAGTCACATGATGGATAATAAGAAATTAAAAAGTAATGGGTTATGTTTGTTAAGTCAACATTGTTAAAAAGTTGTAGACATTATAATTGTATTTGAGTTAACATCATGTCTTTTTTCAAATGTAACTTACGTTATTTCAAGATGCATTAATTTGGATCTTCCGGCTTTTGTACTAGGTATGCCCAGATAAAACTATAACGAAATGACTAACCTACCCCTTCAACAATATATATGCCATCATATTTCGAATGCATAAATAAGGTTACATACGGGCTCCCTACATATAAAATAATATTAAACTTGGATACCTTCTATATATGATATCATGTAACTAGTCTAATTTAAAGGCAAAGTTATGTTTATGTGTTGATCTTGACAAAACGAGTGAAATAACTCTTAGTGTTACGTAAGGTAACAAGTCAAAATGCGGCGTTCTAAATAAGTATCAATGATTTGGACGAAATGAGATCTTGTTAATCAAAATGGGTCCACCTGTTTTTTTAATGTATTGTTCACTGTGTGGATTACGTTTAAGGTTACTAGAGATGAGCTCGGTACTAACCGGCACCAAAAATCCCAAAAAAAAGATACCGGTACCGAAAATACATGGCACGGTTCGTTACTGGTACAGGCCGGTATTTGAAGGTAAATACCAGTATGAAAAAAATTGGTTAATTAGCAAAAAAAACCCGGTTAATGATCCAGTTAAAGTCAATAACCCAAAACAATGAAAAATAAAAATGGTTACTAACCGAACCGGTTAAAGCAACAACGATATCTTTCTTCCTTTTTTTTTTTTTGAAAACTAACAGCTGGTTCGGTTAACCAAATCGGTTACTCAAAATAATCGATTTGTGCACCTCTACTACCAATCCGCAATAGTCCAAATGTTGTTATCGTAATTGGGCTTTAACTGCTCAGTTGTAATTGGTTTTTGGATAGATGGGCCTAATTTGCGACGATGAAACCTGTAATGGTCTTCTAGTATGCGATGCTACTAATGGAAAATGTGTATATTAAGGCCTAACTCATACAAATCATCTTGTTTTTACGCCTCAAAACAAATCCTATTTTTTGTCGTTTAGATAGTTCTAACATCCAACCTATCGTATCACCAAATATCATCTGTTCGTTCCAAACAACATAAGGCTGTAGGATCCATCGAAGAAGCCATAACTTGTTAATTGTTAGTCTAGTTTAGTACGATTTTGATTGTATTCATGGGCATAAAGAAGAGGCATATACTATATATATACCATCTATCCATGTGAAATCCAATGACATGGAACCATATTGTAAAGACAAATTTCTAGCATCCTAGGAACAAATAGGATTAACAAGAGAAAACACATAGGTTGGATCATTAAATTCAACAAAATATATATATTCAAACATAGTTCAAACAATAATCTCACATCCTTGATCTTAGGAATATCCAACATCAATTTCATGTATTTATAACTGTAGCACAGTTCTACATCTTGTTCGAAATTGGATACACAAAATTAGCTCACACACTAGCTAATTGATCAATGGATGGTCAAAGTAAAAGTCAAAGGGTGATGATGATTCATGATGCTTCTGGTGGAGTGAGATTGAAAGGTGTGAAATCGGTTCTTGATGGGTTCTTATTGAAGGATGGAGATATGATCACTTTGCTTTTTGTTATGCATCAAATCCTTCATCCCAGTATGTTGTGCATAATATTAATTATCACTAGTTTTGATGTTTAAGTTAAAATAAAAATACCCTTATTTATCTAGGATTTTTTTTTTTTGTAGTGGGATACAAGATTAGAGTTGATAGCTCCATGTTTGGAGGGGCGAACCAAAGGGCGATCGATGAGGAAGTTGCAAGAAAGAAGAAAGAGTATGACGACAACCTTCAACTTGCTGAAATAATAAAACTATACCAAAAGCGGAAGGTAACATGTCTTTATATTTATGTTTAAGATTGAAAGAATATACATACATATCATTAAGTAATACGTCTACAGGTCGACTTCAAAATCGAAGTGATAGCTGGGCCAATCCCCAAAAGTGCCGCAGTAAACGCATCCAAGAAATATAAGGCGACATGGGTGATACTTGATAGGTAAATCTACATATGGTAAAGTATCGGTTAATTTGAGTAAAATATAATTTGTTTATGGGTGTGGGTCACTATTATAAGACATGCTAACTTAAAATGAGTAGCAAATATTTATTTTGGTTAGAAACCGTTTTGACCCGAGCCCATTTATTTTGCTTAACTTATAGATAAATGAGTTATGTTTTCTCTCAAATTAATCATAAGATGAATGACATGGAGAAAAATATGTAGGAGAATGAAGAAAGACAAAAAGTTCTTTATAGAGAAGCTTTCGTGTGGGATATCGACAATGAATAGCAATGACGAAATAATAGATATAAGAGGACCAAGACGAAAACCACCCCAAACGCTTATACCATATGCCAATATGTTACCCGACGACAACAAAATTTCGACTACTACTACTGAAACACCTAATGATCAAGAATTGTTTAGCATCGAATTTGACTCCTCATGTAAGTATTTACTGATGTATTTTTTCCTCATTTGTTTATGTTTTTTAGAACATAAACCATCATTTACATATATATATAAGGTGCGAGTTCCACGAGCACTAGAACTAGCATTAGTGACAGCGTGTCAGCGAATAATCAAGATGACAAGATGTCGACGCTTGTAGAGGTGTCAGCCGACGAACAAGAGAAATCTCTCGATGATCAAGTACCAATTCCGGAGGAGAAATCTACTGAAGAGGAAACTATTGGTCAAAGTCAGCATAATTATGATGAAGAAGTCAATGAGAAATTTACCGAAGAGGAAATTATTGGTCAAAATCAAAATACTTTCAACGAGAATTTTACTGAAGAGGAAATTTTTGGTCAAAGTCAGCATACTTATGATGCAGAAGTCAACGAGAAAATTACTGAAGAGGAAACTCTGCATACTTATGATGAAGTCGACTATCGATTGGGTGGGATGTCACCTGTGCCGAAGCAGGCGAAGCATTTTTACCAAGGCACACAGATATGATTGTTTAAAAGTTTTCATTAACAATGAAAATCGTTATTTTGTGTGTGTAATAAAAGTGGATGAAATAAATGTGAATTTACGTAACTCTTTGAATTGTGTAACTAGTTCGACGGTACTCATGCAGTATCAGTTGAATAGTTCAATGAGAAATAAGAACGAGTATGTAATTTCTATGGTGAAATACCATAGACCAAGTACTTTCGTTTTTAGTTTGAGAACCATCCCAACGTGTAGTTAAAACAACAAGACGTTTTGTGAGATAGTTTGTCAGTTGGCGGTTACTATTATCGGTAACGTTGTGAGCAGAAACTTCTTCGGTAGTAGTTGTAGTAGTTATTACCTAGTTTTAGTAGTTATTATTGCATGAGACACCTTCGGATTTTGCGTGTAACGACTTGCTATTCCGACTGCATAAGCTAAGTCGGGACAGGTTTGTAGCAAGTATCGCAAGCAACCAATAATTCTTCAATATTCAGTTTGGTCCAGGTCTTCTTCCTTCTCAGTCTTCGAAACTTTTAAATTCGGATCCATGGGAACGTGTGCAAGATTACAATTTTCCATCTTAGCCATCTTCAACACCTTTCGAGCATTGGCTTCTTGCTTGATCAGAATTCCACTACCATCTTGTGAAACTTCTATTCCCAAATAATAAGATAACGTAAGTAATAAACGAACCGTTTCTAACCGAGCCACCGGAGCAAACACCTCATCGTAACCAACACCATATTGTTGCATGTAGCCTTTAGCAACGAGTCTTGCTTTATATTTCACAACGTTCCTCCTCGCTGCATCTCGTTTCAGCATATAAACCCACTTAAGCCTAATCGGTTTGTGACCAATAGGAAGGTCAAATAGAATCCAAGTGCGGTTTTTCTCAATAGACTCCATCTCTACATCCATTGCTTTTCTCCAAAACTTGTTACCTTTCACTTCCGAATATGTCACTACTCATCTTTAGACAACAATAACAATGCTTCATTGTCAAGATCCCGACTTCGATTTACACAATCCGAACAATATAGTCATTCAATTTTGTCGGATCCCAATTTCGATTTATAATCATTTTCAAGATCCCTATTTCGATTTACACCATTCGAACAGTAATTTTGTCGGAAGTTTAGATTGCCTATTTGACCTTCGGATTAGAACTATTGGTTTCGGTTCAGTATCACTTGTAACCCCCTGCTCAGTCACACTTCCACTATTAGAATAAGTGGTCTTGGACTGCGGTAGTGCATCGTAAGCATCAGCAGTCGGCTGTTGTCACTGCTATTATCGGCAGCTGCTCTAGTGGTTCCGGTTCAATCGACGATGACTCTGTTACAAAAGGTGCTTCAATGATTAACTGTTCTGGTTCATTTTTAATGACAGTCCAATCCCAACATTTTGTTTCAGCAAACTCTACACTTCGACTGGGGCAAACTGTCCCATTTAACGGGTCAAACATTCGATCATTCCCTGAGTCTGGTTCATATCCAAAATAAACCACAGGATACCCGTGATCATCCAATTTCTTTCGATTCACTAGAACTGTTGTGACATATCCTGTCACACCACCCGACCGCAGCGGATAAGGTGATCGGGGCATGATTGGGTTATCATCAAAGCTCATGACATTTATTAAACGTTTCATATTCATTAATACAAATTAAATGGAAATTTACAATAATGTTACAACATGATCTAACTAACAATCTAACTTCTTTGTTCTCTTCTAAGGCATATCCTATGTTATCCTTGCTTCAACCTGTTCACCTGTATCATGTGTAAAAAGGTTTTTGGATCAACATAATGTTGACGAGTGAATCCTATGGAAAACATTTGAACAATTTATTTAAATTGATTATGAAATATGTGCACAACCAAACATGAGTAAAATTAGATGTAACTTGATCAATAATCATAAGATGTTAAATGAAAACACCCATGAACAATAATGGAACAATTAAAGGCACGCGATGCTCAACTCGTCTTTCACGAGGAACTGAGGGGCCTGATGAATGAATTGCATAAACATGATAATATGAATAACACAACTGCAAACAATATAAACTTAATGATACACACATGAACAATAATGAAATTGGTATGTAGCACGCGATGTTCTACTCGTCTCCCACGAGGAACTGATGGGCTTAATGTATGAGTTTCATATGACTTGACAAATGGCAATAAGTAAATCACAACAATAAAAACAATCTAAGTTTAAGTCATGATGTGGTATGGCACAAGTTTAAATAAATAAATTAATTAATTTCATAACACATGACACACCCCAAAACGTGTAATTTAAAAGGGGGAATTGTAAGATTCACTCACAGTGGGTGCGTTCGGTTGATGACGTTGAATGCACGCGAAGTGGTTTTAACCACGAGTGAGATTTAACCTAGATAAATTGCATTATGGTTTGGTAAGTAAACGGATTTTATTAAACTATTTTAGTAGGATGGTTGGGTGCATTTTTGTGAGTTTGAGGCTATTTTCTAATCTTAAAAATATAATTGATTTTTTTATTAAAATAATTAAATAAAAATAATAAAAATATTTTATTTTTTTCTGACCGTTGACTGACCCTTTGACCGTTGACCGGTTCAATGGCAGATTATTGTGCGCTGAGTGAGGCTCGAACCCGAGACCTCCCGTACGCGTGCACGCAGCTCTACCAACTGAGCTACGTGTCTAACCCGTTATATATCCGATTTTAATTTCATATATACATTAATTAGAATTAATAGAAAATCATTTTTATTTTAAAAACAGTTTAAACGAAACAGCCTTGCACTCCACAGGTCTCGAACCCGGGACCTGTGGGTTAATCTAACACACAGTCCACCGCTGGACTGTGTGTTCAACATGTTATATAACTTGATTTTTATTATACTTAAAGACAATTTAGTTATTTCCTTTTTCTGCCTTATTTAAAAAGAATAGATAATTGTCCGAGTCGGTGCTGAAGACCGGACTCGAACTCGTGACCAGCGATATAAACAAACACACAGTCCACCGCTGGACTGTGTGTCTAACTTGGTTATTATTCCGGTTATTAATATACTTAACATATATCTAAGGCGACACCGGTTCAGTTAAACAAAAAATTGGTTTTTATTAAAGGCAGCGTGTGTGAGACGGGAATCGAACTCGAGACCTTGGCATGATTAACGTTTTATGTGCACACAGTCCACCGCTGGACTGTGTGTCTAACCCGATTAATATCATGATTTTAATTAAACTTATAAGATACGAAAGTGCATCGTCTTCTTCACTGAAAAATAACCAGAGATGAAGTCTGACTGGTTCGAGATTTTTATCAGTTTTATCAGTGTTTTACAGTCGATTAAGGTAAGATAAAAGTGAAAAGGAAAAGGAACTAGGCGGAGAAATATACCGACTGGATCCTCTGTTTTCCGGCAGAACTCCGGCGACAGAATTCACCTCCGGCGACGTGTTCCGTATAGCAGCTAGTCTCCGGAAAGCTTGGAAAAGGTAAGGGTGACTTCGGTAAAGGTTTAGGGGGTTCAGTAAAGCTCAGGGATTAAAACTCGGTTTTCCGGCGAAAAACAGGTTTATTCCGGCGAGTGGAATTTCGCCGAGAAAAGGTGTGATTTTTGAGCGAAAGTGTTTGTCGTCGGTTGTGGGTCAATTTATAGGGAATAATCGAAATGTATTTGGTCTGATTTTGGACTGCATTCGTTTATTTAAAATTTCCGGCGGTTTTGAAAAGTGTCGCGGACTTCAAACATCGGTTATAACCGATATCTGTTTAATGGTTTACGTTATAACGTAAATTGGTGTTAAAACTCGCGAGAATTCCGGGATTCCGACGACTGAACCGTTTGGGCGCCGGTTTTGAATTTGTAACGACACTTTATCAATTAAATGATTTTATTATACAACAAACAAAGTCCGCGGCGCAGTGGTTTGTGTGTGAGGTGATAAATCGCTGAGTGACTCGGTACAGACCCGGGTTCGAAACCCGGCAGAAGCATTTCATTTTTATTTTGCGATTTTCAACAGTTTTTCAAAAACTAAATATATATTCGCGTATAATAATTGATTACGGATCGTTTAAAAATGTTTTGGACATTTAATTCGCAACGAAAATTTTGACTGACTGTTCGGTTGATAAACGGAGCGGGTTTGGTAAATCCGTTTTTTACGGATGTTACATATCCTACACAACCAAAAACACACAAGTGTTCCTCGGTCGGTATAGCTTTGGTGAAAGCTTCGTACGATGTTTTGCTCGTTAATTCTTTTGTCGGGACCCGGTTTAGAACATAAACTGCATGTCTAGCAGCTTCTCCCCAATATTTTTGTGGAACTTTTGTTGCTTTTAGCATGCTTCTCACTTTGCCAATAGCCATTCTATTTCGACGTTCCACGACCCACTCGCTTTTGTTGTGGCGAATACGTAGCCGTGAGTTGTCGTTTGATATAATTTTGTTCACACCAGCTTGTGAACTCGTGAGATGTGAATTCACCGTGTTACGAACAGTTTCGTAATAACAGTAGATGATCGAAAGATAGAGAGGAAGAAGACAAGAGAAGAGGAAAACTCAATTCATTCGATTGTTCCATCTGTTACAACGCACCCACTATATAGCTAATAACTAACCAATAACCCCATACACTATACAACAATTACATTTGGGTCCATCTACTTATTTTGACATGTAACAATACTTCCCTCCTATAAGACTTTTGACCTCAAAAGTCAACTTCCAAATACCAAAGAAACTGAAAAAGAAAGCAATGTAAATGAGATGATGCAGAACTGCCTGGGCTTTGTAAAATATCCTTACTTGTGTGGTAAGCCTCTTGAGCAAGCTATTGCAATGAGCAACCACATAATAGAACCATGAAAGTTGTTTCTTCACACAACAGTAGCAACATATGACCCAATAATAGCTTGTTCAGTTGCTGAAGTGGCAGTCCCTTTGTAATCCTTTTTTTTTTTTGTATTTCTGCACATTCCCTTGATCATGGTGTTCCACCCACTACCGATCTTACTACTTTTACTACCGTTAATTATTATAGGACCAGGATCCCATACACATGGAGTAACCTCTTCAACCTGCAGCAACATCATAACAATTCTACATTGTCTACTTGCACTCATAATACATTTGGATTTACTAATCCAACCCTCCTTTGATCCTTTAAAAACCAACTGTTGCTTTTTGTTAAAATACAACAACAATGTCACAACCAACTCAGCTTGTCTACTTCCCTCAACATGATGTCGAGTTGCCCACTCATCCTTGTTATCATTTTTATGCTTCATTACTCTTAACACCGGAACCTGTATTTGATCATCAGACCATTGACAACCGTCCTTCAACAATTTAGGCCACTGGTTGATAGTGCTAGAATTGCCACAGTAGATTAAACCATAGCTGATACCTAGCCTTTCCCATGCCTCCTGTGAGAAGTTCCCACATTCATCTTCAAGTGTAACTATCATCTTCATTACATCAATGTTTCTCTGTTTCGTATCAACTGGTGCCAACCCATAACACCCTTGAACACTAGCATACTCTTCACCATCACCCAAATGCACCTTCTTTCTCACTTTAATTTTGTGTAAAAATGTATCATCCTTAACAATATGAAAATAAACATTATCTGGAAACCGGCCACCTATCATGAAATGGGTTATAGCCGGTTCCCATACAAATGTATCTAAGCCAAGGAACATCTTTATCTTGTCCTTAATAGAATTTGCCTTAGTTCTTATGTTTTCTTTATCACAAAGAAACACAAAGACTGCTGGTCGGTGGTCAGTAGTAACAGGCTTCAGATCAATCTTGTGGAACTGAAAAGGCGAAAACGCTGCAGATGCACCAGCTCTCGTCAATATTAACACATTAATACCTTTACTAGCCCATTGCATAACACTCCAATAACCGAAACTGTGTCTAACACCCTGCTGCCCAGAAGAACCAGCAACAACCAAATATTTATCAACATTACCGGCAAAAATATTCAAAACAGAATGCGGCCCTGAAGAATGAGCTCCGGTTAACGACCCTGCAACCACGTTACTATCATTACTTTGTTGTCCATATTTAACATGATGTAGCAAAGTCCCAACATACCCATCCAACATGTTAGACACACTTGTTCGACTATTAAAAGCCGATTATAACTACTCTTTAGACTACGAACAAGAACATAACCAGCCACACCTAACTTTTGGCCAGAAGCACTCAAACTAAAAACATTAACTTGATTAGAAGAAACATTCTTGACCACTATGCTCTTTTTACACACAACTTGAAAACCCTCATCATTCATACCCAAATATTCCATCCATCTCCAACCCTTATCTTCCCATACTAGTTTAAAGCTCCTAAGGAATGCACAATGCTATGGTCAAAAGTCAAAGATATAACCTGAATTTCACCACCTTCACATCCCATGTTACAAACCCAACCCGTATCTATCCAGTTTACTCGTTTCTTCTTTTTTAGCGAGCCTAATACTTCCATTAAACTCAAAACTCCAACATGCTCACCCAATTTCACCCGATGGTCTGACCGAAGACTTTGGCGCATGATTGTTATATCAGGTGAAAACAAGAAAGCTAATTTCTTTTTCCTTATTTCTTGATCCCACACATCGGTTCTAAAACTCTTATTTCCACTGGAAGTATCACTTATGTCGACCATATTCAAGAATGTCATTAAAATGATCAATATATGTATGATCATATCTATCATTTCCATTATCAGATTTTGTGACATGATCATCATTATCTTCACTACACTTATCTTGAAAGGATTCATCTTCAATTGTTTTATGCGCATAATCAACCACTTCATCCTCGGATTCATCATATTCATCAATTTGATGAATTATCCCAATGTATTTAAATTCTTTCATGGATGATTCACTAATAACATCATCCTTTGCATCTAGTGAATCTTTAACATCCTTTACACCTACTGAACCTTTAACATCAACCAACAGTTCCTTTTTTATATCTAAATTTTTATCATCAGTTACTTCATCTACAATCGTTTGTTTAATATTTCCATTCCTAAAAAACTCATTATCCTTCATCAACTCATAAAGAGTAATCAAACTCCAAATCTTTTTTATAAAAAGATGAAGTAGGATCAAATGGAGAGAAAGAATCTTGCAGACCATTAGAATCAATTTTTAAAGCCAATGAAAGCAAATCCTTCACCTTAGTGCAGCTATATTGATGCCATTTAGCAAATATATTCCTAATTCCAGGTTCTAAACCACAGATGAATATGTATATAGCGTAGAATTTAGACATTTCTTCCAGATTTCTAACCTGATCGAATAAGATTTGAAACGAATTGCAATATTCTTCAACAGTACCTTCTTGGCTAATTGCCATAATCTTCTCCAATGTGAATTCCATGTTGATTTGCTGAACTTGAAACCCAGAACTGACTTGTACTTCCAATGGTGCAATTCTTGAAGAAAGTTGATTCGGAATTGGATTTGTTGTTTTTTGAATCGAACCAAACTCTTGATTCCACTAATTCTCTTCTGCAAAGAAATTTGATGTTGCTGCCCAATTCTAGAAACCAAAATCACGACTACTGATTTTGTAACCCTAATTCCAGGGATTACTCACGATTGTAATGATATTATTGCTGCCTAACCCATCCACAAGTCAAGAGGATGATTGCTCTGATACCATTGTTACGAACAGTTTCGTAATAACAGTAGATGATCGAAAGATAGAGAGGAATAAGACAAGAGAAGAGGAAAACTCAATTCATTCGATGGTTCCATCTGTTACAACGCACCCACTATATAGCTAATAACTAACCAATAACCCCCTACACTATACAACAATTACATTTGGGTCCATCTACTTATTTTGACATGTAACACACCGCCTCGATCAGTTCTGAACATACCAACTTTGTACCTGGTATCATGCTCTACTAACCCTTTGAATGTCCGAAAATATTCAAACACTTGATCCTACAAACTGAGAAGATAACACCACATGTATCTTGAATAATCATCCACCAACAATAAAATATATATTTTTCCTGTTGGAGTACAGGGCGTAATCAGGCAGCATAAATCGCCACATACAAGTTCGAGTGGCCTTGTATCTCGAAACTTAGCCTGATCTAGGAACAGTTTTCTTGTTTGTTTACCTGCTAAAATGCATGACAAATTTTACCTGGTTGGTTTATAGAAGGAAGTCCACGTACCATTTTCTTCGTGTTGAGAGCCTTTTGAGAATCGAAGTTTAAGTGACCAAGCCGAGCATGCCAGAGCCATGCGGGATCATCTAACTTTGCAAGTAACGAAACCAATGAACCAACACTGAGTCTGATCTTGTACAGCCTGTTTTCGGACATGAAGACCCGCATCATAAGTATTCTAGTTCGATAAAAGACCATTAAATAATTGTCTTCCATAATGACTCGTTCACCACCATCCACGATGGTGTTGCTATGATGTAATTCGATCTTGATACCATGAAAGGACCCTCGTTTTTTTATATGAGGAAGATGGTCATTAATATGGGTATGAATGAATCAACGAGTAAAAGGGTTAGTGATTTGTGTAACTTTTAATATTCTTGTGGTGTAAGTAGGAAAGATTAAACTCTGCATTCTGATGAATCTAAGATGGGTATGTGTGAAATATGGTGTTTTGGGCAAATAAAGAACATTTTGAAGTGGAGTCGACAATGGGAAAGTGGTGGTGGAGGCAGCAGGTGGTTTGTGAATGTTGTGGTGGTGGCGGTGGTGGTTTGTGATGGTTGATGGTGGCTAATGATTGAAGGTAAAGACGAAGTAGTGGTGGTTTGTGATGGTTGATTATGGCTGATGGTTCATGTTAGGGGTGTGCATGGTTCGGTTCGGTTTGGTTTTTGGGTAAAATCAAAACCGTAACCGAAAGTTTGGTTTTTGGTTTTTGAAAACCGCTCGGTTTCGGTTATTCGGTTTTAGTAGCGGTTCAGTTCGGTTTTTCGATTTTTGAAACAAGTTCCGTAAGATTCAAAAATAAAAAGTATAATTTAAAGTTTAAGCATCTTTTTAATGTTTACATTTAAGTTAATATGTTCAGTATTTTTGATTAATTTGTTTACGTAAACCTAATCTTCTAATCTGTTTTAATGTTTCTTCAAACTTTTTTAAGACATTTTCTTTAATAATACTTTGAAAATCATTTAATTTTTATGTTAACTTTTATTATTTCTTGTAAACAATGGATAAATCATTTCAATAATAAATAAACATGTTAATGTTCTTATTATAATTATAAATATTTAACAATCAAGAATAAAATTAATAATTCTTAGTAGCATGAGTTAAACACTTAAACTTAAACATAAAAATATATGAATTTAGCCTATATTATAACTTATCGGTTCGTTTCGGTTATTGAAAATGGTTATCCGAAAACCGAACCGAAACTTTCGGTTATTAAAAATCAAAAAACCGAACCGTCGGTTTTTGTTTCGGTTCGGTTTTGTCGGTTATTTCGGTTACGGTTCGGTTATTTCGGTTTTCTGCTCACCCCTAGTTCATGTTTTTTGTAAAGTTTAAAAATTGCAACCACTGGGATCATCTATTTAGTTATTGAAGTATGGGGATCAACTCTTCAAAATTGCAAACCATATCGACCTATCAGACTTTTAACTCTATTGTTAATACCTATTACAAAATCCCCCATCCTCTTCACCTCAACTTACACTTCAGTCTCTCCACTTTACAAACCATCCATCCATCTCCCCCTATTTAACAACCCAAAACACACACTCCCCTTGCCGCTCCACTGCACACCTTATCTATCTTCATCTTCACCAACCAAGCTCCCCAACAATGTCCGACGACAACAAACCCACTTCACCAAACCCCCCCAGAGACGACTCCGACTCCTCCTCCGACTCCGAAGAACCATTCCCAGAGAAACCACCAACCCGACCCGAACAACCCGAAAAACCCAACCAAGTCAACCCCAAACCACCCCCATCCCCACTACTCGACACCGAACCCCTCGACGACACCCCAGAAGCCTACTTCAAAAAGGTCAGTCAAATATTAGAATCAGAAGAATTCAAAAAGTTGGAAGAGTCACAGGAAATTAATGACGTGGATAATATCGAAGAGCTATATGATTTCCCACCCGACCCGGAGGAGTGGAAAGAGGAGGACTTGAAAGAGTTTTGGGCGGATGCTCCGCCCTTTTTGATGAAACCCGGGTGGGACCCGAATTGGGTTGATAAGGATGAGCTTGAAGTTATTAATGAGGAGATTAGAGAGGGTAGAGATCCGCCAATTGCCCCGTTTTATGTACCGTATAGGAAACATTACCCGGTTATTCCTCATAATCATTATGATATTCGTAATGCGAAATCGGTTATTGAAGAGCTTGATCGGATTGAGGAGTTTCTGACGTGGCATAGCTTTGTTTTTGCTGATGGGAGCACGTAAGTTGTTGAATTTATGTTTGTTTTTGAGTTTATAGGGTTTTTGATTGAGAAATTTGTGCATAAAAAGATACACTTTTGATTAAATTTGAAAATGTGACAGTATGTTAATTGTTGGTTTTTAATGTTCGTTTCGTGGAATGCAATGTAATGGAATTGGAATTTAAAGAAATCCTTGAAATCCCGTAATGTGTTTGGTTGGTACAATTATCAATGGAATTGGAATGTCAAATATGTAAAATGAGATAACTACCTTGTATCCGGAACGAAGGAGGCGAACCAGCGATTTAGATTCAATTCCAATTCTATCCAGAATCCATTCAGTTCTGTAAAACGAGCACTATTTAAGTTGAAAGTTACGCATTTGTGGAAGTTAATTTTGGGAGTTTTATTTGTATTATTGTTATTAGGTATGAAGGTACAGTTTGGGATGATTTGGCTCATGGAAAAGGTGTGTATGAAGCTGAGCAAGGGCTGGTCAGGTTCGGTTACGTTGCGTGTTTTATTGTGTTATTGGAAGTTATGTTAATACAATGTGTTTGACTGATTCTTGAGGTTGATGTGTATGTGTATGTTATGGGATGGTTGCAGATATGAAGGTGAATGGTTGCAGAATAATCCGGAGGGTCATGGGGTTCTTGAAGTTGACATACCGACTTATGAACCTGTTCCTGGTTCAGAGTATGTTTGTGATTCGAACTATGTTGTTATGTGTTTTTGGTGACAGAAGTGTAAATGATGAACATTGACTGTTTGTTTTTGTTTTCAGGCTTGAAGCTCAGATGCGTGCTGAAGGGCATATATTTAAAAGAGATTTTATGTCGCCGGAGGATAAAGAGTGGCTCGAGAAGGATATTGAAGATTGTGTTCGGTTCTCTCGGGGCAGACGTGAAATTCCGTTTTATGAGAATGAAGAATGGGTCAGGCAATTCGGAGAGAAACCGTAAGTTGAAATACAAACCATATTGTATCAACAACATTTTGGTTACAAACTGCATTTTCATGGTTATTGATGATAGGGAGAAAGGCCGATACCGTTATGCGGGTCAGTGGAAACATGGCAGAATGCATGGTTGCGGTGTTTTTGAACTCAATGAACGAACCTATTATGTAAGTCCTACGTGCTGTTTTTTTCTTTCTTTTATTCCAGTAATATAGTAGATTGTGGCAGTTAATATCTATGGTTTGAACTTTGAATAAATGGTAACGTTTTACTGCTTGTTGTGCAGGGACGATTTTACTTTGGAGAGTTTATGCAGGAAGATCATGGTTGTGATGTTGATGCTTCAGCGGTAAATGTTTTTTCAATTCGATTTTTGTTTAGTGTATGAAAAATTTAAATCTACTAAGTAAACTGGTATTTCAGTTGCATTCAGGTATAGCAGACGTGGCTGCAGCAAAGGCTCGGATGTTTGTTAACAAACCTGATGGAAGTATGCCATCTGCCGTCTTATCTTTTATTGTTTTATTTTAGTGTTAACTATTTTTTTTTGTGAATTCTATGTTGCACATACATATACACTTAATAAATGTGGTCAAAATATTGTTTTTCTGTTACAGTGGTTCGAGAAGAGCGGGGTCCCTATAGCGATCCTCAGCATCCTTACTTGTATGAAGGAGAAGATATGTGGATGGCACCGGGCTTCATCAATCAGTTTTTTGAAGTAGGTTCCTCACTTCCCTTGCATTGTTTGGTTTTTAACTTTTTAATTAAATTTATGTACTTCTTAAAAACAATGGTCGGTGGGGTTTCCCACCGACAAAGTAGCCTCTAAGCTTTCACAAATGTCACTTTTAGTCCCTTGGCCTTAGTTTTGTCACTTCACAATGTCTAACTTTTGACATGAACCACTATTAACCCTCATCTTTAAGTAAGTTACACATTTACTTCTAACTTTTAATAATTGACGACCTTGACCCGCCAACCTTTTCCACTTAATAACCTGACACCTTATTTTGTTTAAATAACTTTTATGATTTTACGCTATAACTTGCGACAAATTTTTATACTTTTTTATATATATATACATATATGCATAACCACGTTAATGTCTAAATTACTTTTACGATTTTAGAACGCTGTTTAAATTACTTTTACGATTTTAGAACACTATCTAAATTACTTTTACAACTTTACACCGCAAAATCCGAGACATGATACTCTTTTTTAACTTTTGGTAATCGTCAACTTTGACCTGCCAACCTTTTCTACTTAATAACTTGACACCTCATTTTATTTAAATTACTTTTACAACTTTACACCGTAACGTGCAACACATTTTTATACTTTTTTGATATCTATGCATAACCACATTAATGTCTAAATTACTTTTATGACTTTACACCGCCATCTAAATTACTTTTACAACTTTACACCGCAGGTCCGCAACGTCCAAGACATTAAACTTTTTTTTTATCTATGTCTAATGACGTTAATGTTACGAATGTAATGTGTGTAACAAGTCAAAAAACGTGTAACATCATGTGCAGGCATCACACGTTAATGTCATCATCGTTACGTGTGTAATGAAGTCACAAAGGCAATGTTGCCGCCGCAGCGTGCGGCACGGGTCAAAATTTTAGTTTTGCAATAAAATTGTAGTTCTTGCAAAAAGAGAAGTGTTGTACTTTGACACATCTTGAAAATATAATCATCGTTTATTCATAAGCATAAATCTTGTAACAAATAGTTTTTAAATAGGTATTAATTTTGTATGTTTTTCATCAGGTTCCAGATTACTGGAAAGCTTATATGGAAGACGTGGATGAAGAACGACAAATGTGGATAAACTCCTTTTATAAGGCCCCATTAAGGTTACCTATGCCAGCTGAGCTCGAGTATTGGTGGGAAAATGGTACTACATTTGAAATGATTTTATTACATAGTTAATTTAAACAATCTAGTTTTTTTATTAATGGATTTTCCAAGAGTTTAAATCATTTATTTTAATTTTTAAACAGAATCTGCTCCTGAGTTTATTCTCCTTAACAAAGAGCCGGAGCCCGATCCCGAAGATCCATCAAAATTGGTGTACACTGAAGATCCCGTTATCCTACACACACCAACAGGGCGTATAATTAATTATGTAGACGATGAACAACACGGGATCCGTTTGTTTTGGCAACCGCCTGCAAAAGACGGGGAAGAATTCGACCCAAGCAAAATCGAGTTCTTACCGCTTGGAGACGAAGAACTGTTTGAACGTGACGACCGCAACTTTCTAGAGCGTACGCTGGCATCAGCGCAAGATAAATGCAAAGCCATGCTTGAGAGTTTGGAGAAACGGGTTGAGGAGAAGAAGAAAGAGAGTGATGCAAAGGTGAAGTTATTAGAAACCAAGATTGAAATAGTGGAAGCTGAATCTGAACTAAAGGAAATTATTAAAGAAATGGATGACGAGTTAAAGCGATTGGAAAAAGAAGAGGAAAAGAAGATGGAGATGGAATTGGAAGCCGAAGAAGCAGCTGCAGAAGAAGATGAAGATGAACCGGTTGAAAAACTTGAAGAAGTTTCACGTGTTGAGGTTAAAGTTGACGAGGTTAAAGAAGATGATGTTAAAGAAATTGATGTGAAAGAAGATGATGTTGATGATGATGACGATGGTGAAGATGGTGAAGATGATGATGAAAATGCACCACCTAGTTTTGGATCTGCTGTTAAAGATCAGGATAGCAAAAACGGTGGAAGATCTTCACCGTTTGCTGCATCTTCTATGCAGTTCGGTTCTTTGGGCCTTGCATCCATGGTTAGTTTCTAGCATCATTGGTATTTTTTAAGGAGGTGGCAAATTGGCGGGGTGGGCGGGTAGCGGGTTTAAAGACGTTTTTAGAACTATTTTACAATTAAAATCCATGATCACAAAGAAATACACAATACACTCACCAGTAGCTGCAATTAGAGGTAGCAAAACGGGCAGACCAGGCAAGTTATGTAACTACTCGAAACATGTAGATTTTGGTGCAGGTCTGAACGGAATTTTTGACAGGCTGGGTAGACCCAAGTACCAAACGCCATTATCTTTCAATAGCTTAAAACTTTTTAATAAATAATAAGCTTGTCAATGGTGATTATGTAAATCATGTTATTTTCTGAATCGACTAACTTTTTATATATAGTTATTTTGTATGAATTATGCTAGGGGTGTGAATTTCTGACACGAACTGAAAACACGACACGAACCTAACACGAAATTCACAGGTTTGGGTTTAGTCTAAATGGGTTCGGGTCAGTTTTAGGTACCCATTTAGCTAAACGGGTTGTGTTCGGGTCAACCCGGCCGGGTTGGCATGTTGACCCGTTTAACCCATTTATAATATATTATATTTTTTACGATATGTTATGTCATAAATTAAATTGGTTGTGTATTTTATTCCATTATTATAACTTGAAAGGAGAAATTGATATAAGATTTTATAATTCAATATAATTGTAGTATATACATTAATGTTTTTTCGTAATAAGTTTTAAATTTATATATTAATTTGCGGAAAAACATTTAAAAAATAAAAAAAACTCGGGTTGAACGGGTCGTGTTCAGGTCAACCCGTGAATATTCGGGTCGTGTTCGGGTTCTTTTGTATGACACGATTTCGGGTTCGGGTCGATTTGAACCCGCTAACCTGCGAACACGACCTGTTTAGCACCCCTAAATTATACCCAAGTAAATGGGTTAAATTTGTCGCCTAAGAAATGAAACGTTTAAGTACATATATGTGGTTCAGCAATTTGCCTTGTAACATCTCATAAGTTTGTAGCTGTAGTCACTCTTACCTCAAAAGAAATACTATTTGACCAAGGTTTGACTTTAATAATATTATTGCATATGATGTGTTTGTATTCTAGGTCCCATCACAGTTACAGCGGTTATTTGTGGCACGGAAGGAGTCAAAATTGCATAGAAAAACATCTCTCCCTTCTCAGGTTAAGCAAGATCAATGCATCCCAAAGAGTTCGATCAGATTTGAGCGAACACTTGACCAAGGTTTGACTTTGAGAGCACATCACCAGGTCAACAAGTATATCACAAGGTCAACTCTCAGTACCCTTTTAAGCAGAAAGCTTCTGCACATCTTCAAAGAAACATGAGTGAGGATAAAACACAAAGCTTTACTTGGCCATCCATACATCCTAATGAAGAGTTGAGTATCTTATCTTTGCATATTCCTATTTAGATTGTTATTTTACAAAATTACCCTCGGTGCCTGATTTTGACACTGGTTCTTTTAGTTCATTTTTCGGTTTTGTAAGCTCAATTATGCTAATTGGCAGAGATACTATGGCATTTTTGACATTTTGCCTTTGAGACTGTTGTAAAACCTCCATTTGACATTTGGTGAAAAATCAATACCTGAAACAGAAATTGTTCACAAACTAACTACTGAAGTTTGGATCTTAGAAGAACCTGTCTTGTGTTTGTGTTCATGATTCTAGAATCATGGCTACTCTTGACACTTAGGTATAGTTTGTTTTTTAAGAGGTAAAATGTCTACAATATGTGGATCACATCTGCAGACATATGTAGAAGAACAGATGGACCAAACCTTTGCATTAAGAAGACTTTTTTTTGACATAAGTGGACTTCTCAAATAAACTGGTTGTGGTGTACGGACGGTGGGTGGTGGACGGTGGTGGTTGGTGGACGTGGATATGGACGGTGGGTGGTGGTGGTGGTGGTGGACGGTAGGTTCAATTCACAAATGTTGACTTTTTCTCCAACCAAAGTTAACTAACGAATGACATTATTTAAGGTTAAATTTGAGGTTTTACTGACCAAATAAAGTACCCAGGCAACTTGACAAATAGCTATGATAAGTTGACATCATAATAGATGTTAGTGGGGTGTCCCAAGAATTATTGTTTTGATGAGTCCAAAATCCATATTATCACATGTCATGTTATTTGTACCTCATGGACCTTAAAGTAAGTATGATGTCCGTTTTGTTAACTAAGTTATTTAGGATAATGTAAACAAACAGCACTGGCATACTATGTGTACAACCGTTGAACGAGCCGTATAACAAAATACAACCTATATGAGTCATGAGAGGGTATTCGCCCACATCATACGGGTCCATATAGCAGTATGAAAGTACGACATGACAAAAAAATCACTTATGTGACAGTTGTATGATTCATACAACTTGTATTACATTCTTTCGCCATCTATATAACCCATATATTATGACATGTGCCTATATGTCCACTTCAAGGGGTGATCTACCATACCAATAAGGCAATAAGAACAGCCTTTATTTATCTTCAACTTTTTGTAGTCTCTAATATTGGTTAATATTAAATATTATGACGTTCATATGTCATCTTTTTTGTTAAAAAATATATTAGATACAAATATCTTTCATTAGATACAACATATTTTGTGATAAAATTTCTAGATTATATAATTATATTGTATCACTTAGAGCATTCACATCCCTTCCATCATAATTTTGCCTAATATTACACTAAAAAACACTACATTTTCTCCATCATATTCAATTAAATAATATTTTCTTATACCTTTATCATTACCTTTTCTCCCTCCTTCACTCATATCCATTTTCAAAATTTATTAAAAATTTATAAGGGATGAACAGTATCCCTTTAAATATACAGATGAACACTAACATTTTCTCTCTCATTCACTTACAACCACTTTTTATACTTTTCATAATATAAAAACCTCACACACCCACATTTTGATGGAAGGGATGTGTCTTAAACACCTATTGTATCACTTAAACACCTATAATGATATTGACTAATTTTTTACTGTTATTAATATAATTTTTTTAAAACAAAGTTATTTGTTTAATATTAATTATTTCAAAAAGCATATTAAACATATAAATACTTTATCTCACCTAATGGCTAATATATACAAATATATACAAAACTATATATATCTATTCAGATGCTTGTGTATCAATTTATCATTTATCAACAATATCTATACTATATAATAAAAGAAACCACTTATTAGACACTTATCATCATATCAGGCCATGTCTTATAGATAATTATTATTTTAGTTTAATTTCTTCTAATTAATTATATATAACCATCCTACTAAATATTATTTAGTTTAATATCTTATGGATAATTATTATTTGGTTTAATCTCTTTTAATTAAGTATATAGATTCTTTTAATTAAGTATATAGATAGCTTTTCTACTAAATATTATTTTGTTTAATCTCTTCTACTTAACTATAGATAATTATTATTTATTTTAAATTTAATGTATACTTCTCAATTATAACTCTAATAAACTTTAAACTTTTACCATAGTATATATAGTGCTAGACATAAAATCGAAAACATTTTGGATAGCATCAATAACTTAAGACATAATATAATTATATGTATAATATGCACTTTATAATAAAATAATACCAAACAAAATTACAAAAATAAATTCACTGATTTTACTAATAATAACAAAGTCTTATTTTTTTAAATTAGATTTATTACGGGTTTTTTAAAATATAATTTATATTTTATCACTCAAATGGCTGCTTATTTGCTTCTTGAATAACATGTTTGACCACTGTATCTTCTTTTCAATAATCATTTATGCAATCACCATATCTATCGCGTACCGAGTATATCCATTAAATTTTTTTAAATATAATTTTCTTATTATTTGGTACATAAAATCAATTTTATTCAAGCCGTGTAATACTCGAGAGTTTTTTAAAGATATAACTTTTTTATTATTTGGTAAACAATACTACATTTATTCACCCCGTGTAATACACGTGGTTTTTAAGATATAACTTTTTTTATTATTTGGTATATAAAATTACATTTATTCAATCCGTACAATATGGTTCCTATATATATTTTTTTAATATATAAAATTACATTTATACAACCCGTGCAATAAAGGAGGTTTTTAAAGATATATTGTTTTATTATTTAGTATATAAAATTCATTTATTTAACTCGTGTAATACACGGAATTATAACCTAGTTATACTATATATTAAATTACATCCTTACTTAATTTCTCCTTTCTTTCTCTTTTAATTACAAGATTGACATCAACTCACATCCTTAACTTTTCCTTCTTCATCGCAATTTTGTAATTAACTCCTCTTGACATTTGTACATATCTCACAATACTTCTTTTTATTTTTTATGTTTTAATCACCTAGGTTTTGGTTCTTATCATTTTTACCCCTTTAACTTTTGTTAAGTTTTTTAAATAACTTACATTCCTACCCTTTAAGTTTTAACTAATTTATTAAGTACCCCCTCAACTTTTGTTAGTTTTTTTCAACAACTTACAATCCTACCTTTTAAATTTTAACTAATTTATTAAGTGTCCCTTCAACTTTTGTTAGTTTTTTAAAACAAGTTACATTCCTACCCCTTGAATTTTAACTAAATTTATTAAGTGTGCCCTCAACTTTTGTTAGTTTTTTTTTTAAACAACTTACATTCCGACCCCTTGAATTTTAACTAAATTTCTTAAGTGTCGCCTGAACATTAATAAAGTTATTATTACCCCTTTTACATATAGTGCTAGAATATTTTTTTAAGTTTCAAATTAATCTTTTACACTTTAAAATAATGTAGGCATTTAACGCAATAGTTTTATTTTAATCTTATAACTTCCGTTCGTTATTTTTTTTTACAACTTAATTCGCGATAAAGTATTTTTAGAAAACATACGAATCCGATACTACAGGTCCTATCGGAAAAAAATATATACTTACTTTTACGTTATCTAGAATTGATGTTTTGAATGGTCTTTATCAATTAGAACAAGTTGGTTTTGAATATATATGTAATCGACGATTGCGGCTTAGAACTAATAGAGCGTCTTGGGTTTTGAGACATTCGACAAGCCATAGTGATTCGATCATTCCGCCGAGTTCGGGCACACGCTTTGGCCTAATAGGTAAATGCTCTCACCGCCCCGCGGCTAACGACATCGCCCTTCCGGTTACTTACGCGTCCCAAAGCGTTGGAAACAATCGAGACTTTGGTGAGATTGAAAATCGTGGAGTGGGACGAGTTTTTCAAGGTTCGGGTTTCACCCCTAACTTGATAACTTCGAATCCCTGATTGTGGTTTCACTTCTCGGACCCATCAAGAAGTTTCCACCAGATAGAATGGGAAATTTCTGTTAAGATTTGGATATCACTCTTAACTTATCGGACAATTTCGTGCAGACAAGAATACGCGGATTGAGTGATTCGTTGAGAGTTCACGGTTTTCACGCCTAATCTCGACAAATCGACTCGTTTGTGATATACGAGCGTTTATCAGCGTGTATTGTGGTTGCTTTAGGAGAAGCATACGTAAGTTTAAAAGTTGAGTCACAGGAGTTCAGTCAAGTTCGGCCGAACTTGGCATCACCCAAGTTCGAGCGGACTTGATTCACCCAAATGATTCTGGTTGGTTGGGACAAATCAAGTTCGGGCGAACTTGGCATCATACTGATGGCAAGTTCGAACGAACTTGTCTAGTCCCACATGTTCTGCTTTGTTTAGCCAAGCCAAGTTCGGGCGAATTGTCAAATGGGCATAGATTTCAAGAGTTAATCGATACGTAGCGGTCTGATTCGATATCCTAACTATAGTCTAAGGCAAGCATGACAATACTACCTAAGTTTCCCTATAGTTATGGCTCTGATACCAATCTGTCACACCCCAACCGATGGCGGAATCATCGGGGCGCGACACTAGGCGAATCAGATTGCTCGAGAGAATCCATAACAACTATTTATGCGACAATATTTAAACATTCGTTATCCCATACTAACAAACATATAATCCATAAACAATTATTACAAATATCCAAGTATCTCTCAAACAACATAATTCGATCTTCCCTAGATTCTATTACATGCGTTTCTAAAGATGATATCCTACGTCCATTTGCAGCAAGCAGAATTCAATAACCTGCAACATACGTTAAAATAATTTGTCAATACAAAAATGTATTGGCGAGCATACAGGTTTTGATATAATAGCATAGTAGATAAAAACATAGCGAATTTCCTCATACATAATCATGATTTATACAACACATAAACTCACAAGACAATTTCACATGTTATACTCGCTGAGAGCTCACGCGTACGTCCCAGCTAAACCACATCGGATGAGAGCCCCTCTATAGTACTATACTAGCTAAGGTGGAGATAACGAAAAGTGCCATAGCTTACATGTTCTAACAATCACGTATAATATAACAGATATTTGCGTGTGATAATTCAGTTTAGTGTTCGATGTGTATGTTTTGATAAGAACGTATGTTACACCCAAAAGTGCGTTAAAGCGAAAATGGGTCAAGTATACTCACAGTTGGTGCGATTAAAGGGAGAGATGGAATCTGAGGGGAGCTGAGGAGAGCGTCGGATCAGCCTACATACGCGAACGGAAGTCCATCAGTCTCCGAAAAGCTAAAACGGTTAAGTTTGGGTTAAGCAGTAGGCAAGTCCGGGCGAACTTGTATGTAAATATACACGTTCGAGCGAACTTGTACTATTCTGCTGAGTTGTGAGTCAAGTTCGGGCGAACTTCTGTAATTTCCAAAGAAATTATACAAGTTCGGGCGAACTTGTAAGATTTGTTTAAGGAATTGACAAGTTCGGCCAAACTTGTGAAGTTTCCTGGGAAACTTTGCAAGTTCGAGCGAACTTGAGGGTTTTTGATGATGGTGTGAGTTGTTTGGACTCAAGTTCGCCCGAACTTGACCCTTAGAGGTCAAGTTCGAGCGAACTTGACTAAGGTGCTGCACAAAAATCAGTTAAATCTCGAGCGAACTTGATGTTTTCAGGTCCAAAATCTTGCGTTTTCGCGTCATTTGCTGAGGAAATCGAGTGTCCATCCCTCCAACCTTAAACCACTGAGTAAAACTTAGGCTGGAGAGGTCTTTTGGAGCAAACTTAGCCATTTTACAGAAACTCGGGCTAATCCGGACGAACGTGAAGGTTCGTACGGGTTAGTCCAGCTTGTGTAAAGTGGCGATCTCGTCCTTGTGCTTCCGGATCTGAGATTTAACTTCGACAACGCCTCGTTCCACTCAAAAGTGAACGAAACATACGTCCTTAGTCCGAGTATTGTGTAAAAATCAAGAGTTTAAAAGGTTTTGCTCAGATCTAGTATAGATCCGAGTGAAACCAGAAGTTTTGATGGAAAAATATGAAGTTTTTTCGTAAAGAGAAGAGATTTGATGAAAACGAAGGCTATGCCTTGTGCCAAAATCATTGTAAACCTTTGTAGATTGTTGATAAACGTCGTTGTAGTTGAAATCGGGTTGATTCTTACTTAGAGAACAGAGGGTTTCGGTTTGGAGAGCTCTGGGCGAACTTGCAGCAAGTTCAAATGAGAAAAGGAATAGGAATCAGACAAGTTTGCTCCAGATGAACCAAGTTCGGGCGAACTTACCCTGCAAGTTCGGCCGGACTTGTCATCCAAGCTAACTTGTTGCTTGGTCTGGCTAGTCAAGTTCGGGCGAACTTGACCCTTCAAGTTCGGCCGAACTTGGCTGTTGGGCCAAGTTTTCATTTCCGTTTTTCTTGTTAAGTGTTCGTTCGGCGATGTAATCGCGTTATATAGTTACGTTAAGCGTTATAAGCGTAGTATTAAGCGTTTTAGTCGATTAAATTAAGTTAAGATTCGATGAGATGAGCGGGGTAGCATGCGGCTTTGTTCCCAAGTCTTGCGAGAGTCGCGTTGTAGTTTAAGCGATCAGATAGCCTTGGAAACTTCACGCAAAGTTTGATAGTATTAAGTTGTGCGAGATAAGCGTTGTGTTAATGCGATATAATGCGTTGTGATGTGCGAGGTGATACAAAAATATGCGATGTAGCGTAATAAGCGATTTAGGTTACATTATGATCCGAATCTCTGGTGCTAGGCGTAACGAGAGTGACGAACTTGCGAGGAAGCGGGTTGTTACACATCGCCACCACTCTCACTCAACCTCTCTTTCCTCATCTTATCACTATTCATCAACCGTTACATACGTTTTCTTGTCTCCAAGATAGGGTTTCGAGTTTAAAGCTTCTCGAAATGAAAGACAGGTCCTCAAGTTTTTCCCTACGACTTCAAAAACCTTCGAAATTTATTGTAATAAGCTAAATTCAAAATTACAACCTTATTTATTAACCAATAGCCTTATGACATCTCTTTTCCCTATTTTGCTGGGAAAAGAACAACTTCAAGTCACAACTAATATATCCAGATTAACCCATGAGATACAGACCTCAAAAAGTCAAAATCAAGTTGGCTTTACACCATCATTTGTTAATGTCAAGTTCAAAATCTATATATGCATCAATTTTAAGTTCCACTATCAAATCAACTCTTGAAAACGCCTAAACATGTTACCAAGTAATAAAGTGTTGTGACAGTTTTTTTACATGTACAATGACATGTTACTTCACTTCATGTAGACTCGTTACTAAGTAAATGGAAGCTATGATATGACTGGTAAAGAGAATAAAATTGGACATCCGATTGTTCAACCTTACTTGTTACATCTGGTAAAGCTTGCTCAGCTTTAGCAAAGCCACATCAGTCAACCATGTTTGCAGCTCAGCCAACAATTCGTGTTCTTGTTTAGCGATAATCAAAGGCTCAGTCAACTGATAACATGCTTTCTCGGCCTGATTCAGAACGCCACACAACTCATGTAACTAAAACTCTATTTCAAAAAGTAAAAGAGAACTATATTTCAGAAAGCAATAGATTACCTGGTGAGATAACTTTGAGATTGCGGATTCTAACCACAACACATCAATACCCAGAACAAAACCTAACCTCATCTTCTTGTTCATCTTCCTCCGATTCCTCGCCGGCTTCGATTTATCGCCGATTAACCACAGATTCGCTAAGGTCAAGAGCTTTATTGAAGGCCTTACTATCAGTAAAATCTATGAAAGCAACCCTAAAAAACAAATCAACAAAGAAAGTAATTTATTACAACAAAGATCAAAATACACAGATTTAACTTTTAAAGATTAAAAACATACCTTTTAATGAGGTGAAAAGAGATCAACAAAATCATATGTTATTTGAGGAAAGTTGACGAAAACCTAGATTAAGATTCGATTTAATGAGGTGAAAAGAGATGAATCGTAACCTGAATGTTTTGTTGTGATGATTGAGACAGAGAAAGCAGATAGAGCAA
Source organism: Scalesia atractyloides (assembly GCA_947069175.1). Lineage (NCBI taxonomy): Eukaryota > Viridiplantae > Streptophyta > Magnoliopsida > Asterales > Asteraceae > Scalesia > Scalesia atractyloides. Next base: position 80,936,614 of record CAMTDV010000010.1, read on the forward strand.
TTCATACAATCCAAGCATTGGTATCAACCATGGCAACCATTTCATATTTTCTTGAAATATACACATACATGGTAATGAACTTGTACCGGAACTGAATCGGTGGGAGTGAATCAAAATCTAGGGTTTTGAAAAGATCGTCTGATGGTTTCTGATGTATTGCAAAGTACATGTGTTTATAGTGTATATTTTGGTCCGTTTTTAGATAGTTTGAGTCTAGTTTAAGTTAGAATTTCGATACCGCTGACGTAAAGCTTTGATTTCAGGTCCCGTTGCTTAAAGTGTTGAAAAGCAAAGAAATACGAGCAGTTTGGAAGGAAAACGGGAACCGAACGCGAAACCGAGCAACTGGAATTGAACGAAAATAAAAAACAGCAGACATAGGGGCGTCACCGTCGCGCTACGCGACGGGGTATCTGATCGTGAAATTTAGTTTTGTTGATTCGGTTTGAGCTGGGTTTCGGGGTATATAATGAAACGTAATCATCCTTGATTGGGGTTACGAATTTTGGAGTTCTTGCAGCCGGTTTTGGAGACGTATCAGCTGAGTTTGAAGGTTTCGAAGCTCGGGAATCATTCTGTCAAGCGAAGATTGAAGATTAGAGACTTTCTCGGGTTTTCACGATCCTTGTTTGTCTTGTTTTCTCTTTTCTAAACTTGTAAATATGAATTCTAGTTTGATTACTCTTCTTTTGTTTTCGTCAATGACTATGCTTGGCTAAACGCGTATACTACCTAGACTATGATGAATGGATTTGATAAAGTTTGAACCTTTTTAGTTAATTGCATGTCTTTATAGGTTAATTGTGTTTTGTAAAGAGTTTGTTTATCTTGCTTGGTGTTTATGCGTACTTTAATTTGGTTTATTGTTTTCTAGTGCTTCGTATGATTCTTGGTGACTGTCTATATCACATAATAGATTCATACTAGGTTGTGAATTTTGGTGAGTGTCTAGATCACAGGATAAATTCATAATCTTTAGGGTTAATCGGCCAATAAACCTTAGAAGCATTAGTTAATGGTTTGCTAGATTTCAGTATTCTACTAGTCCTAATAGCTGGAAAGTGAGGGGCTATTGGTAGGTCTTACCCGACGAATTGCTGTAGACAGACTTTGGAAAAAAGTTATGAATTAGTTGACTCGTCTGTTTATTAGTCTATCAAGTCAAGTTAAGATATTCAAACTACCCTAGATCTATAATTGGAAAAGAGTACGTCAACATTAGGGTACTTACACAATCATTAGACAACTGGAAAGACGTCTAATCAATCGGTAGGATTAACGGCCTAGGTAATGCCATAAGTTTCACCTCGAGAATGGTTGAGGGGCTTAGTTGGTGTTTAATAGGTTTAGTATCATAAGATCCTGGTTCGATAAAACGTGTAATTGACTTAATTGGTAAATTCTTAACATCAATACAGGATTCTAGTCTTGATAGTCTCCATCATCACTTGAGAACAATCTTCATCTTAGTTCGTATTAGTATAACTTTAGTTAATATTTAGTTTAAAATAGATTTCCTTAGATTTTCCGTAACCCCCCCCCCCCCCAAAAAAAAAAAAACAATTAAAACAGTTTGAGTCGTGTCTGTCCGAGTCTTTCAGAGTCTAATCAGCGTAATTAGTAGAGTCCTGTGGGTTCGATATCCGGACTTACTTAGGTTATACTACATTGATCGGTACACTTGCCGATTGTGTGGTTTAAGTTTAAGTCGAGTCTAGATTTTAAAGCTTTTTAGTGTCTAGCTTAGAGAGTCTAAAGTAGTTAATTTTTACAGTCTATTTAGCACACATCAGTTTCCTATATGTACTGGAAGTGAATCAGTGGGAGTGAATCAAAATACTCAGAATTTTGGATCCAAATACTCATAAATTTGGTCCTTGAAGTGAATCGGGAGATACTCAGAAGCTTTATTGAAAAAGATTGGATGTTCAGAGAATGGAGAGAGAGAGACGGAGAAAGAGGAGATATATGCAGAGATTTAGATTTGAGTTTCAAATTTAAAATTGGGCAAGATTTAGGCGGTTTAGACATCTGATCCCCCTTTCTCTATTTTAAGATTTTAAAATTGAATAAAAATGATATTTATGATATAATAATAGAGTAAGCAATGCTAAGTTGGCATAGCTTATTGGTTGACACCTAAGCAAAGCTTAGATCATTCTCTTTCTCCTTTAATAGAGAAGAGAGATATTACATGAATACAATTAAATAAAGCAAATACCCTAGTCATAGCAAAGAGTAGAATAAAGCTAGTAACCTAGTCAAATAATAATTAATCTAAAAAAGTAATCAAAAATCTAACAAACAATTAATAGTAAAATTTAGAGGTAAAGTTAGCAATTAATCACATAATCACGTAAAATTTAGAAGTAAACTTTTCTCAAATTACCTAAATTGTCGGGACGCTAGTCGAAATTGTCAAATTTCAGGGGGCAGTTTGAGTTGGGAGGCAGTAGGCGTCGTCGGGACAGATCGGAAACTCAGAATTGTCGGTAATTATTTAAAATAGTTATTGGGTTTCATGTTTAACGGTTAACGGTTTTAGTTTAAAATGAGCCTATTTGTCTTATTTTCCTAGAGTCCTAGAGAATAATGGTAATAAATATATGTTAGCGTTATTTTCAAAAAAAAAAATATGTTAGCGATGTCTATCATGGGTTTAATTTATCTATGTATAATAATATACCGTATACCCTAAATTTTTAACTAACGTCTTACTACAAATAAAGTTTTCAAATCTCGTACTATTACCAAATAAAGATTTGTTTTCTTTAAATAGTTGTCGTTATATAACAACATTATTTTCTAAATCCAAGGAAGCCAATAATGCCTATCATGACAAACATATGTCCCCATAAAGATGCAAACATTGCAGCCGACGCCATGTTTGGTTTTGGTTCGACTTGGTTGTCATCTTATCAGGGCCGGTCCTAAAGATTCATGTACCCTGTACCAGCCAGAAAAAAGGCCCTTAGGTCCTAACGAATTATATAAACGACGATTGACGTTATAGCAATAAACATAACAAAATCATAAGAGTTTTTTTTTCAGAAATATTTTATTTACGAAAACTTTAAATCAACTGTGCAAAAGATTTTTCAAAGTTTCATATAGGTTTATTTAAGAAAGTACAGCTTCCTAATAATTTACTAGTTACATTTAATTCTTTCAGTTAAGTTTTGTTTACTAAAAATATTATATAATTACGAAATTAGATTTTTACATAATTATAATTACGAAATTAGATTTTTACATAATTAATTTACCATATATTAAACAAACATTTCGAAAGTCCATGTAACGATAAGTTTTGTTTACTAAAAGTATTATATATTACGAAATCATTTTACAAAATTAATCCACCATATATTAAAAGTATTATATATTTACGAAATCAAAATTTGACAAAATTAGTTCACCATATAACTTGTTTTTTACAAAAATAATTCACCATATACTATAAGTATTATATATTAAACAAAACATTCCGGAAATCCATGAAACAATAAATGAGAGTTGTAGCTTAGCAAAGGTGTAGATTGATAAAAGAACAATAAAAATGTAGTATTGATAAAATAATAATGAAAGGATTGGCAATCGAACACGGGCCTCAAGATTAAGAAACCAGCGCCTCAACCACCATGCAGGACATTATCTTTGTATGAAACACAGCTTGAAATTTTTATATATAAAAGACAGTTTTCTTTTTTTAATTTAGTGCTCTCAAGGGCCTCGGCTGAGGGTGCGGCTCGCCCACCCTTAGGGCCGGCCCTGCATCTTATTATGTAGACCCGATTGATATACATTTAAAATTTCACATTTTATAAGAACAGTTTTAACAAAAGATTACATGTTCCAAAACATAAGCTAACACAAGGTAACAAAAAGTTCAAAATACAAAACCACATGTCTGTCATTTAGTTATACTTTAACAAAAGTGGAGCTAACCAGCATTCAGGAAGTGTTCGGTTCTTGACGTGGCGACGTGGCTTGATCTTCGTTAGGATCTTTAATTTAGAAGTTACCTATCATAAGATTTCATTCAAACGATTAGTAATTAAGTTATTTGAACATTGTTAAAACCAAGAGATAAAAACCGTTTTTTTAAACAGTGTCCCACGCGTCGTGTCAGGACACCCTTGCCCTCCATGTGGTGTGGGGAGCACTTTTTTCCAAAAACTTTCCAAAGCTGGCAGTTTTCACACTTAGCCAAAATTTTCCATTTTCACCCAATTCTCATCCAAATCAATCCAAACCTAATCCAATCATTTTGGGTTTATTTCTTAACATATTTAAACCATGACCCATTACACAGTCCTATTATTCATTGAATTTTTCACTCCTATTATTCGGTTTGGGTTCATTGTTCGTTTGACCCGTTATGAGACATTGAACATTTTAGCTCAAGTCTTCTACAATCCTTCACAAACATATCAACAATTTATCCACAACCACAACCAAGGTCATGATGGTTTTTCTTAGGAATAGTCATGGCATCATTATGCCATCTTTTATTTTTGTGTCTTCCTCGTTTGGCCCGTTATAAGAATTTGAATGTTTTAGCTCAAATCTCCTACATTCTTAACAAACTTTTCAACAATTTTCCCTAACCACAACCAAAGTCATGGTTGGTTTTTCTTAGGCAATACCTTAGCTTCTACGACCCTGCGGGTCGCTTATACCTTGGTTGTACATGCCCGTGTTTAGTTAGTGGTCCTATAGACCACAAATGACAACTCGTGGTTCTCATCAACCACGAGTATCAATAATCCCTTTATTCATTTTCGCTGTAGTTCATGACCACGTTTAGATCCCCGTTAGGCAAAACCTCCACTTCTATAACCCTGTGGGTCATTTATACTTCTGTTTTACATGACATTGGAATAGGTTGTTTAAAACACTTTTTTTACTTAACCCAAAAAGGGTATTTTACTCAATTTCTTAAAAGCCTACTACTTAAGCATCAAACATCAACAAATATACAAATAGTTAAACGTAACAATGTAGTTACGCACCTTGAAGCTTCTCTTTGAGGCGAGCGTCTTTTCCGGTCTGGCTTCCCAAAGCCTCACTTGAGTTACCTATAGAATTAACCCAAGTGATCATTAATATACATATCACTCATGCCTCTTTTAGTGAAGGATATTAGGATTCCTTCATATCACTTTCACCAAGTTTCAAAGCTAGGTAACAATTAAAGTTTCATTTAGGCATTTTATCAAACATCTAATGGGTTTGTGTTCAAGCTATTCTATTAGCTAAAATTAGACAACCCCCTACCATAAAATCTCAACCTAACTACTTTTGTTACAATCAGGGCCGTCTCTGAAAATCTTCGAAAATTTGTGGGCCCTGTGCGAAGATAAAATACGGGCCCCTAAAATATAAACTTTTAAAAAATATATATACAAAAAAGTTCCAAATATATGAAAATGAATAAAACATTCACTCGCATTTAATGTAACACAACAGTAATCAATTACTGTCATTTGCATTTAATGCATATGTAACAAACATAAAGAAAAAAATAAACTAAAAATGAAGCTAACAAGATTAGAACCCAAGGTCTATTTGCTAATAAAGTGACTTGGGAACCACCAGACTATGCGCCTCATAATGGCATTTTTTGATTCATTACTTATATATTCTAAGTTCTACAACGTAACTTTATTTATTTATTTTTTAAAGAAATTTGGGCCCCCGAAGGTTTGGGCCCTGAGCCGTCGCCCACCCCGCACCCCTTCTGGGCCGGGCCTGGTTACAATCATATAACTTTCAGTTTCTCATATGTTAGTACTTAATTTAACCATCAAATTTCATGGGTTCAACTCTTATGTTGAAACCCACTTCTTTATATACATGGATAATAATCCGAACACCTTATTTATGTCAAATACTTCACAATTTCTACAAGTATGATAACCCTAAGCATCTATATACCATCAATTTTGCCATACAATCTACAATCTATCCTAGAATTGCAACAGATTAAGTTCATTCTCATTCAACACTTCATCAAAAAGTAATTTATAACATACCTTATGATTGTCAACTATAGATGATCAACAGTCTAAGTTCATGCATAAAATTTAGCCTCAATTCACCCTTGAATTTGTAGAAACTTGATGAACTAGTGTGTGCAACCCTCTTTTCTCTCTCCGTGTATATCAACACACACAAACTTGTGTATGTGAAGTTTTATAATTTTCAGTTTTTAATCAAATAAATTCTCATTTGACCAAATTTAGCCCATTAGGTTTAGTTAGTTATTTAGTTTGGGCATTTCTTGTATAATCTATATCATAAGGTATCATACTTGACTAGGTTAAACCTTATCCTAGTTATGAGATTCAAGTTAAATGCCAACTTAACAAAAATAATATATTTTGTATTTTTTATTCAAGTTAAATGCCAACTTAACAGAAATAATATTTTGTATTTTTTGGGGGTGTTACATATTAACCTTTTTTTTCCATTGTTACCTTTTTCGATAAAATACAAAAGAACGTTCTCATAAATTTATGGAGTATAAATACATGTCCGTATAGGTTGTCTACAAAAATTTTAACAAATTCTTTCATTAAAAATGTTTCTAAATTTACTTGTTTATTAACCGGGTAACTTTACAAAATAGTAACTAAATTTTACATTTGTATTGTTAAAGTCACTCTATCTTTATTTATCACGTAAAGTCACTCATATTTGAGTTGTTCTAATCTTATGTAATTAGCTAGTTACCAAGTTACCGCTTTTTATTTTAATTTTTAATGTTACATGCATTTTAAAATTACCTTTTACCTTTTGAAATAAAAAATAACAAAATATCCAAACCCAAAACAAAAGGATTACGTAACGTAAACAAGAGAAAAAGAAAAAAACATAAACCCAAAAACAAAATACAAAGTCCCTTTCTTCTTTGTATGTAACCATCATCTACCCAACTTGTAATTTTGACAACAAGATATCGCCGCCAATCAGGAGCGTCGGCATCCATAGACCTATCTTCTTCACAACTTGTATTTCTGGCAACAAGATATCATTGTTAATTAAGAGCGTCGGCGTTCAGAGACCTTTCTTCTTCATAGGACCCGCTACTTGTCTCCTCTATGTTCCACCTTCGTCCATAACCAATTCGTCGGAACATTGGGTCGTGGTGGTACGGTGCTCAGTTGATGGCCAAAAGGTTATCGAAGCTTCGTAAGGAATTTAGAAAACTAAATATGGCATTTAAGAAGCGTTTAAAGGGTTGAGTAGTAGATTAGAAAGTTCGAATATGCACCAGAATCTATGGTATGTGAAATCGATTTGGGTCGATATGCGACGAAGCAAGTTGGCAATGGAGGTGAAGCCCGACGGGATATGGTTGTCGGGAATAACAAAGGAGTATCTCCGGAAGATTCGCTGGGATTGCTACACGTTGTTTGGAAAACGAAGATGAAGAAGGGTGCAATTTTTTTTTCATAAATATAGGGTAAGGTCAAAATGAGAACGGGTATATTCGTGAGAACCACCAGAACTTAGTAAAAACCATTCAAATTCAATAAAATTTTTTACATATATCATTATTATTCGAATACGATATTAGAAAATTAATTTACGCGTTTAAATTTACGTAAATACAATAAGTTTATACATGTGTAAGTTTGCCGTTAAACATGTGTAAATTTGTTGTATTCACACATATGTAGAAAAATTATTGTTGTATTTGAAGAGTAAATTCTTTTTTAATTATTGTATTTGAATTATAATAAGGTTAAAAAATGATTTTGATTGGTTTTTTTTTCATTAGTTTTCTCACGGTTTTCATAATATTCAGCATTCTCGATAACTTATACACACAGACATACACAAACATATATATGGTTAGGATCGTCTGAGAAGCACTAGGCTAATTAAGAAACTTTAGAAACATTTTGGGCCACATATTTTTAACATGTGTGATTAGGGTTTTGAATTTCACATCGTGCGTAATTTCACAACGTACGCTCGTAAGTTAAGCAATGTTGTAAACCAAACATTTCAGTTTTGGTTTTAATTTTGCCAGAAAACCGAACCACTAAACCGTGCACCCTATCAATAATAGTATACCATCTATTATAATTACATGTTTTCTTAAATATATTGATTGTATAGAAATGAAACACATTATAATTACATGTTTTCTTAAATATATTGATTGTATAGAAATGAAACACGTAAGGTTAGCAAGAAATAATTCATACTTACATAAGTTTTACAATCTACATTATATCATATTTTATTAGTTAGTACTAGATTTACCATCCGCGGCTATGCGGCAGAGGCGTAAAATCATGTCGAATAGCACCAATGCCACATCACCGCTAGCGACAACCAATACTGAAATTACGATATGTTAATGCGAATAAATTAGATTGTAACGTAAAACATTGAAAATAATAATTAAGTCGATTTAGGACGCTGCGTGTTGTAACAAACCTGTCAAATGTGAAAAAAATAGACGACGTAAAAACGTTGAACTACACACGCACGTTGAGCCATGTTAACTCGCAAAATCTAGTATAAAGCGTAAAATGAAACGTTAAAACGTTGAACCGCACACACACACGTTACGCCATAGTAACTCACAAAATTTAAAACGAAAAATCTGCGAATTATGAATAGTGTGGGGGATCAAAGTTGAAAGTAAAAAAATTGTGATTTTAAATTGCAATAGATAAAAACTTGAGTTAAAAGTAAAGGGTCAAATAAATTTTAGTTAAAAGTGTAATATCAATTTTTTTTAAAAAGCTTTCAAAGCTTTGAGTATGCTTAAATATGCTCCTCCTAATATATAGCTTATTAATTTTAAATATGCTTGAGTACAAATCAAGAAAACATACGATAAAATAGATTTTAAATTCAGATTGTATATAGATAAACGTGATATTAAAAGTTAAAAACTTTAAGGTAGCGTTTGATATGCAGGAATGAGAGGGGAATGAATGGACTATTATGAGGGAATGAAGAAAAGAGTGTTTGGTTGGTCAATGGAATGGAATCGTCCATTCCAAAATGCATTCCATTCCCTCAAAAGCATTCCATCTCTCCCTCCTGTTTTTTTTTTTCCATTCCATTCCCTCTCCATCATTCATTAACAACACAACAACCCGCTACCTTTGCCACCACCATCGCCACCCGCCTCCGCCGCTGCCCCGCCCGCCACCGCCGACACCCGCCACCGCCGCCACCCGCCTCCGCCACCGCAGTCGCCAGCTACCGCCGACACCCGCCACCGTCGCCACCCGCCACCGCCGACACCCGCCACCGCCACCACCCACCGTCACCAGCCTCCGCTGCCACCGCCGTCGCCGCCATCCACCATCGCCATTGCCACCTTCGATCACCGCCACACCACCTTCGATCATCGCCGCCACCATCGCCGCAACCACCTCTGATCACCGCCTTCATCGCCACTCACCTCCGCCATCGCTATCAACCACCACAACCACCACCACCATCTGATTTTATTCCTTCGTCTTTTCACGCATACCGAACAACAAAAAGTAATGGTTCATTCCATTCTCACATATAACCAAACAAGACATAGAATTGTAATGATCAATTCCATTATCTCACCCATTCCATTACCTCGTCCATTTCATTTCCTCGCTTATTCCATTACCCATACCAAACAGACCCTAAATGTATGTAAAAACCAAAACAAATAAAAAATTAAATTTAAAAAAAAATTGGATTGTAGGAGGTGTTGCCATGTGGTATTAATTGTAGTCTTTTATTATAATTTAGATAGATTAGATAATATTGAAAAGCTTCATTATGAGTTTAGTTTTATCACCTTTTATTACTTAGTATAATATTGACAAGTTTCATGAGTTTAGTGATAAACGAGTTCTTATAGTTATCTTATAATACCTTATCAGCAACTCTAATTTTATGAAAATTATCATATAGTAAATACAACTAGATGATATATGTGTGTGAACGGATAATAATAATGATAATACATAATTCGGAGTATTAAGGACATCATTACTTCCCAATACATAAAAAGTAGGTTTTGTGTTGGGATTAAACGGTTTGGATCATATACTAGTTGGTCCTAACCCATTTAACAAATGGGACGTATCTTGGTTATGATGTTTAGTCCGTACATTTAGATAGTATATAAGTTTAACTTGTTTACAACTTAATTACAAACCTTTACAACAGGTTCTAATTATTTTTTTAATATTCAGGTTAAGTTTTACTAACCCGTTAACTCAAACTTTACATGTCTTGACGCCCCAAATATAAATATCAACAATATCTAGATATGATCCGTATTTTATTCATTTACGTGTCAATCATAGAATAGAATGGCCAATAATTATATGAGAACCTTAATTTGAGGAAATTAGTTGCGTCAAGGAATACCAGAATTGGACGGTGGGATTTCAATCAAATCTATCATATGCATATCATGTCAACCATCAACTAGTAACAAAACATAGTTATTAACTTATTTACATTGTACAACTTATAATAAACTATATACATAAGTAATCAATATCAACCTATAATGTTTTTAGTGATGAAAAAAATGAAAATAAGAAGACTAATAATAACAGAAAAAGAAAAGTCAACAAAGAAGGATTGGCTGATGAGGGCCACATATGGATTAATCTGCTTTATGAATGCACCACCAAGTTTAATCTGCTTCTCCTCACAGCCTTTGGCCTTTGGCAGTCCCTCCTGTCTCTTTCTCCATATCCACGTGTCTGTCCGTTAGCCTACTTAGCAAGTCAGGTTTTGACATCTGGATATAACACAGCCGAAAATTAAACAGAACTAAATTTTAAGCTGGTCTATATGCAATTGAAAAATAACATGTGTTGTGTATGTACATTGATTAATTTTAAAATATCATAATAAAATTATACCATAAACGTTGTTTTTTTTTAATTAGTAGGTGGTTTAGAGGGTCCTTCACTGCAGCGTAGTGATTGTTTCCATTTCGGTGAAGGCTTGTTTCGGGGTTTTACCCGGGTTCGAGTCTAAGGTGGCGCGCAGTTTTATCTATTCCACGGAGTTTCAGCGCATCAGAGGTGTGTTACACTTTTTCTAGCGGTGGTCGAGTAGTCGGCCTTTGGACATTGCTCCGAAAAGGTGAGTTTACACATGAAATGCAGTTAGCCGTTCAAAAAAAAGTTGGTTTAAAAAATTTCTAGGTGAATTCTATAAGTACATGTAAACTAGGGAGTTAGCTTGGTTGGGTGCGTATTTTAAGAAAAATGATTGCACGAAAGCATGTATTATTATTATTTTGTTAAGTCTAGCTAATGAGGTATGGGCTAGAAAAAAAATATTAGTGATAGTTTCGTTACATAGTCGGTGGATATTCACTTATTTGTTGTTGTCTAATAATTTAGATTCTCATGTTGTTGGTTAAGAATCATAAATTAGCTAAACGGCGTAATTCTTTATAATAAAAATTGTATTTTACTTTATGGTTTTTAAAAAATTATCTTCCAATATAATACCTTAATATAAAAAAAGGGTCAAAAACATTCTCTTGACCAGCGAAAATAACCGATAATAACGAATCTTCTTCCCTTGAACATAAACCTGCCTTCTGAGAACAAACAAACCTCCTATATATATAACCGCACACCTCAACCTCCATTCAAACTCATCTCTTACTCTCCTCTACAACTACCCCTTGTTTTCTCATCTTTTACCATTCTGCCACTCCAGAAACTAAACTACTAAACTAGATGTCAACAAATAAGAGTATCCGGAAAGGCCAGGATAAGCTAAACAAGAAGGGGAGATTAACCGAGAAAGCGATGTCGTTTCACGGCCACTCGGCTGAAGAAATGGTAGGAAAACTAAGGAAGCCGAGGACACTGCCCGATTTAAATTCGGGCAGGTTTTCGTCCTCCACTGATATGCTTCGTCCGAAGCTAACGAAGCTACTTCTTAATGTAATGATACAAAGAAGCTTAGGTCCGGTCCAGGTGATAATTTCACCCGAGTCGACTGTGAGGGATCTTGTTGCGGATGCTCTAAGGATATACTCTAAGGAAGGCAGGCGACCCATCTTATCGTCACTTGATCCGTCTAGTTTCGGCCTCCATTACTCACAATTTAGCTTAGAAAGTAAGTTAGTTCATCAAGGGATGAGCATTTGGTACCAGGTATATTCGGTACCGGTACCCATTTTCCCTGTTTTTCGGTACCGGTAAATACTGGTACTGTACCAGTTCGGTACCGAACAGGTACCATGCTCATCCCTAGTTCATTTAATTTTAAAACGTGCATATAGTGCATATGATTACTCTTTAGTTATAAAACTGAATTTTTTTTAATAAATTGGTTACTAAACAGGTTTAGATCCGGACGAAAAGTTGATCCAGTTAGGTTCAAGGAATTTCTTCCTTTGTCCTAAGCGAACGGCCAACGCGACATCATCGTCTACTTGCTCGGAGGAAGCAGAAAATGTGACGAAATTTAGTGCACGTTGGCTTCGATTCATGAACTTCTCGTGTAAGAATATTTGATATTATATCATAGGTTAGGCGAATTAGTATGCCAATTTCAAGTTGTTGTCAAGTTAAGAACGATGATCGACGATTAGTATTGTATAGAGGCGAAGATGTTTCATATGTAAATTGTATAAAAATATCTTTTATTTTGGTTTGAAAGATGATCTATCTTGTTTAAATTTGAGTCCTTGTTTAGATTTTCTCATTTCAAGTTGAAGTGTTGAACTGAACCTTATCCAAGACATTAGATGATTAGGTGAACCATCATGAGTGTATTCAATGTGACATCTTAGCCCTCAATTTCAAAATAGATTGACGAGCGAGTAGGATTGTTGGTAGGGGCCGGATGGTGGGTTCAATGAAACGTCGAACCACAAAGTCACGAACAGATGGATGAGGTTACGTGGTCCCAGAAGGTGATCAATGGTCGACAATGAGCGGGGACCAAAGGATGAGTAACAAAAAATGAAGGTGGAAGGAGAGTATTTCATATTTTTGAATAAGCCATGTTTTGTGTACATATATACATTTAACCTAAGTTTACCCAAAGCAAAAGAATAATTGGGAAATGAATGAGATTATAATTAACTATTTTATGTGAAAGGAAAGAGTGTAATAAATATATTTTTTTTCATAATATTTTGATACAATTAATGGAATAATAAAAAGACAAAAGGAAATCGTACTATAGTGTGATAATTCATAATTCAAAAAATGGGTGTGATTCATGAATGGAGTGGACATGCACGGAGACAGAAGTCATGAGAAGATCCAACGAACCAGCCAATGTTGAAGAGTTGTGGGGCAACCATAACAATTGGCGAGTTCACAAGCGTGTCATTTTTTATTATTTGTGATTACACATGTCGTCATAGAAGTGGATGTTGGATCACCGTCTATTAAATCGTAGATTATTCGTCACGGATCATTTTCTTATTGTATTAAGATTTTTGGTTATACACCTAATAATTCGTTAAAAGGCGGCTGATCAAACACATAGTTATTTAGAAGCATGAGGACCGAATTCCAATGTCATGTACCAGATATTTTTTATCCTATTCTGGGGGAGGTTCATGTCTACACTCTTTTTCATTTCTGTTTTATTAGTTTTTATGTTTTTTTTAATATTATTAGTTATGGAGCTACAATTTCATTGTCGTTATTTACCTGTTTAATTTGTCTACGTATATATAATAATTTCTATGTTTTTTTTTCATATTTTTTTCTAACGAATACACATACATAACTACTTTGCGGGCAAATGACCCCTTATCTAGCGATATAAGGTGTTTATCGCTATTAAAGTGGTACGAGTTCAAATCTCACAAGATACATGGGCAATAAGTGGTTTTTATGAGTAGATTTTAAAGAGTGTGTGTTCATCATGGACAATAAGTGGTTTTTATTAGTAGATTTAAAGAGTGTGTGTTCATCATTTAAAAAAAATATAATTTGCTTATCCGTTTGATAAATGGTTTCTTAATATTAACTTACAATTAATATATATTATATTAAAATTGGAATGTCTATGCGTTTGAGTGAGCACAAAATTTTATTTAAACTATGTTGCGTGGGTTGGGGGTTCAGGTGCTAGGTCATAACGAGTTCGGGTCAATACAAGCTGTGAGCAAAGTGAGTTTGGGTCAAAATCAACCACATTTAAAAAATTATCAATTTGGTTTGGGTCAAAACAAAGTTTGGCCAAAATGGAGTCGGGTTGAACCGAGTGGTTTTAGAAATAAAAAAACAAAATATGTTCACACACTATAATTTATTTATGGTGACTAGTAATGGCAGTGTTGGTTGTTGCGAAGGCATTAGTGGGTATGACTAAGAGTTGGTGATGGCGGTGGTGGAAATGGTGGCAGCAATGGATGGGTGGTACCAAACTACCAACGACAATGAGTAGGTGAAGACAAACAATAGTCAAGGTGGTGCTCACCATTTTGAACCCTTTATAAAGTTAACAAGGCTTAGATTTTTTTTTTCGGGTCAATTTTGACCCGTTGAGTAATTTGATTGAACCCAAGATTAACCCATGAACCCAAGCTTCGTATCAAGTTTAGGACCAAAACCCTTGTCAGTACTTATAAGGTGTAATTCTCATTTTCATATTCTTAGATTATTTTGTCTTTTTGTTTTATAGAGTTATACAAGTTACAACCGTGTTTACAAAATGACTTAGGGGTGTTTGGTGTTGCGTTTTCAAAATAGATTTTGCGTTTTCAAAATAGATTTTGCGTTTTCAAAACTGCGTTTTGGAGGCAGATAATCACTTTTTCATGTAGGTACCTGCTTCTACAAAACTGCGTTTTGAAAAAGCATGTAGGTACATGCTTCTCCCACTTTTTCATGTAGGTACCTGCTTCTCCAAAATTGCGTTTTGAAAAAGCATGTAGGTACATGCTTCTCCAAAACTGCGTTTTGGAGGCATATAATCACTTTTTCATCCAAACACATTTTTATATTATTTATGTTTTACAAACGCAATAATCAAATAATCACTACAAAACATAATCTCAAACACCCTCTTAGAAGCTTCTTTATGGTAGTTATGATGGGATAGAAAAAAGAAAGCCTGTATTCCTTGTAGAGAAAGGAGCCTTAGTGAAGAAAGCTCGTTAATACTCCTAGAAAGGAAGAAAGCCCATAAAACATTCAAAGCCCATGCACATACAACGGTGTCGTATTCATTTACTAAAACACATTTTTTTTTCTTTTTTTCTGGAATTTATTATTTATGTACATGGGAAGGTAAAGGTAATTCATATATATGTATTAGTTCTTAACATTTTGATACATATTTTTGTCTTCTGTGGTTTTGTTTTTTTTTTTTACTTTAGGGTGTTTTTATTTATTTTTGTTTTACAAGTTTGATTTTTATTTTTATAATTTTGCCATACCAAGTTAAAGAAGTTTAGTTTTTATTAGTTTTTGTTGCACTTTTTTTTTCAGGATTTGGTTGTCGTTCGGTTGCTATTTAGCACGATGTTTGGTAGTTTTTATGTCACGTGTGTCACTTGTTAAAAATTTGTGTTTTTGTATTATGTTATTCCCCGTCTTTTATCGTAATTTGGTTGTTACTTAGCATGGTTTACTCCCCAGCCCGACAACGCTGGTAACACAGCTTTACGCCCTCACCCTCGCCACGCAACGCGGGGGGCTTAAGACTAGTTTGTATCATTACCCAAACGAGTTTTGTTCCACAATTTTGTGCCTAGATAGTAGAGATGGGCAAAACAACCCAGTTAATTAACCGCTTAGTGGTTAATTTTAACCGAACCAGTTATGCACCTCTAGTAGATAGAGGTGGGCAAAAAACCGGTTAATTAACCAGAACCGGTTATTAACCTGTTCAGTGGTTAATTTTAACCGCCAGATAGTGACTGGTTTAAATATTTAGTATAGGAACCGGTATTTTAACTGGTAGACCGGTTAACTGAAAAATTCAAAAAAATACAAAAAAACCGGTTATTCACCGAAAATAATCGCGGTTAAAGTGATTAACCGGACCAGTTAAGAAATAACCGTTTAAAGTCAGAAAGTCAAATTGACCGGTTAACCGAACCAGTTATTGAAATTAACCGGTTTGTACACCTCTACTAGTAGATACGCAGATGAGGGCCGGATCCAGTAGCCCAACTATGCATGCATGCCCTCATTTGAAATATGGGCCGAAGCCCATGCACTACTGCCCAGTTCGCAGATCCGCTAAATACAATTCATCTGGCCTCATACCTCTATTGGATTTTGGACCCTCCAGAAAAACCTTGGATATTAATACTCTACCCTCACATTTTAAAAATTGTATCTACCAAATGATTTGATTATTGGATTTTAAATTCTACATAAAAGCATGTTGATCAAGTCAATAAAGTACAATGGTTGTTTTGCAATGAGGAAATTGCAAACTTTGATATGTTAATAATTTACAAAGAGAAACATAACAGCAAGAAGAATGAAATCCAGAGTATAGCTTAAGTGCTCCCATTTATATTGTCTATATATATTTTTCAGGCCATGCATTTGGCTCACATTCTTATAAGGTTATATCATTTACGGAAGAAAGTGGAGTTTCATTGGGAAACTAAAAAAGTGGGGAACCGTCTCAAACGAACTCCGATTGAACTCATTCCAACATTGTTATAATCTTCTAGTCGAATCCTAAATATACATTTACGGTGGTTAGATTTTAGGTTATCTTTTAGGTTTCGCTTTAGAAATTAGCTTTTTAGGGTTTACCTTTAGGTTTAACAATGGGGTTTATGGTTTAGCTTTAGGATTTAGGGTTTATCATAAAGGTTTAGCTTTAGTGTTTACCTTTTAGAATTTAGTCTTTAGTGTTTATAGTTCAAATATAAGAGTTAGCTTTAGCATTTAGCATTAGGGTTTAGGGTTGAAATTTGGGGTTTAAGGTTTCTTGTTAGGGTTCGACAAGGCGTAACTAACGCCGCTACAATGAGTACAGAATTTGTTTGAGTCAATTCCCCTTTGGTTCCCCGCTTTTTTAAGCTTACCCCTACCGAATAATGATTTTGAAGAATGAGCATAGAAAAGGAAGAGGCGGTAGTCTTACATGTAACAACTCCGATTTTCTTGTTGTTATCTTTTTCTTTGTTATCGATTGTATCTATCATTTGTAAATCCGAGATTCGCTTATTAATGAAGTTTATGTTAACTAAATTATGATTGTGTATGTTATATCGCATCTAATCGCTTATTAAATCGCATCGCTAATCTCATCGCATCGCAAATCGCAATTATTTATGTGGTTTTATGTTATTTATGTGTTATGTGTGTTTGTGGTTACTGTAACAACTCGGAAATTCGTTTGTATCTTTTTCTTTGTTATCGATTGTATCTATCCTTTGTAAATCCGAGATTCGGTTTATAATAAAGTTTATGTTAATTACTTATGGTGTTGTACGTTATTATCGCATCTAATCGCTTATTAAATCACATCGCTAATCTCATCGCATCGCATCGCAAATCGCAATTATTTATGTGGTTTTATATTATTTATGTGTTATGTGTGTTTGTGGTTATGTTTACGCTCGCCATCGCATCGCTCACGCACTCTCGAATCGCTAAATCGCACTAATATATCAAGTATAACGCTTAACGCTTTACTAAAACGCTTAATATAACTAATTAATATCTACCGAATCGCCAAACGAACACTTAACGCGAAATAAACGAAGAAAACCCAACTTTTGGGTCAAGTTCGCTCGAACTTGGTATCACCAAGTTCGGCCGAACTTGACTGGCCCAATCATCTCCTCAATAACCTCAAGTTCGCTCGAACTTCACCTCAGGAAGGTCAAGTTCGGTCGAACTTGGCTCCTTTCCCTTGAAATCTTTATAAGTTCGCGTGAACTTGTACAAATTTGTACAAGTTCGACCGAACTTGACTCCACCAGCTCACCTTTTTGCATTCGCCTATAAATACTCAGCTCATTCTCTCATTTGAACTTGCTGTAAGTTCGCCCAAAGCTCTCAAAACCCGAAACCTTCATGTTCTAAGTAAGAATCAACTCGATTTCGACTACAACGACGTTTATCAACGTTTTACAAAGGTTTAAAACGATTTTGTCACAAGGCATAGCCTTCGTTTTCATCAAATCTTTTCTGTTTATGAAAATCTTCATCTTTTTCCATAAAACTTCTGTTTTCCACTCAGATCTATGTTTAGATCTGAGTAAACCTTTTAAAACCTTGATTTTGACACAAAATATGGAATTTTGATGATGTTTTGTTCATTTTGTGACATGAAACGAAGCATTTATCATTCAAGATCCCAGATCTGGAAGCACAAGGACGTTTATGTTGGTTTACACAAGCCGGACTAATCCGAACGAACCCTGAGTTCGCCCGGATTAGCCCACGCTTTTGTAAAACGGCTAAAACCGCTCTAAAAGACCTCTCCGACCTAAGTTTGCTCAGTAGCACAGAGTTGGAACGATGAACACTTGATATACTCAGCAAACGACGCGAAAACGCAAGATTTTGGACCCAAAACCATCAAGTTCGCTCAAGAATCACCAACTCCCCAGGTCAAGTTTGACCGAACTTGCACCCAAATGGGTCAAATTTGACCGAACTTGCACCCAAATGGGGCAAGTTCGACCGAACTTAGGTCATTTTCACCAATTTTCCTTGCAAGTTCGCCTGAACTTGCCTAGTTTCCTAAGAAACTAAGCAAGTTCACCCGAACTTGTCATTTCAGTAAGATTTCCTTACAAGTTCGCCCGAACTTGACAAGATTCCTAAGAATCTTAGCAAGTTCGACCGAACTTGGCTCAAATCTCACCAACACCTTACAAGTTCGCCCGAACTTGACAAGATTCTTAAGAATCTTACCAAGTTCGCCCGAACTTGACTCACAACTCACCAAGACCATACAAGTTCGCTCGAACTTGTGTGTTTACACACAATTTTGCCCGAACTTGGCTACTGCTCAACTTAAACTTCACTGTTTTGGCTTTTCGGAAGACTGATGCACTTCTGTTCGTTTACAGGCTGATCCATCGCACTCCGCAACTCTCCTCAGAATCTTAAGTCTTACCAAAATGCACCCACAGTGAGTATACTTGACCCATTTTCGCTTTAATACACTTTTTGGGTGTTACATACGTTCCTATATCAAAATCACTTCACGAATCAAAACTGTTTATCACGCGCGAATAATCTGATTGTATATGCTCGATACGTGATACTAGAAATATGTGACTATGACTTATTTTTGTAAACTTGCCTCCTTAGCTAGTATGGTACTATAGTTTGGCTAACACCCGACGGGGTCTAGTTAGGATGGTCGTGCAAGCCTTTTCACGGTAGTTAGCATGAGAAATAAGCCTATGTTATGTTAAGTGTTTTGGTGTATCATGATATGTAATTGGATTGTTTCGCAAACGCTTTCTCGACTATGCTAGTATTATTCAAACTCGTATACTCACCTTTACTTAATTGTATTGACTTGTATTTTAACGTATGTAACAGGTTGAAGATTTAGCTTGGATTGCTTTGGAGTAGTTTTATTTAGTATTTTGCTTATCTTGTTAGAACGGTTGTAATAAAATCTAGGGGAAATCGAACCATGTTGTTTTTAAGAGAAAATCAGAATTTCTGTAATGGTTGTTTGAAATATTATGTTTAGTAGTATGGGATTTTAAACGTTAAGTAATGTTGTTGAATTGTTACGGAATTTCTCGTGAGACAATCTGGTCGCCTAGTACCACTAACCCCGATGTTTCCGCCATCGGTTGGGGTGTGACAGATTGGTATCAGAGCAAATTCCTTAGGATAATAGGTAGAATTGCCATGTTTGACCTAGTAGCATGTTTAATTACTCGATTGGCCAATCTTTGAATTAAATGCTAATCTACTTGCCATAAATGCTTAAATATGCATTTCCTAACGTTAATACAATATACACGATTATGAAACGCTCATGTCCCACAAACGAGGATCAAGTTGAGATTAGGTGTGATAACCAAGAACTCTCAATAAGATCGCTCATTCCGCGTATTACCCATCACGAGATATCTTCGTTGAGTTAGGAGTGACATCCAAACCTCGACGAACATCTCCCTTTCTATCTAGTGGAACGCTCGATGTAATCGGTGAGCGTGGCCACAACTAGGGATGATGTTGTTAAGTTAGGGTGAAACCCGCACCTTAATAACTAATTCCGTGCTTCGGTTTTCAATCCCACCAAAGTCTCGGTTAAGCCGATAGTTTGGAACACGTATTAACTGGAAGGGTAAACGTCGTTAGCCGCTTGCGGTGAGAACGTTTATCTATTAGGCCAAAGCGTGGGTCCAAATGCAAAGGGTAGTCGAATCACTTTGGCGTGGCAAACGTTTCAAAACCCCGAACACTCCCAATTGATTTAAGCCTATATCGTCGATTTACGCATCATCGAATTTATTATTACTTATGTGTTTAAGATTTTGAGAACTTTCGCTTTATTCGATTTCTCGCTTTATTTATTTCTCACATTATCGATATCTCGCTTTATCGCTTTACGCTCCCTAAACGCATGCACTACTCGCACAACTCTCATAATCTAAAACGCTAATTAATACCCCAACCAAACTAAAACGCTCCTCTCTCTTATACGTATGGATTCATACGTGGTATTATCTCGCTTATCTCGCTTATGTATCGCTTATATCTCGCTTATATCTCGCATCTCATATCGCGCTACGCATTGTTACTATTAGAAGGTGAATACGTGCAAATATGTGCTTATGTGCTTCTGTGCGTACGTGCTTATGTGCTTATATAGATACGTGCTTATGTGTTTTTGTCCCTTGTATGAATAATTATAATAAATATTATAAACATAACCCTATTATAATCGAATCTCGTCTAATCCAAATCTTTGTGTAGATGTCGTCACTCGGATCTCATACTCGCCGTACTGCTCAACGCCACAGCGACAACAAGCGCATCGCTTCACTAGTCGCCAAGGAAGTGGCAAAAGTCATCCCGCAAATCGTCTCGAAAATTCATGTTGTGAGCAGCAACTCATCAGTCGACTCGAAAACTGAGAATCCCAAGCCACGATTCAGCTTCAAGAACTTCAAGGCTTGTGCACCTCTCGCCTTCACGGGCAATGACGGACCGACTTCTATGTTTCACTGGTTCGATGATATTGAGGTCACTTTTAGGAAAAGTGGATGCCCCGATGACCTCCGCACCGTGAACGCTACTGGAGCCTTCCAGTCCCGCGTTCTCGACTGGTGGACAGCTGAAAGAAACAAGCGTGAAAATGATGAAGCCTACAATCTATCTTGGGAGGAACTCAAGGAAGTAGTGATGAAGGAGTTATTTCCTCCGCATGAAATGCAAAAGCTCGAGAATGAGTTTCGGGTATCAAACAAGATGGTCCCGACAATGCTGGTTTTACTACTCGATTTAAGATCTTGAGCATCATCTGCCCCAGCCAGGTTGATACGACGGAGATAGCTATCAACAAGTACATCCGTGATTTACCCGAGTGTGTTTCAAGTTTCATGAAAGTTGTTCGTACTACAACCATCGAGGAAACCTACATGCTCGCTGCTGAGATCAACGACAGCGAGTTCAAGATGGTTATTTCAAGAATCATGCAAAAGTCGCCAATCAAGCCATCGTTGAACCAACCGCTGCTACCGAATCATCGAGTGTGTCACACCTCGACCCGCAGCGGAAATGGTGATCGGGGCATGATTGGGTTTTCATCAAAGCTCATTTGACATTTATTATAAAGTTTCATATTTATTATTTCTTTTAAAAGGAGATCATACAATCAAATCATACAAGTACAACATGTTCTATACATCTTTCAAGACTTCATTATTTTTCTTCTAAGGCAATTTCCTACGTGTTCCTTGCTTCATCATGTCCTCCTGTATCATGTGTAAAAATAGGTTTTTGGGTCAACAAAAAGTTGGCGAGTGAATCCTATGAAAACATTTAAACGTGTTTATTGAATCAATTATAAAATAAAGTGCATAACCACATATGAGTAAATGTAGATGTAAATTTATTCACAAAACACATAATATTAAATATTGCACACACATACACCAAATGATTGTTTTTGAGGCACGCCTTGTTCAACTCGTCTCCCACGAGGAACTGATGGGCCTAATGAATGATTTTTGTAGGCACGCGTTGTTCAACGAACTGATGGGCCTAATGAATGTTTTTGAGGCACGCGTTGTTCAACTCGTCTTCCACGAGGAACTGATGGGCCTAATGAATAATTTGCACACAACTTGACCATATGTAACACATCACAACGAACAATATTTACATTCTAAGTTTAGATCATATAATGGTATAGCACGAGTTTGAATAAGCGAATTAATTTAAGCGACACATGATACACCCCAAAACATGAATAAAAAGGGGAATTTGTAAGAATTCACTCACAGTGGTTGCGTTTTCTTGGATTGATGATGAATGCGCACGAATTTGGATTTAACCACGAGAGAAACTAACCTAAATAATAACATAATGGTTCGGTAAATAAATGGATTTTTTATTTGAGATTAATAATTTTAATTCATAACCTTAATAGGATTTCTAGATTTATTTTTGTGAGTTTAAGGACATTTTCTAACTTTGAAAATATTATTTTTAAGTATTTTAAATAATTTTCTGATTAAATAAATAAATAAATAAATAAATAAAATGTTGACCGTTGACTTTGACCGTTGACTTTGACCGTTGACCGGTCTGATTGTGTTTATTATGTGCGCTGAGTGAGGTTCGAACCCGGGACCTCTCGTACGCCTGCACGCAGCTCTACCAACTGAGCTACATGTCTAACCCGAAATATTCTATGTTTTAATTATAATGTTAATTTATTTGGTTTATATTAAAAGGATTTAAAATGGTCGAACCGGTTGCAGGGACCCAGATCGAACTCGGGTCCTTCGGTTTGTAAGCGCACAGCCCAACCAGTTGGGCTGTGTGTCTAATCTGTTTATCTTACGGTTTATATTAATCTTAAAGACATACTGTGACTTGATCTGATTCTGTTTTTAAAAAATTTGGTTTTAATTCGGAAAGTCGGTATGTTGTAAGGTTCGAACTCGTGACGTGCGCTGTGTGTTTGCACACAGTCCACCACTGGACTGTGTGTCTAACCAGGTTTAATATCTTGTTTTAATTAAACTTATACACAATGTCGACTTCGTCTTCTTCATTCAAAGACACAGACAAACGATATCCAACTGTTCTGGTTTAAATCGTTCGTCGAACATATAAGTGATTGAAATGTAATGGATAAAGAGAGTTACGGAATCGAATGTACCGAACAGAATGTTTTTCTAAGAATTCCGGCAATGGTCGTCGGCTCTGATTTGTGAATTCCGTCTGATTGAATCAATTAACAGTTTTGATTGATGAGTTGTGAAATTAAGTTACTAAACAATAGATATCAGGGGGTCTAGATGATTGTACCGATTCACAGCGTGATTTCGGAATTTCCAGAGATTTTCCGGCGAGTACAGAATTTCCGGCAACGTTGTCTGGGACCGATTCTGGTTGAAGGATTTAAGTTAGTATATGTCTAACAATGGATTGAAGACGAAAGAGTCGAGAAATTTACCGATTTGATGTAAGTCTCGGTTTTCCGGCGAAAGTCCGGCGATTGCAGAATATCTCCGGCGAGAGCTAATACTTCGAGAAATTGTGCGATTTTGAGCGAAAAGATTACCAGAGACTTGGGTGTGTATTTATAGGGAAGAAGCAGAATGTATCGAGTCCTAATTTGATCTTGATTCGTGGTCAAGGTTTTCTCCGGCGGTTACGACTTGAATTGGGGGACTAGACATCGGTTATAACCGATGTCGAGGTTAATACACGCGTTTAGTCAAAGGAAACTGTCGACAATTGGCGAAATCGTCGGTATTTCCGACGACTGCGAATTGGGCGCGCTGATTACTGAGTTTGAGTTTTGAGTTTTATTATAAGTATTAATTATTTCATTATGTTAACAAAGACAGCGTATGGCGGAGTGGTGTTGTGGTTGTTTGATAAACTAGCTGACCCGAGTTCGAAACCCGGCAGCTTGATATTATTTTTTTGCACTTATTTTTACTTTTTAATAATTATAGTTTTTAGATTCTAATATGTTTATTAAATATGTATTGTTTAAAATTAATTTTGACCATAAATACGCAAGGAAATTTTATAATTGGATATTTGATTAATAAACGAAGCGGGTTTGGAAACCTGTTTTTTGACGGATGTTACAGTATCCCCTACTTTTAGAAATTTCGTCCCGAAATTTAAGTAGTGGTATGTTTGACGTGAAAGGAGGGTGGTTTTGATAATTACATACTTAGAAGGGGGTAAGAGTTTAAATTTTTACTTGAGGCGGTAACGTTCCTTGTAAGGGTTGAATACCCTGCTACAGGAATCGCTTTTTGATGCCTAAGATAAGGAATATTGATAAACAGAGTTGATTAACTAGGTATGATCTCATGCACAAGAGTTCTGAGAGAATCGATACGTTTGGAAAGATAAGGTTATATCCTAAAACAAAACTTCTACCACTAAAACCTACATGGAACCTCTCATAACCGCCTGACAATGCCTCTGATCCTTTGGCAAGAATACTTATATATAGGAAGTACCAGCGGCGTATCCACCATATTCTTGTCAAATTCTCATTGGCTTTATCAGTAAGTTATGATTAGTTCTATGTGACTCTAGAACATAAACAAACACAACAACCAAAGCTTGAGTCTTAATTCTGAACGTAAACATGTTTGAATGATGACAGTACCTCTCTCGTTTGTTATGATGAAGAGGTTAGTCTATGTAGAAGTGAGACACAACCCAACTTCTTTGAATGATGAGATTGAAATACGTTGAGATGTATGATGATATGAATGCTAAATCAGTGAGTATAAAACAAACTTCAACCATGACATTACTAAATCCTACATGGAACTTCTCATAACCGCCTGACAATGCCTCTGATCCTTTGGCAAGAATACTTATATATAGGAAGCACCAGCGGCGTATCCACCATATTCTTGTCAAATTTTCATTGGCTTTATCAGTAAATTATGATTAGTTCTATGTGACTCTAAAACATAAACAAGCACAACAACCAAAACTTGAGTCTCAAATCTGAAGGTATACATGATTGAATGATGACAGTACCTCTCTCGTTTGTTATGATGAAGGGGTTAGTCTAGGTAAAAGTGAGACACAACCCAACTTCTTTAAATGATGAGATTGAGATACGTCGAGATGTATGATGATATGAATGATAAATCAATGAGTATAAAACAAAACTGAAATAGTAATTGTCATTAAGATTCTTGGATAAATTTCTAATTTATATTTGAGATACGTGAAGATTGAGATAACATAAAGAAAACATAAAAACTAAGCGGTTGGAGTTGAATCTTGATTTTTGGTGAAGAAAACTAGTTGGGTGGTTCGTTTGGCCCGTTAATATCTTCAACAGGATTGGCGTTGATGTTGTAAGCTCTTCCTCTTGCTGGTGGCCTAGTGGTTAGGTTTTCTTGATTTGCTTTGGGTTTGCTTGAGCTTGGGCGTTTATGATGTTAACCAATCGAGGGCACGTGTTTCTAAAGTGGGTAGGGTCGCCGCAATTAAAACAAGCTCGAACATATGGAAACATGGGGTATTGGGGTTGTTGATATGTTTGGATCATGTTTTGAGTAGGGGGTGAGGTTTGGTTTTGAGAGGTACGGCAAACCTTGCTCAAATGACCATAGCGTCCACAATTCGCACATAGTCGACAAGGTAAGGTAGATAGATGGTGATAAAAACAGGTGTTGCATTGAGGGTGAGGTCCAAAGTAAGGTTTCTTATTTGGGTAAGTTGAGTTGGGTGCAACTTGAGTGATTGGGATAGCTTGGAGGGGTATGGCTTGTGAAGTTGGTTGATTGTGTTGGGTGACAGCGAAAATTTGCCCATCTCGTTTTCTCTTAGAAATGGGTTGTGAAGAGGATTCGGTTCGGGTGGAGTTTGAGGTTTCGGTTGATGTTTTATCCTTCTTCTTCTCCTCCGCGAAGTCTTTATTACGTATGTGGTTTTCGGTGAGCTCTGTAGCTAACTCCATTGCTGCTTCCAAAGTTGCAGGTGTGGTACTTATTACAGAGTCTTGAATTTTTGAAGGAATACCTCGAATGTAGTGCTCGATCAAACGGTAGAGGGGAGTGAACAAGTTGGGGACCATTTGATTTAACTTAAGGAATCTCTTGTTGTATGTGGTGTGGTCGCCCTCCTTTTGTTTCAAAGAATACAACTCATCTTCCAATTTCTTGATTTCGCTTCTTGGACAAAACCGTCTTTTCATGATTTCCTTCAACTCTTCCTAAGTCAAAGTCATAGCATCTTCAACACCTCGCTTGGCCTTCTCTGTATTCCACCATGTAAGTGCTACTCCAAACAAACGACCGGTAACATATCGCACCTTGCGATTATCGGGGCAGTCGCAATTGAGGTAAGTGTTCTCCATCTCCTCAAACTAATGGAGGAGAGCGGTGACACCTTCAGTCCCTTCGTATTTTGGAGGATCGCAGGATTTGAAATGTTTGTAGGTGCATTTAGTGGCTTTTGGGGAAGGATTGACAATGTTTTGATCTTCTTGGTGGATTGGGTTGACGGGATTAGCGGTAAGGGCTTGTTGAACTTGAACTACGATGTTGGGTATTACGGCCGCCATTTGTTGAGCGATTTGGGCAGCCATGCGCTCGCGGGATTTTCCTGATCTCATTTTTCTACGAGCGAGACTAGAAGACATCTACAAGGAATACGTATCAAGAGTATGAGTTTGACGTTTTAGGGGTCATGTGTCGTATTTAGGAATGAACATTCATAAAATAAATGATGAATAATAAATTTACTACATCCATAGGATGTCTTGGGCTTTGCTCGTAATTGGGCCTTGCATGCCGCCATACTTCACCTTCGTAATCATGTGGGCCCCCATGATTACCGGGTTTTTCATATGGTTCGCATGTGTTAGCCTGGTAACGTACACTAAAACCCGGAGAAAATCAAGAAATATGTATGTAACGTATGATATTCGGAATGTATCCAGGTGTGGACACGGTGGCACCTCAAAGTGGGGTTAGTTCGAACGACGTTTGGTGTGGCATGCTTTGGCCTAATAGGTCCTTCGTACTCTCATTGTTAGTCCCCAGGTAGGCAAACTGGTCCGTTATATTGGATTTATACGAATGCCAACCTAGACAGGACATTCCGACTAACGGTACTCGTACCCTTACAGTTACTACATGCCCGTCGTAGAATTCACTTTGATGAGATTGAGAAATAAAAAAAAAATGCGACAAAATCTTGAATAACGGAAGTATGAAGATGATTTAAATATGTGAACCTTGAAATATGCGTGATGAATGTATATGTAAGCATGTTATGTTTGACTATAAGTATAACTCATTAAGTATCACACAAAATGATAGTGGGAGTGTTTGCATGCATTTGTGTATGTAATAAATACGAAACAAATAAACATCATGAGTTAGCATGTAACCACATAAACAATTAAAATCTAATCAACTATAGTATAGGCTCTAAGGGTCTAATAACCTATCCTATATCCCTATAGTCAAAAGCTCTGATACCAATCTGTCACACCCCGACCCGCAGCGGAAATGGTGATCGGAGCATGATTGGGTTTTCATCAAAGCTCATGACATTTATTATAAAGTTTCATATTTATTATTTCTTTTAAAAGGAGATCATACAATCAAATCATACAAGTACAACATGTTCTATACATCTTTCAAGACTTCATTATTTTTCTTCTAAGGCAATTTCCTACGTGTTCCTTGCTTCATCCTATCCTCCTGTATCATGTGTAAAATAGGTTTTTGGGTCAACAAAAAGTTGGCGAGTGAATCCTATGAAAACATTTAAACGTGTTTATTGAATCAATTATAATATAAAGTGCATAACCACATATGAGTAAATGTAGATGTAAATTTATTCACAAAACACATAATATTAAATATTGCACACACATACACCAAATGATTGTTTTTGAGGCACGCGTTGTTCAACTCGTCTCCCACGAGGAACTGATGGGTCTAATGAATGATTTTTGAGGCACGCGTTGTTCAACGAACTGATGGGCCTAATGAATGTTTTTGAGGCACGCGTTGTTCAACTCGTCTCCCACGAGGAACTGATGGGCCTAATGAATAATTTGCACACAACTTGACCATATGTAACACATCACAACAAACAATATTTACATTCTAAGTTTAGATCATATAATGGTATAGCACGAGTTTGAATAAGCGAATTAATTTAAGCGACATATGATACACCCCAAAACATGAATAAAAAGGGGAATTTGTAAGAATTCACTCACAGTGGTTGCGTTTTCTTGGATTGATGATGAATGCGCACGAATTTGGATTTAACCACGAGAGAAACTAACCTAAATAATAACATAATGGTTCGGTAAATAAATGGATTTTATTTGAGATTAATAATTTTAATTCATAACCTTAATAGGATTTCTAGATTTATTTTTGTGAGTTTAATGACATTTTCTAACTTTAAAAATATTATTTTTAAGTATTTTTAAATAATTTTCTGATTAAATAAATAAATAAATAAATAAATGTTGACCGTTGACTTTGACCGTTGACCGGTCTGATTGTGTTTATTATGTGCGCTAAGTGAGGTTCGAACCCGGGACCTCTCGTACGCGTGCACGCAGCTCTACCAACTGAGCTACGTGTCTAACCAGAAATATTCTATGTTTTAATTATATATATATACTAATTAAATGTTAATTTATTTGGTTTATATTAAAAGGATTTAAAATGGTCGAACCGGTTGCAGGGACCCGGATCGAACTCGGGTCCTTCGGTTTGTAAGCGCACAGCCCAACCAGTTGGGCTGTGTGTCTAATCTGTTTATCTTACGGTTTATATTAATCTTAAAGACATACTGTGACTTGATCTGATTCTGTTTTAAAAAAATTTGGTTTTAATTCGGAAAGTCGGTATGTTGTAAGGTTCGAACTCGTGACGTGCGCTGTGTGTTTGCACACAGTCCACCACTGGACTGTGTGTCTAACCCGGTTTAATATATTGTTTTAATTAAACTTATACACAATGTCGACTTCGTCTTCTTCATTCAAAGACACAGACAAACGATATCCAACTGTTCTGGTTTAAATCGTTCGTCGAACATATAAGTGATTGAAATGTAATGGATAAAGAGAGTTACGGAATCGAATGTACCGAACAGAATGTTTTTCTCAGAATTCCGGCAATGGTCGTCGGCTCTGATTTGTGAATTCCGTCTGATTGAATCAATTAACAGTTTTGATTGATGAGTTGTGAAATTAAGTTACTAAACAATAGATATCAGGGGGTCTAGATGATTGTACCGATTCACAGCGTGATTTCGGAATTCCAGAGATTTTCGGCGAGTACAGAATTTCCGGCAACGTCGTCTGGGACCGATTCTGGTTGAATGATTTAAGTTAGTATATGTCTAACATGTAACATCCGTCAAAATCGGATTTACCAAACCCGCTCCGTTTAGCAACCGAACAGTCAGTCAAAAATTTCGTTGCAAATTAAATGCCCAAAATATTTTTAAACGATCCGTAATCAATTATTATACGGGAATATATATTTAGTTTTTGAAAAACTGTCAAAAATCGCAAAATAAAAATGAATTGCCTCTGCCGGGTTTCAAACCCGGGTCTGTACCGAGTCAGTTCAGCAACTTATCTCTCAACACACAAACCACTGCGCCACTTGTTCCGTTTGTTAAATAATAGAATCATTTAATTGATAAAGTGACTTTGCGAATTCAAAACCGGCGCCCAAACGGTTCAGTCGTCGGAATCCCGGAAATCTCGCGAGTTTTAACACCACTTTCAGTTATAACGTAAACCATTAACAATACATCGGTTATAACCGATGTTTGAAGTCCGCGACACCTTTCTATAACCGCCGGAAATTTAAATCAGTGAATACAGTCGAAATTCAGACCAAGTGCTTTGACGATTTGCACTATAAATTCACCCACAACCCACGACAAACACTTTCGCTCAAAAATCACACCTTTTCTCGGCGTAATTCCACTCGCCGGAACTTTTCTGTTTTTCGCCGGAAAACCGAGTTTTAATCTCTGAGCTTTACTGAATCCCCTAAACCTTTACCGAAGTCACCCACACCCTTTTTAAGCTTTCGGAAGACTCGCTGCTGCAAGACACCTGACGCCGGAGTTGAATTCTGTCGCCGGAGTTCTGCCGGAAAACAGAGGATCCAGTCGGTATACTTCTCCGCCCAATTTCTTTTCCTTTTTCACAATTATCTCACCTTAATGAACTGTAAAACACTAATTAACCGATAAAAACTTTGAACCAATCGATTTCCGAACTCTGGTTATATTCCAGCGAGGAAGACGATGTTTTTCTGTATTATATAAGTATAATATAAATCATGAAATTAATCGGGTTAGACACACAGTCCAGCGGTGGACTGTGTGCACATATAAAACGCGAAACGTCTCAAGTTCGATTCCCGTCTCACACACGCTGCCATAATAAAAATCATTTTTTTTGTTAAACCGAACCGGGTCGCCACAGTTATATGTTAAGTATATTAATAATCAGAATAATAACCAAGTTAGACACACAGTCCAGCGGTGGACTGTGTGTTTGTTTATATCACAGGTCACGAGTTCGAGTCCAGTCTTCAGCACCGACTCGGACAATTATCTCTTCTTTTTAATTAAGGCAGAAAAGGAAATAAATAATTAGTATTTAAGTATAACAAAAATCGAATGATATAACATGTTGAACACACAGTCCAGCGGTGGACTGTGTGTTGGATTAAACCACAGGTCCCGGGTTCGAGACCTGTGGAGTGCATGTCCGGTTCGCTTAAAACTATTTTTAAAATAAAATGATTTTCAGTTAAACTAATTAGTATATATATGTAATTAAAATCAGATATATAACGGGTTAGACACGTAGCTCAGTTGGTAGAGCTGCGTGCACGCGTACGAGAGGTCTCGGGTTCGAGCCTCACTCAGCGCACTTGTATTCCGAATTAACCGGTCAACGGTCAGGTCAACGGTCAACGGGCCGGTCAACGGTCAGAAAAAAAATAATTTTTTATTATTATTTTTATTTAATTATTTTAATTAAAAATCAATTATAAATACTTAAAAATAACATTTTTAAGGTTAGAAAATAGCCTCAAACTCACAAAAATACACCCAACAATCCTACTAAAATAGTTTAATAAAATCCGTTTACTTACCAAACCATAATGCGATTTATCTATGTTAAATCTCACTCGTGGTTAAAACCACTTCGCGTGCATTCAACGTCATCAACCGAACGCACCCACTGTGAGTAAATCTTACAATTCCCCCTTTTAAATTACACGTTTTGGGGTGTGTCATGTGTTATGAAAATAATTAATTTATTTATTTAAACTTGTGCCATACCACATCATGACTTAAACTTAGATTGTTTTTATTGTTGTGATTTACTTATTGCCTTTTTGTCAAGTCATATGAAACTCATACATTAAGCCCATCAGTTCCTCGTGGGAGACGAGTAGAACATCGCGTGCTTCACATCAAATTCATTATTATTCATGTGTGTATCATTGAGTTTATATTGTTTGTAGTTGTGTTATTCATATTATCATGTTTATGCAATTCATTCATCAGGCCCCTCAGTTCCTCGTGAGAGACGAGTTGAGTATCGCGTGCCTCTAATTGTTCCATTATTGTTCATGTGTGTTTTCATTTAACATATTATGATTGTTGATCAAGTTACATCTAATTTTACTCATGTTTGGTTGTGCACATATTTCATAATCAATTTAAATAAATTGTTCAAATGTTTTCCATAGGATTCACTCGCCAACATTATGTTGATCCAAAAACCTTTTTACACATGATACAGGTGAACAGGTTGAAGCAAGGATAACATAGGATATGCCTTAGAAGAGAACAAAAAAGTTAGATTGTTAGTTAGATCATGTTGTAACATTATTGTAAATTTCCATTTAATTTGTATTAATGAATATGAAACGTTTAATAAATGTCATGAGCTTTGATGATAACCCAATCATGCCCCGATCACCTTTTCCGCTGCGGGTCGGGGTGTGACAGATTGGTATCAGAGCCATGACTATAGGGATATAGGATAGGTTATTAGACCCTTAGAGCCTATACTATAGTCTGCCTAAATTTTAATTGATTAGGTGGTTACATACAAACTTGTGATATTTATTTGTTTCATATTTGTTTACACTTCAGTCAAACATACATGCTTATATACATATTCATCATACATATATACATATTCATTATACATAGATCGATGTTCATGTATTCAATTTATTTTCATACTCTCATTATCCAAAGATTTTGTGCAATTTTCAAATCTCATCAAAGTAAGTTCTGCGACGGGCATGTAGTAACTGGAAGGGTACGAGTACCGGTAGTCGGAACGTCCTGTCTAGGCTGGCATTCGTATAAATCCAATATAACGGACCAGTTTGCCTACCTGGGGACCAACGATGAGAGTACGAAGGACCTATTAGGCCAAAGCATGCCACACCAAACGTCGTTCGAACTAACCTTACTTTGAGGTGTCACCGTGTCTACATCTGGACACATTCCGAATATCACACGTTGAATACATATTTCTCGATTTTCTCCGGGTTTTGTGTACGCAACCAGGCAGAAACCGTGCGAACCATATGAAAAACCGGTATTCATGGGGGCCCACATGATTACACAGGTAAAGTATGGCGGCATGACGGGCCTAACAGCGAGCAAAGCCCAAGACATCCTATGGATGTAGTATTTTTCTATAATTATTTTATGAATGTTCATTCCTGAATGCGACCCATGATCCCAAAAGCATCCAACTCATACTCTTGTCATGTATTCATTGTAGATGTCTTCTAACCTCGCCCGTAGGAAGACGAGAGCAAGAAAAGCCCGCGAGCGCATGGCTGCCTTAATCGCTCAACAAATGGCTGCCGTAATACCCAACATTGTAATCCAAGTTCAACAAGCACTCACCGATAATCCCGTCAATCAAGCAAACCAAAACATTTTCAACTCTCCCCTAAATACCACTAAATGTACCTACAAGCATTTCAAATCATGCGACCCTCCGAAATACAAAGGGACTAAAGGCGTCACCGCACTCCTCCATTGGTTTGAAGAAATGGAGAATACTTTTCTAAATTGCGATTGCCCTGATGATCGCAAAGTGCGTTATGCTACCGGTCGACTATATGGGATAGCACTTACTTGGTGGAATACAGAGAAGGCAAAACGAGGTGTTGAAGATGCTATGACCTTAACTTGGAACGAATTGAAGGAAATCATGACCAGACGATTTTGCCCAAGGAGCGAAATCAAGAAGTTAGAAGATGAATTTTACTCATTGAAGCAAGTGGAAGGAGACAACATCACCTACAACAAAAGGTTCCTCGAATTACATCAAATGCTTCCCAACATGTTCACTCCCCTCTACCGTTTGATCGAGCACTACATTCGTGGTCTTCCGTCAAAGATTCAAGACCCTGTAATAAGTACTAAGCCTGCAACTTTGGAAGCAGCAATGGAGCTAGCAACAGAGCTCACCGAGAACCGAATTCGAAACAAAGACTTCAAGGAGGAGAAGAAGAAGGATAAAGAATCGACTGAAACCTCCGACTTCACCCAAACCGAATCCCCTTCTCAACCAAATCCTAAGAGAAGAAGAGTCGGGCGACTTTTCGCTGTTACTCAACGAAATCAACCAGTTCTACACGCCATACCCATCCGAGCTATCCCAATCACCCAAGTGGCACCCAACTCAGCTTACCCAGCTAAGAAACCATATCTTGGACCTCACCCTCGATGCAACAACTGTTTTTATCACCATCCCCTTACTTTACTTTGCCGGCTATGTACAACTTGTGGACGCTATGGTCATTTGAGCAATGTTTGTCGCACCTTTCAAGACCAAACCTTTTCCCCTACTCAAAACATGGCCCAAGCCTATCAACAACCCTAATACCCCATGTTCCCATATGCTCGAGCTTGTTTCAATTGTGGCGATCCTACCCACTTTAGAAACACATGCCCTCAATTGGTTAACGTTATCAACACTCAAGCCCAATCAAACCCAGTTAACCAAGTAAACCAAGGAAACCCAACCACTATGCCACCAGCAAGAGGAAGAGTCTTCAATATCAACGCTAATCCTGTCGAAGATAATGACGGCCCAAACGAAGATACTCAGCTAGTCCTCTTCGCCGAAGATCCAGATTCAATTCCTGTCGTTTAGTTTTATGTTTTTCCATGTGTAGACTGTTAGAGAAATTATTGGATATTATATATTATGTATTGTTTTCAGTATATGCTTTTGCCGAGGCCGTGGCTCCCCATCCATCGAGGTTGAGTTGGATCCCCATTTTATTATGTGGTTGATCTTGGCGTGCCCGCACGATCGGCTCCGTTTGTTTGGGCCTTGATCGGTTATTTCATTTTACATTTCAATACATGCAATACGTTCGGCTCCGTTTGATTGAGCCTTGAGCGCGCATTTCAATTTACATTTCCAGTTCATGCAATACGTTCGGCTCCACCCGATTGAGCCTTGAGCGCACAGACAATTTCATTATCAGTATCTTGTGGTTGTGATGTTTGTAGTAGAGTCGCATCGAACTAACCATAACTTGCGGATAAAGTCAATGAAAATTTGACAAGGATATGGTGGATACGCCGCTGGTACTTCCTATATATAAGTATTCTTGTCAAATGATCGGAGGCATTATCAGGCGGTTATGAGAGGTTCCATGCATAGGCTGTTTGTGTGGTTAAGTTATTCATTTTCAGTACATGCAATACGCTCGGCTCCATCCGATTGAGCCTTGAGCACACAATTTCAATTTCAGTACATTCAATACGTTCGGCTCCGTTTGATTGAGCCTTGAGCGCACATCCATTTCATTTTCAGTACATGCAATACGATCGGCTCCGTTCGATTGAGCCTTGATTGCACAGATATATTTCATTTCAGTATTTTATGTTTGTTGTATTGATTGTAGAGTTATAGGACTAATCATAATTCACTGATAAAACCAATGAAAATTTGACAAGAATATGGTGGATACGCCGCTGGTACTTCCTATATATAAGTATTCTTGTCAAAGGATCAGAGGCATTATCGGACGGTTATGAGAAGTTCTATGTAGGATTTATTAGTTTCTTGGTAACCAATCATAACTTGTGGATAAAACTAATGAAAATTTGGCAAGAATATGGTGGATACGCCGCTGGTACTTCCTATATATAAGTATTCTTGCCAAAGGATCAGAGGCATTATCAGGCGGTTATGAGAAGTTCCATTTAATTTTTAGTATTGCCTTGGTTGGAATTTGTGTTACATTTACATCATCATGTTATTTAAAGAGATTGGATTGTGATCCATTTCTACATAAACTAACCTCTCCATCATAACAAACGAGAGAGGAACTTCCATCATTCAAACATATATGCTATCAGAATGTGGATTCAAATATTTGCTGTTGTGTTTATTCATGTTCAAATATTTGCTGATATGTTTATTCATGTTCGAATATGAGCTGTTGTGTTTACCTATGTTCAAATATCAGCTGTTGTGTTTTATTTATGTTCCATATAGGTTGTAGTGTTAGAAGTTTTGCCTTAGGATATAACCATACTTTCCCAAACGTATCTAAACTCTTATGCATGATATCATTTTTAGCAAATCATTTCTGCTTATCAATACTTAAACAGTAGGCAACAAAAAGCGATTCCTGAATAGGGTACTTAACCCTTACAAGGAACGTTACCCGCCTCGAACAAAAACTTAAGCCTTTATTTTGCTAAGCATACAACTGTCAAACAAAACATCATCATCCTTTTAGTCAAAATATATCATTATTTAAATTTCGGGACGAAATTTCTAAAAAGCAGGGGATACTGTAACATCCGTCAAAAACGGATTTACCAAACCCGCTCCGTTTAGCAACCGAACAGTCAGTCAAAAATTTCGTTGCGAATTAAATGCCCAAAATATTTTTAAACGATCCGTAATCAATTATTATACGGGAATATATATTTAGTTTTTGAAAAACTGTCAAAAATCGCAAAATAAAAATGAATTGCCTCTGCCGGGTTTCGAACCCGGGTCTGTACCGAGTCAGTTCAGCAACTTATCTCTCAACACACAAACCACTGCGCCACTTGTTCCGTTTGTTAAATAATAGAATCATTTAATTGATAAAGTGACTTTGCGAATTCAAAACCGGCGCCCAAACGGTTCAGTCGTCGGAATCCCGGAAATCTCGCGAGTTTTAACACCACTTTCAGTTATAACGTAAACCATTAACAATACATCGGTTATAACCGATGTTTGAAGTCCGCGACACCTTTCTATAACCGCCGGAAATTTAAATCAGTGAATACAGTCGAAATTCAGACCAAGTGCTTTGACGATTTGCACTATAAATTCACCCACAACCCACGACAAACACTTTCGCTCAAAAATCACACCTTTTCTCGGCGTAATTCCACTCGCCGGAACTTTTCTGTTTTTCGCCGGAAAACCGAGTTTTAATCTCTGAGCTTTACTGAATCCCCTAAACCTTCACCGAAGTCACCCACACCCTTTTTAAGCTTTCGGAAGACTCGCTGCTGCAAGACACCTGACGCCGGAGTTGAATTCTGTCGCCGGAGTTCTGCCGGAAAACAGAGGATCCAGTCGGTA
The DNA here is from genome assembly GCA_947069175.1 of Scalesia atractyloides. Classification (NCBI taxonomy): domain Eukaryota; kingdom Viridiplantae; phylum Streptophyta; class Magnoliopsida; order Asterales; family Asteraceae; genus Scalesia; species Scalesia atractyloides. The sequence continues at coordinate 80,973,418 of CAMTDV010000010.1, forward strand.
TACTTCTCCGCCCAATTTCTTTTCCTTTTTCACAATTATCTCACCTTAATGAACTGTAAAACACTAATAAACCGATAAAAACTTTGAACCAATCGATTTCCGAACTCTGGTTATATTCCAGCGAGGAAGACGATGTTTTTCTGTATTATATAAGTATAATATAAATCATGAAATTAATCGGGTTAGACACACAGTCCAGCGGTGGACTGTGTGCACATATAAAACGCAAAACGTCTCAAGTTCGATTCCCGTCTCACACACGCTGCCATAATAAAAATCATTTTTTTTGTTAAACCGAACCGGGTCGCCTCAGTTATATGTTAAGTATATTAATAATCAGAATAATAACCAAGTTAGACACACAGTCCAGCGGTGGACTGTGTGTTTGTTTATATCACAGGTCACGAGTTCGAGTCCAGTCTTCAGCACCGACTCGGACAATTATCTCTTCTTTTTAATTAAGGCAGAAAAGGAAATAAATAATTAGTATTTAAGTATAACAAAAATCGAATGATATAATATGTTGAACACACAGTCCAGCGGTGGACTGTGTGTTGGATTAAACCACAGGTCCCGGGTTCGAGACCTGTGGAGTGCATGTCCGGTTCGCTTAAAACTATTTTTAAAATAAAATGATTTTCAGTTAAACTAATTAGTATATATATGTAATTAAAATCAGATATATAACGGGTTAGACACGTAGCTCAGTTGGTAGAGTTGCGTGCACGCGTACGAGAGGTCTCGGGTTCGAGCCTCACTCAGCGCACTTGTATTCCGAATTAACCGGTCAACGGTCAGGTCAACGGTCAACGGGCCGGTCAACGGTCAGAAAAAAAATAATTTTTTTTTATTATTTTTATTTAATTATTTTAATTAAAAATCAATTATAAATACTTAAAAATAACATTTTTAAGGTTAGAAAATAGCCTCAAACTCACAAAAATACACCCAACAATCCTACTAAAATAGTTTAATAAAATCCGTTTACTTACCAAACCATAATGCGATTTATCTAGGTTAAATCTCACTCGTGGTTAAAACCACTTCGCGTGCATTCAACGTCATCAACCGAACGCACCCACTGTGAGTAAATCTTACAATTCCCCCTTTTAAATTACACGTTTTGGGGTGTGTCATGTGTTATGAATATAATTAATTTATTTATTTAAACTTGTGCCATACCACATCATGACTTAAACTTAGATTGTTTTTATTGTTGTGATTTACTTATTGCCTTTTTGTCAAGTCATATGAAACTCATACATTAAGCCCATCAGTTCCTCGTGGGAGACGAGTAGAACATCGCGTGCTTCACATCAAATTCATTATTATTCATGTGTGTATCATTGAGTTTATATTGTTTGTAGTTGTGTTATTCATATTATCATGTTTATGCAATTCATTCATCAGGCCCCTCAGTTCCTCGTGAGAGACGAGTTGAGCATCGCGTGCCTCTAATTGTTCCATTATTGTTCATGTGTGTTTTCATTTAACATATTATGATTGTTGATCAAGTTACATCTAATTTTACTCATGTTTGGTTGTGCACATATTTCATAATCAATTTAAATAAATTGTTCAAATGTTTTCCATAGGATTCACTCGCCAACATTATGTTGATCCAAAAACCTTTTTACACATGATACAGGTGAACAGGTTGAAGCAAGGATAACATAGGATATGCCTTAGAAGAGAACAAAGAAGTTAGATTGTTAGTTAGATCATGTTGTAACATTATTGTAAATATCCATTTAATTTGTATTAATGAATATGAAACGTTTAATAAATGTCATGAGCTTTGATGATAACCCAATCATGCCCCGATCACCTTTTCCGCTGCGGGTCGGGGTGTGACATAACAATGGATTGAAGACGAAAGAGTCGAGAAATTTACCGATTTGATGTAAGTCTCGGTTTTCCGGCGAAAGTCCGGCGATTGCAGAATATCTCCGGCGAGTGCTAATACTTCGAGAAATTGTGCGATTTTGAGCGAAAAGATTACCAGAGACTTGGGTGTGTATTTATAGGGAAGAAGCAGAATGTATCGAGTCCGAATTTGATCTTGATTCGTGGTCAAGGTTTTCTCCGGCGGTTACGACTTGAATTGGGGGACTACACATCGGTTATAACCGATGTCGAGGTTAATACACGCGTTTAGTCAAAAGAAACTATCGACAATTGGCGAAATCGTCGGTATTTCCGGCGACTGCGAATTGGGCGCGCTGATTACTGAGTTTGAGTTTTGAGTTTTATTATAAGTATTAATTGTTTCATTATGTTAACAAAGACAGCGTGTGGCGGAGTGGTGTTGTGGTTGTTTGATAAACTAGCTGACCCGGGTTCGAAACCCGGCAGCTTGATATCATTTTTTTGCACTTATTTTTACTTTTTAATAATTATAGTTTTTAGATTCTAATATGTTTATTAAATATGTATTGTTTAAAATTAATACTGACCATAAATACGCAACGAAATTTTATAATTGGATATTTGATTAATAAACGAAGCGGGTTTGGAAACCCGTTTTTTGACGGATGTTACAGAGTGAACCAAAGGTAAAGCGTCAGGGACGCAAAAGAGCAAACCCGAGTAAGAACTATGCTTTCGCCGCTCCAACAAACCCTCAGCCGCTTCAGTCAGCCGCTCCAAACGCACCCCCAGCTAAGCGTGCGTATACTGGACCTCACCCTCTGTGCCCTAAGTGCACTTATCATCATGCCGTGGGTGGCAACTGTCGTTTTTGCACAAACTGCAATATCTACGACCACTTTACTGTGAGTTGCCGATCAGGTCCTCGCCAGCCAGCTCCTCAGGCTCCAGCAGCTCCAGCTTTACCCGCTCCTCCTCAAGCCAATCAGCAGCAAGCTCCAAAAGCACGTGTGTGCAATGTTTGTGGTGATCCGAATCATTTCGCCAATGTCTGCCTGAATCGTCCTGTCAAGCAAGAGCAGCCAGCACCGTAGCCTCAGCAGCAGCCTCAGCCGCAGCAACCACAAGCTGCGCGTGGCAGAGCCTTCAATCTCAACCACCACCAGGCCCAGAATGACAACAATGTTGTCAATGGTACGTTTCTCGTTAATGGTATTTATGCTTCATGTTTATTTGATACTGGCGCCGATAATTGTTTGTATCGTTAGAATTCGAAAAGGTTCTAAAATGTAAGCGCGCTAAACTCCCAAATACTTTCGATGTGGAAGTCGCCACCAAAAGAACCGTTACCGTCACTTTCGTCTTACGGGTTGTAATCTCGATCTCAACAACCATATCTTCTCGATCAATCTCATACCTATGAAGTTAGGTAGCTTCGATATCATAGTAGGCATGGAGTTTCTTCGTGAGAATCATGCTGAAGTTGTTTGCTTCGATAAAATGATTTGCTTCCCTCTCCCTAACGGTGATCAACTTCATTTTTATGGTGAAACTCCCTCAAAGAAGTTGATGCTTTTATCATGTACCCGAGCACACAAATGCTTGCAAAAGCGATGTGTTGCTTTCCTCACCCATATCGTGAACCCGGAGAAAGAAAAGAAGACTTATAAAGATGTTCCCGTTGTTTGTGAATTTCCTAAAGTCTTTCCCGACGATTTACTCGGTTTACCCCCTACTCGCGATGTCGAATTCCATATCGATTTAGTTCCCGGAGCTACTCCCGTTGCTAAAGCTCCTTATCGTCTCGCACCCTCCGAAATGCGCGAGCTATCAAGCCAACTTCAAGAGCTTCTTGATAAAGGTTTCATACGCCCGAGCACTTCGCCATGGGGCGCACCGGTCCTTTCGTGAAAAAGAAGGATGGATCGTTCTGAATGTGCATTGATTATCGTGAACTTAACAAACTTACGATAAAGAACCGCGATCCTCTTCCTTGAATCGACGACTTATTTGATCAGCTTCAAGGTGCTACTTGTTTTTCTAAGGTCGATTTGCGTTCCGATTATCATCAGTTACGCGTGTTGGATGAAGATATTCTGAAAACCGCCTTTCGTACTCGCTATGGCCATTTAGAATTTGTGGTCATGCCTTTTGGTCTTACCAATGCACCCGCGATTTTCATGGATTTGATGAACCGTGTGTGTAAAGCCTTCTTAGATCGTTTCGTTATTGTTTTCATCGATGATATCCTTATCTATTCGAAGTCGAGAGACGAACACGCGCGCCTTCTCCGTTTAGTCCTCCAACTTCTTCAAGGAAATCGCCTTTATGCTAAGTTCTCTAAATGTGAATTCTGGCTCGAAGAAGTCCAGTTTCTCGGCCACATCGTTAATAGTCAAGGAATTCACGTCGACCCTGCAAAGATTGAAGCCGTCAAGAGTTGGATTACACCGAAGAATGCTTCTAAAATCCGTTCATTTCTTGGATTGGCGGGTTATTACCGTCGATTCATCGCCGACTTTTTGAAAATCGCCGTTCCGCTTTCCGCTTTAACTCATAAAGACAAACCTTTTATTTGAGAATCCAAGCAAGAGGAAGCTTTTCAAACTCTCAAGCGTATTGCTATGCAACGCTCCCGTACTCGCTTTACCCGACTGAAACGACGATTTCGTTGTTTACTGCGATGCCTCAAACCTTGGTCTTGGTTGTGTTCTCATGCAACAAGACAAGGTTATCACGTATGCGTCTCGACAACTCAAGATCCACGAGAAGAACTACACAACCCGCGATCTCGAACTCGGTGTGGTTGTTTTTGCACTGAAGATATGGCGACACTACCTTTACGGTACTAAGTGTACAGTCTTCACCGACCATAAGAGCTTACAACATATCTTCAACGAAAAGGATCTGAATATGCGCCAACGCCGCTGGGTTGAACTTCTCAACGATTACGATTGCGAGATACGCTACCATCCCGACAAAGCAAACGTCGTCGCCGATGCTCTAAGTCGACGAAGCTATGTGTATAGTGTTCATGACTCTCAAGCTTTTAATGATCTCGAAATCATGGTTCGCTCCGCTCAATTTGCTTGTTTTAACGAGAATACTTTGGAGGAAGAAATGAAATGTGGTGCCGAAACTCAGCTCGTATCTAAGCCTAATGGCATTTATTATTATCTCAATCGCATTTGGATTCCTAGTCGTGATAACCTTCGTGAGTTGCTAATGACTGAAGCTCATAAATCTCGATATTCCATTCATCCCGGTGCCGACAAAATGTACCAGGACCTTCGTCCTAAGTATTGGTGGCCGGGAATGAAGAAGGATATCGCCGTGTACGTCTCAAAATGCTTAACTTGCTCGAAAGTTAAAGCCGAACATCAAAGGCCCTCTGGTTTACTCGAACAACCCGAAATCCCGATGTGGAACTGGGAGAGTATAGCTATGGACTTTGTTACTAAACTTCCCCGTACTTCATCCGGTCACGATAGCATTTGGGTTATCGTTGATCGTCTTACTAAATCCGCGCACTTCATTGCTACACGAGAAGTCTTTAAGGTCGAACGGTTAGCCCGAATCTATACCGACGAAGTTATTTGTCGACATGGGACGCCTCGTGACATCATTTCTGACCGCGACGGTCACTTTACCTCACGTCTCTGGGAGACCTTTCAATCCGCTCTCGGTACTACGCTTAATCTAAGTACCGTTTTTCACTCTCAAACCAACGGTAAGACTGAGGCACGATCCGCACCCTCAAAGACATGCTTCGTGCGTGCATCATAGATTTCGATGGTAACTGGGATACGCATTTACCTTTAATCGAATTCTCGTACAATAATAGTTATCATACCAGCATTCAAATGGCTCCTTTTGAGGCACTGTATGTAAGAAAATCACCGGTCCCGAGCTAATTCAAGAAACGACAGACAAGATCCTCCAAGCTCGGAGTCTCCAAAAGAGTTACGCCGACAAACGACGCAAGCCTCTGCAATTCGAAGTGGGAGATCACGTACTCCTAAAGGTGGCACCTTGGAATGGAGTGGTCCGCTTCGCAAAGAAAGGAAAGCTAGCGCCACGATACGTAGGGCCCTTTAAGATTCTGGAAAGGATCGGCAAAGTGGCTTACCGACTCGAACTGCCGGAGGAACTAAATAATGTACATCCGACTTTCCATGACTCTAACCTTAAAAAGTGCCTAGCCGAAGAAAATCTGCATGTCCCTCTCGAAGATCTGCAAATCAACGAGACGCTCCATTTCGTGGAAAAACCCGTTGAAATCCTGGATCGAGAGACTAAGAAACTTCGACGCTCTCGCATACCTATCGTGAAGGTCCGATAGGAAGGCAAACACGGCGCCGAGTTCACTTGGGAACTCGAAAGTGATATGAAAATGAAATATCCGCACCTCTTTGTTACGGCCACTACTTAATTTCGGGACGAAATTCCCTAAAGTAGGGAGACTATAACAACTCGGAAATTCGTTGTTATCTTTTTCTTTGTTATCGATTGTATCTATCCTTTGTAAATCCGAGATTCGGTTTATAATAAAGTTTATGTTAATTATTTATGGTGTTGTACGCTATTATCGCAACTAATCGCTTATTAAATCACATCGCTAATCTCATCGCATCGCAAATCACAATTATTTATGTGGTTTTATATTATTTATGTGTTATGTGTGTTTGTGGTTATGTTTACGCTCGCCATCGCATCGCTCTTGCACTCTCGAATCGCTAAATCGCACTAATATATCAAGTATAACGCTTAACAATTTACTAAAACGCTTAATATAACTAATTAATATGTACCGAATCGCCAAACGAACACTTAACGCGAAATAAACGAAGAAAACCCAACTTTTGGGTCAAGTTCGCTCGAACTTGGTATCACCAAGTTCGACCGAACTTGACTGGCCAATCATCTCCTCAATAACCTCAAGTTCGCTCGAACTTCACCTCAGGGAGGTCAAGTTCGGTAAGATTTCCTTACAAGTTTGACCGAACTTGGCTCAGATCTCACTAACACCTTACAAGTTCTCCCGAACTTGACTCACAACTCACCAAGACCGTACAAGTTCGCTCGAACTTGTGTGTTTACACACAAGTTCGCCCGAACTTGGCTACTGCTCAACTTAAACTTCACCGTTTTGGCTTTTCGGAAGACTGATGCACTTCTGTTCATTTACAGGCTGATCCGGCGCACTCCGCAACTCTCCTCAGAATCTTAAGTCTTACCAAAACGCACCCACAGTGAGATATTTGACCCATTTTTGCTTTAATACACTTTTTGGGTGTTACATACGTTCCTATATCAAAATCACTTCACAAATCAAAACTGTTTATCACACGCGAAAAATCTGATTGTATATGCTCGATACGTGATACTAGAAACATGTGACTAGGACTTATTTTCGTTAACTTGCCTCCTTAGCTAGTATGGTACTATAGTTTGGCTAACACCCGACGGGGTCTAGTTAGGATGGTCGCGCAAGCCTTTTCACGGTAGTTAGCATGAGAAATAAGCCTATGTTATGTTAAGTGTTTTGGTGTATCATGATATGTAATTGGATTGTTTCGCAAATGCTTTCTCGACTATGCTAGTATTATTCAAACTCGTATGCTCACCTTTACTTAATTGTATTGACTTGTATTTTAACGTATGTAACATGTTGAGGATTTAGCTTGGATTGCTTTGGAGTAGTTTTATTTAGTATTTCGCTTATCTTGTTTAGAACGGATGTAATAAAATCTAGGGGAAATCGAACCATGTTGTTTTTATGAGAAAATCAGAATTTCTGTAATGGTTGTTTGAAATATTATGTTTAATAGTATGGGATGTTAAACGTTAGGTAATGTTGTTGGATAATTGTTACGGAATTTCTCGTGAGACAATCTGGTCGCCTAGTGCCACTAACCCCGATGTTTCCGCCATCGGTTGGGGTGTGACATTACACTTGTGTCTCATAACATTACAAGAAAAGGCATCTCATAGGGTGGTTACTAAATAATAACAAAAATACTTATCCGGACAACATCTCGTCACTCTAGGTGGGAAATTATCTAGATACTGTTTTTGGTTTGGGAAATATTTATGGTTACAACCCTGTTGCGACGACAAGCCTTTAGTATAAGATGATAGTGACGGCGTCTATGCCGATGATATCTGCCACCTATAGCTAAGAATCTATCTAAAGAAACCTAGGGCGACGAGATATCGTCGGGATAACCTACAACAACGACAATGGGGTCTATGTCGACGACATCTGTCGTCACCATAAGTTGATTTCCTTATAGTGTGATCAAGTTTTATATTAATGACCGTAAAGAAATACTAATTAACTTATAGAATTGCTTGTTTTCATTTCAACCAAATCATAAACGCTTTGTGTCTTCATAACAATCTTAACATCCATTTCCTAACATGCAGGGGGTTAAGAGGGTCTGTTGACCCCCAACCACAGTTACTCATTGGATTTTTATACATAAAATTTGAGATTTTTCTAATAAAGTATGATTTGGACCCTTTAGTTGTAGTCGGTAAAGAAAATTGTCTTATTATGACCCTCGATAAAGAAGTTTCGGTTCTGCCACCACTGATAACATTTTTAGCTTTTTTTTATTACAGAAAGTGATTGATCATTAAAACACTATACTCGAGTGGACCTATATACATGTCCCAACACCTTGGATGCAAAGCAATGGAAAATGATTAAATGAACGAACTAATATAGAATCTGTTATTTAACTAATGTAAACTTACTAACTACTATTATTACTTATATAAAGAAAGGCAAAATATACTACATGTCTACATTCTTTTTGTTTACTTCTTTGTTGGCCGAAGGTAACAACACATACATGTTTTCTGAGCATTTAAGGTGATAGGGTCGGTTCCATATGAAGTATCATTTGCACCGACGATCTACTTGCATCAACTTTCAATTATTGAGTATCACAATCTGTGTCATTTTAGAAATGCGAATATGCCTATAAAGGTTTTTGGACCAATAAAGCAAAAGCATTATGAAGAGAGCAAGGGTGAAGGTAACCAAAAGCATATAGATCACTTTATTTAGTGATATCTCAAAGTTGGAATTTGGATAGGGCAAAAAATGGAACTAAGTAATATTTGAAGGACTAAAAGATAAAGAAAAGACATGGATTTCAAGGCTGATTTAGGTTTAGTTTTTGTGATAATGATGTATCTACTAGGTCTTAGATTATTGTGTCTTGTATCATTGAAATTTGAATATTATTTGATTGATTGAATACGCGTGGCTCGTGATTTTATCCGTGAAATCTGCTAGTTAATTTAGTTTAATTTTTTTGTTAACATTGAAATGTGCGGGTTTATTTATTGTCTTTATTCGTGTTATAGTGTTTCTAGAATGTTTACGAACATGTTTTTCTAACGTTAGAACATTGAGTTTGTAGTTCTTTGAAGGTGACGTATCAAGTCCCATTTGCAAATATATAAATGCGGAAATCATCCAAACGACCATGTCAACTAGTCAATTTTTAAAGATAGTTTTTGACTGGAAAAACTTACATGGATGGTCATTAACTCTGCGTAATATTGACTATAAACCATTTAAAATAACTTTATCGTGTAAATCTTATGTCAATGTGAAAGTTTTTTATCACCAAAATCGCCTAACTTCTCACGAAACTTTTTAACCACATATTGATCTTCTGATGTTTTTTCTCAATACTGCAAGAAGCCACATGTTCACTTTATATACACAACGTGAAAGACCATTCAATATATATTTTTTATTTTGAAACTAATGATCATTTAAGTGACTTAACTTGTTTCATATCGGCATAATAGTGACACCCGATTCATCACTCGGAGAAACTTGCACGCTCACATAGACCAAACAATATTCAAAATTCTCAAAACTTAAGGTTGGAGTAAGTAAAGTTAACTCACAAGGGATCAAATGACATTATTGATGACTATGAGGATGGATGGATGTGGAGTTTGTTAAGCCATCAAATCAAAACACATGCGACAAATTTTACGGCAAAAATAGATTTATCAAAATACAACCACCGACACAAAATGTACCAACCCTTTCTATTTATAATTACATTAACGGCTATCTTTAAAACATACATATTTGACTTTGTCATTCAGTTGATATATCATATAGTTCTAAATATGGTGAATATTTGCTATTTATTTATTTTTTATTTGATCTGTCATATGGATTCTAATAAATGCAACGATTTTACTACATAATATATGCTATTTTTTTTAACATATGATTATATTTAGAGGAATATTTAAATTAAATAATATAATATCTAGTTATTTTGAGATATTTAATATACTAGCGAAACACTTGTTCTGATATACGGGATGGGGGGGGGGGGGGGGGGGGGGTGTTGATCTTCTATTATCTCTTCTTAATCGATATGTGTTGAAATCTTCTTGCTTTGATATGCAAAACAGAACACCATTATTCGTTAAGAGAAGAAGCGGTTCTTTTCTTACATAGGCTCTGCGATGAGAATAAGTATTGTCCTTTTTAAAGAGAAAGGAAACAAGTATGTGTTTAGATTGAGAGTGTAAGAATATCCATTTGATCCATTCTGACGCGACAGGTAGTGCGCGCAGAGGTGGGAGTACGATCGCGTGCTATGATTGGCTACAACTCGCTTTCCAGATGTACCTGTCGTCTAGTCTATCCTCAGCCGTTAGTGGAGATTGAGCAGATATGAATTGGGGCATGTTGATTGGCCGCATGTCACTATCACTTGTACGGTTTGTCCCCTGCACGATCGAGCATCGTGGGGATCTTCAGATACAATAACTGGCGTACACTGATTGTTTGTAGGTCCCTTTCATCTTGTATTGACTGTCTCCTTTGAGCTGAAGTAGTAGCGCCTTCGCGAAAGCTTCCCGCAGGGGGAATCTTGAAACCAACTGAGTGTTTTTAAATTTAAGTGTGGGTATAATCATGCGTGCACAACATTTAGGTCGGAGCCTATGCGTCATTTGAGATCATACCGCTATAGTTACAATATCTTATATCTTTCGTATGCTCAAATAATTGTATTTAGATACGAGTCTATGACATACATGGATTTGGCTTTATTTTTGTCAGGTGACGACTTCATCGTTTCTCTCAATTTGTTTTTAATTATATTACATATTTGTTTAAAGTTTCTCACTATGCTATATTTTAATCAATGTTTTAATAACCACTTAAGTTACTGTACTGATCGTCATGCTAGTCGATTAGTCGACAAGCTTAAACATCCCAATTGCTTTCATAAATAACTTAAAGATTAATTAAAGTATATTCATAACAAAATTTAAAAAAATATATATATGAAAATGCTATATCTTTTGAAGCTGTTAAAGTTAGGTATAAACACCAGTTCGGTCAGGTTGGTAACCGATCAATCAAGCGAGGTGGTTTAACTAGACTTAACCAGGCAAGTTATATAGCTGATTCTCGAGCCGACTAGTCCACTACTAAAACTATGTTTTAACTCTTTATTGTGCAATGTATTGTATCCATAAATAATTTCGCATGTTTATATAATTTTTAAAAGCAGAAAACTAGGGGTGTTCATCGGTTCGGTTTATTGTTTATTTGGTTTATTCGGTTCGGTTTATTCGGTTTTCAAATTTTGTACCCCAAATCAAAAACCAAACCAAACCAAATTAGGAATATGCAAACCGATCCAAACCAAACCAAATTCAATTCGGTTTGGTTTCGGTTGGAAACCAAATAAACCAAATCTAAGTACTTTTTTTTCCTAAATTATATTTATGTTTGTGTTCCAACCTCCGGACATCACAACTAATTACACCTAACAATATATGAATGCAAGAAAGTTTCATTGCGAAATAAAACAAACACATCCAAAAAGTAGTCGTAGACACAACCACAAAGTTAAAGCTTCAAAACATCTATACTGAAGGTCTGAAGTTCTGTTATTTTATAAATGAGTGGGTTTAAGTTGAGCTTTTATATTTACATTTGGTATTTTGGGCATTCACAAAAAAAATAACTATTTTGGGCTAATCAATTGTATATGATTTATAAAATATTATTATTTTTATTTAATAGTTACTTAAGTTAAACGGTTTATTCGGTTCTCCAAATAAACCGAATAAACCAAATAAAATAAAATGTGAATCCATAAACCGAACCAAAAACCATATTAACAATTCGGTTTTGGTTAACCAAACCAAAAACCGAATTCGTTATTCAGATCAGTTTATTCGGTTACGGTTACGATTCGGTTAACGATTTTTATTTGATTACGGTTTTTATGAACACCCCTACAGAAAACAGTCCATTTCGGCTTTAATGTTGATATTTAACGAATGTTATTATGTGTTTCTATAAGAAAACTGACAACTAGTTAGTTAATACTGATTTAATTAGTTGTATTGCAGAAAATTTTAATATATTTTATTCATCTTGTAAATTATATCAAACGTGTTTTCTTTTAAACGGGTTGCTAACTTTTTACTCAGAGTAAATTGTATATTGTATATATATTAAAAACACATGTTATTGAATAGTATGAACAGTAGTTTTTTTTTCTTTTTTTTCCTTTTTTTATATGCATTTTTTACTTTAGTGTTTTTTGTTTGTTTTATTTTTTTTTTTAATATTATAATAATTGTATATATATTAAAAACACATGTTAATGAATAATATGAACTGTCGGTTTTTTTTCTTTTTTTTATATGCATTAATATTATAATAATAACATCACCTAAGATGAGGGAATGGTATCGGTACTGAATCGGCATCAAATTTACCAAACCGTGTACATTTTTTTGTACTGATTCGGTACCTCCTTTTGACATTTTCGATACCGGTACAATACTGGTGTTTACCAGTTTTTACCCTCAAATACCGGTACTGTAACGAGTATATTCGGTACCGGTACCGGTTCCCATTTTCCCCGTTTTTTGGTACCGGTATTTATGGGTAAAACACCCTTAAGTACCATTACCGTACCGTGCTAATGAATAGTATGAACAGTAGTTTTTTTTTTCTTTTTCTTTTCTTTTTTTCTTTTCTTTTTTTCTTATATGCATTTTTTACTTTAGTGTTTTTTGTTTCTTTTTTCGTTTTTATTATTTTAATATTATAATAATAACATCACCTAAGATGAGGGAATGTTCGGGTATCGGTACTGAATCGGCATCAAATTTACCAAATCGTGTACATTTTTTGTACTGATTCTGTACCGTCTTTTGACATTTTCGGTACCGGTACAATACTGGTGTTTACCAATTTTTACCCTCAAATACCGGTACTGTACCGAGTATATTCGGTACCGGTACTGGTTCCCATTTTCCCCGTTTTCGGTACCGGTATTTATGGGTAAAACACCCGTAAGTACCAGTACCGTACCGTTACAAAACCACTGTATTCAGTATCGGTACTGATACCACTTTTCCCCATTTTAAGTACCAGTACCGGTTCGGTACCGAATGGGTACCGTGCTCATCCCTACCGTATCCTACCGAGCATTTTCGGTGCCGGTACCTAATTTCGATGGTTTTCGGGATCAATACTTTAGGTGCCATTACCGTTACCGAGCTCATCCATATTTTAACGTGTTAGTACCGTAATAACTGAAATGAAAACAACCGAATTTCCAACGTGTGGACGTGTGGGTCCTACAATTATATATTAGATTATTTAAAATCGTTTTTTAGGACGGGGTGACTATCGTTATTACGTCATTTTTATCTATGTTTTGATATTCGGTATTTACTTGCCGTTGCCGCACACATTTTTTTGCAGACACTGGATCCCCGCCGCAACGCGGCGAACGAAAATCAACTAGTTTTATTAGTAAATTAAAAATTAGTGGTTATGAACAAATATAATCTTAGTTACTCTGGGACACACCCCAATCATGGACACTTTCACACAAAGATCGATATTATTTTATACCAGTAAAATTCTCTTGCTATACAAAATATGTCTATCGATATAGATTTGGTCTGTTACGGTTCGTAGAATTCTAGATATCCTTTGGATATGGTAGTTTACATGGGGGCTAAGGAAGGAATGATATTATTTTTGATATGGGAATCAATGCTGGATTCGGTTATTGCTATTGTTTTTTATTGATCTCTAGTAAAAAGGTAATTACAAAATTAGATGGGCCGAGTGGTTAAAAAAACTCACTTCTTGTCATGCAGTATTTTTTTTTTGTTTTTTAGGCTAGCTTTTGCTAGTCAGTGGCTCGGTGGTGTGGTGGAATATCTTTCTTTGGGCCGTTAAAAATATATATTGAACAACTTCACTCTCAACTAAATTTATACCTGAGTGTTGAGAAAAAAAAAAGCACGCTTGTGTATCAACTTTTTTATAATTTAACAAACACAAGTTATTAGAGAAAAATTGTATGTATAAATATAGAAATTTGTAAGGTGTATTAAAGGTAGGATTCAAATTCATAATTTTAGATCAATTTGAAACAAAATAATCAGATGATCGTTGCCAAATAGTTTCTTTTTAGCATAACTTACTTGAGTGTTTGCTGTTTCCTATCTTTTGTGCATGAAAACGACAATTAAGTAACGTAAACTATCTGATAGTTTTTATAAGTTTGTTGGGTGTCACATCTTTGTCTCTAAAAATGTTATTGTTTAAAAGATCTAATATAATCTATTTGTAAAATTCATAATTTACGAAAAGAAATAAAAAAAAGATATTCATATCTTGTTCACAGAAGTAAACCTCTAAAAAGTTCTAGGCAAATTTCGTAAACACATTAAGTCAGGTGGGTCAAGTTAGCGGATTAAAATGGGTTTGATTAAACTGTGTCTTGGTCAAAACCCTTCGACCATCATGGGTTTGGATAGATAATTATGATAATTTTATAGCAAACTAGTCTATCCCAAATACTTCTATACATGCACTCTCACCCCAGGTTTAAATCCTCTTTCAAATAGAGATTAAGGGAAGCTTTACAAATAAATAATTCATGGTATTATTATTATTGTTGGGTCCTAAGAGCATTCACATCCCTTCCACCAAAATATGTGAGTGTGGTCTTTATAATATAAAGAGTATAAAAAGTGGTTGTGAGTAGAGGAAAGAGAAAATGTTACTGTTCATCTGTATATTTTGGGGGACACTGTTCACCCCCTATATTTTTTTAATATATATTGAAAGTGGTTGTGAGTGAAGGAGAGAAAATGTAATGATAAAGGTATAAAAATATTATTTAATTGAAAAATGAGAGAGAAAAAATATTTGTTTTTAGTGAAAATATATTGATATAGGAGTTGTTTTTTAGTGGAATGTATGTATATTTTTAGAGGGTTGGATGTGAATGCTCTAAAAAGAACACATGGTAAAATCTTATTTTCACATGGTGTATGGGCCGTATAACCATATATGACCTGTATAGAATAATAACAATGTTTAAACGGGGATCGTGAAGGTAATTGTTTTTGGTGCATTATATTTTTTGGAAGTGCCGTTTATATCTTAGTGTAATTTATATTTTTTGTAAAATATGTAGGTGCCCACGATATGTTGATAGCTGATTATTTGCCGAAAACCCGGTATACACGGATGAAATATGTAGGCGTCGTTTTTGAATGAGTCGTCGTTTTTTCTTACGTAGAGCCAACGATTTGGCTAATATGACCCGTTTTTTCACATTAAGATGGGATGCTACCAGTAAAAGAGGACTTGCCACTTTACAAAGTGTACGTTGGTAATTCGTCAATTGGCTTACGGTACAAGTAGCAACATGTGGGGTGAATATTTGAATATATCTGATAGAACTTCACGAGATAGTTTGTATCAATTTTGCAAGGGGTGGTCAAGCTATACAACACGAAGTACTTGCGAAGACCAACAAAGAATGACATCATAAAGTTGTACAAGGCACACGAAAGTAAACATGGTTTTCCTGAAATGCTTGGTAGCATAGATTGTATGCATTGACCTTGGCGTAATTGCTCTAACGCATGGCGATGTCAATTTACTCGAGATAACGCATAGATTGTATGCATTAATTCTAGAAGTTGTGGCATCAAACGATCTTTGGGTTTGGCATGCTTTATTTGATGTTTCTGGTTCGAATAACGACATTAACGTTCTTGGTAAGTCGGATGTTTTCAATGATATCATTAACGGTACGGGGTCCGATTCTAGGTTTCGGTTTCAGGAGTAGAGTACAAGCACGGGTGTTATCTTGCCGATGGAATATACCCAACATACGCAGCGATTGTTAAACTATACCGTATCCGGAAGATGAGAAAAGAAAGAAATTTGCGAATTGCCAAGAATCTGTTAGGAAGGATGTTGAGCGTCTATTTGGGGTTCTACAACAAAAATGGCACATAGTTGCAAACCCAGCACGAGCATTTACACCCAAAAAATTGAGATATTATATGTATGCTTGTATCTTGTTGCATAACATGAATATCGAAGACGAATGTAACGCCGTATGTGAATATGATCCTGATTCATGATTGTACCAGTTAATGAAGGGTAGCAAGAATCTAACATGTGGGCGTTATACAACGAGACTACGCATAACAATCTTCGTTCGGATTTGATTGAACATGTTTGGCAATTTGGTCAGGTTACAACGACGAGTAGTTTTCTTTTTTTAATTAATAATACGTAGTTTAAATTTGGATGTTATTTTTTATTAATTTGAATGTTATGTAGTTTTATTAGGAAAATTTATTTAATTATATTTGTTGTTTATTTAAAATAAATAGAATATATTTCACACAAGTGGTTTGGGTCATGACTATACTTTTAGAATAGTGGTTTTGGATAATAGATTAAAGGGCGATGACATGGTGCTAACATGAAGAGTTATAAGAGTTATAGCCACACCCTATAGCCTTATAAAACATAATAACGCAATCGATATAAATTAAAATTTGTAAATCAACATAAAAGTGTAGTTAACGTTTATTATGGATTCATGTCTTTCAATAAAGGCGCATGTTATGGTACACCTAGTTGCATTTGTTTTTTTGCAATCATGGTTTTGATTGAGTGTACGCATAAATATATAAAAATAAACTTTGTATGGATTAAATATGCACAACCAGTTACTATACAGTTCTACACACTAGATTCTATTATATCATGTTATGATCCTTGAAAATATTATTTTACTGAGGTAGAATTTCTTTTTTCCAGAAGATCAACAATATTTCAAGATTGTTACAGCTACGTAAAATTACTTATTTATTAGGTATTAACTAGTTACTGTATTTACTTATACTTGTATAAAAACTACATTTGGATATGTTTTTTACACCTCAACTTTATTTGAATAGATACAAACATTCAAATTTCATCCTAAGGCATCAAACTTGGAACATACTAATTAAGAAGTTCAGATACGGTCGTAGCTACATAGAAGGGTACGGGTTCGGCCGAGCACGTCTCAAAAAATAATTTAGTGTTATATATAGGTGTATTTTGACATTGCACCTATATAAATTTCTCCATCGGACCCATAGAATCATTTAAATCACCCTGAAAATTTCTGAACCCACAGAAAAAATTTCTGGCTATGCCGCTGGTTTATATCATCTTTAAATCATAGGTTCAAGTCCAATAGATAACATGGATTAAAAAAAATTGCCGTTAAAAAAGTTAATAATAATAATAACAACAACAACAACGACCAATCTAATTGGATTATGAAAATTCATAATCAATGTTGAATTTTAGTATTAAAATGTGGTATTTCATCATGTGTGTTAGGTACAACTTCCAAAAAGACAACTCACTTGTATTAATCGATGATGCTATCTTGTCGGTGTACATTAAGGCCACATAAAGAAGCATACATTTGTAAGAGAAAAACATATGCATTAAAAGTTGTAAGTTACGCTGTAAAAGTTGTACGGAGTACATATGATATGAGATTTATAAGTTGTAGCATTGAGAATTGTATGTAAACTGTCGGTGGCTTTTAACAGCTTCACAAGTCCACTTCTTGCTGGGTTTTTTATAAGAACATAAATCCCCACTTTAATTAATGTATTTCACATACTTTTCTTTTATTTTAATTTTTTTATATTTTAAATTAAAATATACTTTCATTTACCATTACATATAAAAGGAGGCTCCTAAACGTACCTCCTCCCTCTTTATTTTTTCTAAACGTACCCCTCTCCTTAAGTTTTACAATAATCCAATTCAAACCTTAAAGTGTTTTATTTGTTTTTTCTTTTATATAGTGTTTTATTTGTTTTTTCTTTTATATTTTATTACTATTTTTTAAAATTTTTTTATTATTTAAATCACTCTTCTAAGCGATTTTTCTTTTTTACTTCCTAAAACTTTATTTTTTTTTTGTTTTCGTAAATAATTTTTTCTTGCGTTTAGCAAAACACTTTTTTAGAAAAAAGTAATTGTTTAAATTTATTTAGTACCTTTTCTAAAACTTTTTTTTTGCATAATAGCACCTTTCAGACTATTAATTTCAATTTGAGTAAATTGCATAAAACATCCTTTATGTTTTCTCAAACTTGCAGGTTCCAGCCTTAATGTTTCAAAGTTGCTAAAAACAGCCTTTAAGTTTATTTTTGTTGCGGGTTCAATCCTTTACAGCTAACCACGTTATTTTCTTCAGTTAAGTTCCCTCACATGCATAACATGTGAGGGTATATTCGTCATTTTGGTTGATCTTCCACCCACGTCAATTATAAGAAAAAAAATATTTAAGGTTTAACCTATTTTTAAAAAAATTCTAACCGCAGGGACTAATGTGCAATAAAACCAAACTTTTAAAAACCAAACACCTTCTTTCCCGGTCTTCTTCTCCGGCGACTTTGCCGGATTCCGGCAAACCCGGAATTAAGATAGGAATCTTGTTAAGCTAGCCCACTAAGCTGTAAAGATTAACACAGATTTTGATCATGCCAATCAAACTCTTCAGGATTATCATCAGTTGGAAGAATCGGCGCCTTATTCGCATCAGACGGAAACGACAAACGACTCTTCAACCCTAGATACCTCTCACGGAACTCTGATGCCATCAAATCAGAGAACTTCGTAACACCGTGTTCAGTAGTCGGATCCAACAACTGGTGACGCTTAGGACGCCGCAAGCTAGACTTAAACACTATCAAACGGTAATCGTGCTCCTCTGTAGTCGCGTACGTTTTACCAAACTTTGTTTAAACTAGGTTAAAACTTAAATATTCTTTTTTTTTATAATTGAAGTGGGTAGAAGATCAACCAAAATGACGAATATACTCTCACATGTTATGCATGTGAGGGAACTTAACTGAAGAAAATAACGTGGTTAGCTGTAAAGGATTGAAGCCGCAACAAAAATAAACTTAAAGGCTGTTTTTAGCAACTTTTAAACATTAAGGCTGGAACCTGCAAATTTAAAGAAACATAAAGGATGTTTTGTGCAATTTACTCTTTCAATTTTTATCACATTTGGCTACTAATTTGATTTCATTGAAACTTTAGATACCTGTTGCAAATAACTAAAAAAATTGATATTGCAAATAACTAAAAAAATGCTATTAAACAAAACATGAAAAAACTTTATCTTTTGTTAATAAAAAAAGTTAGCTAATGAATTCATGATCGCTCATTTAAAAAATGAATATGTTCATGTTTGTTCATTAACATTCTAAACGAACCATTTACGTACATAAACGAATAAACCTAAATGAATATTAGCGATCATAAATAGACATAAATAAACAAACGTTCATGAATGTACGTAGTTAAACAAACGAAATATGTGTCCAAGTTCGTTCGTTTAACTAAATGAACGAAACATGTGCTCATGTTCGTTAGTTTATTAAATAAACGGTTCGGTTTAAAACCATGAAACCGCCCAAACTCGTTATCAGTTTGGTTTCGCAATTGTTTTTTTCTTTTAATCTTCTAATCGGTTGGCTTCAAAATTTTCAAACCATAACAAACGATTTGGTCTACCATGTATACTCAAAGCCGATGGGGTAACCCCATACCAGATAGTAAGATTGAGGCATAGTTTTTTTATGTATATATAGGGTTAATGACAATTTCAGTTTATTTGATTGTATAAATTATGCCACTTATTTTCATTTCATATTATTTAAAGTGGGCAGTTCATATGTATTAACATTGTATTGACAATTTTTTTCCCGATAATTCGGACCTTTTTTTTAGTTCTGCAATCAAATTTGAATTTTGCATTTAAGTAACTTGTTTAAGTAGTTATATTCGATTTTTTACTATACGTACTTTATATAATTTGTATAACATTGTATTTTCTTTAGAAAAGTTTTTTTCTTATTCTTTGGAAAAAAATTTCTATTCATTTTAATTAAAAACGTTTTTTGGTTTTCTTTACTACTTTTTATCTTTAAAAAAATCTAGAGGCTGAATATGATAATTTTTAATATGATTTTTTGGAAAGGGGTATGAAAAATAATAAAAGGGGTACATTTAGCTAACCCATAAAAAATTACTTTATCTAAATCTAAAGTAAGACACAAAAGGTTTTAAAGTTTAAACAATTCTTATTTTATCAAATAAAATCAACCTAACATTCAATAATCTTTTTATTAATTGTTTTTGTAAATTGATAATTGCACATATTCCACGAATGAAATAGTTTTATAAAAACATGCGTTAATGGGTCACTCTCTTAATGATGAATCTATTATAAGATGACCTACAAAATGTGTTGAAACTTCTTTATCGAAAGCTAAAGAATGAAAGTAGGGTTTCCTTTGCATCTCCGAAATGGTCATACGCAAGCAAACACAAGAGAATAATCCAAATATTTAATATTATAATATTTTCCAACTTTTTTTTCCAAGTAAATGTAATTTCCAAATACTAATATATTGATTCCACCAAATATCACAAACTCAGCTGGGAATCAAAACTTATATTAGTAGTAAAACTATATAACTTCAACTATGTTTCTTTAAAAAAATTGATTTAAAAAACCAAAACTTTCACCAATTAGTCGATAATACTACCAATTTTTTATTTGTACCACAACACTTCCAACTTTCAACATATTTTCTCTGTCACTTCCAAACTAACTGAATTCTAACCCAATTAGTTTTTGCTCATGTGGCGTCTTTTGCTGAAGTGGCATCCGACATTGCACTTTTTGCTGACGTGTCATCTGACATGGCTTTTTATCTGACTTGGCATCTGATGTGGCACTTGTTTAGTAACGTAACATCTGACATCAGCTGACTGGGTTAGGGTTTAGTTAGTTTGGGAGTGTTAGAGAGGAATAAGTTGAAAATTGAGAGTGTTGTGGTACATATCAAAAGTTGTGAATGATATTGTCAATTGGTGAAAGTTGGGATATTGAAATCCATTATCCTGAAAGTTGGGATATTGAAATCCATTATCTCTAAAAAAAATAGGATTTATAAGTCAGATGAATCCGTTATGTTCTTTTTAATGACTCTATTCCAAGTTGTATCCATCTGGTTCCCGCGCATCAGGGGGCACGCTCTCATGATGATTGAAGAGTCGACCTTGGACATAGCCCCGAGCAGTGTGGATTTACACGTAATATTCTATGTCTTAAAAAAAACACTTGGCGATGATGATTGTCTAGAGAACTATATGGTGCATAGGAAAACATAGTACATTACTCTTTAGATCTCCTGAGTGATTATTGATGTATCATCAAAAACAGTAAGTATCATGTGTAGAAGTTGACAGTTTTTTCTTAGTTAAACAATATTGATCACTTTTAAAGCATCATGATCTCTCATTCACATATACACAACTAATAATAATAATAATAATAATAAAGAACTAATAATTAACTCTACTTCCTGAATTGGTCTATTTTGTGTCAATTGTTTTTAAAGGTTAAATGGACCCTTAACCATAACATAAAAAAAGAAATTAATGTAAACGCAAATGAAGGGTTGGAAAAAAGAAAGCATGTAACGATTTTTGACCAATTTAACTTGGTTTTCTCCTTTAATATCGTGTTCGTTGTTTGATTTTCAATGTATTAATATTGACATTTTTGTGTTTATTTTGTTGTGAACGGCGCAAATTAGAGCTTGGATCAAGGGAGACCAAAAGTAGTTAAATATTGCATCAAGCCATCAACACTAGTCAACGGTCAGCCACATGTATCTCTCGCACTTTTTCTGCCTCTTTTTTCGGTTTTATTTTTTATTTGGTCCTTTTCTTCCAAATAGTAACGATTAGTGAACGTTAAGATTTTTCTTATGCAATGTTTATTTTTAAGAGCTATACACATATTAGTTAATAAACATAATCACGTTATAACTTATAAAGAGCTATATACATATTAGTTTATAAACATATTCACGTTATAACTTACAACGGTTGATGATATATGATTAAAGTACATTAAACAAACCGTTTTTTACAAGATATTGTATTTAAATAACCTCAACTTTCTTCAATTGATTGATAGTTCTCCCAACTTTCAACTTATTAACCAATAGCACTCCCGAACTAACTTAACCCTAACCCAATTAATTTTTTTGCTGACGTGGCACTTGTGTGGTGATGTGGCATCTGAAGTGGATTCTTTTATGACGTGGCGTCTGATTTGGCTTTTTTAATGATGTGGCAGCTGACGTGGCACTAGTTTGGTGATGTGGCAGCTGATGTCAGCAAACTGGGTTAGTGTTAGGTTAGTTTGAGGTGCTATCGGCCAATAAGTTGAAAGTTGGAGTGGTGTGGTACAAATCGAAAGTTGAGAGTGTTATCGGCCATATGGTGAAAATTAGGTTATTTAAATCAATATCTCGTTTTTAAACGGCTATAAACAAGCAACATTTGATACCTAACAACAACGGGCTATTGAAAGGAATAATGGATTTTAATAATCCTAACTATTAGCCGTTGGCCGGTAATAATCTCAACTTAAAAAATAACCAGTGGTGGTCCCACCTTTTCATATGTTGTAAACTAATTGACCTTTACTAAAACGAAAAGGATAAGAAAAAAAAATTAAGATTCTATTAGTAAAGGTCAATTGGTTTACAATATGTGAAAATATGGGACCACCACTTGTTATTTTAAGTTGAAACCGTTACCGGCCAACAGCTAATAGTTTGGATTATTAAAATTCATTATTCATAAGAATTTAAGATTATTATTACCAAATCCCTTAAAAATTACCTTCCTATAAAAAAAGAAAAAAAAAGCTTAGTTTTCATATATTTGAATAGATGTTATTAGTTTTTGTTGAATGTTGATGTGTGTCAACGAATTCAAGTGGATGATCTCAAGCGTCGGTTGTGATAAATGATAAAATTAACAATGTGGGAGTTTGGTGGTCATATGGTTGCAACCATCAAACCTTCCTGTATCAGTATTTGTTTGTTTGTTATTTTCTCTATGACAAAGGCCGTCCAGGATTTCTAGAGGTCACATGTGGCAATTAAAAATTATATCCTAAACTTACATATTAAATTTAAAAAAAAAGGAAGTTGTATCAAGATAATAAACAATAAACGCTAGTCACTTAAAAGATGTTATAGTCATAACAAAATGTAAATTCTTCAATTAAATCCATGTCACTGATTTCACATGTTTTTCTTTAATTAGACGGTTGGAATCGGATTTAGACACATCAATAGTTCGGTATATATGAAGTGTTATGTTATGATTCAGATGGTCTAGACGGTTTTCAGTTGAATCAATAACCTAGATTTCGCATAAGGTCTTCTTGCGAATTGTGTTTGATTATTCTAGATGTCTAGGTACCAATCTTTGTACGATTGTTGCAAATATCCATTCTCATTTGGTTCCTCCTTCGCCGCATTTCTCGTTCTTCTTCTTCCTTTTTCCCGGCAACAAATTGTTTAATTCCGATAGCTTGACTTTTTAGCACTTAACGAGGTCGTAGATCGAGTGTTAGCTTGGAAGAAGCAAACAATTAACTTACTCCATGGAGTTTGGAAGGAAACAAATGTTTTTCTCATTGAAGTACCTATCATTTCAAGGAATGCTTGTGTTTCTGGTTGTGAAATATGATTTAAAACATGTTTTGAATCATGTCAACCAATAAAAATTTACAACGGGAAATTACTAATTGATTGATCAAATGATATGATTGATGACTAGTTTCTCTATGTGATTAAGGCATTGAACTATGACTTGAAACATGTTTTTTTTAACATGTTTTGACTTATTGCAACCAATAGAAATCTACAAATCCGACACAATCGAAGACCTCTTACAAAATTCGAGCTCTCTCTTTTTAGGCCTTTTGGTATAACTTTTAAACTTCATCTAGATGTCATATCACCTATTTTTCCCTATTTCACTCCACTTCATCATATTCATCCTAACCTTATTTTCAACTCACAATTTTGATACGCATTATGTTTTAATTGATACAAATCCTTGAGTTTTCTAAGTTGGGTGGACGCAAATTGCTTGAAAACCTTATTTTCAACTCACAATTTTGATACGCATTATGTTTTAATTGATACAAATCCTTGAGTTTTCTAAGTTGGGTGGACGCAAATTGCTTGAAATTATAAGTTCATATTAACTAGAAATTTAAAATTTTGCAAGTTGGTAATTCAAATTAAAACAATTTGAATTACATTTTTTGAACAACTTAAATTACATCAAATTCGTCTTTGATAAGTCTCAAACCCTTAATCTCAAGAAGAACAACACCTATTGGTGGCCCAAGTCCCCCGTCAAAAAAAAAATATGGAAAACTTACCACCATTGTGATAAAAGCTTATATGTCCATGACCGATATTGAAAATAAAATACAAGATATATTAACAATTACATTTGATATATCAAAGTTTATTTTGCTCTAATATAAACACTAAAATATTGTTTATCTGATCGATCATTATGGTTTATTACAACAAAAATAAATTCTAACACTGTATAATACTTTATGCATTCCTACCACGGATTATCATCCAAAAAAACATGAACGTCTTAAGACATTAAGATGATCAAACTAATTACTCTAATATATAACATGGAACAAATAAAAAACTTAAAAGGCTTTAACAATAAAAAAATAATCACAAAAGAGAGGTGACATATAAACAATAAAAATTAGTATGCAGATAATGATTGTTTTCTTTTTTTTTTCTTCACGAATTTGTCCCCCTTTTTTTAAACAACCAACAAAACCAAGAATTTATAAAATGACTATTAGCAAGAAGCTAGCACTTACAACCCGACTCCGAAAGAATAAAACACAGAAATGAATTTTTATGATTAAGGGTAAAAATGTGTAAAAAGTTATAATAATCGTATTAAATTTTGCATAAAGTTGGCGAGATGTATGCATAAGTCCCGGGGGGAGGTGAGGCGTGGAGAAATGGCAAGGTTTTCACTTTTTCACGACTGCCAAAGGCTTCTTGTGTTTGTGTCTCGATGAGGATAAAATGCGGCCTCGCTTTTTCTTGCATTTTTTTAAAACATTACGACTTCATGTATGTGCATGCATCCATAAAACATTTTATAACTACACTTGTTTTTTTAATTATTATTTATTTATATACATATGCATGTAGGATAGGGATCTAGAGTGAAACTAATGTTATTTGTAAACCGTGAGAATCATTCTCAATCATTGATCTATTTGAGATGGACGGTTATAAAAAAGCAATAAAATAAAGAGGTTAATGATATAATTAATTATTAATTAAAGATAAGGGTGTATTGGTAATTATCCTATCATAACTGAATATTGTATTTTTTTTTAATTTTCGCTGAGATTATGTGTACACAAGTGTACAGGCCGTTGTTCCTACAACGTACACAAGTGTACAAGCTGTTTGTACACTGTTGTACATTTGTGTATTTAACTCATGTACACCTGTGTATGTAAACTGTAAAACGTTGAAAAAACGAAAATTCATATGTTTTTCATTTTTATTAAAAAACTATAACAATATTATACTCAAATTAAGGAGAATAAAAAACCGTTTTTATGGTGTATTTAAAAGAAAAAAAATATTAACATATGAAAAGTTATAACGATGTAAAGATCATAAGGGGTGGTTAGTTTTATGTTATAACTTACTTATTTAAATTGATTAATTACCATCATGTCTTTTACATATAAAAAATGATCAATAGCTCAGATTGGTTCATAAGGTTCACAAACAATGATGCGGTTCACTCATTAATATATAAGTGAACTTACGACTATAATCGATTACAATTATTGCTAGTATATTAAGTCTTTCGTACCAACCAATGTTGTTTATTTTGTTCACAATTAATTTTTTTTGTACCAAACAATAATTGTCCATCTTGCTCACGATTAGAGATAGTAATTATACCCAAACCACATGGGTATTGAAATCCTAAACATTTGGGGCAGGTATCCAGGTATGGGCCTGGTTTTAAAAAATTTATACGGGTATAAGACACGATTCTATAATTGGGTAGATTATAGGATTACTCATACATGTCCCAAATGCTTTGTTGCCATCCCTACTCCCGAGGAGCTTACAAATTAATTTTACGTTGCCTTAGTGAAAATTTACCATGAGGTTACCTTTGTGGATTGCTTCCACTTAACTGTGTCGTTCTTCTCTAATTCATAATTACGTTCAAAACTTGTTATAAAATATTTGAGACGAATCATTATTTACGACATAAATCCATAATATCTCTTGTAAAAATAATAGAACAAATTAACAAAACGTGATTCACCTAGGATGTCCAAGTTATCATGTTGTTCATGTTACACACGGTTCTGAAACCATATAGCCAGTCACACATGCTTCTTAAACATATATATATATATATATATATATATATATATATATATATATATATATATATATATATATATATATATATATATATATATATATATATATATATATGTGTGTGTGTGTATGTGTGCAAATCGTAAACTTTTATATAACTAGATAATAAAGAGAGTAAACTGCCATTTTGGTCCCTGAGGTTTGGGAGTTTTGCCACTTTAGTCCAAATCTCAAACCTTTTGCATCTGGGTATCTGTAGTTTTAGTTTCATTGCCATTTTGGTCCAAAAGTGATATTTTTCTTCTAAAATCCTACTATTTTCTCCTATTCTCCAGGGGCAAAATGGTCATTTAAGCATTAATATATATATACATACATATATATATATATACATATATATATATAAACCTCAAACTCTGCTTAAAATAACCATTTTGCCCCTGAGAAAAATGATAAAGTAGTAGGATTTTAGAAGACAAATATCTTTTTTGGACCAAAATGGCAATAAAGCTGAAACCACAGAGACCCAGATGCAAAATGTTTGAGATTTGAACTAAAGTGATAAAAGTGGCCAAACCTCAGGGGCCAAAATGACAGTTTACTCTAACAAAGAACAATTATTTTAGCATTCATAATATCTAAATAGCAAAAGATTTTAATGTTAATAATTACAATCAAACATTATAGTTGGCACATAAAATATCTATTTAAAATAATTATATTTATTATTAGGGGTAACTTTATAGAATAGTAACCAAGTTTTAAAAGTGTTCTAATTAGGTCAGTCAAGTTTCAAAAGTGTTTCAATCAGGTCACTCAACATTCATATTTTATTAAAATTAAGGGTTTTATCATCCATTTCATAGGTAACCGTGGTGATGCAGATTTTTGTTTATTTTTTCCCTTTCATTTAATGCTAACGTCGAGTGATGGCGTGGATTTTAACTTATTTTTTTAATTTTTAATGTAATTAAAGTGTTTTTATTTTTAATAAATTAAATTTCATATATTAAAATAATCTGACTATAGCATCTTATGCTCAATTTTTCTCTTGACCCATGGAAAAAAAGGACATGACTCGATTTGAATGTTAAGTTATCTAATTGGGACAAAAACTACATGAGTGACCTAATTAGAACAATTTTAAAACTTGGTTACTATTCTGTGACATTTTCCCTTATTTATGTCACAAGATACAATCATTTTCTTGTATTTTATAACTATCAACTTTATATTTAGAGATGACATGTCACATTTTTTTTGTTTGTCCACTGTTTCACATGATACTTCATGCATTTGAACTTTTCCCCAACTTTTATATATGGCTCATTGGCTCCATTAACATTTAGTAACTATTCCCATGATTATACATATATAGTTACTTATATTAGTATTTCACTATTTCTACTTCTAGCTTTCCATTTTTATAAAAATTAAACTTTTATTTTTCTAAATACGCCATGGTGAATTATTTAAATACAAAAACAAAAGCATAAGCATCTTAATCATATTTGATAAGTTTCATAAATAAATGTAATGTAATTTTTTATTGGGAGTTGCAAAATTACAAAGGATATTTGCAATGTAAGATAAATCCTTAATTATATATATATATATATATATTATATAAACAAATAAGATTTGAAACACAGGTAATTTTATTGTTTTTATTGTGCAAGCATTTAGGTGTTTTGGCGGAAAAATAAGGGAAAAAGTGATATTATCTATTCGGATCATGTGTGATGATCCATACCCGGTATTTTGACCCGATTATATAAACATGTAATAACCTAATTCTCTCATTCTTGTCATTCAAGCAGCTTCCAGGATACTCCTACGGTTCTTTTACAAAACCCTAGCAACGGCGGCGACACCCTCAATCTCTGCACTTTCTCTACTATTCCACTTCGCAAATCTATTTTTTTTATCTACAACCCCTAGAATCTATAGTTCTTTGTTGAAGATCGAAGATTGAAGTTGGCCCTTTGTTTTTTCAATCCATTTCAGCAGGTATGTTAATCCCCATCTTCTTTTGTTCAAAGTGTAAAGTATACAGGAAGAAAGGTACCATTCATATATTTAGTTTTAGGGTTTTTGATGTAAAATCATTCTGGTCCGTTTTGTTTTTTTGTTTTTATTGAATATGATTCTTTGTTTGTGAAGCAGTAAGTGTGAAAATCACGTTTCGTATGATGTTGAAGGATGTGCGAACAGAGATCTAGGGTTAGATTTGTGAAAGTTTTGGATGATACTGGCTTTGTTATTGTGTTATGAGGTATCGTGTTCCTCAAGCCTGAACTGGTGGCCTCTTATTCTAACCCTAATTTCATTAAATTTTCATAAATTTTAATCGCTAGATTGTAAAAATTGTTGTTTGTTTATATTAGTTTGTTTTACATAATTGAATTTGCGGTTTAGGGTTTGTGGTTTTGTTGTTTTATCGAATAAGGCTGAAAACTGATGGGTTCTTTTATGTTATTGTGTGATGCTGAACAGGGGAGAACGAGAAACCCGATGTAGAGATGTGTAGATTTGATTCACTCTTATGATCATGGTTTTAGAGTTATTGTTATTCTTTTTTCTGGTTTAGATCGTTGTGTTTGGTGTGCAATTGATAAGATCTTATTATGGTGCATCGAAAGGATGAGGTAAGGTTTCATCGTCATTTTGTGTATAACTGGTTCACTCTTTTTATATGATTTTGTTATGAGAATCATGTGATGCTTATCTAATTCTATTAGGAATAGGAATAATAAAACTATACCTACACAAGTCTTTTAGACTTTTAGTCAATCAAATACCATCTCCCTAGCTTTTCAAATGTGTATTATTTAGTATTAATTAGATGTATAGTTATTAAATGAAATTATGTTCATTGTTAGCATATAATATACTCTAATTTTTGTGGTATTCTCTTTGAAGGTTTTTGTTAATGTTCCTTGGTGGTATTTTGCTTTTTATTCGATGATGAGTACGTTCATGTCTCAAAGGACTAAGAGCAAGTTTGTGCTTGCCAGCCCAACAAGAATTCCTGAAACCTTTATCATGTATGCCCATTCTTTTAATTTCTCTGAACTATGTTGTTCTAAGTTTGTTGATTACATAAATATGTGGGTGCAGAGCGTGTATTGATTCAGTATGGTAGGCTAAGTGTGGTTTATTGTGATTGCAATACTGAATTTACTATTGGTGATCCAGCTGCAGTTGTTACTGTTAAACCAGCTACTAAAAAAACTATGGAGATTATCGTTAACGAGGTAAAATTATAAATAGCTTATGAGAGCTGAAATCTTAATTTCTTTGTTTTGTGAAAGCTCATAAGATGACAAAATCAATAAACATGAGATTTTAAAGGACTTCACTCGGTCACGACGATGCCATTTGGGCTAATCAGCCACTCCTTCAAGTTTCAATTCTCTCTCTCCATTTTGACTTGATTATTTTATCGTTGAATTTAATTTTGTTAGTTTGTTTCTTGTTTTTTGCTTCAAATCTAACTCTAATCGATACTCTTGATTTGTAGTTGAGACTAAAAGGTAGGTACTTTGTCCAGCCATTAAGGTTTTGGTGAGTGAAGCATCTGGCTTTTCTTGTCAAACCAAGTAAGTCCGGTTCGGCTGTTTTTGACGAAAATTTTGGCCGGAACTTTTAAGTATTGTCTTTAAAACACCAATAATTTAACCAACACTATAAGTTTGTACATTTTTGTTGTATCAAATCACTAAAACATCTACTTTTATGTACAAAAGCTCGAGTAGTCACTCTTCCCTGCCCGATCAAGATAGAGCATGGACATCAGATTTCGAAGAGTATGAGAATTTGGAAAGACAACTTATTAACAAAAATCCATCCACGTCAAATATTGGCTCAGAAGCGAGGAGAGAAGTTAATATTGGAATTACTGGTTGTAAATTAGTTGGTTACTAAATAAATCTTGGCCCTTTGTGGATGCAAAGAAGATTCGACGCAGGTAAGAAACCGGTTAAAGTTATAAAGTGATTCACTAAATGTATTAAACTGGTCTTGTATTATATAGTATTTGTTGTGTGTGGTGTATTTCTAACAACATTGCCTATTTGACTGCGATTGTGTAGGCTTTAAAGAGGAGCTCGCATCTGCAGAATGAAGAGCAGAAGACTACTAAGGGAATTTTTACTCATAATGATTAATCCGGGTTACTGGTCAGTGTTCTATTATCACTTTTTTCTGTGAACACTGTTTATTTTTTATTGGATAGGAGAATATGTGGAAAACACTAGAGGGGCTAACTTGGGGTTATGCAAAAAACCGAAGTCTATTGGAGATGTGAAAACAAATTACGTTGTTATTTGGTCACGTGACTTGCTACTTTTCATATCATTAATTATTATTATTATTATTATTATTATTATTATTATTATTATTTGTATTATGACTTTGTATACATATTAATAAATTAAAAGTTGTATGAACCGGATATTGTACTGGGTGAGATATAGACTCGATAGTAGAATAGGTATTGGGATAGGGATAGGGATTTTATTGTTTATTAAATTAGTTATAGTTTATACGTGATTTCAATGGTAGTGTATCTTAAAATATCATTTTATAATTTCTAAATCTCCTTTACGAACTATTTAATATTTTCTTTATTCAACCCATGTAATACACGGGTAACTAATATGAAATAAAAAAATCTATTCATACTATGGTCTACGTATATATAACATAAAGTAATATGCAAACAAAATATGGAATTTTTTTTGTAGAATGTCAATGTGTTGTATGTGCAAGTTGCAAGATCAGGTAATCGGAAATTTGTTTGAAAAAAACCTTATATTTTACAAGCTGGTGCTAGAATTTGTGAAAGGATGGTAATATTCCTTTTCTAATGATTCTTAATACCTAATTTGTCAAAGATGGTGACTAAGATTGATACAAACAATATGAAAATATTGATACAGAGTTACCACTGCTAAAGCCTGAAGTGTTTTCACTAGGAAACGAGGGAAAAGGGGTTGAAGTTGGTCGTCTTCAGATGTAGATTCAAGGACATGGAAGGTATTTCACAATAGTCTCAATTGTGTTTTTTTTGTTTCTAAATTTTATTATTAAACTGTCTGTTTGTAACATAGCATGTTAGATGGGTTTTTTGTTTTGTTTGATGTTTGTAGCTATATTGATGGAACTGATGGAGCTTAATCCGATAAGGGATGCTTTGGTGCGCCTTCTTGGAGTGGATGCTCTCTTGATAGAACAAAAAAGGCTGCCAATAACTGTTGAGTTGGTTGCAAATCCATCGATCATCTTTTTGGATAAACCAACTTCTAGCCTTGATCTAGAGTTGTGCGTACTGTGAGAAACACTGTTAACACAGGAACAATTGTTGTATGCACAATTCACCAACCAAGCATACACAATTTGAATCATTTGATGAGGTGGGTGTACCCAACATCTTTTTTTTTCTTTTTCATGACATTAATCTGGTTACAATTGGTTGCTCTGATTGTTTTTTTATAACTATCTTGCAGTTGACCTTGATGAAAATGGGAGGACAAAGTATTTATGTTGGACCTTTAAGGAAACACTCTTACAAGCTTTTGGAGTACTTTGAATTTAGTGTTACTTCTACATTTATTTGAATATTTAGAGTGATCTTTTTCATTGTAATGTTATATCCATTTGTTGCTATAGGCTATTACAGGAGTGCCAAAGATTAGGAATGGTTATAATCCTGCCACATGGGTGTTGAAGGTGACCTCATCTGCGGCTGAGAGTCAGCTTAACATTGAGTTTGCTGAGATAAATTTTAAGTCTTCTCTTTATCAGTAAGTTAAAGATAATTTCAACTTTTTCTTGGGCCTTTTGTTTTAGTTGAAGTGATTGCTTATTAGTCGTGTACAAAAAAAACCATGAATGATTGTGACATAGTTGTCAATAGCGGCTATAGCGACCGCTATAGCGCGCTATATGGCAATGCGACCAAGTGTCGCTATATGAGATCACATTATGCTTTTGAGTTGAACAAAATCATCATCATTGTTCTATATCAAAGTTTATTGTGTACCCGCTTAATAACAGAATGTTTTATTTATTTAAAGGCGACGTGAAAGAAGTTGGTGTGACTTGAACAGTTTCCTTTAGCTTCTTTGTATTACTAAAATATATTTAATAAAATAGTACGGCACACCCTTTTTTCATCAAAGTTTGATTAGAATTTGATATTTTGATTAGGTGTTGCTTTTGATTACTTGGAATTAGCTCTTCAGATGTTTGTTTGAAGGTCCATTTTTCCTTCAAGATCTCAGTTCGGTAAGTATTCGGTCAATTTGGCTTCTAAAGAGTTTCTGGGTTGAAACGGACACATGTTTGAAAAACAAATTAACTTATACTAGGCTAAATAGGTAAGAAACAAGTTTAAAAAAGGTAGGAGGACATGGCTAAAGACCTGATAACAAGTGGCTCATAGGTTAAGTATATAAAAAAATTGGTTATAAAACAATCTATTTTACTCTGAACTGTTTCCCTTAAACTTCATTTTATTAACCACATTTAGTTTTTATAAGTAATAAAATTTCACACAATTCTGGCATTGTATCATTATTGAAATCACTTTCAGCATATGACTACTTTCCGTATGATCAATCTAACCAATGCACTTTTAATATTTTGGCCAGTTCTCTTTACAATTTTATATGCTAAATGCGAGTTCTTGATTTTTTTTGCCATTGTCACAGGACCATCCACCTGTTTAATGAGGTTTCCGATCTTGATGGTTTCATGGATGACTCAGCAGGGCAAAACGCTACATTGACATACACTTTTGAGCCTCAAAGATGTAGGAGTGGTAAGTTCTAAATGTAATTATGCAATGTTCATTTTCTTGAATGATGCAGTTATGATTACGACTTCGATTATGATTAAACTTTCCACTTATTGTAAGTTATTATATGTCTATTGTCAGGCTTATTGTAACTGGTATATAATGAAAATGCAACTTTGTTGTGTGAGAGATCGTTGTCGCTATCATAACTTATAAATGTAGTTTAGTTTAACAACTAGAAATTCTACAAATTCTTTTACATGTGATGCTCATTTAACAGTTTAGTTTTATAAATTTGTGATTATGATAAAGTTTGAGTTCATATATAGTTATTTTACTTAATATGTTGTTGAATCAAACAATTGCTGTGATCCAAACAATTTATGAGCAATAAGCCCCTTTGGCTATTCATCCACCATGGTGTGTCTTCTTAGGTGTATGGGTTTTGAAAATATTCTTATACAGAGATCTCATTATGAATTAAAAAGGAATTAGCTTTACATGAAAACTTTGAATACAAATGGAGGCAGAGTTAGGATACTTATGAAACCGAACTAAAAATCTGTGGTGGAGAAGGGAAAGAGGATACTTTAGAGGTTCAAATTGGTATATATGTACTTTTGTTTACTGTAAATTAAATTTTCCTAACCCGGGAAGTTTCCGGGTGATAGCCTAGTGTGTGTGTGTATATATATATAGGGAGGGGTTAACGTACAATTGCGCTTAACGTACGTTGGTACGCGATTGTATTTCCAACATGCGACTTAATCATCCAACATGCGAAAATGTTATCCACATTCCATGCGATTTCTACATGTAACCAACATGCGATCTTTCCGTTTTTACGTACGCACTTTTTCATATAACATGCGATTTGCCTAAGTGTACGCTCGTACGTTAAGGCAAATTGTATGATTCTCTCTCTCTCCTCTCGCTCGCTCCCCCCCTCTCTCTCTCTCTCTCTATATATATATATATATATATATATAGGGTAAGGTTATTGTAAAAAAGGTTAAAAGTGTGAGAAATATTATGGAGGTAACATGTGTCCTAAATCTAAATTAAATCAAAAGGGTAAACAAGTAATTTTATCATTGATTTAATTAATTCAAAACCTTCCATAACCGCCACCCTAATTTATAGGAATATGTTTTTTTAAGATCCCTATAAAACACTACGAATAATACTGCAAACACCATTCAGCACGCATATAACACCATTCAATAATTATATAACACCATTCAATAAGTATACAACACCCTTCAATAAGTATATAACACCATTTTAAAGATCTATATAAAAAACACTGCGGATAACACTACAACTATCATTCAACACGTATATGACACCATTCAATAATCTATAACACCATTCACTAAGTATATAACACCATTCAATAATATATAACACTATTAAAGACACTGCAAAACACAATTCAATAGTTCATAACAATGTAATAAGTACATAACACTACAAAAAAGATATAACACTACAACCCCGTAATGGTGGGCGTCTGAAACAGCAGCGACACGATGGAGAGTGATCGGACCGGTGGCGGAGGTGCGACAACTTGAGTGGTTCTCGGTGGGAACCGATCGGAGCAGGTGGGTGGCTTGCGATGGTTGTTCGGTGGTGTCCAGCAGGCCTGATTCGGAGATGTTGATGCTGCTGTATCGATGATGATGATGATGACGATGATGATGATGATGATGATTCGAGATGTAAACTGATGATGATGAGGATTCGAGATGGATTATTGATGGTGATGATTCGAATTCTGGAAGGAGGAGGATGATTCGAATTCTGGAAGAAGAAAGAGAATTCGTAATTTTAGGGAATTGATTTACAGTTTCCTATTTTCAGGTGGATATAAAAGACACAATTGCCCCTACAATTTTCAAATCAGTCCAAACTAATAAAAACATTTTACAATTTGGTCCATATTGATCTCAACCATTAGATTAAAAGATCTAATGGCTTAGATTCTTTCTTACATTTCTCACAATTTTGGTCTTTTTTTACAGAAACCTCTACCTATATATATATATATATATATGGTTAAGATCAAAGAAAAAATTGATTTTGCCTAAGTAGGATGAGAATGAATCTTAACCATTCATTTTTCAAATCAATGACTAAAATGAAAATATAGAAAAAAAAGAGTGTAAGGGTATGTTGGGAAAATCATATTTATGAGATTCTCTCTCTCCACATGCATGGCAGATGCATATTATACCCTCATTTTCTAAACGTTCATAACTTTTTTATACAACATTATTTTTTCATAAAAATTTCACCATAAAATCGAGCGTCTTTTTATCTTTAATATGAGTACCATATTGCTATATAAAATATGTCGACTAAAAAAACCACAAAAATGTGTTGTATTTCTATGTTGCATATAATTTTTTGTGCTGGATTTTTACTACATTTTTGTGCTATATTTTTTGTGTTGAAATTTTTTGTGTTGAAATTTTTTGTCTTAATTTTTTTCCCAAATTTTGTGCTAAATTTTTTGTACTATATTTTTTGTGCTGAATTTTTTTGTACTATGTTTTTTGTACTAGATTTTTTGTGCTATATTTTTTTGTATTAGATTTTTTATGTTATATTTTTTTGTACTAGATTTTTTGAACTAGATTTTTTTTATATTTTTTAGAAAAAACAAAAGAGGTGTCACATGTTATTTTCACACTCCTACTTATAAGGACCAAAATATTGTAGGACCAAAATGCCCTTCATTCCTACTTATAAGGAGTGACACATGTTATAATCATAATCTGTTTTAGACCACTTAGGCAAAATTCACTTTTTAGTGGATGTTTAACATTTACCCCAAAAATACCCTTAGATCACAGTTAACCATAAGCAATTATCAAATAATACATACATATATATATAATGGGTTGGTGGGGCCAATGTTGGGGATTTGTTTATAGAGAAAGATAAACGAGGATGAGGATGATGGGTTACTTACTAATTTTCATTTATTATTTAGTTTTTTTTAATAAATGAATTATATCAGCTCTTTTAGAATTTATAAAATTAATATATAGTAATTTTTAAAGTTTTACAACTTAAAATTAATATATAGTAATTTATAAAGTTTTACAATTTAAAAATGTGATACTTTATAAAATGTTTTGAATTTATACATTTTATTTGATGACGCGAAATTAAAAAAAAGTTATTGTAATTATTATAATAATTATTTTTATTACTATTGTTTGTTTTTTAACTTATTTAAAGTGATTTGATATTATTGACCATTGATTTAATGCTTAAAGTTGTTTTCTATAATTTAATTTCATTCCTTTCTTGTCAACAAAATATGTTAATACTTTTTCAATTTATATATATTCATATTATTTAAATTTCCATTCGTTTGATAATGATTTTAGGTTTTTCTAAGGCTAGTGGGTATGGTGAGGCTCATCATTGAGAGGATGGGTCGTCACGTAGGATGTCATGTAAGCAGGTGGGAGGATGGAGCTAAAGAGGATGGACCTAGGGGGTGGGGGGATGAACCCCTTTATATATATATATGTATGTATATATGTATAGATGTGTGAGAGAGGAAGAGGCACGGCATAGGCGGCAGGGAGGAGCCGGAGTTGCCGCTGCCGGGCATAGGGGGCGGTGTGGGGGTCCGGCGCCGGGCATGGCCGGCCCCCATACCAGTTAGTCTAAGTAACTAAATCACCTGTTAGAGAGGACACCAGGACAGAGGGGTATTTGGAGTAACGACTTTTGTTACACCGACTTCTTTAGTTACAAACAAGCTACTTCTAAAATTTACATTATTTATATCTAATATTTGGTCAGCAAAACTCATAAGTCATAAAGTCCTTTATCTAACCTTTGACTCACTAGTTAAAAAACCATTACTACCTACACCGTTGGTCATTATTTTACTACCCACAACTGTTGTTCGGGTATACTTATTTTAGTAAGCAAAGGTGACGTGTGTATTTCTAACCTAACCCAAACTTAATATGAAATAATCTCAAGTTCAAATTAATAAAAAAAACATTTGTCTAATGGGTCGGGTTTGAAATAGCTTGATGGGTTAGCTAGACTCGATTCTATTTATACTTTAACGTATCCTACAACATATATTACTTAAGTTGATTGCCTGTTTACAGGGGTGCAACTTCTGCAACTTCTCTAGGGCGGAAGGTGGCGGCCGACCCTTCGAACTTTTCGTTCAGTAGTGGAGAATATGTAGTTTTCGTATAAATTTTTTTGGGTATATACGTTTTCAACCCCTCGGTCTTATAGAAGTTTTTTGGTATATACGTTTTCGACCCCTCGGTCTTATAGAAATTTTTTGGTATATACGTTTTCAACCCCCGGTCTTGTAGAAATTTTTTGGTATATACGTTTTCGACCCCTCGATCGGAAATCTCAAGATTCGCCACTACCTGTTTATGTTAAAGTTCTAACAGTTTAATAAATTATAATCCAATTTTATAGATTAAATGTACTTGGGTTTTACATAATTATAGGTTTTGTTGCAATTGCAATGTTAAAGCATTAATGTTCAAAAGAAAGCTAAAAAAAGCATTATTTCCGGTTAACATGTTCTATTTATGTCAACCCTTAAATATATGTGTCATTTTTTGATGTAGGTGCCTGACATGATTTTTGGTTCTTTTTCACTTAAAATTTTTAAGTCCGCGTCACACGTAATTTTTCCTTCCGTATCATATCTGTGTTAGCCAAAACTTTGTTAAGAAAGTATATTAAAAGGACACAAAAAATTAAACCCAATGTCAATTGTTTTAACTATTACATTATAGTTATAATTAACGCAAACCCTTAATCGCTGCTAAGAACTACAACATCAATAAATGATATCGGTATCCGTATTATTAGAACCGGTACCGGTATTTGTTTTTATGGTTTCCAGACGATTAAAACACATGGTCCGTATCTCTCACAACTACTTTTTTTCGTTTATCTTTCGGTTGTTGTATAGAGTGCCGTTAGCTTAACAAACAAAACTGATAACGACCGAATTCCCATCACGTTGGTCAATGTGAATAGTAATTCCCTTTTCCTTAAATAATATACACAATTAACCCATTTAACTTTTTACTTTTTTTTGAAAGGTAACGTAGACTTTTATAACACACAAAAAAAGAACAAAAGCCCATAGCAAGATGCTACCGACCTGAGTACAAAGTATAAGTTACTTCCGCCTCAAAGAATACAAAATGTTACACTTTTTTCATTACAATTGTAAGTTGAAATTACGCCAATCCCCCCACGAGATATCTTTGAACATGGATCTATTGACCACGCAGTCAAACACCGTCTCCTTGATGTCTTCCACCAACTTGTACCTATTTACGTTCATGCCTTCAAATCTTTTCCTGTTCATCGCTTTCCAAATGCTCCACATAGTTATAATGTAGATAGCGTGAATAATTCGCTTCCTGTTCTTCGATACATTTAAACCATTTACGCTCTGCAACATTTCGTTAGCTGTAGACTGATTCAGACCCGGTGGAATATTCATCCATAAAAACAACCGATGCCAAACTTCCTCCGCCACTCTACAGTTCAACAAAATGTGATCCGCTGACTCGATGTCCTGCTCGCATAGTACACACGTATTGTTTTGAACTTGAATCCCCCTAGCTTCCAATGCGTCTGCTGTTGGAATTCGACGCGCAACGACTTTCCACGCGAATAAACTTGCCTTTTGTGTTGCTATCCTATTCCATAAAAAAGTGCTACCTGCCATGTTTAAATTCAAACGTTCCTTTAAATCCCGCCTTACCGTTTTTTACTGTGAAACCCGGTCTGGTTCTTCTTTCCAACTCCACTTATTGCTTGCTGATCCTAGATCTTGCTGTATAAGCAGTGAATGTAACTGCTCCATTTCGTTCTTCTCTGCATCTTCACAAGGTATCCTAGCCCATTTCCAATCCCAAATGATCCCTTCGCCCGATCTTCTATAGCACTCCTTTACTAGACTTCTTTTTTCTACAACTAATTGATATAACAATGGAAAATGATCGCGGATTGCCCCCTTACAACCCAGTTATCACACCAAAACAAAGTTTTATCCCCCAACCCCACCTTGCTTTTCAAATTTGCATAAATATTTATACCATATTTTAAACACTCTTTATCCATACCCATAATTTCCTTCCAAACCCCCGCGTTTACTTTTTTCAATGGAAACGAAGATACATTTCTAGAATTAAAATGTAGTGCTTTTATTACTTTTACCCATAATTGATCCGGTTCTGATTTCAACCTCCACCACCATTTTACTAACATAGCAACATTCAATTCTTTAATACCCCTACCCCTAACCCTCCAATTTTTTTTGAGATTACAACCTTTTCCCATTTTACCCACCTTATTTTTCTGTTGGAACCGCATCCCCCCACAAAAATTTTCTTCAAATACCCTCTAAAGTTTTAATTACTGCCACCGGGGTTTTGTATAGTGAAAGATAGTAATTCGGTAAACTACCAAGTACTGCTTTGACCAATGTAAGCCTCCCTGCGAACGATAAAAGTTTCGCTTTCCATGATGATAATTTTTTGTTGAAAGTGTCAATAACCTCTTTCCAATTCACTATTCTATTCATGTTAGCTCCCACCTTTAAACCCAAATACCCAAACGGAAACTACCGACCTTACATTTCAAAATTTTAGCCATATTTTCAACCTCAACCTCATTTTTTCCAACCCCGTATAGGTGACTCTTTTTTTGATTTATTTTCAAACCGGATACAACATAAAACACCCTTAAAATCCTCCTAAGATTTTTTATGTTTTCCTCCTCCCACTTACCCAAGAACATCGCATCATCCGCAAAAAAACATATGAGAAATATGTGAACCATCATTAGGCATATTCACCCCTGAAAACATCTCACCCTCCCTAGCTCTCATCGGAAAGACTCCATTGCTATAACAAATAAAAAAGGTGACAAGGGATCACCTTGTCTTAACCCCCTTTCGTATTGAAATTCCCCTGATGGAGATCCATTTACCAAAACTGATGCCCTCCCTGAAAATAAGATTCCCATGATCCAATTTTTCCATTTTGGTGGAAAACACATTTGAGTTAAGATTGTTATTAAAAATTTCCAATTTAAGGTATGGTACGCTTTTTCTATATCCGCTTTAAACAAAAATATAGATTTTTTCCTTTTTTTGCCCAATTCACGACCTCGTTTAAAATAAGTGGCCCATCCAAAAGCTGATTGTTCCTCCGACACAACATAAGTGATAACTTTTTTTAACCGATTAGCTAATATTTTTGAGATAATTTTGTTCACGACC
Organism: Scalesia atractyloides; assembly: GCA_947069175.1. Taxonomy (NCBI): domain Eukaryota; kingdom Viridiplantae; phylum Streptophyta; class Magnoliopsida; order Asterales; family Asteraceae; genus Scalesia; species Scalesia atractyloides. The sequence continues at coordinate 81,014,127 of CAMTDV010000010.1, forward strand.
CCAATCAAAGATATATGCCTAAAATCCGATATAGATACCAGATCGGTGACTTGGGTAGTAATGAAATAAAAGAGGAACTTACCGATTGTTGGATGGAACCATGTGTGTGAAATTGCCGCATGACATCTTCCACGTAGACCCTTAGTTCATTCCAAAATTTCTTTATCACCGCAAAAGTCATTCCATCTGGTCCCGATGCCTTTTCGCTGCCACATTCCCACACCGCATCTCTAATCTCATATGCCTTGAATTGCTCGATTAGTCCTAAAGCTTGTTGTTCATTCAATTTTTTGAAACCATGTGATGACATCCTAGGCCTGAGGACCCGTGGCTCCTTAAATTTCTTCTCAAAAGCTGACCGAAACTGCTCTTTAACCGATTTTGGTTCCGACACCCATACCCCATCCACCCATAATCCGCTAATTCTACTCCTTGCTCTATGACTATTTACCGTGGCATGAAAATAAGCTGAGTTCTCATCTCCCGCCTCTATCCACCTAATCCTTGCTCTTTGCTTCATATTCGATGACTCCCTGTTTCGCCACTCTCGAACTACTTGTTTTTTATTTTTCCAATCTTCAATTTCAGCTTCCGATAGAGTTCTATTTTCCGCTATTGCTTCTAATGTCACCAGGTCATTTATCGCTTCTTTGTATCTGCTCTCTTCTGCGTCTTTGCAATCTGCTCTCCATTTTTTAATTTCTGCCCTAATTGCCTTTAACTTTTCTCCCAGAAGTGTGTCTTTGAATTTTGAGTTACAATTCTGATCTAAACCCTTTAACACTGCTTCCTCATCCCCATCTATACCTAACCAACTATTGAAGAATCTGAATGGAGCTGGCCCGTAACTAGATTTCACCATTGATAGGATCAACGGACTATGGTCAGATACATCCCTGTCTAGAATCCTAAGGATGCATCCGGCCATTTATTCATGAATTCCAAGTCAACCAAAGCCCTGTCTATTTTACTCAGCCTTTTACCATCACACGTCATATATGTGTATTTTCTGCCTGCCATGACGTACTCCAAAAACCCACCCTCTCTTATAAAATTATTAAAATATAGACCATTATTAGGATCGAAAACTGAGTTCAGTCTATCTTCCGGAACCCTCACCTCATTGAAATCCCCAATCATAAACCACGTACCCGAGATAGTTTCCTTTAGACTTAACAATTCATCCCATAGTGCTCTTCTCCCTGTTGCAAGTTTTGGTGCATACACATTTACCAACACCAAATTCTCTTGATACCCCACCATATTACCAATTATTAAAATATAATTTTTATTTAAAATTTCCGATTGTTTTTTGAAAATATTAGGATTCTATAATGATAAAAGGCCCCCGACCTCCCATCCGCATTTACCCTTAAAAATTTCATAACAGACCCATCCCAATAATTTTTCACTGCTTGATCCGACATATCTCGGATCTGAGTTTCCTGAATAGCCATAAAAGACAAATTAAAATCTTTGACTAACCTGCAAACCGCCTTTGCTTTTCCTGAACCCCCAGCGCCTTTTATATTTAGAGATCCAAAATTCATTGTTGACGAAACTCCACCCTTTCCTCATCCATGAGGTGCCTGAGCTCATCCTCGTTGCCATTGATCTCCACCCCTAGCTTAGTCCCGACCACTTTTGTTGCATGAATCTCTTTCTCTAACGCCTCCGCATAATTGTCCAAGTCGGAGTCTTGTGTACCATCTAGTGAATCCTGAACCACGGTGTCCGCCTTACTCGACTCCTCTTCCCATTCGTAGAACTCATCGTCATCTAACGCTGCACCTACTCCATCGTCGGATTCGTCATCAATAATTATTGTGCTTACATTCTTTTTTCCTTTATTTTTTTGCCTTGGAGATTTTATAAACATAGCTCGTTTTCTTGGATTAAACCGTGATTCGTCTGAAAGTTCTATATTAAGATCTGGTACTTTAGTTTTTCTGATGTACATATTTGATTTCGAACTAGCTGCACGACCTGATGACACATTAATTTTTCCTCTTTTTTTTGGGCTTCACATGATAATCCTGACCCGTTACAAATATCGACCCACCCTTAGGCCTAATATTTGCTTGCTTCTCAATTTTTTTCTCCATCAGATTTATATTATTGCCATCAGACCCTTCCTTGAAATTAGCTCCTCCATTTTCCCTATGTGCGCCATTTATTACTTCAGTATTACCTACCATTCACATTTTCCCTATGAGCAATATTACCATGGATATTGGGATTAATAATATCATTAGGTGCGACCCATCCGATTCCGCTGAAACATGTTCCTGGTTCTCCAGCGACTCTACACTTCCCCGCGTCTGAAACGCTCTCTCCGGCGGCTCCTGGAACTCCGATGTCTTTACATTTTCCGGTGAAATCTGGTTCTCATTTACCTGTCCTTTAAATTGATCCGGCTGATTATCCTCACCCGGTGTTACTACATCTGTTTCATCTACCTGCATCTGATACCTACCATCTCCTCTCCTTTATCTTCATTATGGGACCTCAACCGACGATTACCGCCTTCTTCTATAAAACCCGGTACCCAATACTCGTTTATCTCGGACACCCATACTGTATATGTTTCGTATTTCCACCACACGTTTATTTTCTGGTTAATTTTTTCCCCTGAATTCACCAACACTCCCATTACGTCGAAATGAAGATTCAGATCATTAATATCAGAATCCGACGGATCGAAAACTTCCCCGAACCTACCTCCGATGCACTGCATCACCCCTCCTCTCCATAGTTGAATCGGAACACCGACGATTTTCAACCACGCCAACCGTTGAAACCCAATTTCTTGACCATCCCATCTCTCCACCTTATCCAATTTCTTATCCCATATTACTTTGTTTTCCACAAAATAGTTGGCTGTGTCGGATGATTCAGTTGTTATCAATCCCCCTAAGTATCTAATGTTTGCATTCCAGATTTTTGCTTCTTCCAACATGTCCTATAATCCTCTGAAATCCGATATCGTCTTCACTTCACCAACAAGAGCCTTACCGGCCCAAGCTTTGATTGTGGATGAGTCTTGGATGAATCTTAACACCTTCTTAATCTCCTCCTGATTTTCCTTGTTCTTCTCCGCCACCGTGGACTTTGTTGCCTTCTCTTTCATTTCATCTTGATAGTTACCAATCAGACCATTGTGTATATCCTTCTGTGAGCTTTGCTCTCCAACTAAAATTCCGTCTCCGATACCGTTGCTAGTATGTTGGAGATAAAAAAACGTAGTTGCCGGCTCCTTACGTAGTTCCTCACTCCTATCAAGCTTCTCGCCTTGCTCTCCTTCTCTATTTGGTGCATTCCGGTCGTTGCCGCCATGGGACGACTCCTCTCCGTTCATACTCGCTCAGTACTATTTAACTTTTTACTTAATCTTGTTTTTCACTAATGCTTTGCGTTCGTTAACAAATAAATAAATGTACATGTTTTGTGGTATATATATTTTTAAACTATTCAAATTTGGTATTTTAAACTATACAAGTACGAATGCCGTAACTAAATGAACTGATACCGATCGAAAACGTATTCTCCTCGCATATCCTAGGTAGAGCTGCAAACGAACAGAACATTCAGTGAACAGTTCGTGAACCGTTCGACGCGAAGTACGTTTACATTCGTTTATTTAAACGAACCGACATGAACAAGAAAGTTCATTCGATTAGGTAAAATGAATGAACACAAACATATGTCTCGTTTGTTCAATTGTGTTTGTAAACGTTCGGCAATGTGTTCATGAACGTTCCTTCATTTACGTTTGTTTGTATTATTCATTAAATATTTTTTGTACATACTCATTGACGAATACTATCGACATTCGTTCCACGATTAAGGCATCATATTCCAGCTCTGCTCCCTCCGCAATCCACCTATAGCTTTTGCCGATTTTGCTCGTGAACACACTTATTTTCTTAATGAACAAACATGAACATAGAAGTTCGTTCGGTAAATGTTCATGAACGCATTATTTCCATAAGGAACACGAATATGGTCTTGTTTAAAATTCGTTCTATTCGTTTACAACCCTAATCCGGTAAATCCGAGTAGTATAATATTATTAAATTACTTTACGATTTTGTTGATAGAGGATGGGATTTAGTTTTATACGCCGGAATATCCTTTTGTTACGGTACAGCTTCCAAAATTACCAACCGGAGGCTGGCCGTTGACTCCTTTCACCTTTGTAAATAAAGTAATTCTTTCATTGAAATTTCACTTTGACCCATTTCTTCTAACATTTTTAATGTTTAACTCCTTGATTTTCAACATATCCACATACAGTCATACACTCCCATTAGGGGTAGGGGCGCTCCACTAGTGATAGGGTTTCATCACTCACAACATCTAATCAAGTTATGTCACATCATCGAGCTTTATTCCATCATTAGTGATAGATTTTAGTGAAAATGCCTATAACTAACCACACCCAACAATTTCCCTCAAGTCATCACGCGTGACGGTGGCCACGCGTGCTCAAATCCACGAGTGATGAGCAGCAGTGACGATAATGTATCACTTGTTATAACGACTGATGGGTTTTGATAATGGGGCGCCCCGACCCCTTAGTATTTGATAAGATAAAATCTGAGGTCTACTTATTACTATATTATAACTTATATTACAAAGCCTGATACTATAATGTTCATGCATTTTGTTTTAGACTTTACAACAAAAGAAAAATATAGTAGTAAACAATCAAATATTACTATTAATGTGAAGTAACACCATCACAAACTAATTGGTTATGAAAAAATCTAAAATTACAAAGCTTCATATGATCATTTTGTTACTCATGAATACTTCTTAAATACAAAAAATCTTTATTGGTATAAAACGAAAGATAACGACATGCTTTGTCACTTCATGTCAGTTCAGATGCCATTCATGCATACGTGATTGCGCTAGTGAACTTCGAACACTCGTGAAACACAAATAACATATTGAATTCCCGATCTTCAACATTGCTCGTTGACCATGTATAAAAATCTTGTATTTAATGAAAACTAAATAACCTTGTGTCAAATTTATACACACGAAACGTCATTGTTTGTTAACTTACTGAATCAACTATATTGAACAACCACCTAGAAAAGTATCGTTACCGCTACCGGCTACACTAAACAAGTAACAACCACTCGTGAGTTTTCACTAGCAGCTTATCTTGAAACCGCCAATAATCCACAACTTCGGTAAAAAAAAAAATCAAAAATTGAAAGATTAATTTTACAAAACACATAGAAAGCAGGACTCAAAAGTAACACAACATACCAAAAATTCACAATAAATAAATAATATAACAATGTAATAAATAAAACTAAAATATAGTAAATTAAAAAAAAAAAGATGTAAATTGACTATAAAAATCGTCAAACCCCTACTCTCTCTCCTACCCTTGATCCTCTCTTCTCTCTCTAGACCTTCACTCTCTCCATTCCTATCCTCTCTTCTTCACAATGCCACAATATCCCTCTGCTTCTTCTCTATTCTGATCCAATAGTTCCCAAGAGGCAGCTCTGTTTTGGCATAATCTGAACCAGAGGATAGGAATTCAGAGCAGAGTACCCTTCAAATCTCACCCACATTCACCAAATCCCAACAGATCTACCCTGTTCTTGTTGAAATATGGGGGACGTTATTTCCGGCAAGAATCTGATCCCGGAGAGTTTTCCAGGAGCGTCGGTGGACTTAGCGGCGCAAATTGGGATGTTGTGGGACTTGATTAAAGCCCCATTGATCGTCCCATTGCTGCAATTAGCTGTATACATCTGTTTAGCAATGACAGTGATGCTTTTCGTCGAACGGCTTTACATGGGTATCGTTATTATCCTTGTAAAACTTTTTTGGAAAAAACCCGAAAAGCGATACAATTGGGAACCCATTCGAGATGATTTGGAGATCGGAAACTCTGCTTTTCCTTTGGTTTTGATCCAAATTCCTATGTTTAATGAGAAAGAGGTTTGTTTGTTTGTTGTGTTTGATTGTCATTTACAGTGTTTGTTTGTTGTGTTTGGTTGAACCGGTTTTTAAAGGGGTTGAACCGGTTTTTTTATATATTTTTTTAGATTTAACTCTATTAATTTTTATAATATTTGTGGCACCTCCCGGTTTTTACGTCGGTCTGACCGATCGGACCGATGAACAGGTAAGGAGACCGGTTCGACGTCCGGTCCGATTATGAAAACATTGGTCATTTAAGAAACAGCCTGTGATGTTTTTGTGTTGAATGAATGTGTGATGCCATAGGTTTACAAGATCTCAATTGGGGCGGCGTGTAATCTATCGTGGCCGTCGGATCGGCTTGTGATTCAAGTGTTGGATGATTCTACTGACTATGTTATTAAGGTACAACAAGTGTTTGATATATTATGATAGTACAAGGGTATTGCAATCATTGATTCATTGTGTATAATGTTTAACCCTTTTTACTTATTGGTTAAATGATTATACTGTTTTTTTATTGATAAAATTTGGTTTCAAGATCCGGGTTGTGCTCCAATTGGTAAAAATGGATTTGGTTTTCACTTTTCATTGGTATTATTAGTGTGAGATTTTATGAATTTTTTATTTTATATTTTTAGCCTTTTAGGTCATAAATGGCATGACCAAGTGTAGTTCCAACAATATTTATTTTTACTGTTTTAATAATTTAATGCAATCAATAAGTTTTTTGGATTAATAAAGATCAATTTTATTGGTTTTCAACAACCGAAGTAACTCATTCAACATGTAGTGCCATTATTAGTATATTTTTGCTTTTATACGGTTTGTACTTTAATATTATTTTTGTAAAAAGAGAATAATTTACCACAAGGTCACAAGTAATTAATCATTTAATATGTTGTATGAATTTTAGGATATGATTGAGAAAGAATGCCAAAGGTGGGCAAGCAAAGGGGTTAATATTAGGTATCAAATTAGAGAAAGTAGAGGAGGTTACAAAGCCGGTGCACTTAAAGAAGGATTAAAGCATGATTATGTTAAGGATTGTGAATATGTGACCATATTCGATGCCGATTTCCGGCCAGAGCCCGATTTTCTCCGCCGAGCCATCCCGTTCCTCGAGTTCAACCCTCAAATCGCCCTCGTTCAAGCTCGATGGCGCTTTGGTAACTCTTTTAATCTATATGGCTCTTAAATGTTGGTTAATTAAGTCAACATTTCACTATTAAAATAGTTACTATTAGGTTACTACCCCCATTATAAATAAGTAATTAAATAAAAAAATGAAAGAAAAAAAATTAGTGTAGACTAGAAGTGTCGGTACATGGCCCCTGTTTTAAAAAATATATATCATATTCAACTTTTATCTCATTAGAATAATGTAAAGCATGGATATTTAATTAAATAATATAATAATAGTTAAAGAAAATAAAATATCAGGAACCAAATAAATGTGACAACAAGCGTATAACTTTGAGTTAGACAGAGCATATTTCAAAAGTACAGGGGTCAGTGCTAAAACATGAGTATAGTACAAGGATCTAATACATGTTGCCGGAAAAAAAGAGATGTGGGCCCATTCCGACTCCACAAATCACGGGATCCTCGCCGTCCGATTATGACACAAATAAAATACACTACTTCCATATTATGTATAACTGATTTTGTTTACAGTTGTACGTTATGCTTTAAAAGTTGTATCCATGTAAACGTTCTCATGGGTCACCCAGAATAACCGGCACAAATGATGCTCTTTTTAACATTTATTATTTATCATTATTTTTATTTTAAGGTTTTTGTAAAAGTAAATAGTAACTTCACTATACGAGGGGCAGTGTAGTAATTTAGCACTTTCTCAGCGACACTCAAGTATTAAGGCTCTTATTTACATTTTTACCCCTTTGGTCAAAAACCAATATTTTTTTTGTTTTGCTGTTATTTTTATTACAAAAAAGAAATAATAAAAAAAATATTTAAAAATGAAGAGATTATTAGATATAGATGAGATGGCGATTGATGTTATTACACGCGGGATTATGACAAAAAATCTAGCTGTGAGTTCATGTGCTCAATGGCGTGTTGTGTTTGTTACGTAGAAACATGTTCCATTGGCCAATAATTCATCACCCCACTTTACTAATCACTTTATTTATATTTTTTTGTTAATTTCTTTTTCATTTAATTATTTAGTGATCATTAATAATTTATTACATCAAATCATATACAAATTTTATGTATTGATTGTTGGTACTTTTTTATATTTATTGATTTTTTATATTAATTTTGCAGTGAACTCTGATGAATGTTTATTGACAAGAATGCAAGAAATGTCACTAGATTACCATTTCACAGTGGAGCAAGAAGTAGGATCAGCTACTCATGCATTTTTCGGATTCAACGGTATATTACCAAAGTTAATTAATGATCTTTTTAATCATTTATGAACAAGTAAAGTAATTAACATGAATGCAATTACCACAGGAACCGGTGGCGTGTGGCGAATTGCCGCTATTAATGAAGCCGGAGGGTGGAAGGACAGGACCACCGTGGAGGACATGGATCTTGCGGTTCGCGCAGGTCTCAAAGGATGGAAATTCCTATATCTTGGTGACCTTCAGGTTAGTCATTCTTTTTAATCAAATCTTTGGATGGGACCCACAATCTATAATTGGAAAAAAATTAATTCTTGAATTAATAAGCGAATTCGATGAATGGTATAGGTGAAAAGTGAACTTCCTAGTACATTCAAAGCCTTTCGTTATCAGCAACATAGGTGGTCTTGTGGTCCAGCCAATCTGTTTAGGAAAATGGTGATGGAGATCGTTAAAAACAAGGTTTGTTAAGTTCGTTTCAAATCTTTTAAAAAATATTCTTCTGATGTATATTGACAGCAATGGTATTATGGCTGCAGAAAGTGACATTGTGGAAGAAGGTGTATGTGATTTACAGTTTCTTCTTTGTAAGAAAGATCATCGCGCATATGGTCACATTTTTCTTTTTCTGTGTGGTTCTCCCCCTCACTATTTTGGTCCCTGAAGTTGAAGTTCCGATATGGGGCGCCATTTACATCCCATGCATCATCACCACCTTAAATTCAGTCGGAACTCCAAGGTATTATTCATTGTCATGATTGTAACGTCATTCAAATTTGTATAATATAACAAACTTGTTAAATGTGATGTTTTTAAATATTTTTCAGGTCTATACATTTATTATTCTACTGGATTCTTTTTGAGAATGTGATGTCCCTGCACCGTACAAAGGCTACATTCATTGGTTTGCTTGATGCAAAGAGATCTAACGAGTGGGTCGTTACTGAGAAGCTAGGAGACACTCTCAAGAACAACAAAACAGCTGGTAAACCAGCTCCAAAAAAATTCAAATTCAATATCGGTGACAGGTAAAAATCGTACCTTTCCCTTTGTTCTCTTCTGGATTTTCTTTCTTTTTAATTTTTATTTTCTTAAACTTGACCAGATCCAATTTACTTTGGTCATTTGAGTGTTGTGTTTTGGTAATATGACCAAACTCACTTCACTAACTACACAATAATTATATGTTGCATTTGGTATGATAAAAGTTAGATAAGGAATAGAATGGTTAGTGGATCAGGAATGTAATTCCTTTCAACTTTTTTGAACTTTAATTCAATGGAATGAAAAATTATAATAACTTCTATTAAACAATGTATAAAATAGAGATGAATTATACATCATATCTACATATAATTATAAAAATTATAAAAAAAATAGTACTAAAACTTATGTGTTTTTGGTGATGTAGAATTCATCTTACGGAGCTAGGATTTGCGGCATTCCTCTTCTTCACCGGATGCTATGACTTTATGTATGGAAAGCACAACTATTTCATATACATATTCCTCCAAACAATCACATTCTTGATTGTTGGGTTCGGGTATGTGGGCACCATTGTCCCAAGCTCTTAAACTCCAAACGCGACCTTAAACTTAGCAAGCAAAACCGTGCATCTTCCATCTCAACTTAATCTCAGTATATACAATGATTCGTGTGATTGAAGCGCATACCGTAGAAGTTGAGATGGAGAGAGGAAAATGCTAAAAGGTTGGTAGTTTTTTGAAGATTGTTTTTGTGTGTGAAAATTAAGGAGACATAAAAGAAATAGGTTGTTTGTTAGAGGAGCATAGTATACACTTGAGTTGAAGAAGAAAGATGATGGTTATATTTTATTGAATTTTTAGGTACTTATGTTTTTATATATTTATATGCTGAATTGTTTTTTTTAGATTTCTATTTTTGTTGAGAGGTTTAATATGATGGCAATAGGAAGACTATAGACATCTATTGCTTCTGCTCTTCATTGTTTGGAGTCATGTATCTTAGTACAACTTTATAAACAGAATTAAACAAATGTTTGGTCTTTTAGTTTTGATGGCTTGAGTTTTTTTAGTTTTCCGTTTAAAATCGTTAGTTAGTATTAATAGTTTATAAGATGATTAAGATAGTTCGTAGTTATAGTTAAGATAAATAGTTGGTTCCAAGTTCCAAACCATGAATTGATTTGTGTTAAGTATTTAACTCGTTGATTTGCTTCCGTTTGAGCGGTTTGGTTGGTTTAAGCAGTTAATCAATTTACATAATAAAATGAACGAAAAACTTTTTCATATTCGCTTTTGGAGTCTTGAATTAATGTACGGGAGGCAGTTAAATCTATGTACGGTTGTACGCCACACACAACTTATTAATAACACAACTAATACGTATGTTGAGTAATTATACCAAATAAACGTTCGGTAATGACTATCATATATGCTAACCAAAGTCGGTGGTGAATGCACCTCCTGGCTTTGTTTTTTTTACTTTGTCAGATTTGGTCATTCCAGTTAATGGTATACATGTCACCTGAAAAACTTTAAGTTCTACCCGTCTCTTTAAATTACTTAAAAAATGCATAACATCGTCGCAATGCGCTCCTACACATTTACTTTTTATGGGTGTTTTTTCTTATTTGTCAGTAATTAATTGAACGTTGCGAGGAGGTTGATTTGGGCTTTTATGTGGTTGTCATGATTCTAACCACCTCTTTAGATTACTTAATAAGTGCATTACATTGCTACAACCTGTGTGAAAAAAATTCCTAGTTATAACATGAACAAATAAGAGGCCCGTGAGGTAAAGAGAATAACATACAAACCTAATTAAGTGTGTAATGCTATTTACGGTAAATGAAACTTGTTTATCAATATTAGGGCCGGCCCTGAGAATTCAGGTGCCCTGTTCGAGCTAAGAAAAATGTGTCTTTAGGCCTTAATGAAATAGATAATGCAAAAACGATCAACAATTTTATCTTCAAATACTTCAACTTCTTCTAGACTTCTTTTATAATTTTCGTTAGTATTTAACGGATTTGAGAAGTCTTAATACTTGATTTGGGTATTTTACCACGGTATTTTTTTTACAAACAAACGTTTCTATATTACAATAGAAAAAAAAACATTTAAACTCAAAAGCAATAAAATAAATTCAAAATCAAACAATTAAAATAAATTGTAAATCGAACGGTAAGTTTTATTGTAACGCCTCGCTTTTTCGCATCCTTATTTTAGAAAATAAACATTTGTATAATAATTCGAGGCGTTAAAACATAATAAAAATATATGTATATATATATTATTAATCGTTTTTTCATGTAACGCCTCGTATCTTCGTATTTCTATTTTAAAAATGTTCGTATTCATATTCTAATTCTAGAAACCTTACATTCGTATTTTAATTTCAATCTCACAATTCGAGGCGTTAATCATAATAAAATTCATATTTTATACATATTTTTTATTCATACAACCGATCATTTAAATACGTATTTATACGTAAACCGACACAATTATACTTATAAATACTTATACGCACACCCTCAGTACTTGAATTATACATTTATACTTTTTATATACCCAATTACATAATATATACTCAAGAAATACCAAGTAATATACCAATCATCTTTCCATCTCACCAATCTTTTTTCCATTTTTTTAAACAATCATATTTCACCCTTTTCCACCTTATTTCTCCACCAATTATTTTTTCAATCCCCTTTCACTTTTTTAACCAATCATGTTTCACCCTTTTCCACATCCTTTCTCCACCAATCATCTTCCACCTTTTTTAACCAATCATATTTCACTTTTTTCCACCTTCTCTACCTATAAATACCAACCCCCTTATACCATTTTCTTCACACCATTTTTCTCTCCCTCTCTCTAATTCTCTCAATCTCTCTAAATCAAGAATTCTAAGAATTCTAAAAGGACACTAAGTGTTTCAACCATTCTTCTCTCAACTTCTTTCAAATCTTCCAAGCAAGGAAGAGAACTCTAAGAGTTCTAAAAGAAAACACTAAGTGTTTTAAAGGAAGCTTGAAGCTCCAACCTACAACTCTTCAGGGAATCACCAAAGGAAGCTTTGCAAAACCGTGAGCATACTCGACCCTTTTTACGCTTTAACGCATTTTTGGGTGCAATATGTATACAAAATCCACTTTACGCAATCTATTATAATTAAATACTCAAGCTATCGAACACGTTCATTGTTATGCTTAGGTAGTTTATGCTTGTTAGATTCAACTTGTATTCTCATGATATTGTTATGCTTAGGTTGTTATGCATGCTGGTTAAAGATTTTAATTATATACTATTTGCTATGCGTAAGTTATTTATGTATGCTCGTTTCAACTTAAATATAAAATGCCATGTGGATTTGAGACAAACTTTTATACATATACTTATATTCAAACTTGTATGCTCGCCGATGCTTTTGTACTGAATGCTTTTATTACATGTTGCAGGATTGTGATAGTTGAATCTAATAGGATTGCCTAGAAACACATTTAAATTTTAATGTTTGTTGTATTGTAATTTATTTTCAATCCTGTTGTATCTCGATTCCAATACTTGTACAAAAATCATTGTAACGAAATGAAATTTATTTATTTGAATACTTATTGTACATTATTCATTTTAAACTTGTGGTGTTCCTAGTTCAAGCAACGTAAAAAGTAATTATTAAATGCTTGTCACAATTAGTGTTATGAAGTCTCTTGCAATCTCGTTTTCGTCTTATCCCGATGTTTCCGCCATCGATTGGGTGTGACATTTATAACGTGAATAAATAGAAGTCTAACCAATTCAAAAAGTAAAACAAAAATTACTTCATCTCGGCTCTACATGTGTTCACAAAATTTTTTTTGATGCTGCTTTCTTAATTATTATTGAAAAAAAAATTTAGGTCTCTTTTAAGTTGGGCCTGAATCCCTAATAAGCTAATAAAGTAAAACACGTATAATATTAATAAAAGGCCCATATCAAATAAACCCTACTATTTAGCTTCATCTTCTCCTTTCTGTTACTCCACAGATTCACAGCTGCCCCAGCGCCGATTGTCACATCCCCTGACCCCACCCTGGGAGCGGGAGCCGTGAGGCAGTCAGGTGGTACCGGTGATCATTTTGAAAACAGTGCAGCGAAAATTTCATCAGGACCGTAGTTAGGAAAAATATCAGAGTTTAGAAACACCGGATTTTTATTTATTAAACAGATGTGAATAAAACCCATGTTTTATAAAGGTAGCTTTTAATAAGGGATAAGCCCGAATTCATAAAACAACATTTCTTAATTTAATTGATAAAATAAGCCACTCCTTTAAGCCTTTTAGTGTTGTATCCCAACTCTTAATCCGATCTACTGAAATCACTTGAAACATGTTTTAAAAATATTTTTGTCAGCAGGAAATACTGGTGAGTTCATTCAATTTGTACAAAATGATACATTCTTATATTCACAGCATTAAGAGTTTTTACATTTGTTTATCTTACCAAACTACTATTGGCTAGCTCATTGTCTAATCGCAGAGAACGTATTTTAAATAGTATTTGTCACTCGGTGGCATTTCCTGTGACTGTGGTCATATCACTCATTGGCTAACCCATTGTCCAATAGTGAAGATTATCAAGTATTGTTTACAAAACCCCACATACTGACAGTAGTTTCCCAGTAAGAATACAAAGACTTAATCACTGTAATATAACTTGGAAAACATTTAGGGTTTGCAAAGCATTTGAGAAAAGGAGAATGACTCACATTGCAAACTTAGGTATTTCTATGGACTTTCTGATGACAATTCCTGATTATATCCTGAGTTGCTATTAAAACATATAATGTACATGTGTTAGTAAAATAACCCAAGTCACTTTAACCATACAACACTCGACAGAACTCCAACGCACGTAGTCGGGCAGAGCCTAGACATGCGTTGGCGATTCTAGATCGATTGGGTAGGGTGTTCATACAACACGAGATAGGATTTCAACGAACGCAGTCGGGCAGAGCCTTGACATGCGTTAGTCCTAAATCGGGTAGGATAGTGAATTAGTGATCGGGGTTAAGATACTTACAGCGGGCAGCGCTTCGCAGGTTTAGGGGTTTAGGGGGGTGGTGTTGTGCAAAGATACGGAGATACGAGAGAGAGAGTTCGTCGAAATTCGATCGAACTGGTACAACAGCTTCTGTCCCAAGCCGCTGCTTATATAGCCCAAATGGGCATCCCCGCGCGTCGCGCGGGATGACCTGGATTCTGGCATGACGCGCGGGGGCGGTCGGCCTGGCATAGGTCTGCCACGTGTCCACGTAGGTCTGACACTTGGCGCGATGTCGTGACACGTGTCCCTGGCCGCCTTTTCCGTCCAATAGCGTGTTTTTCTCGATTTTCGTGCTGGTTCTTGTCGTGTATGCTCGGGTCTTGATTCCACTTGGTTCGGTTTTTATTTGTGAATCTAATATGGGTTCTTTTGTGCCGGTTGGTTCGTCAATCACCAAGTTTCTTAACCGCTAAGTTTTCTGATCGAGTATCCAACTTTCATCGTGCATACCATGGGTTTTAATTACGGGTTATTGGTGGGAATATTTTTGAGGGTTGTTACATCCTCCCCACATCGTTTTAAATCTCGTCCTCGAGATTTAGGTTATGATCTGATTTATCTCACGCGTTAATTAATACTAATATGATTAAGGTAAATGAATCAGGACATCTTCTAATTTTGTGAATACAAGGTTTACAATGAATAGAACTCAATGGTTTAATTGAATCATTTCCAGAAATCGATATCAAATGAACGAAGTGAAATGACATAATCATCAGAGTGACTAGGTTTTCATGGTTTAAACCAAAAGAGAGATTTATGACCAATAGGTGAATGACTTTAGAAATAATAGAATTTACTGTCAAAGGAAAACTTACCTTGGTTGTTAATCAAGAAAGATTTAGAATTAACAAGCTTAACTGAAACAAAAACATGAAGATGATGTGTCAACTATCGAACCATGTTATGAGGAAAAATCAATGTGTTGACATTATTTGAATGACATGGATACACTTGAAACACAACAGAATTTTAGTGTATCATTAGCGTAATACATAGTTGTATTAAGACTATTTTCAAAAATGAGTCAAACGAAAAGCATACGTAGTTTTGTAAGATCATGATTAGCTCAGGCTACAAATTTATATCGACGCCACAAGGTGTCGTAATTATCGAAACAGTTTACTAATTACGGTGACCGAACAAGTTCACCGTGTTCGTAATCAATTGAAAGGTTTTAGTGAAGTAAATTCGAATATTCAAAATCTCATAGGATTTTAAATTGATGATGAAAGAATAAGTGAATATCATAGAACTTTTGATAAATGATGAAAGAATCGACAGATGTGCACCGAAAAATAACATGAAATTGTGTACTCTTATCTTAAGACATAGTTGTATTAAGATTGTTTTATGACAATGAATCAATAAGATGGGTTTTAAGAATAAATAAACCCGCACATCGGGTGTGCAAACGGGATTAGCTCAAGCTTCAAGTTGATGAAAAACACCACCACAAGGTGTCATGAAAATTAATGATTCAAAGAAGGTGAATACCAAACAAGTTTGTTATGGTTCTGAACAGGTGAAGTAGTTAACAGAAAAACATTATTCATTAACTTCGATTTGTACTAGGGTAAAGTGATACTTTAACTTAGATATTACATATTAGCGATCACGTCTGGAATCATTTCTGCTTCCTGCGTAGTAAGTACGAATGCTCGCGCGTTCTTCTTAACTCCGTCTGTTGTTTTTGCCTTGTTGTCAGGTGCCTTTGTCAGTTTTGGGCAATATGGGCGGATATGGCCTGTTTCTCCACAGTTAAAACATAATGGGTTTTTCCTCTTGCATTGTTCTTCCTTATGGCCAAGTGTTTTGCAGAGGTTACAGTAGGGATTCCTCTTAAAGTAGCATTTTCCTGAATGCTTTTTATTACAGTATTTGCAGATACGTTTCTCAAATGACGGTTCAGATCCCTTCTTCTTATAGGACTCATCAGCGCCAAATTCTTGGGTAATTTTCCGGGCTAACTCCTTCTTCTTGTTTTCTTCTCTTGTGCGGATTAGTCCGTCTGTTAATGTATTGGCTAGTTCTACTGTTTCCTCGATAGTCTGAGGTCTAGCTGCCTTGACTATATCGCGAATTTCACTAATCAGTCCCCAAATATAACGAGAAATTAGTACAGGTTCTGGCGAAGCCAGAGTTGGTACCATTCTTGCATATTCAAAGAACGTTGTCGCATATTCACGACACTTTCTATGATTTAGGAACTTGTTTGCCATTTGTTCCTTCTCGTAAGGAGGACAAAATTTTCTTTCTGCCATTTCCTTGAATTCTCCCCAGTTCATGGCATAGGCCATGTCACTTCCTTTTGCTTGAAGAATAGTGTTCCACCATTCTAAGGCTTCATTTTTAAAGAGATTGGAAGCATACATCACCTTATCTTCTTCGGCGCATTTGCTGATCTTAAGAACAGCTTTCGTCTTTTCCAACCATCGCAGTGCAGCTGTGGCTCCTTCACTGCCGGCAAACTCAGTTGGCTTACAGGCTAGAAATTCTTTATAGGAACATCCAGCGGTCATTGTTTTCATCTTTTTAGGTAATGGGATTTTGATAATATTATCTCCATTGGCGCTGCGGTTAAAGCTGTTACTATGAGTACGCTTGCTACTCACAGCTTTGTTCTGTTCTACAGGATTTTTAACAGCCTCAATAATTAACGGAATGGCATTAGCAATGCCTTGGGCGATTATGTTTTCTATGGCCTTTTTGTTTAAGGGATTTTCATTATTCGCATAAACTTCTTGATTATGTGATACTTCATTCGACATCTGAATTGCAAATATTAATATCATAGAACAATTAAAACAAAGCAATCATTTAAATTTATATAAAAATAACACATAGGTTGTTTTGTATTAACCTCTTAACTTTATTGTTAAGGTTAAAATAACACCTAAAGGGCTTTTTGGATTCCGTTATAGATATACATATCTATACGATCATATGTTTCATATATTGTGATATACATACCCTTCAGAAGGTTAATATATTAACAAGTTCACATTTCAAAAACAGGTCAGACATCAGGTTATGGTATTATTTTAGGGAATTCTGTAACTTTTTAACATAACATATACCCCATCTTACCCGGTCTTGCCGGAGAGGCTACCCCATCTTACCCAGACAAGTTGGAGAGTCTACCACACCATACCCAATCTTACCGGATAGGTAATTATATTTCCCATAAAAAGAATTTTCTCAACCCATGATTTTAAAAGAGCATCTTTCTTAAGTTTAAATACTATCCGGGCGCTACCAGTTAATATCAATTTCCTAACTCTTTTATTTAAGCTTAGGTATTATTACAACACTTAATTGCTTAAACCAGTGGTTGTGGCTCTGATACCACCTTCTGTCACAGCCCCGGCCCCACCCTGGGAGCGGGAGCCGTGAGGCAGTCAGGTGATACCGGTGATCATTTTGAAAACATGCAGCGGAAATTTCATCAGGACCGTAGTTAGGAAAAATATCAGAGTTTAGAAACACCGGATTTTTATTTATTAAACAGATGGGAATAAAACCCATGTTTTATAAAGGTAGCTTTTAATAAGGGATAAGCCCGAATTCATAAAACAACATTTCTTAATTTAATTGATAAAATAAGCCACTCCTTTAAGCCTTTTAGTGTTGTATCCCAACTCTTAATCCGATCTACTGAAATCACTTGAAACATGTTTTAAAAATATTTTTGTCAGCAGGAAATACTGGTGAGTTCATTCAATTTGTACAAAATGACACATTCTTATATTCACAGCATTAAGAGTTTTTACATTTGTTTATCTTACCAAACTACTATTGGCTAGCTCATTGTCTAATAGCAGAGAAACTTATTTTAAATAGTATTTGTCACTCGGTGGCAGTTCCTGTGACTGTGGTCATATCACTCATTGGCTAACCCATTGTCCAATAGTGAAGATTATCAAGTATTGTTTACAAAACCCCACATACTGACAGTAGTTTCCCAGTAAGAATACAAAGACTTAATCACTGTAATATAACTTGGAAAACATTTAGGGTTTGCAAAGCATTTGAGAAAAGGAGAATGACTCACGTTGCAAACTTAGGTATTTCTATGGACTTTCTGGTGACAATTCCTGATTATATCCTGAGTTGCTATTAAAACATATAATGTACATGTGTTAGTAAAATAACCCAAGTCACTTTAACCATACAACACTCGACAGAACTCC
The DNA here is from genome assembly GCA_947069175.1 of Scalesia atractyloides. NCBI lineage: Eukaryota > Viridiplantae > Streptophyta > Magnoliopsida > Asterales > Asteraceae > Scalesia > Scalesia atractyloides. The sequence continues at coordinate 81,032,726 of CAMTDV010000010.1, forward strand.
AACGCACGTAGTCGGGCAGAGCCTAGACATGCGTTGGCGATTCTAGATCGATTGGGTAGGGTGTTCATACAACACGAGATAGGATTTCAACGAACGCAGTCAGGCAGAGCCTTGACATGCGTTAGTCCTAAATCGGGTAGGATAGTGAATTAGTGATCGGGGTTAAGATACTTACAGCGGGCAGCGCTTCGCAGGTTTAGGGGTTTAGGGGGGGGGGTGGTGTTGTGCAAAGAAACGGAGATACGAGAGAGAGAGAGTTCGTCGAAATTCGATCGAACTGGTACAACAGCTTCTGTCCCAAGCCGCTGCTTATATAGCCCAAATGGGCATCCGCACGTCGCGCGGGATGATCTGGATTCTGGCATGACGCGCGGGAGCGGTCGGCCTGGCATAGGTCTGACACGTGGCGCGATGTCGTGACACGTGTCCCTGTCCGCCTTTTCCGTCCAATCGCGTGTTTTTCTTGATTTTCGTGCTGGTTCTTGTCGCATATGCTCGGGTCTTGATTCCACTAGTTCGGTTTTAATTGTGAATCTAATATGGGTTCTTTTGTGCCGGTTGATTCGTCAATCACCAAGTTTCATAAAAGGAACTGTTCTTTTGTTTGTGTTTTTATAATAAAGAGATGCCATCAAATAAAGAAAGGATTTTGTCTTCTATTGAGTTATATGTGGTTTAGTCAACAAAGGCAACTCTGTTGGGAAATTGTTCCAAATTGATACATATATAATGTAACAATATAATCCTACCAGAGTCTCATCCATTCCACGAGACAAATCATCAATCTTAAAAAAAATTGACAATATTAAACTGGATTTTAAATAACCGACACCTCTGTGAGACCCTCTTACATAAATTCATTACGTTTTATTGTGTTTTGTCCATTGCGTTTTATAATATAATAAAAAATATAGTTTTTTCTATTGCGTTTTAAAAAATAATGAAAAAACACAGTTTTTTGTGTGTTTTTTGTCCATTGTATTTTATAAAATAATGAAAAAACAAAGTTTTTTTCCATTGCGTTTTACAAAATAATTAAAAAACATAGTTTTTTGTATATTTTTTTGTCCATTGCGTTTTAGAAATTTTTAGTCCATTGCGTTTTAAAAAGAACACTTATTTTGTGTTTTTGATCGATTGTGTTTTAGAAAAGGCATTTTTTGTGTTTTTAGCTCATTGCGTTTTAGAAAGAACACTTTGTTTTATGTTTTTGATCCATTGCGTTTTAGCAAGATCACTTTCTTTTGTGTTTTTTGTCCATTGCGTTTTAGAAGGAACATTTTCTTTTGTGTGTTTAGTTCATTGCGTTTTAGAAAAAAAAGCACTTTTTTTTGTGTTTTTTTGTTCATTGGGTTTTACGCATCCGGTTTATCGAATTTTTTTTCCGAAAGTATAGCAATAGTGTGCTTGTTTTAAAGATAAAAAAACGCTCGTTTTAATGGTGCGATTTTTATAAAAAATAATGTTGTATGAAAAAGTTATTAACGTTTTAAAAACCGGGGGGGGGGGGGGGGGGGGTTGGAGGAGATGGAAAGTATTGGCTTGGATGGACTACAATACCCTTGTAATAACCCACACGCCTCTTTTTTTTGTTTAATCTCAGTCATTAATCTTAGCCCTTGACTATTTAATAGTGAGTAAACTGCCATTTTGGTCCCTGAGTTTTGGGTAGTTTTGCCACTTTAGTCGAAATCTCAAACCTTTGCATCTGGGTCCATGTGGTTTCAGTTTTATTGCCATTTTGGTCCAAAAGTGATATTTGTTTTCTAAAATCATGCTATTTTGTCTTTTTCTTCAGGGGTAAAATGGTCATTTTAAACAGAGTTTGAAGTTTATTTATATATATAATATATATTAATGCTTAAAATGACCATTTTGCCCTTGAGAATTAAGACAAAATAGTAGGATTTTAGAAGACAAATATCACTTTTGAATGAAAATGGCAATAAAACTAAAATCACAGGGACCCATATGCAAAAAGTTTGAGATTTGGACTAAAGTGATAAAACTGCCCAAACCTCAGGACCAAAATTACAGTTTACTCTTTAATAGTTTGTCAAGATTACTTTTTATCTTTCCTAAATAAAACATACTTCTATTATATCCTGAACATATATATATATAATATCATTAAAAGATAATCGACTTAAAAGACCTAGAAAGATATGCAATACATCACATCCTCGCCCTGCAACCACACGATAAGTAGTCGGAAAAATTCACGGCGTATCTTAATTCAAATTTTTAATGATTATTCTATATTCTATAAAATCGTAAATTCCCTAATTTTAGAAGTTAAAATATTATTTTTGTATATAATTCATATTCATAATTTATATATGGATATTTATCTGTATATATATTTTGTTACATTAGTTGAAGCATGATCTAAACAATAATACAATTATAATTTCTATGTTATCTTGTAATTCAAAATTTTCATATAATCTGGTTTAGTCGATTTTTAAGGTAGGTTAGTTTGTTTTGTTTTGTATATAAATATCCCTCACTTTCCCTTCAATCATATCATCACAATTCACCATTTGTTCAAGAAACCACCACTTCTTCAAGTTTTGAATCATGGAGTACACCCTAGACTTCACTCTCGTCTCAGCGAAGGGACTAACAAAAGCTAGCACCATCTTCGGCAAACCGCATGTTTACGCCATTGTATCCATCTCAGGCGCTGCAGGGGACAAGGTACAAAGGTTCAAAACCCGCGTTGATAAAGATGGTGGTTCAGACCCCACGTGGAATTTCCCCATGAAGTTCACTGTGAATGAAGCCGCGGCGCTTGTGGTAAAGATCAAGGGTGTGAGGATGTTTTCGGATAAGAGTTTGGGAGAAGTTCGTGTGCCGATCAAAGAGCTTCTTGAAGGCATGAAAACCGAAGGGAAGACGATGCAGAATGTGAGTTATGAGGTGAGAGGGAAGTATGGTGAACCGGACGGAGATGTCAGTTTTTCCTATAAACTTGGGGGATCTGGTTCTGTTTAATCACCGCAGGCAGGTGGACATGGAAGCTCTGGTAATGGGTTTGGAACCGGTTTTATTGATATGGGTTGTTGGTCAGTGATGTTGCTAATGCGGCGGTGGTGGTGGTGGTGTGATCAAACGTGCGAAGTCTTTTCCTACGATCTCCAAGCGTGTAAGTGTTCAAGAGCCGAATCCATGCACCTTTAATTCCTTAATTTCCTAGCATCTTTATTTCTCATGTTGAACCCTAGTTATCATTTGTTTGTATAAACTATCATGGTTGTATTTCCATTACCAACTAAATTACTAGTTTATTCTTGAGGTAGAACATGAGTGTTGTAGTTGGAATTACTTTGAAATTTGAATTATTCCTCACCCTCTCCATAGACCTCTTAAAAAGGGATTTTGGTTTTGTTACCACTACTAGAACATTTACACAACCTCGATAAACTTTTAAAAAACACTTGTTACTTTTTACAGAAGTTCTTGTAGGTTTTTAGAAGTGTTTGTTCTACAAGAACTTGTGAGAAACAAAAAAAAAAAAGTTTTCTTATTTTAACTAGTCTGTCTTGATTCTAGGATTTGAGGCTAGCACCAATTCCTTACTCGGCAAGAGGACGGGTTTAGGTAATCCCAACCTCAAGTCTGATTAGATATGTTTGTCCTAAACCCATCACATAACCAATCGGGTACTTATCCTTCGGGTATCGGGTAAACCCACTAATTTTAAAAAAAAGTTTACCCGTTGGGTAAACCTGATCCAAAACCCGGCGGGTATCCATCGATTAACTACTAATCAATTACAAATAGCATTGTTACTATAAAAATATATAAAATAACTACAAATATAATATACCAAAATGTAAATATAATAATACTAAAATGCATAGGTGACAAAGATAGTGGATGCAAATAATTGATATATCACATTTACACATATTTAAAAAAATAAAAGAAATTATATCAGATATACAATCGGGTAAACGGATATACTTTATCGGGCAATGGGGTCAGGTTAACGGGTATATCACCAAATTACAAAACCGGGAAATAAACATATCCCAAGCCCGGTTCCATACCTGATTACCCGACCCCAAACTCGTCCCAAGTGTGTACCCGTTGAGTTCGGGTTCGATTGTCATCCCTACTCGGCAAGTATACATACAGAGAAAAACAGCCTAATTCTCTAGTCATTCTCTGCACCAACTTCTTCACAACACGCATCAAAGGCTATTTCTTGAAACACCCTATGCTTGTTTTCTTTCGGTTTCTCAGTCACATGAAAACGGATCATTGTTATGTGTTTAAAAGAGCTTAAAAATGTTGTATTTGTTAACTTTTCTTTCCCAAAAAAAATAAATAAAACTTAACATGTATAGACAACCCAACATATAATCCTATCATATAAAGCAAATGCATTTCAAAAGAACTCACAAAAATGAAAAAAATAAAATAAAAAAAATTATACCTCCCTGAGATAATTTCACAAGTCTAATTTATCTTCACTTGTCCTTACAAATCTCTCCATCAGAAAACTATAAAAATATATGTTTTCTTATTTAAAACACCAAAACTATCAATGTGCAGATTTTAATATGAAAAGGAAAGATGTTATCAACTAGTAAGACTTCCCGTACTCCGGGGTTTCGATCAACATTTATTTTTGATTCAGTATACCAATCGAAAGAAATATGCTCAAAGAATATCGATACATGTTTTACATAAACTGAAAACCATAAAAATAAATTTAAAACTGGATAGCGGGACGGCATGATTTTAAATTATTTGTAAGTGTAAACGTAAATGTTATCTTAAATATAGTTTTTATGAAAAGGAATCTAAAACTAAAGCACTAAACATAAAAAAAAATAAAAAATAAAAAGAATAAAGTCAAGAAAAAAATCAAGAAAGAAACAAAAAATCCAATAAGATAAAAGCGCTATTCACATAACTTGCTAATTGTAATTTACGTTAAAACGTAAACCAACTGAAAACGTACATAAAAATAAGCAGGAAAACGAATTATATTTGACACATATTTCCGAAAAATATTTACGTCGAATCGCAAACCAACTTGAATTTATACCGACACGTGCATAAAAATAAGCACGCAAGGAAATAGTTACGGCGCGTTGCGACGGTATCGAAACGTAAATTGGCTCGAATTTATAGCGTTTAATGAAAACGTTTTATATTTGACTCGACGTGTTTCCAAACAAAATTTACATCAAAACGTAGACTATTTGAACACGTACATAAAAATAAGCATGAAAACGTATTATATTTTACCTGACTCATTTATAGGAAAAAAATTGCATCAGAACGTAAACCAACTGAAAACGCACATAATAAGCATAAGAAATATATTATATTTGACTCAACTTATTACCGGGAAAAATTTACAATTAAACATAAATCAATTTGAATTTATACAAACACGTATATAAAAATAAACACGTAAAAATTAGTTACAAAATTTTTAGAAAGTTAAGAGGTTGTGATTTTTAATACAGAAAGTTAAAAGGTAAAAATATAAAGAAAACTAATAAAGACAAAGTAAATAGAAAAAGCCAAAAAAAAAAAAAGAAAAAAAGAAAATAGAGTTACTGTTGATATAACTTGCAATTGTTATATTATATATAGTGTACTGATTTATAATATGAAAAGGAAAGATGCTATAAAACTCACTTGAAAGAAACATTTATCACTCACATAATCACGTTTATTCTCTGCAGTCAATATTTGCAACACTGGGAATTCAAAGAAAGTGACATGACACATGCAATATGAAATTTGATAGTTTTTTTACATGAAAAAAGCATGGAGTCTCTTATCCAAAAATGTCAATAAAAATTACATATGTATGTATATATGTGCACTGCCAAACAAAACAAATAAGCTTACATACAACTTATACACTTCTATCCCATATTACACCATCATGCAAAACCTCCTATAGATGATGTAAATGTTCCAAAGAATTTAAAAACCAAAGTAAACCCCCTCACCAAGAATGAGAAAATAACTGAACCTGACCTACCAAGATACAATCTCAATTTGCAACAAAAATTATTCAAAACGTTCCCGCCCCCGTCATCCAAACAGAGCTACAACTCTTGCAATATGTCCTTGGCGATAATAATTCTACAACTTTGTTTCCTTTTTTTGTGGCCATGGACATGTATTCGAAGAAATTATTTTGAAAGTTTTTCAAAGCAAACCGGCAAGTAAAGCACCGGGATCTGATGGTGAAATCGGTTGAGTAGTTGGTTGAGGTTGTTGAGGCACGGGCGGTTTAGAGGCTGTGGGGATGCTAATTAATTGTTCCTTGATGAATTCTTTCAACCTATGTGGATATTTAACCAGATATTATTACTCTGCACATGTTAATATAATATAGTATATATTCCTTTTGAAACCGAAAACATACTCGAATGTTAGTGTGGGGTCCCCTGACGCCACTGTCATGCGTAATTGGGTTCTGTCAGCTGGATCCGTTTCTATTCGTACCTGCGAAATCATTAAACAAAAATGTTTCAGTTTATGTCATCATTATTAATTAGTGGAATTTAAATCTAAAGTGCGTGAGCCATTTAAATATTTATATAATTATTTATATTTAATTAATTATAAAAATATTTATACTTACCAGGCATAACATGGACCGTGTACTTTCAGAATAGAAGGTTGTGCTTGCAACTAAATTATTTGCATTTGTCTCCTGAAAATAATATATATTGTAAGCAAGGTTTCCTCTGTTACTTGATATAAAAAATACATATTTTTTACGATAATAAAAGAAATTACCAGTCCAGGTGAAACAATAAGCCTCAAACCGTTCAATAAATTTGCCATTTCTCCCAAGGACATCGGTCTTACGCCTCTAACCTGTTCAATTTTATACAAAAGGATTACAATTTCCAATATACTTATATACTCCCAGTGATGTTAAAAAGGAAAATATGAATCCAACAAGTTTTATACAAACCACTTCTTGAAGTTTCAAAGGAGGTGCAGCAAGTGATCTCCACTGAGGGAAAAATTCCTCTGCAGATAACGTTATTGGCTGAAAAAACTTGTTCAAGACTGCAGGAACGCGAAGCTTATTATCAACCTGTGTGAGACCAAAAGTCAAAAGTCAATATTGCTGACGTGGATATGTTGTCGAGATACATGATACAAAATGGAGGGTATGTAACTATGTACCAAGTTGGTTCCAAACTTGTAGGAGAAATCAAGAACCGCAACATCCCTACTTGGGCGAAGATTTAGCACTTCAAGTGGACATTGAACCTAAAAAAGTTACAAAAAACAAATATAACTTTATCCTAGGAACTATAATTTGTTATTTGATAAGTAGATTCAAACGTGTCTGACCTGTGATCGTGGAGGAATAATTCCGGGTACCGATGAAAGCTCCAACTTCATATGGGATGGCGGCAGAATCACCGCTTGAACCGCATCAAGAGAAGATGTCGTTTTGTTCCCCAAAAAGAGAACTAGGCGACCTTGATGACCTCGCCACTCTGCTTTAATACCAATCTATGATAATAACAATACTATTAAACAAGAAGAATATTTACGTGATATATATTACTTGATATATATTAAATGAGTACCTGAACATAAGGATCCTCATATAGTACTCCACTATCATTGACACATAAGGCTTGAAATCTTTCTGCGATATCTACTATTGGCTGCACGGTTGTCAATGCAAAGTTAGAACTAAAATAACTCAAAAACAAAAAAAAAGATAGCACGAATAATTTGTAAAAGAACCGAACGAACACGAACGGGGCTTGGTCATGTCCATACGTTTAACTTTAACCAAACGAACGGACACGAACACTAAAATGAACGATTTTTTTTGTTTGTGTTTGTTTGTTAAGAAAGTGAATGTGTTCGTGTTCGTTTATGTTTATGTTTATTCGCTAATCTTATAAATGAACAGTTCACAAACATAAATGAGCACAAATGAACATAAACAAATACGTTCGTTTATGTTTATGCGTTAATATTATGTACGAATTGTTCATTAACGAATGAATGGTTCACAAACATAACGGTTCAAATTAATACAAGTAATAAACAATTTAGAATGAATATTTAAACAAATGAACAAATATAAACGAACAAAAACATACATTCACCAACGTAAATGAACGAACGGGATAATTGTTCATGTTCGTTCGTTTAATTATGTTAACAAAAAATGGAGTTCATGTCCATTCATTTATTAAACGAACAAACATAAATGAACTTCCCACCGAACGGGTCACGAACTGTTCACTAAACGTTTGGTTCGTTTACAAGCCTATAAATATACATATGCAGAAAAAATATTAAACAGTACCTTGATTGCATTTTCCTGCTCTCCAACAGGTGCAAGAGCTAAAGCACCATCTTCACTTACGGTTTCGGTCCCAGAAACACCTGGTGGGCCTTCAATAGCCAGTGGGCTTAAAAGATCTCCAAGAATATCAGCATTTTGTGGCTCAACTTCACCCGTAGTCCCATTGGTATGGGTCACTTCTTGGTCCACATGATTATTTTCCTGTAACATACTCAAATTGTAGATAAACATGATAATATGATATCAGAATGTGAAGTGCTACATGTAGATTACTCTTACCATGTTGTTGATGCTAGGGATCTTGACCATTCCAAGTTGGGTCACTTGTGGCGGTTCATTCGCAGGCTGCTGACCTGTCACCACCAGAGCATTAGAGGCCTGCTGTTGGGCCCGCAACTTGATAGCACTTAGCTCTGCTGTGTCAGCTTCAGTGTCTTCGGCTTTTTTAATCAACGATGACTTCCAAAAGGGTATCAAAGTCAACAATCATCATGAGTATGTGTGTGCTAATATGGACACTGATATATTATATATAAATACAAATATATACCTCACGCTCAGGGAACTTGGGCATTTCTGCTAATATATCCATCAGGGCTGCACCTTTCTTACTCAATGTAAAATACTCAACAGCTCGTTGTTGTATCTCAGCATCAATGCTCGTTTCATATCTGTAAACGTGAATAAGTGCACATTTTTAAACTAAGTTTATGTTAAACAATAAGTGCACCTCCAACCAATAATAATCGTATATGACTAAACTAACTTGCTGAATATTGCCCAAATCTGATTCTGCAGTTCTGGATCTGGTGGTTGTGAGTGCATTAAAATTTTCGCATATGTTGAGAGAAGAATCGAAATTGTAGGTGTCCTGAACAAATAAGCGGTCTTAGATTATGAAGCAACGATGGTTAAAAAACAAATAAAAATAAAAGGAGAAGTTATACGCACGAGACAGTTGGAAGCTTCTCGTGTATGATGCTGAAAATTTCCTTTGGACTACACCCCGGTCGTCTGGCCAAAAGGTGACTGTATTCTCCAAGCAGATATGCACTAACCTGTTTAATTTAAATTTTGTTCCAATTTCCAAATTAAATAATACTAATATATAAATTTGTTAAGGTAATTTACATAAGGATAAAAGTTACCTTCATCATTGTCTCGTGTATTGCAGGCTTATCAAGATACTCTCTAGCTTTCAGGGCTGCGTAAGGCTGATGAAGTACACAAGTGTGAGTTGGTGAGTCCTATGAATCTCAATAAAGCAGCCACAATAATAAAATAATAAAATAAATTATACAAGATAAAAGAAATTACCTGAAGGTCCTCATTGTTAGTTACAAATTGCACAACACGAAACCAAATGTCATCGCTGACAAAGTCTCCTGCTTTGTCAATCAACTGAAGAATAACATCCACATACCTGAACAAATAATATATAATTTGGTTCCAGAATCACAATTGTAGATTTGAATTATTAAAACAAAAAGAAAGATCATAGTCTCATAGATACCATGATAAATCAGGGGCAAATTTCTCAGCAAGAATAGCAGCTTTTAGTGCCAGCTCTTCACGCATTGCGAATTCTGCTGTTCCGAGATACTGAAAATAGATGTCGTTAGTGGCATGTTAAATTAACATTTAAACACGGTTCTAAATTTGTTATATCTAGCAACTGTATACCTGTAATAATTCTTCAACAATGTCTTTAGCATTAGAAGTATCACACATAGCATAAAGTAGATCCAGCGCACGTCTCCGTATGCTGCATTCAAGAAAGTCAATAAGAAAATATAAATCTCATAAAGCAAACGGTGATATAATTAACCAATACAAAGAAGGTATATATAAATAGGAAACGATAGATTCTATTAAGAGCGGTCTAACCTGATGTCAGGATCTTTCAGTGAGGTAATAATTTGAGCTTGATGTCTTTTAATAATGTCTTCAACATCTGTAACCATCAGCATTCGAGTCATATTCTCCTGCATGTACCAAATTGACAAAACTAACGCCATCAGAATAAAGCGAGAAGATGAAAAACTTCAAAAGTTTATTTTTTTATTTTAACTACTTACTAGACCAAGATAACGGATATTCGGCTCACGAACAGCGATAAATTTCCCAAGCAAAGCTACACATTGTGACATCATCTCTTTTTCGGCATCAAGATGCATTACTAGAGCAAGAGCTTCAAATAAGACAGCGTGAGATGCATTGTTCTTATTAACATTTTTCACAACATCTGTTCTCATGAGTACTCGTTGTAGAACCTCAAACAATGCTCTTCTTGTGTTTGGATCTTCAATTGTTGGGAAATATTGAAGGGCCCTCATTGTTTTCACCTGCAAATAACAAATACCATTGTTTGGGGAATAACTTAATAGCAGTCTGATCCTTGAAAGATTGTTCTAAAGAAAAAGTGCACAAACCTGAAGCCAGGGTGACGGAATACCATAATACGTATATTCTTGAGGAACATCTTGATTTCTAGCAAGGCTTTCCAATACTTTAACACACTTTGGTAAACAACTCCAATACGCTTCATGGTTGTTAGACACTAAAGAAACAAACAGGCTCATTGACGATGTTAAAACACCTACGTTGCGCTCATCTAATAACTGTGCCATGCGGTCTGACCTGTAAAATTACCAGACTACAATCACAGAGAGAATTAAAAAGATATTTTAAAAACAATGTATCTGATTAAAAAAATTAGATTACCAGCCACCAACATTGACAACATCGGGGTTTTTTCTAACAAGCCGAAGGAGACAAAGTGCAGCCTTCTTTTTCACCAGTGGTCTGCAACTACTTGAGATCTGAGGTACAATCGTAAAAAGAGTAATGATATCATCATTTTCATTTTTAAACTAGTGTAGACTTACGAGTAACTTTTGAACATCAGGTGCTAGCGATTCAGCAAATTCTCTACCACCAATATTCCCAACCTGTAAATTATGAAAAAAAGTTGTATAGTTATAACTTATAATATTGATTAATAAAAAAAGATTATCTTATTTAACCTCACAATTATACTTCTATATCCATACCAGTGTTAATGCCAAGCACTGAAACGTTTCGTTGCGGCCAATAATATCGTTGCGAACTGTATTGATTGCTAATCTTAAAAAATCATGATTCTCATTGAGCAAGCAAGATGTCACTAAATACCCAACCTACAGGAATCACATTGTAAGAAAATCAAATACTCAGTTTGCAACAAGGAAATCAAAATAACTTTGCAGCATACATGATACATCACATGAACCGGAATAAAGAAATATATTAAATGTATTTTCGTGTACCTGCTTTTCTGGGTATTTTGGTGCAGATATTAAAGAAACAGCTTCCATATGCCCAAAATCCACATCATATCCCAGCATAAATATGTACAGCATTTTCCAAACATATTTCTTCTTCTCGTATGGTGTTAAACCCTGTAAGAAGAACAAATACAGAATTCATTAATGAATGACAGCTAACATAAACAGAAAAATGCTGATATTGTACAGGTAATCTGAACGGCCAGAGAGAAAATGCAGAAACATTCTCCAAGTTAGGAACTCATCCAGTGCTAAGCAGTTATCGGTCAAGGACCGATATTTGAGATATCGGTAATCGCGGTGGAATATCGGTGGGATATCGGTAATCGCGGTGGAATATATATAGCAATTTAACACTAACAATTCAGTACACTCTCCTACCATTAACAAATTAACATTTTGCAACTTGCAAAACACTAACAATTGTAGCAAGTAGGAACTGATTAAGCCTTAAAACACTAACAATTAAGACTTAAAACACTAATAACAGCAATAAGAAGACTGACGAATGGTAGAACTAAGAAGAAAAGTACTGATATCGGGAAAATTAATGATATATCAGTCCAATATCAGTCAATATCGCCGATAATACCGGTAGCAATATTCTGACCGATATTTTGCACCGATATCTCACCAGAAGACCGGCGATATTAACTGCAAAGATCCAGTGAGAGATGTAAAGAGTGGTTAATGCATCCAAAATGAGTGCCGTAAACATGACTAAATCATCTCAGCTACTTCAACACAACTGATTTTCAAATTTCAATTCATGTCACACCAATCAACTATCTTATTTCAAATATCCTCATCTCACATACTCACTATTTCTATTCAGAATTAAGCATTCTGAATCTCTCAGCTACGTTGACTCAACCTTTTTAGGTCAATTCAGTCCAATTACAAACGTTCCCCTTGCAAAATTTCCCTCAATCAACCTAAACCTAACCTAACTTCCAAAATTCACTTCACTTAATAACCTAAACTAATTCACAATTTCAGTTACACTAGAATTTAACCTAAATGCAAATACCAAAAAAATTCAAATACAGTAAGCATATCAGCATATAATTGAAAACAGGAAGGTAACCTTTTCGTTTTTGAAACGAGTGCGGATATTGCCGAGCTCTTTATCAACACGAAGACGCTCTTGCTCTTTGTTCTGGCAGTTACGGATTTCGGAGATGAAGACGGAGAGACCTCTCAAGCCGGACAACGCCATATCCGGTAGAGTGAGATCAGATCCAACGGAGAGATAAGTATGTGAGTAGATTCAGGCGGTTTGATTGTGGATCCGAATCCAGTTGGATCGGGAAATGCAGTCCGCGTGGAATGAAATGACGGAATCAGGAAGCAAGCAGTGTTTGGTTTGATCTAGAGAGAGAAACAAGAAAGGAAGGAAGAAGGTGGACTTGGTAAAACTTGGGACGAGCCGTCAGCCTGTGTGTGACATGCGACTTTCAGTTTACTAAAAGTATTTACAAAAGGTTAATAGTAATGTTTTTCAACCGTTTGATTTAGGAATATACTATGGTAAAACTTTGTTGAGTATGTCGGTTTTAGTGGTTTTAATTACTTTAGTCTAAAACTACAAGGTTTAACGCTCTGAGTTACTAGCCATTCATTTTACAATGTTTTGAGTCCTTGTGTTTTAGTGGTTTTAATCATTTAAGTACAAAATTAAAAGTACAAGTGTTAAAAAGTTGGACTCAAAACGTTATAAAATAAGCGGTAAGGGATCCAGAGTGTTAAGATTTTTTATCTTAGACTCAAATGATTAAAATCACTAAAACAAAATAACTCAAAAAGTAATGTACTCAATATATTATCAATATATTATGATAGGTGATATAAAACTTATGCTTTGATGTTGGATAAGATATGGAGTAAGATTTATACTTGATCTATTATAACCAGGTTAATTTTTTAACTATACTACTATAGAAAAAAAATAGAGTTAAATGCCATTTTAGTCTTTATGGTTTGGATCATTTTACCAGTTTAGTCCAAAGGTTTCATTTTTCGCATCTGGATCCAAAAAGGTTTTATCGTTGCCATTTTGGTCCAACTGACTTAACCTCATCCATGCTCCTCAGTTAGTCAAGGGGTATTTTTGTCATTTCCCCTAAAATTTTAATTAAACCTTTTATTTCATTAAACCCTTATATAATACCAAAAATAGCCTTTTAAGATTATGAACCTGATGAACCACGCCCTTCGTAATTCAGCGATTCAACTATCAGCTCCGGCGACAAGCAAAAGATTACCGTCCATGAGCTTAACAGAGTATAGTGGCAACAAAACACATCATAAAGAAGGTATTCCAACTTATATTGTAGAACTCAAAGATCTAAGCAAAAATCATCATCAATCAAAACTAACGATAAGGGTTAAATGGCATTTTAAACTTTGTCTCCCCAAAAAATGCTGGTTAATATACTCCTCTGTTGCAACCGGCCAACAGATACGAAGACCGTGCCCTTTGAACTCTGACGGATTCCAAATCGGCTACGGATTTCTCCAGTTATGATAAAGCCTTTAGGATCTTGAATGTACAAGAACTTGGTATTAATTTTTCCAGAAAATTCATCAGAACAAATCTAACATCATATCCCTTAATCCAAAACATCCTAAATCGGTTAATAAACCACTGTTATTATAAGTAACTTCAAATCCAAAACATCATATATCTTAATAAAAAACAAAACACTAAAATAAATTGGTTACTATCTGAACTTGGACCCGGGAATCGTCAGCGTTACAGGTTTTCTGTCGTCGGAGAATGAAGAGTCACCATCTCCGGCGCCACTGCGTTACAGATCACAATCTAAACTTGGTTACACCGCCTCTGTCTAGATCTACCGCCACTGCTGTTCAGATCTATGGTACTGGTGGTAGTGTTAAATTGATCTTCTGTCAATTTTATTTTGCTAGAACTTGAATGGTTGTTTATGTATGCATTGATTTGCCTTCAATTTTGGTTTCGAATAAGACGGTGGTGGTGGGTGCTTTGAATTGTGATTTTGAAATTACATGGTCGACAGTTGGACTATATAGAGCTATTAATGAAATAAAAGGTTTAATTATAATTTTAGGGGAAATGACAAAAATATCCCTTGATTAACTGAGGAGCATGGATGGAGTTAAGTCAGTCGGACAAAAATGGCAACGATGAAACATTTTTGGATCCAGATGCGAAAAATGAAACCTTTAGACTAAACTGGCAAAATGGTCCAAAGCACAGGGACTAAAATGACATTTAACTCAAAAAAATATATACAACAAGACTAGCATAAAAACATGGTGTTATCATACATACTAATACACCACTACGATTCTCATATGGGTCGTATAAGAGTCATATGAGTCGCATGGCCTTCGTAAGTGGTGCGCATTGTTACATTAGCTACTTGTGTGTTAGTAACCTATATGATTTGGGTGAACACCAACTAATATGACCCATTTAAACGGAGATGAAAAGTCCTATGACTTGTACAACCTATATGGCCGATATGATGTGTCATTGGTGTGTGATTAGTAGTATGTTCCATCTGTGCATATAGAGTTACCCTAAAATTAATCATGAAGGGTTGATGATGAAAAAGTTAGAAGTAGAATTTGGTTAGAGTAGGTTGCATTGATCGTCTTGTGACCCGAACAAAATTTCCCTCTTTTAAATCCCTGGTCTATTGTATATATGCATATGATATTTTTCTTCTCTTGGTGTACAAAGCGAAGCAAAAAAGAATAACTATAGTGTGAAGAATGAAAGGAATTCGATTATCCACGGAAACATGACTATATACTCTTTATGATTCAAAATGACGGCTAATTGCCTAACGTCATTTGTGCATTTGGCCCATATGAAACATCAGTGGTATGATGAAAAAAAAAAGTAGTGTCGATAACTAGATGATCAAATCCAGTTAGATGACAAACAAAGTCGGATTGTTGTGGTTGTAGTTGTACATACCATGAGAGATGTAACTTGTTACATGAGACCCAGATAATTTATAACAGACCTGTTATTTTGGTAGAAGCCTCAAATATTGTTTTGATTGCCATCAATAGATGTTTTTGTCATGATTTCAATCAATAAATGTTTTCCACACTACATGCCATCTTGGAAGCTAGACATTAGCTAGTTCTACCACGTGAGCCAACCACAGCTTTCATTTTCGACCGAATTTTAAAATCTCCAATGACTTTTTGCTACCTTATGTCCTATTTTCATATATACATGACAAGTAATTGTTGAAGTTTTTCATATTTTCAAAATTATTTCTGTTTTGTAAAATAAAATATAATTTGTATACTTTTCATTAATGTGAAATGAATAAATAAGACTTTGACAAATAGAAAGGAAGAAGAAAAGCATGTAGACTCGTCGGATAGCTTCCTAATATTTTAATCCAAAAAGAAACGAGACACCCTTTCCAAATTGATTATGTTTTACTTACATTGTAATGATTTAGCTTTATTGTAGTTTAAGTTCGTAAATTAATCATCCCAGTGAACGTTCTACCATTCACTTTAAGTTTATTTATGTATTTTCATTCTTATATATTTTACTCTGATCAACTTGCACTTGCATATTTTGAACCTACACTTTTGCGGGTGACAATCACCAATGCCACCAGACTACAAGGGCATGTACAAATACCGACAAGACAACATATAAAAAGATTTCTGATTATTATCTAAGATAGGAGCAGCAGCCTGTCAAAGAGGAGGCTAGCTAATAAATTTGTGGCTGCAAGTGCCTGCCAATTGCCAAAGATCCAAATTCTAAATTTAAAAAGAAATAGAAATGCTTGGGGACTGTTATTAGTAATTACTGCACCCCGCTCCATCTAGCCCAGTCTACAAACTGCATCCCACCATAGATGTTATTTGCGAAACGCACACCAACTGTAAACGCCATTGCTACTACAGGGATTTGTTTTGCCAAAGGAGAAGCTTCCACCAAGCTTTCCATCCCATTGACGATTTGGTAACGCGTATTTGCAGACACCGCAAGGAAAACACCTGCATTGTATATAACCAAGAATCATATTCATTACTAAGTTTGCTCCTAGTTATGATTTAACTTCAAATGCGAATCACAAAACATACCCCAAAGAACAGCACTTTGCATCAAAGGAGGCACCTTAACATCACCTTCTGACGTATGCATTCTCCTGAAATTTTCATATTTAGGGGTCTTTTAGGTATTTGATTATTTATCGAATACTTCCTCATATTACAACATTGATTTTCTTATTTGACAAAGAAAGTGTAATGAGATTGCATACCGTTTGGCATTCATAATCATATTCGCAATCCCTTGACCAATAAGACCGCAACCAAATCCAATCGAACCATACAAAAGACCCTGAATCCATAACAACCAAAACACAAGTTATCACTAAAACCAGTTCAAGGGTATCATGAATGAGCAGGTAAATTTTCTTAATATGTGGTAAAATATGGATCAATATCCAAATGATCCGTTAGAGACATATGCATACAGCATACCTTGTAAAAGTATGTGGCGAGCCGTTGCTGTGCTGAAAATCTACACCCCGGTCTCTCAAACTCAAACACACTATACACAACCAACACAGTTCAAAAATCCAATAAACAAATCAACGTATCATCAATATCTTTAAAAAGCATAATAATAATTATTAACCTGCTTGGAAGAGCTGCAACAGAGTTCTGCAAACCACTAAACAAACCACCACTAGCAACCGTCTGCTTTCCAATACGTGCATACGGCGCAAGCATACCAACCAAAGCAACATCAACCACTATACCTACCAAAAGATCCGCCGCATACAACTCAAACTCATTCCAAAAATCCTTCCCTCTTTTTTGCACTTCAGCAAACGTCGCACAACAAGAATCAATCACTATCTACATCATAACTTCAACCAATTACCACACGCATATTCAAAACACAAAACAAAGAAAAAAAATAGGCGAACAAACAACAAACCTCGGTCCCAATTTTAAACATAAACGACGGATCAGCAAGCAATCGGTTACGCAGCATGGCAAAAGTCCTAGTCAAAAATCCTAAAGCCCAACCTGATTTCTAATATCAAATCGCCAATAAACCGAACATTAACACTAAACTAAATGAAATAATTTTATAAACTTTTAACAGTGAAATAGCTAAAACTAATACCTGTAAATCCAAATACCGAGTAAGAATAAGTTTACGAAGTCCAGTAACTTTAGCAGCCTGTAACATATCATCCGGAAGATTCACACCGTTAGATTCAGCAACCTTCATGACTTCCTCAAACATCATCAACGGTCCAAATTCCTTCTCTTCATGATCATCCTCATCACCGCCGCCACCACTCCCTCCACCACCACCTCCGCCGCCGTCGCCGCCGTTACCAGGCGGAAAGCTTCCGTTACCGTCATCTTCATCGTCACTTTCTTCTCGATCAGGTTTTGAAACGAAAACCGGAGTAACGGTCGCCAGATTATCAGATTTATGCATGCTTCTGCAAGAGCTAGGGTTTCTGGAAATAGGAGTGTGTGAGAAAATAGAAACCTTGTAGTTAAGTACTGGTTTGAAGTTGATCATTAATTCGTTTCGTGGTGATGAATCGTGGAGTTTCACAAGGACGAAAACTTGTAGAGAAAGAGCCATTGTCACCGGAAATGTGACCGGAAACGGTGGTGATTGTGCAGAGGTTTATGGAAATGGAATGGTGTGTGAGATTGGAACAGATATTTTATGATCTTTAGTTTGATGGAGATCGGGCTTAAAGTTTGATTCGCACACGATTATAAACAAAAAGATCAAAGGTGTAAGCCAGGCCACAATTTATTATTATTATTAGTATTTCAAACTGAATCGGACGATTCTGTCGTCTTCACGTAATGTTCGGCGCTACAGACAATGAATGCTCTTAATTGTGATTTGCAAATTAACTGGGCCTTCTGAGGGCTTATGATTTGCACATTGTTGGGCCTTATGAGAACTAATAACTTCACGTCTTTTTTAATTTTAGAGTTTAGTAGATAAATCATCCTGGTGGTTAACTAAAATTTTGAATTTGGTCTATAGCTTTTTAAGAGTACACGGATGGTACTGTGGTTTGCATTTTATAACGTATGTAGTCCTCAATTAACATATCTAAAGGTTTTATCAGGTCCAAGTAAATGACTAAATGCGTCACAAAGTGCAAACCGTAAGGACCATCCATGTATTTTTGACAAAAATTGGTGACTAAATTCGTTACAAAGTGCAAATCATAGAGACCATATGTATATGTTTGAAAAACTAAGGACAAAATCCAAAATTATGTTCAACCGCAGGGACTATATTTATCCTTTACTCCGAATTTTAAGATTTACTGTTGATGCATGGTCCGGCTTGGACATCTATCTGACCGTAAGCAAAATATAATTCTACTACAAGCCACCGTTTTTTGTCTATATACGAGATCTCAACTCTTTATAAAATGCCAAAACAACAAATTACAAACAAACGACAAGTAAACGAGCAACAAGCTGCGTCGCAACCCCAAATTTTAAATATATATATACTATTTGAAATTATTATATGAACAATTTAAAACCGAATAAATTCATAAGATTTAACCATAAACAATGATGCTTTGATATCTACTATCCATGGATAAGCCAATTTAATATGAATATATGATATAGAGTTGAAAGTAGTCTTCTCTTACATTACTGACATTGGAGTCCCGTTTGTCAATAAAAATGTATAAGGAATCAAGAAAATCCATACAAGATCAGTAATGTTTCTTGAATGGATTTTCTTGGTACCCGTACAACAGTACTACTTAAATTAATTATCAAGATAACACAAAGACTATCTTAGTTTTAAAGAAACTAGATTTCAACTCAACCTTCTAAGCTCTAGTCTCATTTTACCCAACTCTTCTTCAAGTTCATGCACTCTCGCCATCATTCTTTCCATGTCCACTCTTAGTCCCTGGTTTTCACGAACCAAACTCACCCACCCGTCTATCTGGCTAGCCATTCCAGAACCATGTGGAACAACGGCCATTGGACCTGTAGGGGTATTTTCGCTATTCAACATGTTAAGACAGTCCGATAGAGCTGTTTTCATATGAAACTGCTCGAAAAACAACACTTGGAGGACAAATCTAAGTGGGAGGCGATTGTTTTGAGAAGCATGAGCACAAGCATCAATAGATAGTTTCTGGCAGTCGATGACGTGGCAGAGATGTTCTTTTTCTTTCTCAGGCAACCATGGATGCGCCTGCATGATTAATATCGTAAAACAAATCAACCCTTTATTACATGATGGTGAGAGAGTACAAGAATATACTATATACCTCAATATAAATATCCACAGCTCTGTATAATCCGTCGTTTAAAGATCTAAAAGATTCCGGAAGAGCCTGTGCGAGTGAATGTAGCTTCTCGGGTTTCAAGTTCACATCTGATGCAATCTCCGCCATATAACTGTCTACAAGCTTAGAAACACTACTTGATGGAACAAACGATGAAGATAGCGTACTACCCATTTCTTCAGAAGTTAAAGAATAATGAATAATCCTTTCAACACATTCGGTGTTATATAATGTCTCCGAATCAGAATAACTAGGAATCATTAGGCCATCTAGTGTAGCAAGATCCAACTGCGATCCTATCCGTCTTTCTAGCGAGTCTTGACATTTATCATTAACGCCCAATATTAAACTGACACGTAAAAGTCCCAACAAGAAACGACATATAGACTTGCCCTTTGTTTGTGGGAGAAGTTTGACAATGGTTTCTAGTAGAAATCTTTGATCTATTGTGTCATTTTTTGTGCTGAAGTTTGTGATTGATTTAGTTTTTGTAATCTGGCCGCCTTGCCATCTGCCTAAACCGTGAAGATGTTTTCCACAATAGAACATTATAGCTCCTGCAAAATAGGGACGGGAAATGGCGTTAAAAGTCAATATATAAACGGTAGAATCAGGTTATGTTTTATCTCTTAAGGGGTTAAATGAATAAAATTAAGAAAATAGCTTAAAAAGGAACCGGACAAAAGAGCGGAAGTTCGGCGGCTCATGTGTAATTTTAATACATAAAACCTCCTAAATCATTTTTTTATAAAATGAGATTAGTATTGAAATAATGTACTTTTTGTAATCATATTTGATAAATTAACTATCCATGAGAATTTTAACTTTTTTGCTCAAAAGTGATTCGGGTCAACCCGGCCACCCCATTTCGATCAACAACAAAAGTTACCCGTTTTGACCCGTTTCCATGCCCCTTAGACCCACCCACTTTGCCACCTCTAAATCGAGGAAAAAATAAGTTCAAATGGGTACGGGTTGAAGTTCGCCAAAAAATGTATTTTTAAAGCACTAAACCTCCTAAAATCATTTTATTCAAATATATTAAATATATCCCAATACTTTTGAAACCATAATAAGTTTTTGTAATACTGCCACAAATTAATTTAATAATATTCTACTTTTTTTGGACAAAAGTATTTTGTGTAACCCGAACCAACCCATTAAGGAAGCATTGTTAGAGAAACAAAAAGAGACTTACAATCGAAAAGGGTGAATTATCAGTTATAGTACATTAGTACCTGTTAGTTTTTCCGGTGGAATGCCTTTAGCTTCCAACGTTTTAACAAACCTCTCAAATAAAGCAACTCCAAGACACGACGCATCGTCAAACCACCAATCAGAATCCGGGCTTTGGATTCTCGCACCCGTATCAATCCCATTCCACAAAATGCTACCACCGGGGCTTTGTAACCGACCATACATCATCATTGGCCATCCAAACAAACTAGTATCTGTACACACCATTGTTGACATCGCATTCAAGCATTTACAAATTATTTTCAGATCATCAGCTTTCGTTACGAAAGTCTCGCAGTTTTGAAGAGCCACCATACAATCTTTCCAGTTTTTTAGTACATTCTTGTGGAAGTAATTCTCCGCCTTGGAGAATAAGTTATCGTCTCCATACACATCGATCATTTCAAGATAGTCCGCCAGACAATACACCATAACAATATTTTTCAGAGTAAGTTCCACGGGAACACCGTAACAGAATTTAACCGCCACCAGAAATCCATCGGCACCACCAGGAATTTTGTTTAAAGTAATGAAGCAAGTTCCTTTATCTTTATCATTATCATTATCATTTTTTTGAGTTTCTTTGATCAACTTTTCAATTTTTCCTGATCTTGATAGTAGAGGAAACTGGAGAAATATGCAGTTACACAATTCTGGTATTATTATATTAATAACACAAATTTAATCGAATTTACTTGTTTACAAGTTAGAAAAAACGATACCTTGTGCAGATAGAAGTTTACTCCATCTATGACAATGGTGAGATCACTTGGCAGACCTGCATTACAAAACCTGTAACAAAATAAACCAAATAAATCAAGTATTATAAAAGTAAATTAAAAAAAATAATAGAAATAATTTACCAGTCATTGCCCTTATTATAGAATCCTAAAGCTTTCCCTGCAGGAGCCATGGATGATCCGTTTACCAGAATTCAAAATATCAAGAACTTGTTACACATACCATACCCATGCCTGTGTCTTATTCCAAACTTTAATTCAAACGGATCAAGAAACAAAAGCCGGTATCTAACGAAGAAACCGAGTCACAAACCGAGTCAAATTAGGCCATCTTTTTGGACCATTGCTTGATTATCGACACACGAAAAAAAGTGATAATTATGTCTCTTTCAATGCTATTTTCTACCCCAATAAAAAGGTAATCTTTGAGTGCCACAGGACAACCCATTATCATCCAACAACAACCATCTCACCAGATACCAATTGGTCCCATGTATCCTATAAACTATATAATTAAAGAAAAAGATGACAATTAAAGCAGAATGAAGAATAAACCAGATTGCTTTCAAGATTCCTACTTTTTGAGTCTTGTAACTGTTTACTAAAACCACAAATGACCCCACCATGAGTCTGCTTTTAACCATTTGTATGTAACTTAGCACCCTACACTGATCTTGGTTACCAATTGTATGGTTTGTATAACTAATATCCAGATTTGGTACCGTAATATACGGGGAGAGTACCCATATGTTCCTTGAGTATAACTTTAGTAGTGAAGACATAAAGACATGTATAATGATGGTTGAGACATTTTGTCGAACAGGTTGTGTGCAATAATCGAGAAAGCATGGATCGGTATTGCAAGAGGGTGCTTTTTTGTTTGTTTAATCGAACATTCCATCTTTTACCTTTGCTTTATACGAATTAATGATGTCCCACATCAAATTCAAAGTACAAATTGGCTTTAATGACTGCAGATTGCTCGGTTACCGGCTTGAAATTTCAAATTGAATTGAATGAACCCCTGTTACTGATTATGATCTATCAGTCAAATTTTCTACGACCCACGTGGATGCCATCAACAAGACGGAAGGAAGTGGGTGACCCAAAGCTTTTTTTTACTTTAACTAGGTTTACTAAGATCGTCGCGTTGCAACGAATTTCTTTTGTTATTTAGTTTGTGTTTTGAAATCATTACGAGCATGTTGCGTACGAAACCGCTTACGAAAATAAAACAAATGTATAGAAAAAAACGCTAAAAAATAACCGAAAGAAAATCAACCAAAAAGTTGTATGGTAATGATGTTGTTTGTATGAAACCCGTGGGCAGAGATGAGCAAATGGTACTGGGTACCGGTACCGAATTTCCTGAACCGAAAGATCTTAAGTACCTTTGGTACCGACTTTTGGCGTTCCTGGTACTGGTTCGTTACTGACTTTTACCTTCATATACCGGTATCGTAAACCGGTATTTACCGTACCAGTACCGACTCGGTATCGGTTGGCACCGAGCTCATCCCTATCTCTGAAACAAAAAAAATCATTAAAAGTTGAATAAAATCAACAAAAAAAGTTGTACGATACCATTGTTGTTCGTACGGTACCCGTGATAAAAAAAAAAAGTTGTACGATACCACTGTTGTTCGAACAGTCCCGTGATCAGGGATCAACAAATGATACCGGGTAGCATTTAACCCAACCCATCTCGGTATCGGTTGGCACCGAGCTCATCCCTACCTCTAAAACAAAAAAAAACCAAATCATTAAAAGTTGAATAAAATCAACAAAAAAAGTTGTACGATACCATTGTTGTTCGTACGGTAGCCGTAATCAGGGACCAGCAAACGATACTGTTCGTACGGTACCCGTGATAAAAAAAAGGTTGAACGATACCACTGTTGTTCGTACGGTAGCCATAATCAGGGATCAGCAAATGATACCGAGTAGCATCTAACCCAACCCATAATAAAAGAAATCATTAAAATTTAAAAAATAATAAAGAAAAAATATTAAAATAATTAAGTTACTATTCATTAACTTTAATTAATTTTTAATTTAATTTTTAATATATAATTATAATTATCATTTCATTCCTTTTTCCTTGTACGAAAATGGCGGGTTTGATCGCCACCCATTCGTTAAGATACCGATAAAAGTCAAGCACTCGTTATAGCAGCTAAAGAAGACAAAAACGAATACCAAAAGTCAAGCATTCGTTAGAGCAATTAAAGGAGACAAAAACGAATACATGTGGGAATACAATTTCGTATTCAACAAAATTTATATTGGAACGTCAAGACAACCATAAAAACGAATACTGGTATCGATGTTGTTCAGACGTTTGGTTCATCACGGATTCACGGTAAAGATCAAAAAAAGAAACGTCACACAATTATTACAAAATTTGTAACGCATTATCTATGTTATTAGAATGATTATAAGAATAAATGGTATTTTACAAAACTCAAATGGTGAGATAGCTTTTATGACATGCATGTTTTTATTTCGATTACTTATATATTATTATTTACAACTCATTTTTTAGTACAACTTAGTGGGTGTTTGGGTTAGCTTATCTTGGAGCAAGTTATGACTTATTGACTTATAAAAGTTAATAAATTGTTTTTATAGTGTTAGGGTTAACTTATTTAAATTGTTTTTTTATGTTGAGAAGTTGTTTTTTATGACTTATATAAGTTAATAAGTCGTTTTTAGAAGGAATCCCAAACACCCCCTTATATCAAGATGTAGATAAAATAAATATGTGAAAAGGTGTGCTAAGATTTCATAAAGCATCGTATATTTAAAGTTATAATACCAAAAGAAAATGTTAAAAATTAATTATAACTAGATGTTAGCTAGGTCATGCTGAGGCAGGGTTTGTTACCGGCGAACCTATGTTAGTTTGTTCACGTAATGTAAAAGGCACAATCGTAAACATTAGAATATATCATTGATTGTTAACAAAAACCATTATAAAATTTACAATCAACTACTACATTAAATATATCTTTGATGGTTAATAAAAAGTATTATAAATTTTACAATCAACTACTACAAAAAAAACTATTATATCTAAACATATTAACTTTTATTATCATTGTTATACTTAGCATCAGTGGTGAACCCATGATTTTTCTAATAGGGTCCATTTTTTTCAGTGTTTAAAATTCTTCTTTACGACAAAACGTTAAAGTTTTCGGGTCGGTCCTCGTTCGGGGGTCGGGTCAAAGCGAAGAACATACAACAAAAATATATATTTATTACTCATAGGGGTGTTCAAAAAAATCGTGGTTCGCAGCTCGCTCGAAACTCACTCGAAAAAAGCTCGGCTCAAAATTGGCTCGGTTGTTAACGAGCCAGCTCGGCTCGGCTTGATTTGTAAACGAGCCTAGCTCGGCTCGTGAGCTGGCTAAGGTTTACATCCTTCATTTTTTTTTGTCCCACATCGCTTAGTAAACAAAAATTAAGGGAGTATCTCTCCTATAAAAGAAGGTAAAGACAATGTATAATGTGAATTAACTATTTATACTTGCATAATTAACCATTTGGTTAAATTAAATTGTAATTATGACCCATAGTCTATGAAGAGATTCATTTTCGAGGGTTTTTTTTAAGTAGTAAATTTTGTGGTTCTTTGTTAGTTCGAGCTAGATCGAGCCGAGCCGAGCTATCTCGAATTTTAATCGAGTAGAGCTCGAGCCTCAAATCTCAGCTCGATTTGAAATTCGAGCTCGAGCCGAGCCAGCTCGAATCGAACTCGAGCCGGGCTCGACCTGGGTCTAGCTCGGCTCGACTCGGCTCGTTTACAGCCTTAATTACTCATTAGAAACACACACAATAAAAATACGATGTCATTATAATTTCTAAATAGTAACAAATCCTTAAACAAATAGACAAGTAACAAAATTTAAGTTATTAAACTAACAAAAATCAATTAGTTAAAAAAATAGAAAAAAATAGATAATATATAGATTGAACCTATGACCTCTTGTTTGTAAGATGAGAGTTTACCACTACACCAGCTTTCCTTTTCGACTTATGGTGTCCACCTAATTATATATATAGGGTCCTTAAAAAATTTAATATACCGGATCTACTAATTTTTTTTAAAACATTAGGGTCTGGGGACTCCGACCCGCTATATGTGGGTCCGCCCCTGCTTAGCATAACGCGCATTAAGCGTGATTATTTCAAATTGTAGCTCATCTTGTTTCTCGCGTATCTTCAACATTCATTCGGTTAGTTCGGCTGGTTTTCGCTTGTCCTATGGTTCGACTCAATTACTTGTTCGGGATTGAGCCAAAGTTGTTCGAAAACGGTAGATTCTTCGTTCGAGTTTGGCATTTTAAACCTATAAATTGATACATAAGTTAGAATCTACTTTCAAAATTTTATAACAACAAAACAAAATAACGTGTACTAATTCTGTATTAGGAAAAAGAAGTCTCGTAAACGTCACTTTTAGCATTATGCTTTTTGATGTTAGTTCGGTTACGGAAAAAGCCGTAATACCCAAATCGTCATCGCCAATAAATACGCCAACCTGATATAAACTTACAAAAAGTGGGAGAACCACATAAAAGAGGCGATAATTGTTTGGCACAAACACTAATGCGTTTAACGTGTTTGTAATATGTACTCATTAGGCTCATAAATTAGCTTTACCGATTGCTTGTAATAACAACCATAGTCTAGTAACCAAGATATTATACATCACAGCATGTTTACACGTAAAGAAACAATAGCATAATTACCAACTTTAAACCTGTATATTTATATATTATCAATTAGCAACATGTTAAATGCATGTAAAGCTATTAACGCTCAGAGACACGACGCAACTACAATAAAAATTTCCATACATATGCTGTGTACCATCATAGCCAACAAACCCAAACAATACAATTAAACATAGATGACGAAAAAAGCACCTTCATCGAAACTTAAGTTCCCAACTATATGGCTTCCAAATGAGGACAAACCACATGAAAACCAACCTTAAATACCCAACAAAAAAACAAAATAAGCCCAACGTACAACCAACATAAACAAACTAATAAGCATCGGGTACAAACAACCAATACACTAACATATTGCTAATTGTTAGTATATAAACAAACAATCCGGATATGGTCATACATATGCACACCATTCCGTAGCAACAAAATATTGCTAAATGGTAATATGTGGATCACAATGCATGTTCTCATAGCCAAAACCAAACATACAAAACCAAACAAATCAAGCTTAGAATCTGTAGTAGGCTGCAACAAAAAGTGCCAAGCCAAAAACTGAAGACCTATCATAGCCAGACTCTCAGATAACCATGAAAGCATCTTCATCGAGACAAAAGGGCATTTATTAACCAAAACACGTCTTTTAAACATATGCAAGACATGTTACACCAAAAAAAGTTTCAGATGAACAACCAAGTGTCATTTTCATTGACACCAACTCTCGAATGAACACCCAAGTGTCATGTTCATCGACATCGAGTCATAAAGCAACGAAATCCGACTAAAATAGAGTTCACATGAACAAAACAAACATTCAAAAAAAGGCTACATGAAAACAACTTCATCACAAAGTAACAACAACGAAACAAAAGAACCACATCACCAAGGGGTTACGGATAATCCTTTTTCCATCTAAAAAACACGCACCGACATCAAACCACTTAACCAAAAAAGATCAGCAAAAAACAAAGCCAAAACCATAATGCCGGCCGGTGAAAGGAACCGACCAAAAGGGTATGTCCCCTAACTTTTGGTTGTATATTATAACATCCTGTTTTGTGAACCAATAAAACATTTAAAGTTTATATTCCGTATATTGTTGAACGAGTAAGCAACGAGTAAGATGGTTAATTGAAATGTGAGATACGTAGATGAATAGTCAGTGTTATAAAGATATCCTTTAATTATGATAACACAATAGAGTGGGAGTTGGCTACAAAGTGATTTTTTCCTACAAAGTGCAGGAAGTGTTTTGGTGATGACATGTGTCATCTCTAGTATTTTAATAAAAAGGTATGATTGTAATTGAATAAATAAGTTATTTATGGTAGATATAATTATAAATAACTAATTGAGATATTTATGGAAACTATGTATTTTAAACCCACGATTGATTCAACTATGCACATCACATAATAGCATCTTTCTTCTCACATTCATCTCATCCTTCATCTGAAGTTCGCAAACGTTAAACACAGTAACTAGTTCTTAACGTTGTAATTAGTTCTTGACGTTGTGTTTCAATAGTTTATGGGTTCTTCACATTGCGTACATCAGTTTCACAATAAAACATAGCATCCTTCATGTCATATTCATCTCATCCTTCATCCGAAGTCCGAAACACAAACACATTAGTTATTTGTTGACGCTGTGTTTTATTAGTTTCTAGTTTCTTCACATTGTGTTTTATCAGTTTTCGGTTTCTTCATATTGTGTTATATTAGTTTCACTATAAAAGATAGCATCCTTCATGTCACATTTATCCTATCCTTCATCCAAAGTTCAAAATACACACACTAATTATTTCTTGACATTGTGTTTTTATCAGTTTCCCTTGGTATTAAATGTTGTTTTAGTTAATGAAACGTAGTTCATTAAGAGATATTGGTATTATGTTTTAGCAATTAACAGTTAATAAACGCAGTTTACTGAGAGATATTGATGTGTTTTACCAGATAAAACACAATGTGACGAACCCGATGAAATACATTGTCTTGACGCTGTGTTTTATCAGTTTCTAGTTTCTTCACATTGTGTTTTATCATAGTGTTGTGTTTTACTACACTTGAAGTTGGATACTAGATGTGTTTCATAGTAGTGTGTTTTAGTGATAAAAACAAAATGTGACGAACTAGATGAAATACGAATTGAAGAAGATGACGAATTGCGAATGGAATGATAAACATGGTATCTTGATCCATGATTCTAGTTATTTTTTGTATGAAAGAGGGTTTCTATAATTGGTTTTAGAGAGAGAGGGGGGAAATCGTGAGATTGTAGGGAGTTTGTTATGTATGACAGTTATTTGATTGATTTAAAACACGGAAAATGACAAGATTGCCCTTAACCTATTATAACAATTAATTAATGACACAAAAATATTACAAAAATGCCATTGACTTGATCTCAACCATTAAACACACCCATCGGATGGCTCAGATCACTTCCTACACTTTGTAGGAAAAACACACTTTGCGCAGGAATCTTACTCTAATACAATATATTATATTTGACCATACTCCATTTTTAATGAAACTTAGGTTAAAAAATAGATTAAAATGAGCTCGTCCCCTAATGGCATATACGTCATTTTATAAAATGTCATAATGTAAAAGTTAACGAGAAAAACGAGTGAAGCGGCTGAATTAATTATAATAATATAATATATATTAAAAACATAACATTCAAAACAAAAAAACTCACGTATGCCGTCCCATATTGAAATATAGGAACCTTAGCTAGCAACCATGCACACTGATGTAGAGGGTGAAAGCCGAGTGTTAAAGTGGTTAAATGATGAAATTTATGTATGTTGTGTGTATTTACTTGCCTAGAATATGTTAACTACGAGATTTAGTTGTTTTGCAGGTAAAACACGTAACTTGGCGAAGTTACGGAAGTTAATGGTGAAGATGGAACGTTTGAAGATGATATGTAAAGCTTAAAGGGTGATTCGGAAGCTTTTCGGTTGGATACGAGATGTATGAGTGCAAGATGCGGGAATGGATGAAGTCTAGGGGCCATTCGGGTCTTAGATTGGAAGTGGTTTGCACTTTATTATGAGAAGAATTGAAGATTATAAGTTAGGGGTCAAAAGTGTCATATGCTAAAAGTTGGAACAAAGGAGAAAAGGGGACATCAGACGCGACCGTTGCCGACAGTGGCAGACGTCGGTGACGGGGAGGTTGTTTGGCCAGCAGAATCAACAGAATAGGGAACCGTCGGTGACGGTCCCCTAACCGTCACTGACGGTTGAGTCCAACAAAACAAACAGGACCGTCGGTGACGGTTGTGGTTCTGGAGAAACACAAAAATATTGGTCTTTTTGGTATGTTAGGGTTTTGGTAAGCCTCTTATCATATCTAAGCTTCCCTAGGACGAATTTCACCATCTTAAGCACCAAGATCAAGGCTTTTCACTCCATTGTTCATCATTCATCACCCGAGCATCGAAGATCAAGATCATGAACTCTTCATTTAAGACCTTTGTTGATTCCTCAAGCGAGATGAGCGGCTAAACTCTCTTTGGTTTCCTCCGGTTGGAGTGTTTTTGTATGTTTATTCGATTATGTGTTTCTAACTCATTTGAATCCGGCAATCTAAGCATTCGATGCTTGTTGCCGGTGACTTGATTCATCGATTGTAAACATGTGATTTTTACTTAATTCTAATTCTTAATCATTCAGTTCCTGAGAGTTCTAGTAATTGGGATTTATTTGACGTGGGATTAGGGTTGGTAATTGTAACTGATTGTAATTTGATAACCTCCCGTTATGTATTGACCGGAGTACTTAGTCTGCAATTATCATAATTGATGAGTTAGGGTTTGTTTACATTCATGTCTATGTGAATGTTAAGTTAGACATGTGATAGAATTTAACTGCAAAACCTGAATACCGGAGGAGCCATTCTTCCTCTTATTGATAAAAACTCATTTTCTTAGTTCATAATTTAATTAATTCTCAAATTAATCAAACTCAAGTTAATTTTTCATAGTTCTAGATAATACTCAGCATTCTTACATTTTCCACAATCCTCCTCTGGTTCGATATCCGACTTACCCTTTCTACAGAGTTAGTTGGTTTTTGCATGTTCCTTACGACAGACATCAAAATGGCGCCGTTGCCGGGGAGGCGTGCGCAAAGTGTTTAATTGTTGAGTTTAGTTAGATAAAAATTTTGAAAAAATCCAAAAATATTTCTTTTATTTGTATTTTGTTCGGAATAACGCGAAGTTGCTTTTGTTTGTGTGTGTGCAGGTGATCATAATCGTGTATGCATCATACTCGGAATTCCGGGAACTCCTCACCCCTAGTCTTTGATCCGGAAATCGAGAGAACAGTTCGACAAACTCGAGTTGTACATCGGGAAAACAGAGTTTTGCAATCACCAGCAACCACCTCTAAAGTAATGGAGCATTCAAGTAGTTTCGAGACACAACCAGTCATTCCTTCTCACCAAACCCAATTCTCACCAACACCAACACAGCCAGCTCCAAATACCACATTACCACCTGAACCACAACCAGTAACCACGAAACCTACTGTTACCCAACCGCCACCAAACCCACCGTTCCCAAATCTAAGTGATCTTCCACCCTACTCCAGTCCATATCAAGAACAAACATCAACCCTCCAACACTCGTCACCATACGTTCGAGTTGTGACTGGTGCCACCACGGCCCCATCAGACCAAACCGAACCATCCACCTCCACTATAAACCGAACTCAACCAGTTCAGTATACATACTTTCAACCTTCACAAGGGCAACAACATTATTCAATAGGGCCTACAACTCTAAATCAGCAAGAAGGTATGTATAGGCATGAGGATGAATATGACAGATACGAAGGGTTTGGAGAGATTAATAGACAGATGTCGGGACTAGGAATTTAAGTGGGGAACGATACAGGGGTTCGATCGGATGGTAGGGGAATTTACGAACCAGTGGGTAATCAGCAGTCATTTCAGACAGCACCTCAGGTGAATCAGCAAGTACCACAGTACCAACAATTTCCACAGCAGCAACCAGTTCCACAACCAGAGCCGTTAAACCAGCAGCCTTATAGACTGGATATTCCATTACCACCTCCGATACCGCAGATGCCAGGTCAGGCAAGACCTCTTCCTCGAAACTTAGCCCACCAGGTTAACCCACCAGAAGGCATACCTATGGGATATAATAGAGGACCGTTAAGAGGGATAGAGAACCACTTCAAGCCAGCAATAGCAAACAATCCTTCACCCGTAGTGGTTCCATAGTTAAGAGGAGGAAGATCGTTTGAGGTTCGTGAACAATCGATTGCCAGTTTACCTAAGTATCACGGCCATGCACACGAGGAGCCTTACTTCCACTTGGCAGCTTACGACGCTCGGTGCAAGACAATCGCAAGTCAAGGCTTTACAGCTGATGACGTGAAATTGGTACTATTCCAATTCACGCTGGAAGACAAGGCACAAAATGGTTTCACTCTCTCCATTCAGCATCAATTTTTTCATGGCACGAGATACAAAAATCATTCTTGGATGAGTTTTATACTGCCTTGCGTACAAACAATGTAAGGAAGGACATTCGTCGCTTTCGGCAGCAACAAGGCGAACTCTTTCATGAGTCTCTGAATCGATTCAAGATGATGCTCAGGAACTGCCCGCATCATGGAATTCAACTGTGGGAGCTTCTTAACGCATTCCATGAAGGCTTAACTGAAGATGATGCGAGAGAGATTAGTTCCGCATCTAACGGGACTTTTGGCACAAACGATGAATTGGTTGATTGGGAAATTCTGGAACGAACTGCTAGAAACTCGAAAAGGAAAGCACAATCTTCTAGAAGCTCAAGACAGTCTGTGGTAAGAGCAGTCGAAAACACACCTGATATGGTTAGTGGACAATATCCTTCATGCGGTCATTGTGGAGATTTTGGGCATATAGCCGACCGGTATACAGTGGTTCTGGGTGAAAGTGATGATGTCCACTTTGTTCAAGGTGGAGATGGAGGTAGAAATTTCACCTTGCAATCAAACACATATCATCCGGGCCTTCGAAATCATCCAAACTTGAGCTATGGGAACGCAAATAATCATCGTAACCCGGGATTTCAAGGAAATAATCAGTCGGGTGGTCAGAGAAATTTCAATCAGAATCGTTTCCAAAACAATTCTCAAGGAAATTATAACAATGCACAAACAAGGTCGGGTGGTAGCTCAGATAGATCAGGGGGTGGTGATGTGATGGAAGTGCTGAAAACCATTCAACAAGATCTACAGAAAAGAACTCAGATGGATGAGATGAGAGATAAGGCCATCCAATCGTTGACTACACAGATGGGCCAGCTCGCAACGGAAATGAGAGAGCTGAAGCAAACAAACGGAAGATTACCAAGCGATACCACTACAAATCCTGCTCATCAGAAGAAGAATATTTCCATCAACCAGGTAAATGCTCTCCGTAATGGTAAAAATTACAATAGAATTGATAGTTCACCACAATTTGTTGAGGGTGTGGTGGAGGATTTGGGTGAGGATGGTGAGAGTAGTGACGAGTCAGGGCCTAACGAAATACAAATTGATAACAATACCCGTGATACAACAATCGAGCCAATTAAGGCTAAGGAAGGGAACCAATTCCACCTCCCTTTCCTGAAGCCTTGAAATATCCGGGTAACACAAAGATAATCAATAAAAGGGGACCTCAACCGGAGGAAATCTGGGAGGTGTTTAAGCAAGTAAAAATAAATCTACCCTTAATTGATGCTATTAAGAAGGTCCTGGCTTACGTTAAATACCTCAAGGACTTGTGCACTCAGAAACGGCAGCACAAGGTTCCTAAGAAAATTGACTTAACCGATAGGGTTAGTGATGTTTTGAATGGAATCCTTCCACCGAAGCTAAGAGATCCGGGAACACCTTTGATTTCAGTTCAAGTAGGTGATTTCAAAATGAGTAGGGCGTTATTGGATCTCGGGGCTAGTGTGAGCATTCTCCCGGGGAGCTTGTATGACCAATATGATTTTAGTCCACTACGTTGTGCCGACACCACCGTGGTGTTGGCAGACTTGACCCCAAAGCTTCCCCGAGGAATAGTTCGCAATGTTATTGTTAAGGTGGAAGAATTCTATTTTCCAGTGGTTTTTTTAGTGCTCGATTACGTTTCTTCTGATCAAGCTAATCAACCGAACATGATTTTGGGCCGGCCTTTCTTAGCCACTGCACATGCACAGATCGACTGCCGTACGGGCACGGTCGATATGACTTTTGGCAATATAAAGGTCCGATTGAATGTATTTTCTAACGTTTCTAACATGTTTGCTAGTGATGAATGTTTCATGGCAGATATTATAGATGGATGTTATCCTCATACGGATGAGGACGCACCAGAATTTTGTTTGCTTTGTGACAGGATAGAGGAGAATCAAATGTGTGATTTGGAGACAGAGGTTCAGAAATTGGAGGCACAGGCAGTGCAGGAAAGAAGGCCTCCATGGACTCATCATGTGGAGAGCCTTCCAGCTGAGATTCTTTCAGGTATTAAACCGTCATTGATCGACCCACCTCAGGTCGAGTTGAAGGAGTTGCCGGTGCATTTGAAGTATGCATTCTTGGGGGAGGATCAGACACTTCCGGTAATTATTGCGGCAAATTTGGAGAAAGAACAAGAGGAAGCACTACTGAAGGTGCTGAAGACCCATCGTGCAGCGATCGGGTGGACTCTCGCGGATTTAAAAGGTACCGTACCAGATGCATGGAACAAGCGTAGGAAGTAGCAGTTCCTCACGCTGGTAAAGAACTATATTTGGGATGAGCCAAATTTGTTTTGCATTGGTGTTGATCAGATAATCCGACGATGTGTTCCCGATACAAAATTCAAGGAAGTGCTCCAGCATGCTCACTCATCTGCATGTGGTGGACATTTTAGTGGTCAAAAGACAGGTCATAAGGTTCTTGAGTGTGGTTTGTATTGGCCCACTCTATTTAAAGATGCTTTTGAATTTGCTAAACACTGCTCAAATTGTCAAAAGACGGGTGGGATCTCAAAACGGGATGAAATGCCATTATAACCGATTTTGGTTGTTGATATTTTAGATGTATGGGGGATCGATTTCATGGGTCCTTCCCCCAATTCGAATGGTAATCTTTACATCTTGGTGGCGGTTGATTATGTCTCGAAATGGATTGAGGCAATAGCCACAAAGATGAACGACCACGCCGTAGTATGCAGGTTTATCCAATCAAACATTTTTGCTAGATTTGGGATTCCCCGAGTGATCATCAGTGATGGGGGATCCCACTTTAAAAACTTTAATTTTGGCAAACTGCTTAAACGGTACGGCGTGGACCATCGAATTGCTACACCGTATCATCCACAAACGAGTGGACAGGTTGAAGTGTCGAATAGGAAAATTAAAGAAATTTTACAAAAGACGGTGCGATCTGACGGTAAGGATTAGTCATTCAAATTGGATGACGCCTTATGGGCATATCGCACTGCCTATAAAACTCCTATCGACACTACACCCTATAGATTGGTGTGTGGAAAGGGTTGTCATTTACCCATGGAAATCGCCCATTGGGCTCTATGGGCGGTTAAACAAGTCAATATTGATTACTCTGATGCAGGTGTCCATCGATTGTTGAAGCTAAGTGAGCTTGATGAATTATGTCACGAGGCCTATGATACCGCTGCGGCATATAAACAAAAAATGAAAGCGGTGCACGATGCAAAACTACGGCGTTCGGTAATATCGATAGGCCAGCGAGTTTGGTTGTATAACTCACGTCTTAAATTGTTTCCAGGTAAATTGAGGAGCAAATGGACTGGTCCGTTTATCATTACAAGAGTGGGTCAGTTTGGGGATGTGGAGATTGAGGACCCGAGGGATCAGCGAAGACAGGTGGTGAATGGTCATCGGTTGAAGCCATATCTTGATGGTGATGATTTGAATCCCCTACCAGAGGAGGTGAGCTTTCTTACAAGCTCACCTGAGTATACGACTGATTGAGATTCACGAGAAGTCCGGCTGAAGACTAAAACTTAGCGCTACCGGGAGGCAACCCTGATGTGGTAAATATTCCTCTCTCATAGTTTTGTGTCTATTTTTTTATGGATTGAAGAGTTTTGTTGTGAGTACACCCGCAGCTTTGAGCAAGTGTGGGGACGTAGAAGATGCCCAGGTATGTTGTGAGTCTATGTGTCACGGTCGACACGTTTTTTTAGTGGGTGGAGTGGGCGAGTAATAACAAAAGCAGTAGTTCGTAATGTTAATTATATCTTCACGCGTTTTATACTCTAAAACAACTAAAACTTTCATTCAAAAAAAAAATAAAAAAAAAGTTTGACAGCAGCTCGCGACCGTCACCGACGGTAGCCCAACCGTCACTGACGGTTGGGTGGGGTTAAGCATATTGGGTCAGAAAGACCTGACCGTCATTGACGGTTGTTCGGGGTGTGTCCAGGCGGTTTGGGTTGGGTCGGTTTAAACCCGAAATTCTTACTAGAATCCAATTTGTAACCAAACAAAACCCATATCCATCCATCTTAGGGCAGATTCATGACCACAAAACCCTTATCTTGCCCCAATTTCCTCCATCTTCTTCATCAAACAATCAAAAACCTCCATAGCCACCAAGCTCTCTAAAAACTTCGTTTCTCAACCAAATCAAGCGATTCAAGAGTCCATCTT
This sequence comes from Scalesia atractyloides, assembly GCA_947069175.1. NCBI lineage: Eukaryota > Viridiplantae > Streptophyta > Magnoliopsida > Asterales > Asteraceae > Scalesia > Scalesia atractyloides. The sequence goes on from CAMTDV010000010.1 coordinate 81,069,124, forward strand.
GATTAATTTTTCAAGAGGAACAAAACCCTACTTATAGTTTTCACCGAAAACGCCCAGATTTGTGCGCTTCAGTCCGCAACAGAAGAACCCTAGATTTTCAATTTGGGGTTTTTTGTTCTAACTTCGATTTCAAGCTTCTCTTGCATATCTAACCTGAATTAAGCAACAAAGGTATGATTTTTACTACTCTTTTGCTCCGATTTGATGAAATCAAGGTAGTTATGTTGATTTTATGCTTTGTTCATGTCTCCTTAGTTGTTCAATGACTAATTAAATATGTTTGGGGTATGGATTTGTTCTTGTTATCTTGTTTGATCAATTGAATTGGGGTATAAGGAGTGCATGAGGGTTGGATATATGTTATGGCATAGAACAAGTGTGGGGAGGTTCAATGGATTGCACACTTGTTCTAGCTTAAATGGATATTAATTTTTACTAACTTGTGATGTTTTTGTGTGTGTGATGCAGATGGTGAGATCGAGAGCCGGAAAAAAGCCTGCAGTTGAAGCCTCATCAACTGCTCCGAAGAGAGCGCGAAGAGGTAGTGGGGTGGAATGTAACAACTCGAAAATTCGTTGTTATCTTTTTCCTTGTTTTATCATTGTACTTCTTTTGTAATCCCTAGATTCGGTTGATAATAAAGTTTATGTTAATAAATTATGGTATTGTACGTTACTATCGCATCTAATCGCTTTGATCGCATCGCTAATCTCATTGCATCGCAAATCGCAATTGTTTATGTGGTTTTATATTATTTATGTGTTATGTGTGTTTGTGGTTATGTTTACGCTCGCTATCGCATCGCTCTCGTACACTCGAATCGCTAAATCGCTCTATTATATCAAGTATAACGCTTAACGCTTTATTATAACGCTTAATATAACTAAATAAACGAAGAAAACCCAATATTTGGGTCAAGTTCGCTCGAACTTGGTGAACTTGACTAGCCAAACATCCTTCTTTGTTTTACTCAAGTTCGCTCGAACTTGTGCACATATGCACAAGTTCGGCCGAACTTAACTCGTCCCCTTTGAAAACTCTACAAGTTCGCGTGAACTTGTACACTTTTGTACAAGTTCGGCCGAACTTGTACACTTTTGTACAAGTTCGGCCGAACTTGACTCCACCAGCCTTCATTTTTGCCTTCTCCTATAAATACTCAGCTCATTCCTCTTATTTGAACTTGCTGTAAGTTCGCCCAGAGCTCTCAAAACCTGAAACCTTCATGTTCTAAGTAAGAATCAACCCGATTTCAAATACAACAACGCTTATCAATGATTTACAAAGGTTTATAACGATTTTGGCACAAGGCATAGCCTTCGTTTTCATCAAAACTCATTCTTTTACGAAAATCTTCATCTTTTTCTTCCAAACTTCTGTTTTAAGCTTAGATCTACACAATACGGGTTCGTTTGGTGTTAGCAGAGGCTTCCCAAACACAAGATCTGAAAGATCTCGGCTTGTAAGTTATAGATCTGAGAAAAACCTTTGATAAACATTGATTTCTACACAAAATACGGACTTTTGATGATGTTTTGTTCGTCTTCTAATATGAAACATAGCATCTATCATTCAAGATCCCAGATCTGGAAGCACAAGGACGTTTTTGTTGGTTTACACAAGCCGGAGTAATCCGAACGAACCCCGAGTTCACCCGGATTAGCCCACGCTTTTGTAAAACGACTAAAACAGCTCTAAAAGACCTCTCCGACCTAAGTTTGCTCAGTAGCACAGGGTTGGAGGGATGAACACTCGATTTTCCTTAGCAAACGACGTGAAAACGCAAGATTTTGGACCCGAAAACATCAAGTTCGCTTGAGAATCATCAGCTCCCCAGGTCAAGTTCGGCCGAACTTGCACCCAGATGGGTCAAGTTCGACCGAACTTAGACTATTCTTCACAAAAGTTCTTACAAGTTCGACCGAACTTGTCTAGTTTCTTAGGAAACTACACAAGTTCGACCAAACTTGCCATTTCAGTAAGGAATTCTTACAAGTTCGCCCGAACTTGACAGGTTTCTCAAAGAAACTCATCAAGTTCGACCGAACTTGACTATAAACCCACCTAAACCATACAAGTTCGCTCGAACTTGTGTGTTTACACACAAGTTCGCCCGAACTTGGCTACTGCCCAACCAAGACTTAACTGTTTCAGCTTTTCGGAGACTGATGCACTTCCGTTCGCGTATGCAGGCTGATCCGGCGCTCTTCTCGACTCTCCTCATATCCCGAACTCTTACCTAAACGCACCCACAGTGAGTATACTTGACCCATTTTCGCTTTAATGCACTTTTTGGGTGTTACATACGTTCCTCTATCAAAATCACATCACAAATCAAACTGTTTATCACACGCGAATAATCTGATTGTGTATGCTCAATACGTGATACTAGAAACATGTGACTAGGACTTGTTTTTGTTAACTTGCCTCCTTAGCTAGTATGGTACTATAGTTTGGCTAACACCCGACGGGGTCTAGTTAGGATGGACGCGCAAGCCTTCTAACGGTAATTATCATGAGAAATAAGGCTATGTTAATCTGTGTGAAATGTTTCGGTGTATCATGATATGTAGTTAGATTATCTCGCAAACGGTTTCCTTATCATGCTAGTACTACAAAAACTCGTATGCTCACCTTTACTTAATTGTATTGACATGTATTTTAACCTATGTAACAGGTTGAGGATTTAGCGTGGATGTTTGAATGTTGCTTAGTTTAGTTTGTTTTGTTTAGTTAGTTTGTTGATGTATTTCAGATTTGGAACTTATGTATGAAATCTAGGGGAAATCGAACCCGGTTGAATTTTATGAGAAATGTCCGTTTTGTAATAATTGTTTAAATGTTACGTTTAATAGTATGGGATATTAAGCAGGTTGTGATATGTTAAATGATTGTTATGGAACATCTCGTGAAATCAATTTGGTCGCCTAGTGCCACTAACCCCAATGTTTCCGCCATCGGTTGGGGTGTGACATGGAAATACCCGAGGTAGAAATGGAGGATGTTGTTGAGCCCACAAGGGGGCTTGGTGACATTCGGTGCCGCCCTACGTGGAGAGAAGGACCGCTTGACAAACAACAAGCAGCGTATCAGGCCGAATTGTTTTACGCGAAGATGGGGGATGCAAGGTCCATTCGGGACAATTTGGGTTTAGAAAAAGTGATAAAGAAGAATGACTTCAAGGCAGTGGGTTTTTGTGAGAAGTTTGTGGAGCTTGGATGGGAAAACGTGGTAGATTTCTATGGAGCGAGAAATGGGGATGTGTATTTAAAGAGTGTGATGGCCTGGATGAGCACTCTCACAAAGGATGACGGGGCCAACCCACCGAAAACAGTTAAGTTAACAGGTAAAGTCAACGGGAAGCCGACGACTATGTCTCTTGCATCGCTAAATCAGTTGTGCAAATTCGATTCAAAATCTGACAGCTTCTACATATACATTAACGAGAATGATTACTACAATGATCAGAGAAATATTGTGGCAGAGACGGTGATGTTTGAGGAGTTATTTTTGACACAACAGGGGTTGGAAATGAAAAAAGATAACCTTAAGCCATTGGTAAGGCTTCTTCTGATGTTGTGTTTCACCAACATTCCTCCAAGACTGGGAGATCGGGGTGCGGTCCGTAAGCCAGAGTTGGTGGTTCTCTATGATATCATGACCGGACAGGTTCATTTGACCTTTCGGAAATTGGTCATGATGCACATCTGGCAAGCACGAAATGCGAAGAAGAAGAAGAAGTTAATCCCACATGCGAGATTGATTAGTGCTTTTCTTATGAAACAAGGGGTGGTGGCAGCAGTTGAAGCTGCATATAACAAGCCTCATCTCACATTTTCTATCGAGGATGCTTCAAAAGAGGATCGGACCACATACAAGAAAACAAAACTATGGCACAAGGTGAAGTTTGCAGACGGTGCTAAGTTAAAGATCTTGCAGTGGGGCAAGCAGAGACCTGGTCAGGGAGAGATGGATGACCAGGATTCAAGTGATGAGGAGTTGTTGAAAAGGAGAAGAGAAGCGGGGGTAGATGTAGGTGCAGGGTCGAGTAGGAACATGAACAGCCGAGGCAGTCTGAGTACTCATGGGGTGTATTTGATGATGACATGCAAGCGAGGGTCCAGAGCAGCCAACCGCCAGATTATACTGGTTGGGAGACATGGCAGCAATCATTATACGATCAAGGCTCATGTGTGGATGTTACGAAGGAGAGGCAACACGAGGATTTAATGGGGTTCAAGCGGCGATCCGATCGTGTGCGCCATATTAGTGGTGAAATGGAGTTGAACATGAGGGCATACGATGAGAATCAGCTCCAACACTATCATGATTATTAAAACGGAGTTCCATATACCGAGAATCCACCTTATGTGGATTACAGTCAGTTGCCCCCATATGAGCCTGGCACACCTCGCCACCCGATGCCTCAGGTTCATGGTTCAATGTGGTTTCCCATGGAGTATTCGGAACCACATTTTCAGAGTTCTTACCCGTATCAGTTGCCGCCCTATGAGTAACCGTCAAAGTAGCAGCAGCAAGGAGCTCCGTCCTCATCCTCGTCATCGCAACAGAACCCGCAAGCAGGAGGCTTGGCGGACATTTTTGACATGAGCTCTTTTTACGAGCCTTTGGGCGAGTACTATGGTGGACCACCGGGTCCATCATACCAGTGAGCACTCTCTGATTCATTCAGGTCCATGTGCTCTTTCTATTTGTGTTGAACAATTTACTGCTTTATTTTTTTGTGTGTTTCTGTTTTGGTGGTGTTTGAACTTATTATGTTGTGTTATGGGAATGAGTGTTATTTATTTGTTAGGAGTTAGCCGCTCAGCTAGGTATGTTTGGTTGTATTCCCGGGCAAAGTTTTAAAAGTACCATACATTAGGGACAATGTAACTCAAGTGTGGGGATGGGAAGCCCGGGAAGGGATTTGTGGATAAAAGTTTGAAGAGATGAATTAGTGATTGGAAATCGATGAAAACTGAAAAAATTAGAAATTTTGAAAATTTTTCATCGCCTTAAGCTTGCTAATTTGGATATGAAAACCTAAAGTTTCAATCACTAATAGATTCCTTACCGGTAGTAGACTAGATTAGTTCCCTTGTCATGGTTGTCTCTTTAAGTTTCATGAGAGTAGGCTTGGCAAGTGTTTTTTTTTAGAAAAAAGTTGAAAAGAGATGTCTATCTAGGGTATCATGTTTCTAATCGCATATGCTACATGTCGTTAACCCTTTTTACCTTTTCTTGGTGAGATCTTGAGCCTGTAGATGGATAGGATGCATTTTATGATGAATTCGTTTGTTGAGTTCAGGCTATGTGTATTTTGTGTTAGAACTTGTGTGATTTGATGCATGCTGAGATTGTGGGTTTGACATGTGCACATAGGTGATAAAGGCATTAGGATATTTATTCTTCATTCGTGTTTGTGTTTGTTATTGTGTGTTCATCAAATTCCCTTAGTGTCACCCCCAACCGATGGCGGAAACATCGGGGTTAGTGGCACTAGGCGACCAGATTGATTTCACGAGATGTTCCATAAAAATCATTTAACATATCACAACCTGCTTAATATCCCATACCATTAAACGTAACATTTAAACAATTATTACAAAACGGAGATTTCTCATAAAATTCAACCGGGTTCGATTTCCCCTAGATTTCATACATAAGTTCAAAATCTGAAATACATCAACAAACTAACTAAACAAACTAAACTACGCTAAGCATGCAACATCCAAGCATCCATAGCTAAAATCCTCAACCTGTTACATACGTTAAAATACATATCAATACAGTTAAGTAAAGGTGAGCATACAGGTTTAAGTACTACTAGCATAATCGAGAAAGCGTTCGTGAAATAATCTAACTACACATCATGATACACCGAAACAATTCACACAGATTAACATAGGCTTATTTCTCATGCTAACTACCGTGAGAAGGCTTGCACGTCCATCCTAACTAGACCCCGTCGGGTGTAAGCCACACTATAGTACCATACTAGCTAAGGAGGCAAGTTAACGAAAATAAGTTCTACTCACATGTTTCTAGTATCACGTATTGAGCATATATAATCAGATTATTCGCGTGTGATAAACAGTTTGATTTGTGAAGTGATTTTGATATAGGAACGTATGTAACACCCAAAAAGTGCGTTAAAGCGAAAATGGGCCAAGTATACTCACTGTGGGGGCGTTTAGGTAAGAGTTCGGGATCTGAGGAGAGTCGAGAAGAGTGCGGGATCAGCCTGCATACGCTAACGGAAGTGCATCAGTCTCTGAAAAGCTGAAACGGTTAAGTCTTGGTTGGGCAGTAGACAAGTTCGAGCGAACTTGTGTAGAATTGGTGAGATTAGAGCCAAGTTCGGTCGAACTTGATGAGTTTCTTTGAGAAACTTGTCAAGTTCGGGCGAACTCGTAAGATACCCTTACTAAAAAGGCAAGTTCGGTCGAACTTGTGTAGTTTCCTAAGAAACTAGACAAGTTCGGTCGAACTTGTAAGAACTTTGGTGAAGAAACACTCAAGTTCGGTCGCACTTGACCCAAATGGGTACAAGTTGGGTCGAACTTGACCTAGTGAGCTGGTGATTCTCGAGCGAACTTGATGTTTTCGGGTCCAAAATCTTGCGTTTTCGCGTCGTTTGCTGAGGAAAATCGAGTGTTCATCCCTCCAACCCTGTGCTACTGAGCAAACTTAGGTCGGAGAGGTCTTTTAGAGCTGTTTTAGCCGTTTTACAAAAGCGTGGGTTAATCCGGGCGAACTCGGGGTTCGTTCGGATTATTCCGGCTTGTGTAAACCAACATAAACGTCCTTGTGCTTCCAGATCTGGGATCTTGAATGATAGATGCTTCGTTTCATACCAGAAAATGAACAAAACACCATCAAAAGTCCGTATCTTGTGTAGAAATCAATGGTTTTTAAAGGTTTTTCTCAGATCTATTACTTATAAGCCGAGATCTTGCAGATCTCGTGTTTGGGAAGTCTCTACTATCGCCAAACGAACTCGTATTGTGTAGATCTAAGCTTAAAACAGAAGTTTTTGAAGAAAAAGATGAAGATTTTCGTAAAAGAACGAATTTTGATGAAAACGAAGGCTATGCCTTATGCCAAAATCGTTGTAAACCTTTGTAGATCGTTGATAAACGTTGTTGCAGTGAAATTGGGTTGATTCTTACTTAGAACACGAAGGTTTCGGGTTTTGAGTGCTCTGGGCGAACTTGGTCAGCAAGGGAAGCATGAGTGAGGAGCATGGGTATTTATAGGTGAGGCAAGAATCTCAAGAGCTGGCAGCAAGTTCGGCCGAACTTGTACAAGTTCGCGCGAACTTGTAGAGTTTTCAGAGAAGACTGGGTTAGTTCGGTCGAACTTGACCCTTGAGGGGCAAGTTCGAGCGGACTTGCGGTAAATGAAGGATTTGTGTTGTTCAGCCAAGTTCGGCCGAACTTGGGGTCACCCAAGTTCGAGCGAACTTGTCCAAATATTGGGTTTTCTTTGTTTATTTCGTGTTAAGAGTTTGTTTGGTTATTCAGTTCGCATTAGATAGTTATATTAAGCGTTAAGCGTTATAGTTGATATAATAGTGCGATTTAGCGATTCGAGAGTTCGAGAGCAATGCGGTAGCGAGCGTAAACATAACCACAAACACACATAACACATAAATAACATAAAACCATATAATTACTGCGATTTCGATGCGATGAGATTAGCGATGCGATTTAATAAGTGATTAGATGCGATAATAACGTACAACGCCATAAGTAATTAACATAAACTTTATTATTAATCGAATCTCGGTATTACAAAAGAAGTACATCGATAAAACAAAGAAAAAGATAACAACGAATTTCCGAGTTGTTACAGTCTCCCTACTTTAGGGAATTTCGTCCCGAAATTCAGTAATAGCTGTAACAAATAGATGCGGGTACTTGGCCTTCATATCACTTTCCAATTCTAGTAAACTCGGCCCCGCGTTTGCCCTCCCATCGGACCTTCACGATAGGGATGCGAGAGCGTCGGAGTTTCTTGGTCTCTCGGTCCATGATTTCCACAGGCTTTTCCACGAAATGGAGAGTCTCGTTGATTTGCAAATCTTCGAGAGGGACATGCAGATTTTCTTCGGTTAAGCACTTTTTGAGATTAGACACGTGGAAAGTCGGATGTACGTTGTTAAGTTCCTCCAGTAATTCGAGACGATAGGCTACTTTACCAATTCTTTCCAGAATCTTAAAGGGACCAACATATCGAGGTGCTAGCTTTCCTTTCTTGCCGAAGCGGACCACTCCCTTCCAAGGTGCAACCTTTAGGAGAACGTGATCTCCGACTTTGAACTGTAGGGGCTTGCGGCGTTTATCGGCGTAACTATTTTGACGACTCCGAGCTTTCAAGAGATTGTCTCTGATTTGGAGGATCTTGTCTGTCGTCTCTTGAATTAGCTCGGGACCGGTGATTTGTGCTTCTCCGATCTCGTGCCATGCAATAGGCGATCGACATTTTCTTCCATACAGTGCCTCAAAAGGAGCCATTTGAATGCTGGTATGATAACTATTATTGTACGAGAATTCGATTAAAGGTAAATGCGTATCTCAGTTACCACCGAAATCTATGATGCACGCACGAAGCATGTCTTCGAGGGTGCGGATCGTGCGCTCAGCCTGACCGTCGGTTTGAGGGTGAAAAGCGGTACTGAGATTGAGAGTAGTACCTAGAGCGGATTGAAAAGTCTCCCAAAGACGCGAGGTAAAGCGATCGTCTCGGTCAGAGATGATGTCACGAGGCGTCCCGTGTCGACATATAACTTCGTCGGTATAGATTCGGGCTAACCGTTCGACCTTAAAGTCTTCTCGTATAGCAATAAAGTGCGCGGATTTAGTAAGACGATCAATGATAACCCAAATGCTATCGTGACCAGATGAAGTGCGCGGGAGTTTAGTAACGAAGTCCATAGCTATACTCTCCCACTTCCACATCGGGATTTCAGGTTGTTCGAGTAAACCAGAGGGCCTTTGATGTTCGGCTTTAACCTTCGAACAAGTTAAGCATTTTGAGACGTAAATGGCGATATCCTTATTCATGCCCGGCCACCAGTACTTAGGACGAAGGTCCTGGTACATCTTGTCGGCACCGGGGTGAATGGAATATTGAGATTTATGAGCTTCGGTCATTAGCAATTATCGAAGATTATCACGAGTAGGAATCCAAATACGATCGAGATAGTAATAAATACCATTAGATTTAGATACAAGCTGAGTTTTGGCACCAAATTTTATTTCGTCTTGAAGGGTATTCTCGTTAAAGCAGGCGAATTGAGCGGCACGGATGAGGGTTTCAAGTTTAGTACAAGCTTTAGAGTCACGAATACCATATACATAGTTTCGTCGACTTAGAGCATCGGCGACGACGTTTGCTTTTCCGGGATAGTAGCGTATCTCACAATCATAGTCGTTGAGAAGTTCAACCCATCGACGTTGTTGCATGTTTAGTTCTTTTTTATTAAAGATATGTTGTAAGCTCTTATGGTTGATGAAGACCGTACACTTAGTACCGTAAAGGTAGTGCCGCCATATCTTCAATGCAAAAACAACTGCACCGAGTTCGAGATCGTGGGTACTGTAGTTCTTCTTGTGGATCTTGAGTTGTCGAGAAGCATACGCGATAACCTTGTCTCGTTGCATGAGAACACAACCAAGACCAAGATTAGAGGCATCGCAGTAAACGACGAAATCTCGTTTCCGTTGGGTAAAGCGAGAACGGGAGCGTTGCATAGCATACGCTTGAGAGTTTGAAAAGCTTCCTCTTGATTGGAATCCCAAATAAAAGGTTTGTCTTTATGAGTTAAAGCGGTAAGCGGAACGGCGATTTTAGAAAAGTGGCGATGAATCGACGGTAATAACCCGCTAATCCAAGGAATGAACGGATTTCGGATGCATTCTTAGGCGTGATCCAACTTTTGACGGCTTCAATCTTTGCAGGGTCGACGTGAATTCCTTGACTATTAACGATGCGGCTGAGAAATTAGACTTCTTCGAGCCAGAATTCACACTTAGAGAACTTAGCATAAAGGCGATTTCCTTGAAGAAGTTCGAGGACTAAACAGAGATGGCGCGCGTGTTCGTCTCTCGACTTCGAATAGATAAGGATATCATCGATGAAAACAATGACGAAACGATCTAAGAAAGCTTTACACACACGGTTCATCAAATCCATGAAAACCGCGGGTGCATTGGTAAGACCAAAAGGCATGACCACGAATTCGAAATGGCCATAGTGAGTACGAAAGGCGGTTTTAGGAATGTCTTCTTCCAACACGCGTAACTGATGATAACCGGAACGAAGATCGATCTTGGAAAAATAAGTAGCACCTTGAAGCTGATCAAATAAGTCGTCGATACGAGGAAGAGGGTAACGATTCTTTATCGTGAGTTTGTTAAGTTCACGATAATCGATGCACATACGGAATGATCCGTCCTTCTTTTTCACAAAAAGGACAGGAGCGCCCCATGGCGAAGTGCTCGGGTGTATGAAACCTTTATCAAGAAGCTCTTAAAGTTGGCTAGATAGCTCGCGCATTTCGGATGGTGCGAGGCAATAAGGAGCTTTAGCAACTGGAGTAGCTCCGGGAACTAAATCGATACGGAATTCAACATCTCGAGTAGGGGTAAACCGGGTAGGTCGTCAGGAAAGACTTTAGGAAATTCACAAACAACGTGAACGTCTTTATAAGTCTTCTTTTCTTTCTTCGGGTTTACGATATGGGCGAGGAAAGCAACACATCGCTTTTGCAAGCATTTGTGTACTCGAGTACATTACAAAAGCATCAACTTCCTTGAGGGGGTTTCACCGTACACATAAAGTTGATCATCGTTAGGGAGAGGAAAACGAATCATCTTATCGAAGCATACAACTTCAGCATGATTCTCACGAAGAAAATCCATGCCTACTATGATTTCGAAGCTACCTAATTGCATAGGTATGAGATTGATCGAGAAGACATGGTTGTTGAGATCGAGATTACAACCACGCAAAACGGAGTTAACGGTAACGGTTCTTCCGGTGGCGACTTCCACATCGAAAGTCTTTGGGATTTTAGCGCGTTTACATTTTAAAACCTTTTCGAATTCTAACGATACAAAACAATTATCGACACCAGTATCAAATAAACATGAAGCATAAATACCATTAACGAGAAACGTACCATTGACAACATTGTTGTCATTCTGAGCCTGGCAGTGATTGAGATTGAAGGCCCTTCCACGCACAGCTTGTTGTTGCTGCTGAGGCTGCGGTGGTGGCTGCTAATGAGCCTGCTGCTGCTGCGGCTCTTGTTTCACGGTGCGGTTTGGGCAAACATTAGCAAAGTGGTTCGGATCACCACACACGAAGCACACTCATGCCTTTGGAGCTTGCTGCTGGTTGGCTTGAGGAGGAGCAGGTAAAGTTGGAGCTGTTGGAGCCTGAAGAGCTGGCTAACGAGTACCACTACGGCAGCTGACTGTAAAGTGGTCGTAGATGTTGCAGTTCGTGCAAAAACAGCAATTGCCACCAACGGCATGATGATATGTGCACTTAGGGCACATAGGGTGCAGACCAGTGTACGCACGCTTTGCTGGCGGTGCCTTTGGTGCTGCTGACTGGAGTGGCTGAGGGTTCGCTGGAGCAGTAAGAGCAAAGTTCTTTCTCGGGTTCCTTTTGTGACCACGGCGACTGTTCTTTGGCTCTCGCGGCTGTTCGCTAGTAGGAGCTGCTGATTCGGTGACTGCCTGATTTGCGACCTTGCTGCTTTTAAAGTAACCAGACTGAACTCGTTTCTCATTAATCTTGGCGGCTAGCTGGTAGGTCTCCTCGATAGTAGTAGGGCGTGCTGCTTGAACAAAGTCAGCGACGCAATCGGGGAGAGCATTAAGGTATTTCTTGATTGCCTTCTCGGTCGTATCCACTTGACCGGGACAGATGTTGCTCAACTGTTTGAAGCGAGCAGTGAGACCAGCGTTATCGGGACCATCTTGCTTGATATTCTAGAATTCGTTCTCTAACTTCTGGATCTCGTAGGGAGGACAGAGTTCCTTGATCATAATTTCCTTAAGTTCCTCCCAAATGAGTCCGTAAGCTTCGTCGTCCCATGCCTGTTGCGCTCGGCTGTCCACCAGTCGAGAGCCCTTGATTGAAACACGCCGGTAGCGTTGACAGTGCGCAGAGCCTCGGGACATCCACTCTGGCGGAATGTGACCTCGATAGAGTCAAACCAGTGGAACATGGCACTCGGCCCTTCGGTGCCTGAGAAAGTAAGCAGTCCACATGCTTTGAACTGGTTAAAGCTGAAGTGGGGTTTCGGGGCATCTCCCTTGGAGTCAACTGAAGAGTTGCCGCTTACAGCATGGATTTCTGAGACAATTTGCAGGATGACTTTAGCTATCTCCTTGGCTACCATTGTAGGGGATACGCTTGTCGGCGTTGCTGCGCTGGAGATTCCTTCGGGTGTGCGATCCCATAGAAGACATCTACATGAAGGATTTAGATTAGATGAGATTCGATTATAATAGAGTTACGTTTAAATATTTATTATTATTATAATTCATACAAGGCACAACATCACATGAACACGTAGGCACGTAATCACATAAGCACATAAGCAAGTAAGCACATAATCACATAGGCAAGTAAGCACATATTTTGCACGTATTCACCTTCTAATAGCGACAATGCGTAGCGGATATGAGATGCGAGATATCAGTGATACATAAGCGAGATAAGCGATTAGTTTTGTTGGTGTAATAATTAGCGTTTTGGATTACGAGAGCTATGCGAGTTGTGCATACATTCGATGGAGCGTAAATCGAGAAATCGATGATATGATAAATCATCAAAGCGAGAAATCGAATAAAGCGAAAATTCTCAAAATTTGAAACACATAAATAATAATAAACTCAATGACGCGTAAATCGATGATATAGGTTTAAATCAATTGGGAGTGTCCGGGGTTTTGAGACATTTGACATGCCAAAGTGATTCGACTACCCGTTGCATTTGGATCCACGCTTTGGCCTAATAGCTAAACGTTCTCATCGCAAGCGGCTAACGACGTTTACCCTTCCAGTTAATACGTGTTCCAAACCATCAGCATAACCGAGACTTTGGTGAGATTGAAAATCGAATTGCGGAATTAGTTACTAAGATGCGGGTTTCACCCCTAACTTAGCAACTTCATTCCTAGATAGAAACGGAGATTTTCGTCGAGGTTTGGATGTCACTCCTAACTCAACGAAGGTATCTCGTGCGAGAGAATGCGCGGAGTGAATGATCTCGTCGAGAGTTCTCGGTTTTCACACCTATTCTCGACTTGATCACTCGTTTGGTGTGATGCAAGCGTTTCCAAGCGTGTATTATTGTATTAGCCTTAGGAAAGGCACATTTAAGCATTTATGGCAAGTATTTTAATCATTTAAGTCATAGACAGGTCAATCGGGTACTTCAACATTTGGCAAGCACGAAATGCGAAGAAGAAGAAGTTAATCCCACATGCGAGATTGATTAGTGCTTTTCTTATGAAACAAGGGGTGGTGCCAGCAGTTGAAGCTGGATATAACAAGCCTCATCTCACATTTTCTATCGAGGATGCATCAAAAGGGGATCGGACCACATACAAGAAAACAAAACTATGGCACAAGGTGAAGTTTGCAGACGGTGCTAAGTTAAAGATCTTGCAGTGGGGCAAGCAGAGACCTGGTCAGGGAGAGATGGATGACCAGGATTCAAGTGACGAGGAGTTGTTGAAAAGGAGAAGAGAAGCGGGGGTAGATGTAGGTGCAGGGTCGAGTAGGAACATGAACAGCCGAGGCAGTCTGAGTACTCATGGGGTGTATTTGATGATGACATGCAAGCGAGGGTCCAGAGCAGCCAACCGCCAGATTATACTGGTTGGGAGACATGGCAGCAATCATTATACGATCAAGGCTCATGTATGGATGTTACGACGGAGAGGCAACATGAGGATTTAATGGGGTTCATGCGGCGATCCGATCGTGTGCGCCATATTAGTGGTGAAATGGAGTTGAACATGAGGGCATACGATGAGAATCAGCTCCAACACTATCATGATTATTAAAACGGAGTTCCATATACCGAGAATCCACCTTATGTGGATTACAGTCAGTTGCCCCCACCTCGCCACCCGATGCCTCAGGTTCATGGTTCAATGTGGCTTCCCAGGGGTATTCGGAACCACATGTTCAGAGTTCTTACCCATATCAGCTGCCGCCCTATGAGAACCCGTCACAGCAGCAGCAGCAAGGAGCTCCGTCCTCATCCTCGTCATCGCAACAGAACCCGCAAGCAGGAGGCTTGGCGGACATTTTTGACATGAGCTCTTTTTACGAGCATTTGGGCGAGTACTATGGTGGACCACCGGGTCCATCGTACCAGTGAGCACTCTCTGATTCATTCAGGTCCATGTGCTCTTTCTATTTGTGTTGAACAATTTACTGCTTTATTTTTTTGTGTGTTTCTGTTTTGGTGGTGTTTGAACTTATTATGTTGTGTTATGGGAATGAGTGTTATTTATTTGTTAGGAGTTAGCCGCTCAGCTAGGTATGTTTGGTTGGATTCCCGGGCAAAGTTTTAAAAGTACCATACATTGGGGACAATGTAACTCAAGTGTGGGGATGGGAAGCCCGGGAAGGGATTTGTGGATAAAAGTTTGAAGAGATTAATTAGTGATTGGAAATCGATGAAAACTGAAAATACTAGAAATTTTGAAAATTTTTCATCGCCTTAAGCTTGCTAATTTGGATATGAAAACCTAAAGTTTCAATCACTAATAGATTCCTTAGCGGTAGTAGACTAGATTAGTTCCGTTGTCATGGTTGTCTCTTTAAGTTTCATGAGAGTAGGCTTGGCAAGTGTTTTTTTTAGAAAAAAGTTGAAAAGAGATGTCTATCTTGGGGTAACATGTTTCTAATCGCATATGCTACATGTCGTTAACCCTTTTTACCTTTTCTTGGTGAGATCTTGAGCCTGTAGATGGATAGGATGCATTTTATGATGAATTCGTTTGTTGAGTTCAGGCTATGTGTATTTTGTGTTAGAACTTGTGTGATTTGATGCATGCTGAGCTTGTGGGTTTGACATGTGCACATAGGTGATAAAGGCATTAGGATATTTATTCTTCATTCGTGTTTGTGTTTGTTATTGTGTGTTCATCAAATTCCCTTAGTGTCACCCCCAACCGATGGCGGAAACATCGGGGTTAGTGGCACTAGGCGACCAGATTGATTTCACGAGATGTTCCATAAAAATCATTTAACATATCACAACCTGCTTAATATCCCATACCATTAAACGTAACATTTAAACAATTATTACAAAACGGAGATTTCTCATAAAATTCAACCGGGTTCGATTTCCCCTAGATTTCATACATAAGTTCAAAATCTGAAATACATCAACAAACTAACTAAACAAACTAAACTACGCTAAGCATGCAACATCCAAGCATCCATAGCTAAAATCCTCAACCTGTTACATACGTTAAAATACATATCAATACAATTAAGTAAAGGTGAGCATACAGGTTTAAGTACTACTAGCATAATCGAGAAAGCGTTCGTGAAATAATCTAACTACACATCATGATACACCGAAACAATTCACACAGATTAACATAGGCTTATTTCTCATGCTAACTACCGTGAGAAGGCTTGCACGTCCATCCTAACTAGACCCCGTCGGGTGTAAGCCACACTATAGTACCATACTAGCTAAGGAGGCAAGTTAACGAAAATAAGTTCTACTCACATGTTTCTAGTATCACGTATTGAGCATATATAATCAGATTATTCACGTGTGATAAATAGTTTGATTTGTGAAGTGATTTAGATATAGGAACGTATGTAACACCCAAAAAGTGCGTTAAAGCAAAAATGGGTCAAGTATACTCACTGTGGGTGCTTTTAGGTAAGAGTTCGGGATCTGAGGAGAGTCGAGAAGAGCGCGGGATCAGCCTGCATACGCTAACGGAAGTGCATCAGTCTCCGAAAAGCTGAAACGGTTAAGTCTTGGTTGGGCAGTAGACAAGTTCGGGCGAACTTGTGTGTAAACACACAAGTTCGAGCGAACTTGTGTAGAATTGGTGAGATTAGAGCCAAGTTCGGTCGAACTTGATGAGTTTCTTTGAGAAACTTGTCAAGTTCGGGCGAACTTGTAAGATACTTTTACTAAAAAGGCAAGTTCGGTCGAACTTGTGTAGTTTCCTAAGAAACTAGACAAGTTCGGTCGAACTTGTAAGAACTTTGGTGAAGAAACACTCAAGTTCGGTCGCACTTGACCCAAATGGGTAAAAGTTCGGTCGAACTTGACATGGTGAGCTGATGATTCTCGAGCGAACTTGATGTTTTCGGGTACAAATCTTGCATTTACGCGTCGTTTGCTGAGGAAAATCGAGTGTTCATCCCTCCAACCCTGTGCTACTGAGCAAACTTAGGTCGGAGAGGTCTTTTAGAGCTGTTTTAGCCGTTTTACATAAGCGTGGGCTAATCCGGGCGAACTCGGGGTTCGTTCGGATTAGTCCGGCTTATGTAAACCAACATAAACGTCCTTGTGCTTCCAGATCTGGGATCTTGAATGATAGATGCTTCGTTTCATACCAGAAAATGAACAAAACACCATCAAAAGTCTGTATCTTGTGTAGAAATCAATGGTTTTTAAAGGTTTTTCTCAGATCTACCACTTACAAGCCGAGATCTTGCAGATCTCGTGTTTGGGAAGTCTCTACTATCGCCAAACAAACTCGTATTGTGTAGATCTAAGCTTAAAACAGAAGTTTTTGAAGAAAAAGATAAAGATTTTTGTAAAAGAACGATTTTTGATGAAAACGAAGGCTTTGCCTTGGGCCAAAATCGTTGTAAACCTTTGTAGATCGTTGATAAACGTTGTTGCAGTGAAATCGGGTTGATTCTTACTTAGAACATGAAGGTTTCGGGTTTTGAGTGCTCTGGGCGAACTTGGTCAGCAAGGGAAGCATGAGTGAGGAGCATGGGTATTTATAGGTGAGGCAAGAATCACAAGAGCTGGCAACAAGTTCGGCCGAACTTGTACAAGTTTGTACAAGTTCGCGCGAACTTGTAGAGTTTTCAGAGAAGACTGGTTAAGTTTGGCCGAACTTGACCCTTGAGGGGCAAGTTCGAGCGGACTTGAGGTAAATGAAGGATTTGTGTTGTTCAGCCAAGTTCGGCCGAACTTGGGGTCACCCAAGTTCGAGCGAACTTGTCCAAATATTGGGTTTTCTTTGTTTATTTCGTGTTAAGAGTTCGTTTGGTTATTCGGTTCGCATTAGATAGTTATATTAAGCGTTAAGCGTTATAGTTGATATAATAGTGCAATTTAGCGATTCGAGAGTTCGAGAGCAATGCGGTAGCGAGCGTAAACATAACCACAAACACACATAACACATAAATAACATAAAACCATATAATTACTGCGATTTGCGATGCGATGAGATTAGCGATGCGATTTAATAAGCGATTAGATGCGATAATAACGTACAACACCATAAGTAATTAACATAAACTTTATTATTAACCGAATCTCGGGATTACAAAAGAAGTACAACGATAAACAAAGAAAAAGATAACAACGGATTTCCGAGTTGTTACACTTAGTAGCCCCGTTGAGTTTGATTACCTTTCGTTTGTTCGCCCATTGTTTTGTAAAGGCCGACCGTGACGATATTAAAAAAAAAAAAAGAAAAGAGAAAAAACTGAAAAATATATGGGAAGAAAAAATAAAACAAAAAGAAGTTTGATTGGCAATTGTTGATTGGGTAGAAACCAACCAAGTTGAGTTTGAATAAAGTTATGACGCTCTGGTTATTGTTTGTGAGCCAATTAGAAAAGAAAATTTCAAAAATTTTCCCTACCTTAGCCTAAGCCTAAAACCGAAAAAGTCCTTTTGATATGTGCCGTGTTAGATGATACAGTGGAGGTGTGATTGTCATACAAGCCTATGATTACAGGATTCCATATTTGCTTATCTGAGTGTTATATACTAGCACATTGCACGCTAGTCCAGATATTAACCCGAGAGGAGAGAATATTGTGAGAGGTGTGTAGCATGTGTGATATTTTAAACATGTTAGTTTTAGATAGATAAGTCTTATGTTTTTGCAATTGCATGATTTGCTTGTTAGGCTGTCAATCTTGATTGTGTCAGTCTATGGGATGGGTATGACTAGGGAACTGAACAGGTTGAACTGGTTAAGGGTTTAGAGGTGTTGATTACTGTGGTGATTAGTTCTAGTTGGTTTGCTTGAGGACAATCAAAGGTAAGTGTGGGAATGTGATGTAGAGGGTGAAAGCCGAGTGTTAAAGTGGTTAAATGATGAAATTTATGTATTTTGTGTGTGTTTACTTGCCTAGAATATGTTAACTAAGAGATTTAGTTGTTTTGCAGGTAAAACACGTAACTTGACAAAGTTACGGAAGTTAATGGTGAAGATGTAACGTTTGAAGATGATATGTAAAGCTTAAAGGGTGATTCGGAAGCTTTTCGGTTGGATACGAGATGTATGAGTACACTATGCGAGAATGGATGAAGTCTAGGGGCCATTCGGGGTCTTAGATTGGAAGTGGTTTGCACTTTATTATGAGAAGAATTGAAGATTAGAAGTTCAGGGGTCAAAAGTGTCATATGCTGAAAGTTGGAACAAAGGAGAAAAGGGGACATCAGACGCGACCGTCGCTGACGGTGGCAGAACCGTCGGTGACGGTGAGGTTGTTTGGCCAGCAGAATCAACAGAAACAGGGAACCGTCGGTGACGGTCCCCTAACCATTACTGATGGTTGAGTCCAACAAAACAAACAGCAGCTTCCGACCGTCACTGACGGTCCAGGACCGTCGATGACGGTTGTGGTTCCAGAAAAACGCAAAAATATTGGTCTTTTTGGTATGTTAGGGTTTTGGTAAGCCTCTTATCATATCTAAGCTTCCCTAGGACGAATTTCACCATCTCAAGCACCAAGATCAAGGCTTTTCACTCCATTGTTCATCATTCATCACCCGAGCATCGAAGATCAAGATCATGAACTCTTCATTCAAGACCTTTGTTGATTCCTCAAGCGAGATGAGCGGCTAAACTCTCTTTGGTTTCCTCCGGTTGGAGGGTTTTTGTATGTTTATTCGATTATGTGTTTCTAACTCATTTGAATCCGGCAATCTAAGCATTCGATGCTTTTTGCCGGTAACTTGATTCATCGATTGTGAACAGTTGATTTGTTCATAATTCTAATTCTTAATCATTCAGTTCCCGAGAGTTCTAGTAATTGGGATTTATTTGACATGGGATTGGGTTGGTAATTGTAACTGATAGTTGTTTGATAACCTCCCGTTATGTATTGACCGGATTACTTAGTCTGCAATTATCACAATTGATGAGTTAGGGTTTGTTTGCATTCATGTCTATGTGAATGTTAAGTTAGACATATAATAGAATTTAACTGCAAAACCTGAATACCGGAGGAGCCATTCTTCCTTTTATTGATAAAAACTCATTTTCTTAGTTCATAATTTAATTAATTCTCAAATCAATCAAACTCAAGTTAAGTTTTCATAGTTCTAGATAATACTCAGCATTATTACATTTTTCACAATCCTCCTCTGGTTCGATATCCGACTTACCCTTTCTACAGAGTTAGTTGGTTTTTGCATGTTCCTTACGACAGACATCACACACACCTCACTTTCATCCTGCATCGCTTTTGTAAAATACTAACCAGCTTACCCTTTTCTATAAATACAAGCATAGAGTTTTCATTTAGATTATAAGTTTGGGAACAGTCTTAGTATAGAGAATTCCGAGTACGTAGTACTCCTTTTGGGTGTTGTTAGTAGTCGTTTTCAAAGCATGAGTAGGAGCTCGAGTAGGGAGACTTTAACCGGTGACTTTCAACAAAAAGATTCTAAATTTCACTAGTATCCAACCCATAACATGTCAGCTTGTCACTTTCTGTTTTGTTTTCTATTCAATTCAATATGTTGTAACTGTTTCGTAAACAAATCCCATTTTGCATCTCAAAATCTAGTCGGATTGATTCACAACCAAATTAACTCAACTTATTAGATCTTTGTATACAAATGAATTTCACCTTCGATAATCATGATTGTAGTTTCTTTGTATGTTGATCGAAAGCATAGATTATCAACTGTAACTTCTAGGTGTAGCAATTGCGACCCAGTAAACCGACACAATTTGAAATTGTATACAATCGGGTAAGAGATAGTCATTTGGGGCGGATTCTACATATGGGTTGGCAACAACACAGATCAATCGGGTTGGATCGAATACCTGTATTGGTGGTTGAAATGGATTCATGGAAATTTCTACACACCCCACGTCCACCATAATGTAGCATCTTTTATTTTAGAGTAAATATCCTTTTTCGTCCCTAAGGTTTATCCATTTTAACTAGTACAGTCCAAAAATCTAATTTATAACAAAGCTAGTCCTCAGGTTTGCATTTCTTAACGCTTTCATCCAAATTGCTAACTTGGTTTGTTTTTTCTAGTTAAGTTTTAGTTAATTGACCTAATTACCCTTAGGGACGGAAATGGAAGTTAATTCTTAAATATAAAAATATTATATATTTAAAATTGTTTAATGTTTACAAAAGTATATTCGATTAAAAATTTCATTCCTTCATTTAATAAGAAATAAAGGTTAGTCATATAAAATAAATATTAAAAAGAATTGGAATATTAAATATGGCAAATATCTTAATACAGGATCCTAGTAACTTTAATACCAACAAATCTCAAATGAAACGTGTTTGAAAATGGTTCCTTTTTTTATTACAATATTTCAAAAAAATATTGTTTTTACTAGAAAAATAGGGTTTGTACATGATGCTTATACATTTACAAATTTGATACGTATTCATGGTTTGTGCATATCCTTTTATTGTTTATAATATTTTTAAACAATATATTAGAATATATTTTAAACATCAAACGTTAAACAATTTTAAATATGAATATGTTTTTAAATATATAATATTTTTTAATTTTATACGTAAGAATTAACTTCTATTTGAGTCCCTGAGGGTAATTAGGTCAATTAACTAAAACTTAGCTAGAGAAGACAAACCAAGTTTGCAATTTGGATGAAAAGCGTTAAGAAATGCAAACATCAAGGCTGGATTTATTATAAATTAGATTTTTGGACTAGACTAGTTAAAATGGACAAACCTTAGGGACGAAACGAAAATTTACTCTTTATTTTATTTGCTCCCATGTTTTAATTAGTTAATTAATTATGCATTATCTAGTTGAATAGTCTGCATATGTATTAGTACTTTAGCTTTCACTTTCCCTAAAGTTTGGAGGTAGTTAGTAATAAAATTCTTTTAATTAAAACACACCGAATGAAAACACTTGTTCGATACAAGAATCAAACCTAGGTTTTCATAAGTCTTTTTATCATTGCCCATAATGCCTCTTTCTACACCAAAATAGGAATAGAACTTGTATCTCTTAAGAGAAATACAATTTTTCCCCACTTGATCTAGATATCATTAGAAGAAAGAAAAGTACAATGGGAGACCCACAGGGGCGTAGCTTTCAAGGGGCCGGCCGAATTTTTCGCTCAGTAGTGTTATGTATGTACGGTTTGTATAGACTTTTTAGGTATATACGTTTTCGACTCCTGGTTTTATGAAATTTTTTAGGTTCGATAACTTCCGAACTCCGGTGAAAATTTCCAAGTTTCAATGGAGACCCAAGTTCTACTATACAATAAATATAGGTTGCACAGCTTTATCCCAGACTCTCTGTGCAGAGATAGCGACCACACCACCCCGAATCCCGGATCTCTCGCCGGCTGGAAACACCATCTCTCCTCCTCCTTATATCTTATGTTTGCTCCTCATAGAAGAAGCCATCGTAGACAAACAAAGAAGAAGGAATCAAGCCTGCTGCACAATCTTATCATGTCTTCATCTTCCTCACCCGTTTCAACTTAAAGTGAAGGTACCAGAAAATCGTCTGTGTAATCTTTTATTTGTTTTTCTACGATTTCATAAAGTAAACCAACATTTCAAAAGGAGTTTTGAATTTCGATTTCATATAATCGATTTGTTTAAAGAAGGGTTTAATATAACAATGATAACAGAGAAACGAAAACTAACAATGAAAATTAATATCACATTTAAACTATATAGATAACTAACCATTAACCCATTCCATTTGACAGGAGATTCTCGTCTTTTACCTTTTGAGGATAACATTCGCTGTTAAAAAAAAAGACTAAACATCAAGCTTTATGGTTAACAAACATTAGTGATTTTGTTAACATTTATACTATTTTGTAATTATATTGTTCATTTAGTTTTTTTTCACCTAGTTTATGTCACACTGAAACCCGTTTTTCGACGGATGTTACAGTTTACATTAAAATTTTTATTGCGCCACAAACACACCGTCCGGTGTATATTTCTTTTTTTGGCTTTCCACAAACACGCTTGTCGATATACTATTGACATACTTCTTTTGATTGATGTACATAGTGCCGGTACCAAACCGATACTGACTGAAACTCCACAACATAACGCGGGTAATTTTACTAATTAATTTAAAAAGAATTGAAAATATAGTATTCAGGATTCAAAAGTCTCAACTTTAAACAAAACATATTATATTATAATAAATATAAGTCTTCATATTGCCTGTATTGTGACTATTTTTTATGTTTATAGTTGTCTGGTTTATGTTTTTGGTTGTAAATCATGCACAAAGGAAAAGAAAAAGAAAAAGATGCTCAACTTTGATACTCATAACACAGTAACATACATTCTACCAAAGTAACATTAAATACGTGAATGCATGTGTATATAAGTTAATGTGTTTTGATTTTCAGAAATTCGTTCATACCCAAATTGATTCTCCATTCCAACACCAATTCACTTGGGATACAGTCCGACCCATCAACGTCTTTGTCATCGCCTTCAACAAATCTTGTTGGATATCTAAACGTTTCCTGGAATCAATTGGTACTACAATATTCTTTGATTTTGGGATGCATATTTGTTTTTTATTTAACATTCAGATTTTGTTATATCTAAGTATTTTATAGATACAAGCAATAATGGTTGTAAATCTAATGCCTACTTACTTTGCAAGTTTTTTTTTCTAGACAACCAACGAGGATGAGGTTTATGAGAATCCGTCGAGCAAACCTTCAATGGCGTCTTTTGAATGACATCCATTTAGAAAAACAATCAACACGATGTGTTTTTGAGCTTCAGATTACATAGTCACATGGTTCGTGGTACGCTCCAGTACGGGAACGTGAAACGTGATCGCAATTCGCTAGGTCTCTAAAATTCGGTACGAGCGGGGGTAGGCTCATTTCGGATCGCTTCGGTGTGATGTACCATATAATGTGGTATGATGTACATGTTGAAGTTAACTATAAATAAGTTGGAGACTCCTAAAAGCAATATCTTGGCATAGTTTGGATAAGCAATACCAACATCCTTCAAAGCAAGATCTTGACATGCATGAAAAAGAAACTTGAAAACAAACTTGACAGAATTTGGCCGGAATTCTCTTCAGAGTTGCTCTACGGCTCAAAGCGCTCCGAATTAGAGAAAAGGACCTCACCATGGTCCATTAAGTTGACTAGACTTTCTCTTGAAACAATATGTTTATATATCTTGATTAAAAAATAAGCTTCATTTAAAAGTTTATATTATTTATGTAACAACCCGACTTTTCAGTTGCCTCTATTTTACTGTTATTTCGTTTGTAACCGCTTTCTACTCTAAGATTCTATTATAAAAAGGGTTAACGATATTTAAAACGCATTTTATCTCGCTTAGTTATCGCATTTAAACGCTTAACACTCGGACGCTCATCACAACGCAAACTCAACACGGTTATTTATGTTATTATGTGTGCTTATGTGTTATATATGTTTGATTCGCTTAAATGCTCGCTCGCTCGCTCGCTTAACTCGATTTATCGCACAAATACGCAACACAATGCTTAATGCGTCGCTAAAACACTTAACTTACTTAAAATAACTAACTAATACAAGCGAAAACACCAAACAAACAACCGACACGCGAACTAGAAACAACTCGCACGAAACAGACCAACTCGTACGAACAGTACAAATTGATCACTTCGTACGAGGTGACCCAACTCGCACAGGATCCTCAACTCGTACGAATTAACCTACTCTCCTCCTTTTCTATAAATACCACACGCACACCCACACACTCCCCTTGCTGCCACTTCGCACAGAACATCTTCTACCCGTATTTCTCTGTTTTCCAAGTAAGTAACAACCATTTTTACACAAACCACAACGATTTACACGAGTTTATCTCCGATTTCATCTAAACTTAGTCTGTTTACGAAAACCTTCATCTATTTACATAAAACTTCTGTTTTTACCTCGGATCCACACTTGAACGAATATCTTGGGATTAGCTTTGGCCCCCCAAGTTAGAAATCTTGTTAGTTATCGCATTTAAACGCTTAACACTCGGACGCTCATCACGACACAAACTCAACGCGGTTATTTATGTTATTATGTGTGCTTATGTGTTATATATGTTTGATTCGCTTAAATGCTCGCTCGCTCGCTTAACTCGATTTATCGCACAAATACGCAACACAACGCTTAATGCGTCGCTAAAACGCTTAACTTACTTAAAATAACTAACTAATACAAGCGAAACCACCAGACAAACAACCGACACGCGAACTAGAAACAACTCGCACGAAACAGACCAACTCATACGAACAGTACGAATTGGTCACTTCGTACGAGGTGACCCAACTCGCACAGGATCCTCAACTCGTACGAATTGCTCCCTAACCTACTCTCCTCATTTTCTATAAATACCACACTCACACCCACACACTCCCCTTGCTGCCACTTCGCACAGAACATCTCCTACCCGTATATCTTTGTTTTCCAAGTAAGTAACAACCATTTTTAAACAAACCACAACGATTTACACGAGTTTATCTCTGATTTCATCTAAACTTATTCTGTTTACGAAAACCTTCATCTTTTTGCATAAAACTTCTGTTTTTACCTCGGATCCACACTTAAACGAATATATTGGGATTAGCCTTGGCCCCCCAAGTTAGAAATCTTGTTAGTTGTCACATTTAAACGCATAACACTCGGACGTTCATCACAACGCACACTCAACGCGGTTATTTATGTTTATTATGTGTGCTTATGTGTTATATATGTTTGATTCGCTTAACTCGATTTATCGCACAAAGACGCAACACAACGCTTAATGCGTTGCTAAAACACTTAACTTACTTGAAATAACTAACTAATACAAGGGAAAACACCAAACAAACAACTCGCACGAAACAGACCAACTCGTACGAACTGTACGAATTGATCACGTCGTACGAGGTGACCCAACTCGCACAGGATCCTCAACTCATACGAATTGCTCCCTAACCTACTCTCCTCCTTTTCTATAAATACCACACTCACACACCCACACACTCCCCTTGCTGCCACTTCGCACAGAACATCTCCTACCCGTGTTTCTCTGTTTTCCAAGTAAGTAACAACCATTTTTACACAAACCATAACGATTTACACGAGTTTATCTCCGATTTCATCTAAACTTATTCTTTTTATGGAAACCTTCATCTTTTTACATAAAACTTCTGTTTTTACCTCGGATCGACACTTAAACGAATATATTGGGATTAGCTTTGGCCCCCCAAGTTAGAAATCTTGTTAGTTATCGCATTTAAACGCTTAACACTCGGACGCTCATCACAACGCAAACTCAACGCATTTATTTATGTTATTATGTGTGCTTATGTGTTATATATGTTTGATTCGGTTAAATGCTCGCTCGCTCGCTTAACTCGATTTATCGCACAAATACGCAACACAACGCTTAATGCGTCGCTAAAACGCTTAACTTACTTAAAATAACTAACTAATACAAGCGAAAAACACCAAACAAACAACCGACACGCGAACTAGAAACAACTCGCACGAAACAGACTAACTCATACGAATTGATCACTTCGTACGAGGTGACCCAACTCGCACAGGATCCTCAACTCGTACGAATTGCTCCCTAACCTACTCTCCTCCTTTTCTATAAATACCACACTCACACCCACACACTCCCCTTGCTGAACTTCGCACAGATCATCTCCTACCCGTATTTCTCTGTTTTCCAAGTAAGTAACAACCATTTTTACACAAACCACAACGATTTACACGAGTTTATCTCCGATTTCATCTAAACTTATTCTGTTTACGAAAACCTTCATCTTTTTACATAAAACTTCTGTTTTTACCTCGGATCCACACTTGAACGAATATATTGGGATTAGTTTTGGACCCCCAAGTTAGAAATTGTTAGTTATCGCATTTAAACGCTTAACACACTCGACGCTCATCACAACGCAAACTCAATGCAGTTATTTTTGTTATTATGTGTGCTTAGGGTTATATATGTTTGATTCGCTTAAATTCTCGCTCGCTTAACTGGATTTATCGCACATATACATAACACAACGCTTAATACGTCGCTAAATCGCTTAACTTACTTAAAATAACTAATTAATACAAGCGAAAACCCCAAAAAAAACAACCGACACGCGAACTAGAAACAACTCGCACGAAACAGACCAACTCGTACGAACTGTACGAATTGATCACTTCGTACGAGTTGACCCAACTCACACAGGATCCTCAACTCGTACGAATTGCTCCCTAACCTACTCTCCTCCTTTTCTATAAATACCACACTCACACCCACACACTCCCCTTGCTTCCACTTTGCACAGAACATCTCCTGCCGGTATTTCTCTGTTTTCCAAGTAAGTAACAACCATTTTTACACAATCCACAACGATTTACACGAGTTTATCTCCGAGTTCATCTAAACCTATTCTGTTTATGAAAACCTTCATCTTTTTGCATAAAACTTATGTTTTTACCTCGGATCCACACTTAAACGAATATATTGGGATTAGCTTTGGCCCCCCAAGTTAGAAATCTTGTTAGTTGTCGCATTTAAACGCTTAACACTCGGACGCTCATCACAACGCAAACTCAACGCTGTTATTTATGTTATTATGTGTGCTTATGTGTTATATATGTTTGATTCGCTTAAATGGTCGCTCGCTTAACTCGATTTATCGCACAAATACGCAACACAACGCTTAATGCGTCGCTAAAACGCTTAACTTACTTAAAATAACTAACTAATACAAGCGAAAACACCAAACAAACAACCGCACGCGAACTAGAAACAACTCGCACGAAACAGACCAACTCGTACGAACTGTACGAATTGATCGCTTCGTACGAGGTGACCCAACTCGCATAGGATCCTCAACTCGTACGAATTGCTCCCTAACCTACTCTCCTCCTTTTCTACAAATACCACACTCACACCCACACACTCTCCTTGCTTCCACTTCACACAGAACATCTCCTACCTGTATTTCTCTGTTTTCCAAGTAAGTAACAACCATTTTTACACAAACTGTCACACCCCGACCCGCAGCGGAATAAGAGTCGGGGCATAATTGGGTTATCACCAAAGCTCATGATATTTACTAATATGTTTCATATTTATTAAAGTCAAAATTACATTCTCAATAATCCAAGCATGTCCATACAAATACAAAGAAAAATAACCAACTAAACAATTCCAAGCTCTAAATCACTTTATTCTTCTAGGCCAATCCTATGTGTTTCTTGCTGCAGCTGGTTCACCTGTATCATGTGTAAAAATGGGGGTTTTTGGGTCAACATAAGTTGGCGAGTGAACCTTGTTAGATAAACATTTATTATTAATTTTCTTGTTATTTTATCAAAGAAAAATTGTGCAATAATCATAAGTGAGCAAATGTAAATAACCCAACAGTAGCAATAACAACCACAAACTATAACATACAATAACATATCAACTTGCATAAATATATAACATGAATGAAACTGTGCGATCAAGGCTCAATCAAACGGAGCCGATCGTATTGCATGTACTGAAAATGATAAATGTCTGTGCGATCAGGGCTCAATCAAACGGAGCCGACCGTATGTTGGCACGCCAGGTTCACGCTCATAACGTAATGGGGAACATGCTCAACGCTCATAATGTAATGGGGAGCGGCGGCCTATGAAATTGCATGTACTGAAAATAATAAATTAAATCTAACAATAACCACACAAACAGTTGAAACAAGCTGAATACACATTTGTTCATGATATGATGTATACACAATGATTTAAATATAATAAATGGCAAGACACATGATACACCCCAAAAACGTGATTAAAACGGGGAATTTGTAAAGATTCACTCACATTGGGTGCGTTTGGTTGTAGATGGTGAGATGCGCACGAGTTGGAAGAATTGAACAACGAGTATTAACTAACCTAAATAATTACGGAAAATATAGTAAATGAGTGGATTTTATTGATAATTTTAATAGGATTTTTAGATATATTTTTGTGAGTTTAAGGCTATTTCCTAACTTTAAAAACATTATTTTTAAGTATTTTTAATTGATTTTTAAATTAAATTAAATAAATAAAATATAAAAATATGTTGACTTTTGCATTGACCATTGACCGTTGACCGTTTGACTTGTTGACCGGTTTTATTGTGTAATTGTATGCGCCGGGTGAGGCTCGAACTCGAGACCTCCCGTACGCGTGCACGCAGCTCTACCAACTGAGCTACGTGTCTAACCTGAAATAATTCTGTTTTTAATTATACTTATATACTAACTCAGTTTATTCAAAATTCTTTTATTTTCAAAAATATTTTAAATCATCGAACCGGTGTCACCAACAGGTCTCGAACCCGGGACCTGTGCTTTAACGTTACACACAGTCCACCGCTGGACTGTGTGTCTAACTTGTTTAATATACAGATTTTTATGCTTAACATCTAATGTAAGTTAATCCGGTTCAGTTAGAAAAACAAAACATTTTTATTACAGAGCATACGTGTGTCAAGGATCGAACTCGCGGCGTGTGATTTGTATGTGCACACAGTCCACCGCTGGACTGTGTGTCTAACCCGAGATAATATCCATTTTAATTATTCTTAATAACATTCACTACTTCGTCTTCTTCGTTTATAACACAGACAACGGTTATCTAACTGTTATTTGTTTAATTTGGTTAACGAATAATATGAACAAGTTGAAAGGTGATGAACGGAGAGGGTTTGGGAAAAGAAAGTACCGGAACAGGTCGTCGTTCTCAAAACTCCGGCAAGGATCGTCGGCTCTGTTTATGAGTTTCCTCTGTTCGGGTCAATTACCAAATTTGATTGATTAGTTATGAAAGTGGGGTACTAAACAAGGATTAACAGAGGTTTTGAATGTTCATACCGATTCATCGCGTTAGATTGGAAATTCCAGAAGTTTTCCGGCGAGAGCTGAATATTCCGGCTATGTCGTCTGGGATTGATTCTGATTGTTGGTTTGAAGTTAGTAACAGTCTAACAACAGATTGAAACAGAAATAGTCGAAGTATTTACCGTATTAATGAAGGTCTCGGTTTTCCGGTGACTTGCAGAGATTTTTCCGGCGAGTTCAAAAAGCTTTTCTGACGAACTGAATGTATAGCGAAAGTAAAATGGCAGGTTATGCGAAGATTTTGTGTAGAGAGAGGAAGCAATTGTTGGCGTAAATCAGAAATTGAATATCTTCGGTTATAAAAACCGAACATCACCAAAATTTAAGTTAATTCAAAACGGAATTGATTAGGATCGTCGGTGCATCGGTTATAATCCAGAATCTGCGATCACTCAAATGTTTGGACGGTTGAATAGCCGATTACGGTTTCAGTTAGGCGCAAAGGTTGATTCATGGTTGTTCATAAGTTTTAATTGTTCCCTAAAACTTACAAAAACATCAAGTGGCGGAGTGGTGGAATGTGTGTGTGTTAAGACTTTGAGGTTCAACCCGGCTGACCCGGGTTCGAGTCCCGGTATCAGTATCTTATTTTTATTTCATTATTTTTAATAGATTTTCAATTATAAATTTATATTCTAATATACTTATTAATTATGTACCGTTTAAAACTAATTTTAGCATTAGATATGTAACGAAATTTTTAACTGGTTGTTCGGTTAATAAACGAAGCGGGTTTGGTTAACCCGGTTTTTTTGACGGATGTTATACAAACCACAACGATTTACACGAGTTTATCTCCGAGTTTATCTAAGCTTATTCTATTTACAAAAACCTTCATCTTTTTACATAAAACTTCTGTTTTTACCTCGGATCCACACTTAAATGAATATATTGGGATTAGCTTTGGCCCCCAAGTTAGAAATCTTGTTAGTTATCGCATTTAAACGCTTAACACTCGGACGCTCATCACAACACAAACTCAACGCGGTTATTTATGTTATTATGTGTGCTTATGTGTTATATATGTTTGATTCGCTTAAAGGCTTGCTCACTCGCTCGCTTAACTCGATTTATCACAGAAATACGCAACACAACGCTTAATGCGTCACTAAAACGCTTAACTTACAAAAAATAACTAACCAATACAAGCGAAAACCCCAAACAAACAACCGACACGCGAACTAGAAATAACTCGCACAAATCAGACCAACTCGTACGAACTGTACGAATTGATCACTTCGTACGAGGTGACCCAACTCGCACAGGATCCTCAACTCGTACGAATTGCTCCCTAACCTACTCTCCTCCTTTTCTATAAATACCACACTCACACCCACACACTCCCCTTGCTTCCACTTTGCACAGAACATCTCCTACCCGTATTTCTCTGTTTTCCAAGTAAATAACAACCATTTTTACACAAACCACAATGATTTACACGAGTTTATCTCTGATTTCATCTAAACTTATTCTGCTTATGAAAACCTTCATCTTTTTACATAAAACTTCTGTTTTTTACCTCGGATCGACACTTAAACGAATATATTGGGATTAGCTTTGGCCCCCAAGTTAGAAATCTTGTTAGTTATCGCATTTAAACGCTTAACACTCGGACGCTCATCACAACACAAACTCAACGCGGTTATTTATGTTATTATGTGTGTTTATGTGTTATATATGTTTGATTCGCTTAAAGGCTCGCTCGCTCGCTTAACTCGATTTATCGCAGAAATACGCAACACAACGCTTAATGCGTCACTAAAACGCTTAACTTACAAAAAATAACTAACCAATACAAGCGAAAACCCCAAACAAAATATCGACACGCGAACTAGAAACAACTCGCACAAATCAGACCAACTCGTACGAACTGTACGAATTGATCACTTCGTACGAGGTGACCCAACTCGCACAGGATCCTCAACTCGTACGAATTGCTCCCTAACCTACTCTCCTCCTTTTCTATAAATACCACACTCACACCCACACACTCCCCTTGCTTCCACTTTGCACAGAACATCTCCTACCCGTATTTCTATGTTTTCCAAGTAAATAACAACCATTTTTACGCAAACCACAATGATTTACACGAGTTTATCTCCGATTTCATCTAAACTTATTCTGTTTACGAAAACCTTTATCTTTTTACATAAAACTTCTGTTTTTTTACCTCGGATCCACACTTAAACGAATATATTGGGATTAGCTTTGGCCCCCCAAGTTAGAAATCTTGTTAGTTATCGCATTTAAATGCTTAACACTCGGACGCTCATCACAACACATATTCAACGTGGTTATTTATGTTATTATGTGTGCTTATGTGTTATATATGTTTGATTCGCTTAAATGGTCGCTCGCTTAACTCGATTTATCGCACAAATACGTAACACAATGCTTAATGCGTCGCTAAAACGCTTAACTTACTTAAAATAACTAATACAAGCGAAAACACCAAACAAACAACCAACACGCGAACTAGAAACAACTCGCATGAAACAGACCAACTCGTACGAACTGTACGAATTGATCACTTCGTACGAGGTGACCCAACTCGCACAGGATCCTCAACTCATACGAATTGCTCTCTAACCTACTCTCCTCCTTTTCTATAAATACCACACTCACACCCACACACTCCCCTTGCTGCCACTTTGCAAAGAACCCTCCTACCCGTATTTCTCTGTTTTCCAAGTAAGTAACAACCATTTTTACACAAACCACAACGATTTACACGAGTTTATCTCCGAGTTCATTTAAACTTATTTTGTTTACGAAAACCTTCATCTTTTTACCTAAAACTTATGTTTTTACCTCAAATCCACACTTAAACGATTATATTGGGATTAGCTTTGGCCCCCCAAGTTAGAAATCTTGTTAGTTATCGTATTTAAACGCTTAACACTCGGACGCTCATCACAATGCAAACTCAACGCGGTTATTTATGTTATTATGTGTGCTTATGTGTTATATATGTTTGATTTGCTTAAATGCCCGCTCGCTCGCTTAACTCGATTTATCGCACAAATACGCAACACAACGCTTAATGCGTCGCTAAAACGCTTAACTTACTTAAAATAACTAACTAATACAAGCGAAAACACCAAACAAACAACCGACACGCGAACTAGAAACAACTCGCACGAAACAGACCAACTCGTACGAACTGTACGAATTGATCACTTCGTACGAGGTGACCCAACTCGCACAGGATCCTCAACTCGTACGAATTGCTCCCTAACATACTCTCCTCCTTTTCTATAAATACCACACTCACACCCACACACTCCCCTTGCTGCCACTTTGCACAGAACATCTCCTACCCGTATTTCTCTGTTTTCCAAGTAAGTCACAGCCATTTTTACACAAACCACAACGATTTCCACAATGATTTACACGAGTTTATCTCCGATTTCATCTAAACTTATTCTGTTTATGAAAACCTTCATCTTTTTACATAAAACTTCTGTTTTTACCTTTGATCGACTCTTAAACGAATATATTGGGATTAGCTTTGGCCCCCAAAGTTAGAAATCTTGTTATTTCAACTCACTAAGTGTGTAACTCCAAGAAACTGTTTTAAACTCGATTTTTACACTAAAACAGACCAAAACCAACATATGTTTCGTTCACTAGATAGTGGGACGAAACGGTGTCGAAACCGTCATGAAAAAGACTCGATATCACATCCGTTTCAGACGAAAACTCAGTCCCGGACGCACGAAGACGCAAAACAGTCCCCCGTGCGAACTGGACTGGCTCGTACGAATTGCTCCAGTTCGAACGAACCAGTCCAAGTTCACACAGGTGACTAACATGCTCCAAAGACCTCTCCGGCACTACGTTTGATTAGTAGCTTAAGGCTGGAGGGATGAACACTAGATTTCCTGAAGAAAGATGCGAAAAATACTCGACTTTGGGATACGAAACAGGTCAGCTCGCACCTATCACACTTCGTACGAAGTGCCTAACAGTTTGTACGAACTGACCCAGTTCGTATGAGGCACAGTTCTTACGAACTGCCTGTTTCCCCCCACGACTCTCTGTTTCAACCGTTTTAGCACTATGGAAGACTGATGCACTTCTGGTCCCGCATGCAGGCTGATCCGGCGCTCTCCCCGCTATAATTCGCTCGTGATTAACTGTTTAAACACGCATTGTGAGTATACTTTACCCCTTTTTGCTTTGACGCACTTTTTCGGTGTTACATACGTTCTACAAAACAAACACAGCACACGACACTTAAAACGCTTTAAACGCAAACCACTCTCGCATGACTATACGTGAAACGCTGAATTGTTATGTGCTACGCTTACGCTTGATGACTCGCACTACCACCCTTAACATGATAGCAGCTATAGGTTGACCCGCCACCCGTAGGTTCGGGGGTTGGGGGTTGTTAAGGCACGCTTTACTTTACTTGTTTACGTACGTGGACACTTCGGTGGACACGTGACGTGCATCTCACACGCGGTCTGTTGGTTAGCTTGTATCAATCCTATATAGCTTACATGATTCACATGACTACGTTTATACATGCTGGTTTTGCGAAACGCTTTTATTACTATTACTTATGCTAAACATGTGTACTCACCTTTACATGTTTGTATTGAATTTATTTTAACGTATGTAACAGGTTGATGGATCGTATGCTGAAAACGGATTAGGCCTAGATACACGCCTAACTTAGTTATATTTTTTATGATGAGACAATTTGTACTTTATGTTTTGGATGTGCTTGTATGGATTTGTTTTAGCATTTATGAAATTTGAACTTTAATTAATTATTGTCGCAAAATAGTCGTTATGGATCCTCTCGAACAATCTCGTCGCTTAGTGCCATATCCTGATGTTTCCGTCATCGGTTGGGGTGTGACAATTACGATACCATGCGGTTTTTAAATCTGATTCAACCTGTACGACAATTCTAACCACTAGACCGATAAGGCGACTTGTTCACTTTAGGGGCAACAACTTTTACCCAACCCGACCCGAACCAGGCCTTTTCTTTGTTTATATTTTGCGATAGACAGCCGATCGTCAAACACCCCCCCCCCCCTTTCTCCCCCCATTGAAAGAAAAATCTTGTCCACCACAAGTAAATGTTGAGCACATGTGGACTTTTATATAGAACATATGTCATCACATATTTTGAATAAAACATTTTTAGTTTTCTCTTGTATTAATGCATTATGATACATGGTCATCTCATTTCCGCATTAGCGGGGTGTGAGAAGGATGGATTATAATAGCTTAATAGCGTTTACATAATTATTATCTTTTGGTGCCTATAATGAAGATTGGAGCTACAAAAATCCACTGAGCGACGTACCAGATCATTAGGTTACATAGATGTACTAACTGTAGTTCATATTCTCCATCTAGTACCGAGGCTGTAAAACAACATGAACAACTAGACAGAAGGGGTTAGAGACCGGTGTCTCTGAACCACCCTATGCCGTTCAAGTCAATATCCAGCTCATCATAGTTAGCATGAATGAAAATATGGATGTAAATTAGAGAAATATAGAAGATGGAGTTAAATGCGTATGTTAAAGGATCCTCTAAATAGGTATTGGGATTTCTATTTATAGAAGATGGTAAGGGCTAAACTCCTTGTTGGACTAGATGTGTTATGTTGGGGCCAAACTGATTGGACCAGGCCAAGTGGGAACTTACATCTTCAAAGACGTTATTGGATAAAGTGTGGAGATGCATAAATTTCGGTCTATATGTCTTAGAATTGTAAAAGAACCCATAAAAGCGTATGTTTGATCATATTTAACTATATAAACTAATGAATAAAAACATGTTCTTGTTCATGTTTATTCCTTAAAAAGGATTAAGTTTGTGTTTGTTCTTAACTATTTTTTCATATCATAAAAAATTTCATCTAAAATATATACAATATCTGTTTTTTAACGTGCTTATTTCACCTTTTTAAGTATAACTTCTAATGGGGTTGATGGCCCATTAGCAAAAACAAACCCTTTAGGAACTAGGAATACCTAAGTTTAGAGTCTTCGGTTCAAGTTCCATAGGCGAAGCTTGGATGGGTGGACGGGGGGTCGAAAACGTATATACCCAAAAAAATCTATACGAAAACTACATATATTAAACTATTGAGCGAAAAGTTCGGGGGTCGGCGCCCCTGGCCCCTTCAATACTTCACCCCTGGCCCTAAAGAAATTCACTGTTAAACAGAACCCAGAAAGAAAAAAAACATTTCGTTAATTTATTGAGGAAGGTGAGCGGAGTTTACAATTTTACATGATCCAATCATGATTGTGAGGGCCACACAGAAGCGAAGAGGGCTTTCCACAGTGGCTGATGGTATCGGTGCAATACATTTTTTTGAAGGGTGACTTTCAATATGTATATGGATCATTGGTCACCGGGTTCCCATCAAGGATGGTTACCCGTCAGCCCAGCATTTGCAGACGCGATGTTCTATCGGGCTCCGGCTGCCGCTCTGACTGACCTTAGCCCGGAAACCATACCGCCCCCACACGAGAGCCTCGCTGGGGTAACAGCTGGGTAAAACCGGGTTGCCCTCCGGATCGAACCATGCCTCGGTAGAAAACGATCCATCATTAGGACGTCCCGCACCTTTTGCCCAAACCGGGAGTCGAACCGGAGTCTCCAAGGAGAAACCGGCCCAACTTACCCAACTGGGCTAGGGGGTGCAATAGATATATCATGTATCTTTATTTGTCCCATTTAATAAGATGTCAGAAAAAAAAAAACAGAACAGCAACAAAAACATCCATGAAACAAATAGTGAAGGTTAAAATAACAGCTTTTTGGTCCAAACTCAGATTAGTTAAACTACACATAAACCTTGTTCATGGTTTAAAGGTCATGGTCCATTGGTCTGTTTCAATGAGTGTATAGCTCGCCTGCTCGAGTACTCGTTACATGATGGGTTGGGTTTGTCATAACTTTTATAGTTACAGATTTGTTGTGAAACCTCCATTGACAGCAGCAATTAAACATTTTATTTTCCTTATTATTGTATTTGAATTAAAGTGTGTTATGTGTGTGTGGAGATGTTTAAACTTGCTGGAGAGAGGGTTATGAAGTTTCTTATTCAAACCCGAGTAATGTTCGAAAATACCTTCCACCAACGGACGAAAACTAGACTAAAAACATCAACATGAAAATAGACAAATACATTTATAATCATGAGATACATACACGTTACATATCTTATTGTGAAGTTAATATCATATATTTTCAGGATCTGTTTGTATAGAATCCACAGATACACAATCATTGGATCTTATAATCTCATGAAGATTATTTATGGGTAGTTTTTCATGCAGCAGCAGTGGCTTCAGTGGTGCTTCTTGCTTCCAATGTCTTCTCATATTCCTCGATAGATTTAAAAAGTTCTGAGAAGTTACCTTTGCCAAATCCTCCACACCCTGCCTTCTGCTGCACCTTTCCTTCATTATCCTTTACCATACATCCTACTCTTTGTATTATCTCTATGAATATCGTCGGCCTGCACATACAATTTGCATACCAATTTAGAAAACTCGGCATGGATATTATATTAATGATGGTTAAATTTGCGCATCCAAGCGTTAAAAATTGATTCCCCTTTAGCATGTTAGAATCCAGTTTCCACTGGTTTACTTGGTCCCACTGGTTAACAGAGTATTGGTGCGTGAGTAGACGGTTCTCATTGTCAACAAAAAAAAATGAGAATTATGACACAAGAAAAAACAGATGATCCATTACAAAACACACATCTAAACACCTCAATGTCTTATCTAGGGGTGCAAACGAGCCGAGCGGCTCGCCAGCTACTCGAGAAAAAACTCGAAACGAGCCAAGCCTTATCGAGCCCGGGCCGAGCTTGAGCCTAAAATAAAAGCTTGTTTATCGAGCCCGAGCTCGAGCCTGGAATGTGAAGCTCATTAGGCTCGTCGAGCCTTATCGAGCCTTAGTGTAAACGAGCCAAAGCTCATTAAGCTCGTCGAGCCTTATCGAACCTAAAAATAAGCTTATTTAGTAAACGAGCCCGAGCACGAGTTCCACTTATCATGCTCCCAAGCTTAAAAAGTCTATTATTTATATTTTATATATTAATATTAATTAATAGGTAATAAACGAGCCGAGCTCGAGCCAAGCTTGAGCTTGAGAAAATACCAACAAGCCGAGCTCGAGCTTTGAAAACAAAGCTCGAATCGAGCCTGGTCGTTGTCAAAGGGGTTTCTTTTATAAAGGGGGTTCATGCTCTGTTGTCATAAGTTAATCGAGCTAAACCCTTATCTATTACTGTCTTTTTTTCTTTTATAAAGGGATTTCATGCTCTGTTGTCAAAGGCTTACCCAGGCGCGCACCTTTCATGCCCAGTGCAGCCTTTTTGCTTCACTTTAACAGCCCCACTTTCAGGCCCCAGACGCATTTTTCAGGCCAAGTGCCGGCCAAAAATCGTCTAAACATGTTTAAACAACTCTAAAATAATTAACAAAGCTGAAATCTACCTAAACAAGCCTAAAACACGTCTAAAACCCCTAAAAACTGTATTTTTATACTATGCGTCTCGCTTATTCCTTGTCATTAAGCACCTTGCATTGAGCCTTCGAGAACTATGGTTTCATGTATTTATACTTCAATAGAGTTTAAAAACCACATACTACAATCCTAGTAAGAATCTTAAATGCAATCAAATTATAGGATGACAAGTATAAACTCAATTATGTTTGCCATTTTTGTAACGGTCTTCTTTTAATGTATGTACATTACAAATTAGCAGGATAACTTCAAGTATAAACAATATACTATGTTCATTGCATTAACTCATAAACTCATAGTGATTCAAACAAGATGCAAAAGAATATAAATCGCATTGACCAAGATAACAACATACCTATCACCCACAGGCTTAGTAAATATCTGAAGCAAAGTCCCCTGATCATCTCTATCCACCAATATCCCCAACTCCTCACACTCCTTAATCTGCTCATCCGACAACACATCGCCCGCTCGACTCTTCAAATTCCGATAATAAGTAGGCGGCGGAGACGGCATAAACTCAAACCCCCCAACCCCACTACTTTTCCTCATCTCCCTCAAAGTCCTAAATATATCCTCACTCGCCAACGCCAAATGCTGCACCCCAGCCCCTTCATTATGTTCCAAATACGTCTGTATTTGACTCTTCCTCTTCGTCCCGTACACTGGCTCGTTCATCGGTATCAAAACCATCTCACTGTTACACGCTAAAACCACCGAGTTGAGCCTGCTTTCACTCGTTCTAACGTCCTCCGCTGTGAACTCAGCAAATTCGTGAAACCCGGTGAAAGATTTCACATAGTCCACCGCAGGAGCTAGCTCCGGCACGTTCCCAACCGCGTGATCGAGCCGGCGGATGCCGTAGTCTAGCTCCTGAAACGACGACGTTTTGTCCATAGCTTCAAATCCAGACAAAAATATATAATCATCAGTATCATTATTATTGTTATTATTATTGTTGTTGTTATTATTTTTGTAACTAACATAACGCAAAACGACGTCGCCGTAGAGTTTAACTTCTGCCAACACGACGTCGTTATGACCGAGGGTGACTGGGGAGACGAGGGTTTAGCGCCGTTAGCGACGCTAACGGCGAACGCGGTTTCAGCGTCTTCGACTTCAACGGCGATGGCGCGGACGGCGAGGCCGTGGGTGGAGGTGAAGTGGCGGGAGGCGGAGTGGGAGAAGGTGGGGATGGAAGCGGAGGAGGTGGTGGGGGAGATGGAGGGGGAATAAGGGGCGGTGAAGAGGAAGTTGAGGTGGCCGGAGCGGAGGAGATAGGAGGCGTGAGTGGAGTTGCCGGTGAGAGATCGGATTTGAGGATGATGGGCATGCCGAGGCCCCAGGAGAAGCGGCGGGAGGTGTTGGTGGCGTCGGAGCACCAGAACTCGATGTGGTGGAAGTTTTTGACGGAGAATTTGTCAGACATGGGTTGGTACGGATGAAGTTTTTGAAGCCCACTAGCTTGAAGGCAGAGGTGGTGTGGTCGGATTGGTCTCCGGCGACGGCGGCGGTAGCTTCCGTTCCCATTTTTTCTTTTTCTTTTTTTTTTTAATTTGGGTTTTGATTATTGTTTGTGGGGTGGTGTGTGTTTTAAGTAGAGAAGGTATGGAGGATTGGTTTTGTGAGATGGGGAAGGATGAAGTTTACACGTGGGAGTGTTTAGAACAACTAATGACTCAAAGCATGTTATGTTTGGTTGTTTTGCTTCTTAACAAATCATGTTTGTTATATTCTAATGAAATTTGATGTGAAGTTAGAGTGAACCTACATGTACCATCCTGGGTGGTTCATCCTACAAAACTAGTGGAAATGAGAGGATGATCATATCCCACCACTTTATTATTATTATTTTTTAAAAATCTTTCATTTTTTTAACATTTAACAAATAAATGAGGAAAATACTTTCACTAAAAAACAATACATAAAGTTAAAAAATAAAATCCTACTAAATTAAGAAAACAATACATAAACTTAAAAAAAACCTACTAAATTAAAATAAAATCATAGACTTAAAAAAAATCAACCACTTTGATGCTTCTTCATGATGTCGTTTTGGAGTTATATCAAAGTCGAACGTTTCGGCTCGGGAAAAGTATCAACATCCATCGTTAATATTTCTCACTCCTTAAGCCGAACCTATCATTGGACAATCGTATCTTTTCTCCCGCCACGCGTGACTTTTCTTCGATCGCCCGCTCCTTCGCCCTCGCCTTTTGGGTCGTGACCTTGGTGTACGTTTTAAATTGGGTCATAAACTCCTCCATCTTCGGGTCGACCTCTTTCTTTTCTTTATCCTTCGCCCGCTCCTTCTTTGACTTGTCCCGGCCCGGGGGACGTTCCGCTTCTTTTACGGCGTATTCTTCTTCGTCGAACTCGACGTCATCATTTAAGTTAATGTGACTTCTCGCGTCCGATCCGCCGGTTCTATAACTATCGGTTTCCGATGTCCTTTGCCGTTTCGCAATCTCCACCTCGTTTGGAACCGGCGTCCATTTTGGGTGCGTTCGCAAAACTTCCCACGCCCGAACGTGTGCGAACATGGTACCATGGTTCGACTTGTAAAGATCCAACGCCTTTTTGAACACATCCTCGTCGCTCATCCCGCGACGACGCATCCCACTTGAATATATTTTATTATATTCTTCGCAAAACCTATTGACGAACGTGCTCATTTTTCGCCACTTAGAAGACACCGAGTCGACATCTCGATACGGCTCTTGCTCCATTAGATTATGAAACTTCGCCAAAACCGCCTTCCACAATGAATCACCCGTTTGATTAATACCGTTTATCGGGTTTGTGGACGTGCCTATGAAAGCCTTCGCTAAGGCTTCTTCCTCGAGCGGCGTCCATGGTTTCGCCTTTGGTTTTGACGGCTGTCTTTGCTCACCCGCTACTTGCTTGACTTTTCTTCATTTGCCTTTTTGCAGTTGGGTCTCGGGAACAACTTCGACAACATCCTCGTCGGGTTCGGATCGGGTGGGTTGCGTCGGGTTCGGTTCGGGTTGGAAGGGTTGCACGGGTTGGATGTTAAAAGCATTCCGCATTATCAATTGTTGTATCGCTTGACTTTGTTGCGGGTGAGCAAAAACGTTCGGTGAGTTTTGGAATGCGGCAAAGGTGTTCGAGGAATATTGAGAGAATTGGTTCGGTTCTATCGTCGGATAGTATCCCCGAACAGAGAAAACATTCGGGAGGTTGGGTCGGGTTGTTGGGGTTGTTCGGGCTGTTGGGTATGTTCGGGTTGTTGAAGGGATCCATGGTAGAATGGTATTTTATAAAAAAGGGTAGAATGTTTATAAAAATGAGAGAGAGATGAGTTGTAGTGGATGAAAAGTGAAAAAATGGTGTAAAAATGAGGAATATATATGATTTTGGTAAAATAATGGGAGATTACCGTTTTTTTTTTTGTTTTGAATTTGGAAAATATTTTTTTAATTAATTCAAACGGTCAAAAAGGCATTGGGGGGGGGAGGATTTTGTCACCTACCGGAACGTCTCAAACGTCTTGTGGGCGACGTTGTGGACGACGACAGGGGGGTGGTGTTTGCTTCGGTGCCGGACCAGGACGGGTGGGGGACGAACCCCATATCGCATAGCCTGAGTGAATAACATATCATATTATTAAGTTATGTTTGACTATTTAAACAACTTATTGATTTGTTGGCTTTTAAAAGTCATAAGCTTTAAAAAATCTGTTTGACAACGAGGGTGTACGTAAGAGCAAAAGTTAAAAGCTCTAAAAAGTCGCTCCATAGTAACTTTTTTAAAAAGTCATAAGCCTTTTTAAAAAGCTAAGCCAAACATGACCTTAGTCACTAGTATATGTTATTGTTAGTTGGATCACTTGATGTGTTGATGTTGAGTGAGGGTAGATTTGGCAAAACAAGTCAATCCATTTCATTTTAGGTTGAAATGAGTATTTTAAATTTTAAGATAAATTAAAATAGGCCAAACAAAATTAATCACCAGGTTAGGATGTGTTATGAAGTGGTGGATAAAAAAAAGAGTAGCTTAGGATGTGTCTGAGATAAAAACACAAGCGGGTCAGGATAGGCATGAGATAAAATTACTAAACTAATTACTACTAGTAGATATATCTTCACAACTGTGATTTCATCGTACTCTCTTGTCGTTCTTCGTTTAAAATCATGAAAAATTTAAAAATAATAAAAAATCTTAAAAAATTTAAATAAAATAAAAAATATTCAAAACTATTAAAAAACAAAAAAATTATAAAAATCAAGAAATTCAAAACATTTAAAAATAAAAAAATGCTACAAAACCAAAAAAATCAAAAAATTCTAAAAAATCAAAAAAAAATCTAAAAGATCAAAAAATAAATAAAAATAAAAAAAAGTTCAAAACATCAAAAAAATCAAAAATTTCAAAAAATAAAACCAAGTGTAAAAATCATGAAAAAAAATCTGTAAAATCAAAAGAAATTTTTATTTATTTTTTATTATTTTTGGATTTTTTACAATTTTTTGAATTTTTTTACAATTTATTTGATATTTACAATTTGTTTTAGATTTTCTAGAACTATTTTGATTTTTTGGATTTTTTTGACTTTTTAAAAGTTTTTTACATTTTTTTGATTTTTTGATTTTCTTATTTATAAGAATTTTTTTGACTTTTTAGAAAATTTAGATTTTTTTACAATTGTTCACATTTTTTTATTTATTAGAATTTTTTGATTGTTTAGAATATTTTAAATTTTTAGATTTTTGTTGATTTTTTTAATTTTTTGAATTTTTAGTACTTTTTAAATTTTTAAATTTTTAATTTTTTTGACTTTATTGAAATTTTTTATTTTTTACAATTTTTTGAATTTTTCTGAATTTTTTTTATTTTTTTAAAAATTTTTGATTTTTTACAATTTTTTGGATTTTTTTGGTGTTTTTTTTTTTATTTTTAGACTTTATTTTGATTTTTTTTACAGTTTTTTGATTTTTTTGATAATTTTTCATTTTTGGATTTTTTAATTTTTAGATTTTTTTTTATTTTACATTTTTTTATTTTTTAGATTTTTTAGGATTTTTTTGATGTTTTAGAATTTGTTTTTCACTTTTTAGAGTTTTTTGAATTTTTTACAATTTTTTTATTTTTAAGAATTTTTTTTGGAAATTCTATGATTTTTTAGTTTTTTAACGATGTTTTTACGATTTTTTTGATATTTTTAAGAATTTTATATTTTTAATTTTTTAATTATTTTTTCATAATCTTTATCCAAAACTGTATTAACCTACACTTATTCTAACCCAAAACCCATCTTGATCCATTATCTATTCGACTTTTTTTAAATATCCATCGTGACATATATCTATCCTAACCTAAATCTTTTTTGACCCATTATCTAAACCACTCAACTTGTCCACTTTTACCAGCTTTTACCACTGTTCACCACTAAGTGAGAGTTTAAATGATGGTTTAGTCTTTTATTAGAAAAATATTACATTGAAAGATATATAATTAGTGATATTTTGAAATTTGAAGTTTTAAATTATAAAAATATCAACTCATGTTGTCCTAAAATATTATATTCTAGATTGGATCGTTTATTCTAGCTGTTTGAATATAATATTGGATCCATGTGTTCAATTCATGATTTATATATGTGTCCGTTTATAAATGAAGGGAAAAGGATAATACGAGAACGACTTTGAGTTGTAAAAACCGTCATAATTTTTTGATTAAGTGTGAGTTGGGTCAAAATTTTTTTGCACAAACGTATATAAAAAATTATAAACACATCTGTAAAAAAAGTAAAAAAAATTACCAAGTCGATAGTTTTGACTGATACAAGTTTTTTTTACGGCAGGGGTAAATTTTGGAAGAAGATAAATATTTTTTTACGCCTCATGTAAATGTAGGTATGCGACATTTTTTTTCTTTTTTTTTTGCTGAAACAACGACTTTTAGGGGGAAAATTCGGAAAAACCTTTTGAATGATCTAGTTCTCGCGGTTCTCGCAACTCGTGGTGGTTCTTATTTGAACCGAATCGTAAGACTGAAAGTGTGTTATTGTTTATAAATTTCAATTTACTTTTAATTTGTATAAGTTATTAGGATTTAAAACTTAAATAAATTACATGAGAGGAGTTGTAATAATTAGTAATATTGGACTTTGAGATATGATGTTAAATCTAATGTCACGCCCCGATCTGCAGCGGAACAAAAGACGGGGCATGATTGGGTTATCATCAAAGCTCATGATATTTACTAAGAAGTTTCATATTTATTAAATTCAAATTACAAATTTAAATATCCAATAAACAGAATTCATACAAATACAAAGAAAAACAAATCTAACTGTTTATTCCAACGCAATAACTTGTTTATCCTTCTAGGCCATCCTAAGTGTTTCTTTCCTCAACTGGATCACATGTATCATGTGTAAAACAGGGGAGATTTTGGGTCAACAAAAGTTGGCGAGTGAACCTGGATAGA
Source organism: Scalesia atractyloides (assembly GCA_947069175.1). Lineage (NCBI taxonomy): Eukaryota > Viridiplantae > Streptophyta > Magnoliopsida > Asterales > Asteraceae > Scalesia > Scalesia atractyloides. Next base: position 81,113,524 of record CAMTDV010000010.1, read on the forward strand.
ACATTTTAAATAATTGCTTGTTTTATTTATTAAAGAAAATTCGTGCATCAATCACATGTGAGCAAATATATATATGTAAACAATCACAAATCACATTGAATGAATATATGACATGAATGATGATGTATTTGAGATCAAGGCTCAATCAGACGGAGCCGATCTAATGAGGCACCTGATGCTCAACCCGTATCCCACGGGGAACTGATGGGCCTAATGAAATGAGTGCACTGAAATGATAAATTTAATCCACATATAAATCACACAACAACCAATACACATTTGATCACAAAATGATATAAGCACAAGTGTTTAGATAAAATAAAGGAATAGTACGACACATGATACACCCCAAAAAGTGATTAAAACGGGGAATTTGTAGAGATTCACTCACAGTGGTTGCGTTTCCTTGATTGACGAAGAGTATGCACGAATTTAAGGTTTATCCGATGAAGTAAACTAACCTAAACAATAGCGTAATAGTTTAACATCTAAAATAAAAATTAATAATTCAATGTAGTACTTTTTATTTGGTTTTTAGATTGTTATTATTTGTTTATGATATTTTATAGCATTTTAAACTTGTTATGATTTGAGAATTATAAAAATATTAAAAGTAGTTATTTTAAATAAATAAATAAATAACAATATAAAAAAATTTCGGGCCTGACAGGCTGGTCAAACTGCTGGCCGGTCCGATTATGCGATTGGTATGCGTGTGGTAAGGCTCGAACTCGTGACCTCTCGGTTGCGTGCACGCAGCTCTTCCAACTGAGCTACGTGTCTAACCTGTTTAGATTTGGTTTTTAATTATTCTTATAGTCTTATTAACTTCATTCAGAAATCATTAAATTTCAAAAAGGTTTTAACGAACTGCCTGCCACACTGAGAATCGAACCCAACACACTTTGCTCCACTGCACCCATCCCAACCAACTGAGCTGGGTGTCTAACCCATCATATATTAAAATTATTTTGTATTAATAGTTTTACTGAAGTCTGTCATTATTATTAAAAAATAACAGCTTATTTAGGAAACCGGCGTTGCATGGGGGATTCGAACTCGGGGTGGGCGTTTTATTTATACACATAGTCCACCACTAGACTGTGTCTAACCTGGTAAAAAAACTGATTATCAAAACATTTATTTACTAATCGAAAACCATCTTCCCCAATGATTTCATTACTTGATCAGAACTTGATTTAACCAAAAAAAAATTCGGTTTATCATTGTGTGGTAAGTGATCAGAGATGTGTTGAGTACATTTAGACAGGGTGATAAGAACTCATACCGACGGCAAATCGAAGTCCCCTTTGCTCCGATGACCAATTCCGGTGAAGACTCTCCGGTGACAAAAATTTAAAAACAGAATGCAGTACGCAAAGACTTTTAGAGATGGGGAGATAAGTGCAAGTTCGTGTGAGCAAAAGGGGTCGTTTATATAGCCGATCATGCCAGACATAGATGTTTCGGTTACGACTAGAAATATGGGTCAATGATTTCTTTGATTCCATAACCGAATTGGTGATTATTGCTGCATAATTGCAGGATTGGAAACGGATTGTAAACGATTTTGGAAACACACGGATTGAAGGTTGATTTAAACCTCTGGGCGGTTACTCGATTTCTTTTAAAAAGAGAGTTGCAGGTTAAGCGAGTTAGAAGATAAAATTTATTTGTTTTCATTTCATGACACAAGTGCATGTGCAGCGCAATGGTGTTTGTGTGTGTAATTATTCGGGAGACCCGGGTTCGATCCCGGTTTCCCTCATTCTTATTGTTTAATTTTTTTTATTATATATATATATTTTTTGCACTAATATTTAAAAGGTTATGTTAACTTAGTTAATATTTTATTTATTCATTAATTGTGTTTTATTCTTGAAATACATTCATTATTTGCAACAAATTAAATATCCGATAAATATACGACGAACATTTAATCAATACATAATAAATAACCAGTGCGGGTTTTTAGAAACCCAATTTACGCAACTGTTACATCTAACACGTTTTGTTTAGATTATAATATTGTAGGATTTTGTGGCGAAGATTAACTAGAAAAAAACAAAGTACCACAAACAAAATTTACATGTCTTATTTAGATTACAACATTGTAGGATTTTGTAGTCATTTGCGTCGTATATAGTCTCGTTTGTTGTAATCATCAACTAGGGTATGAATACCTTAACTATTTCTTTATATGAACATTTGTCACGCTCTAGATAAATCTCTTACATTGGTTGCGACCATGACAAATGTTTCGGTCATGAACAAAATTTCGAGTTCATAAAAAATATTCAACCTCAAATACCAATGCATTTTGAGTGCATTGTTACATCAAGAACGTGATACTCTTATATATAGAGAGAGAGAGTGTGTGTGTATGTGAGGTTCCTGTAAAAAAGACCTTTCTTGTGAGAAGGCATAAGAATTGACATGTAGGCATCATGTTTTGGACTTAGGCATGATGTTTTGGGTTGTTTTGGCAAGAAAAACACCAAACATAACAATTTAAAACACAATGCAATGTATTATAGGCGTGAAATTTAAAAAAACACTACTTAACACTTAAAACACACTAACGTTCTTGGCATGGTGTTTTAAGTTTTACGCCTAGAATTCATTGCATTGTGTCTTAAATTGTTATGTTTGGTGTTTTTCTTGCCAAAACAATCCAAAACATCATGCCTAAGTCTAAAACATGATGCACACATGTCAATTCCCATGCCTTCTCACACTTTTCACGAAAAAGGTTTTTTACAGGATCCAAAGACTCTATATATATATATTCAAGTTTTTATCCTTTGATACATGAGGAAGTGGGATACCGTCAAATATATAAACAATAAAATCCACTTTAGCATTCTCAGGTAAAAGCAATTTAAGGATCGATGATCACCTAAAAAGTCTCCAATCGGGAATTCAGAAATAGACCCGTGAGCTCCTTGTAAGATAAGCGTACAACATTAGTTGGTATGAGCGTAGAATGTTACATTTCGTATCATCGCTATTATCCTATTGAAGGGGTATAGTCCCAAAAACCTTGCGCCAATCAAGGAAACCATACCCATTAGTAACTTCTAAGAAAACTACGCGCAGACTTCTTTGCCAAAATAAGATTTATTAGAACTCTGCGCCAAATATCCAATAGAGGAAAGCGTCATTTAACTACCTTGCGCAGGCTCGCGCAAGGTTCAAAGTTAACCTTGAACACTCTTTGGATAAATGCTTCATTTAACTACCTTGCGCGGGCTCGCGCAAGGTTCAAAGTTAACCTTGAAAACTCTCGTTTGATAATGCTTCATTTAACTACCTTATGCGGGCTCGCGCAAGGTTCAAAGTTAACCTTGAACATCCTCGTTTGATAATGCTTCATTTAACTACCTTGCGCGGGCTCGCGCAAGGTTCAAAGTTAACCTTGAACATTCTCGTTGGATAATGCTTCATGCACAAACCTTGCACAGATATTTATATCAAAGCAAGCATCCACCAAACGTTGCGCTAAGCGGCAAGAGAAGAAGGAAGATCAGTTAACTAACTTGCACTTCTCGCGCAAGGAAACAGTAAATCCTGAGAAATTTTTCCTTAGCAAAATCCTTGACTTGGTGCAGAAGCAAAGGGAATCTTTTCTGTTATAACAGAATGTACGCGTGACGAATAATAGATGGGTAACAGCTGTGAAACCTTCTAGAAGCCATTAACACCCAATCGTGCAAGCATCCTTTCGGTTATAACCAATTGCCACATGGCATCATCTGGACGACTGAGGAAGATCACGGTGGTGACATGCTCACATTTATAAGATGTAGTGATCTTATGTTGACACGTGGCACCTCCCTAACCGCTAATGAGCTCACGATCCGTGTGCACTAACGGATTGCCAACAAATGTTAACGGAATAGCAAAAGATTCCATTAAAGTTAACAATCTCTCTTTTTGGCGCTAAACACCGGCTATAAATAAGTAACTTGGAGTTCAAGGAAAGGTATTCACTCTCAACTACTCTCTCACTTACAATACTTACTTTCGACTACCTGTACTTATTCTCACGCCGGAGGGTGGTCACGGAGAGACCCCCCCTTCTCCCCGTGGCGAGCTAACGGTGTTCTGTTTTGCAGGATCAGCAGAAGTACTGTGTTAATCATCATCCATTGTGAAACCAAACGGAGGGTTAACCCTTTTATGCAGAGCCCATTCCATAGATCTACTTAGATTCCGGTCTAGTTGATCTAGGGTTTCTTCATTGGCGCCCACCGATTTCGATTCTTTCTCGCCTTTCGTTTCGTTTCACTTAGATCTGCAGCATCATGGCTGACGGATCATCTTTTCAAGGTCCTCGATCTGGGATTCGACACGTTGTTGTTGGACCTCAGGTCGACGGACAAATAGTGGAGGATTCTTCCGGCGAAGCTAATGCTCAGTATGATCCTAATCATGCGAGTATTCCTGTAACGCCGACGGCTCCTCAGGTCGATGTTACGTCACTTTTACCACCTGGAGAGACTCCATTATCGTGGTTAATCAAATCTCAAGCGACTCTAAACGCTATGTATGCTCAGTTATGTGCCCAAACCGGAACTCCAGCTTTTCAAGGTCCGGTTAACACTCCTCAGGTCCGTGCTTCGCCGGCACCTCGAGTTTTGAGTTATAATACTCAAAGTCATGCTCGTTCCCCTTCGCGCATGGCTGAAGATGGAACAAAAATGTATTCTAAAACCAGGAATGATCCTGTTCATTCTGGTAATAGAAGGCAAGAAAACAACGTTCAACGTCGCGCATCTGTCCACTCTCGTTTGGGCCCGCAGTCTTCGCAGAACCCAACACGATGAGCTTGATAGAACTTATGACGAAGGGGATAGTGTAATATTTTCAATCGCATATCTGCAGATCATGCTAGTTACAGCCAAAAGTACGTGCAGTATACAATCCAGAAGCTGAGAATGATTACAATTTGGTGTATCGCCCAACCGAAGCAGCTGAGCAATCAATGTTTACCAGAGAGATAGCACTGGCTCCGTTGGAGCGAGCGAAATTACCATCCAACGTTGGAAAGTTTAACGGTTTGACCGTTCCTGATGATCACATGCGCCTCTCTGGGTGCAGGGTTGGAAAGTTTAACGTTGGAAAGTTTACCGGTGCAGGGTTACTTGGGTGTTGGACATTGCCAATGTGGTGTCACTTATTTGTACAAACCCTTACTGGCGCTGTGCATTTTTGGTTTGATAATTTGCCGGCAGGTAAACTTTCCTCTTGGAATGACTTAAAAGAAAATTTTCTTACACACTTTAGTCAGCAACGACGATACGTTCGCGACTCATCAGATGTAATGAACATCTGGCGGAGGGACGATGAAAGCCTCAAAGATTTTATAACACGTTACAATAAAGAGGTGCTGGAGATCGGGGATGTCCATGAAGACCTTATACGCGCGCAATTCAAGTATGCGGTAAGGTGCGACGAAAAGATTAAAGTGTTGTCCGGTATAACTGGCCTTCCAAAAAACTAGGATAAACTCATGGCGGCAGCCAAGGTCTACGCCCAGACTGAGCGCAACTTAAGTTCTAACACACCACCTCTACCTCAGAACCGTCCGCAAGACCTGAGTAGAGGTAGTCGCAAGTATAAGAGAAACTGGAAAGAGTCAAGTCAGAATTCGTATTCTCCGTATTCACCAATTGATGCGTGAGCAACAATCAACAAGATAACAACTCAAAAAGCAATTAAACAAGAGAATAGGGAACGTCAGTGGACTCCCTTAACGAAGTCGCCGGCTGAGGTTCTCAGTACTGAGAATTATCAGTTTAAACAGCCGCAACCAATGAAAAACAAAAAAGGGCAAGACCCAAATTTGTTCTGTGACTATCATAGAGACATCAGCCACATAACAGATAATTGCATCAGTCTGCGCACGGAGATTGAGAAAGCGTTAAAGAGTGGGAAGCTTACACATCTAGTCCAAAATGTGCGCAAAGAGATTAAACAGATTACGCACGAGAACGAAGGGCCTAGTAACAAGAAAATGAAACAGCACGTTTCCATGATTCAAGGTGTATCATCGCGCAAGCGTAGCCTTCAGCATTTTCAAAACAACACTTGGCGCAAACAGCAAGTCATTTTTCCTATCGTTCCAGGAGGTCCTCAAGAAGACCGACCAGTAGTTATCACCGGTATCTTTGGGCACTACCAAACAGACTGTATGTTTATAGATCCGAGTAGTTCCATGGATATCATGTATGAGCAGTGCTTCAAGCAACTAGATCCTGAGGATAAGGCACGCTTGGAACCAGTTGATTTTCCATGAACTGGGTTCTGCAATGAGGCTGTCTTTCCTCTAGGACAAATCCTTTTTCCTGTTACATTATCTGATGGGAGGTGTTCTCGAACGAGTAACGTCAACTTCATGGTGATGCCGACATATTCCCGTCATGATGTACTATTGGGACGCCGCGCGCAACGTGATTTTAGTATGATTACCTCCGCTCCGCATGCTGCTTGTGGTTTTCCAACACCAAATGGAATAACTATACTTTATGCGTGGAAAGAAATCATGTCAATTGAGGAACCAGTTATCAAGGCTGGCAAGACATTGCCAAGCAACAAACCAGAAAAGTGGGTACTCAACAATAAGTACCGTGAGCAGACAATCTTATTAGGGCCCGCAGTCAGTATTGAAATTCGCGCAAAGCTTAAACTACTGTTGTTCCGCAACAAAGACATTTTCGCCTGGACGCCTGCCGACATGGTTGGTGTCCCACACGATGTTGCGGAACATTGCCTGAATGTATTTCCATCAGCAGAGCTAGTTGTGCAGAAAAAGCGCAGCCTCGGGTCAGAAAAGACAGAGGCAATGAACGAACAAGTCACCGAGTTATTAAATGCTGGTATTATGCGCGAAGTCAAATACCAGACCTAGGTGGCAAACCCAGTCATGGTAAAGAAACATAATGGCGGATGGCGGATGTGCGTAGATTTTAAAGATCTAAACAAGGCGTGTCCAAAAGATTGTTATTCTCTTCCTGAGATTGACAAAAAGGTTGACTCATGTAACATCCGTTAAAAACCGGATTTACCAAACCCGCTCCGTTTATTAACCGAACAATCAGTTAAAAATTTCGTTGCTATTTAATGCCCAAATTAATTTTAAACGATACATAATTAATAAGTATATTGGAATATATAATTTATATTTGAAAAAGTATTAAAAATAGTGGTTTAAAAATAAAACAAGGCTGCCGGGTTTCGAACCCGGGTCAGCTGGGTAAACTTCAGCGCCTTAACTTCCAGACTTCCAACCACTCCGCCACTTGTGTTTCTTGTTCATTATTAGAAACAATTAATGCAAATACACAAACTCGAATTCAAACTGACGCGCCCAAATCGCAGTCGTCGGAAATCCCGACGATTTCGCCGAGATTGGACGGTTTCTTCTGTTTGAACCGACGCATTAACCTTAACATCGGTTATAACCGATGTCCAGTCCGCGACACAAGTCATAACCGCCGGAAAAGTTATTGACCGATGAATCAAGACTGAAATCAGACCACATGCATCTCGATTCTTTCCTATAAATGCACCCTCTAACCTCTGATAGCCTTTTCGCTCACGATCACACCCATTCTCGACGAAGTTTCACTCGCCGGAAAGTTTCTGCAACTCGCCGGAAAACCGAACCCCTTCACTTCTGTGCCTTACTCTAAAAACAGAACACCTAGAGCTCATACCGAAGTCACCCACACTCACCTCAAGCTTCCTGAAGACCTTCTGCCGCAAGATAAACGTCGCCGGAATAACCTGCTGTTATCGGAAATTTCGCCGGCGAAACAGAGGATCTCTGTTCGGTATATCTTACACCTAATCTCTCTCGTTTTTATTAATCTCACATGTAATTAATCACAACACGCTAAAGAAACTGCTTATTTTTGTCAAAACAGTCGGACATCGATTCTGGTTAAGTTTAACGAAGAAGACGAAGTACTGATATGATATAAGATTAACTAAAAACAGTTTTATGAACGGGTTAGACACACAGTCCAGTGGTGGACTGTGTGCAAACAATATGCCTAATGTCCCGAGTTCGATTCTTGACACACGCACCTTCACAGAAATAAAATGCCTTTTTTTAGAGACCGAACCGGGTTAACTTCAGTAAGATGTTAAGTATAATAAAAACCAGATTATTTACCAAGTTAGACACACAGTCCAGCGGTGGACTGTGTGCCAAACTAAACCACAGGTCCCGGGTTCGAGACCTGTGGCGAGCACCGAGCCGATGCATTAAAATCGTTTTTAAAATAAATGATTTTCAGATTAATTCAATTAGTATATGAATATAATTAAAAACAGAAATATTTCGGGTTAGACACGTAGCTCAGTTGGTAGAGCTGCGTGCACGCGAACGGGAGGTCTCGGGTTCGAGTCCTGCCCGGCGCATACAGTTACACAATAAAACCGGTCAACAAGTCAACAGGTCAACGGTCAACAAGTCAACGGTCAAAAAGTCAACATTTTTTTTATTATTTTTATTTATTTATTTTATTTAAAAATCAATTAAAAATACTTAAAAATAACATTTTTAAAGTTAGAAAATAGCTTTAAACTCACAAAAATATATCCAATAATCCTACTAAAATTGATTAATAAAATCCGCTTATTTACCGAACCATTATGTTATTATCTAGGTTAGTTTCACTCGTGGTTAAATCCAACTTCGTGCGCATTCAACATCATCAACCGAACGCACCCACTGTGAGTGAATCTTACAACTCCCCTTTTTAATTACACGTTTTGGGGTGTATCATGTGTCACTAAAAACTAATTCGTTTATTCAAACTCGTGCCATACCATATTATGACTTAAACTTAGAATTCACATATGCAATTCGGTTAGATTTTAAAAGCACCAACAACGAGGCCGAATATGAAGCTTTCCTAGCAGGCTTACGCCTCGCTATCAAAATGGGTACAACAAATTTAGAAGCCCATGTTGATTCATTACTAGTTGCTGAGCAAGTAGTTGGAACGTACGATGCAAGGGAGATATCATGGCTCTATACTTGGCGCAAGCCAAGGCTCTTATAGCACAGTTCCAACAATTTAAAATCACACACGTCAAGCGAAGCGAAAACAAACATGCTGACGCTCTAAGTAAACTTGTTGCAACTAGTTTCAAGCATTTGGCAAAAGAGGTTCGCATCGAGGTTTTAAGTAATCCATCAGTCCCTCTCAGGCAAGTGACAATAGTCGAAGTAGGAGATCCATAATGGATGTCTCCAATAATGATGTATCTGTTGCATGGTTCTTTACCAGAAGATAGAGCGCAAGCATGAAAGTTACGATGCAAAGCCCTCAATTATGAAATGATTGACGGTATTCTGTACCGACGCTCTTACATGGGTCCTTCGCTCCGCTGTGTTGACAAACATGAAGCACAATACCTGATCAGGGAGATTCATGAGGGGCTATGTGGCATACATTCTGGGCCGCGCATGGTCGTAGCCAAAGTAAAAAGCACAGGGTATTATTGGCCCGGAATGTATGTTGACGCGGTAGAGATCTTGCGCAAGTGCATGTCCTGCCAAAGGCATGCCCCTAAAACGTTGAGCCCAAAGAATCCTTTGGTACCCGTCACAACAGCTTGGCCATTTCAACAATGGGCCATTGATTTAGTGGGACCATTTCCAGATGCACCCGGCGCAGTAAAGTTTATCATCGTTGCGGTCGATTACTTCACCAAATGGGTTGTAGCCAAACCTTTAGCTTCTACTACAGCGATGGTAATTCGCAAATTCATCTGGGAATATATTATTTGCCATTTTGGTCTACCATGCGCATTATTACAGACAACGGTCCAAATTTAACGGCTCAAGAGATGCAAACATGGATGACCGAAATTGGAATCCAGCATGTTTTCGCTTATGTTGCACACCCACAAGCAAATGGTCAAGTTGAAAGCATAAACAAGCAGTTGGTCGACGGTATCAAGGCCCGCCTTGACACGGCGCGGCGGGGGTGGGTTGATGAATTACCTAGCATCTTGTGGGCACACCGAACTATGCCCAAGACTAGCACTGGAGAAACTCCTTTTAGCCTTGTGTACGGCACGAAAGCTGTGATTCCTGCCGAAATTGGGTTACCATCTCCAAGAATGCTAGCTTTGGAAAAACAAGATAACGAAGAGCAAAGGCGCATCGACTTAGACTTATTGGAAGAACGACGAGAAAATGCAGCGATTCGCGAAGCTAAATACAAGTCCCAGCTTGAAAAATATTACAACAAAAGGTCTGCGTTTGTTCCTTTTTGCCTGGTGACTTTGTTCTTCGTGATAATGAAGCGTCGAATACCGAAAAACCGGGAAGTTAGCCCCGCGATGGGAAGGTCCGTACGTGATAAATGAAGTATTGGGAAAAGGCGCGTACACTCTGAAACGTATGGACGGATCCAGCATTCCTAGAACCTGGAACGCCCAACAACTACGCCGATGTTATATGTAATTTTAGTCCTCTAAGCAACTTCTGAGCGTTGCGTAACGAGACTGCTTACTTTATTTTGTTATGTAATCTTAGTGGCAGCCATAGCCTTGCGCTTTGTCAGTATGAATAAAATACTTTGCCACTACTCACAGTCTTATATATGTTCATTTACAAATGCATGCAATTCCTTTGGATAAACAAAAACACAAACTCGTGAGCCACAAGCTAATTTAATACTTACGCTCACACATGAGAAAAGAAATTGTTCATTTGTCTATCCTACACAAGTAATTGGTTCCATGCAAACATTGTAAAACTGAAATATATTATATTCACAATACTTGCGCAGAAGCGCAACGTTACAAGTTATCATACAGTAAAAAATTACAAATTTCCTATTCTATGGACTTGGTTCCCGCCTGCTTCTCTGCTGAAGAAAAGAACTCCTTTAGCTTATCAACAAAGTCGTCTTGTTGCAGCGCAGCGTCCACAAGGTCCATAATCGGAATTTGAAATTGATCATATTTTTCTTTGGCAGCAGAATAAATGGCGGCAGTATTTAGCCCATGCGTGGCAGCACGGCTGGTATCCCATTCGGTCTTCAGCGCATGGGCCACGTGCATAGTGCATTCTCTATAGCCCTCGGCATGACCGTCATTGCGCACCGCCATCATCAATTCTGCCACTCTCTCATCCAACTCCGTAGAGTTAAGGATGGCATTTGCGATCTGTACACAAATACAATCAGTATATGTTGCGACAATCAAACTAGACATGTATAAAGAAAAGTGAATATTACCTCTACAATCCCGTACTCCCGCAACCAGGTAAGCTGGTTCATGAGGGATTCGGTCAAGCCTTCTGCAGTAGCGCGAGCGACCTCCGCGTCGTTAAGTTTTTGTTCGCCTTCAGTTAAACGGCGGATCAACTCAGATTTCTCTGTTCGGTGAAGGTTGACATCTTTTTTCAAACTGTCAACCTCAGCTTGCAGCCGCTCCTGGTCAAATAGCATAGCAGTTAGATCATCAATTTCTTTATTCTTAAGAAGGAGAGTCATTTTGGTTGATACCTCATTTTGCTCACTCCTTTCTCTGTGTGAGTGCGCTTCTTCTGCTGCCGCAACTGCATCAGCTTTCTCTTTTTTGAGTTTCTCAATCTCGTTGCGCAGAGAAATTTTTTCTTTATTGTCACGCTCGCAAGCCTCCACAAAGCGCTTGCGCTCGTCTGCATATTGCGCAGCAGATGCCTCACACTTGCCCTTCCAAGACAGTGCAGCCCATTCTTCAGTCTTCTTCTCTTCCTCAAACTGGGCCTTTTCCGCCTCAAAATCAACAAGCATCTTCAAAGTCTTCTCTTTCTCAAGCTTGGCATTCGCCTTCTCAAGCTCAACCTCGTCCCACTCCTTATTCATGTTGCGCCATTCGCGCACCATTCTATTTATAGTGGAGAGGCAAGGGCAGACTCTTGCAGATATGACTCGTAAGTAGCCTCATGGTCTTTTTCTTCCTGGCGCTTCACCTCCGCCGGCGGGAAGATGCCCTTATACCACTCCCTATAGGAGTGCCAATCAGTGAAAACATCGCCCTACTTAACTTTCACACGGGCTGATGAATCGCAGAGGCCCGCCTCTCAGAATAAGAGCGATAATAATAATCCCCAGGCGTCTCCTCTGGGCGAATAGGCGACTCCTCTTCCGAATCCTCAACAAACACAAAGCCTTCGCTTTGTGTTGAGGGTCCGGCTCCCTTGGATATCAACTTTGACGGTTCCTAGCACCTGTAGCCGTATCTTTAGCCTGCTCGCCAGCAGGATTCTCAGTATCAAAATTTTTGGGCTATTCTTCTGGAGCCACTTTCTCAATATGTTCCTGGACGACGGGGTCGGCATCAGGAACAGGAGTTTCATGCCCCGCATCTCCCTCCTCAACATTCTCAGGCCTGCGCGGTGATGGTATAGCAGATGAGGTGGCCGGCGCAGCCTTCACCATTTTCTCTGCAAAGCATATCAACAAATACCAAGTATGAGATTATGCGCAACCTTTTGACAGAAACGCGCAACAAACTAAACGTACCAGGTGAAAATTTCTTTGCAAAGGCATCCAGATTGCCCTTCTTGCCAATGCACGGCACGCAACTTTTGTTGGCGCAGGGGCTTTGGTTTCCGCCTCCTTCCTCTTCTTGGAAGTGCGCTTCAACGCCTCTTCCGGGCTAGAAGGTACTTCAAGGGATCATCTAGGTTCGCAGCGGGAAGAGAGGAGGTGTCAACGGGTTCGGGCTTCGGTTTCTTCGAACCTACAGGCGCAAGACCCTCCAGTGAGTCCGACACCACCACATAATCGCACCAAGAGTCAGATACGAGACGCGTACCTTTCTTGCCCTCAGCTTTCGCAACAGCTGATGGCTTGGTTTTTTGCTCTGGGTTAGAAGGGGGAGGCGGAGCAGCTGCAGCAGCAGTTGGTTTCTTTTTCTTCTTCCAATCAGGGCCTACGCCCAAGTTTAGCAAGTCACCTACATAATCAATCATATTGAGCAAAAGGTTGCGCCATTAGTTATATTGCAATATTACTTAAAAAAATGTTCAAGAGTAATATTGCAATATCAACTTAGGCTTTGTAAGAGCTTAGTTACCAGTTTTTGAAGAAGGTTGCGCCTCCAGATCCTCCTTCTTGGGCAACTCAAAGTTCCCCAATATCTGCGAGAACCAAGTTTCCTCGCCATCAGCAAGAGGCACGACGGCCATTTTCCCTCTCTCTCTCTTGAAAGAGACCAAGTAGAGAGGCGCAGCTATATAACAGACATTTTTGTGTCAGTACATATCTATTGAAAGATATTGCTAGGAAATTAAAGGGTTACATACCAGTTCCATCTTCGGTATACACCGGTTTTTCTCGGCGTTCCTTCTTCCAGAAAATACTCATCCCGGCGGCGATGAGGGCCCTCTCCGGCAAAATAACATTGGGCACATCTTTAATATCTTGATACCATACCTCGTCGGCAGGTATGGGAAGGGTCTCCAACTCGATCTCATCACCGGCCCGGAACGTCATCTTCATCGGGATCGCCGCCGCCTTGATGAAGAAGAACTTTTGCTTCCAGTCGTGGTAGGACTTCGGCGGCACCAACAGCAATCTAGTCACACCCCGACCCGCAGCAGAAAAGGTGATCGGGGCATGATTGGGTTATCATCAAAGCTCATGACATTTATTATAACGTTTCATATTCATTTATACAATTTTAAAGGGAATTATACAATCATTATTACATCATGTCCTAACATCAATCTAGGCTTCATTGTTTTCTTCTAAGGCATTTCCTATGTTTTCCTTGCTTCATCCTGTTCACCTGTATCATGTGTAAAAAGGGTTTTTGGATCAACAAAAAGTTGGCGAGTGAATCCTATGGAAAACATTTGAACAAGTTTATTTAATTGATTATAAAATAAAGTGCACAACCACACATGAGTAAAAATAGATGTAAACTTATTCACCAATCAATTTAATATTAAATACTACACACATGAACAATAATGGATCGTTTTGAGGCACGCGTTGCTCAGCTCGTCTCTCACGAGGAACTGATGGGCCTAATGAATGAATTGCATAAACTTGACAATATGAAATACGTATCTACAAACAATATAAACTAAATAATACACACACGAACAATAATGGATTTGTTTTGAGGCACGCGTTGCTCAGCTCGTCTCGCACGAGGAACTGACGGGCCTAATGAATGAATTGCATATAAATTGACAATATGAAATACATAACTACAACCAAGGTATACAATCTAAGTTTAGATCACAATATGGTATGGCACAAGTTTAAATAAACGAGTTAATTTCGTGACACATGACACACCCCAAAACGTGTAATTAAAAAGGGGAGTTGTAAGATTCACTCACATTGGGTGCGTTCGGTTGATGTTGATGAATACGCACGAAGTTGGATTTAACCACGAGTGAAACTAACCTAGATAATAACATAATGGTTTGGTAAATAATGGGATTTTATTAATCAATTTTAGTAGGATTGTTGGGTGTATTTTTGTGAGTTTAAGGCTATTTTCTAACCTTAAAAATGTTAATTTTAAGTATTTTTAATTGATTTTTAAATAAAATAAATAAATAAAAATAAAAAAAATGTTGACTTTTTGACCGTTGACCATTGACTTTGACTGTTGACCGGTTCGTATGTGTGTATGTATGCGCTGGGTGAGGCTCAAACCCGAGACCTCCCGTACGCGTGCACGCATCTCTACCAACTGAGCTACGTGTCTAACCCGAAATATTTCTGTTTTTAATTATATTTATATACTAATTGAATTAAACTGAAAATCATTTATTTTTAAAAACGATTTAATGCGTCGAACCAGTGCTCTCCACAGGTCTCGAACCCGGGACCTGTGGGTTGAGTTAACACACAGTCCACCGCTGGACTGTGTGTCTAACTTGTTAAATAATCTGATTTTTATTATACTTATATACAAACTACGTTATTTCATTTCTGTCTTATATAAAAAGTTTGATAATTGTCCGGATCGGTGCGGTAGTCCAGACTCGAACTCGTGACCTGTGTTTTAAATGCGCACACAGTCCACCACTGGACTGTGTGTCTATCTTGGTTATTATTCCGGTTTTTATTAAATTTAACATCTATGTGAAACGAATCCGGTTTAGTAAAAAAAAAGAACATTTTTATCAAGGTAAGCATGCGTGGGACAAGAATCAAACTCGGGACGTGAGCGTGTTTAATTTGCACACAGTCCACCGCTGGACTGTGTGTCTAACCCGAGTTATATCTTGATTTAAATTAAACTTATATAATACTGAACTTCGTCTTCTTCGTCAGTCTTAACCAGAAAACATATTCCGACTGTTTCACCGATTTTAATCAAGTTCGTTAGTGTCTGGTGGTTAATTACATGTGAGATTAAATAAACAGAATGAAGGATTAAGCGTAAGGTATACCGAAACTGGAATCCTCTGTTTCTCCGGCAGAACTCCGGTGACAGCAAAAACTTCCGGCGACGTATGTCTTGCGGCAGAGAGTCTTCAACGAGCTTGAGATAAATGTGGGTGACTTCGGTATAAGCTCTGGGGGTTCAGTAAGGCTCAGAAGTGAAGGGCTCGGTTTTCCAGCGAGGTGCAGAACTTTTCTGGCGAGTGGAATTATGTCGGGTAAAGGTGTGATTGTGAGCGAAAAAGCTAGCAGAGGTTTGAGGAGGTATTTATAGGGCGGGACATCGATGAATTTGGTCCGATTTCCGTCTTGATTCGTCGGTCATTACGTTTTCCAGCGGTTATGACTTGCGTCGCGGGTTCAGGCGTCGGTTATAACCGATGTAGTAGTGAATGTTTACGTTAAAACTGAAGAAACTGTCGAATCTTGGCGAGTTAGTCGGGATTTCCGACGACTGCAAATAGGCGCGTCGGTTTTGAATTTAGATTCATGTTATTAATTAATTGTTTTCATTTATTAACAAGAAACATAAGTGGCGCAGTGGTTAAAGGGTTGAGTGTTAAGTCTTTGCTGAAGTTGCTGGCTGACCCGGGTTCGAAACCCGGCAGCAGCTTTTCATTTTTATTTTCTTATTTTTAATACTTTTTCAAAAATAAATTATATATTCCAATATACTTATTAATTATGTATCGTTTAAAATTATTTTGGGCCTTAAATATGCCACGAAATTTTTAACTGATTGTTCGATTATCAAACGGAGCGGGTTTGGTAAATCCGGTTTTTTTTTACGGATGTTACAGTATCCCCTGCTTTTTAGAAATTTCGTCCCGAAATTTAAGTAGTGATATATTTGACTAAAAATGATGGTGTTTAGTTTGATAGTTACATACTTAGAAAAAGAGTAAGAGTTTAAGTTTTTGTTTGAGGCGGTAACGTCCCTTGTAAGGGTTAAGTACCCTGTTACAGGAATCGCTTTTTGTTGCCTACGGTAAAATATTGATAAGAAGAATTAATTCGCTAAATATGATATCATGCGTAAGAGTTTTGATATGCTTGGAAGGATATGGTTATATCCTAAAGCAAAACTTCTAATACTACAACCTACATGGAACTTCTCATAACCGTCTAACAATACCTCTGATCCTTTGACAAGAATACTTATATATAGGAAGTACCAGTGGCGTATCCACAATATTCTTGTCAAATTTTCATTGGTTTTATCAGTAAATTATGATTGGTTCTATGATATGACTCTAGAACATAAATAAACACAACAACTAATGTACCAAGAAATTACTAAATCCTACATAGAACTTTCTCATAACCGTCTGACAATGCCTCTGATCCTTTGACAAGAATACTTATATATAGGAAGTACCAGCGGCGTATCCACCATATTCTTGTCAAATTTTCATTGGTTTTATCAGTAAGTTATGATTGGTCCTATGATGTAACTCTAGAACATAAATAACACAACAACCAATATTTGAATCCACATTCTGATAGCATATATGTTTGAATGGTGACAGTTCCTCTCTCGTTTGTTATGATGGAGAGGTTAGTTTATGTAGAAATGGAACACAATCCAATTTCTTTAAATGGCGAGATGATATAAATGTAACACAAATTTCAACCAAGACAATACTAAATCCTACATGGAACTTCTCATAACCGCCTGATAATGCCTCTGATCCTTTGGCAAGAATACTTATATATAGGAAGTACCAGCGGCGTATCCACCATATTCTTGTCAAATTTTCGTTGATTTTATCCGCAAGTTATAATTAGTTACCAAGAAACTACTAAATCCTACATAGAACTTCTCATAGCCGCCTGACAATTCCTCTGGTCCTTTGACAAGAATACTTATATATAGGAAGTACCAGCGGCGTATCCACCATATTCTTGTCAAATTTCATTGTTTTTTAACCACAGCTTGAGTCTAAATTCTGATAGTATACATGTTTTGAATGATGACAGTACCTCTCTCGTTTGTTATGATGGAGAGGTTAGTCATTGTGGAAGTGAGACATAGCTCAACTTCTATAAATGATGAAATTGAATGCACTGAAATGTATGATGAACAAACTTCAACCAAAACATACTAACTCCTACATGGAACCTCTCATAACCGCCTGATAATGCCTCCGATCCTTTGACAAGAATACTTATATATAGGAAGTACCAGCGGCGTATCCACCATATTCTTGTCAAATTTTCATTGACTTTATCCACAAGTTATGATTAGTTCTATGTGACTCTACAACAAACACAACAACCACAAGATACTGAAAATGAAAAATGTCTGTGCGATCAAGGCTCAATCAAACGGAGCCGATCGTATTGCATGTACTGAAAATGAAAAATGTCTGTGCGATCAAGGTTCAATCAAACGGAGCCGATCGTATTGCATGTACTGAAAATAATAAACAATAATCACTCAAACAGTTAATACATGGAACCTCTCATAACCGCCTGATAATGCCTCCGATCCTTTGACAAGAATACTTATATATAGGAAGTACCAGCGGCGTATCCACCATATTCTCGTCAAATTTTCATTGACTTTATCCGCAAGTTATGATTAGTTCTATGTGACTCTACAACAAACACAACAACCACAAGATACTGAAAATAAAAAATGTCTGTGCGATCAAGGCTCAATCAAACGGAGCCGATCGTATTGCATGTACTGAATATGAAAAATGTCTGTGCGATCAAGGCTCAATCAAACGGAGCCGATCGTATTGCATGTAAAATAATAAACAATAATTACTCAAACAGTTTACACATGGAACCTCTCATAACCGCCAGATAATGCCTCCGATCCTTTGGCAAGAATACTTATATATAGGAAGTACCAGCGGCGTATCCACCATATTCTTGTCAAATTCCCAATGGCTTTATCCTTAAGTTATGATTGGTTCTATGTGATAAAGAAAAACATAAAACTAAACGATTGGAGTTGAATCTTGATTTCCGGTGAAGAGGACTAGTTGGGTGGTTTCGTTTGGGCCGTCATTATCTTCGTCAGGATTGGCGTTGATGTTGAAAACTCTTCCTCTTGCTGGTGGCCTAGTGATTTGGTTTTCTTAATTTACTTGGTTAACTGGGTTTGATTGAGCTTGAGCGTTTATGATGTTAACCAATCTAGGGCACGTGTTTCTAAAGTGGGTGGGGTCGCCACAATTGAAACAAGCTCGAACATATGGGAACATGGGGTATTGAGGTTGATGATAGGTTTGGATCATGTTTGAGTAGGGGGAGAGATTTGGTTTTGAGGGGTGCGGCAAACCTTGCTCAAATGACCATAGCGTCCACAATTCGCACATAGTCGACAAGGTAAGGTAGATGGATGGTGATAAAAACAGGTGTTACATCGAGGATGAGGTCCAAGATATGGTTTCTTATTTGGGTAAGTTGAGTTGGGTGCCACTTGAGTGATTGGGATAGCTTGGATGGGTATGGCGTGTGAAATTGGTTGATTACGTTGGATAGTAGCGAAAAGTTGCCCGTCTCTTTTTCTCTTAGAAATGGGTTGAGAAGGGGATTCAGTTTGGGTGGAGTTTGAAGTTTCAGTCGGTGCTTTATCCTTCTTCTTCTCCTCCTTGAAGTCTTTGTTCCGGATTCGTTTCTCGGTGAGCTCTGTTGCTAGCTCCATTGCTGCTTCCAAAGTTGCAGGCGTGGTACTTATTACAGAGTCTTGAATCTTTGACGGAAGACCTAGAATGTAGTGCTCAATCAAACGGTAGAGGGGAGTGAACAAATTGGGAACCATTTGATGTAACTCGAGGAATCTTTTGTTGTATGTGGTGTGGTCTCCTTCCTTTTGCTTCAACGAATAAAACTCATCTTCTAATTTCTTGATTTCGCTCCTTGGGCAAAATCGTCTGGTCATGATTTCCTTCAATTCATCCCAAGTTAAAGAAATAGCATCGTCAACGCCTCGTTTGGCCTTCTCTGTATTCCACCAAGTAAGTGCTATCCCATATAATCGACTGGTAGCATATCGCACTTTGCGATCATCGGGGCAATCGCAATTTAGAAAAGTGTTCTCCATTTCTTCAAAACCAATGGAGGAGAGCGGTGACACCTTCAGTCCCTTAGTATTTTGGAGGGTCGCATGATTTGAAATGCTTGTAGGTGCATTTAGTGGTATTTGGGGGAGGGTTGATAACGTGTTGATCTTCTTGATTGACAGGATTCGCGGTAAGTGCTTGTTGGACTTGGATTACAATGTTGGGTATTACGGCAGCCATTTGTTGAGCGATTGGGGCAGCCATGCGCTCGCGGGCTTTTCCTGCTCTCATCTTCCTACGGGCGAGGCTAGAAGACATCTACAAGGAATACGCATCATGAGTATGAGTTGGATGTTTTTAGGTTCATGGGTCGCATTTAGGAATGAACATTCATAAAATAATTATAGAAAAATAAATCTACTACATCCATAGGATGTCTTGGACTTTGCTCGTCATTAGGCCCTACATGCCGCCATACTTCACCTTCGTAATCATGTGGGCCCCCATGAATACCGGGTTTTTCATATGGTTCGCATGTGTTAGCCTGGTTACGTACACTAAAACCCGGAGAAAATCGAGAAATATGTGTATATCGTATGGTATTCGGAATGTGTCCAGGTGTAGACACGGTGACACCTCAAAGTGGGTTAGTTCGAACGACGTTTGGTGTGGCATGCTTTGGCCTAATAGGTCCTTCGTACTCTCATCGTTAGTTCCCAGGTAGGCAAACTGGTCCGTTATATTGGATTTATACGAATGCCAACCTAGACAGGACGTTCCGACTACCGGTACTTGTACCCTTCCAGTTACTACATGCCCGTCACAGAACTTACTTTGATGAGATTTGAAAATTGCAACAAAATCTTTGAATAACAAAAGTATGAAGGTGAATTGAATATATGAACATTGAAATATGTATGATGAATGTGTATGTAAATATGTATGTTTGACTATAAGTATAAACAAATATGAAACAAATAAATATCATAAGTTTGTATGTAACCACCTAAACAATTAAAATTTAGGCAAACTATAGTATAGGCTCTAAGGGTCTAATAACCTATCCTATATCCCTATAGTCATGGCACTGATACCAATCTGTCACACCCCGACCCGCAGTGGAAAAGGTGATCGGGGCATGATTGGGTTATCATCAAAGCTCATGACATTTATTATAACGTTTCATATTCATTTATACAATTTTAAAGGGAATTATACAATCATTATTACATCATGTCCTAACATCAATCTAGGCTTCATTGTTTTCTTCTAAGGCATTTCTATGTTTTCCTTGCTTCATCCTGTTCACCTGTATCATGTGTAAAAAGGGTTTTTGGATCAACAAAAAGTTGGCGAGTGAATCCTATGGAAAACATTTGAACAAGTTTATTTAATTGATTATAAAATAAAGTGCACAACCACACATGAGTAAAAATAGATGTAAACTTATTCACCAATCAATTTAATATTAAATACTACACACATGAACAATAATGGATCGTTTTGAGGCACGCGTTGCTCAGCTCGTCTCTCACGAGGAACTGATGGGCCTAATGAATGAATTGCATAAACTTGACAATATGAAATACGTATCTACAAACAATATAAACTAAATAATACACACACGAACAATAATGGATTTGTTTTGAGGCACGCGTTGCTCAGCTCGTCTCGCACGAGGAACTGACGGGCCTAATGAATGAATTGCATATAAATTGACAATATGAAATACATAACTACAACCAAGGTATACAATCTAAGTTTAGATCACAATATGGTATGGCACAAGTTTAAATAAACGAGTTAATTTCGTGACACATGACACACCCCAAAACGTGTAATTAAAAAGGGGAGTTGTAAGATTCACTCACATTGGGTGCGTTCGGTTGATGTTGATGAATACGCACGAAGTTGGATTTAACCACGAGTGAAACTAACCTAGATAATAACATAATGGTTTGGTAAATAATGGGATTTTATTAATCAATTTTAGTAGGATTGTTGGGTGTATTTTTGTGAGTTTAAGGCTATTTTCTAACCTTAAAAATGTTAATTTTAAGTATTTTTAATTGATTTTTAAATAAAATAAATAAATAAAAATAATAAAAAAATGTTGACTTTTTGACCGTTGACCATTGACTTTGACTGTTGACCGGTTCGTATGTGTGTATGTATGCGCTGGGTGAGGCTCAAACCCGAGACCTCCCGTACGCGTGCACGCATCTCTACCAACTGAGCTACGTGTCTAACCCGAAATATTTCTGTTTTTAATTATATTTATATACTAATTGAATTAAACTGAAAATCATTTATTTTTAAAAACGATTTAATGCGTCGAACCAGTGCTCTCCACAGGTCTCGAACCCGGGACCTGTGGGTTGAGTTAACACACAGTCCACCGCTGGACTGTGTGTCTAACTTGTTAAATAATCTGATTTTTATTATACTTATATACAAACTACGTTATTTCATTTCTGTCTTATATAAAAAGTTTGATAATTGTCCGGATCGGTGCGGTAGTCCAGACTCGAACTCGTGACCTGTGTTTTAAATGCGCACACAGTCCACCACTGGACTGTGTGTCTATCTTGGTTATTATTCCGGTTTTTATTAAATTTAACATCTATGTGAAACGAATCCGGTTTAGTAAAAAAAAGAACATTTTTATCAAGGTAAGCATGCGTGGGACAAGAATCGAACTCGGGACGTGAGCGTGTTTAATTTGCACACAGTCCACCGCTGGACTGTGTGTCTAACCCGAGTTATATCTTGATTTAAATTAAACTTATATAATACTGAACTTCGTCTTCTTCGTCAGTCTTAACCAGAAAACATATTCCGACTGTTTCACCGATTTTAATCAAGTTCGTTAGTGTCTGGTGGTTAATTACATGTGAGATTAAATAAAAAGAATGAAGGATTAAACGTAAGGTATACCGAAACTGGACTCCTCTGTTTCTCCGGCAGAACTCCGGTGACAGCAAAAACTTCCGGCGACGTATGTCTTGCGGCAGAGAGTCTTCAACGAGCTTGAGATAAATGTGGGTGACTTCGGTATAAGCTCTGGGGGTTCAGTAAGGCTCAGAAGTGAAGGGCTTGGTTTTCCGGCGAGGTGCAGAACTTTTCCGGCGAGTGGAATTATGTCGGGTAAAGGTGTGATTGTGAGCGAAAAAGCTAGCAGAGGTTTGAGGAGGTATTTATAGGGCGGGACATCGATGAATTTGGTCCGATTTCCGTCTTGATTAGTCGGTCATTACGTTTTCTGGCGGTTATGACTTGCGTCGCGGGTTCAGGCGTCGGTTATAACCGATGTAGTAGTGAATGTTTACGTTAAAACTGAAGAAACCGTCGAATCTTGGCGAGATAGTCGGGATTTCCGACGACTGCAAATAGGCGCGTCGGTTTTGAAATTTAGATTCATGTTATGAATTAATTGTTTCCATTTATTAACAAGAAACATAAGTGGCGCAGTGGTTAAAGGGTTGAGTGTTAAGTCTTTGCTGAAGTTGCTGGCTGACCCGGGTTCGAAACCCGGCAGCAGCTTTTCATTTTTATTTTCTTATTTTTAATACTTTTTCAAAAATAAATTATATATTCCAATATACTTATTAATTATGTATCGTTTAAAATTATTTTGGGCCTTAAATATGCCACGAAATTTTTAACTGATTGTTCGGTTATTAAACGGAGCGAGTTTGGTAAATCCGGTTTTTTTTACGGATGTTACAAATCTTTTGGCTTGCACACGCTGTTGGAACGAATAAAAACCCAACGAGCAGTGCAGCTGGTAGAAAACCCTAAACTTCTCGACCGACGGCACAATCTGCATCGACCGGCAAACGAACTCAAAATGCCGGATCCGCACCATTCCCAATGGGCTCAACTGAGAAATGTGAATCTTGTAGAAACCAAGAAGTTCCAGCAAGAAATGGGTCACCGGAAGCCGGAAGTTCCCTTCAGCAAAATAATCGTAAAATAAAGTAATGTAGCCAGCCGGCGCATCAGCCGCCGTGGCATTCGCCACCGGAAAAAATGCCTTCCAAGACGGAGCAAAGAGAAAGTTGGTGGCAAGATTGTCGAAATCTTTCTTCGACCACTTCAACGGTGGCAAACTTGACGATGACATCTCAACAGAGCTTGCACCGGTGACCATAACAAAAACTTTGAAGAAAACTTAAGAGAACTTTGAAGATCGCCGGAAGATATGAACACAAATTTCTCTCTTAAACTTCTCTCAAGTTGTGATGTGGTGAAGAAGCAAATGGATCGTTGATCCCTTTATATACTAACCGCAATTAATGCACGATTTGACTACAGCAACTTTTGCGACCATCACGTATCCCCAGGTAACCGCAGGGGCGAGTGAGGAACAGTAACCACCCCACGCATGCGAGTGTCTCCGAAAAGCATTAAATACGGTAAGACATGTACTGTTGACAGCCTATCAACAGTACCACCACGTCTCACGAACGTGCGTCATCACCAACTACACCATCCAGATAAGTGACACGTGTCTAAGTATATTTGAAATTCAAATACTTTTTCAAAATTCACTTACGACACGTCATCAAGACGCATAAAGCAACAAAAAGCTAGTCCTTACCTAGCGCAACACATTTATCTTAAGTCTAGTGCTCCACCTACTTTTTATTCTTACATAGGAGCAACACTGGACTGGGGGACTTGAAGGGGTATGGTCCCAAAAACCTTGCGCCAATCAAGGAAACCATACCCATTAGTAACTTCTAAGAAAACTGCGCGCAGACTTCTTTGCAAAATAAGATTTATTAGAACTCTGCACCAAATATCCAATAGAGGAAAGCGTCATTTAACTACCTTGCGTAGGCTCGCGCAAGGTTTAAAGTTAACCTTGAACACTCTTTGGATAAATGCTTCATTTAACTACCTTGCGCGGGCTCGCGCAAGGTTCAAAGTTAACCTTGAAAACTCTCGTTTGATAATGCTTCATTTAACTACCTTGCACGGGCTCGCGCAAGGTTCAAAGTTAACCTTGAACATCCTCGTTTGATAATGCTTCATTTAACTACCTTGCGCGGGCTCGCCCAAGGTTCAAAGTTAACCTTGAACATTCTCGTTGGATAATGCTTCATGAACAAACCTTGCACAGATATTTATATCAAAGCAAGCATCCACCAAACGTTGCGCTAAGCGGCAAGGAGAAGAAGGAAGATCAGTTAACAAACTTGCGCTTCTCGCGCAAGGAAACAGTAAATCCTGAGAAATTTTCCCTTAGCAAAATCCTTGACTTGGTGCAGAAGCAAAGGGAATCTTTTCTGTTACAACAGAATGTACGCGTGGCGAATAATAAATGGGTAACAGCTGTGAAACCTTCTAGAAGCCATTAACACCCAATCGTTCAAGCATCCTTTCGGTTATAACCAATTGCCACATGGCATCATCTGGACGACTGAGGAAGATCACGGTGATGACATGCTCACATTTATAAGATGTAGTGATCTCATGTTGACACGTGGCACCTCCCTAACCGCTAATGAGCTCACGATCCGTGTGCACTAACGGATTGCCAACAAACGTTAACGGAATAGCAAAGATTCCGTTAAAGTTAACAATCTCTCTTTTTGGCGCCAAACACCGGCTATAAATAAGTAACTTGGAGTTCAAGGAAAGGTATTCACTCTCAACTACTCTCTCACTTACAATACTTACTTCCGACTACCTGTACTTATTCTCACGCTGGAGGGTGGTCACAGAGAGAACCCCCTTCTCCCCGTGGCGAGCTAACGGTGTTCTGTTTTGCAGGATCAGCAGAAGTATTGTGTTAATCATCATCCATCGTGAAACCAAACGGAGGGTTAACCCTTTTATGCAGAGCCCATTCCATATATATACTTAGATTCCGGTCTAGTTGATCTAGGGTTTCTTCACCTATCTCTTAGGATGGTTAGAAACCTTGCAGAGGATGATGAATTCATGGGGTGCATGTGGCACCTTTAGTTAATTTCGCATCTCTAGTCATGACAAGTTTTCATGTGCAACTAAAAACAAATTTGTAAGCTCTTCGTGGGCAAAACTGATTGGGTAACAATTACAATACAACCTGAAACACTAAATAATTATGCTTTAGATGATAATTTCTAACCTTAACAAATGCCCCGATACAAACTAAGGGGCTATGTGTTTACCTTTTAATGGGGCTCTTCATGGTTCAAACCTCTTACTGGTTCAACACTTAATGATTTAGACTGTTTGTTTCGCGAGTAGATGTCTGAATGGTTCAGACAATTGCATCTGAATGGTGAAACATTATACTAAGTCTGAAGGTTTAGACCTCTAATATGAATTAGTCAGACATTGGCCTCTGAACGGTTAAGCATTATACTAGCTCTTAATGGTTTAGATCTTTTACTGGTTCAACACTTAACATTTCAGATCTCTTACTGATTCAGCACTTAACCATTCAGAAGTTGCCAAACAGCCTTAAAAGAATTATGTCAAGAAACTTCAAAGATGGTATAACTAATATATTTTTCGAGTTAATTGCTCGGATGGTCCCTGTGGGTTTACGTTTTTTCATATTTAGTCCCTACCTTTCGGATTTAGCAGGTATGCTCCTTATGGTTTGTTATTTGTTACTCAGATACTCCCTTGAGTAAATGTCAGTTAGTTCGGAAATAGCAGGTATGCTCCTTATGGTTTGTTATTTTGTTACTCGGATAGTCCCCTGAGTAAATGTCTGGAGACTATCCGAGTAACTATATAACAAACCATAGGGAGCAGACCTGCTATTTCCAAAAGGTGAGGACTAAACGTGAAAAAAACGTGAAACCACAGGAACCATACGGACAATTAACTCTATTTTTTCAATTTGACCCGTTATTATAATCAACATCAAATAAGAATTAACAAAAATAATGTTAAATAACTCTAATTGCTAGCATCTCAACATCAATTACAAATTAAAAAGAAAAATGTAAAATAAATTATACCCGTGTAGGGTTCATTACCCCATTCTTTCATGTTTATATGAACATCTTTTCAAGACACAAAGTGGAAGCAAATAAATAAGAATAATCTCTCAAAAAAGTATAGTCTATATACGATAAAGGGTTTTGTATGATGTATGTTATATAAACTTTTAGTCCACATCCGAATATAACTTTTCTTAAATGTAGTTGTAATCAAAATCAAGTATTTTTAGTGGCGTAGGCTATTTATTTAGATGTAATTTTTTTGTCTTTGTAGGGAGAGAGACAGTGAGATGGAGGGAATAGTGGTTGAGGTAGATGTGAGAGATGGGAGGTTTTGTTGTTGCACAAAAAACACTTAAAAACAACTCCGTGAAAGTGATTATGAGAGAGAATCTCTTTTTTAGGGGAGAAGAAATCAATATGAGAGGGGCATGAGTGTGAAGTAGCTACCACATCACTCATTTTTAAGGCCCCCCAAAATTGAGTCTATTGGTAGTGCTCTAACGAGTGTACTTAGTGTTGCGGTACCCTGACGAACCAAAACCGATTATATGTGAACATCATCGTTTTCAGTATTATTATTGTAACCAGTGTCGGTATTCGCTTTTATGATTTCTGATGAGCCGAACTAATAACGACCAAAATCACACTGCGTAGCAAAAGAAAAACGACGAATCTCCCACCGCCTACTCGCCTAGCATGGGGAAAAACTAGCTAGCTTAATTTAACAATTATAGTTGCATTCACACGAAATGACGAAAATCAGTCTGCATTTAAGGCCCAAATTATTTGATAGAGTTAATTACTGTTTTCGTCCATGTGGTTTGTCAAAAATCACTATTTCAGTCCATTAGTTTAAAATTTGCGATTTCAGTCCCTATGGTTTCACTTTTGTAACCATTTCAGTCCCCGTGGTTTCACTTTCGTAACCACTTCAATTCATTTATTCTGTAAGTACAGAGACTGAAATGGTTGCGAGGTGGACTGAAATAGTTACGAAAGTGAAACCACAGGGACTAAAATCGCAATCTTTAAACTAATGAACTGAAATAGTGATTTTTGACAAACCACATGGACGAAAACAGTAATTAACTCTTTAATAGAGTTAATTACTATTTGATATAAATTCATGTGCATGAAAAGCAACCCACAACTGAGGTCCAAAATCCTTGTTTGACTTAAATTACATGCACATGATGAAGAGACGAAAAAGCAATCCACAGTTGAGGCCCAAAATAGAAAGAATGAAGTTATCAAAAATAAAAAAGCACAAATTATTATTGGTGTCATGTGGTCTTGAATCCTTGAATTAACTTACAAAAAAAAAACACAAATTATTATTGGTTTATCATGTGGTCTTGAATCCTCGACTTAACTTAGAATTACTATTAACGTTTTTTAGTAACATGAACCACATAAATGTTACAAATTTACAAAACAACTGATATTAAATCCGTAGTTTCATTTATTTTCAAGAAAACGACTTATTAATATACGTTGTTACGTCTTTTATAACACCTATGATAACACATTAACTTTATTCTAATACACATACAAAATTTAAGTTTACAAATACGGTGACGAGGTTATCGGCTCAGCTCTTGTATACACATACGACATAACCCTCCCCTTAAATTTGTCATGTATAATTTTAGTGTCACATATCCTGAAAATGGAAAATCAAAAATACGTTCTTTATATTATTAATAAAAGAAAGGAAAAAGTATCCGCTAAAGTAAACAAATTTGGTAACTACGAGAGGACAAAGTCACAAAAGTAGTGATAGCAACGATAGATGTCACAGTAGTCGATTCCCACACGCCTTACCTCAGTTTGGGATATTTAGCCATTGATGTATTTCGGTATTTGGAATTAAAAATGTATATAAAACAAAAATATATTCATTCAAAATTATAACTTTATATATTTCTGATTCGTTAAATATAGTTTATAGTTTATTCATTTATAATAATCCTTAAAACACTAATAACCTAACACATTACATAAGATAACATAAGATAAGAGGGTTATGAAAAATATAAGAATGAGTATATATTATATTGTATTTTTTGTTGGATAAATATATTTTTCAAGAGTTTGAGGAAGAGGGGGATTAACTATTGTTGTCTCTTAACGTGTGATGCGTACGCGATCATATAAACCATACATCTGATTTAATCTAGGGTTCGATTTAACGCGATGGCATGATACATAATTAACTTTGAGTTAAATTACAAAATCAAGAGGGAAGGGCATAAGCGTTAAGTACAAGTCAATCGAATCTTACGATTGAAGAAAGAGACAAATTCAACCAATTCGATCGATTAGAAACATAATCTCTAATCGATCAACCAAATGATTCACAAGAAAGATCTAAATAATATGTTTATGATTGCAATTGACAAGATACACAAAGCAATAATCTATCAGTTATAGTGTAACAGAAGTTGAAGACGATGTAGATTGTTTTAAAAACGCATGTTATGATTTCAAGAAACCCATGTTCTGTATAACTAGACATAACTAAAGAAACGCATGTTATTACACTTTATCTTATTTGCTTAATTTGCCCTTCCATCTAATAATATGGAATTTCAGGCGTTGCGTATCTTCGTACAATAAAAACCATTTGTATTTTAAACTTTTACTTTTATCTGTTGTTTGATGTTGATAAGTTATATATTGTATATTATATATTATATATTAATATTAATATTGATGATAATGAATAGAATAAACAGGGAATTTAGAAACGTAATTCTTAAATAATATATAAGATTCACCATCTTTACTTTGAAACGAATAAAATACTTTTTTTTTCTATAAGTGTTCAAAGATATATAAAGTAATCTATTAACTACAGATGAAACTATTTTCAAACTTATTAAATAAATTCATTTTATCATCGATACATCTTATACATCAAAATAGTTAATTTAAACATCTATAACTTTTTTTTATAAATTAATGTGTATATGCTTATTTCTTTGGTACATCTTATACATATTTTTTTATACTTCTCACACCATAATTTAATATTTAAATATGTTTATCATAGTAGTAATAATTATTTTTATATGTTTTATATGCGTATTTCTTTGGTAAAAAAGGTGAAAGTAGAAGATGATTTAAGATAAAAATTGGTTTGATTTTACACGTTTGAATTTATTTGATTTGAAGAATCAAATTCCTTTCTAGCAAACTCCACATTATGTTTTGAGCTGAACACCTTTAAAAAGTTGGTTTCATAGTTGAAGCTTAAACAAGGTACAACTTCGAACTACTTAAATGTGTCTTTACTTACATATGATTCATGATATTGTATATTCGTGAAAACGATCATTCACAAAATTATAAACCTTCACAGCTAAGATTTATACATTTTAAAATTATTTTTCTTTATACATATTTCAGTACTTGAGTTTTCATGAACAAAACTTGTTGCTAAAATTGATTGGATTCGGACTCTTATTTGTATAGTTTAACTGAATGTTCTATCCACGGAATTTCAATATATATATATATAGGGAAATGATATATAGAAAACCTATTTGTGCTAAGAAAACCCAAGAAACCCTATTTATAACCATTGATCTAGATCATCCAAGGGTTTTTAAGATTTATTGAATTAAATTTAATACATTGATGGGGTTAATGAGAATACTTGAAGGGTATTTGTGTAAAATCAACCACAATTCTGGTATATGATATATATTATAATATTAGTGGATTTGACATTTCTTATAGGTAGATGATGTGCCATATCTATATTTCTCTCTCTTCAAGTCTCAATCATCCAGATCTCTAACTCTCTCTCTTCAACATTCAAAATTCTAAATATCAAACCATCATCACTCCATTCGATTTCTCCAGCTAGTGAAGAAGGAAATAGGGTTCAAAGGCATTCGCCGGAAAGAGAAAATGATGGTACGACCGCTGTCGGATAAGAACACACAATATAACGGTACAAATCTTCATCATGTTCATCTAGAACACCAAGAACACACACACAAGTGTGTGTGAGAGAGAATCATGTTTGAGGATCTTCATCGTGTTCATCGGACGGGTCTAGATCCGGTAAGTGTTCTACTAACAGCAAGAACACACTTGATTTTTTGTTACAATGGTTGTTAATAACTTTTTGTGTGCTCAAAGTGTTATAGTAAGGGGTTAATGTTCATGTATTTTGCAAGTTTTTGTTTTTATGTTAAAATCATTTTTAGTTTTTTTGATATTTTCAGTTTGTTGGCCAATAATTTATGAGTTGGGTTAGTTTTATGTTTTATGCATTGGATTTGCTTTATTTTGTTTTCTGTTTTTTGTTTAAATTGGGCATCCCAATTATTGGTAGATGATTAGTTTGAAAATTCATAATTGTTACAGAAAGGTTTCAAAATTTTGTTAGTTAAGTTGTTCTTTTTTATAATTAGTGTTAAATGTTTCAATTTTTTGCTGGCATAACTATATGTTACATTTATGTCAACTACATTTCTGCTAGTTACATTCTAACTGTTTGTCCTGTATGTTGTAACATATGTTACACTGCGGGGCAATATATGTTGCATACATGGTGTTACACATTTGTTGTGATATGAGTAGATATTGAAATGGTGAATGGTAATTGTTGTATCCTCATCTTAGCAAGCACTCTTTTGCTGACTACTAATATTTGTGTTTTTCATTTGTTGGGCAGGACTGGAACCGGGAAGAAACCTAACAAAAGTGTAGTTTACGTTGTCAGAACAAAACTAAAAATCCGCATTTGTTGTGTGTGTTAGAAATTTGGTGTCCTTTTTTGTGTAACTTAATTTAGGGAAATTGTGTACGTGTGATGGATATATTGTGTACGTATTTTGTTGCACATGAACTGAAACAATTTATGCATAGTAATACATTTGTAACATATGCTACATGCTTTTTTCTCTAATATATGTAACCTGGGTATACATGTATTGGCTTCTGGTATAAACATGCAACTACCCTATGTAACATGTCTAACACATACTACATCCTGTTTTCTCTAACATATGTAAAAATATGTTACACGTGTTACATATAAAGGTAACATGTGCAACCTGGCTATACAAGTGCTAGCCTCTGGTGTAGAACATCCAAATACTCTATGTAACATGTGTAACACATGTAATATCATGTTTTATCTAAAAAATGTTACAATCGATGTAACGTGTGTTACACATAAAGGTAACATGTGTAACCTGGCTATACAAGTGTTGGCCTCTGGTGTAGAACATGCAAATACTCTATGTAACATGTGTAACACATGTAACATCATGTTATCTATAAAATATGTTACAATCGATGTAACGTGTGTTACACATAAAGGTAACATGTGTAACTTGGCTATACAAATGTTGGCCTTGAGTGTAGATCATGTACCTACACTATGTAACATATGTAACCTGATTGTACATGTGTTATCCACTTTGGAGTAACAAATGCAAAACATGGAAATTGATACAAAAATGGTGGGAACAATAACTACGTATGGTAAAGCAAACTGTGACATTTTATACACATAAAAATATTTGTAGCATAGGGGAACCCTTGTAGTATATACAACAAATGTACTAGTTAAAAAGGTGAAAAATGTTGCGACATATGTTATATAAAAAAACCACAAAACCAAATTACATATTCAGACCGTAAAAGCAAATTATGTTCATTTCTTGATAATTATCATCATCTTTAATTCACCAATTCCTTCATTATATATTCATATTGTATATAGGTAACATTTCACTACTTACATATGTACCTAGAGTTTTTATTAACAATGTTACTTGCAGATAAAAAAATTACATTAACATATATTTTTAAATTGAACCCAACTTGGTAGACATAAGTCTTATACATGGCAAGAACAAAATGGAAGGACTTGTCCGAAATATACATCGATGAATGTTGAACGATTGCTACTTCAGGCTTTGTTCTTCAATCATCTGTGACTTTGAGAATAAGGAGACACAAGTTAATCAAATTCATATCGTATTTAGGTAACATTGTACCAGTTAAATGTGTAACTAGAGTTGTTTTTAGCAATGTAACACCTTTATCATGTATACTCATGTGTACGTTTGATGTTGTAACACATGTAACAACAATATGTAATATGTGTAAAGTGGCTGTACATATGTTACCCTGAGTGTAACACATGTTACAAACATGTTTCCTGTATATACGTAGCATTTTGCTAGTTACATATGCACCTGGAGTTGTTATTAATAATGTTACGAGTAGATTAAAAATTACAATCATCTGTGACTTTGAGGATAAGGAGACACAAGTTAATCAAATTCATATCGTATTTAGGTAACATTGTGCCAGTTAAATGTGTAACTAGAGTTGTTTTTAGCAATGTAACACGTTTAACATGTATACTCATGTGTACGTTTGATGTTGTAACACATGTAACAACAATATGTAACATGTGTAAAGTGGCTGTACATATGTTACCCTGAGTGTAACACATGTTACAAACATGTTTCCTGTATATACGTAGCATTTTGTTAGTTACATATGCACCTGGAGTTGTTATTAATAATGTTACGAGTAGATTAAAAACTACATTAATTAACATATATTTTTTATATTGAACCCAGCCTGGTCGCCATAAGTCTTATACATGGCAATAACAACATAGGAGGACTTGTCCGAAATGGAAGTACTTGTCCGAAAAAGGTTGTGCGGAACAAAACATCCCAGTTACATTGTGCTAGTTACATGTGTAGCTAGAGTTTTTTTTAGCAATGTAACATGTTTAACATGTACACTCATGTTAAAAGTGGTTGTACATATGTTACCCTCTTGTGTAACATGTGTTACATATGTACAACTGCTTTGTTACCAAAGACTACTTAGATGTGTAATATATGCAACTTAGTTCCGATGTAACACATGAAACAAATGTAGAATGTATTACACCATGACAACAAGTGACTTTTGTTTTGATTAGCATATTTAAATGGTGTTAAAAGTAACAAGTGTCACCTAGCTGGTCGTTACATATTTAACAAAGGAGTGTTGCATATGTAGCTGTCAAAAAGGTAAAAGATGTATCTGTCAAAATGTAACATATGTACCTGGCATTAAATTGTAACATATGTAGCTAATTATGCCAGCAAAAAAAAACATGACTCTTTATTTGTAAAAAACGAGATATTCAGATTAAATTATGAACTTTCAAAGGTAATGAAAATGTGATATCTGAGTGAAGTTTATACAAAAACAAATTATGAAGTAACTTCGGGTGCATAAAAAATCTCAATAGTGGGATGGGGAAACCAACTTTTATAAAATTTCAACCCGTAATACGCGTAATAGTCACTTTTTACATGATATACGCCATGCCACACACGTTATACAATAAAAACACTTTTTAGCATTGTTACACATGTTACATGTTGTCTGTAACATGTGTAACATCGTATCCATAGTAAACCAATACATGGTTTTGTTTCATGTTACAAGTTACATGTGGCTTTTACGTGTTTTCTAACAATCGCCATTTGTGTTGTTTTGTATAAATTTACAAAATCTAACTTTTATAAAATTTCAACTGTTGTTATATCTATGTGGAAAGTCCATAATTTAATCGTTGATGATCTCGTTTATCTTACAAATAAAAAGTTGTGTTTTTTCTGGCATAATTGGCTACATATCTAGTAACAGTGTTACACATGTTACTTATAGTTATACCGACCCGTTTTTGACAAAAAAAGGGCTACACATATGTAACACATGTATAGCCACATTGCATTTGTGTTAATGGGGTAACACGTGTAACAAATGTATAGCCACAACAAATATGTCCAAATGGGGTTGGGGTAACTATAAGTAACATGTGTAATGTTGTTACTACATATGTATATAATTATCCCAAAAAAAGACACTACTTTTTATTTGTAAAATCAACGAGATATTCCGAATAAATTATGAAGATTCTAAAGGTAACACATGTTATAACATATAGGATAAACCATTTAGAATGTAGTTGGCATAAATGTTACTAGCATAAATGTAACATACGTAGCTAATTATGCCAGCAAAAAACATGACTTTTTATTTGTAAAGCAAACGAGATATTCTGATTAAATTTTGGACTTTTTGAATGTAATAAAACTGTGATATCCGAGCGAAGTTTATACAAAAAAACAACTAAACCAAGAAAAGAATTTGAAACTTATAACGTAACAATTACGGATTTTCAAACTAATTATCTACCATCAAAAATCTGCAAAATACATAAACATTTAACCATTACTAAAAACACCTCCAATCAACACAAAAACTTATTAACAAATCATATGAACAAAAAATCATGCGTGAAAGATTTATCAAAATAAAACACTACAAAAAGTTCAAAAACCATTCATCAAGAACTCAAGAGATAACACGATGGACATGTTTAACCTTGCTTCTTTCACAACACTTGTATATGTGTTTTTGTGTTCTTGATGAACATGAGAAGATTGTGTTTCTCGCTCTAGAAATCAGCTTTCTCTCTCTAAACACATCAGCTTCTCCCACCATAAACAACAACTTTCTCTCTCTCTCTCTCTCACACACACACACACACTTGTATGTGTGTTCTTGGTGTTCTTGATGAGCATGATGAAGATTGTTGTTTCTCACTCTAGAAAACAACTTTCTCTCTCTAAACACGCCAGCTTCTTCCACCATAAACAACAACTTTCTCTATCTCATACACACACTTGTATGTGTGTTCTTGGTGTTTTTGATGAACATGATGAATATTGTTGTTTCTCACTCTAGAAAATAGCTTTCTCTCTCTAAACACATCAGCTTCTCCCCTCATAAACAACAACTTTCTCTTTCTCTCCCACACACTTGTATGTGTGTTCTTGGTGTACTTGATGAACATGACGAAGAAAATGTGTTCTTGATAATCAACACATGATTCTGTTGTAAAAAACAAAAACAAAATTATACTTGAACCACACTAACTAGAAAACCCAACAAAAAGTAGGGGTGTTCAAAACTACCCGTATCCGAAAATCCGATCCAAAATATCCGATATCCGAATCCGAAATATCCGAAAAATCGGATATCCGAATTTTTCGGATTCGGATTCGGATAGTGATTTTCAAAATTTTCAGATATTTCGGATATCCGAAATATCCGAAAATTTAATTTTTATTTTTTTCGGATATCCGAATATCCGAATATCCGAAAATATCCGAACTATCCGAAAATATCCGAAAAATACCCGAAAATATCCGAAAATATCTGAAAACTTATATTCGGATATCCGAAACTATCCAAAATATCCGGTTCCGAATATGAAAAAATAATAAAAAATAAAAATTAAATAAAAAGTTGGATTTTCGGATATCCGATTCACTATTCGGATACGGATTCGGATAGTGAAATATGGTATCCGAAAATTTCGGATATCCGGTTTTGAACACCCCTAACAAAAAGCACCTAAACAATCAACAAAAAAACAACGTATACCTGAAGAAGATAAACCCAATTAAACAAGCAAGTCATCGGATATTCATCATCGATGAAGTTGTTTCGGAAACACGGCTAAGGGAGTAAAGCCTCAAGATCATTGACGGAATTGTGTGGTTCACCCATGTGAAAATAAACAACAATGGTGGAGAAAAATGGAATAGAGGATGTGAAAGTATAAATGAAAATGGTGTTTGTAAGAGAATCTTTGACAAAAGTTGATGTTTGGTGGAGGTACTCAATGCAGCTTGGGGAGATGTGTAAGTTGGTAGAGTACAAGTGCATAAAATACATAAATGCCCTTTAAACATGTGCTTGTAGATGATGATGTGGAACAACCTTGTCCACATAATGAAGGTTTGCTATGTTTTCTCATTTAGGAGGGTTTTCCTCATATACTTACTTTATACATATATATATATATATATATATATATATATATATATATATATATATATATATATTGGAAATTCGGTGAATTTTTTTTTAAAATATAGGAAAATGAGTTTTTCTTAATTCTGGACAAAATATTTATATATATGTAAATAAGGTTAATACGTGTATTTCTTTATGGGTTTGTGTCCTATGATGTAAAAGCTTCACAACGAATCAAACCGCGTCCCAAACGAAGCTAAGATGAATGAGATATCGATGTTTGAAATTGCCATAGGAGATTAAGAGGAGATACAAAACTTGAGGTGGTATGTAAGTGGGAGCTCTCCTTCTTTATTGGCACTTTGATGGCGCACTTCGCACACTCGTATCACTGTGAACTACCTTTGTGTTTTTTGATCGCGTGCATGTGGTCCAGTACGAAGGATGTGTGGACCAGGTGGCGGTACGTTAGATGATGTGGCATGGCGCGAGTGGTCATTGACACACAAGCGCTACACATAGCATTTGGTGTGGACTCAACATGGCGTGCCTGTGTGGAAGTAGACAACAAAACGAATAAAAAACGAACAATTACAAGAACAACACGCATGATCAAATCAACTTAGATAACATGTTGAAGCACAAACATGTACAGAGAAAAGTGGCTAGATTTTTTTTTCAAGATAAAGGCATCAAGAACAATGAAAGAGAAATACGAATTATATAGCCGGGATACAGACTTAGTAATTGATAGATGGCGCATCAAACAAGTTCCCTACTACTTCGGTCAAAAGAGCTATTCACAAATCCTCAAATCTGGAAGTTGATTTTATCTTAAGTTGGAATAAATGGATCTCAATCAAAGTGAATATTTCTGCTTATAGGGCTCAAATGGAACGCATTCCAACTAGGGATGTCTTTTTTAACTAAAACCCGAAACCGAAGTCACTTGATCACCGAAGTAGACGAAACCCGAAGAACCCATAATCAAATAAGTGTAAACCCGAACCCGAATATAGTTCTACGGATTGATTAATAGGTTGAATAATGGGTAACCAGTTTAACCCAAAAAACTTGAAATAGCTTTAAAACAATTAACATTTCTTCTTGACATAGTCATATCTTCTATCTTCTAGAAGGACCTAATAATCCTTTCTATTCCATGATATAACAAAACATATCTTCTAAAAGTTTTAAATCACTATCTTCTAAAAATTCTAAATCACGAAGTCCATCCATATCACTGATTTCTAAGAGTTTTAAATATCTACTTTCTAAATGTTTTAAATAACAACATACTTAATGCATTTCACATCTTCAATATCCCCTATTCTCAGCGACATACAAGAGTTGTTGGACAAAATCGTTTTTACTATGATTGCTAATAAGTAATATTGATATTTTAAAATTTAAAGGTTGTATTTTTCTATTAAACTAGTTTATTTTCTAACCCGAAACCCGATTTAACCAGAACACCGAAGAAGCCGAACCTAGAATGGTTCGGTTATCAGGGTAAATATTTAGCTTTGAAAACCCGAAAAACCTGACCCAAAAAATCCGAAACCTGATTAAAAAAAACCGAAGAACACACCTAATTTCGACACATGAAGCGTTGGCTAAGAGGGGTCCAAACGGATTCGTGTCTATGCAAGTTTTGTGGATTTGACTCTGAGAAGGCGAAACATCTTCTTATCTCTTGTTCTATTGTTGTAGAGATCTGGATCTTTAGTAGTTCGTGGTGTAAGATAACCTAAATTTTTTGCTTTCTTGACGAAGAATTTACTTGAAGTTCTATACATGCTTCAGTTGGATAAGAAGAATAAAAAGTTAATCCAAGGTATTATCTTGAAAGCTTATTGGTGTATTTGGTGTGATGGAAATGTACTTATCTTCTCGGACAAGCCAGTGTCGGTTGCAAAGGTCAAGCAAGCTATCGAGTTTTAGAGCTATCTCTGGATCAAGAATATGTCTAATGCGGTTTCTTTGGATTGGAACCAATAATATAATTTTGTTTTCTAGACTTTTTTCTGTTTATTATTGTTGTCTTGCTCCTTAGCAACCTGCTAGGTTTGGGCAGCCTGACTGAAATGCTACAGTTTGGAAAAAAAAAACTGATTATAATGAAATAACATCAAACAATATTAATTATATTATCAATTTAAATGAAAGTTATGTTTTTCTAAAAAAACTGATTATTTTCACCTTTGTAAAACAAAATTCATAAAACCACCAACACCCACACCTTAAATATATTTTAAAACCCAAATTCACAACGATATTCAGCTGCAAAATTCCAACATATAAAGAATAGATGATATCTTGGTTAATGTGCCCTTCAAATACACCTGGCAAAACACACATGCATCTCTTGTGTGTGTGTAAAACCCTTATTGGTACCTCATGTTGTATCCTGCTAAGTGGCTAAATATGCAGACAAACCCATGTCCATCTCCTTTCTTTCTGGTTCATCCAATTTATATTATCGTTTTCTGTCAACTTTTCCTCTTGGAATCTCTGTATTTACCATGTCAGGAATCACCCACAGATTCTTTCTTATGGGTTGTTTGAGTCATATTAATTACTTTGTGTTTTAATTTTACAAGTATACACGTTGAAATTTATAACATAAGTTTCAAAAAAAGCCTAAAATGGGCTTTTTTTTTTGAAGGTGGCAGCTGGGGAAAGTTTTGCATTGAAAAAGGTTGAAAACCAACCTTGACAAGTGTCTCTCAGTAGCACTTTCTATTCCATTCTATGTTTCTCTCTCTATACATATATACATACGTATGCATACATATGATGACAGCTAGATCATCACCGCCTACTGTTTCCCCTCAAATTTATACAAATCTTTATTCATTTGGAGTGAGTTTTGTAAGCCAAGTTTCAATCTTTATGTTACAATCTGCAAATTCCAATCATGGGTAGCTCTTCTTTTGCCTAAATTCGTATAAAAATCGAATCTTTTTTTTAGTTTTAACTCTCTTTATTTGGTGATCACCGGTTCTTGAACATGGGTCTTCGGTTCCGGAAGTTGTGTTTAACTGAGCCAACATTAAGGAGCTATGAACCATCTGAGATTAGCCTCAAAGATGAGAAGCCAAAAGTTGACAAAAAACAAGAAAAAAGTCAAGTGATTGGAAAAGAGAATAACAAGAAAGTGAGGTGGGGGTGTGTGAACTCTTGTTGTTGGTTCATAGGGTGTGTGTATACAACGTGGTGGCTGCTGTTGTTTGTGTACCATTGTGTTCCGGTTAATTTGGGTGGGCTTAATGGGCCTGAACCACCTGGTGTACGGCTGAAGAATGAAGGGTTGACTGCACTGCACCCTGTTGTTTTGATCCCTGGGATTGTGACTGGTGGGCTTGAGCTTTGGGAAGGGAGGCCTTGTTCACAAGGGCTTTTTCGTAAACGTGTTTGGGGAGGTAGCTTTGCTGAAGCTTTGAAGAGGTTTGACTAGCACTTGAAATCTTGGTTTTCTTGGTTGTAGAAAAGGTTCATTTTTTTTAATTAAATTGATGTAATTTACAATTTGGTTAGCTTAACTTTTGCTAGCATTGTTTTATTAGTGGGGACAGATTAAAAAAACATCACTTACACACTATTTAAACACCAACGATGGATGACATGGCGAAAAATGGTCATATGATTTTTTGACTGATAATAAAAATGTCTTGATTGACCACTCAAAAACTCATATGGCTCGTTTGACTTTTTTATTCAAACACAAATGACGTGTTATACGGGCCATATGACATGGCGAAAAATTGTCATATGAGTCTTATGATTTTTTGACTGATGATCAAAATGTCTAATGTGAGTTGTGTCCACTCAAAAACTCATATGGTTTGTGTGACGCCCGGTCATTTGCTCGTGTGACCCATATGGCCCGTATAATGTGATGTCATATGGCACTTTTTTCGCCCGTCATATGGCCCGTATGACCTGTCAACCATATGGCCCGTATAATGTGATGTCATATGGCAAATTTTTTTGGCCCTGTTATATGGCCCGGATGACTCGTATAATGTGATGTCCCCGTATAATGTGATGTCATATGGCCTATATGACCCATGTGGCCCGTATAATGTGACAGATGGGCACACTAATGGAGGTGCATCTTTAACAATACCCCAATTCTAATAGGATAGCCATTTATGAGAAAATATATATTATGGTGTGACTTTGATTTATCAAGTAAACACAATAATATACCATAGAACAGCATCAAATCAGCTAAATGAGTTTAGCTACACCATGGCTATTAAATTTTGTGTAATGTGTGTACTTTAGGCCATTGTGTTGGTTGGAGCATTTGTCACTGGACAATGAAACAGGGCTTGACCCACCTGGCATTCGGGTCAGGCCCATTCCTGGACTTGTTGGGGCGGATTATTTTGCTCCGGGCTACTTTGTTTGGGCTGTTCTCATTGAGAATCTGGCTCATATCGGTTACGAAGGCAAGAATATGTATATGGCTTCTTATGATTGGAGGCTTTCTTTTCAAAACACAGAGGTACTTTAATATATCTGTTTCTTTCTTATTCAATATAATAGTTGGTTTATATGCTTATGTCTGATTATTTTGATCGGTTTATGAAAGCAGGTAAGGGATCAGACACTTAGTAGATTAAAGGCCAACATCGAGCTAATGTATGCAACAAATGGTAACAAGAAAGTGGTGGTGCTTCCACATTCGATGGGCGTTAACTTCTTTTTACACTTCCTTAAATGGGTGGAAGCTCCGCCACCAATGGGCGGTGGTGGCGGTCCAGGGTGGTGTGCCAAGTATATCAAATCAATCATGAACATCGGGCCCGCGTTTCTTGGTATTCCGAAGGCTGTTAGTACCATGTTATCTGCTGAAGGCAGAGAAGTCGCTTTCATCAGGGCCATGGATCCGGGCCTTTTAGATTCCGAGATTCTCGGGCTTAAAACGTTGGAACACGTTATGCGTATATCTCGAACATGGGATTCGATTATTTCTCTGCTTCCTAAAGGAGGTGAGCCCATTTGGGGCGATTTAGACTCGGCTCCAGAAGACGAGCACCAGTGTGATTTTGAAACAAAAAGTTACTTTCAATCGACTTCGAGAGAAAATAATAACAGCCGAAACAAAGTTACGAGACCTCAGATCGAAATCAAGGAGCGAACAAAGTACGGAAGAATAATCTCGTTTGGAAAAACAGCTGCGGAGCAACATTCTTCAAAGCTTCATAAACTTGCTCCAACGGTAGAACACTCTTTTCAACTCCGAAAGATCTATGGTTTTGACGTGGTTAAACGTGTATGAATGTTTGTGATTTACAGGAGCTTATGCAGGCGATTTCGAATGCGACGTGTGGGGAGGTTTGGACCGAGTATGGTAAAATTAACCGAAATAATATTCAGATATTAGCAGATAACAAAGCATACACTGCTGAAAGCTCTATCGATCTTCTGCGATTTGTGGCTCCGAAATTAATGCAACGGGCCGAGGCCCATTTGTCGCATGGCATAGCAACGGATCTTGACGACCCAAAGTATGCTCATTACAAGTACTGGTCCAATCCATTAGAAACCAAGTAAGTAGAGCCCAGCCCAACTCAGCCCAGCCCAATTCTTCGTTCGTTAAAGTATGTTTTGACCAAATTTGACTTCATGTACATTGTGACAAAAGGTTGCCAGATGCACCGGACATGGAGATTTACAGTTTGTACGGGGTGGGGATCCCGACAGAAAGAGCATACGTTTACAAACTCTCGCCGGCCGACAGATGTAACAGTATTCCGTTCAGGATCGACAGCTCAGCAGAGGGAGGATGCTTACGTCGAGGGGTTTACTATGTCGATGGCGATGAAAGCGTACCAGTAATAAGTGCGGGCTATATGTGCACAAAAGGGTGGAGAGGAAAAACGAGGTTCAATCCATCAGGTAGTGCTACTTACATCCGCGAATACCAACACAAAGCACCAAGTTTGCTCGAGGGCAGGGGTTTAGAAAGCGGGGGCCATGTCGATATAATGGGTAACGTTGCATTGATCGAGGATGTTTTGAGGGTGGCGGCAGGAGCCTCTGGGGAGGAGATAGGCGGTGATCGGATCTATTCTGATATATTAAAGATGTCGGAGAGAGTGAAGATCG
The DNA here is from genome assembly GCA_947069175.1 of Scalesia atractyloides. Taxonomy (NCBI): domain Eukaryota; kingdom Viridiplantae; phylum Streptophyta; class Magnoliopsida; order Asterales; family Asteraceae; genus Scalesia; species Scalesia atractyloides. The sequence continues at coordinate 81,155,914 of CAMTDV010000010.1, forward strand.
AGCTTTAAAGCCACGTCTGGAACCGAACCGAACTGAACCAAACCGATAGGAGAGATGTTGTTTTCAACATTAGCTGGAGCTAAGGGATGAAGGATGTTTACCGGAGGCATGGAAGTGAAGTATCTTAGAGTTTGTTGTTTTAGATTGGGTTGCAAGTAGTTGGTCTAGGAGGGTGTTGGCATATGCCTTTGTTTTAAGGATAAAAGTGGTCGCGTATGCTACTCTGTACCTGTGTATAGTATTTCAAAATAAAAATGTTTTTGGTTCATATGACATGTCTATATACCATAGCTTTACTCTAAGAAACATGAGTGTCATCGATGGCAACGCCGTCGAAGGTAACATCAGAGGGCGTTGCCAAGTATTTGGAACTGATCACGACGTGTTTGAGACAAACATCTACGGAATCACCGCTGTTGTAAGTCGTCGACGTTCATCACCTCTTTCGATGTCTCCACTACCATTGACCAATGTCCAAAACCCGGTCGAAGATAAATATAGAATGTGAGATTAATTGGATAGGGTAACTAGGGTACCGAATCCACAATTACTTAGTGGATTAGTGGATGACACTTTTAAGTTCCGCTGATTGTTGGACATAAATAAAACTTTGTGATAGATTGATGGATTTTGACAAGTTATCCTTTTGTTTATCATCACCTCTTTCGATGTCTCCACTACCATTGACCAATGTCCAAAACCCGGTCGAAGATAAATATAGAATGTGAGATTAATTGGATAGGGTAAATAGGGTACCGAATCCACAATTACTTAGTGGATTAGTGGATGACACTTTTAAGTTCCGCTGATTGTTGGACATAAAATAAAACTTTGTGATAGATTGATGGATTTTGACAAGTTATCCTTTTGTTTATCATCACCTCTTTCGATGTCTCCACTACCATTGACCAATGTCCAAAACCCGGTCGAAGATAAATATAGAATGTGAGATTAATTGGATAGGGTAAATAGGGTACCGAATCCACAATTACTTAGTGGATTAGTGGATGACACTTTTAAGTTCCGCTGATTGTTGGACATAAAATAAAACTTTGTGATAGATTGATGGATTTTGACAAGTTATCGTTAAAGTGAAATGTAATCACGCCTAGAATGGGGTTTGATTTTGATAGTACTTCGTATAACTCAATTTGACTAACCAAACTACTCAACTCATAGAGCACCTCTAACGTTATTGGGATGAGGCGTCGAATACAAGGTGATTGACAACCCGGTTTTCAATAGAAATGTATGTCGAGATGTTTATTATGAAGAGAATATAGGCGTGAATGTTTTCTAAATGACCGTGGGCTTGTGTCTACTAAGAATGAAGACAAAGAGGCCAGTACTCTTTAACTAAAATGAGACCTATTTTGTTTCTTGTTGCCTAATCTAGTCTTATATCGAGATGTTTATTATGAAAAGAATATAGGCGTGATATAATTGTATTTTATGATCATCTAACAAAAGATAAACCCTAGTTGCGACATTGATCCCCTTGACTCTTATCTGAAAGGGGGTGTTCACTTTGTAGCCATGATGCCACATCAGCTCATTCGTGACCCCGTGTGATGGTCTAAGATATTACACTCGATCAGGTTATTCTTTAACGAAATTAACCCACAATAAAGATAAACCAAAGAGTTAATTACTGTTTTCGTCCATGTGGTTTGTCAAAAATCACTATTTCAGTCCATTAGTTTAAAAATTGCGATTTCAGTCTCTGGTTTCACTTTCGTAACCATTTCAGTCCACCTCGCAACCATTTCAGTCCCTGTACTTACAGATTAAATGGATTAAAGTGGTTACGAAATTGAAACTACATGGACTGAAATGGTTACGAAAGTGAAATCACAGGACTGAAATCGCAATTTTTAAACTAATAGACTGAAATAGTGGTTTTTGACAAACCACATGGACGAAAACAGTAATTAACTCTAAACCGAATATTGGATCATGGTGAGGGATGAGGAGGGATTGTACAGGGGTAAATTAGTCATTTAATTTTTTAAACCAAAATTTCAAAAGATAAACCGAGTCGACGTGGACACAAGATAACCAGAAGCCAACTGTCATCCTCCTTACCGATCATAACAACCACAATCACACACACACATTCATACGCAACTCCATTCCCAAATGTTTGTAATCGCAACAAACTAACAAAAATGGCGTTAACAACAACAACTACAACAATTTCTTCATCTTCACAGTTATTTCAGTTACCACTAATCCATCCTTCATCTCCTACATCTCACCTTCACTTTACCGGATGCGCTCTCATCCAATCCAAATGTCAATTAATCTCTCTGCGAAACACGAACGATATTTTGTTTCCGAAAATATCTCCGACTGTTAGGTTTAGGGCATGGTGTACGAGATCCACGGAGGAGACGTTAACAAGTGATAACGATGAGGTCTACCGTGAGGACACGGAGACGGAGACTCGCCGGAGTTCTGATGATGAGGATAAGGCGGAGGACGGTGGTTCTCGGAGGAATGTCACGTATTGGTCCGATTCTCTTAACCTAGGGATTCGTGAACCGGTTTATGAGGTATGTTATTTGAGATAATATGCAGGTTTCTATTATACTTGAAAAGTTAAATTGTAGATTAGGTTTTTGAGATAATATCTTGCTTTTAGTAACGCTAAGGAATATCAGTTATATCAGAAACTTTATCATGAAGTTTTTAACCTTATTGAGTATATTGATCAGTAGTTTAAGTTGAATATCTGACAGCGTTTAGGCTGGAGGGTGTGGGATGGAGCCCCTAGGGGCTTTATCAGGACATGTCAGCCCCACATAGAATCCACGTCAGCCAGGGGGCTTTATCACGCATTCTCCTGACTTGCAGGGTGTGGGATAACGCTTTATCAGGACATGTCAGCCCCACATAGGATCCACGTCAGCCAGGGGGCTTTATCACGCATTCTCCTAACTTGCAGGGTGTGGGATAACGCGCCCTATTAAACAAAATTAAAAAAGAAAAAAGAAAAAGTTTTATTGGATGAAATGATGTGGGCCCCACCTGCAACTCACCTTCTTCCTTGTTACCATGGTGAAGCCCCATCAATGGCGCCCCTAGTTGAATTGCTGGGTGTGGGTCGGGTGGCGCTACAGGTGCTGAGGTGGCCATGGTGGCGCCTCCACACCCTCCGGCCTTACAGTTGTGATGTTTATTACTCATAGCTGTTGGCTCAATTCAAGGAAGAGAAATGTTTGTAGTTTGAATTGGAATGTGTGATTGGAGATTTGTTCATGCATATACACTGTTTTATGCATGAACAAATCTTCAATCACATAGGATTAAGGAATCTTAGAAGGAGTGTTTAGATTTGTATGTTACCGCTTGCTTGTCTGTGTATATAGGATGTGTTATCTGTGTCTTTCATACGGTTATTAGTAGCTTGCCAGGACCTTATTTTAGTACTCTGTTTTTCTGTGTGGTTTTTTTTTTTTTTTTTTTTTTTGTGTGTGTGTAGGTTTGTATGTTTTCAATTGAAAATGTTATATACATGTATGTTTTTTTGGAGTTGGGTGTCTCACTTGAAACAGCCTCTCTATCCCCCGGGATAGTGGTAAGGCTTGCCTACATCTCACCCACCCAGACCCTACCAATAGCTTGGCTATAGGTGGGATTCTACTAGGTATGGTTGTCGTTATATACACTGTTTTATGTATGGATAAGCAGCGCTGATTCATGTGACATTCTTCCAACTGTTTATAGTTTGCAACTTCCAAAAGTTAGAAGATCCTTATATGTTATTGTATATTGATATCTCTTAAAGGTTGTAGAAGTAAGCTCACGCGGAATGGTGTCAACCAGAAAAATTAGTAGACGACATTTGCTGAAGTCAAGTGGTGAGTGAAATGTTTTGATGATATAGTTTTCTGTTCCCTGTGGAGCTAACTTTTGTTACTCCTTGAAGAAAATTTAGTCTGCCACTTGCTTCTCTGTATTCAGCTTAGCACTTTATCATGAATCCTATTTACTCTTCACTAATCGTTAGTGTTTTAAAGCTTCCTTCATGCTTTTTTCTTTTTTTTAGTTATTGTTGTCTTTCTGTATATACATCCACAGCAACTGAGTTAAGATTATGTGTTACTTTGAGTGCAGTATCACTTAATTGTGTTTTTGATATCAGGTCTTCGCCCTCGAGACATTCGGAGTGTGGATCCTTCACTGTGGTTGACCAACACAATGCCCTCGTTGCTGGTATGGCACCAAGTCAAATTACTGTTTTCTGTTCTATTTTTTACACACAGCTCAAAATTTGTAACTCCTTTGTTGGCACTGATCAATACGCATACCATTCCAGTAATTGTGCTTTGTGGTATAATTCTGATATAACTCTTAATAGTTAGTATCACAGTTTCATCTTAACTAGGGTTGTAATAAGGTAAGTATTTTTGTTATGAATATACTCAGGGAACAAGTTACTTGTTTTACAAGAATTAGGATCTGTAATTATAAACAGGGCCTAAAGTCTTTATACAAATTTTTTGTTTGTTTACAGGTTCGTGAGAATGCCATATTACTGAATTTAGGTTCACTACGTGCGATTGCAATGCTAGAAAGTGTCTTTATATTTAATTACAACCGGTAAATATTAGTATTTGAAGATCTTTTTTCTTTCACACCCTTTCTATTTCATGGGAAACACTAACAGATGTGTTCATTTCTGGTTTATTTCTTGGGTATCTTAGGAGAGCAGGGAAAGCTTTTATCGACGCATTATTACCTCGATTGAACCCTAAGAACATGCATGGAGGTCCTGTAATGCCTTTCGAACTTGAGGTTTGTTCTGGCCTACGTAATTCATTTAATGTCTTTTCTATCTATATTCAAAAATCAAAATTTTACAATAATTTCAACGAAATATTTCAGGTTGTTGAAGCTGCCCTTCAATCACGAGTACAGCGAATCGAGGATAAACTAATGGATTCAGAACCACGTGTGAGTATGGAAACATAGTGAGTGTATATATTAAGGGGACTATATAATGATCATATGAACCTTAATTGCGATATTAAGAGTGTATATTGTATGAAACACATGTTCAGGTTCAAGCTTTACTTGAGGTTTTGCCAAACAGATTGACAGCTGGCATATTGGAACAACTCCGTATTAGCAAGCAAACATTGGTATCATCCATTTTATCATATCAATCTACAGTAAACTTTATATAAGCAGCCCCTTAATTTCTTTATTATCATTTTAATTAGGTCGAGTTAGGATCGAAAGCAGGAGCGCTGAAACAAATGTTGCTTGATATACTCGAGGATTCTCATGAAATTCGACGTCTCTGTATTGTGGGTAGAAACTGTATCTTGAGTCGAAACGATGATCTAGAATGTTCTGTACCACAAGAGAAGCAGATTGCTGAGGGTAAATAACTAAATATGATACAATGGAGAAAATACTTTAAAGGTAAATTTTTATGATACTAATATATGGACTTGCTATGATATGCAGAAGAAGAGGAAGAAATTGAAATGCTACTGGAAAATTATCTTCAAAGGTAATTTCATCATTAAAGGCATATGAAAATTATGATATGAAGATTGTGTGTGGATTGAAAATTGTGTCTGCTTTATGATTGCAGATGTGAATCATGTCATAATCAAGCAGAAAGACTTCTTGAGTCAGCGAGGGAAATGGAAGACTCGATATCTGTAAATTTAAGGTTTGCATATTAATGTTTTACCAGGCCAGACAATAATTTTAAATGTTTTAAATAATGTGATGTGTTTTTGTTATCAGCTCTCGGCGACTTGAGGTTAGTAGATTTGAATTACTTCTTCAGGTTGGGACCTTTTGTGTTGCAGTTGGTGCTCTAGTTGCTGGTTAACTTCCTTTTTCCTTTTGCCTATTTATCCTGAAGTTTTATATGAAGTTATCATCCTCTCCTACAAAGCTCAGTTTCGTTTGGTTTTTGTAGGTATATTTGGCATGAATCTAAAATCATATCTGGAAGAACATGTGGTACTCTGGGTTTTTTAATGCTATTCGGGTTTTGTTTCATAACCTAATTTTGATTATGATATAATAATTATGATTATGATGTAATAATAAATTGAATGTGCAGTTTGCGTTTTGGTTGACCACTGGAGGGATTATTTTCGGTGCGTTGGTGGCGTTTTTTCTCATGTATTCATACCTCAGAGCAAGGAAAATTCTTTAGACATCCGCTTGACAGCATTATAGTTATAATAGATGGGACATTATAGATTTATAGGAAAGAACATGAACCCTACTGCTTAAGACCAACCAAACTGATACGTTTTCAGCATAGATATCAGATCAAGTACAGAGTGAGGTCAAACGTACAGGATTTTGGCAAGATAACAGAGCTCTCTAGACGAGGCATTGTGGATGTTTTGATCGACTCGACATATTATAAGATCATGTGCCAATTGTGGATTATTTGTTGTTGCTGGAAGTCTAAAATAAGTTTGGTCCAAATCTATAGATTTTACTACTTATTCAAATCAAGGTTTAAGGTTGAGTCTATATCATGGACGAATTATTGGAGTTGACGTTTGGCGTACTAATGTGCTTTGATCAAGGGAGTGTCCCCAACTCCCGACTTAGTGGAGCACCAAAAAGTGCAAACACGTCTGGCATACCTTCAATCAATTGTTAAAGCACTCTCAAACGATGTGTAGGTATGACCAGAAACCCGCGTTTACTAGTTGATACAATGTTAAACCTTTGAACGTCACGTTCGGGTCTGGCTCAAAACATCCTCGAATATAGATGTATATTAGTAATGCTTCAGTTTCAATGGATCAAATAGATGAAATTTTTTTCAAGTAATCAAAAAGCAAATGGACTTTGGAGTCTCAAAACTTGTGATGCGAATCGTGTACCTTTTTATTCAATAAGCTAGATTACCTCTAATGATTACATGATCATATTCAACCAGTGAATCTGAAAATTGACAAACTCGACAAAGTAACCTACACTTGTACAGGTTACTCATTGGGTTTCAAAATAAATGTTAACTCGAAGTCCATGTTTCTGTTATAGTGAAGTATGTATATAACCATAACTAAACACATATACATATTACCAAAAAAGAAAAAAAATTCCAGCAAACTGGCAAGACTTAACAAATAAATCCATAACATACATAACATGCCTTTTCTTAATTGTCAGGTAGCAAGATAAAAAAATAACAGACACAACACAATGTACAGTTGAGATTTATCGGCCGTCTACAAAGGTAATGGAATGGCCAATACATAAATCTTCCACAACATAAACTTTGAAAATTATACAAAGAATATGCATGCGGACTTGAAGAAAACTGGCCGAATAACCCAATTGCAACAAGCCCACGGTCAAAAATGGCACTTCATCACTGAAAAATATCAAGAAAACATATATGTGATTTAATTTAAAAATAAATTACATGATATTAAGATTGCCGCTTTTTAGTCAAAAACAAGTCGTATTGAGGTGGATCACACGTTAAATTATCACTTAATCTCGAAAGATGCCAAGTGTGTGTTTTTCACTTGCTTTCATCTGTTTTAACAAAAAGCATCAATTTAATCAAGAAACAGAAAATAAAATCTTACCTATGAAACTCAGCTAGATTGTTTTGTTGATGGCTTTGTAACACCCCCAATAGCAATGTTTCCAACTCCAGCCTCCATAGCTTCCCTCTCATCTTTCTCTCTGATTTTCTCACAAGTCTTGTTATCACTGCCTTCAGGAGCATCAGAAGTCAAACCCCGAGGTGGACCCCCGGTCAACCATGGGTGACTAAGACATTCCGCAGCTGTAGGCCTTTTCTCAGGGACAAAATCAAGTATTGGAACAAGAAAATCAGCCAAATCCTTTGCATCTTGTTCACCAAACTCGTATTTCTCCTTTAGCACTTTATGCAGAGGCCAAAAACGCAATCGCCGGATGTGCCTTAAATCACCATGTCTGTTAAACAATTCACGAGAGTAACGCCCACCTAAAGCTATCTGCATAACATTAATAGAGTTGTTTGTCAAGTTATATATTTAACATGTTCAGCTATTATCAAATCATCAAATACATATAAAATTAAGTAAAATGCCATTTTTGTCCCTGAGGTTTGGCCACTTTTGCGACTTTCATCCAAAGGTTTGCTTTTCGGCATCTGGATCCAAAAGGTTTAAAATCTTGTCATCTTCATCCGGCTCGTTAACTCCATCCATTTTTCTCCATTAAGTCAGGGGTATGTTCGTCTTTTTAGACATTTTTTGTGATGATTAAAGAGTTTGGGTGGGGAGAAAGTCAACTGAGGTGGATCTTTATTTCTTATAGTGTCTTTTATTTTAATAAAAAAAAGTCAAAAAAGACGGAAATGCCCCTCATTTAACGGAGAAAAATGGATGGAGTTAACAAGTCAGATGAAAATGGCAAGATTTCAAACCTTTTGGATCTAGATGCGAAAAAACAAACCTTTGGACGAAAGTCGCAAAAGTGGCTAAACCTCAGGATGAAAATGGCATTTTACTCTGTGTAAAAATAAAATAAAAAAAGCCTAACCTTACGAGGCATCATTCCAAGAAGTTCCATCATTAGGGCCAAGTGGTCCTGAAAGTAATAACCAAATACCAACTGCATTAGCACGTAAAACGAACATGAAAAAAGACTTATATATTTTTGGGAACCATAATACCTCATCTCTGTCGTAGTTGTCACCACTGTGAGGATCAAAGAGAACATCACCAGTTGCCAGCTCAAAGCATATGCAAGCAAATGACCATAAATCAGCAGAAGTCGAGTATTTGGACCCTAGTAAAACCTCGGGACACCTGTATTGTCTAGTTTGGATATCACTAGTAAATTGCTTATATGTCCAACACGCATTACCAAAATCAACCAGCTTACATTTTACATCAACCTCTGCTAACAGCCGCTGCCTTGTTGAGCGGCTGCCTCTTCCCCGAAGCTGATTTCCTTGGCGGGAATCCGCTTTTACAACCAATGATGAGGCACGTTCTTCAAGAGAGTCCCCATTTGATTTCTGATTGAGAGAAGAATCGGGACCAGAACCAGTTGTCTCATTATCGTTATCTGCTTCAACTTCCTCAAGGTCTTCCTTGCCCGAACCCTTTTGGGCAGCAGCCTTTTTGGCCTTTTTTTTAATTTTCTTTTTCTGATTCTTTGTAAGATCGCCATTCGAAGTCTTGACTTCTTTAGAAGAACCAGATTCGGTCAAACTGTTATCTTTGCTTGATGAGAGAATAACGGGTGCACCTGTTTTTGTTCTATCTCTTTCTGGATCAATCATGGACAGAAGTAAAATATTTTCCGGCTTAAGATCCGTGTGAATGATAGAAAGCTGACGATGCAAGTAATCCAAACCTCCTAAAATGTGCAAGCAGATCTCCTTAACCTTGTGAAGAGGAATCCCTCGGTAATTCGAATACTTTATTAACCTCAACAGATTATCACCCAAATACTCAAAAACCATACAAACATGCTGCCCATTCGGTCCAGAATGTTTGAAATGATCCAAAAGCTTCACCACACATTTTTTGTCATCCGGATCCCCCTCAGCTATCTGTTTTAAGATGGTAATCTCATCCATTGCAGCCTCGGTGTAGTGTTGTGCACTCTTTTGTACTTTTAAAGCTACATATCTCTACACACCAAATCCGAAACGTTGTTTTAATTATTTTGCTCGAAACATCAAATACTCAAATGATCAGAAAGAACATCACAGATTACTAGCTAACTGTCTACACTAAAGCAAACTCACACATCTAATTCATAAAAACCAATCACCTGACAATTACAATCATTATGCCTAACAAATCCCCAAACAACCAACTGGTGAGCAGATCGGTACTGGTACCGCATAATACCGATGCTGATATTACCTAAATTTAAAACTGAATACCATACCACACGATACCGAAATTTACCTAAATTTAAAACCGAAAACCGTATTGTATGTGTTCGGTAGGTACCAGTATGATACGCTACTGTTAAAAGTCAAAGTCACGACCGTACCGTACCACAGTAACTATACCGAAGTTGAGCTAAATTCAAAACCGAATACTGGTACGGTACCGGTATTCATCCGAAACTTCTAATCCCTAGGTTCAATTCAACTAACTAGCTAAGGAATGTTCTGGAATCTACAGAAACATGAATAAATAACTAAAGTTAAATCCGGTATGATACTATAAGCAGAAAGTATACCGATTTGTGAGTGTCCCAAGCGAGCCAAACGGTGGAAAAATGGCCCCAGCCGAGCTTGCTCTGAACAACATATCTAGAATGTTTAAACTTATCACCAATACGAACTGCATGATAACCTCCGCGTCTGTAATCCTCTGTTCCTTCGTCTTCAGATGTGTAATCACTCGTTTCGCTTCGATCGTCTCCGTTTCTTCTGTTATTGTCTTCCGCCATTGAACAGGATACAGCTGTGTGACTACAAGCTCGATGAGAAGGAGAAGAAGAAGAAGAAGCAGCTTCGATACAAACCGATTGCAATGGATCTGGAAGTGAAACCCTAAATTGAAGAGAGTGTTCAGAAGAAGCTTCAAATTAGGGTTTCTTCTACCAGATCTGTTCTTGGATTTTCTTTTGGTTCTGATACAGTCATAGAGAAGATTGCCTTAGTTTAAAATATTCATATTTTATTTTTTTATAATAATGTTTTTGATAAACTTTAAAATAAATGTTTTTATAATAAACTTTACAATAAATGTTTACAACTAGTTGATGCCCCGCCCGCGTTGCGGGGCGATGGCCGAATAATGAACGAGTGTTAGTCAGATCCTTGACACGGAAAACAATTAAATCGAGTCAACCAATTAAAACAAAACACTTTTTATAGTTTTGCTAAAAAAACTAAAACAGTGGCAATACTGTTATTTTTAACTAAGGGAAAGTTTTATTTTTTTACTGTCGTATTTTGCCAAAAGCTAAAGTGATGGCAGTACTGTAAATTGGAACCAGGGGCAAAATTGTAAATTTGCGTAGGGGCAAATTCGTAAATTTGAACTTGGGGGTAACGCAATAATATAAATTTAAACTAAAGGTACAATCGTAGTTTTAGGCTGGAGGCAAAACCATAATTTTATTTTGAACCGGGGGGCGAGAACGTAATTTTAAGTTGAGGGCAAGATCGTAATTTTGAATCATGGGCAAAATCGTAATTCTGAGCTGGGGACAAAAGCGTAATTTTATTTTAAGCTGGGGTCAAACCGTAATTATAAGCAGGGGCAAAACGGTAATATTACGATGAATATAAAATAGCAAACATGGTGGTCCAATGGGGAGAGTTGCCTGGCACTATTCCCCTATATTAGAATTGTAGTATAGTAAATTACAATAAATGTTTTTAATAAACTTTAGAATAAATGTTTTCAATTAACTTTAAAACTAGTAGACCCTCACACGATACACTAGAAATTCGGTTTCATATCGGTTTGTTTTGTGACACTTTGATTGCTAAGAAATAAATCAAATTAAATGGGTTAAAAACAATCAAAGGGTCAATGATCTAGCTATATCGCGGGGACTTTCTAGAGGAAAGGTTGTCTGTTAAAGTATTGTTTGTGATAAAATGTCATGCATGAGGCAAGAATTTTACCATAGTGACCCTTCAGGAGTTGGTTTTCTCTAGAATTGGTGTTGTGCTAGGTCACCAGCGTTGTCTAAAATCACAAGCGTGAGTGACCTTTTATTAATGGGTGTACTCGAGTGATCAGGACGTTAAAAAAGATTAAAAGCATATGCATTTAAAGTATAAATAGTGAAATTCAAACTTAAAACAAAAGTAGGTTATAATAAAGTTATTATTCGTAATATATAAACTATTTAATAAATATAGTAATATAATGTTTTTAATAAACTTTAATTTAAATGTTTTTTTGCCAATGAGGTGGTGATGGAGTGGTAAGGGAGAGACTTGGTGTTCTAAGGGACCCAAGTTCGATTCCTGCCCTCCCCGCTATTTTCTGCGGCACCTGGTGATGATAGGAGACTAGGCGAATAGGTAGAGATCGCTAGTTCGATCCTTGAACTGAGCGGGTTTTACCTCACCGCACTGTCTCGTGCCTTCGGGCGAGTGTTCACGGGCTTCGGCCCTAGGTGATGGTTTTCCCCGGTTTGGAGGCGAGTGTATCCCGATGTGGTGAATTTCGCCAATAGCCCATTTGGAGGATTCGTTGGCCGTTCAAAATTTTTTTTTAATGTTTTTAATAAACATTAGAATAAATGTTTCCAATTACAATAAATGTTTTTAATAAACTTTAGAATAAATGTTTTCAATTAACTTTAAGACTAGTAGACCCTCACATGGTACACTAGAAATTCGGTTTGTTATGGCGCTTTGATTGTTAGAATTAAATGGGTTAAAAACAATCAAAGGGGTCCATGCTCTAGCAATATTTTGAAGACTTAATTTTAGGTAAGGTTGTCCGTTAGAGTCTTGTTTGTGACAAAATGTTATGCACGAGCCAAGACTGTTACTGCAGTGGCCCTTCGGGAGTTGGCTTCCTTTGGAATTGGTGACGTGCTAGGTCACTAGTGTTGTCTACAATCATGAGCGTGAGTGGCCTTTTGTTAATGGGTGTATCCAAGTGACCAAGTTTTGTTGGACGTTCAAAAAAAAGTTAAAAACATATACATTTAAGGTATAAATAATGAAATTCAAACTTAAAAACCATACTTGTTACTTAAACCAATTAAACTGTAAACCATACGAGTCACCATGTCTTTACTAAATCATTTAGAGTTTAGACAAAACTAATCAACCAAATTAAAAAGAATACAAAAGAATACGTGAGAAACTATTTCTTTAACATCACGACTAACAAAGTATTTCTACTTGAGTATACGTGCTTCCTTTTCTCTTTAACAATACATGATTGATGATTACATTTATTTTTCTCATGTTCTATGGATTTGTCAAATGTACAAACCAGTGAAAACAAAATATAACTTTACACATATATACGTTTGATTATCTAAGTATATGTTCAAATAAAGTTTATAATTATATAAATAGAGACATGAGTATGTTATGTTATTTATATTTTATTTTAACTTAGATTTACCACCCGTCGCAATGCGGCGGGGGTAAAGTCGTGCCGAATAGCATCATTGCCACATCACCGCCAGCGACAATCAATACTGAAGTTACGGTATGTTAATGGTAAGAAATTAAACTGTAACGTAAAACATAGAAAATAATAATTAAGTCGATTTAGGACCCTTTCCGTTGTAACTAACCTGTAAAACGGAGAAAATATAGACGACGTAAAAACGTTGAACCACACGTGCACGTTGAGCCGTGTTAACTCGCAGAATCTAGTACGAAGCGTAAAACGAAATGTTAAAACGTTGAACCGTACACACGTTACGCCATGTTAACTCGCAAAATTTAAACAAAAAATTTGCGAAATATGAAAAGTGTGGGGATCAAAGTCGAAAGTACAAAAGTTGTGAGGTAAAATTTCAAGAGATGAAAACTTTTGGTGTTAAATGTAGAAAAACAAATAGTTTTGTGTTAAAAGTGAAAATTGAATTTTTTTTTTTTTTTTTTGAAAACCTCCCAAAGCATGATGTACATACTTATATGCATACAAATGTTACTAATTTATACTTTGTTAATTTTAATTCAAAAGTTATAATTTTAATTCAAAAGTTAATTATAATATCTTTTTCTAATCGATTTTTTGGTGAAGTGAACCAATAGTGCAATATTATAATGATTAACTTGATACCTAATTCGTTTTTCAATGTATTGGTGCTACGAAACAGCAACTGTTAGAATTAGTGTCGGCATTTTGAATTATTGGTCGAGATTATGTGTAGGGCCATATGGAAATTAGACGAAAAAATATATAATAAATATAGTGGATGTAATTACATCGAAATTTTATTAAAACATGTCTGTGTATAATAATGTGAGCAAAGTAATTTCATTTCAATATCTATAAATCACATCCCAGAATTCTAAATTGAGGTGGATTTAAAATTCAGAGTTGATACATGAAATTAGCACTTGATCAAAGAAGGTTACATGTATCATTTCTAAACTTGTAATATATTTTTTAATATATAAGTTTAAATACAAGAATAATTAATTTAACAAGACAAAGGAATCATGTTGTTTGGAATACAACACTGAGATGGCCTTTGGGGAAAGCAACTATCATTTCCTAACAACATCTAATTGTTTATTCTTAAGTAAAATTTGGACATTAGTTTATCATTTTGGAATTAAGGATAAAAAGCCATGTTTATGTTTATATTTAAAATATAAAATATATTTGGAAAAATGATAGATATAATTTCAGATAAATACCTCTTTCAACATAGCCAAATTTTACTGAACGTAACAAATGACGTAGGTCTTAGGAACATTCACTTTTTGTGACTTCAGAATTTGATCACTAAGTTTTGTTTGATGGTCAAGTTTTTGTCTTTTAAGTGTAGACTTTTATTTCCTTTTCCTCAATATTTAAAGTTGTCACTTTTAATCACCGCTTTCTAAAAACTTTATATTGTATCAATTTGACTTCGAGTCACTTGATGTTATATACTCGTGTCTTTTGATGTACTTTTTTTTCCAGTTTTTGGTTGTTGGCTTGGCAGTTTTACTCCCCCTTCTCGGTCGATATAAATTCGAGTTTGTCTATTTTTTACGTATTTGATGTTATAAAGTCGTGATTTTGTTTTACGTTTTTTTCCGGTTTTGGTCGTCGTTGGCTTGCTACCTAACATATTTTTACACCCCATCTCTGGTAGCACGGTTTTACGCCCCCGCCCCACAATGCGAGGGGCTTGATTCTAGTTAAATATATTGCAAATGATATTTTGTTTCAAAAGTTATTTATTTATTTTACACATTAAGTTTATAATTACCTTCCTTATTCGTTTCAAGATGACTGTCCATATACATTTATTTATCCTAAAAATAAATTATAATTTGCTGTAATTCACAAAAGAATTTTTTTGGGGATGAGAAATTAATTGAAGTAGCCATTATATTTTTTTAGTTAGCTAAATCCAATAAGTTAATGACGAGCATAAATGAATAAATATTTCACTTAAATACATAATTAACAGATAAAAAAATACAATACTTATTAACTTATTCTAGCTAATGTTTTATAGGAATTGGACAACGAGTTGTTTACTTGTTCATTGTCCAGTCTAACCATCACACCAATGAGAAACATACAAAAGGTTCTCACAAAAATAGATGAATCTCAACAACTGATCACTAGTAGTATATCTTTATATATACTCGTACGATGTATAATCTACGTGTCATAACGAAACTAGTGATGTGAATATTAGCTGTACGCGCCAACCAAGTGTAATATATAAGCAAGAATAAAGATCGGAATCAGTTCATAACGAGTAATCTGCAATGACGTGCTGCCCCCAACCTGACCGGCGTTTACAACTTCACTTCGGCTGCCACTTGAGGCTAAAGACACGTTTACTGGCAATGAACCTAACAACATCATTTGAGAGGATATATAATTAGTTTTAGCGTAATTTAAGAGACTCTTACTTTCATCTCACAATACACGTCATTATTCAAGAGTGTCATTTTTGGTCTATTATGTGTTTGTTTATAAAATAGTTGGAATTCGTTATAACTTTCAAAACGCGCATCCAAAAACCCCATAAAATATAGTTGGATGACAAACGAAATTAGAAAATAGTCAAATGGTGAAGAGAACTTACAATCATAATCCGCCCATCCAATCCGTTGACCACCCAAATCATAAACAATAATCTTGTCTTTAAGAATAAGGTCTGCATCATCAAGTAAAACCAAAGATCAAAAAAGATGAAAAATGGTCAGAAAGGGATTATAAATTTCTATATTTAATTAATTATACCTCCTAAAATAGTAATTCCTTGATTTGGAATTGACTGAAAGCCGCTGCACCACACCTCAGCTCCACCCTACAAACACATTTTTTTGTACATATAAGCGAGTAAAGATTACAGTTAAGTAACATAAACTCATATAACATACCACAGAATCCTGCTGAATAAGGTAGTCCTGAGGTCTTAAACGCATTGAAGCACCGCCGGCGAAGTTGAAGCTTACAGGCGGGAATACGTCGGAGACGCTGAAAGTAACATTATAAGCTTCTTATTGAAGTACCAAAAAAGAAATATAGAATGCTGCAACCCTGAATTTAAAGACCTTACATTTTAGTAGAACAGAATATGTTCATGATAATATTGTCTTTTGTCTAGACAGAGTAGTGGTGGCAAACATAACCAAAATATAGCGGCTTACTTTTTTAACTCTTTTTTTTTCTAAAAATACTCGTTTCAATTCATGCTCATTTTAGTCAGAACCAGTTTTTACTCAACCAAATTAATAGTTTTCCAAAACGGCTTTTTTGATTTGACCCATTACCTGACCCGCCCATTTGGCCAGGCTTAAGAAATAGTGACATATGATAGTAATATTTTTGTATATGTTCTATACTAGGATACCACTATAAAAATATTTCATAACACATTAAAAATTGATATTATTAGTGGGCTTATTAGCTGTTTATTGGTTAAATGATCAAATTATATAGCTAAGACTGAATGGGTATGGAAGAAAAACCTGGAGGTAATTATATAACACCTATTTTTCTTTGAAATAAGCGGTTGTGCAGACTGTGAAACCGCCTGTGTGATCTGCAGAAACAAGAGTGATACCAACATTACGGTTGACCATTAGTCAAAACCCCAAAAACCAATAATGACGACAAAAAGAAGGGATTTTGTATACCAAAAGTAACGATATATAAATATTTTGCAACCACTAATAACAAATAAATAGGGCAATCTCACGAAAGTTTGATTCGTATTATACTTACAGCATCCACAAACGGGTTAAGAGCATCTTCAGCAAGGTATGACAGAGTTGTTCCTGAATCAACTATGGTTCCACTTCCACCTTGGTTGTCGGATACCGCAAAAGTCGACGGGTCAATGGACAATGTTTGACCATTGACAGAAATACTCTGCAGATTTATATTATAATGTGGCCTGAAAAACATGCAAATTTATACTATTTAAACTATTTGGAATAAATCATAACATAAATCAACTCATCTATGAGTAAACAAGTCAAAACTACCTCCTAACTTAATTACAACAATAAAAATACCATTATAACCGAAGGAATGCTTACTGTGATTGGATAAGCGGAGTATAGACCATATTCGGCTCCACTATTTGACCAATGACCAAAATACCACCACCATCATCACTTCCAATAAGACAATGAGAGAATACATCAGGAGCAACTCCTTGTGAAGAAAGTTGTGAAATTAACGACAACCCGTTTTGACCAAGCCCCAAGATCCCATTAACGGCTCGGTCAGATTTAGTCAAATCTCCGGTTTGAGTTGTGCTACAGCTGTTGCATAAATCAATAAAATAGTAAACTAACAACATCTCTATTCTTCAATTAATACACAATCTTAAACAAGGCGTCGACTTGGTAATAACTAACTCACCCAAATACAACATTAGCCGAAGAACTCAATTCCCTCGAACCTTCAGCGATCGTTTCGAAATGCATCAGATCAGATACATAATATCCAGAAGCCCCACTACCATCTCCATACTTAAACTTATAAGTGCACTGGTCGTTTAAACAGCCCGAATCAGACGACTGGACCGCTAGAGAACACCGTTGGTCCGCACAACTAATTGCATGACTTGTTGTTGAGCTTGATGGATCATAAAACTCCATTGGAATCTGTTTCACAAAAAAAAAATCATCTAACAGCCATATTTCACAATATTTTATATAATCATAACAAATAATAATAATAATCATACTTGCAAACTGCTTGATGTAGGGCAGCCATCACAGGGTGTACAACCAACCCATAACACATCACTTCCTGTGTCAATTTGCACATAATAATCCTTTGAAGGAGAACCCAACTGGACTTTTGTATAATAAAGCCTAACACAATAATCCTGTGTCAATTTACACCCCGCTTGCGGTATGCGCATATAATGTATATATGTGTGGGCCCTCGGGGACAAAAGTGAAATTGCATTAATTTTAACGTTATTTTACTAATTTCGTGAAAATAACGTTAAAAAGAGAGGAATGGTTAATCATGCATCATGTGGTGGCGTTGATAGCCAAAAGACAAGGGTACATGCACTAATCGGCTTTTGTCCCAATTGCCCAATGTTATGTGCCTTATGTCCAAGGCTTGATGCAAAACTACTATCGAGCCGGGGTCTCACTACATCTTACCCCCTCCTCAGACCCTAACTTAGCTTTGCTATTGGTGGGATTTAACGAGTATGATGATGATGACAATAATTAAAATTTCAAAACACAATAAATTAAATTAAAAAATGGATAAAAATAATAACAATAATAATAATAATAATAATAATAATAATAATAATTAAATAACAAAATGATTGAAGTTGAATTACCCAACACGCAAAGGATCATAAGTTCCTTTCAAATTGAAATCAATAACACCTGACTGCTGCTGTAATATCCTACGGTGCCTTAAACTATCTCTGTATCTGAGTTGACTCAACTCAACTCGGTGGTTTAACGGAAAAGCTCTTTCTAACGTCAGAGTTGACGGAAACATACAACGGACAACCGCCGTATGCGACAGCACGAATACGACGGCGCATGTTAATGTTAAGGTTACCGGATTGGCGGCATGAAAAGAAGCCGACATTCCTTTGTGTTCAACGGATTGTCGGCGGTTGTTGTGTTTTTTTAAGGTTGTTTGTGTACGGATTTGAAGTTGAAGAGAATTGATGGGCAGAGGTTGTTGATTTTGGAGAGAACTGTGTTTCAGTGTTTTGCTGGAATATCGGAAGAATAGTTTAGATTAATAATACTGGGGATTATTAATTATTTACTAATTTTGGTTTCTGTCTGTTTTTGTATGGTTTTTCTAAAGCAAGTTACAATATAGGCCCCTCGTCTATGGGTTCACTTACATCTTTAGATCAAAATGCAATTTATTAATTATTTTGATATGCCTGTTTTCATATGTTTGTAGTAACTAAGAAGTCGGCCATCTTTACAGCCAAATCACATATAGAAAATATTGAAAAATAATAGAAAGAAAATCAGTCATGAAAGATTAAATAAAACTCGTGTGATTTGCTCGCGCTACGCAACGGGTATTAGGTTGGTATCTTTTCAGTTTGTTACGTTACGGTGCCGACATCGACTATAGCAACCGAAAGAGAACTCAAAAAATAAAGTCGTGATATGTTTAAAATAGTATCGACACATCAATCAGAAATCATAAAAACGGATATCGGGATAGGTTTTGATAATATGGTATGTGATATTGGTACCGAAGTTGTTCGTTTGGAATCGGTTTGGTTCGTCACGATATCAGTACAGTACCTGCACTTGTATAGATTACAATACAAAACGAATACTTTATTTTGAATACAAATTTATACCGGAATATAAATGTGTATTTGTTTTTTGTAAGTTAAGATGAATGCATATTATTAGAGAAAAATCAAATTATATATATGTTAAAGGTGTGTATTATTTTCAATATAAGGGGTGATGTTGAAACTAAAAAAACATGATATAATGTTGTGAATAGCGTGCAAGTTAACGGGGGCGTTACCCCACACATTGAAATCAATTTCCTAGTGTTGAGGATTATATCATGTCGCTTATCCAAAAGCCCATCAGCATTGGCGGATCTAGAAAATCTTCGTAGTGGTAACGTTTTATAAAAAACAGTAACGAAATCGAAAAAAAACGTCAAATTTTTCCAAAATTTACACTACCATCGGTGCGCCAAGCGATAGCGGAGGCTACCCCTTCCCCTAAGGTAGGTCCGCCCCTGCCTATCGGATCATTCGTAATGGTTAATGTCTCTTTAGATGCATTTTTTGCCGTATCCACATCATCATGCCCCTTCAAAAAAATGTGTAGTAGTTAACGCCCGTTCGATTATTACTTTTTAATGTGTTTTCTTCTCACTTAACGTTATACTAAAAATGTCATGTCCTATAACACTCAATTATAAAGCCTCTTGATGCCCCTATATTGCTTGTTATCCATGCCCTCTGTAACAACTCGAAAATTCGTTGTTATCTTTTCATTTTGTTTTTTCTCGTTTATCTATCTTTTGTAATCCCGAGATTCGATTAATAATAAAGTTTATGTTAATTACTTATGGTGTTGTACGCTATTATCGCATCTAATCGCTCATTAAATCCCATTGCTATCTCATCGCAATCGCAACGCAATTACTTATTTTGTTTATTGGAATTATGTGGCAATGTTAGTTACGTGTTTATATGATAATTACGTGTTGTGTGTGTTTGATTATGATTACAATCGCTATCGCATCGCTCTCGCACACTCGAATCGCTAAATCGCACTATTACATCAATTATAACGCTTAATATAACTATTTAATACGAATCGAATGGCCAAACGAACTCTTAACGCGAAACAAACAAAGAAAACCCAGCTTTTTGGTCAAGTTCGCTCGAACTTGGTGACCCCAAGTTCGGCCGAACTTGACTGGCCAAAGCAGAATCCCCTTTTTACCTCAAGTTTGCTCGGACTTGTACAAGTATGTACAAGTTCGGCCAAACTTGGCTGATACCTCTAAAGACTCCACAGGTTCGCGCGAACTTGTACAAACTTGTACAATTTTGTATAAGTTCGGCCGAACTTGACTCCTCAGACCCTACTTTTTGCCTTCACCTATAAATAGCCAGCTCATTCCTCTCATTTGAACTTGCTGTAAGTTCGCCCAGAGCTCTCAAAACCCGATACCTTCGTGTTCTAAGTAATAATCAACCCGATTTCAACTACAACAACGTTTATCAACGATCTACAAAGGTTTACAACGATTTTGGCACAAAGCATAGCCTTCGTTTTCATCAAATCTTATCTGTTTACGAAAATCTTCATCTTTTTGCATAAAACTTCTGTTTTTCACTCAGATCTATGCTTAGATCTGAGCAAAAACCTTTAAAGCATTGATTTTTACACAAGATACGGACTTTTGATGATGTTTTGTTCATTTTCTGATATGAAACGAAGCATTTGTCACCAATATTGGTGAACAAACCCCGACTTCGCCCGGATTAGCCCACGCTTTTGTAAAACGGCTAAAACCGCTCTAAAAGACCTCTCCGACCTAAGTTTTCTCAGTAGCACAGGGTTGGAGGGATGAACAATCGATTTCCTTAGCAAACGACGCAAAAACGCAAGATTTTGGACCCGACAACATCAAGTTCACTCGAGATTTCATTGATTTTTGACAAGCACAACAGTCAAGTTCGCTCGAACTCGCCCTCTAGGGGTCAAGTTCGGCCGAACTTGAGCAAAAATGATCAAACTTCCTCAGAAAGCCCCTAAGTTCGCTCGAACTTGCAAAGTTTCTCAGGAAACTTCACAAGTTCGGCCGAACTTGTCATCCATTCAATAAAACCTCACAAGTTCGACCGAACTTGTCAAGTTTCCTTGAGGAACTTGCAAGTTCGCCCGAACTTGACCCTCAACCCAGCAAAACCTTGCAAGTTCGCTCGAACTTGTGTGTTTACACACAAGTTCCCCCGAACTTGGCTACTGCTCAACTCAAACTTCACCGTTTCGGCTTTTCGGAAGACTGATGCACTTCTGTTCGTTTACAGGCTGATCCGGCGCTCTCCGCAACTCTCCTCAGAATCTTAAGTCTTACCAAAACGCACCCACAGAGAGTATACTTGACCCATTTTCGCTTTAACACACCTTTTGGGTGTTACATACGTTCCTATACCAAATCACTTCACAAATCAAAACTGTTTATCACACGCGAATAATCTGATTATATATGCTCGATACGTGATACTAGAAACATGTGACTAGGACTTATTTTCGTTAACTTGCCTCCTTAGCTAGTATGGTACTATAGTTTGGCTAACACCCGACGGAGTCTAGTTAGGATGGTCGCGCAAGCCTTTTCACGGTAGTTAACATGAGAAATGAGCCTATGTTATGTTAAGTGTTTTGGTGTATCATGATATGTAATTAGATTGTTTCGCAAACGCTTTCTCGACTATGCTAGTATTATTTAAAACTCGTATGCGCACCTTTACGTAATTGTATTGACTTGTATTTTAACGTATGTAACATGTTGAGGATTTAGCTTGGATGCCTTGGATGTTGCATGCGTAGTTTAGTTCGTTTTGTTAGTTTGTTTAGAATGGTTGTAATAAAATCTGTGGGAGATCAAATTGGATTTATGTTAAGAGATTTTGTTGAAATGTAATGGTTATTTTGAAGGTTTATGAGTTTGATAGTATGAGATATTGGATGTTGAATATTATCTTTGAAATGGCTGTTATGGAAATCTTTTGATCAATCTGATTCGCCTAGGGCCACTACCCCGATGATTCCGCCATCGATTGGGGTGTGACACCCTCAGGCTAAATACAAAATACACATATACACATAGTTTATGTATTGTCAATTCCAAATCACATAAGTTGAATCTATAACTTTAATCACGGCCTTGTCGGTTGCACTAACAAGGATTGATCATGTGGCATCCTCTCAAGGACAAAAACATGTCATTTTATCTTTGTATTCTTTAATTCATATTTAGGATCATAAAACCATTCGTAGTCATTTTTATTTGTTTAAAATAAATGTAATGATACATAACTAACTAGAATTACATGTTGTAAGTATATATAAACTAGAATGATTTAGTTAAACATAAAAATTTATATAATTACTAGACTGTAAAACTGATAAATTTAGAACAATACAATTAAACACTAATATATGCCCTGTTGTGGTGTGCACATATAATGTATATATGTGTGGGCCTTTGGTGGTAAAAGTTAAATTGTACTAATATTAACGTTATTTTACTAATCTTGTGAAAATAACGTTAAAAAGCGACGGATGGTTAATCATGCATCATGTGGTGGCGTTGATTACCGAAAGACAAAGAGGTACATGGGGCCTTTGTCCCTATTGTTGAGTGTTATGTACCTTATGTCCAAGGCTTGATACAAAACTACTATCAAATCGGGGTCTCACGGGAAGCAGTCTCTTTATTCCTATGGGGTAGATGTCAGGTTGTCTATATCTTACCCTCTTCAGACCCTACCTTAGCTTTGCTATTTGTGAGATTTACTGAGTATGATGATAATGACACTTAAACAGTAATATACTAATATTATTATATCATAATCTTTTACGATATTATGTTTGCCTATGTCTCTCAAGTGCATAATAAACAGTAATATACTAATATTGTTATATCATAATCTTTTACGATATTATGTTTGCCTATGTCTCTCAAGTGCATATACATCAATGAAACGATAGTTGAATATATGTGTACTTTTTAAAGTTAAGGGTCTAAAGGGTCACTGTATTAAAACTTATTCTTGATTTGCGTGCATATTATCATCAAATACGTGCCATTCTCCTTCACGGTTCACGCCTATCCTCCATTCGGTTTATTATTTTTAAAAGGAAATAACCCAAAATTTTCATTTAGTCAATATTAATTTCAACTTATGAATTGGAGAACGTCATTTCTAACTTTCATCATTTGGTGTATAGTATACTAATTTTAACTTATGAATTATAGTATGTTATTTTCAAATTATTTTCTTTTGACATTCTTAAACTAACTGAACTCTAACCCAGTTAGTTGATGTCAAATGTCACGTCATTAAACACAAGTCATCAAAAAAGTAACGTTAGATGGCACGGCAAATGTCATGTCACTAAATAAGTGTCACATCATTAAAAAGGGTCACGACATCACGTCACTAAACAAGTGTCATGTCATCAAAATACTAATTGGGTCAAGGTTTAGTTAGTTCGGGAGTGTGAGAAAAAAAAAATTAAGTTAAAAATAGTGTAATACAATTCATAAGTTAAAAATATTATTGGTAATGAATGTTAGGTTTATTCAAATCTAATAACTTTTTTAAATAGCAAAGCCTAAAGTTTCTTTTACATTGTTTTTTTTAAGTGTGTTACAATAAGATATAAGTATTATGATACTATAGGAGTAATATTAGTATCGCTTTACTAATGTGTTGTGTGCTACTAGATATAATGATCATCTTCGTACTTTTTCATGAAATTTGACTTAATATGATTCCATCATTTTTTTTATATGGTCAAATGATTCCAAAGCAAAAGTAGGTAAACTAATCGAAAGATTGACTAAATTATCAATTATGTGAGTTATCGAGGCCGGTTAGGATTTTGACAATCCATAAGTATTGTATTATGTTTTAACCTTTCTTAGCATGGCGGGTTGTTATTAGTGTTTTTAGAAATAAAAAGGATGTTAAACCGATCTTTTTACTGGTCTACGGCCAAACCGGTCAGATCAAATGTAAGAATCAGATGACTTAGTAAATATTATAAATTAGAAATAGTAATAATTTAATCAAAAAATTATTCGACCTCACAAAAATCTGGTTCAACCTCTCGGTTTTTTGGTCCAACCGCTGGTTTTGCGGCTCAACCTCCGGTTCGCATCAGAACTGATTCTAACACCCAAACCGGACCGGCTAAGTTCCTGGTTCCCGATTCGTCCGATCCAATCCGATTGTCCCCACAAACTAAGGTGAAAATGATCCACTACCAACATTCTATAATATATTAATAATTGGAAACTTTATCGCAAATCTTTTACCATCTATGGATACCTATAAGGTTTATAATCTATAAGAAGTATATAGAACTTTCTTTTAGCATCTTTACTAGGGGCAGCAGTTTCTTTATTTTTATTCATTAACTGAAATAAGAACATAAAAAATTACATCATACTAGTAACCAATATCATAAAAATGCTTATTTTTTTAGTTGTATGGTAGCGATAGGTCACCAACAAATTTTAATGAAAGCAAAAGTTTTCTTTAAAAGATATGTATTAATGTATTTTAATCAACTGGAAAGTGGAAATCAATGTACATAATTTATTAGTATTACTTGAAAAGGATTTAATTTTTTCTTAAAGAGATTCACACACTCCGGTGAATGCAATGGTTTGAAAGGGATTATTGATACAATTATGGAGTGCAAAAGGCAAAGTGCCAAATTTGTGTTGCAAAACTTTAGCTTTATTTGGTGGATTGTCTTTTGGGAAAACATACTATTTATTTATTGATTGATTGTGTTGTTTTGTCAAATAGGCAAATAGCAATAGTTCAAAAATAAATCAGGTTATTAATGGGGTTGGACAGTGGACGCGTTTAATACAGAATATGAATGAGAAAAATGGTTTGGTAAACGATTACATATTTGCCTTATTTTCTGATAGAACAACTAACTTACACATCCTCTAAACATGCTTTGGAATTTGTATTTTTTGTTCATCACAGGTAGTGGCGAAGCTTGAGATTTCCGACCACAGGGGTCGAAAACATATATACCTAAAATATTATAAAACCGGGGGTCGAAAATGTATATACCTAAAAAATTTTATACGAAAACTACATACCGGGCACTACTGAGCACAAAGTTCAAAGGGTCAAGGGTCCTCAGCCTCCACTAAGCTAAGCCCTGACCATAGGATTTGATCACTCAATGTTTAAGGATATACACCTTTTTCCGACACCCTTGGTACCGTGCAACTAAAGCCCCTTCAGTGGAGTATGATCAAATACAAATGACATTTTGCATACTAACTGTAAGACCATTTAAAAAATGTCACGTGCAGGGGCGCAGCTTAGTGGCTCGCCGAGCCCCCCCCCCCCCCCCCCCCCCCCCCCCCCCGAACTTTTCCAAAACCGGGGGGTCAAGCTTCGCCCCTGGTCACATGACATCCAATCAATTATAAAGAAATGATAAAATAATAATCTAAGTAATATCAATTATATTGAACTCCCTATAATTATGTTAATAAGCAATTAATTCTTTTTTTAGATCTTCCTTCTGTTTTCAATGTGTTGATTAAGAAAAGTGTTGATGTCATTCACATATGTGCTAAAATCAATGATTTTGATTAATTTTCACGTGCTAATATAATTCAAAAGTGCTACTTTTATTTATGTATTGTTTTGGTATGTGCTAATTTAACTTTTTTTAAGTGCTAGGATCTGTTCTTACGGTTTGTAGGATAAATATGGTTTGTACCGGAAACAACCCATATTTTATGTATTATAGTAAAGTAACATATATAAGCATTCTTTTTAATGGCATAAGTATTTACAAGATGTTTAGAATTCTTAAATGGGTTCGCAAATGTTTACGTGATATTTGAAATTCTTTATTTAAATTGGTTGTGTGTGTTTGTGATATGACAAGCTGGCCCGGTTTATATGATAGTGAATTATATATATTAAGCTCATTAAGTCTAACTACTTTTCAAATCAATATCTATCGTCTGATCATGGTGAAATGAAATCTCATTCGTTTAAACTCCCCAAAAATAACCACTATGACTGTAACATTCGTCGAAAAACGGGTTTTCCAAACCCGCTTTGTTTATTAATCAAATATTTAGTTTCGTCGCGTATTTAATGTTCATATTAATTCTAAACAATACATAACTAATAAACATTAGTAGAATTTTAAACCATAAACAATGAACAATAAAAATAAGTAAATAAAAAAATAAATAGGGCTGCCGGGTTTCGAACCCGGGTCGCCCACAAACACACCACACACCACACCACTCCGCCACACATTTCTTTCATGCCAAATACAGAAACAAATAACATTTAAAGTAAACCCAAAAGTCAAACTGGTAATCAGCGCGCCCAAATCCGCAGTCGCCGGAAAAAAACCGAAGATTCCGCAAATTAGGACCGTTTCCTTTGACTGAAACGCGTGAACTAATTTCGACATCGGTTATAACCGATGTCTAACCCTCAATTTTAGTCGTAATCGCCGGAAAAACTTTGACCGCGAATCAAGACCAAAATTCGGACCCTATACATCCTGTTCTTCCCTATAAATACCCACCCAAATCTCTGGTAATCTTTTCGCTCAGAATCGCACAATCTCTCGAAGCTTTAGCACGTCGCCGGAAATTTCAATTTCGCCGGAATCACTGAACGGAAAACCGTGATTTTCTTCAGACGGTACAATCATCTAAATTTCTCTTGCTATCTTTCGATTTGTAATCTAATTGCTCAATCTAGTAATCAAAACTGTTAAACAGTTTCCCTCAGCCGGAATCCGCAGATCGGAGACGACGAGACTTTGCCGGAAAACCTGAAGCAAACTCGCCGTTCTGGTATACCATGTCATCTCATTTCTCTTTTCAATTCAATCAAATATAAGTTAAGATCGATTAAACAGAACAGTCGGAATTCACTGTTCTGAAATGTTAAGCGAAGAAGACGAATTTGAACAATGTGTATAAGTTTAATTAAAACTGGATATTTAACCGGGTTAGACACACAGTCCATCGGTGGACTGTGTGCAACATAACACGCACGTCCCGAGTTCGAATCGCATATGTTACCGACTTTCAGAAATAAAACCAATCCCTTTTAAAACCTATTCAGATCATCCTTCAACATGTATACAAATATAATATAATTCTGTAGTTAAACAAGGTTAGACACACAGCCCAACTGGTTGGGCTGTGCGCCCTCGAACCGAACGTCCCGAGTTCGACCCGGGTCACTGAAGTCGGTTCGGCCATATTAAATCCTTTTTGAAATAAACTAAATAAGATAACAGTTAATTAGTATATATATATATATATATATAATTAAAACAGAGAATATTTCGGGTTAGACACGTAGCTCAGTTGGTAGAGCTGCGTGCACGTATACGAGAGGTCCCGAGTTCGAACCTCACTCAGCGCATAATTAAACACAGTCCGACCGGTCAACGGTCAACGGTCAATGGTCAAAAAAAGTCAAATTTTTTATTTCTTTTTATTTATTTATTTTATTTAAAAATCAATTAAAAACACTTAAAAATAATATTTTTAAAGTTAGAAAATGTCCTTAAACTCACAAAAATAAATCTAAAAATTCCATTAAGAGCACTAATTAAAAACATTAATTCCAAATAAAATTTATTTATTTACCGGATCGTCTCGTTATTATTTAGGTAAGTTTTTCCCTCGACGGTCGAGTCCTAATATTCGTGCGCATCATCATCATCAAGAAAGGCATCCACTGTGAGTGAATCTCTACCAATTCCCCGTTTTAATCATGTTTTGGGGTGTATCTGTGTCGTATAATTCTCATATTTTATTTAAACACTTGTGCTTACATCATATCCGTGATCAAATGTGTATCAATTGTTGTGTGAATTATGTTTAGATTGAAGTTATCATTTTCAGTGCATGCATTTCATTAGGCCCATCAGCTCTCCGTGGGATACGGGTTGAGTATCAGGTGCCTCATTCGATCGGCTCCGTTTGATTGAGCCTTGATCTCACATACATCATCATTCATGTCACTCGATCGGCTCCGTTTGATTAAGCCTTGATCTCACATACATCATCATTCATGTCATATACTCATCCAAAGTGGTTTGTGATTGTTTATTTATATATGTTTGCTCACATGTGATTATTGCACAAATTTTCCTTATTAAATAAATCAAGAAATTATTAACAATGTTTTATCAAGATTCACTCGCCAACTTTTGTTGACCCAAAATCTCCCCCGTTTTACACATGGTACAGGTGATCCAGTTGAGACAAGAAACACATAGGAAGGCCTAGAAGAATAAAAAGTTTATGCTTTGGAATAATTATGTAGTTTCCTTTTATTGTAATTGTATGAATTTTGTTTGGATATTTAAGTTGTAATTTGAATTTAATAAATATGAAACATTTAGTAAATATCATGAGCTTTGGTGATAACCCAATTATGCCCCGACTTTTATTCCGCTGCGGGTCGGGGTATGACAATGACGACGGTTTACAACAGTTTTTATCGATTTTTAGTGGGTGGTTAGTTCCACCTTTTCCTGCCCATGATCTCAACAACAGCTCCTACAAATCTGGGTAATGCTATTGGTTTTTATTCGGTTTTTTACAGTTATAATTTAGGGTTGTTAGTTCCATATTTTCCTTGTCACACCCCGACCCACAGCAGAATAGAAGTTGGGGCATGATTGGGTTATCAACAAAGCTCATGATATTTACTGAGAAGTTTCATATTTATTAAATTCAAATTTAAAATTCAAATATCCAACAAAATTTCATACAAACACAAATAATAATCTAAATGCTTGTTCAAACGAAATAACTTGTTTATTCTTCTAGGCCATCCTAGGTGTTTCTTTCCTCAACTTGATCACCTGTATCATGCGTAAAACAGAGGAAATTTTGGGTCAACAAAAGTTGGCGAGTGAACCTTGATAAAACATTTAAGTAAATCAATTTTATCGTTGTTTAAATAAGATTGTGCATAATCACATGTGAACAAATGTATAATCTAACAAATCACAAATCACATTGAATGAATATATGACATGAATGATGATGTATCTGAGATCAAGGCTCAATCAAACAGAGCCGATCTAATGAGGCACCTGATGCTCAGCCCGTATCCTACGAGGAACTGATGGGCCTAATGAAATGAGTGCACTGAAATGATAAAATGTATCCACATATAAACCACACTACAAGCATTACACATTTGATCACGAGATGATATTAGCACAAATGTTAAATAAAATAAAGAAATGATACGACACATGATACACCCCAAAACGTGATTAAAACGGGGAATTTGTAGAGATTCACTCACATTGGGTGCGTAGTCTTGAGTGGAAATGAGAGCGCACGAGTTGCGGATTTAACCGACGAAGAAGTACTAACCTAAAAATAATAATGCGATAAATAAATAACTAATATTTTGGTTAGGATCCCTTGTTGAGATTTTAAGTTAATTTTATGATTTGTATCGATATAATTAAGCCCTTGAAATTATGTGTTTTTAAGTGTTTTAAAAATATATTATCTTTTAACAAAAACCATGAAATGAAATAATAAAAGAAAAATAAAAATAAAATAGAATAAATAAAAATAAAATAAAATAAAAATAATAAAAAAATGCCGGTTGACATGTGTCAGACCGGTTTAATTGGAGTTGTAAGCATGCGTGTTGAGACTCCAACCCGTGACCTCTCGGTTGCGTGCACGCAGCTCTTCCAACTGAGCTACGTGTCTAACCCGAAAGAATATAGATTTTAATTATATA
Source organism: Scalesia atractyloides (assembly GCA_947069175.1). Lineage (NCBI taxonomy): Eukaryota > Viridiplantae > Streptophyta > Magnoliopsida > Asterales > Asteraceae > Scalesia > Scalesia atractyloides. The sequence goes on from CAMTDV010000010.1 coordinate 81,186,088, forward strand.
TATACATGTTTTAGGTTCAATCAAATTTTAATTAAATTTTAAAAAGGAAATTAACTGATCCGGCCGGTGTGTGAGATGGGAGTCGAACCGGTGACCATAGGTTCGGTTTACACCCAGCCCAACCAACGGGGCTGGGTGTCTAAACCGATACTACTGGTATTTTAATTACATTTATGTACATACTGTTACGAATGTGTTTTGTTCAAATTAAAAATGGTGGTGTGTGTTAAAGCGGCCAGGAGTCGGATTCGAACCGGAGACGTGGAGTCCGGGTTTGCACACAGTCCACCGCTGGACTGTGTGTCTAACCTGGTTGAAACTCATATTTTAAATGCATAAAAATACACGTTAAACTTCATCTTCTTCGTTTAACATTTGAACCAGTTACATACCCGCCCAAATTAAATCCTTACTGATAAACTAATGTATATTAAGTTATTAAATATAATTCAAAAGAAAAGAAAAGAATGAGAGTCTACCGAATACTGAAATGGAGGATCACGGTTTTCTGACGGTGAAATTCCGGCGTTGTCAGCGTTTTCCGGCGAACGGGGGAAGGGGGTTTTTTGAGCAGAGAGACAATGAGAGTAGGAAAAGGGGCGAGTTTTAATGGAGAAACGATTAGTATTTATAGGCGAACACAGGAGGTTTCGATTTCGGTTTTTTTTGGAAACTTGATACGGTGATTGGCAATTGCCGAGATGAAGACAGCCGGACAGATTTCAACTTGCCAAAAAAAACACGCGGAAAGGTTGAAAAGAAAAAAAGGAAAGGCGCGTCTTTGATTGTGGTCGTGGTTGCAGGTTTCATCTCGGGTTCAACATAAGTGTAATAATAATCCCAACCTAACACAAATGGTGTGTGTATCATACTGGTGTTTGTGTATCCGGGGAACCCGGGTTCGATCCCGGTTCACCCCTTTTCTTGAATTTTTATTTATTTTGACTATTTTATATTAATTCATATATTAGATATAATTATTAAACCAACTATTACATTGTTTCATTAAATTTTAATTATTATTTATTTTTAAACGTTGATTTTTTTTATTATTACCTATATATGGAATATTGGAATATTATACCGAACGACGTAAAAATGAATACACTTAGATTGATAAAATGGGGCGGGTTTTCAAAACCCGATTTATACAAATGTGACATTCCTGCCCATGATCTCAACAACTGCTCCTACAAATCTGGGTAATGTTGTCGATAGACTATGGTTTTATTCAGTTTTTATTTATCCTAAATAAATGGCCCATGTTCTCCACATTCCTAATTTTTAGTAAATAAGCAGTTATATTTGTGTTTATATATATATTCAAACCTGACGATAAAAAACTATAGCCTGCGAACTTATTACTCTACCTTTTCTCAACTATCATTTAAACCTAATTGGGAAGATTATAGTCAGTGGACATGGAGCAGCACATTCAAGATGCAACAAAGGAAAAGGATGTTAAAGGAAGCTTCATACCTACCCATGAATTGCGGCTGTTTGTGAAATCCACCTTTCTTATTTCTTTTTCTTTTTCCTTTTAGGTTGCATCCATGTGGTCCTTCCATCTTTCCTCACCTATTCCTCCTTCCATCGTTTGCCCGATAATGTGTAAACCTACATATGAATCGGCTGAGGTAAGTACAATTTTTATAGTCAACTTTAGATTACATTTTTTATACCTATGATATTATTGTTAATATTTGTCCTGCTCTCAGATAATATATTGTAAAAAACAGGAAATTGATGACGTGGAGTTTGAGGCATTAGATGATTCTCACATTGACATAAGTGTTCCATCAAGTATTGTGGATACCCAGCAAACAATCATTGGTAAACCTTTATATGAATCGGCAAAAGTAAACACATCCTACTACATTTAATTTTTACACCTATTATTATACTATTGTTCTCATGGCTTAAATGTTTTTTAGGGTTTGCAACTTTAAAAGAATCAACAAAAGGACAAATGCATTAAAGAATTGGAAGTGGGATGAGGTGATACACATTTATAGCGAAACCGAAGACCTGGAAGAGGATGTTACGCCTGTGATAAAAAGAGTTAAGCATGCTTGTGTCGTTGAATCAAATGCTGGATTTATGCAAGCCGGCGGAAGGTTTGAAGAACAAAAAGGAAGCCATGTATATACTCTTCTAAATGACAATTTGGGTGATATGTTTGGGTAGAAACGAAAAGGTTGTAAGGGGGTCCTGTAGTGGTGTTACAAATTATGGGTTTTAACTATTGTGTTCTTTCTTTCTGTTGTTTGGTTGTGTTGAATAAAATGGCTTCATTTTGATGTTTAAAACAATTACATTTGCATTGACAAAATATGTGGATTTGGTAGACTTACGTTATAGTTCAACAAGGTAGTTGTCTTTTTAAAGCTCCTCATTGCAAAACCAACCAGCCGTATCAAATGACAAGGCCCAACTTTTGAAGGCCATTTAGCGCAACTTCTGCAATGCAACTGAAGAAGTTACAAAACAGTAATTACTTTTTTAAAAAAAGAAGTTGGTTATTGAAATATTTAAATAACTTCTATATTTATGGTTCCAATCCCCATTACTCATTGAGTATTAACTTTTTAGACTCGTTTTAATGGCTTCCGGATAGACATGGGGATGTTGTTAACTGATTGTACCTGAGTTTGGATGGTTTTGTTGAGTTAACATGATTGTTGTCCTTGTATGTGTTTCAATATGTAGATTCATAAATATTTCTTTGAAGATGTTGATGTGAAGATGGAAAGGCCTGCTGAAGAGTCTGCTCTTGAAGCAATTCAACTTACTTGTGCCTAATGAGGGTTTAATTTTGATTTGTATCTTTTACTATCATTAATTTTATACTCTTTTCCCAATTTGTACATGCTAATTAGTGATCTGAATTGAATTATACATGCCAATTTTGGCTTAAAATCCATGATTTAAATGATTGGTCCTAAAGAAAACATTTTTTAAAAGTTTGGCCAATAATTGAAAAGGGAAAGAAGTTAATATTGTAAACGTCAAACATGCTGACTGGAGACGTCAAAAACTCCTTTTTCATGTAACAAATACTTTTTAAAAATGTATATGGATTAAATTTCTGTTTCTGAGACCGTTTTTTGTAATGTGAATTTGTAAAAGTTGTTTTGGTTCATTTAATATTTTAGTGACTAATGCGGACTAAACCATTAATATGAAACTAAGTATTAAGTTTTTAGACTCATTTTCGTGAATAAAGATAAAGGTAAAATCTTTATTGTTACATAAAACCTAATCTATAACTTAGAATTTATAACTAAGTATGTGCCAAAGACTCATCGTGTATACTTAATATAGACGGGTTGAGATCCTGTTCAAATGGTGCTAATTATAAGAACCGTAAGAACAGATCTGAGTCATTGATAGTTTAAATCAAGGGTTGATGTTTGTTACAAATAAAACCCTTATAATTAAAAATTAGTACTAATAACTGAAGGGTAATTTCGTAAAATTGCTAGTCATTTGACCATTTTCCATTAAATATAAATTCCACCAAGGTTTTTAAACTAATATAACTTTTATATGCTTCATTATTTTTTAAAACAATATATACCATAAAATCAATTATTTTTTTTATCTTTAATATGAGTACTATATTGCTATACTTTTTTTATTCATAAAAGTGACTTTTAAAAAAGTTACCAATATGTGTTTTATAATTGTGCTGATAATGTGCTGATTATGATAATTGTGCTGCTAATGTGTTGATTATGTCTTAATTACAGTATAATACAAACATACACCAAAAGCAGATATAATCAGCACATCTAATGTGCTGATAATGGATAAAGATTGAGCATGTTGTGCTAATATCGTTTATGTTGATAATGGAGAATGATTGAGGACGATGTGCTGATAATTGAGAACGATTAAGGATGTTATGCTAATTATATAGTGTAGTGTTGATTATATATTTTTGGGTGGTGGTTCCTGCATGTTGGATCGATCATGAAGAGTTACCGGATCATGGATATGTTAAAAAATCAAACTTTGATTTGAATTAAACTTGCATGGATTTAGAGATATTTTAATAATTATTTTTAATTAGTTAATAATAAATATAGTCAAAAGGTCTAAATTACCCCTAAACTAATTTTTTTTATTGAGGGACACTTGTCAATAATATGTTGGTTCTTATGGTTCTTACAAACATAAGTGTTTGTATTTGATCCCATTCCTAATATAGATTATCGTTTTTTTGTTATGTAGTTTTCATGGGATGGAGAGTATATCATACTTAGAATGCCTAATAATGAATAATATGGGATTTCTACATAACCATTTAATTCTTTCCAAATGTTGTTTTCTTAAATATAACTGATTAACCAACCCTTCACTCCACTAACCCCATGACTTCACTAACTACATGGTAGTTTAAAACTCATGTCATGTTTAAATTGCAGTTTTACTACAAACAACCGTTTAATTCTTTCCAAATGTTGTTTTCTTAACTATAACTGATTAACCAACTCATCACTCCACCTAACCCCATGACTCCACTAACTCTAGGGTAGTTTACAACCCATGCCATGTTTAAATTACAGTTTTACTACAAGTAGTTTGTTTTTCAGCCTATATAATAGGGACCCCCTTCATAACAAAAAGAAAAATAGTAATACCTAATATTGAAATTATGGACTAAAACACAAATAAATAAAAGTGATCACTCTGTCCATGACAGATGTTGATTAACCAGGCAAATGAACAAGCAAAGGTTTACTTTAGTCATCTTATCAGTTTTTTTTACTTATTATCACCATATTAATTTATTTTTCGTTTCTACTTAATTTTAGACATGTAGTGACAGTGTAGAGATTATTTCGTTCAGCCCATTTAGTCCTTACAGATTACATCTAGCTCGTGAGTTCAGTGCTCAGGTACTACATTGTCACACCCCGACATCCAGATGTCTACCGGCGGGCCTGGTGGGGAGTATCGTGACGTACAGTTGATATCATCATTACCAATCAAGTTAAACACAGCGGAAGTCTTGGAATAAATAAACTATTACAAACCGATAGTGTTCAAAGTTCAGAACAATTATATAAAAACAAGGCTTGTAATTGGATCCACAGGCGGATCGCAAAACATACAAATGATAATCAGACTATAAACAGGCAAATCCTAAGGTCGCAACTCCTTGGTTATTCGCCCCACAGCTCCCGGCCTATTCCGTACTTGAAACCTGTAACTTAAGATTTTGAAAATACGTCAGTTTACACTAGTAAATACACTCAACTAACTCATTTTGAAAACCCTTTCAAAAATGGTTTTAGGTGCATAAGGCACGTTTTTATAAATAACTTGGGACAGTACAAAAGACCTTGTATACATATTTACATGCTGGCTTTTACATATGAGGCCCGGTACAAAAACCGAGACATGATCGACTGACACACCACTCTGAACTTTCACAAAGAAAGCAGGATAGCAATTTCCCAATGTATGCCTACACGCCATGCTATATTGTAGTGGCCACTACCAATTTAGTGAGCCAAGGATATCGCAGACACGGTCAAGCCCACCCCCAATGTTTTAGTTTCAGTCAAAACAGATCAAAACCGGGTTATGTAAGATTTTAGTTAATTATCACAACTGGATAAAACATTATCCCATACCCGACCAAGCGGTAGTAGTCTACCGTATCCCAAGCCCGTATAGGGAAAATAAGTTAAGGGTATTTACCTGAATTGGAGTTCGCAAGTATCCAAATTCTGCCGTATTCCAAAGCAAGTACAGGAGAAATCTACCGAGAGGCGTTCAGTCTGGAGTGATGGTAATTTATAACCAATATTAGAATGCTAACGGGTACTTAGTTAAGTCCTAGACTTGGACCGGTTAGTCTTACGCTAAACTTTGATACGGTACGATACGCTAGATTAAACGGTGACCGGAATAGAATGTTGATTGGACCCGACAAGTACACAGACTTGTATAATATGGGAAGGCCAATAACATTCTGGATTTTGATAAGGAATGGACAAGGTTAAACCGGTTACGGTTAAAATACATAAACTAGCTACGTATGCTTACCCGAATGCGTATAAGCGAAACCGGGTAACCGTACGAGTCGTATATAAGTTCCATAAAGAGATATGTTTAAAATATGTTATAAAATCAGTAACATTTGTAAGGATAGGCCCGAGTATTATTTAAAACCGATTTATGCCCTACAAGGGTATTTTGGTCATTTTTAGGCTTATAAAAGATGTTTAAAGTGAATCTGATGATATGACCTTAAATATTCTGTAAAAACATATATTTTATCATGTTATAATAGTAGGATATCAAATATATGTATGTTTGATGATTTTGAAACATACTATGTCCCGTAGGGGCATTTAAGTCATTTCACACATAGCTTTGAAGCCAAATTTGGGATTCTGAGTTCGGGACTTGTGCTTACTGTTATTATATTAAAAATAAGTTTAGAAATCAGTAGGTAACAAGTCTCGACTCATGGTTATGGTTTTAAACCATACTTATGCGCCGAAAGGCGTAAAAGTCGCTAAAATGCTGTTAAATCGGTATTTAATATAAACTGAAGTTGGGACCTGTTTTAAATGGCCAAAAATATGTCATTTAGCTTATAACCTCAATAAGTTAAGGTTTTGATTATAGAAAGTTTGATTTTTTGCTATTTTTCCGTAAAAAGGGTAGTTTAGTCATTTAGCGGTGATTAGCGATTCTTAAGCATGCATTTAGGTCATAAACCCGAACAAACATCCCAAATGGTCCTACTTATCATAACATACCAGTAATTATACCATCCATATGATCATATGTGCTAAAAAAATCTAATTTTGTGCAAAAAGGACCTATTTGCAAAGTTTTAAGGATTTTTACGAAACTTATATAATAACTCAGATTTCTTAGGAATTGAGTCACGAAACTTTAGGAAAATATTCTAAACACAATCATGATCATAAAATGACCAAAACCCAGCAGCAAGAATGGCTCAAAATGGGTCAGAATTGAAAGTCAAGAGAAAGTCAACTGTTTGCGACTTTCGGTTACAAACCGAGCCTAGACCAAAATTTGACGAGCTGAATCTGATGACACAAGTTCTAATACTTGTTTTAAGGTTATTAATGCTTCAAAACATAATTTATAACTTCTGGATCATTAGATATGGATTTTACAAAAATTGCTCAGTTTGACTTTTATTGACTTTTCATTTGACTCGCAAATCGGCCATGAATCCGTGATAATCTGGAGATGCCCTCTTGAGGGATTATCACCTCCATCATTATGAGCACGTAGGACCTTTCATTACGCACAATGGTGGAGTATACACGGATTTATAACATAGTCAATGCGTTTTTACGATAAGACTTTGTTTGGAGCAAATAACTATAACTAATCAACTTAGCAAGGATTGAAGACTTACAATAAGTTCAAGTGAATGCTAGGAACGAATTGGAATGCCTGTATATGATCAGAAGCTCCTCAAGCAAAACCTTGGTGCATTTGGTGATGAAAAAGTGTGTTGCAACTAGATTTTCACCAACATAAATGACCAAGGGATGATCCCAGATGAATACCAGGTGTTATAGGTCGAGGCTGGGTGTCTCCATACGTGGATAATATGCAAGAACCGCGACAAAACGAGCAGAGGTGGCAGAACTAGGTTCTGCCACATTTCTGTTCGCTGGCACTACCTTACGGACCGTATGAGTCAAGCCTTGCAGTCCGTAAGGACCTCAGGCGCCCATAGTAACAAGTGGCCTTGCGGACCGTATGGAGGATATTGCCTTGCGGTCCGCAAGGGGTCTCCAGAGCATGAAAATTTTCATGTTTCACCTTTTTGGTCACTCGACTTCGAACAATAGCATAAATGAGGATATAATTAAGCGATTTAACGACTTAGGTCCCTCCTAATTTGACATACGTCATATTTAGGATTCCCGGGATACGTGTAAGATAATTATAGGACGTGAAAACACGTAGTGTTACACACATAATGAAGTTATAATTATTTTTAGTTTAATTTCTCCTGTTAGAGTATTAGCACACCTACATTCAACCTATTTCGATTATTCAGGATCGAGACTTTGAGAAGCAGCTAAAACGAAGTAGAGCCTTGCTAAATTGGAAATGGGATGACGTTGTAGAAGTCAGCAGCTCAAAAGAAGAAATTGAGTTTCATGATATGACTATCAATGTTGATGGGAATGAGGTTACCACACCATATGGTGATGAGTATGCGCAACCCGAATGTGAATTTGATGATACTGCTGATTTGCTAGAAACTTTCAATAAGAATCTGAAGATTCCAAAAGTTATAATTCACAGTCGCTCTCGGGTTGTTAGACTTTGAATTTACTGTTTTTTTGTTTACTATGTTGTTTTGTGCATCTTTAGTGTGTTTTGTTTCATTAGAAGTTTTGGATTATTTTTATTTAGCTAATTGATATATGTTATGTTCAATCTATACATGGCTCTTATTTGGCATATAGTCTTTATTATATGATGTGAATTTCAACATGGTAATTAAATCAATAAATTAATTAGGGTTTATTTTTTATTAATGATTTTATCATTTATTTATTATGCTTTACCAATTGGTCGCATTTGCAATACTAAATAGTAATTAGAAGTCTTTTTTATTTTAATTATAGATTCTTCGTTATCTCATGCAATCATTCATATTAACTACACGTTTATTTTATTATTTCATTATAAACCTAATTAATGTTTTAGAATCATGTGTTTCCAAAATCAAAATGTAATAGTTTCTTAATGATTTCTATAATTTTTATCTACTGAAGTTATTTAACTTAAAATATAAAATAGTACGACTTAAAATGATAATATTAATCCTTAAATTTATTTTCAAAATTTTTAGATTTCAACATTGAAAATAGTAACTACCCTATTTTGGGTAATGCTGTCGATACACTGTGGTTTTATTCAGTTTTATTTACCCTAAATAAATGTCAATGTTCTCCACCTCCCTAATTTTTAGTAATTAAGCAGTTATATTTTTATCTATTTTCAAATTTGAAACTTTTAAATATTTTGACCTCATTCTCAACCAGTAATTATTTTCATGTGTAGACAAACTTTCTATATATACTTTTTTTCCTTACTCATAATGCGCGTGTAATAACTTTAGGTGATTGTTTATATGGAACATGAGGTTGATTATGACAATTCTAAGACTCCCTCAACAAACGATGCCCAAAATACACGAACCTTGTCAGATGCGAACCAGACAATAACTCAGCAAGAAGAAAATACGTCATCGGTAATTGTTTTTACATCTAAACAAGCTTTGTGTATATACTTTATATTTCTTACATTCACACTTGTATAACAACTTTAGGTAGTTGATAATGTGGAACATGAGTTCGACACTGACATTTCTAAATGTCCCCAAGTAGATGATGTTAGATGTACACCAAATTCATCAGATGTCCACAATGCAGCAAGTCAGAAAGAATCGATAATTGTTTTTACATGTACAGAGACTATATATCTATACTTTGTATTCCTTACTCTCATACTTGTATAACAACTTTCAGGTTGTTGTTGATGTGAACCATGCGGTTGGCTCAGCTGAAGATGCCAAAAATACACCAAGTTTCACAAATGGGCACCATGCATCAAGTCAACAAGTCGAAAAGAGGCCACATTTGAGGTTAAAGAGGACGATCCAAAAGCCGAAAAAATTGAGGTAGTAAACCATGTTTGATTCTTATAACACTTTCCCCCAGTGTTGCCTACCGTTTACTTTTACATTAAAATGACACTATTTCATGTTTTTTCACTCTGTTACTTTTATCTTATATTGTTTTATGGTTGTACACGGTTCACGTTGGTTTTCCTTTTATAAATAAAAGTGAAGCTTTTGTTTATATGTTGTTTAGACTTGTGTCTACCTAATGTGGGTGTTTGGGATTGCTTATTTTGAGCTCCTTTTAAGTTTTTGACTTCTTAAAAGTTAGTAGGTCATTTTTTTTAGTGTTTGGATAATGTGTTGAGAATGAGTTTTTGTTGTTTGAATAGAAGAAAAGGAAAAGTTAGATGCTTGTAACTTTTTCAAAAAGGAGATGGAAAAGAAGAAAAGGATAAGCAATACCAAACAACCTCAATATACAATAATCTTTATTTGTTACATTGTTAACGAAACCCGTCCACCAGATAGGTATTAAACTAGTTAATATGGGTTATGATTTAAAGGACAAGTGTGAAAGAAACAAAGTAACGTGATATAAATAAATAAAATATAACCAAAAGTGTAATTGAAGAGTCGCTTGACTTGTTTTATTTAAGAAAAATAGATAAGTGATAGTCTTTAAATATAAGAATATTGAATTTTAATAATCTTAATTATTTGTCATTGGTCTTCAACAGTCTCAACTTAAAAATAACCACTGACAGTCCCAACTATTGACATATTGGCCACTAATGGACCCTGACTAACTGAACCCTAACGCCGTTAGTCTCCGGTCGCCGGAAAACCGTTTTTGGCCGGAAAAGTCATTTTTGGCCGGAAAACTCAACATTTTCGTCCCAAACCTCTTTGTAACCTTATTACGGACATTTAGAAACATTTTTCTAGTAAAATCCCCAGTTATTAGAGTCGCCGGAAAATTCCTTTTTCGCCGGAAAACTCAACTTTTTGGCCGGAACACTTAACATCTTCGTCCCAAACCTCTTTGTAACCTTAGATCGGACCTTTAGAAACCTTTTTCTGGCCAAAAACGGTTTTTAGGCGATCGGAGACTAACGATGTTAGGGTTCTGTTAGTCAGGTTCCATTGGTGGCAAATATGTCAATAGTTGGGACTGCTAGTGGTTATTTTTAAAGTTGGGACTGTTGATGGCCAATGACGAATAGTTGAGATTATTAAAATCCAATATTCCTTAAATATAATAAGAAAGTAAATCAAATTGATCAAAACGTTGAGGGCCAGATCGGCCCAACATGTTATTGGCTAATAACTAAAGATCACCGGATATGATCCAAACATATTTTTTATCGTTACGTGCCGCTTCTCTCACATATGGTCAATGTTTTTAAAAACTGGTATTTTAATCGTACCGGGTTAGACTAAAAAACGGTTCAACCTGTTGAGCGGGTTATATCGGACGGTTCAACCGTGTTGACTAATTAACTCTAAAAATCCACAAAATATAATTTCAACTAAAAAAATAATCCAAAACTAAATCATTTCATAATAAAAAATATTCCAATAGTTAATCCATAATCAAAAAATTATCCAAAAGTTCATATTATTTAATCGTGAATGATTGAACAAAAGTCAAAAGAAGGTTAACCTAGATGATCGGTTGAAAAACTTAATTTGAACAACCCAATGATTTTCTATCTTTGAGTGATGACGAAGTTTGATCGATGCGGTTTGACAATTGTGGGCGCTAAGTTTCACACTTTAACTAAGAACGTAAATAGTCACATTTTTTAGGCACCTAAAAATTAAAAGTTCAAAATTTTGACCTTTGGCCCGGTATGAACCGTTACCGGTATACCGGTCTAACCCAATTTACCGGCGGTACAACTTCTTTTCCATTTCCTTAGTTTACCGGTATGATTCGTGCCGGCCAAGCATCCGGTATCCGGTTTAACCGGCCGGTTTAAACCGGTTTTAAAACATTGCATATGGTTAGATCATTTTTTTCTCTTAAACGAAACTACCCTTTCCGTTTGTTTTTTATTGGACACTTGTCTCCGTCTAGTGGCTTTTTACTCTTTTTAGTTATTTCATCATTTATAAAATAACTTTAACCAATTGACACTAAACATTGGATTGGTTTATTTATGATTATATGTATCTACTTGTTTTATTTTAAGGATTTAATGGGTATTTCAAGTAAGCTCTATTGACCTGCTTCATTCAAGTGAACAAAGCATGAATATGCCTTGTAAAAAAAGCATGAATATGCACTAGCCATCATTATCATATACCATGGCACTGATTTTAGAATATTTTAGAGAAACATAATATACAACACTAATACATTGTATAGATTATAAAATATAGTATGAATTCCCCTTTAGATACAAATGTTAGCATATCAATGAACTTTGCGAATCAATTACCTAGGAATAAACACAAGTTGCCACGGATCTACATGTTTCTCAATGAGAATGAAAAACTATTTAAAGAACTAGAAATGAATCAAACATTAATTGTTCAATTTGTTTGAATAGCATCACAACAAATTAACCTTATGATATTCCAACGTAATCGCAAAACAATTCAATGGGTGATCTAGAAAATCTGCATAGGGGGTAATGTTTCAATAAAATGGGTAACGAAATCGAAAAAATATCAAATTTTCCTAAAATTTACACTACCGTTGGAGCGTCACCGGAGCGTCAAGGGGCAACGGAGGTTACCCCTTCTATCACTCTAGGTCCGCCCCTGAAACAATTATTTATACTATAGTTTGGGAACACGTTGTAACTTTAAAATTCGTTTTTGAGAGTTCAGACTCACATTAATAGCTTTTAAGCTATTTTTTTTTTGTTGTTTACGTGTTAAAGAGTTAATAAATTTGTCTCTTTTTAATATAGTGCTAAGTTTGTGTTTTATTAAATTATTATTATCTTTTGTAGATTAAGTCACAAACATTCTAATCCGACTTTTGAATCTACACTTTGTTCACCATGAGAGTAGAGGGAATCCATCGTCATAATCTTTAAGTCATATCAATGTCATGTTATTTTTTCATCACATTTTTCATCCTAAAACCATGGAAATCCATCCCTCCCATCTCACTCATTCTCAAACAAAAAAATACGATAGTTTAAAAAAAACTAAATATCCGCTAAATGATTTGTCGGCCAGTTATATTTTACCACAATTTGTCGTTCGCGGGCTATAGCAATTTTTTACACTTTGTACTCAAGATGGTTGTGTGGCCGAGTATACGTTTTAAGTCTCTGTCCATCATCGTTTGGACGACACTTTCGTATTGTTCTTTAATCAACGCTCTAGCTTCCATAGTATTTTGTTGCCTAGCATCCATCAACGCTTGCATCATCGCTTCCTTTATTGACGTATACACTTCTATGTTCTCGCCTAATTCTCCACTTTGGCTTGACGAACCGGGTGGTTGTATACCCCTTTCTTTGGCTGGGTTGGACCGATTTCCTCGTTCAAGTCCGATATCAACTTATCGGTTTTCCTGTAATCTTCAGATACACCGAAGTTTACAGAATCCGGTGATTTTCTCTTGTTTGAACTTCCACTGGATTCTTCACCCAACAACGAGATCTTACTCCATTTTGCATGTTCTTTAACAAACCTTCCACACCCCGACGTGCTTGAAAGAACGACTTTGTTTATCTCGATAATCTTCAAGTGCCTTTTCCTTAATATCCAAATTGTTGCACCCGCTTTTATGTAAAATAATATGGCGAATGTGATAAAAAATAAATAGACACTAGCATAAAGTAAAAATGTAAAGAATGTACTGCTTGAATGAAAAACCTTTGAGCCAATTCAATCTAGTCAACATCGTTGACCATTTTGAGTTTAGTTGATCGGTCGTTTGCTCGCTTCTACCCCAAGCGCTACATGGTGTTTTAGAATGGCTTTCCACAAACTTTTTTTTTATTGATTTTCTTTTTCTCGGTAGCCCGAAACATAAACGTATGATTTAACCAACAATACTTCTTCATCATACGTCCAATCCACCTGGTATCCTCTTCTACAAAGTCACCACTTGCCACATTCATTTCATCCAAGTTTGCATCGAATTGCGTTTCTTGGACATATTCATCATCATCATCATAAACGTCTTGATAAGGAAGTGGGGTTTCTCGATCCACATTTTCGGGGGGCGACTAATGAGATGGACTCCTATACAATCCAAACGACTCGAAATTATTCATAGCTTCTTGAGAGAAATCGAGTCGAACGAGTGGAACCATAAGTTGTGAAAGAAATAATTATGTTGTTGGCCATACAAATTATTAATTTGGTGGTGTTGAGTTGATTGGTGTGGTTTATAAACGACACCACCAAAAATACCACCTCGGCTCGAACTAACACCTCATTTTTTATGTTGTTGTAGTGAATCCATAGCTAAAATGAGAGTGAGTTAGAGTAAAATGAGTTTGGTTTAAATGGAAGTGAAAATGAGAGTGAGTACAATTTAAAATGAGATTGGAAGGAAATATATACAAAAGTAAAAAAAAACTGATTAACTGGAAAACAAAAAAGATACACGAAACTCGGTAAGTTTTCACAGGAGTGACAAAGAAGTCAAGTCAATACGACCCTCCTCTGCACTCTCAAACCGAATCATGATCTCACATTCTTCCACGCCTCTCTAAACCCTCACCCCTGATCTCCCAAATTCTTCACAAATGGCCTTTCAATTTCACCATTTCAGATCTTCGATTTGAGATGCAGCCTAGCAGCATCTCACCACCTCCATTCGCTCTCATTCCACTTGCTTTCAATCACGATAATTTAACCCCTGAGGGTTTCGGTATTTCTAGGTTTTTCTTCTTAGGCTCGCTTCTCTTATCTCCTGGCGGACCTACCGGCGGCGACGACGACGGCGACGGCGGTATGGATTTTTCAAAGGTCGGTGAGAAGCTTCTCAGTTCAGTCCGTTCCGCTAGATCTCTCGGTTTTCTTCCTTCGAGTTCCGATCGTCCTGAGGTAACATAATCGTATTGTAATCATATGTTAATTGATTTTGTTTTAGTGTAATTAGCTCAGTGTAACAGATCATGAGGATTATTAATTTATTAAGGAGAATGTACGGATGTTTAACTGTTAGGTTTAGTCTGTAACTTAAGTATATGCTTTTTGTTAGTGAGCTGTTAGTTTGTAGTTATACACACTCTGATATGCAACTCGTGTGACTCGGATACATTGTGTAAAGCTCCATCTTCGTGCAATTAGGTTTCGTTTGGTATATAATTGAGATTTTGGAGGCAAGCGGATTGGGCATTGGTAGCTTGTAACAGGAACTGTGTATATTTTGTTAGCGAAACTTGCTGAAGTGGTTTTAACTTCAACAATATCTTCTTTAGGGCTTAAGCTAGGCTTCACAAAGGAAAATGTTACCGAGTGCTTAAAGGATATGTAAAGGAGTTTTGATCAACTGTATTTATTCAAGCAAATATAATACAGACTTATGTTGAAATATGTAGTGTAATTATGTTACAGGTTCCAGAGCGGGCTGCGGCTGCAGCAACTATAGCTCGTGCGCTTGCTTCGATCCCTCCGCATCAAAGGCAAAATATATCTTCGAGCTCTGAAGAGCTTAGTTCTATATATGGAAGTGAGCCTTCTAATCAAGCACTGGAAGAACTTGAGGAAGAATTCTATGAAGAGGTTTGGTATCTGTAGTTATTACTTCCAGTAATATATTTATGCATGTGAACCGTTTCATTATTCCGTGTTATATTCTGATGCAATTGATAAAAACTTCTTGATTTCTGTGCGTAGGAGTTTGATCCTGTTCGACACACCTTAGAGAATCTTCCATATGAAGAAAGTGATCTTGCATATTTTGAGGGGAAGGTAGTTTGATCCATATTGCTTCATACTTCGTAGGATTGGGGATTGGTTCAGATGCAAGCTCATTTTATACTTTGTTTGTCTTCAGATTGATTAAAATTGTTTACCATATTTAATAATGTTCATTGTTTACAGGCTGCTCTTAGATTATTACAACTTGATAAAGTAACAGAAAATTTGTCACGCCAAGTGATGGAGCACCATGAAGTAATGGGTAAGATTAATGCTATGATTTTGTAAAGTTTCTGTTGTCAGATATATAAGCAGTATATTTTTTTTATTTCTTTGTTATAGTGGCGGAATGTGTATTTTATCAGTTGATTTTATAGAGGGTGATGAAACATTAATACGTATTTGTGTTTAGTGAAAGGAATGGATTTGGTTGGCGAGCTGGAGAAAGACTTGAAGGTTGCGAATGTCATTTGCATGGTAAGCATGTGACGGTGTTTGTGTTTATCTTGAATTATAACCCTAAGGGTAGCTAGAATTAGTCTAGATATATAAATAGAAAATTATGATTAAGCACGGTCTTTTTTAAGCCGAGAAATTATTACATATGTTTGTTTTGTACAGAATGGACGAAGACACCTCACTTCTTCAAGGAACGAGGTTTCAAGGGACCTTGTTGTTAACACAAGCTCTAAAAGGAAACAAACTCTTCTGGTATGCCATCGTGAGTTACTAATGCTACTGCAGGACATAATTTACATCTCACAGAAAATGTAAAACAAACTTGCAGGATGTTCTACAAATTTTATCAGCTCTTCGTCGTGCAAAGGACATGCAAGCAGAACTCGAAACACACGTCAATGAAGAAAATTTCTTTAAGGTGCACCTTTTTTTCAGAATCATATTTATGTCATTAAGTTTAGCTGTTTTTCAAGTTTGCAGCTTAATACTGGGCCGGTTGACTGTACAGGCATTCCAGGTCCTATCTGAGTATCTTCAACTTTTGGATAGCTTATCAGATCTTTTGGCTATACAGGAGATGAGTCGTGGTGTAGAGGTAAGAAAGTCATTGAGAGCTGGCAGTATACTTTACTGTTTGACTGTTTCCTTCAACTGTTCGTTCACTTCATTGTTACATTGTAGATTTGGCTAGGAAGAACTCTACAGAAGCTGGATTCACTTTTACTGGGGGTGTGCCAGGATTTAAAAGAAACGAGCTTTTTGACTGTGAGTATGTTGACCTGTTGTTAAGTAGTTCTGTTACTGCTTTGATGATGTGAGATATGAAACTTGTTGCCATTCTTGCAGGTGGTAGATGCTTATGCATTGATCGGTGATGTTTCTGGTCTTGCTGAAAAGATACAAAGCTTCTTTATGCAGGAGGTTATATCTGAAACCCATGCAGTGCTTAAGAGCATTGTGCTAGGGGTATGTTACTGTCATTTGGGGAGTATTTTTATAAAAGAGTAAAATGCCATTTTCTTCCCTGAGGTTTGGCCAGTTTTACGACTTTCGTCCAAAGGTGGGTTTTTCCGCATCTGGATCTAAAAGGTTTAAAATCTTGCTATTTTCACCCGGCTCGTTAGCTCCATCCATTTTTCTCCGTTAAGTTAGGGGTACTTAAACAAGGTAGAAAAATGGATGGAGTTATCGAGCCTGAT
Organism: Scalesia atractyloides; assembly: GCA_947069175.1. NCBI lineage: Eukaryota > Viridiplantae > Streptophyta > Magnoliopsida > Asterales > Asteraceae > Scalesia > Scalesia atractyloides. The sequence goes on from CAMTDV010000010.1 coordinate 81,203,236, forward strand.
GAAAATGGCAAGATTTCAAACCTTTTGGATCCAGATGCGGAAAAGCAAACCTTTGGACGAAAATCGCAAAACAAGCCAAACCTCAGGGATGAAAGTGACATTTTACTCAATAAATAATGATATCATATTTCAGTTATAAGTCAGTCCCATATTGTTGAAAGCTATAGCTGGATATCCTTTCTGTTGATTGACTAATTAAACGTGACAGGATCTCGAAGCAGCTGAAATTCAAAGTACCAGGTACTTTTCTTGTATTTTCATCTATTTGTCCTACCTAAAAGTACCCTTAATTGTTATTAATTTGTTTTTTTTAAATCTCAGACTTACATACAGTGATCTTTGCACTCGAATACCTGAATCCGAGTTTAGAAAGTGTTTACTGGCAACACTTTCTGTCCTCTTCAAGTTAATGTGCTCATATCACTCAATTATGAGTTTCCATTCAGAGTATAAGGCTTCGATGGGACAATTATCAAATGAGGTGCAGAAACAAGGCGATGAAACAGGTTCTTCCAAAAACGTTCAACAAGCTGATGATGATCAATTGCTTTCAGACTCAAGGGATGATAGCACCGGAGCTTCAAGCAGTGGGTCCCCATGGTTTCATTTGAGAAATGATGCCACATTATTCGTTTCACAAACATTACAAAGAGGTCGCAAGAATCTTTGGCAACTTACAACAAGCCGTGTGTCAGTATTGCTCTCTTCCGCTGCAGTTTCTTCTACTAGCATTCATCAGTTTTTAAAAATTTACGAAGATCTCAACGTCTTCATCTTGGCTGGCGAGGCTTTTTGTGGGGCTCAAGCAGCCGACTTTCGACAGAAAGTCAAATCCATTTGTGAAAATTATTATCTTGCTTTTCACAAACAAAATGTACACGCTCTGAAAATGGTACTGGAAAAAGAGAGTTGGTTTGTGATGCCACCAGAGACAATTCAAACGGTGAGTTTTGCTGGCCTTGTTGGTGATGGAGCTGCATTGATAAGTCAAAGTCAAACAACTGGTCCCACAAGCTATCTGACTCAGCAAAAACAAGCACTAAACAAGGTGGATTCTCCCATTGGGTTAAAGACGGGAACCCGTTTTCTACAAAACATGATTCAAAAGAATGTGACAATTCCTCTAACGAAAAAATCAACGGGGTATCAGTATCACATAATGGTGATGCAAATCGTAACAATAATGGTCATGCTGTTGTTTCGGATGATGAAAATGAAGATCTCCTTGCTGACTTTATTGATGAAGATAGTCAACTACCGAGCCGTATTGCTAAACCTAAACATTTACTGAACCGCTCTTTATCTTTGAGTACTGAAGATATGACAGCTCACACAGGATCGTCGATCTGTGTACTAAGGTGAGTTATATCTCTAAACTCCTAAATAACAAGTGTCTTGTTTAGAACTGAATTTTACGTATATGTAAATTAGGCTGATGGATAAATACGCAAGGCTAATGCAAAAGTTAGAGATAATTAATGTTGAGTTTTTTAAGGTATGCCCCTATTGACATCATTTTTTTATCGCTTTACGTTTTTTCAATTTATTTATCTTTTATTTTTTGCATCTACAGGGGATACGCCAGTTGTTTGGAATCTTTTTCCATTTTGTGTTTGAAAGCTTTGTTCATTGGAACACCAATCCTCCTGGAAAAGCGAATAATGATGTTAATAGTTGTGAGATCCTTTGACTTATTTGTGGGCCCCTTCTATTTTTTCGTGCTTCAAGTTTGATATATAATTATACTTTGCTTGGCACTCAGATCGACTGAAAACCGCTTTATCCAAAATATCACAAGATTGCAATCAGTGGATAAAGAACGCATCTTCTTCAGAACCTTACGCTTCACAAACGCCTTTAAACATGACATTTTCTCATATGGAAATCACACCCACTAGTCCGCCTAGTCATACGCTCAGCACATCATTTGGCCTCAAGGTAAATCATACCCTATTGGTTTTATTGCAATCATTCTGTTTACTGATATAACCAAAATTACTTTTGTGGTTGTGGTGATGCTGCAGGAAAGATGTGCAGGAGCTGATACCATCTCTATTGTTGCTCGATTGTTGTATAAATCTAAGGCTCATCTTCAATCTGTACTTATGACGAATAACGCCGCAGTTGTTGAAGAGTTCTATTTGCATCTGGTACATTTTAAATAATATTTTAATTTTTCTTAAATGTTACAATTAAAATGCTTCCAAAAAGCAGTGACAATCTTAGAACAAAATGGAAGTTGTATTGTGATGTTTCCGAAATTAATGTAACCAGTCGTCAAAACATTAATCTCTCTGTAGCTTTTTTGTAAATGGGATTAGATGATATTTAAATTTTCATCATTATTTATATTTTTTTTGGCAGGTGGATTCGGTGCCAGATCTCACAGAGCAAATACATAGAACGACTGCAAAGTTACTACTTCATATTAGTGGGTAATATATGATCATCTGCTCATTCGAAAGACAGTTATTTTTTAAACAATTTATGCACTTACAGTTTTTTTTTATGCTGTGTGCTTAACTTTGACTTAATGTCAGGTATGCTGATCGAATTGCTAATGCTAAATGGGAAGTTAAAGAGCTCGGAATGGAACATAACGGGTATGTTGACCTGTTATTGGGGGAATTTAAGCACTACAAAACACGACTAGCTCATGGAGGTATTCGGACCGAGGTATAACTACATATCCCATTGTGAATGAAAGTCAAAACACTGTCAATAATTTGTTTACCAATGGCATAAAAGGTGGATTCTGAATCAAAACTAACCAAGTTGTTACGTTTCTATTGTTGTAAAACAGGTTCAAGATCACCTAATAGAATATGGACTTGAAAATATTACGGAAATTCTAGTTGAAGGACTCTCGAGAGTGAAACGGTGTTCTGACGAGGGTCGAGCCCTAATGTTATTGGATCTTCAGGTTTATTTAATTTTATTTTAGTTTATCAATTAGCTTCTGCATGTTCCTTCTGACATGCCACAAGATTATATTTCATTTTAATAAAATTTCAGGTTTTGATCAATGGCCTTCAGCATTTTGTCACCATTAATGTTAAACCGAAATTACAAACTGTCGAAACTTTTATCAAGGTATTACAAAATTCACCTTTGAATCTCAATTTTTTACTTCATTTTATGAAACTTCATGAAAAAGATTTCGTTACAGGCATATTACCTTCCGGAAACTGAATATGTACATTGGGCCCGCGCTCATCCGGTAACCTATTCCGCCCCCAAGTCTATTATTTTTTTCATTAATCTTTTTAATCATGCAATTCTTAAATTGTGTTTTTAACTTTAACATAATGGTGCAGGAATACACAAAAAGCCAAATGGTGGGGTTAATTAACCTTGTGGCTACAATGAAAGGATGGAAAAGGAAAAACAGATTGGAAGTGTTGGAAAAGATAGAGGCCCATTAGCCCAGTCATGTAATTAGGTTTCAAATGGCCCATTTGGTCTGTGTAAATTGAAGCCCATAGTCAAAGGTGGTGATATTATAATATTAAGCTTCCCTGTTATGGGCTTGCTGAGTTGTGATTTTATCATGTTTATATGTTCAAAATGTACATCTGAATTACTGATTATTATTATTGTAACATTTTGAGTGGAAATAGTTAACGTAATAAAACAAATTTTCTTTTTTCTAAACACTGGAATTAAGATTGTATGTATGTACGTATGAGAATCAGTATCATAACTTTCATTCAACTTTTGAAAACGGGAAGAAAACAATATACTGTCGTGGCGGATGGTTTTTTTTTTTATGTTGATGTGGTTTTAAGTGGTATTTTTGCTAAAAATAAAAGAAGCAACTTTATTTTATTATTTTACATTAACGGGTTATAAAGTTAAGGTCTGATGGGCAAACCTGCAAACTGAACCATATCCGTAACAGATATGGATCCGAATCATGAGTTCGGTTTTTGGTTCGAATCCCAACGGTATTCGAATTGTGAATTCGGTTTTTGATTTGGTTATTATATTATATTATATTATATAATACTTACGTTTAGTAACTTGAGACGTGACTCTTCATATTTCTCCTAAACCAACCAAACCCATTAGAGGGAAGTGTCGTTTCAAAATTGACAGTTATTGATTTATAAATCCACCGTATCGGCACATGGACCGACGGTTATTCCTTTTATACCCACTGGAACAATTTCAATGAATAACCCTCCCTATCAAGGAATCTTCAACGAACACCGATGAGATGATCGCACAACAACTACCGGTGAACGCCAAACGCAAACCAACACAATTCCTTTGAAGGAGGCGCATCTCTTCGAATTAGAACATATAACCATTTTTATTCGACAAACGATACAGATTAAAGTCGAGATGAGAAGAGAAGAGACCGACACCAAAAGATACGCGTCGGAGGAGAACGTAGGTCTGTTTTTTTAATGTCGTCGCTGCAGCTTTAGTAGTCCGGAAAATCGGTTCGCTTGCACCATGATCAGACGCTGGCACGTCAATCCTCTTAAATACTTAAACAATGATATGATGGCCGGGAACGCTAAGTTACAAAATTCTCATGGAATTTGGCTTAATATTTATGCTTTACCTCACTTATTCTTTTGAATGATCCCTCTAATCGCTCAAAATTTTCGTTGAAAAACTTCAATCAGATTTGTTTATGAGTCGGATTCCCTTAACCGAATATGTGTTTAACAAAGAAGTTGATTTCTTTGTTTCCTTTTATTACTTGAAATAGCTTTGATCTGATGATCTTCATTCTTAACGTTTCCGTTCGGTTTGAAATATAAAACGTTTTGTTTGTTGTTTCCCATCAAAGGCGTTGGCGAATTTTAGGAAAAACTTGATTTTTCAACTTCGCCGGAGTCTCGCTATGTTTTCCGGTTGGTTCTAAAAAAACCGGTTATGGGCTTTTTGATCGGTTTGAAGAAGGCAACGACTTATGAATCACTATTCACGTTCTCTGTTATCAGCTTTGTTGCAATTCGTTTCTAAATTTTATTTCGCAAAACAAGGGGAACCAACAACTTGAAGGTAAAGTCGTTGGTTTTTTGGAGACGATATGAACAATGTTTTATACCATTTTAAGTTTAAGTTTGGAGTTACGTCCTACACATAAATCATGGCGTTTATGAGAATGCTAGATGTAATATTTTATGTGATTTTATGGATGGCCTTTATGAGAATGCTAGATGTTACATTTTATATAATTTAAGGAATTGCTTGATTAAATTTTTATTAAGATCATAAACAATATTTATCCTGAATTTGTTTCAATTTCTTATACACAATTGTTAATACCAAACTAACGCACCAATTCAAATTTAACTGTTAAAATAGTTATATTTTACTGTTAAATAGTTATATTTTGAAAGTATATATGACCTTTTATAATATTGTAATATTCATATAATGTTTTATGTGCAAATAATAATATACTATTCCATAATCTATGGTGGAGTAGGCTCGGCTTTGCATAAACTTATGGTGGAGTAGGCTCGGCTTTGCATAAACTTAAAAATTTGCGTATCTCACAGAGTGATATCAAATACATTCATAATGGCGGGTTCGTCGTTAAATATACATTTTTTAAAATAAGTTTATTCAGTTGATCTAACTGAACTATGTGTTTGTAAGTTATTTTTAACTGTCTTTGAACTAGGACTGAGCCCAGTTACCAAATAACTATGTACTTTTCAAAATTCAAAACAGCTAAATCACTTTAGTAGAAAGCCAAATCTACATTTCCTCATATAAAAGAAATAGATTCAAGAGAGTTGAAAAAAAATTAGTTTAATCACATATCTTGAAGCATACACGTGGAAGTTACATGGCAGATGGGTGACTTGACCTAACTTAACTGACAGTTGCACTGTTAGTCAAACTACTGTGCATTCTGGTATCATATCTTTAAACCACCATTCTGATTTTCTCATACTTCTTAAAATTTCCAACTACCAACCTCTAGAGAGTAAACTGTGAAGTGATGGGTCATGACAAATATTTCTTGCACTTAACTAGAGTTCAAGTTACAAACACTTTTACATGTAATATGAAAAATTAACTGATTAACTGGAGTTGTTTTTAGTGTTATTAACAGAATATTACTAATATATATGATAAGTTGAAATGGGAAGCAAGAGAGGGTAGGAGTGTTCATCGGTCGGTTTATGGTTTATTTGGTTCGGTTTATTCGATTTTCAAAATTTTATACCAAAACCAAACCAAACCAAATAAGGAATATGCAAACCGATCCAAACCAAACCAAATTCAATTCGGTTTGGTTTCGGTTAGAAACCAAATAAACCAAATCTAACCAAATTGTACCTGAGTACTTTTTTTCCCTACTTTTGGTTTCGACGAAGCCTTGGGTGCATGCATGCCCGAGTGAATTCTTTTGAATATTTCAGTCAATGCATCTTCACACATTTTACAAACCTTGTCCCCGGTATCATACATACCACAAAGATTGATTTTAAGATACTCTAGTTTTGTCCTTGACTCAAAAAGAGAAGCAATAACACCAATAAATTAAATTTCTTGACATCACCCTAATACTTCTTAAATTTCTTAGCTAATAAATTGTTTATGATTTATAAAATTTAAACAGTTTATTCGGTTATCCAAATAAACCGAATAAACCAAATAAAATAAAATGTGGATCCATAAACCGAACTAAAAACCATATTCACAATTCGGTTTCGGTTAGAAACCAAACCAAAAACCGAATTCGTTATTCGGATCGGTTTATTTGGTTACAGTTACGGTTCGTTTACAGTTTTTATTTGGTTATTGTTTTTTCTGAACACCCCTAAGAGAGGGAGATACGTTTAGCATAACATAACATACAAACAATATGTATGTTGTATCTTTGTGACTTTGTCTCACTTGAACCTTTACCAAGTTGAAGAGCACCTTAATAAAAGCTTAAAGAATACACTAAAATTTCAAAATAAAACCAATAATAACTAGATATTTTCAAATAAGAGTACACTTATGCTCTACTACTCTTAACATTCTTTCTTATTAAATCTTTTCGTTATTCGTTTTCTTCTTTCCTTCATCATCTGGCTGGGGACCGAGTTATGTTGCCCACCATGTCCAGTGATATACATGGTTGATCCACCGGTACCTAAAAATGACAATACGTCGTAAGATACAATAAACATAAGTTTAAAGACATACCAATGCAAAATTAAAGGGAATGATCCATTATCTTTCGGATATCCAAATTTCAGATACGTATTCGGATAGTGAAATCAACTATTTGAATAGATATCTGAAAGTCGAATATCCGATCTTTTAACACCCCCTTTTTTATTCTTAAGGCCTAATGACCAATAACAAACTCTAAAATTTACCATTGAAAAGGAAGACAGTGTGGGTGCACAATTTTATTTTAATACTTACAAAATGACCGGCTTTAAGGATCCAATAAAAATGAAGATTTTTGTAGGACTTTCTGAACGCCTTTGTTTCCTTGTCATCTCCACAATAAGCCGGAGTTCTATCCATGTCCAGGAATGTCTTTAACCCCTTCCACCTTTTGTCAAAAATATATCATACATAACATAGGGGCAATGTAGTAATATTATGCCAAATTAAATTTAAGCACATAGTTCATTTTTTTTCTTTGATACATGTTTCAATCTCATTCTCTAGAAATTCTTTTAATTTATACATTTCCCTTAAAAAAAAATTGGTCTTTTCAGAACAGTTTTTGCTAATTACTTTCCTACATGCTAGGGGTGTTCATCGAATCGAATACTAAATTTTTGAATTACTTGATCGAATTTTTCGATTCATTTTATTTTTTGCTTGAATTCGTATTCGGTTAAAAACTGGTTAATTCGATTCAAATTCGTGTTTGGAAGAAAATGCCAATTCGAATTCGATTAAACATTCGTTTTGGTTCAAATTCATTTAAAATTTCTAAATTTGTTTATGGGGCTATTTGGGCTTGGTAATGAGCTATTTTCGAACTTAGATTAAATTTATAGATTATTTACTATTGCCCAAATTAAAGTTATATGTGTGTATTATATATAAATATAATAAATAAATATGTATAATTCGAATTCGAATTTTGAATCGAATCAAATTTAAAATTAAAAATTCGTGGACTTGAATTCTGAACACCCCCTACTACGTGCTATGAAAAAAAGGAGAAAAATAGAAGTGAATTTACTTGAGCTTCTCAACCCATGCTTCACCTTCCTTGGTTGAACATATGAGATCAAGCTACAAACCAACCGAAGTTTAAAAACACAACTACAATGCCTTTAATTAAAAAAAAGTGTTAACTAATAGCAGTAATTATGTATTTATGGTCTCATTTATACAAAGAAGCTAAAAACTATTGTAAAGAAAGCATCTTACTTGACCATTGTATATTGTCACTTGAACTCCAGCATTGAGTTGATCAACCTATAAACAAAGATTAAAAAAAATGATATTAATGAAAACCAAAGCACAAATCAATAAATTCTAATTTATTCTTTAAAACTCACCTCATTAATCCTCGGTGTCATGAAATCGCCTGAAAAGTACTCGAAAACAAGATCTCCTTGCTCTGCCCAACTGCAAAGACCAAATTCGGATAAAAAAATATGTTTATTGTTGTTGCGAAAGTGACCGAAAAAAGGGGCAAAGACTCACTTAACATTCTTTGGAATCTTTAATTTCTCTTTCACTACACCATTCATTAAAGGCTTTAAATCCTCAACTAGACCTGGTAAAACCCTCAAAGAATCAAGATTTCTTGTGTAGCTATTGACCGTAGTTTTACTTGATAGCTCATTCGTTGTCATTGACACTGGAGGACTCCCGGCATCCCGCATAATGTTGTAGAAATCCTGTGATCAAACAAAACTATTTTATTTTTATATAAATCAAATTAAAAGAAACAAAAAAAATGAAAAGGAGCATACAATATAGTTACTGCTGTTCATGATCACCATTTCAAGTTCACCCCATGTTTTAGTGGCCTCTTTCATTTGTCCATTTGCTATTTGTTCCTTTATGTCTTCCACTAGTCTGTTTCCTGAAATGGGTTTGTCAGGCAAAAGAAAAGCTAGCCCAATCATGAGCTTAGACTAGATGTGGTACAGCGCCCCTTGCCACGTGGGCTCGATAACGCCTTGAACACCACCCCTCAGGGGGGCGTCAACTGATGAATTGCCAAGCCCATAACGGGTGTAGGCTTGTTTAGTGTGGAGGCCACCTAAAAGCAACTAATCACCTTTTTTGGCTTTTTGTTTTTTTTTTAATTTCAGTTAAACCACAGCGTGATAGTTAAAGAAAGTGTTAGTTAAAACCTCCTTTTCTATGTGGTAGTGACGTGGCGCTTTAACGGCCCCTTTAATGCTAAACCACAACGGACGGTCTTAAAAAACACACACAACACCATGATTCACACAAGTTGTCACACCCCGACACGCAGCGGAAAAGGTGATCGGGCATGATTGGGTTTTCATCAAAGCTCATGACATTTATTATAATGTTTCATATTTATTATTACAATTTAAAGGAAATCATACAATCATAATTACAACATGTTCTACACATCTTTCTAGACTTCATTATTTTCTTCTAAGGCATTTCCTATGTTTTCCTTGCTTCCTCCTGTTCACCTGTATCATGTGTAAAAATGGTTTTTGGATCAACAATAGTTGGCGAGTGAATCCTATGAAAAACATTTGAACAAGTTTATTGAATTGATTATAAAATAAAGTGCATAACCACATATGAGTAAATATAGATGTAAACTTATTCACAAAACACTTAATATTAAATAATGCACACACACATACAATAATAGCTTGTTTTGAGGCACGCGTTGTTCAACTCGTCTCCCACGAGGAACTGATGGGCCTAATGAATGAGTTTTGAGGCACGCGTTGTTCTACGAACTGATGGGCCTAATGAATGAGTTTTAAGGCACGCTTTGTTCAACTCGTCTCCCACGAGGAACTGATGGGCCTAACAAATAATTTGCATACAACTTGACAATATGTAATACATAACTACAAACAATATTTACATTTTAAGTTTAGATCATAATATGGTATAGCACGAGTTTGAATTAACGAATTAGTTTAAGCGACACATGATACACCCCAAAACGTGAATAAAAAGGGGAATTTGTAAGAATTCACTCACATTGGGTGCGTTCGGTTGATGATGTTGAATGCGCACGAGTTTAGAGGTTTGATCGACGAGGAAAAACTAACCTAATTAATAACGAAAAAGTAAGGTAAATAAACGGATTTTATTAATCAATTTTAGTAGGATTTTTGGAATATATTTTTGTGAGTTTAAGGCTATTTTCTAACTTTAGAAATGTTATTTTTAAGTATTTTTAATTGATTTTTAATTTAAATAAATAAAAATAAAAATAAATGTTGACTTTTGACCATTGACCATAAGCGTTGACTGTTTGACTGTGACCGTTGACTGTTTGACCGGTTCTATTGTGTGTATGTATGCGCCGGGCAGGACTCGAACCCGAGACCTCCCGTACGCGTGCACGCAGCTCTACCAACTGAGCTACGTGTCTAACCCGAAATATTTCTGTTTTTAATTATATTTATACACTAATTAAGTTAATCCGAAAATCATTTATTTTAAAAAGGATTTAATGTATCGACTCGGTGCTCTCCACAGGTCTCGAACCCGGGACCTGTGGTTTAGTTTGGCACAAAGTCCACCGCTGGACTGTGTGTCTAACTTGGTAAATATTCTGGTTTTTATTATACTTAACATCTTACTGTTGTGGATCCGGTTCAGTTAAAAAAAAAGACATTTTATTACAGCGAAGGTGTGTGTGTCAAGGATCGAACTCGAGACGTATGCATATTGTTTGCACACAGTCCACCGCTGGACTGTGTGTCTAACCCGTTCATAATATTGATTTTAATTAATCTTATATCATACACGACTTCGTCTTCTTCGTTCAAAACACAGACAACGGTTAAACATGCTGTCACTTGATTAATTCGGTTAACGAATAATATGAACAATTGAAAAGTATTGAACAGAAGGGTTTGGGGAAAGAAAGTACCGAACAGATTGTCTTCTTCAGAAATCCAGCAACGATTCGTCGGCTCTGTTTTGGTGACCTTCGGCTGTTAGGATAAATTAACAGTTTGGAGGGATTAGATGTGAAATTGAACTACTGAGTAACAATTATCAGTAGGTTTGAATGATCATACCGATTAACAGCGAGTTTCCGAAAATTCCAGAAGTTTTCCGGCGAAAACAGAAAATCCGGCAATGTCGTCTGAGGTTGATTCTGGGTGATGGAGTGATGTTAGAATTTGTCTAATAATGGAATGAAACAGAAAAGTCGAGGTATTTACCGTGTAGATGAAAGTCCCGATTTTCCGGCGACTTGCAGAGAATTCCGGCGAGTGAAATTTCTTTCGACAGAGATTCTTCAGAGGTTTAAGGTGAGTGTGGGTGATGTCAGTATGAGCTCTAAGATCTTATTTTAGAGTAAGAAGAAAGGATGGAATGAATTTGGTTTTCCGCCGATAATTTCCGGTTACTTTGCAGAGAATTCCGGCGACTGCGGCGAGGTTTTCTGAGCGAAAAGAAGAGTGTAATTTTGATAAACTCGCGAGCTCACTGATGAATAAAGTATATCTTAGTTTTAATTGTATTTCCGGTTTTGAATTCAAGTTATTCGGTTACGATTTGATGATTTGAATAAATGACCTTAAAGTTTTCAGTTATAACCGGCGCTGCTATAATTGTATCCGTTATGCCAAAAGATAACGTCAATGATTGACGATTTCGTCGGGATTTCCGGCGAGAGTGACTTGAGTGACCGAATTCGACTTTAGTTTTTATTATATGAATTAATTGAATCAATAAATCAACAAGAAACACAAGTGGCGGAGTGGTTGGATGTGTGTGTGTTAAGGCTTGAATGATTCTCGGCTGACCCGGGTTCGAAACCCGGCTTCAGCATTTTATTTTTAATTCACTATATTTAATACATTTTCAAATATAAATTTTATATTCTAATATACTTATTAATTATGTATCGTTTAAAATTAATCTGAGCATTAAATACGCAACGAAATTTTTAACTGGTTGTTCGGTCAATAAACGAAGCGGGTTTGGTCAACCCGGTTTTTGACGGATGTTACAGTATCCCCTACTTTTAGAAATTTCGTCCCGAAATTTAAGTAGTGGCATGTTTTGACTCACAAGGATGGTGTTTAATTTGACAGTTACATACTTAGAAGAGAGTAAGAGTTTTAAATTTTGTTTGAGGCGGTAACGTTCCTTGTAAGGGTTGAGTACCCTGCTACAGGAATCGCTTTTTGATGCCTATGATAATGAATATTGATAAACAGAGTTGATTGACTAAATATGATTTCATGCGCAAGAGTTTTGATATGTTTGGAAAGATAAGGTTATATCCTAAAACAAAACTTTTACTACTAAAACCTACATGGAACTTCTCATAACCGCCTGACAATGCCTCTGATCCTTTGGCAAGAATACTTATATATAGGAAGTACCAGCGGCGTATCCACCATATTCTTGTCAAATTTTCATTGGTTTCATCAGTAAGTTATGATTGGTTCTATGATGTGACTTTAGACCATAAATAAACACAACAAGCAATGTCTGAGTCCTAATTCTGGTAGTATACATGTTTGAATGGTGACCGTACCTCTCTCGTTTGTTATGATGGAGAGGTTAGTCTATGTAGAAATAGAACACAATCCAATTCTTTAGATGATGAGATGATATGAATGCTAAATCAGTGAGTATAACACAAACTTCAACCAAGACAATACTAAATCCTACATGGAACTTCTCATAACCGCCTGATAATGCCTCTGATCCTTTGGCAAGATACTTATATATAGGAAGTACCAGCGGCGTATCCACCATATTCTTGTCAAATTTTCATTGGTTTTATCAGTAAGTTATGATTTGTCCTATGTGACTCTATAACATATACAAACACAACAACCAAAGCTTGAGTCTTAATTCTGATAGTATAAATGTTTGATTGACGACAGTACCTCTCTCGTTTGTTATGATGGAGAGGTTAGTCCTTGTGGAAGTGAGACATAGCTCAACTTCTTTAAATGATGAAATTGAAATACGTTGAGATGTATGATGATGCAAATGCTAAATCAGTGAGTATAAAACAAACTTCAACCAAGACATTACTAAATCCTACATGGAACTTCTTATAACCGCCTGACAATGCCTCTGATCCTTTGACAAGAATACTTATATATAGGAAGTACCAGCGGCGTATCCACCATATTCTTGTCAAATTTTCATTGGTTTTATCAATAAGTTATGATTAGTTCTATGTGACTCTAAACACAATCAACCAAACTTGAGTCTTAATTCTGATAGTATACATGTTTGAATGATGACAGTACCTCTCTCGTTTGTTATGATGGAGAGGTTAGTCTATGTAGAAGTGAGACACAACTCAACTTCTTTAAATGATGAGACTGAGATACGTCGTGAGGTATGCTGATATGAATGTTAAGTCAATAAGTATAAAAAAACAAAACTGAAGTAGTAATTCGCATTAAGATCCTTGGATAAATTTCCAATTATAATTGAGGCACGTGAAAATTGAGATAACATAAAGAAAAACATAAAAACGAAGCGGTTGGAGTTGAATCTTGATTTTTTTTGTGAAGAAGACTAGTTGGGTGATTCGTTTGGAACGTCATTATCTTCAACAGGATTGGCGTTGATGTTGTAAACTCTTCCTCTTGCTGGTGGCCTAGTGATTAGATTTCCTTGATTTGCTTGGTTAACTGGGTTTGCTTGGGCTTGGGTGTGTATGATGTTAACCAATCGAGGGCACATGTTTCTAAAGTGGGTAGGGTCGGCACAATTAAAACAAGCTCGAACATAAGGAAACACGGGATATTGGGGTTGTTGATATGTTTGGATCATGTTTTGAGTAGGGGGTGAGGTTTGGTTTTGAGAGGTGCGGCAAGCCTTGCTCAAATGACCATAACGTCCACAATTCACACATAATCGACAAGGTAAGGTAGATGGATAGTGATAGAAACAGGTGTTACATTGAGGGTGAGGTCCAAGGTAAGGTTTCTTATTTGGGTAAGTTGAGTTGGGTGCTACTTGGGTGATTGGGATAGCTTGGAGGGGTACGGCTTGTGAGACAGGTTGATTGCGTTGGGTGACAACGAAAAGTTGCCCATCTCGTTTTCTCTTAGAAATGGATCGTGAAGGGGATTCGGTTTGGGTGGAGTTTGAGGTTTCAGTCGATGATTTATCCTTCTTCTTCTCCTCCTTGAAGTCTTTATTCCGTATGCGGTTCTCGGTGAGCTCTGTAGCTAACTCCATTGCTGCTTCCAAAGTTGCAGGCGTGGTATTTATTACAGAGTCTTGAATTTTTGAAGGAAGACCTCGAATGTAGTGTTCGATCAAACGGTAGAGAGGAGTGAACAAGTTGGGAACCATTTGATTTAAGAATCTCCTGTTGTATGTGGTGTGGTCGCCTTCCTTTTGTTTCAACGAATAGAACTCATCCTCTAATTTCTTGATTTCGCTCCTTGGGCAAAATCGTCTTGTCATGATTTCCTTCAACTCATCCCAAGTCAAAGTCATAGTATCTTCAACACCTCGTTTGGCCTTCTCTGTATTCCACCATGTAAGTGCTATTCCAAGTAAACGACCAGTAGCATATCGCACTTTGCGATCATCGGGGCAATCGCAATTTAGAAAAGTGTTCTCCATTTCTTCAAACCAATGGAGGAGAGCGGTGACACCTTCAGTCCCTTCGTATTTTGGAGGGTAGCAGGATTTGAAATGCTTGAAGGTGCATTTAGTGGTATTTGGGGGAGGGTTGATAACATTTTGATCTTCTTGGTTGATTGGGTTGACGGGATTTGCGGTAAGGGCTTGTTGAACTTGAACTACAATGTTGGGTATTACGGCAGCCATTTGTTGAGCGATTTGGGCAGCCATGCGCTCGCGGGCTTTTCCTGATCTCATCTTCCTACGAGCGAGACTAGAAGACATCTACAAGGAATACATATCAAGAGTATGAGTTGGACATTTTAGGGATCATGTGTCGTATTTAGGAATGAATATTCATAAAATAAATATAAAATAATAAATCTAGTACATCCATAGGATGTCTTGGGCTTTGCTCGTAATTGGGCCTTGCATGCCGCCATACTTCACCTTCGTAATCATGTGGGCCCCCATGACTACCGGGTTTTTCATATGGTTCGCATGTGTTAGCCTGGTTACGTACACTAAAACCCGGAGAAAATCGAGAAATAAGTATGTAACATATGATATTCGGAATGTATCCAGGTGTGGACACGGTGACACCTCAAAGTGGGGTTAGTTCGAACGACATTTGGTGTGGCATGCTTTGGCCTAATAGGTCCTTCGTACTCTCATCGTTAGTCCCCAGGTAGGCAAACTGGTCCGTTATATTGGATTTATACGAATGCCAACCTAGACAGGACGTTCCAACTACCGGTACTTGTACCCTTACAGTTACTACATGTCCGTCGCAGAATTCACTTTGATGAGATTTGAAAAATGAAAAATGCGACAAAATCTTGAATAACGGAAGTATGAAGATGATTTGAATATGTGAGCATTGAAATATGTATAATGAATGTGTATGTAATCATGTATGTTTGTCTGTAAGTATAATTCGCTATGTATCGAGAAATGTAGTATCGGAAGTATTTGCATGTATTTGTGTATGAAATAAATATGAAAGAAATAAACATCATGAGTTTGCATATAACCACATAAACAATTAAAATCTAATCAACTATAGTATAGGCTCTAAGGGTCTAATAACCTATCCTATATCCCTATAGTCAAAAGCTCTGATACCAATCTGTCATACCCCGACCCGCAGCGGAAAAGGTGATCGGGGCATGATTGGGTTTTCATCAAAGCTCATGACATTTATTATAATTTTTCATATTTATTATTACAATTTAAAGGAAATCATACAATCATAATTACAACATGTTCTACACATCTTTCTAGACTTCATTATTTTCTTCTAAGGCATTTCCTATGTTTTCCTTGCTTCCTCCTGTTCACCTGTATCATGTGTAAAAATGGTTTTTGGATCAACAATAGTTGGCGAGTGAATCCTATGAAAAACATTTGAACAAGTTTATTGAATTGATTATAAAATAAAGTGCATAACCACATATGAGTAAATATAGATGTAAACTTATTCACAAAACACTTAATATTAAATAATGCACACACACATACAATAATAGCTTGTTTTGAGGCACGCGTTGTTCAACTCGTCTCCCACGAGGAACTGATGGGCCTAATGAATGAGTTTTGAGGCACGCGTTGTTCTACGAACTGATGGGCCTAATGAATGAGTTTTAAGGCACGCGTTGTTCAACTCGTCTCCCACGAGGAACTGATGGGCCTAACAAATAATTTGCATACAACTTGACAATATGTAATACATAACTACAAACAATATTTACATTCTAAGTTTAGATCATAATATGGTATAGCACGAGTTTGAATTAACGAATTAGATTAAGCGACACATGATACACCCCAAAACGTGAATAAAAAGGGGAGTTTGTAAGAATTCACTCACATTGGGTGCGTTCGTTTGATGATGTTGAATGCGCACGAGTTTAGAGGTTTGATCGACGAGGTAAAACTAACCTAATTAATAACGAAAAAGTACGGTAAATAAACGGATTTTATTAATCAATTTTAGTAGGATTTTTGGATATATTTTTGTGAGTTTAAGGCCATTTTCTAACTTTAGAAATGTTATTTTTAAGTATTTTTAATTGATTTTTAATTTAAATAAATAAAAATAATAATAAAAAAAATGTTGACTTTTGACCATTGACCATAAGCGTTGACTGTTTGACTGTGACTGTTGACTGTTTGACCGGTTCTATTGTGTGTATGTATGCGTCGGGCAGGACTCGAACCCCAGACCTCTCTTACGCGTGCACGCAGCTCTACCAACTGAGCTACATGTCTAACCCGAAATATTTCTGTTTTTAATTATATTTATACACTAATTAAGTTAATCCGAAAATCATTTATTTTAAAAAGGATTTAATGTATCGACTCGGTGCTCTCCACAGGTCTTGAACTCGGGACCTGTGGTTTAGTTTGGCACACAGTCCACCGCTGGACTGTGTGTCTAACTTGGTAAATATTCTGGTTTTTATTATACTTAACATCTTACTGTTGTGGATCCGGTTCAGTTAAAAAAAAAGACATTTTATTACAGCGAAGGTGTGTGTGTCAAGGATCGAACTCGAGACGTATGCATATTATTTGCACACAGTCCACCGCTGGACTGTGTGTCTAACCCGTTCATAATATTGATTTTAATTAATCTTATATCATACACTACTTCGTCTTCTTCGTTCAAAACACAGACAACGGTTAAACATGCTGTCACTTGATTAATTCGGTTAACGAATAATATGAACAATTGAAAAGTATTGAACAGAAGGGTTTGGGGAAAGAAAGTACCGAACAGATTGTCTTCTTCAGAAATCCGGCAACGATTCGTCGGCTCTGTTTTGGTGACCTTCGGCTGTTAGGATAAATTAACAGTTTGGAGGGATTAGATGTGAAATTGAACTACTGAGTAACAATTATCAGTAGGTTTGAATGATCATACACGTTAACAGCGAGTTTCCGAAAATTCCAGAAGTTTTCCGGCGAAAACAGAAAATCCGGCAATGTCGTCTGAGGTTGATTCTGGGTGATGGAGTGATGTTAGAATTAGTCTAATAATGGAATGAAACAGAAAAGTCGAGGTATTTACCGTGTAGATGAAAGTCCCGGTTTTCCGGCGACTTGCAGAGAATTTCGGCGAGTGAAATTTCTTTCGACAGAGATTCTTCAGAGGTTTAAGGTGAGTGTGGGTGATGTCAGTATGAGCTCTAAGATCTTGTTTTAGAGTAAGAAGAAAGGATGGAATGAATTTGGTTTTCCGGCAATAATTTCCGGTTACTTTGCAGAGAATTCCGGCGACTGCGGCGAGGTTTTCTGAGCGAAAAGAAGAGTGTAATTTTGATAAACTCGCGAGCTCACTGATGAATAAAGTATATCTTAGTTTTAATTGTATTTCCGGTTTTGAATTCAAGTTATTCGGTTACGATTTGATGATTTGAATAAATGACCTTAAAGTTTTCAGTTATAACCGGCGCTGCTATAATTGTATCCGTTATGCCAAAAGATAACGTCAATGATTGACGATTTCGTCGGGATTTCCGGCGAGAGTGACTTGAGTGACCGAATTCGACTTTAGTTTTTATTATATGAATTAATTGAATCAATAAATCAACAAGAAACACAAGTGGCGGAGTGGTTGGATGTGTGTGTGTTAAGGCTTGGATGATTCTCGGCTGACCCGGGTTCGAAACCCGGCTTCAGCATTTTATTTTTAATTCACTATTTTTAATACATTTTCAAATATAAATTTTATATTCTAATATACTTATTAATTATGTATCGTTTAAAATTAATTTGAGCATTAAATACGCAACGAAATTTTTAACTGGTTGTTCGGTCAATAAACGAAGCGAGTTTGGTCAACCCGGTTTTTAACGGATGTTACACAAGTGATGACCATTGATCAACCTTTTTGATGTCTTCAGACCACTGTTGTCTATCCTTGAAAAATCTTTCAGCAGAGGAGCCCATGAAACCTGTCAATTTCACTTTCAATATTTCATCTCAAGAAATGTGTGCATAAAGACCATTTTAATGTTTTATTAAAAGAAAAATATAAACTCTACCCACCACAAAATCCACTGGTGGCATCCAACTATTTCCCAATGCAATTCCTGCACACCCATAAAAAAAAGATTCAAAATTTATATCAAATTTGAAGTTTTTAACTTTAATTGCTCATATTTCAAGATTTAAAAAAAAAAAATCTAAACATCCAAGTTTGAGCTTTAATCTCCCAGCCTTGATCTCTTTTAGAGCTGATAATCCAAGAGTGACAGCATATTTCCCACCATAAGATTCTGCCACAATATAAAGAGGGCTTCTTTGTAGCCTTTTATTTCTGTTAAATAATTTAATCAACAATGTAGTTAAATCCTTAGCAGCTTCTTCATCAGTTTTAACCAATAACTTTTCATCCTCCACAAAACTGTATCCTGTCCCAACTGGATTATCCTAATTTCCCACAAAATTATTAAAAAGTTTAATACTTTATGTCCATTTATAAATTTTAAATCTTGTTAATTTGCTACAAATTTCATACCACAAATAAAAGATCTGCCTTTCTGAGCCATGTGAAGTTTCTTGGGTTCAAATTACGATCCAATGGCCCCACCTCACCAAAGTTTCCTATTCCAACCCCTGAACCACCCTGCATTTCATTCATCCCAAAAAAAAAAAAACAGTTATAACTTATAAAGACTATATCTTTATCCTCTTTATACAAACTATAAAATGAGTTGTGTATTTTTATTAAAGATTTAAAGTAAATAGAGCCAGAAGTACTTACTGGTCCACCTTGCAACCAAAGTATAATTGGCCATGGCTTTTTTTGATCATGAACTCTGTACGGACTTTTGTAGTGTCACCAGAACATGTGTGCACCTGTTTTCACCCAACAAGTTAAAAAAATCCAATCTTTAAAAGTGGGTAGCCTTTAGTTTCTTTATTAAGAAAGTAAAAAAAAAACTCCATTGGAAAATTAAACTAAAATTAAAAAAAAAAGATTCTTGAATCTTACCTGGTCTGACTTGAACATAACCCCAACTCTCTGATCCATCTTGGGTGCATGTAGCCATGGCTAATCTTCCATTAAAATGTGGAAGAACAATGCATGTTATGGTAGTGATGAGTAAAATTGCAAAACTGAAATTTCTCATTTTTGCAGGAAAGATGAAAAGTTGATAAAATGAGAGTAATATGAGAAGATAATTGAAGGTATTTATATGCATGGGGAAAGGGAATTATTGATTTAGGATGGGCATGGTTTTCTAGAGTTTACAACTGAATTCACAAAAAATGTGGGATGATTCTTGACCTGCTGACAACAAGGTAACTTGTTAACTTTATAGCTTTTGCTTCAAATGTTAAAAAAATTCCAACCAAAATAGCTTTATTATATATTATATAATAAAATGAAAATGAAGATGTTTCTTTTATATAGTTACATAAATTTGACTTTTTATAGTTTAATGATTAGTTTACTAATACTTTCTGAATATTGTTAATATTGTTGATAAATATAATATGATGGAGAACATTGTTTTCAATGGTACAATATAATCTTTTGAATGCAAATAAATATAATTTATAAAGCTTCATTTTTTTCTTTGTTTTTAAATTTTGGATGAGTGAAGAATATATAAGCAAAGAGACAAAAAGATATTCTTAAAAAAAGGAAAAGAAAACTTCTAACTGGTTTGCTGGTTTAAAGTTTTAACAAGTCCTTGTCACATGGGAAGAATTAGTCACATGCAACATCCTGTTTTTTCTTCTAATGATGTTAAAAAAGAATAAGAGAAACAACATGGCTTGGAAGCTAGATCCATATGAGATAGTGTGATCTAGTCACATGCAACACCCCATTTTTTGTTCATCTTAACTGGACAAAACCACCATTTGCAATTAGCAATGAGTATATCATCGGTCGGTTTGGTTTGGTTTGGTATGGTATGATTAGGTTATGGGCTAAAATCGTACTATCGGTTTGGTTTGGTTTGGTTTGGTATGGTATGGTTCGGTAATGGGCTAAAACCGTACTATAATTGATGATTCAGTTTGATTAGGGTGAAAGACTGTTGAATTGATTTTCAGTACAATCTCATTTCATATAATAATTCCAATTAAGTTTTTAAGATATATAAAAATATAACAGACTTGTTAATTTATATATGAAAAAAATTATAAAAAGTTATCTAGCGATGGTTCAGTTACTTGTTAGACCATCCGTAGTGGTGTAAATTTTGGCGTTTTTCAACCCCAAAAACGCCCACCCCCACCCCCTAGGCGTTGTTGGGTGTTTTTGTTCAAAAAAAAGGCCACCGCGTTGTTTAAACCACGCTTCAACTTCAATTTGTTGGCCAATCACATTTAATCTTCCTTTTTTAGTCCAATAGTTTTTTGTTGTTTTTTAATTTAATTTTTTACAACCTTTTAACATAAGGGGACCCGGGTTGGAACATAAAACCCCGTGATAGTTTTGTTTATAACGCATGATAAGTTCAAAACACCACCGCCACCTCCGTTTTTCACGCGTGGGCTTTTGTAATGGGTGATAAATTTGACGCGTTAGGTTTGGATTGTTGTGAGGGGAATTGTTGGTTGGGGGGAAATTGTTGGGTGTGGTGGTGAGTGATGAGTATTTCCACTAAAAAAAGTTGTGAGTGATGGAATAATGGTGGATGACATGACGAAACTTGATTGGAAGTTGTGAGTGAGTCATGAGTGATGGGTGATGACCACCCCTACCCTCCTAATGCCCACATCCCCACTACACCCATTTTAGAAAAGGAAAAAAAAGCCCAATAATGCCCCTTGCTGACTATATTGTCACATGGTGGAAAACGCCCAAGGGTGGGGGCATTTTCACCCTTACGAGTATGTATGGTCTTATATTGGTTATTTATATTTTTGGGTGATGTTCGGCTACAAAGTTCAAATTTTCTAAAAAATGTAAAAAGTCATAAAATACTATAATTCCAGCCATAAATGACACCTAAAACCCTCAATAACAGAGTGAAGACTAATAAAATACCATATTCAAACCATAATAGTCTATAAAAACTTTAAACACACAATCGTAAAACTATTAATATAAAACACAACATACTAATCAACATAATAATGTTTGTCATTTAATAATGAGAGTCTTATCATCCAAAACATAAACACAACTTACATACATGATACTTTAGTAATCTTCATTTTGTTATTTGTGGGTTTTTTAATGTGTTTTATGATTGATATTTTGATGTTTTATGATTTTTACACTCTATAGAGAATTTGGACTTTATAGCCAACTCCAAGCCTTATATTTTATACACATATGACCATAGTCGAACCATAAAACTTAATTATTGAAAATATTATCATCTTCAATTTTTTTATAAAGTTTTTCCTGTTATTATTCGATTATTCTGTTTTTTACACACTCCTAACTCTGTTGTGCTCATGTTAATTGTTTTCACATATGGCCATAGTCGAACCATAAAACTTAATTATTGAAAATATTATCATCTTCAATTTTTTTATGAAGTTTTTCCTGTTATTATTCGATTATTCTGTTTTTTACACACTCCTAACTCTGCTGTGCTCATGTTAATTGTTTTCTTTTGACACTACTTACAAGGAAAACCAGCATAACTGGTTACATAAGATATTTATATATTTTTTTAAAAAATAATAGAAGTGTTATATACATTTTTAAGTACATTTTATTTGAAAAAAATAGTAGCATGCATGTGTAGTATGAATTAAATTGACACTCATATCTATATAAATTAAAATTTGAATATTAGGTTTTTAAATTTTTCTTTTTATATTTATCATAAGAGTTTTGAATTTAATGTTACCAAATAAAACGAAGGAAAAGTGAACTAAATGCTTCTATTGGATTGGATAATAAATATGGTTCTTGTTCTCAGCTTTTATATACGTATGAGGATAAAACCCAATATTAAGTATCATAAACTTTTTAACATATCTATCTCTATGTCATAAGAAACATTAAAAGTTTACAGTTTAGCGAGCGCTTGAATACGATACAAATTTTAGTTTGGTTCTAGTATTATTACCCGTGCTTCACGACATGAATATAGCTGCTAAGGAAAGGTGAAGGGGAAAACTCCATTTCATTTCTATAATATTTTTTGGAACGACAAAAGTTACATTAATTCTACTCTACTTTAAAATACACCAATAAATACCAATTACACCCGACACCAGGATTTGAATTCTGGTCTTTTCTTCAAGAAATAAGAGTCTCTATCACCCAACCAAATCTAGAATGACCATTTATATAATAATATATTTCGGAGAAAAAATGTCCCTACATTCACTAAACGTCACATAAAATATAGCTTCCTAGTTGAGTCGGGGTTCCAACAAAATGTCACACCCTTAATGAGCTTGATTATATCATATTGTCTTAAAAGGTTTTCATAAATATGTTTCCAAGGAAAACAACCCAATAAATAATTAGAGTTAAATGCTTGGTTGGTCCCTGTGGTTTGCGAAAATTGCAGACTTGGTCCCAATGGTTCACTAATTACACGCTTGGTCCTAATAGTTGTAATTTTTGCACTCGGGTGGTCCTTATCACTAACCTATGTTAAGTTTTTCAGTTAAATACGTGCAAAATTACACTTGCCCCTAAACAAAAAAGAACTGAACCTGCCCCCTTTATCTTCTTCATCCTCTCCCCTCTTCTCTCTCTCTCTCTAAAACCCACCACCCACCTCCACTGTCAGCCCATCACCACCACCATCGCCACCTTCAACCCACCACCACCTCCTCCACCGCCTCCTTCAACCCATCACCACCACCTCCACCGTCAATCGACCACCACTACCTCCACCTACAACGTCACCTTCAACCCATCACCATCACCTCCACCGTCAATTGACCACCGCCACCTTCAATCTGTGACGGTGGAGGTTAATCGACCTCTAGAACTGGTCTGCTCAATCTTTTCCTCTCTCTAAAACCTATCACCACCTGCCCCTTAAACCCATCGCCACTGCACCTTTAATCTGTGACGGTGGAGGACGCCAGAATTAAAAGGGGTCGTCGGGATTCTGCGGCGTGCCACCGGAGGACGCCAGAATTAATAGGGGTCGTCGGGATTCTGCGGTGCGCCACCGGAGGATGTCGGAATTATGTCGGCTCCTCACTTTCTCTCAAACTCTCTCGATCTCTCTAATATCTACACATTGGTTTTTCCGAGCTGGTTCGTTTTTCCAGCGAGTAGTTGAAGGTGGTGGGTGGTTGGTTGTTATGAGTGGTGCGATGGGGCTGGTGTGGTAGTTTACAAAGCAACAGGTGGGAGTAAGGAGAGGTGTGGTTGCAGGTTTTTGTAGAAAGAGATAGAGAGTAGGAATGTATGTTATATTTATTTTTTTAATTGTTTAGGGGTATTTTAGCCATTTTACACATACTTGACTAAGAAAACTAACACATGTTAGTGGTAAGGACCACCCGAGTGCAAAAATTACAACTATTAGGACCAGGCGTGTAATTACTGAACCACTGGGACCAAGTCTTTAATATTTGGAAACCTCAAAGACCAACCAAACATTTAACTCAAATAATTATAACAACAATAATAATAATTTTAGTACTTAAAATTACAAAAAGGAAATGGGGACCAAGTGTATTGGTGAAAAGCCAAAATAAGTGGCGATTACCTGTTAAGTTGCTCTATAAAAAAACTTATAAAAAATAAAAATAAAAATTAAAGTTGGACAAAAAGGAAAGGAAGGTGAGACTCACATATATATATACTCTGATAAACGACGATTTTAAATAAGAACACATGTCACCATCAAAACTCTTATCCCAATTTTAGTATTATATATAAGGGAGAGCATCAAATAGGAAGTATGTTTTTGGTAAAAATGATAGAAAGTAATCTTAGCCTTCATCTGGAAAAGTATAAATACAAGCGGGAAGGATACTTTAGTCAATCTTCTTTTATCTATTCTTTCTATTTCTCTTCTCTGTATCTTCAAAACCTAGATGTTCAAAACCCACCATCTTCAACATTTCATTCTTTTTCCCTATCTAGAATTACTACATCACGGTGCAAATTTTCTTCATCAATGAATGGTTCGAACACTCAATCAACGTGTTCTTCGATTTATTTGAAGAAAACCCAGTTTATGTTTCTATAATTTCTCGTTTTTTTCATTTAACATGATACGATGGAATATGAGATTTCTGTTAAAACAGGTACTTCTCTTCTCAAATTTCTCAAGCATTTTTTAATTCAAAGTGAATATATCTCTGATTTTACTCTTTCTCTTGATGTATTCATGCATTTGGGCAATATCATTAGTTCGAATTTCATTGACAAATCATTAATAAAAAGTTGCACACCAGGTGTTTGACAAATGTCTCAAAGAAAAATTGCAAAACACCTTTCAGTTTAGACTTTCTTTTAAAATTGTGTTTTACAAAAGAACGAAAAAACACATTTTTTGGTGTTTTTTGTCCATTGTGTTTTACCAAATAATAAAAAAACAATGTTTTTTATCCATTGCGTTTTACAAAATAATGAAAAAACACAGTTTTTTATCAATTGCGTTTTATAAAAGAATGAAAAACACACTTTTTAGGTGTTTTTTATCCATTGCGTTTTACAAATTAATGAAAAAAAACTGTTTTTTATCAATTGCGTTTTACAAAAGAATAAAAAAACACACTTTTTTGGTGTTTTTTGTCCATTGCGTTTACAAAATAATGAAAAATACAGTTTTTTGTCCATTGCGTTTTACAAAAGACATTTTTTTTTGTGATTTTAGTCAATTGCGTTTTAGAAAATACACATTCTTTTATATTTTTAGTCAATTGCGTTTTAGAAATAAATTTTGTTTTAAGTTTTAATTCATTGCTTTTTAGATAAAAAAACATTATCTTTTGTGTTTTTTGTCCATTGCCTTTAGCAAAAACACTTTATTTTATGTTTTTTAGTCCATTTTGTTTTTATGATAGTTTGTTGAACTTGAAAAGAAACTATATGATAATAATGTTTGGAAATTAAGTGTGTTTGAATGAATGTCCTAAAATGGAAATCACTTGTCCCACATTGGTGTGGAGATAAAGTATAAGGTTATTTATAAGGTGAAAGCTTTGCCTAACCAACATAACTTTATGACATGTTTTACCATAAGTCCTACGCGAAATTGGAACCAGAATTTAGTCGAACTCGTGTGCGCCCGCACGTCCTGCCGACACGAATGCAGTTCTGAAAAACCGGGCTCGAGTGTTGCTGGTTTTTACATTTCTGTTGCGTTTTACGTTACGTCTGCAGGTCGTGTTTTTTGCGTTTTACGTTATAGTTTTTTACCTGTTGTTGCGTTTTACGTTACAGTTCTGCTGTCAGTTTTTTACTGCTGTTGCGTTTTACGTTACGTCTGCATGTCTTTTTTTAACTGCGGTGCGTTTTACAATCAGTTGCTGCTGTCAGTTTTTAACTGCAGTTGGTTCGTTTTTTAACTGCAGTGCGTTTTACAATCAGTTGCTGTTGTTGCGTTTTTTAACTGCAGTTTGGTTCAGGTTCATTGCTTTGCGATGGTTTGGTTCAGGTTCACTGCTTTGCGCTGTAGAATATAGTTAATGGCGTTTTACAAAAAAAAACTGCAGTTGGTTCGTTTTTTAACTGCAGTGCGTTTTACAATCAGTTGTTGTTGTTGCATTTTTTAACTGCAGTTTGGTTCAGGTTCATTGCTTTGCGATGATTTGGTTCAGGTTCACTGCTTTGCGCTGTAGAATGTAGTTAATGGCGCTTTAAAAAAAACTGCAGTTGGTTCGTTTTTTAACTGCAATGCGTTTTACAATCAGTTGCTGTTGTTGCGTTTTTTAACTGCAGTTTGGTTCAGGTTCATTGCTTTGCGATGGTTTGGTTCAGGTTCACTGCTTTGCGCTGTAGAATGTAGTTAATGGCGTTTTACAAAAAAAAAAGTTGGCTTTTTTTCATTGCGTTTTACGCAACTGGGTTTTCAAATTTTTTCGAAAATATAGCAATAGTATACTCGTTTTAAAGATAAAAAAACGCTCGTTTTTTTGGTGTAATTTTTATAAAAAAATAATGTCGTATGAAAAAGTTATCAACGTTTAAAAAATGAGAGGGGATTGGAGGAGTGAGAAACTATCGTCCTGGATTGACTAGAATGCCCTTACACAAACCCACGCGCCTCTTTTTTTCTCTTCAATTTCATTTATTTAATCTTAGCCCTTGATTAAATCAATTGATCGTCAAGATTACTTCCTAGGCAAAGAAACTTCATATTGTATTCTGACCCTTTTATATAAATCTTGTTTTTCCAAATTTAATCTATATATTATATAAACAAATAAGGTTTGGAACACATGTCCTCTCCGGGTGCAACCGCAACCATTTTGATGTTTTAGATGGAAAATTAGGGAAAAAACCACATATTCGCATTTGGATCCCGCACTGGGTATGGATTTTTGACCCGACTATAAAAACGTTCTAAATCGTAACTCCCTATTTTTCTCCTCGGCCGTTCCATCTTCCTAAACATATTTAGGGTTTTTTACATTGCGGCCGCCATGTTCTTCTCCGTCTTTAATCTTCGATCTTCATCTTAATGGTACAATCTTCTCTCCTTAATTGTTTGTATGTTTTATTTTTTATATTATGGATTAGGTTCGTTGTTGTTTGAAGTTCAATCGATTGTATGTTTTTCTTCCAAGACGTATTCGATCGCTTATGTTGGAACTTCGCTTGATTTTTCATTGTCTATACTGCATCTGTTTTAGAAAACCCGTTCACATGTACTGAGAAATCCTAATCATTCAAGCGCCTCCAGTTCTTCTCACGTTCTCTCCTATCAGGGTTTGCAAAACCCTAAGAACCTGCAAACGATTTAGATCTTGGATCCAATAAACCATCCATTCATTTGAACCAGGTTTTACAAAGACGTGTTTCAGATTTGACGAATTGTTTCAGGTTAGCTTCGATTCATGTCGGGTTTTCGTATGTTTGTTCATGTTTCACTGATTTTAATGATGAATTACTTGAGTATTGTTCTTTTGAAGATCGCCCCTTTGTTTTCCATTGATTTCAGATGTTAACATATACAATTATCCGAGGAAGTTCGATGATCGTTTTTCAACAAGTCAGAGGTCATCGATAGAGTGGTTAATTGCGTCGTAAACTTTCAGAAAGTTCCGTGTAAGGTATATAAAGTAACTCTGGATAGGTGTTTGTGTTCTATAGGAGAAATGTTACGTTAGGGTTTATAACTTTTTATTGATTGTGTGACTGTTTGACTGAGAATTTTGTAATTTCAGATGATCTAACTAAACATCATAACCCAATGTTTATTCTTTTCTAATTTTTGGTTGTTATGAGTGTAATGGAACTGATTTTAGGATGAAAAGTATGCAAATGATGAAGCAGGTTAACCAACTATGTTATCCTTTACTTTAGAAAAGGAAATGGGATAGTGTAATTTGAAAAGATTAGTATAAATCAGATGATTCTGTTTAGATTTCCGTATTGTTATTAGTTGTATTAGATTTTAAAGTGATGTGCTGTGTATGTTGTCAATTTAGTTTGGTTCCTTTGTTCATTAAATTGCTAATTGGTTTTGCTTAATGCAGTTTGCAAGAGATCGGAAGAGAATGGAGACTGACATGATAATCATGGCACTGAGGATTTGTGGTAGTTTGATAAAGGTGGCAATTTAACTCCATATTTCCCTTTATAATCATGAATATGTAAACGGTTCGGTTCAGGTTGGTTTATTTACTAAGACATCTAATATAAAAAATCACTATATTTGGCACAGATACAACAATGTCTATCTTTATTTGTAGTTACTTTCTTTGTCTACTTTTTCCTTAAAATGATGTTCAGCGGTTGCATAACTGCATAAAAAAAGTTCCATTAGCGTTTAGCTTATATAGTAAAGGTCATATTTTTTTCTTATGTGTCTTATTGTCTGTTATGTATTCTCAATTTGCATACCAAGGTCATATTATTCTCTTATGTGTCTTACTATTTGTTGTAACTTTCAAATTGATGATAAAAGAGATATCGTTTAACATCATTCTGAATTTTTGAAAAAATGATATGGTTTTTGTTTGTAACTGATGAATGAGCACGTAAAATATCAGTTTCGTGGCCTGAGCTTGCTTGCATCACTAACAATAATTTGCTCGCCCAAGCTCTCTGATCCTCTTCGGAGTTGGTTTGTTTCTTGACCCGTTAAGTTTCTAATATATTATTTTTAATGGTGCCGAGGTCTATTTAGGTATTCTTCGACATTTCGACCATATGTAGGTTGTAAGCAATGACGGGAAAAGGGTTAGGCGGTAACACCCCTTCACAAAGAAAGATAAATAAAAACTGCAGGTAGTTGTAAACTTTTTGGATGTTTGAACTTTTCCAGAACTTTAATTTGTTCATTTAATTTATCTAGTCCCGCACTGGTGTTGGTATGAAACTGCTCAAGTAATATAGAAAATGAATCTGGAGAAAAGGTTTCCATGTTTGGTTGCTGATTCAGCGTTCAGTATGTAACTAATGTGAACATTTTTCTCGAAACAAGTCGAATAAAGAAAACTTAGCGGGTTTAATGGGTTCGCACAAAGTATTATTCTAACACGTATAAGTATACAAGCAGCTCGGCCTATTTGTATGCATCACCAACGAGGCATCACTGTTCGAAAGACTTAAGAATGCCAGATGGGACACGGGGTAGTACAATGCGAAGAGGGAAGCCTATTCTAACAAGTATACCATAAGGTTTGATATAGAGACTTAGTAATTTATTGATTTTTTCAAAGAGGACTTAAAATCATAGTGGGTTTATGATCAAGTACATGATTTCGCCAATGGAAGGCATCTCGACAAAAAAAGAATTACTTTAGCATGTATTTACTTTCTTTCAAACTCTGTTATAGGAGTAAAATTTCTTTCTAATTTATATGGAATTGTTTTAATATATGAATGCAGCTAAAGAAATGCAAGGAGCAAATTGCAAGTGTTAAAATCAACACAAAAAAATGGCTAGACAACGGCGCACCATGTGGAAAATTCCAATTTGTCTCCCATAGATCCAATTTATTCCTCAGCACAACTAAAATTATGGACTACTTCAGTGTTCGGATTACAAACGACAATCGGATCCCTATATGGAGATTGAAGCACAAGGTTATGATGAAGCCAGGCTTCGCAATACTGTTAGTAACTCCTAATTTTGTATTTATGTGTGTTTTTTCCCAACTTAAAATGTTCCAAGAGTAATAGTTTTCTCGAAATGGTAACTTTAATATTACTTGATCATTAAAACTGTCCTTTTAATATACCGTTTGATAAATTAGCGAAAGGTTTTAGGTACCGGATTTTGACCGGTTTGAAGTTAAAATATTTTGATGATCATGCCAGTGGAGCGGGTAAAAGTCAAGAGGTGAATCCTTTAATAGTGGATAATCTAAAAAGTGACTTTAAGTCAACACCATTTGTAATTTAGTTGTTTATGATTGTTATCCTAGACTTGATACATTGAAGTGGAATTCAAGAATATCAACTTGGTGGTAAGTTGACTTTTTTTGTATTTAATCTGATGCAAATGTGCAGAGGTTGCTAAACTATAACATGTTGAATTTGCAGTATGTTCGTATCAATTATTTTTTGTAGAGTTGTACCAATCAAGTGATCTTTCCCGTGAAATAAACTTAGGCTAATAGGTGTGGAGGAGGGTAGTCCCTTGAGGATGATCTGCCACGTAGGCGTCCACGTCAACGGGTGTGGGGGATGAGCCTAAAGGGATGGGTCTAGGGTATGGGGGATGAGCCCCTTTATATATACATATGTATGTGTGTGTGGATTTGCTTTTTGTTCTTTTCTTATTTTAGGTATAAGTTGCTGTTAAAACGTATTTTCAATGAACTCAAATGCTAATGTTTATATGTGTGGTGTATAGTTTAATAACTTTAACCTTTTTTCACTTTATAACATGCAAATACTCAATGATTTTTAATGCGTTTTTACTTTGATTTAGGAATTATTGTTAATCAAATCGCATCTTTAAAATACACAATCATTTTTCTGGTTTTTATTCGGGTTGTTTGGGTTTTTGGTTTGGAAAAAGTTGAACGATATCATCATTTAATGTGGTTGGGTCGGGTTTGGGCTTGAACCATAGTGGTTGGGCTAATTCAAAGATTGCAGCTGGATTTAATTGTGGAATTGGGCTTGAAGGTTAAAAATGAAGGCCTTAGGGTTTTGATAAAGCTTGAAGCTTGGTCGTTTAAATCTGAGTTGTGTTGTCAAGTCTTGGTCCTCTAAAAAACTTTGACCGCCTCATTTGTCATTATCCTGTTAGACTATCATTTAATATTCCGTTATTTAAGTCTGTAATAAGATAAAAAATAAGATTTCTATGTTCGGTTGTGTGTTTATTATTTTGTGTTTTTTATTGTTTCCATTAGACTATTTCTAAAAATACATTTAATATGTCTTACTTCTAAAAACAATTTTAATTAAGTAAAATACTTTTTAAGTCCTTGTGTTTTAGTGGTTTTAACCACTTGAGTCCAAAATCAAAAAGTTTAATGTCATGAGTCCATAACTGTTCTTTTTATAACGTCTTGAGTCTCTATGTTATAGTAGTTTTAACCACTTGAGTCCAAAATCAAAAGTACAAGTGTTAAAAATGGACTCAAAACGTTATAAAATTAGTGGTTAGGGAAGGCGTTAAACTTTTTGATATTGGACTCAAGTGGTTAGACTTTTAACAAATGATATAAGAGGGGTGTTGGAATTGTGTAATGTTTGTAGCTAGGTGAAGTAGGGCTATAACTTGGTGTGGTAGGAATATAACCAGGGGTACGACTATAACTAGGTGGGAGGTGCAGGGCTGTAGAATGGGGAGATTTGGTTGTAAAACGGGGAAGTAGAGCTGGCTGGTGAGGTAGGGCTGTATGGCGTAGATATAGGGCTGTAGGCAGAGGGATGTGGGGATGTAACTAGCAGACGCAAGCATATAGTTGGGTGAGGATACGCTAGCCGGACCTGAAAGGTCATTGTCAATAAAAAGGACATGATATGGTCAACAAAGCGAAGTGGAGAACCATTGATATGGTCAACAAATGCTAAAGTTTTCTTAAACAGATACTACCTGAAGATCACAAAAATACTATAAACTCTATTGAATTAGGGTCATAAATTGAAGGTGTTTTTTTTAACCCTTTCTAACCATTACTTGAACATAATGCTAGATTTATCTTGTGTAAAAGATAATGCTGGAGTTAAAGGTGTTACAGATACTACAGACAATGTTACACAAACAAGGTAATATAATTATTATTATTTTATTTGTTGGTTAACTTTTCGAGTGTTTTTAGATGTTTGATCTGAAATATGTATGCAAAATGGATGGTGCTGAGATTAACAAGACCTTTTTTTACCCAAACCCGATATGACCAGTTTTAGGATAATTTTTATGATTTTAATTAGGATTTGTATTTTACTATTGGTTGTCCAAAACATTTTTTTGGAGAAATATAAATTACTTTGCCCTCCATTGCAAAAAAGTGTTTTGGTTTTATGAATATACAACCATGTTTAAGTATGAACTTAATTTTAGTACCCCGGTTAAACATCAAAGTGTTATTATACTATATGATCCATCTTACACACTTATGACATTTCAGGTAAAGAAGTTAGTTTGTAGATTGTTATTTACTATGCAGATTTGTGTTGGCAAAGTGACTACTTTGCATCTTTATCAACGTGCTTTTGTTGACATTGGACGCGTACATGACGGGTAAGCATCCCTCTTCCAAATCTTATATTAGAAAATTGAAATTTTCTAATCTTATTTTAGTTAGTTATGAAGTTCAAAAAAGAAAGAAGACACGCGAGGTGTTGATTGGTCAACCCGACCCAACCCACTTTGACCATCTTGTAGTATTGCCTGTTTTGCGCCGCTACCCAACACATCTTACACGTATTGCTACCAGATGATGTGGCTTCTGAGTCTCTCTAACTTTAACCTCTGGCCATTTCAGGTGTGTCCCCATTAAACGAAATGATTGGTTTTGGATCCGACATCATATAAAAGTTGGCATGCATGTCATTGTTGAAATTCTGGTGAGTTATGACTCTTTAAATTTTTAATTATTTTAACTGCATGTGAAAATACTGTATAAGTGTGTAATGCATTCTGTAATCAACGTTAATTTATATTGCACGCAAAGCGAGATCCTTACCTTTAGCGATTTCCTATAGAGATACGTTTTGTTTACCATAATATTGACCACCTTATGTATGTTCATTTTGTTAGTTCAACTTTATATCATTATAATGGTTAAGAGTTGGAAACTTAAACCAATCTACATATGAATAAGTAGATTTCGGTTATAATTTATACGTAACAAGTCATATGGATAAATCGAAGAAATTAGCTAATAAGAAAATTGGTCAAATGGGTGGTCGAAAATCGACAAAAAATGTTAATTTTAATGCTTAAGGCCTCTTAAATCACTTTAGTAATAAATAAACAGACCTTATTATCATATGAAAAATCCATACGTTTGGGAAAAATAGTGTTTTGGGTTGATAAACACAACCCTTTGCCGGAATGGACTTGTCACACAACTCATTGACCCGCCTTTTGCCATCTCTAACCGAAAGCAATATGGTATGCTTGATCTATGATTTCACTCATTTGTCTTTCTACATGCAGTTATAAGAGATTTGACTACCCACCAATTTTCCATCGTGAGGATGATAGTAATATGGATGAGTTTGTTGCATCGTGGGTTAATTTTGTGCCTAGTACGTATGGGAGGAAGATACTAATATCAATGAGTTACGTTCCATCATAGATTAATATTTTGTGCATAGTAATAAGTCTTAATTAGTCTTGGTAGTATGTGCTTTTTTTTAAACTTTATGACCATAATAAAAGTTGAATGTTGGTTTTTCTATTACATATTAACTCTTTCCTTTTTTCCGGTGACTATTTATCTAAAAAAGTCAAACATAAGATGTGTAGACTGTACCATGGACATATGAATGAGTGGATCAGGTCGCGTGAGTTAGGGGTTCCGGTCAAGATAAGTTAATGTCATACCTGGTCAATAAAAACGTTTTGACTTTTAATATCTAATCTCATTGATATTTTGATTAGAATTAAATGTCTGGTTGGTCCTTATGGTTTGTGAAAATTGTAGGCTTGGTCCAGTGGTTTACCAGTGCAGGTGAACCAAACCCGCAGGCATCAGAACATACCAGCGTCGGTGAACCGAACCCGAGTGCAAAAATTACATCTATCAGGACCAAATCTGCAATTTTTACAAACTACAGGGACCAACCTGGCATTTAACTCTTTTGATTATTTATAGTTATATGTCATATATTTTACATTTTACATAGTGAATAAAGTTAAAAAAAACATGGTAAGTAGAACTTTTGAATCTATTTTGAGTGTGTCAAAATTGTGTGTTGTAGGTTTCTGTTTATCAAAAAACATAGTTGGATCTCTTTTCGATTAATGCAAATTAAAGTTTCCAACCCGCGAAGTTCATATTGGTCAATTACGTTAAAATATATCTTAACTACAACTGTCAATACAAACAATGATAAAAAAAATAATGTTTCAAAACGTGTCTTTTTATTTTATTTAATGATGTAATTCAATTAATATAAAGAAATTTTTCTTGCCTGTGAAGTTCCCTAGTCTTTCTATTTTTTTAACGACATAATTCAATTAGTATAAAGTAATTATTCCTGCCCAGGAAATTCTCCCATATACACAACGTTTGTGAACTAGATTCAATTAGTATAAAGTAAAATTTTCCTATCCGGGAAGCTCTGTGTTCCATATACATAACGTTTGTGAAATAAGATGAAGATTACTGAAGTACTTTTTTATACAATCAAATGATTGTATTAATACATTAGTATTTATAGTTTATAACATTCTATTATTAGTCACTTACTTTTCACATTTGTCGTAGAGAAACATTCATGAATGTGTCAAAAGTCAAACTCCTATCTCAAACGCTAACAATGATGATGCTAATACCAGCTGTACTAACATTAAAATAAACAAGCGTAAACTGGTTGACGTCTACAACTCTTCAACTCCAAGTAACGTCAAGGATTCGGAGAAAGTTAGCAAGAAAGAGACTGAGCTTCCTATCTCTAAGAATTGAAAGCAGTTTTTATGTTTTTCACGTCTTAAGCATTGTTTTTTTTATTATTTATGTTTGTTGACGTGATTGTTTGATCTTTATCTGCTTTATCTATTAATAACTCTATCCTTTTTAAAGCAAATTATTTGTGTTTTTTTTAACTTAATCAACCTGACATTTGACATTTAAGCCTTTGATCACCATGATCAAGTACTCTGTTTAACATTAATCGATGAATCTAATTAAACGAAAAACTAAAACCAAATACATATGATTTCATAAAAGACGTTGATTACAATTTCTTTATTAATGTCATTCGTTACAAATTAAAGTAACAACATATTTTAATATAAGTTAAAACATAAATTAATAAAACTTATTGTATGGGTTTAGAAAACATCCTTATATAGAGATCTCATTGTCAATTAAAAAGGAAATTAGCTTTACATGAAAACTTTGAATACATCTGAAGGCAAAGTTGGGATACTTATGAAACCGAACTAAAAATTTGTGGTGGAGAAGAGAAAGATGATACTTAAGAGGTTCAAATTGTTATTTATGTACTTTTGTTTATTGTAAATTAAATTTTTCTAACCCGGGAAGTTCCCGGGTTATAGCCTAGTATTATATATATGTGTAGCAATAGATTTCCACCTTAAAAAATAATCAAACTTCCTAATAACTTAAATATTAAACTTCACTTTAATCATATTTAAGTAAACTATGATCATGATAAACAAATACATAATATAATATCATAAAATTTTAATTTGAATATTTAAATATTGACTACTAATTATTTAAATATTTAAATGTTGACTACTAATTATAAAGCCTGTCTTGACACTAAACGTTATAGTTTTAAAAACTTTAGCTCTATTTTATAAACACACATTTTATTTGTAGAACTTAATTACAATTCAATTGCTATAATCTCATAACTTGGAATTAATTTTAAAAACACTTCTTATTAACAGTATTTTTATTTTTAGTGTTATTGTTTTACAGCCATAGAAAAGGGTTCCTCTACAGAAGACCATTTACTTAAGAAGTGTAAGAAGGAATAAGAGAATAATATGTGACACTAATTAGATTAAGTGATTGAGGGTGTAAGTGTAACTGTGTGAATAACACAAATTTGGAAAGTATTAAGTGATTATGATTTGGAGAAGATTTTCAGGGTTTTGATAACTTTTCTATGTCTTTGATAAACAAAATCACGATCAAACATTATTATCCATTCATTAAAATACGGTTGAATCAAACGAGCGTAATCTTGTCACCAAGTGAACACGACCGTTTATAAATGATTACTTAACATAGACCACGAAAACGAGCGGTGTGCTACTCCTATAACGTTATACATGTTAAGGTAGGCTGGCAAGGTTAATGACAAGTAGTTGCATGATTGAATAACTAGCATGAATAACCTAAGCATAACAATATCATGTTTGATGGATTGAGTGATTTCATAAGATTGAGTGTGGGCATGAGTGTGTTTGATTATTCTATACATGTTACACCTCAAAAGTGAATAAAACGTAAAAAGGGGATTCCAGTATACTCACAGTTTGCAAAGCTTCCACAAACGTGAGTTGAAGAGTCTTGAAGATTTGAACACCAAAGTTACCCTACAATGGGGACACAAAGATGTGTGAGTTCATGAGATTGTTCGTGGATTTGGATTCGGAATTTTAAAGACTAGAAAGTATGTATACAAGGAAAATTATATCATGTCTAGACACGCAATTTGGACACTATTCTTTAATATCTTTTCATGGGTGCCAAATCACCCATTAGAATCCAGTTTGAGAAATTAAGAACAAGAATGATATCTGCCATAACTCATAACATCAACTATGATTTGGTTAATATTACGGTTTGGTTTGTATTATATATAAAAGTGTGAAAACGGTGAGAACGATTTTGGTGTTGATATGTGGCGTTGGTGCTAACTTACACTAATGGGTAATATTGTCAAAAAGTTCATGCACATGCCAAAGACCATCCACATGCAAGTCACATGCACATTCCACCATCTTTTTAAAACTCCCGTAACTTTTTTATACGTGATTATTTAAAAAAAAAAAATCACACCATGAAATCGAGTGTTTATTATATTTCGAACGAGTATACTATTGCTATACTTTTCAAATAAAAAAATGACATGAACTGGGTGTTCAAATAAAAATGCCATAAAACATCCGGTTCAGAAAAAACGCCATGAAAATACCCAGTTGAAACGCCATAAAACACCCAAATTCAGAAGAAACAAACCATGAAAACCCAGTTGAAAACGCCATAAAAACACTCAGTTCAGAAAACGCCATAAAATCTAGTTGAAAACGCCATAAAAAATAAAAATCCAGTTCAAAACGCCATAAAAAACAAAGTTTAAAACGCCATAAAAAGTTCAAAACGCCAAAAAAACAAAGTTCAAAAGCCATAAAACCCAGTTCATTTTTTCGAAAAGTATACTCGTTGGAAAGATAAAAAACACTGAATATGGTGTAATTTTATTAAAAAAATAATTAGGTATAAAAAAGTTATTGACGTTTAAATATGACGGGGGAAATGACATGTGATTAGCATGTGCACCCTTGTTTGGATCTTTCCATATTACCCCTTCTGGTAGTTTAAAGTTCCTATTATTTACAAAAATGCCACCACATTAATCTTAGCCACAAATCATAAAGATCTTGTGGCTGGAAATCGTTCTCACCGTTTTCACCATTCTAGGCGTTTTCTCCTTATCCCATTATATATATATATATGGATGGGCATCATTACAGAACACTAATAATTGCAAGAACAAAATGAACAACTCTAAATCACTAGATTTTATGATTTAAAGTTCATATTTTTTAAATTTTATGTTTCCTACATTCGTATGTATGTTATATATGCATGGAAAACCTCATATTTTTACCTATACTTAGCCTACATACATGTAGGTAATTTAACCTACACAGAACGCACATATGTGTAGGTTATATAAAAAACAAAATTTTTTCATGTTGTGTTTTAAATTCTAGTGTGAGAAACAATAAATCTTTAATTTGTAACATTTTCCTTTACTTTTTAGATTTTTAGGATTGAAAAAATGGGTGATTCATTTTGTTCTGCATGTTCTCGCTATATTTAGTGTTCTGTATATGAGATGGGTAAAATGAGAACCGCCTTGAGTTGTGAGAACCGTAGAAACCAATATAAGTCATTGATCAAAAGTGTTTTAATGGATGAGATTAAAAGACAATAAAATAGTTGTAATCATTGTACTTTAATTAATGAGTTTTTTTAGTGGGATAAGAGTAAATTGGTATTTTTACTAAGCTCTTTAATGATTGGTAATTAAGGTTGTAATATTGTGCTTTAATTAATGTTTGTGATTTAACTAATGTTATTTTTTAATCACGCAGTAAGAAAACTATTTTACGTAGGGGTTCTAACTTTTTTTGCGCGCCGTTTTAAACATTTTTACGCGCGGGTTCAAACTTTTTTTACGCGCCGGTTTTAAATTTTTTTACGTACGGTTTTAAACTTTTTTTACGCGCCGGTTTTAAACTTTTTTCACGCGCGGTTTTAAACTTTATTTACGCGAACGTTTTTTACGCCCGGGTTCAAACTTTTTTTATGCGCCGTTTTAGAAACTTTATTTACACGCAGTTTTAAACTTTTTTTACGCATCGGTTTTAAACTTTTTTTACGCGCCGGTTTTAAACTTTTTTTACGCGATAGTTTAAAACTTTTTTTACGCACCGGTTTAAAACTTTTTTACGCGCCGGTTTTAAACTTTTTTTACGCGCGGTTGGGTTTTTTACACGCGCGAGTTTAAACTTTTTTTACGCGTGATTTTAAACTTTAAAACTATTTTTTTTACAAAAAAAAACTATTTTTTTCAAAAAAAAAACAATTTTTTTACGGGTTTAAATTTTTTTACAAAAAAATATTTTACGCTAAACAAAAATATTTTATTTTTACAAAAAAAAAAAACTCTTTTACAAAAACTTTTTTACAATTTTTTTTCAAAAACTTTTTTACAATTTTTTTTTACGCCAAACATCTTTTTACGCTCCCGATACCCCGATTTCGGGTTTACGAAATTTGAGGATCTTACCAAACGAACTCACCAAAAAATCACTACTCAATAGATGTCTCATGTTGAATTTTAAACAGAAGAGAGAGAAAAGATGTGACATGTTGTTTTAAATAGAAGAGAGAAAAGAAATGTGACATGTAATGGAAGAGAGAAAAGTTATGACATGGGAAGTAAAAGACTAAAATACCTCTTTGATTTAATTTGGTTATGGGTGATGTGTAAATATGATATTGGATGATAGGAGTTCTCATGGTTCTCGCAACTGAGATTGGTTCTCTCTTGAACCGAATCCTATATATATATATATATAGTAGTCCAATGTTAGTTTAATCATATGGTCATGTAAAGGTAGGATTAATATCCCTTAACCTTGTGAATTCACCGATGCATAAAATCATCACAATGATGATTTTCAAATGGTCTTGAATCTAAGAATAAGAAATAGATCTTCTAATTCACCAAGACAACCAAGTGTTAAACTAGACGAGTGCATTTCAAACATGGATAGTGTTTGAATACTTGGTGTAGTTTGTTCACTTTGTTTACTTAAAGTTGTTTGGTGACTTAGATAGTATGAAAGTAAGTTGATTAACTAAGTAATCTAGTGAGGTAGGTGGAATCCAAGTTGTAGAACTAAGGTTCTATTGTTCACACCATTACCATAACTCAATTCTTTCAACATTGCAAGTTGAAGATTTGGTTCGGTTTCTCTCACTTTGTTGTATTGGGAGATTACTTAGGGTTTTTGAAGCATTAAGAAAGAGGCATATGAAACTCATGCTTGCTGGAATAAACCTTAACTCAAGTTCCTCAACATGAAGATTAGTTGGGAACTCGGTTTGGTACATAATATCCCAAGAAAACAAAGTAGAAAAGAATAACTCTGAAAGTTTTAACAAAATTTAGAAAAATAATCCTAACTTTGGACCTCAAAATGGTGATGTACCAACTTTGTTTACCTTGGTAAACATGTGGTAACACTCCTAAAGTTTGTCCAAGTAGGAGGAAAACAAGAAACAAGAAGAAAAATATGAAGAAACAAGCTTAAACTCACCTTTTGCACTCTGCCTAAAAGTGAAAGATTTCTTGATGATTTGAGAGAGTTTGGGAGTGATTAAAGAGTGTGAAAAGTGTTTAGGAGGTGGTGAAGGCTTGTATTTATAAGTAAGGGATTAGGGTTCAGGAGCTAAAATAGAAAGTATGAAATAAAGTGCGTAATAAACGTACAACATGCGTAATTAGGGTTTTGATCATGCATGATTTATGTTTTTGTCCATGCATGATTTGTGTTTAACCTATGCGTGATTTTGTGTTTGACCATCGTAATTAGGGTTTAAAATTGATCATGCGTGATTTGTGTTTTGTCCACGTGTGATATATGTTTTAACCTATGCGTGATTTTGTGTTTGAACATGCGTAATTAGGGTTTCAAATTTATAACATGCATAATTTATAAATGAACATGCGTAATTAAGTCTCGTACTAGTTGCACGTTAAGGACCTACTAAAAAGGACGCAACGTGCAAGATTTTGAAACACTAAGTACATAACTCGTCAATTTTCGCGCCAAAGGATACCGCTTGAAAAATAGTGTTAAGATATAGGACAAGACGTGTAATTTACCCTTAACTATAAATCATTATAGGGATGCTCAGGTATTTTGTTTAAACTAATTTGCGAATCCTGTTAACTTATAATTCTTTTACTTGAAACAAAAAAAAAGAACGAATTGATTTTCAAATCAAGCTCATTTGATTAGGGCGGCTCGATTGTAAAATATAATATGAAGATTGGGGGCTATACAATTTAAGATCCTAACCAATTTTAATTTCTACAAATCTGGCCCAATTTTAGAATCTGCTTTAAGCCCTTAAAAAGGTTGAGCCGACTATGTATGTGGTAGATGTATGTTAATTCCCAAAATAGGTACTTTAAGAAACTGTAAATGAATTTGCTTGGCTTAATTCTACGTAAGCAATACTAAGGGACAAGTAAGCTACGAGATCAAGATATGATTGACAATCACATACGAAGTGGTCGACGGGGTTACATGAGGCAATTGTTGGGAACGACCGGTTTTCTAATTTTTCGGTATTCATATACATACTAAATAGATTTTTATTGGGTCGGGTAAACAAAATATGTTGAGGTTTTTAGTGTGAAGATAACATATTTTCTTTTGAACAACTAAGCTTGTCTCCCATAAATTCTATACTAAGTTACACCTCTCAAAAATTAAACTTTAGTTTTTGATAATTTCTCTTGACCACTAGACCAAAGCCTAAGTGACGTGATGATAACATACTTCATTTAGCTTAAATGCGATTTCAATTGTATATATATTTGAAAACCATGCTAGGGAATAGTGCCAGACAGATGTTTGATACTTTCCTATTGGCCCGGACAAATTACGATTTTGCTCCAGTTCAAATTACGATTTTGCCATTAGTTCAAAATTATAGTCTTGCCATCGTTGTAGCTTTTGAAAATTTACGTTTTATCCCAGTCAAAATTACGAATTTGCCCCCAATTCAAAATTGCAGCCTTGCCATCGTTATAGCTTTTGACATATTACACTTTTACTCTCAGTCAAAATTACGACCCCCTAGTTCAAAATTATAGTATTTCCATCATTTTAGCTTTTTTTAGCAAACCTGATAGTGTTATGTTTTAATTGGTTGGTTTGATATAATTTTTATTCGTTTCAAACACTCGCTTATTGGCCCTCACAAATTTCAATTTTGCCCAAGCTCAATATTACAGTCTTGCTATCGTTTTAGTTTTTTCTTCTAGCAAAAGTATGATATTGTTTTGTTTTAGTTGGTTAAGAAATATTTGGTTTAACGCCTCATTACGTGACTTACGCATAAAACTAGTTTAAACCCATTTGAAAAGGTTTGATTACCAAACTATAAAATATTAAAAACTTTTTCTTACCAAACTATAAAATATTAAAAATAGTGCAGTTCTTAGAAGAAAAAAAAATATTTACACTACAAAAACCAGTTAAAAAATATTGCCAAAGATAAAGGCTTCTTTCTCAAAAATCATGTTTCAGTTATCACATTGAAGCTACAGAAAAACTCATTGATTGTCCAATCGAACCCCTCCCATCCAACAAACCCTATAACATCGTCACCGGCTCATTCTTCTCCGGCAAAACCCCCCATATTCCGACCGATAAAAGCTTACCCTTTAATGGTTGCTGCCTGAAGTTCCGTTTCTCACCTAGCAAGAGGTATAATCTCGTACTTCCATTCAATTACGTCAAGATTCAAGCTTAATTGGTG
The DNA here is from genome assembly GCA_947069175.1 of Scalesia atractyloides. Classification (NCBI taxonomy): domain Eukaryota; kingdom Viridiplantae; phylum Streptophyta; class Magnoliopsida; order Asterales; family Asteraceae; genus Scalesia; species Scalesia atractyloides. The sequence goes on from CAMTDV010000010.1 coordinate 81,245,518, forward strand.
TTTTGACTGACGAAATAATGAATTTCAAAGTTTTTTTATGTGTTTAAATGGTTATGCACATCAGGTGTTCGATGTATTGCCTCTGAGAACTTTTCTCATACCCTCATTTTTTTTATCTTGTAATATATCTTTATTAGTTTTTTTTTTTGTTAGGATGCTTATGTTGAGGCATTATTCTCCACTGGGTTTTGTTGCAAGATTGCCATTTCTTAAACCCCCAAAGAAAGTTAGCAACTTTGTGGTAAGCCAGCCTCAGTTGTGTTTATTACTTTGCCATTGAATCTAAGAGTGTTTGGAATTCGGTGTTCCTTTTCATATTATTATTCTGTTGTCAATGGTAAAGCAATCAAACTGCACTCTTTATTGTCGCACCCTTCTACGTGATACTACTTAGTATGCGTACGTATTACGCTTAATTGGTAGATGAGATGGTGCATCATTAATTGCTCCCATTAGTTATTTTCTTGAAAGGTTGCTTTTATTAAAAGAACAAAACTAGATAGTAGCTAGGAACAAAACTACAACATGTACAATATTATTTGAAACAGAAGCTACACCATTGAGACCATTGAGACCATTCGAGTGAATAAATGCTCCACAGTCTCATCCTTCGCAAAACACAGTGGACATAGTAATGATCGAATATGTAGGTGTCTTCTTTGTAATGCCATATAATATTTACTCGGTAGCCATCTGTTCCTTTTAAAATTGTGTGTGGAGTCTGGATTATCCGGCCCATGAAGCATTTTGCGGAGAGATGTGACTGTGAACACCCCCTCCGCGTATTACGTTTCCAGCTCCAAACATTATTGTTTTCCGACATAGAAACCTGCGAAAGCATAGAGCGACAGGTTACAGGCCTGCAGTTCTGAGTCCCCCTGGACAGTCATCGGACCTCCATACCAGCACCAATTCTGTCCCGAGTCAGCCCCGTTACTGCATAATCTATCCCTTACCGAGCAGCCTTTGAACTTTTCTAATATGAAGATGTTTGGCTAGAGTTGTTGAAACGGTACACCCACAACCCATGTATAAATTGGAAAACGTATGTTCACCCCATTACCCACCACACCTTTAATAAGACTATCGAGGTGCTAGGCAGTCAATAGCGGTGCTATAGCACGGCTATAGCGGTTAGCGGACATCTGATTACATAGCAGTCCAAATAGCGGTCAAGTATAGCGGTTCCGCTATTAGCGGTGCTATATGTCGCTACTTGACCGCTATTTTGAATCTTGTATAGCGGTCATAGACCCACCGCTTTTCAAGGTTTTTAGTTTTCAGGCCAAAAGTAGGGAAAAGCCCAAAAAAATCATTTTTTTGTTTGGATTTACCCAAAAGTAAAGGCCCTAACTCTAACTAAACCTAGCCAGTAATCCTAATCTAATGTGTGCTTCGTGCGACTGAGGCCAAAAATCAATCTTCACTGCTGGTGGCTTGAGGGCTGAGGCTACTGAGATCATTGCTCTTCATAGTTCAAATACTGACACTTTCATGTTTTCAAATACACAAATTCTGCATGATATAAAAATTACCGATATACGACCGCTATAACCTATATATCAAATAGCGTACCTTGACCGCTATAACTGCATAGTCAAGGTGTACATTTTCCTTTTTCATCATGTTTCCTTTCTTATTTGCACCGAACACCGAACAAACCTTTTTGATAGGATGAAAGTTTCGGGTTAAAGTGGATTGTCGTCACAACTTTTCACCATAGTCTTAGTGTTTCATTTTTATGTCGTCACAACTATTCACCATATTTTCAAGAGAACCTAAACCAAGCCCTCCATTAGGTTGACCGTTAGATCAGTAAACCATTTAATTCTAACAGTCCCCTGTTAGGGTTGTTGGGTTTTGAAGGTTTTAATCACACAGAGAAAACTACGTACAAAGAATGTGTTTTCAAAACCCTAATTTCATTCATGTTAAAACTTACATTATATAGAATAAAATAAATACCCACTAACCACTAACTAATAATTAAGGTCACTAACCCACTAACTAATAATTAGGGCCACTAACCCATTAACCCACTAACTTAATCTTACGAAACACTTCAACATAAAAAACACATAGACTAATTAAAAATACTTGACCCATAAAAAACATACTTCTACCGACCCGACTTGACCGTCAAGATTAACCCAACAAGGGTTTTCATCTCCATCATAGTATTCCGGATTTTTGAACACGTACTTTCGGAATACCTGTGAAGTGACAAGATGTTGGGCCTTGGGATGTTTTTGTCATATGTATCTTCGCGGTATGGCGTGATTTTAGTGAATCTTATTTTGAAGAATACTAACCGGCCTTGCGTTATCTTTAGGTATTAGCCTGCCGTAGTAGAACACCATACAGCTTGAGTTGACAATAGAAGACACGGAGACAGAAATGTTTTATCTTTTTCATCTAAATTGCTAACATAAGTATTTATGATGCTCCCTTGAAGAAAAATATCAAATAGTTTCTACTTTTGATCTTCTTATATTATCCACTTCTCTGTTTTTCTTTTCACATCGGTTATCGTAATTTCCAGGTATGTGCAGCCAAAGGTCCTCGACCAAGATATCCACGAGTTTGTAAAACAAGAACAAAAATCGGAACGGTTTCTAAATCACTGAAACTTGTTGAATGTGTAAGTTATTTTTGTCCGTATGGCTGTAAGTTTCATGATAAATAGTTATCTAATATGTTAAGGGATATCATATTAACTAGTTTTTCTCTATTACGTGTCAGATAAAGGGATTATCAAATGTCAAAGAGGAAGTCTACGGGGCTCTTGATTCATTCATTGCATGGGATTTGGAATTTCCTTTAATTACTGTGAAAAAGGCTTTAAAATCACTCGAAAACGAGAGAGAATGGAAAAGAATAATTCAGGTAAAAGATAATCTGTTACATTTTCTTTTATTTTTTGGGGGTATCTCAAATTAGTTTTCCGTGCGCACGGATTAAAGGTAACCAAGTGGATGTTAAGTAAAGGCCAAGGAAAAACAATGGGGAGCTATTATTTATTGCTATACGCTTTGGCAGAAGATGGAAGAATCGATGAAGCCGAAGAACTATGGGCGAAACTATTTTCCGATAATTTAGAAAGTATGCCGCGAGTATTCTTTGATAGAATGATTTCGATTTACTACAGGAGGGATATGCATGACAAAATGTTTGAGGTACTTTTGCATGAATATGTGTGCATATATATGTTTTGTATTCGTCTAACGCTAGTATTTGTTATTAGGTTTTTGCTGACATGGAAGAACTCGGCATTCGACCTACTGTTTCAATCGTTAATATGGTTGGAGCCGTATTTCAGAAGCTGGGGATGATGGACAAATACCAGAAATTGAAGAAGAAATACCCGCCGCCTAAATGGGAGTATAGGTATATTAAAGGAAAACGCGTTAAAATCCGGTCACAAAATCTTAAAGAACCTGAGAATGAGTTTAGCAATGAAACTGAGAACGATGAGGAGTCGACGAATTCAGATGGATCTGACGTGGATGAAGGTGATGAATCTGAAATTTCTCCTTCAGCACCATGATATTAAGGATTTTATGTGTGTGATGTTAGTATTATATGGTATAGTAGGTCAATCAAATATGTCGTAGATGATGAGATGTGTGTGTCATGCTAACAACTGCTCATATAAATTTGGTCCATCTTGTCACTAATAATAGAATTTAGGTGTCTCTTTATGTAATGTAACACACATTCGAATTAATGGGTCAAATCCTGCTGAGGACCTGACCGTACTGGACCATAGGAGGGTGGGTCGGCCTGCGCCTTTTTGGGTTGGTAGGAAGGGTTGAGTCAACCCGAAAGCTGTTTGGGTTGCTGGGCTTGTGTGCTGCTTGGGCTTCAACTGCTGGGCTGTATGTTTGGGCTTCACCTGTTGTTTGAACAAGGCAATATCAACACGAACTTGCCATCTACATGAACGAAACTGAAAGTCGTGTCACACACCACATATGAACCCAAACACGATACGTGTATTTGAGGGTTGACAGACCTATACGCTTTTGCATATTAATACTTTAACATTATAAATATATATATTAGTTTATTTTTAAGGCAATTATGTTTAAAATATGCTAATGTATTTTTAAACTTCTATATCTTGGCTATTTGTCATACAAATTACCCAAACACTTTTAAAAGATAAATAGATGGCTAAATGGGTTAATCCGCGAACCCGTCATGTCCACACAAACACGGCTTGTTTAGCTAATAGTGTGTGCTCATAAATTCACACCCTTGTAAATTAAAAATATAATCTTATTGTTTTTTTAACAAATCACACAATCTTGCTTTTTTAAGAAGTTAGTTTTAAAAAAAAAATATTATGTAATTGACAGCCGTTGCACAATTGCATGACAATGTTGTTGTAATGATTGTGGTTGGTTTATAAAGGTTGACTTCAAAGTCGTGTGTTTATTATTTGACTTTTATGTTCTTCGGGAAATCAAGTCTCAAGTTACGTCTTTTCTCTTGTAAATATGGCTATGTGACTTTTAGTTAGACGTAGACATCCATTTATTTATATATATATTTAGTTTAAATGTTGCCTTTTAAGTCGTATCTCTTGGAATTTCTGCGCTTAGGCTAAAGGCTGTAGGGGCTGGTTGGGTTACTGATCGCCACGTAGGACCATTAATGGATTTCTACTCCCTTGTCTCATCCATCATGGTTTGTATCAGTGGCGGATCTGGAAAATCCGTCAAGCAGTAACGTTTTCTAAAAAAGTGGTAACGGAATCGGAAAAACGTCAAATTTTTTCAAAATTTACACTAATTTTACACTACCGCCAGAGCGCCAAGCGGTAACGGGGGTTGCCCCTTGTTATATGTTGGATCCGCCCCTGGTTTGTATGGATTAAACCATTGCAACCATGCACCTTCTTTCCTTTTCACAAAAATAAATTAAAATAAGATAATAGTGGTTTGGGTCATGACCACAAGGATGATGGATTAGAAGTAGGTGACATGACGCTGATGTGTAGGGTCATGGTGACCATGAGAGTCATGACTACATCCTATAGCCTTATAACGGGTTTTTTGTCTTACGTTATCTGTTCAGTTTGTTATGGTACTGGCATGATACCGGCACTCGTTATAACAATCGAAAAAAATATGCCAAAGTTGAAAACAACCTGTGTTTTACATGTGTTTTACATCAGTCAAAAACTACAAAAGCAAATATCAGTATCAACACCGATTTTGATTTGTTATTTTACATTATCGTACAGGCACTCGCTATAGCTTATATACCACCATGTCGAGACAACCATAAAAACGAATACGCAACCAATACTGGTATTGTTCGAACGATATTGGTTTGGTTGTGACGATAAAGAAAAGAATCAACTATGTTTCGAATCGTAGATAGAAACAAGCACGCCGCAACAGTATATTCAAAATTATTAAACGTTATACTATAATACTAAAATATGTCATGTCGAGAAAACCATAAAAATTAAATACGATAACGGTAATGATGTTCTTCGGTTGGTATCAACTTATTTCTCACGACACATAGCAAAAAAACACCTATATTTGACCTTTATCATGGATAAAAATCATCACTCCACAATGGTATATTCGAAATTTATAAGACATTATATCATATTACTAAAAATAATGTGAAGGGTAAACACGTAATTTATAAAAAATCAAACCGTGACGTAGCTTTCATGACATGTACACTGATGGTTTTAAGTAAACTTTTATCTAAACGTAGTTAAAAATAAGCACGTCATAACAACATATTCAAAATTTTATGAGATATCCTTCTTAAAAACTATAAGCAAAAAATATAATACGCTCAAAAGTAATTGTAACAATTATAGGAGTATAGCTATGAAATATTTTTAAGAAACCATAAGATTGTTAAAAAAGTATTTATTTTGTAAAACCCGAATCAAAATTAAATATAATATTTGAAATAATTTTTAAACGATAGATTACGAAGAGAAGGATACTGCCCCACCAAATAAACAATTGATTTTCTATCTATGATTTTCACGCACTTTCATTCATAATTCCTAAATTATCACATCATAATTCCTAAGTTGTTTAAACTTAAAAGTTCAAATCAACAACTTATTTTACTAGAATCAATTAAGAACACACTATGAATACAATGAGTCAAATGTTATGTCACTTTGAAAACAATTAAGTAATGCCTTCTATTATTGGGCAGAAGAATATTGTGTCAATTGCACATCAACCAGTATTTCATTTAGAAAGCGAAAATATTTGTTTATTTTTTCTTTATAAGGGGGTCGGGATGCCCTGTTATACAAAAACCATCATCAGTTATAACAATTGATACATCACCGCCACTGTTGCTCATCACTCGTGGATTTGAGCACGCGTGGCCACCATCACGCGTGTTGATTTGAGGGAATTTGTGAGGGAAATTGTTGGGTGTGGTGAGTGATGGACATTTCCACTAAAATCCATCACTAGTAATGTAATAAAGCTCGATGACGTGACGGAACTTGATTGAATGTTGTGAGTGATGGAATTTCATCACTAGTGGAGCGCCCCTACACCCCTAAAAGAGTACGATGAATACTGCATTATGTATCCTTTTTTAAGAGTTGATATTTATATTTAGGCCTTTTGTTATCTTCTTAAAAATTCAAATTTCCTAAATTATTTAGCATATATCTTCATATAAAATATTAGTATATAAAAAGTCAATGCTCTTACCATAACAATTTTAAAATATATAAAAGAAAAAAATAACAACTTCTGTGAGTGACCAACTAAGTGAGTTGCATGCGAAACCCATGATGTGGTCTCTACCCTAACCCAACCCCTTTACCACTAAACGTGGCCCAACCCCATCTTATCCCTCCAATTCTTGACAAGACTAGGAACCTTTGAAACCAAAGAGTCAACCAGGTCATATAACACCCCCATATTTTGACATACATGTATATCTCACATTATCACTTGCATGTTTCTCTTAACAACACTTTGAAAACCTAAATACAGATAAACTTCTGCTTGCAAGGATTAGGACTTAATGCCACTTTTTGTGTGATCTTTTATCTTTGGTTTCAACTGGCTGATTTCATCTCATGTATATATACATGTATATGCACATATATACAGAAAAAAAAATCCTTTTTGAACCCCTAAATTAGACAAGAACTTGTCAAACCAATTATATTAATAATTAGATTTTTATCAATCATTCAAAATCAGTTATGACTTAACATTAGTTAAATACAACTTAAGGATACTAACTAAATTAGCCAAGGGTATAACTAAATACCTCAATCAATTTGTAGCTCTCTTTATTTAATATTTTCACTAAGCATTTAGTAAATTTGATTAGAAGCCTTCTATATACCCAAAAATATATAAATGTTGTCATAGTGACGTATTCCTTCTTAGTTCTCTTTTAACAACAACAATAGCTGCTGCTGCTACTACTACTATTATTATTATATAGAATCATTTATATAATTTTCAGTTTCTTAAACTGAAAAAAAAGTAGTGATCAAGAATTTTTACGGTTAATAATCGTATATAATTTTCAGTTTCTTAAATTGAAAACAAAATTAGTGATCAAGAATGTAGAGAAAATACATATATATGTTATGAGTTTTAGACATGTGAGGAAATGATTGCCGGAAATAGGGTGGGATTTAGTTCCGGAAAAATCTATAAAAGTACAGACCACTACGAGGCCGGTGGCCCCGAATAAACAACGATGTTACTGGGCCATTGATCAAAAGAATGATATTTACAAGCTGAACATATATTATTTAATGTATTAATCTTTTTTTGGCAATGTTTCAAAAGTTTAAAAAGGATACAAATTGAAAAAGAAAAGCTTTAACGTTTTATGTTTTAAGCCAGTAAGCAAAACTACTAAAAAAACTGAACCACAATAATTGCACGTCCCGGGTATGGATTTTTGATAAGCACGACGAATCTAACATGAACTTCGTACGTATAGAATTAGTCTCAAAGAGATCGCGTCAATTTCAAGTCAAATATACAAACATCTTTAGCTTAATGACCCGTCTTTGCCTCTAGCTACCTTACCCATTTATTATCAGGCTCAATCTTTTCACACGCCCTTGCTGCCTATTTGGACACCTTTTGTGTCCTAGACGCCTTGTCTAGGCCTATACGGGGCGTCTAGACACTGAATTCAAGGATGAACTGAGTGAGATGTCTGGTACAAAATTTAAGGGGTCCAGACGTCCAGTCTAGACCTAGACAACCCGTCTAAAATAAATGGTGAATTACCATTTTACCCCTGTATTGCCCCCAGTCTAGGCCTAATTCAGGGGTAATATGGTAATTTAAGGGGTCTAGACGCACAGTCTAGACCTAGACGACCCGTCTAAAATAAATGGTGAAGTACCATTTTACCCATGTGTTGCCCCTCGTCTAGGCCTAATTCAGGGGTAATACGGTAATTAAGGGATCTAGACGCCCAGTCTAGACCTAGACGACCCGTCTAGGCTTTCAAAATTACAATTATACCCCTGAATTAGGCCTAGACAGGGGACAACTCAGGGGTAAAATGGTCTTTTGGACAACTATAGATGACCAGTCTAGGCCTGTACGAGTCGTATATTTATATAATTTTTTTTATATATTTGTTTTATGTAAAAATCATATTAATTGTACAAAAATCATAATAATTATATAAAAAATCATATTAGTTATACAAAAATCATATTAATTATACAAAATCATTCTCCTGTTTCACTGTCGATTCAATTAATACTCGGGTTTGGATTTGGTGGCAGATTCATTATCGATGCATACCATACGATATGAAATTAATACTCGGGTTTGGATTTAGTGTTATTATAATTAATATGAGTTTTTATAATTAATATTAGTGTTATTGATATTAATATGAGTTTTTTTTATAATTGATATTAGTGTTATTGATATTAAAAAGAGAAAAAATATAAATATATATGGGTCGGGCGTCTAGACCCCTTAGATTCTGTGTCTGACATCCCATTCAGAGCCCCCTTGATTTCAGTGCCTAGACGCCCCGTATATATCTAGACGCCCCGTCTTGAAGGTGTGAAAATAGGCACTTGGGTGTGAATATGTAGACCCTATTATTATAACTTTTAAAAGGGTATCTTATGTTAAGATTTAAATCGTTTGAGCATTTATGTTAAAACTTGAAATGATGTCTTAGGTATGTAGTTTAAATACAATTCTGTTATATATATCGATGTGCTTTTTGGTGTGAATTTTTGTAATCAAAAGTCTTAATATGAAAAAAAATGCAAGTTTAGTATTTTAAGGTTTAACAGATAGTGTCCATATCAACCAAACGTATACCCGCATGTGTTTTGGTGTCTTCTTTGATCTTAAGTCCACGTCGTGTTTATATTCAGATTCGATCCGCTAACTTGTTAACGCGACCTGTTAAATAACTCTAGTTACATGTATAAAGAAGAGGCAAATATCAAACCTTTTTATATCAACTACACTAACTTCCATACTAACACGACTTTTGTCACAAAATCTTGCAATTTGTGAGATGGTCCATGCCCACCATAACACATACATACAATCGCATTGTTGGCTTGGTGAAAACCAAGTAGAAAGCTGCCCCTTTTTGACTTTTTTTCAGCAAAATGTCAACCCCAAAATGGCATAAACTATGTACACTATAATTGCATTATTATCACAACTCTCACACGCCCTCCTTATATATATACACCCCATATACACCCAATACACCATAACCCCACCCTTCTCTCTCTATAAAGTCAGCGCCGCAGTTCACGGTGGTTCACCCCCCCCCCCCCCCCCCATTTCTAGCTAGACAACAATAAATAATAAGACAAAATATTCTTGTACCTATGGATGATGCATGGGATTTGCATGCGGTGGTGAGGAGCTGCACAGCCATGAATGCTGCGGCGGTGAACGCCACCACTGCGGCGGATTATGATGATCTTTGTTATAGTCTGGAAAGTTTAGCCTCTGGATGCGAAAGTAACCCGTTTGCGTTTTCGACTCCAGGTAACGTTTCTGGTGGATTAGAGGATGTTTACAAAGCAGGGTGTGGTCTGCCACTGCCCACCGCTGGAGAGACCATATCCGCCACCGCCATTGGCGCCACTTGTATCGATGGTGAAGGATTCTGTCACGAACAGTTGCCAATGTTAATGGATTCTCATTCCTTTTCCATGAGTTCTCAATCCACACGTCCTAGAAAAAGGTAGTCAGTCAGTCATATTATTTGATTTTTAAGGTTTCTGCTTAGAATCCATTTTGAGAAATATTATTTTTTGTTTCAGTTTCATAATAAAGTTAAATCAAATATCATTCATATGTATTTATATACCATTTAGATGAAATTATGACTTTTGGTGTTATTTATTAAATGTGACATAAATTTACATTTAAAGGAAAAACCAGGAGAAGAGGGTGTTTCAGTTGACACAAGAGCAGCTAAGTAATGATTTGTGGGCATGGAGGAAATATGGGCAAAAACCTATAAAAGGCTCCCCTTATCCAAGGTATAGATCTTTTGTTATTTAATTATTTAAGTTTTTCAAATTTGACTTCGGGATATTCTTTCTTAACGCCTAAAAATCGTATCAAAATATACCATATAACTATAATAACTGTATAAAACATATACTTTGTGAAAGATATATATAATATTTACAATTTTGGTGAATATAGTTTTATTTTCAAAATCAAAACAATAAACCATAGAAAAAGTATTATTGTTGAAGCATGAAGCTTTTACCACTAACTTAGAAAATAATAAAACCTTTTTAGTTACTAGAATCAAAATAATTTTAAGTGTCAGGTCATAGTTTTTATATCACTTTAACAATTTGTCATTAACACACTATGTGTTATTGTGAGATAATGATAGTATCAGTGAAATGTTATACGTAGGCGTCACATAAACGAGAGGATTGTTTCTTTCTTATCATCACTTAGCATATGTTATGCTTATTGAACGAATAGTGAAAGATTAGTGATCTTTAAAAAATCTAATGCATTTTAACATTTAAGAGAGGGTTGTTTCTTTCTTATTATCACTTAGCATATGTTATGCTTAGTGAAAAGTGAAAGGTTAGTGATCTTTAAAAAATCTAACGTTTTTTATTATGTATTTTTAAACAGTTAATATTAATTATTTATAAACAATTACTTAATATCTAAATTGTCGATCCAATAACGTCTCATAATTGCTTACGAGACCAAATATTTTTTTTAAATTCCTTTCCGTTAGAGTTTATATCAAAATTTTACTAACCTACTATTTTTTGGCTCACTTTTATTTAATTAGTTTGAAGCAATTTCCCTAATGAGCATGAGGGCAACCACTCTACACCACCCCCTGGTATTTGGGTGGTAGTGAGTCCGACGTGACGCCTTTCCTCTAACGATCACACACCAGCACATGGTCTAATAACTTGGAGCAATTTTATTTGTCACTTTAACTATTTTTACGAGCAAGAACTTCTTGGTTAGAGGCCGTATTCTTCTTTACGTGACTACGGCTAAATAGTGTAACCTATGTTTTTGTTTTATTTTTTCTAGATGAACCTAACGAGTTAAAGTGACAGGGCAACGGGCCCCTTGGTTTCACTCGGATATTTATAGATCTTTTTGTTTATCGATAAGGTGAATGACGTCTAGAACTCCAAGTAGTTTAACCTAGGTTTGAGAATTTCTTATACGACTAAAAAATAATCGGGTTCTAGGTCATCATACTTAACACATCTAGTATATGAGTTGTGTTTGAATTGACCTTTCTAAATTAAATGGGCATACTTAGATTGTCATGTTTGACTTGCATACCTCGCAACCCGTTTATGAGTTGTTTGGCGTTTTATTTCAAAACACCAACTCTTTTACACATTTACGACTATGTTATGAATCGTTAACATGTTTGACTTGTTTAATTATATAAATGGGTTTAACTGACTGTGCTCATGCCATGCCCCACTTTTAAGTGTGCGAGGGAGTCAGGGATGCTAGAGGTGACAATTTTTTTACATAAATAAATATACGGATAAGACCATGTTATTGACCATGTTCACATTATAATTAAAAGACCCAAATAGTACTTGTCATCTAAAGCAACTCTAATGAACTTTAAATAATGATTAGTAATAAAAATGTATATTGAAAATAAAGAGTTTACTAAAAATTGTAAAGTGATATAAATTCAATACCAATATTATGAACTTTAATGGGCTTGTATTAATTGTTTCGTGTGTTGGATATTTTCAGAAATTATTATAGGTGTAGCACAACAAAGGCCTGTGGGGCAAAAAAACAAGTGGAACGAAGTCTCATGGATTCAACCATCTTTATTGTTTCTTACTCCGGCGAACACATTCACCCTCGACCTACTCATCGGAGTTCCCTTGCTGGCACTACCAGGAGTAACAAATTCAATACCGATAATATTATAAATCCACCGCTCTCTCGCAACACAACTGTCCCCGTAATTGACCACCCTCCATGTTCCTCCTCTTCTCCGGCGTCTACTTCGAGCTTCTCTCCGACGACCTCGTTAAAGGAAGATGAATATGAAATAAATGATGAAGAATGCGGTGAAGGTGTCCATATTCCGAATGTTTTGATGAATGAGTTCCGAAACCTGAATGGTAGATTTTAAACAAATATAATGGAAACTTCACTAATAGTAATAAAGTTTTTCAAATGTTCCAATAAAATCGTTTAAAATCATTCAACTTTCATTAGCTGTTTCAATTTAAATATATATATATATTTTAAAATGAAAACATGTAAGAATTTTGTTACCAATAAGTGAAGTAGAAGATAATAGTGAAAAAAACCTCACTAACTAATAAGTTTCATAATTGTTATATTTAAGTCTTTGAAAAAAATCACGGGATAGCAACCAACATTTATAGAAAACTACTTCTCATTAGAGCATCTATTAAAAGTTGAGTGGCTTTCGATAAAGAGTTAAATGCTTGGTTGGTCCCTGTGGTTTGTAAATCTTGCAGACTTGGTCCCAGTGGTTCACTAATTACACACTTGGTCCCAGTAGTTTCAAATTTTGCACTCGGGTGGTCCTTACCACTAACCTTTGTTAGATTTCTCAGTTAAGTATATGCAAAATTACTATATTACCCTTGAAATAATAAAAATAAAAAAATTTCCTCTCAACCTCTTCTTTAGTCAACACTGCACCAACACCACATTTCCTCTCCTCTTCTGCCGCCGGTGGCTGTGGCACCGCCACCGATCAAATTCACCGACAATCTTCGGCTTCACCTGTACGGCTGGCTTCACCTGCGCCGGCGTACAGAAGAGGTTGAGAGGAAATTTCCACCTCACCATGTCGCCTTCACCAACCCACACCACCCTCCACCACCGATCGTACACATAATCTGAAACAGATTTCAAGATGAAGCTCCCAAGCACCACCTGTGAATTTCAAATTTTGTACAATTTTTATTTAAGGTTATGAAAATTTGTCAGAATTTAGGGTTTACTGAGGTTCAATTAAATCAAGGCAAACTGTTTTACCTTGTGAAACGGCTACCTACGGTTTTTGGGATCATCGGAGTTGTTAACTCTCACACGTTTGAGCCTCTTTTTGTTCTGCATTTGTCTAATTTGTCCATTAATTATGGAGGTGCATGATTGGGGGAGGGTGGTGCTCTGTGATTTGCAGGTTGCACACCGATGGAAGTCTGATTTGCAGGTTCAGGAGGTGGCTGGGTGGAGTTGAACGTGATGCGGAGGATAGCAGATCTGGATGTTTTACGGGAGTTATGGTGATGATGGTGGATGGTGATGTTTAACCGGTGATCGTTGGATATTCGTCGTTGGTTCGGTAGAGGTGGTGGTCGGGAGAAGGTTCAGGTAGTGGAGCGTTGTGAAAGAGAAGATGGTTGCAAGAAAAGAAGAAGGTTTCTGGTGGGTTCCACCTTATTTATATTAACTCTTTTGTTTCAAGGGTAATATAGTAATTTTGCATATACTTAACTGAGAAATCTAACAAAGGTTAGTGGTAAGGACCACTCGAGTGCAAAATTTGAACTACTGGGACCAAGTGTGTAATTAGTGAACCACTGGGACCAAGTCTGCAAGATTTGCAAACCACAGGGACCAACCAAGCATTTAACTCTTCGATAAATTAAAAAAAGCTTTTAAATGATTTTGATGGAACACATTTAAAAAACTTGGTTACTATTGTGTACAGTTATCTAATATAATATCATATTTTTATTTTGACGTTTTTCTGAAATATTGTACATTGTTTTATATGAGTCCATGTGTTATATGAGATTTGACAATGATCCTAAAGAACATACATAATAACTTCAAATGGTTTATAATATAACGTGATACATTATGGGCGTCATGAGGGACCGTAACACCATAACACATGGGCGCTAAAGAGGCTCCATGGCACATATGTGAGGGCACCTATGGGCGTGGGGAAGCAAGAGTTGTTTTTTAGTTAATATAAACCAAATACCTAGTTTCACTTTTTCCAATTCTTTATACTTTTCGTTAACAACCAACAAAAATGTTATTCGTTAGAAAACATGTAACCCCCAACCGACGACGGAAAATGTCAGGCGTATAACTCATAATACTATTTAAAATGTGATATATTAATTAATCGTACCCAATTAAAGATTTAATACAAGAAAGCAAATTGCCTTAACATAACATAACAAAATATAAAAAATAACATTGTCTCATTTATTTTAATCTAAGTCTATGCGTCGTACGTGAATCATGAACTTGATAACGTCTCAAAAGGCATTCCCTGTATCATGTATAAATAAAGGGGTCAACTAACAAGTTAGTGAGGAAACATAGCTTTTATATATAAAAGAAGAATAAAATAGTGAATCATAAAGTCCATGATATTATTTAAGCATATATGGATAAACAAATTTTGTAATGATCAAATCTACTTGACATGAATCAAAATGGTAGAATAAATCGGTTTGGATACCCAAATACCAATTTGGACTGGGTCAATCCAATAGCGCTATTATCTACTTCCTTAGGCATAGTGCGTTAATGATCAAAGCATGAAATAAATGGTAGAATAACTCACAAACAAATGATAGAATAAGTTTAACATGTAGCACAACTAACACATAGAGATGTAATGAATCTGCATGGATGAATAAAAAGAATTTAAATTAAGAATATGTATGCATGATACACCCGAAAACATAAAATGAAAAAAAGGAGCTATGAATACTCACATGTTACAAAATAGCCAAAATACAACTTAACACAAGTTGTAGTGTTTTGGAAATAATTAATTCCCAAAAATTATTCTAAGAACATATGATATATACAAGTATGAATCAAACGAATACGATGAAATGATGATTTCTAGGTTCATACAATTTATGGAATTCTTAGTTTAATTAATAACTGATTTAAGTGTCTATATACACACATAAATAACAACAATCCGCATTTAAGTATATTAGCAAAATGAATATTTGTAACGCCTCGTATTTCCGCACTTCCATACCTTTAGGAAATACGTATCGTTTCACCAAACTTATTTAGTTATCTATTTTTTATTATCATTATTATTATTGTTCATTTTTTTATAATAATAATAATAATAGCAATAATAAATAATAATAATGATAATCCTAAAACGATAACACGATATTACACAACGCGTTATGAAGTTCCGGGTGTGAACGGATATTTAAAATGCAACGGACCACTTTTGAACGCGAAACCGAGTTGTGGGCTTTAAGCCCAACCAACCAAACCCTAGCTACCCACTAAACCCTAATGTTATAACAACACACTCACACACATACACACACACACACACTAAAACACAGACACAAACACACAACCGCCATACACACACCCCTCTGACCAATCCACTGTCCTCTCGTGATTCTGGTCACCGGAGCTGGTACTCCGTCGCCGATACCCGGCCACACCCAAAACCGCAACACCCTGCAACCCACCTACGCCTCTCTCTCACCCCTAAAAAGCCTCCCCGTCTACTCCTCTCCCTCGGTTCAATAAACGACCGTCACCATGGGTGGCGGCGCACCACAAACAGCGGCGGTAGCCGCACCATACGGCGTCGGGAAAGGAGGGCCGGAGACCCCTCGTCGGTGCAGTGATGATGGTGATGATTGACAATCATGATGAGTCACGATGATGGTGGTGGTTCTATGGTGGCGTGACCGGCCGGAATTAGCGCCGGCAGCAGTGGGTTTTCGTTTCAATTTCGGTCGAACCCCAGTCAACCTCTGTTTTGGTTCACTTGATTCAGTCTGATTCGAGTCTTGGTTCGAGTTAGTTCGGTCAACGCTGGTCAACCGACAGTCAACACAGGTCACTCGGTCAAGTTTCGTGTGACGGGTCTCATGTCGGTTCAGTTCTGTTCGGGTTTGCGGTTCAGCTCCAGTCTCGACGCGGTTCAAATTCGGTTCGGGTCCGCGGTCGGTTTTGAGTTCACTCGGTCAGCCTCGGGTTCGGTTTTGGTGCTTGGTCAGTTTGGTCAAGCATCAGACTCGTTTCGGTTCGATCCGGTCAACACGCGACATGGTATACTTCTAACATCGAAATTTTATTATGTTATATTTGCATACTATGTTAAATAAAAACTAAGCTCGAACCGTCATATCATAGTATATATATATATATTGTTTTCAATATAATAAAATCGAACCGATTATTTAAGCGAGATTATACTTTAGATACATGTTTATATATTGAGTTTACAAAACAAAAGCAGAATTTCGATGCAAATTTGAAGTTGTGTATATTGTTGTTGATTTATTGAGTTTTTGACAAAATATCGACAACTTGTTTTTGTCGGGATCGTCCGAAAACAGGGGAAACTCTGCCCGTTTTTCGTAAAATCCGTAAGATCAAAATTCGTTAACCTATATAAAACAAAACCCCTCGAATTTAATTAATTTTTATAAATATATAAATATATATTCATATTATTAGCGCTTCGACAACCTCTAATGTTTATATACTTTCGTTATCCATGTATGACGACCTCGGAGTTGCATTACCAAACTCTTCACTCCTTGCGGGATTTCCAAGGAATGAATTGCGAAATTGTGAGCATACTCGACCCCCTTTTTACACTATAATGCATTTTGGGGTGCAACATGTATAAATTACAAAATTTATTTTAAACAAAATTAAATGTGTTCACAATACCAAATGTGCCATCAGTTACGCTTATGTGAGTTATATGTGTTAGTTTAAACTCGTCTATACATGCTACTTGTATGCTTGAGTTTGTTTATGCTTATTAGTTTTGACTTGTATTCTCATGATATCGTTATACTTAGAATACTATGCATGCTAGTTAAGGAATTCGATTATATGCTATTGTTATGCGAAAGTGGTCTACATATTCGTGCGATTCGACTTGAATATATACTTGTCACAATCAAAACAAACTTTTATACTTATAATTAATTTCAAACTTGTATGTTCGCCAATACTTTTGTATTGATCTATGCTTTTAATACATGTTGTAGGAATTTTGATGACACATGGAATCTAGTAGGATTGCTTAGAAACGCATTTAAACTTTAAATGCTTATTGTATTGTATTTGTTTCAAACATGTATTTCGTTTCAATATCTTGTATTAAATCGTTATCAATGAAATGAAATTATATTTGTTACGTGTAGGGATCTAAATTTTGTATTATTTGATTTAAACTATGTAAAAAGGTAACTATTAAACACTTGACACAATTAGCGTTATGAAGCCTCTTGCAATCTAGTTTTCGTCTCACTCCGATGTTTCCGCCATCGGTTGGGGTGTGACAGATTGGTATCAGAGCCAGGGAATTACGTAGAATTGACATGTTCGACCTAGTCTATAGTTTAAGTACCATACTCTTGACCATTCTTGATAATTATCTAAATTATTATTCTTTCTACCGTGCTTCTCTCTCCCATTTGATTTTAAAACTTACAATGTGTCTTTCCTAAGACATGAAACACAACGCACGCTTTTGAGTAAATTCTTGTTCCACAATCGAAATAACTCATCAATACAGGGGTGATTCCCGCCATTGGTGACGAGTTTCAATTCGTTTTACATGTTATTTCGCACGAAATTCACCATCAAGTCAGGAGTGATATCCATATCTTGATGGGAGTTTCATTTCATAATCTAGTGGATTCTTATTGACGATTCGAGATTATATCTTGATACGTTCAATAAACCACAATTTGGGGACGAAATTGTCAAGCCAGGATTGACATCCACACCTTGATGACTAGTTCCGCTCTTCAATTTTCAATCTCGTCAAAGTTTTGTATTTTTCGATCGAATTAGGGACATGTACTAACTGGAAAGGTAAAATACCGTTAATCGCTTGGCGACGAGAGTATTATACCTATTAGGCCAAATCATGTCTCCCTAATTCGAAAGGACTTACGAGCCACTTTGGAATAGTCGAAGTTTCTAAAACCGAAACACTCCAACATTTTAACAAGCCTCTCCTTTATGCTATCTTACATTTTATGCTATATAATTCTTATTCCTTCATTTTTTTCAATGTCACACTATACTAAAATCGAATTTATGCACGACAAACTTCGCATTTATACTAAATCTATTACACAACGATTCTATAGGTGCATACTAAACATAATGCTTGATTTGGGATTACTGGAACGTTATATGTGATAAATTCGTTATAAAACCACACCTTAACATGTATAGCACTATGCATAGTGCTATAGGAGTAGCGCACCGCCCTTAAGACTTGGGGTCATGTTAAGTAAACTATTTCATACTAAGTAAACTATTTTACACTATGTTTCGACAATATTAACTAGTTTATTCACATGTTTATGTGGTAGACTCGTCATTAACTTTGATCAAGCCACACCTTAACATGTATAGCGCTTGTGTAGCGCTATAGGAGTGACGCCCGCCCGTATTCTTGAGGTCATGTTAAGTAAACTATTTTACACCCTCTTCGTTTTAACGATGATGGGTAGTCTACATTGCGGTACACGATGGTTTGACCTGTTTATTCACATGCTAGTAATCCGTTAATCTTGGTTAACTAAAATATATCATTTGTATTATACACGAATGTGCCTATACGCACACTTACACTTATACACTATACTCATTCATACTTAATTACAATCATACTTATAGGCTTATATACCTATACGCTATCATTCTCACTCGTAATACGCTAATAAACCCTGTTCGTGACACAGAACGTAACATGGCATTGATTAGCGAAACAGACGTAATATGATATGAACATGGTGGATACGCCGCTGGTACTTCCTATATATAAGTGTTCCTACTATATTACTGAACGTTCGTGAAAACATGCCATGAGAAATTCGGTGCTCACTGCTATAGTTAAATACAAACTTTAATCACTCATAACCTATTTTCTTGATTATACCCATACATGCTTCGAAATGCCATCTTTTCTAAAGTCTCTCATTTAAATAAATTTCGGGACGAAATTTCCAAAAATAGGGGAGACTGTAACGCCTCATATTTTCGCACTTCCATACCTTTAGGAAATACGTATCGTTTCACCAAATTTATTTATTTATCTATTTTTTATTATCATTATTATTATTGTTCATTTTTTTATAATAATAATAATAATAGCAATAATAAATAATAATAATGATAATCCTAAAACGATAACACGATATTACACAACACGTTATGAAGTTCCGGGTGTGAACGGATATTTAAAATGCAACGGGCCACTTTAGAACGCGAAACCGAGTTGTGGGCTTTAAGCCCAACCAACCAAACCCTAGCTACCCACTAAACCCTAATGTTATAACAACACACTCACACACATACACACACACACACTAAAACTCAAACACACACACACACACACACCACTAAAACACAAACACACAGCCGCCATACACACACCCCTCTGACCAATCCCCTGTCCCTCTCGTGATTCCGGTCACCGGAGCCGGCACTCTGGCGCCGATACCCGGCCACACCCAAAACCGCCACACCCTGCAACCCACCTACGCCTCTCTATCACACCTAAAAAGCCTCCCCGTATTCTCCTCTCCCTCGATTCAATAAACGACCGTCACCATGGGTGGCGGCGCACCACAAACAGCGGCGGTAGCCGCACCATACGGCGTCGGGAAAGGAGGGCCGGAGACCCCTCGTCGGTGCAGTGATGATGGTGATGATTGACAATCATGATGAGTCACGATGATGGTGGTGGTTCTATGGTGGCGTGACCGGCCGGAATTAGCGCCGGCAGCAGTGGGTTTTCGTTTCAGTTTCGGTCGAACCCCAATCAACCTCTGTTTTGGTTCACTTGATTCAGTCCGATTCGAGTCTCGGTTCGAGTTAGTTCGGTTAACGCTGGTCAACCGACAGTCAACACAAGTCACTTGGTCAAGTTTCGTGTGACGGGTCTCGTGTCGGTTCAGTTCTGTTCGGGTTTGCGGTTCAGCTCCAGTCTCGACGCGGTTCAAATTCGGTTCGGGTCCGCGGTCGGTTTTGAGTTCACTTCGGTCAGCCTCGGGTTCGGTTTTGGTGCTTGGTCAGTTTGGTCAAGCATCAGACTTGTTTCGGTTCGATCCGGTCAACACGCTACACGGTATACTTCTAACATCGAAATTTTATTATGTTATATTTGCATACCACGTTAAATAAAAACTAAGCTCGAACCGTCATATCATAGTATATATATATATATATTGTTTTCAATATAATAAAATCGAACCGATTATTTAAGCGAGATTATACTTTAGATACATGTATATATATTGAGTTTACAAAACAAAAGCAGAATTTCGATGCAAATTTGAAGTTGTGTATATTGTTGTTGATTTATTGAGTTTTTGACACAATATCGACAACTTGTTTTTGTCTGGATCATCCGAAAACAGGGGAAACTCTGCCCGTTTTTCGTAAAATCCGTAAGATCAAAATTCGTTAACCTATATAAAACAAAACCCCTCGAATTTAATTAATTTTTATAAATATATATTCATATTATTAGCGCTTCGACAACCTCTAATGTTTATATACTTTCGTTATCCATGTATGACGACCTCGGAGTTGCATTACCAAACTCTTCACTCCTCGCGGGATTTCCAAGGAATGAATTGCGAAATTGTGAGCATACTCAACCCCCTTTTTACACTATAATGCATTTTGGGGTGCAACATGTATAAATTACAAAATTTATTTTAAACAAAATTAAATGTGTTCACAATACCAAATGTGCCATCAGTTACGCTTACGTGAGTTATATGTGTTAGTTTAAACTCGTCTATACATGCTACTTGTTATGCTTGAGTTTGTTTATGCTTATTAGTTTTGACTTGTATTCTCATGATATCGTTATGCTTAGAATACTATGCATGCTAGTTAAGGAATTCGATTATATGCTATTGTTATGCGAAAGTGGTCTACACATTCGTGCGATTCGACTTGAATATATACTTGTCACAATCAAAACAAACTTTTATACTTATAATTAATTTCAAACTTGTATGTTCGCCAATACTTTTGTATTGATCTATGCTTTTAATACATGTTGCAGGAATTTTGATGACACATGGAATCTAGTAGGATTGCTTAGAAACGCATTTAAACTTTAAATACTTATTGTATTGTATTTGTTTCAAACATGTATTTCGTTTCAATATCTTATATTATATCGTTATCAATGAAATGAAATTATATTTGTTACATGTCGGGATCTAAATTTTGTATTATTTGATTTAAACTATGTAAAAAGGTAATTATTAAACACTTGACACAATTAGCGTTATGAAACCTCTTGCAATTTAGTTTTCGTCTCACTCTGATATTTCCGCCATCGGTTGGGGTGTGACAATATTGTTGAACAATTTCGACTAAAAAGACATAATATATATCCAAGTCTGATTAAATAAACATTTATCTAAATATACATATAGTAAAAACTTATGTCTAATAATATCGAACATATGTAACAAGTCTAAAATGATTAACAATGCAAATTTATAGTATTTTGTATACTTGTGATCAAACCTATTTTTGAATGACTAACAAAAACTTATTATTGAAACCGAAAGCTAGCAGGAAACTAGCTAAAAGATACATGCACACGCAGAAAACTGAAAACAAATATGAAGAAAACACAACAAAGAAGAGTTTAACTTAGATTGTCTACATTGAATCTTGTCCACTCCCCTAAGAGAATGTTGCTCTTCTGACCCAATTTTTAATCCAATAAAAAGCCCAATGTTTTCACTTCGTCCACGACCTTTGAAATCAAAGGGGGTTTTTGCACCGAAGACTACCTCGTTTCTATTATGCGAAAGGCTTACATAACACGAACTGAGAAAATTAACCTCCATCCGCTTTAGGGACTATCCGGGTAGCAACCAAGCAAACCACAGAGAGCAAGAGTGTAATTTTAAAAAGTTTGGGACTAAGGGTGAAAGGGCAAACCACAGAGACTATCCAGACATTTTACTTGTATTATTATTTCAACCAAGTAGCTTAAAGTCTAACACTAAATTAGTTAAGTCTACGGTTACAATAATATGACTAAATTGTCTACCTCTAAGACACAAATTTACATTAACCAGGATGTGGATTTTAGTATTATATATTTTTTATAAAACTTATGATTAATATAGTAAGGACTATCGATAAAACTAGTAAAATTATAATCAAAATTCCCCAACAATATATTTAAAAAATTAATAGTTTTACGAATCTAAAATGATTTAACACAATTTCTAGTATAATTGTTCTAACAAAATATACATATTAATATCTAGATTATGACAAAACTAAATCCTAGAAAAATAGGTAAACACGATTTGTATTAGAGCGAATTACCAGTTTTGTCATTTATCTATATATCAATTTCAGGCAGTGTCCTTTGTCTATAAAATTGACGTGTTTTGTATGTGTCATTTGGCCCTAACCCAGTTAATTTTTTCTGTTGAATGAAGTAACATAAGAGTATTTTAATTTTTTACCCAATTATGTAAAAAAATATAAATAAACAAAACGAAATTATAAAACATAATGTTTATATATAGATTTATATTGATATACATTATTAGAAAGAATCAGTATTCTTTTTCTCTCCTCTATCTCTTTCTCTCACCACTATCTATCATCACCAACCCCATACCACCAACCGCCCTATATCACCTACCACCCCCACACCACCCACCACATATCACCTAATCACCATCATCGCATAACCTACCACGACAATTTAACCACTTCACACAAATCCTAATCCTTTTCACATAATAACTTATCCTAAAGAAAAAATCAACCCCATTTAAACTCACTGCGCCTTTTTCCTCCAATTTACAAATAATAATAAAAATTAATATTCAAACTTTCAATCTCAATTTCAATTTTGAAAGTATCCAAACAAATCCAAAAACAACAAGATGAACGACAGAATAAACTTCCAACCATCCGAGCAGGCTCCATGTGCGAAATCTGGATCTACGATCTGTTCACCGTATTTATGAATATGCGATACCATTCCACGAAGAGCTTTACGTTCATCTAATGTATGCGAATCCATTGTTAGCACCTTTGATTTTGGTGTAAAAGTGTCGTAAATCTAAGAATTTTGAGCGATGGAAGGTGAAGGTTTCCGATTGTTCTTGCAAATTTAGGGACTTTGAAATTGGAAGAGTTGTTCAGGTTGCGGCTTGTGATACCTGTTGCTTGTTTTGTTTGAAACTGGTGGGGGTGGATGGTGGAAGGGTGATGCTGAGGGTGGGAGTTGGCCCTAGATAAAGAGATATTAGAGAAAGAGTGAGTGCAAGTGTTTTAGAGAGAGAGAGAGAGTGTGTGTTTAGATATACAATATATAATTTATTTTGTTTTAATTATTGAAATCATTGAATGGTTATTTAAATAAAGAAGTAAAAGGATCAATTTGCCCTTCATTTAACAGTTAAAACTAACTGGGTTAGAGACAAAGGACAAACCGTGCAACAATATGAAACAATAAGTACAAAACTCGTCAATTTTAAAGACAAAGGACACCATCTGAAATTAGGTATATAGATAAAGGACAAAATTTGCAATTCACTCTTTATATGTCTACTAAAATTACATCATAACACATGTCTAAGATCATCATGGTACAAACTAATTGGTTTAATTTATGAAAATATAAAAATCTTCAAATGCTAAAAACCTTAGAATTATGCAATTCTAAACGAACTACAATTGCCTTCTATCAACAGAAATCGATAGAGGGCTTTTGTAGAACATGAAAAATGAAGTGGAATAGACTTAAGAATTACATCATATGGCTTGGAATTGAGTTCGAATTAGTTAAAAGGAGATTGGAGCCCTAGATTCGTGTTCTTCAAAATTTCAGAGGAATTGAGTGTTTGGAATGAGGATTTACGAGTAGAAAGGTTAGAAATGGTAATAAGAGGACGTTTAGGAGTTCAATTTCTATAAAAACTTGCAATTGATTACGAACTTGAATATGGCATAATGGGTCTTTGATGAGGATCAATAAGATTGTGATTAAGAGGCAATTGATGCATGGAATGGACTTGGAATCAAGTCTAAATACATAGGTAACAAATTGGTAAGTGAAATCGGGTTTAAAATCGAGATTGAATGTGAGTTATGGCGTTAAACGGCTGCAATTCATGAACAACACTTGATTTGATTAGGTACGCCCCACACGTCGCGTGGGGGTTAACCTGACCCTGCGCATGGCGCAAGGGAGAACGGAAACCAGAATTTTCATTATTGACATTTTCAGTCCCTCAAGATTGTTAAATCCCAAAAATGCATTGTTTAAACAAATTTAGCGAATGCATAGGGTAGAATATCGCGTATAAAACATGTATAAATTAAGAATTAGAATTTGAAATAATATAAGTCTCAAAACATCGAATACTCAAAGATTATTTCATAAGTAAAGGATCCAAATTACAACGGACACAGAAGTGAGTCGGGTTACAAATATGGATAATCCAAGAGCGTCATAAAACAGGTTAACATATGTTACCTAAACCAACAATGACATACACCACAGACAAATAAAACCTTTAAACAAGATAAATCAAATATACATCATTTACTCCACGAACGATTATAAACCTTGGACCAATTCCTGAGCCAAAGAAAGCAATGCTTTAACCTCCTCCATCACCCATTCCAGCCTTTGATGCTTTTGCTTAAACACAAATTAGTTTTGCTCCTCCATAGACACCAAACCATTGTTTGCACCACGGTATAAATAGCCTTTTCTATTTCTTCGGAACCTCGCTTAGTTTGATGGTATTTAATCACGTCACCAGCTCTAAAGGAAAACAACGAAGGAAGTTTGCACCATTTTGAGACTTCATCCCACGCCTTCTAGGCAAACCGACATGAAATGAACTGACCCATTGATTCCTTGAATTTAACACGTAAGCTACGACCATCGAAGGCATCTACACGTGCCTTTTTGCAAGATCCAATCCTGTAGGTAATCGGTCTAGCCCCACCAGTCAAAGTCAATGTAACATCCGTCAAAAACGGATTTACCAAACCCGCTCCGTTTAGCAACCGAACAGTCAGTCAAAATTTTCGTTGCGAATTAAATGTCCAAAACATTTTTAAACGATCCGTAATCAATTATTATACGCGAATATATATTTCGTTTTTGAAAAACTGTCAAAAATCGCAAAATAAAAATGAAATACATCTGGCGGGTTTCGAACCCGGGTCTGTACCGATCCGGAAGTGTCTTAACATACAACACACAAACCACTGCGCCAACTGCTTTGTTTGTTAAATAATGAAATAATTTAATTCATAAAGTGACTTTACAAATTCAAAACCGGCGCCCAAACGGTTCAGTCGTCGGAATCCCGGAAATCTCGCGAGTTTTAACACCAATTTACGTTATAACGTAAACCTTTAATCACATATCGGTTATAACAGATGTTTGAAGTCCGCGACCAAAAATGATAACCGCCGGAAAACTTAAACTGATGAACCCAGTCGTAAATCAGATCAAATACATTTCGATTATTCCCTATAAATTCACCCTCAACCCACGACAAACACTTTCGCTCAAAAATCACACCTTTTCTCGGCATAATTCCACTCGCCGGAACTTTCCTGTTTTTCGCCGGAAAACCGAGTTTTAATCCCTGAGCTTCACTGAATCCCCTAAACCTTTACCGAAGTTACCCTTACTCTTTCCAAGCTTTCCGGAGACTTGCTGCTGCAAGGCACCAGACGCCGGAGTTGTTTTCTGTCGCCGGAGTTCTGCCGGAAAACAGAGGAAAGCGAGTCGGTATACCTCACGCTTATTTTCCTTTCTTTTTACTTCTATCTTACCAGTAATTAACCTAAAACACTAATGAAATTTGAATAAAAACTCGAACCAGTCAGACCCGATTTCTGGTTCAACATTGACGAAGAAGACGACGCACTTCCGTATCTGATAAGTTTAATTAAAATCAGGATATTAATCGGGTTAGACACACAGTCCAGCGGTGGACTGTGTGCACATAAAACGCTAACGTCGCAAGTTCGAATCCCGGTTCACACACGCTGCCTTAATAAAAAAATCAAGTTTTTGTTTAACTGAACCGGATCGCCTTAGATATATGTTAAGTATATTAATAACCGGAATAATAACCAAGTTAGACACACAGTCCAGCGGTGGACTGTGTGTTTGTTTATATCGCTGGTCACGAGTTCGAGTCCGGTCTTCAGCACCGACTCGGACGATTATCTATTCTTTTTAAATAAGGCAGAAAAATGAAATAACTAAATTGTATTTAAGTATAATAAAAATCAAAGTATATAACATGTTAAACACACAGTCCAGCGGTGGACTGTGTGTTAGATTAACCCACAGGTCCCGGGTTCGAGACCTGTGGAGCGCACCGCCGAACCGCTTAAACTGTTTTTAAAATAAAAATGATTTTCTGTTAATTCTAATTAATGTATATATGTAATTAAAATCGGATATATAACGGGTTAGACACGTAGCTCAGTTGGTAGAGCTGCGTGCACGCGTACGGGAGGTCTCGGGTTCGAGCCTCACCGAGCGCACAACAATATGCCTCGAACCGGTCAACGACCAGTCAAAGTCAACAGGTCAAAGTCACTGTAGCAGAAAAAAATAAAATATTTTTATTATTTTTATTTAATTATTTTTAATAAAAAATCAATTTTTAAATACTTAAAAATAACATTTTTAAGATTAGAAAATAGCCTCAAACTCACAAAAATACACCCAACAATCCTACTAAAATAGTTTAATAAAATCCGTTTACTTACCAAACCATAATGCGATTTATCTAGGTTAAATCTCACTCGTGGTTAAAACCACTTCGCGTACTTTCAACGTCATCAACCGAACGCACCCACTGTGAGTGAATCTTACAATTCCCCCTTTTAAATTACACGTTTTGGGGTGTGTCATGTGTTATGAAATTAATTAATTTCTTTATTTAAACTTGTGCCATACCACATCATGACTTAAACTTAGATTGTTTTTATTGATGTGATTTACTTATTGCCATTTGTCAAGTCATATGAAACTCATACGATAAGCCCATCAGTTCCTCGTGGGAGACGAGTAGAACATCGCGTGCTTCATATTAATTTCATTATTGTTCATGTGTGTACCATTGAGTTTATATTGTTTATAGTTGTGTTATTCATATTATCATGTTTATGCAATTCATTCATCAGGCCCCTCAGTTCCTCGTGAGAGACGAGTTGAGCATCGCGTGCCTTTAATTGTTCCATTATTGTTCATGAGTGTTTTCATTTAACATCCTATGATTATTGATCAAGTTACATCTAATTTTACTCATGTTTGGTTGTGCACATATTTCATAATCAATTTAAATAAATTGTTCAAATGTTTTTTCCATAGGATTCACTCGCCAACATTATGTTGATCCAAAAACCTTTTTACACATGATACAGGTGAACAGGTTGAAGCAAGGATAACATAGGATATGCCTTAGAAGAGAACAAAGAAGTTAGATTGTTAGTTAGATCATGTTGTAACATTATTGTAAATTTCCATTTAATTTGTATTAATGAATATGAAACGTTTAATAAATGTCATGAGCTTTGATGATAACCCAATCATGCCCCGATCACCTTATCCGCTGCGGGTCGGGGTGTGACAGTCAAAACCTAAAACCGAATGATTACGCGCTTGGAGAAAAGATCTTAAACTATGTACAGAGAAATACCCGACTGGATCCAATGCCCACGATCAACTATCCTCTCCCTCAGATAACAATGTGGAATTAAGACTAAAGGATAGAAGTTCTATTTCCCGAGCTCCTCCATGGTCCATGGTTGTCTAGCCAATTAGAGATTTATCCTTCACACCCCATCCACCATATTTACCCAATCAACCACAAAACTTAATTTACATCTTTCAAGGCCAAACAATTAGAGGAAATTTTTAGACAATGGATATTCAAAGAGCCAACAATCAATATCTGCTTCGCCCACAACCCGAAGTGCCCGAAAAAAAACTTACAAAATCGATACCCATCTGATCAAAATCATGTAATATTCTATACACCTGTTTCCATGGCCCAAGCATTGAAACTTTAGCGGGAATTATACTTAAGTTCTTGAGTTATGGTGTAAACTCCAAATGACCTTCCTCCAAAGGGCGTTCCTATCAACCTTAAACCTCCACCGCCATTTTGCAAGCATCGTTGTCATGTTTGCTTCTCGAAATATGCCAAAACCTAACCCCCATGTTTTTTCGGCGCTATTATACTATCCCAGGCTACCCAATTTATCTTTGGCTGATCGGAGGCTCCTCCTCAAAGCAAGTCCCTCCTATGTCGCTCCAACTCCTTTATAACTTTACTAGGCGCTTTGTAGAGAGGAAAAAAATAAGTAGGGGGAGAATTCAAAACTGGTCTGATTAAGGTAACTCTACCACTGTATGATAAACTTTTGGCCTTCCAAATCGGCATGTGCTTTTTAAAAGTATCCACTACGGACTTCCACACTAACCCCAAAGTCTACTTTCTGATAAATTAATCTACAACTCTAAGGCCAAGTAAAAACACCTTAGAATTCTCCCTAAATTTAGGGCGTTTAGCATAGAATACTCGCCTAGAAAAATAACATCACCTGCAAAGAGAAAGTGAGCAAGGATTAGCCTCACGTCACATTACACAATTTTCACCTTTCACCCAACACGAACACATTTCGTAAGCTATTAAAATATCATGTATCCTTAAGTTTATGGATTCCTATTCATAGAAAAAGTTTTGCTTTTCTGATCGTTGCAATGATGTAGGCCATTAGCATATCAATTCTTTTTGTTGGTTAATACTATTTGATGTTTTAAGTTTAAAAAGGAATAACCAATTTATATATTATACTTAACATCAAGCTAATGGCATATTTAAAGTATCGTAGGTCTGATTAAGATAACATAGTCTGGTTAAAATAAAGGTGCATAAACCGGGTATGTTTTTAATAACCGGTTCTGGTTATGAAACCGGTTTTGGTTTCTCGTTTTAAGTGTTGGAACCAGTTATTGCTATAACCTGTTCCAGAGCCGTCTCCGAAAATCTTCGAAAATTTGTGGGTCCTGTACGAAGATAAAATACGGGACTCTAAAATATAAACCTTTTGAAAATATACAAATTTATTTAGAAATTAACATAAATAATTATTTTGAAACTAGATTGAGAAGTAACTATTGTTCCCATTTTGATTTAATGTAACATAAAATTAGTTAATTAATGTCATTTGCTTTTAATGCATAGATTACAAACATTAAGAAAAAAATCAACTAAAAATGAAGATATCAAGAATTGAACCCAATGTCTCCTTGCTAATAAAGTGACATGGGAATTTTCCAATTCCGTACTTATATATTCTAAGTTCTATAGCATAACATTATTAAAAGAATAAATTTCCGGGCTCTCGGAAAGTTTGGGCCCTGAGCCGTCGCCCACCCCGCATCCCCTCCGGGCCGGGCCTGACCTGTTCGTTTCCGGTTATTTGACCAAAACACATATCCTATGTGCCCGGTTCCGGGTAGGGTTCGTTCCAGTTCTTAAGAAACCGGGTATTAAAATACCATATTTTCGGGTTTTTTATACCTTGTATCCGAGTTTTCTAGTTCTATATTTTCGTATTTTTTGATACTCTATTGCAACTTTTTATTACCGTGTATTTTCTCATATTTTATTATTATTATTATTAAATATGCATTGTATAATGTTAGAAAATTAAAATAAATGGACTAACATAAATTTAAAAGAAAGATACAGAATCATGTATTGGGTATAGCTGGGTATTATCGGTTCCTTCCGGTTCTCGCCCGGTTTCGGGAATTAATCACGTATGATCGGTTCCGGTTTCAGGTATTGAGATCAAAATACATACCCTATCTATACCCTACGGGTAGGGTTTTTGGTTTCGGGTATAGAATACCCGGGTATTAAAAAAAGCCGATTCCAGGTTCTTTTACCAGGTTTGGTTCTGGTTCTGGGTACGATTTTTTTTAAACTATTATAAAAATATATCAAAAACGTTAATATAAACTATTATAAAACTATATCAAAACGTTACTTATAAAACTAACGCAATAGGCGTCTGACCTTACATACATTGTTTATAAAAAAAGTGAATTAATTATATAATATAATCTTAATAGGTTAGAACCCCGTGTATTATACAGGTTGCATAAATTTAATTTTATATAATAAATAATAATAAAGATATATCCTTAAAAGAAACTCGTGTATGCACGTGTTGAATAAAATATAATTTCATGTGTTAACACATAAAGTCGTCATTATTTTCTTTTAAAAATGAATTGTAATATACTATTTACTAATTATAGCATTTTACCTTTGTTTTTTTATTTATTATTACATTAAAACCACATGTATTACATGAGATTGAATTCCGTTTTATGATACATTCAAATTATAAGATACAATAATTTTAGTTAGTTTTATGCACTTTCATACGTATTTGTTTATTTCATTCATAAACACTCGTCTCAAATTTGTATTCAAGAGAGTTTACGGTATAAAAAGGTGGAAATTGATCACCACGTTTATATATATTTCATTATTTTTAAATGAATTATACCGTAAAATCGAGAATTAAATTATATTTGAATGGGGAATAGAATTGTTATATTTAAAAGTGGTGTTCTTTCTAAATGTGATGCAATGTGCGATAAATGATGAGTTTAAACCAATATAAAGTACGCCTAACATTACAAAGGAGAACCTAAGTTGTCTAGATTTGACATTTTTAAGAATTATGCGACTATAATGGTGTTTCAAACTATTCTAGTGATGCCTCTAAAACACTTTTAATTTGATAGAAGCATATGCCCCGAACCTAGAATAATTATTAAATTCTAGTGAAAAAAACAATATATGAAACGGGAACATTTGATTACTAATTTACCATAATAACGATAGAACTTTATGTTTATATAAAAAAATGTTTATCTTTATCTACCTTTATCGGTTAATTGAGGTTATCCTTATTAAAATATATTATAATAGATAAAAAACAATTATAATTCATATCACACTTAATCCTTTATTAGAATTTAGATTAGATTTACATAAAATCAGGGTTAATATGATTTTTGTAATTGACGCATAAATTTTGGCAACATTGTATGTGAAAATTATGTAAGTTATGAAAAATGTTCTACATGACTACATGGTTATTGCATTATTTTCGTACCGATGTATTCATAAAATTTGAGGAAAAAAATATAATTACGACAACTCAACGATTCAAACATAACCTTTAGATGGAGAACTGAATATTGATATGTATTATCTATAGCATCATAGATAAATAGAAAAAAACGGTGAGAATTTAAATTATTATCATTATTATTATTTAATATAAGAGATAAATAGAAAAATAAGGTGAGAAAGCACCATGAAGTGACCTATGTCATAAAAGATTTTCATTTATTAGTGTAGAAAGATGTTAATAATCATAATTAGCTTAGTCTAAGCCTTAATCAATCAATATGAATATATCACGCATTAACGCAAACTTTTAAAGCATAAAAATTGTACCAAATCATATTTGGATTTTGATTTTCAAATAGGATACATCAAAGCCCAAAGATAGATTGGGAACTCACAGTCCATTGAATTTTCATTTTTTAACCATGATAACAAGCCCAAAACGTATAAATGCTCAATCCAACAAATATACACTATTTCTTTTGGCAACAAGAGGGCCGCCCTGAACATTTATTGGCCATGTCTAGAAAATCATGGCCCATAAAAACTAAACTTATCTATCTATCTATCAAACTATATATAAAAAACCCTGGGTTCACAGTCCAGTGATCATGGCAATGAACAGGTAGAGGTTGGTCACATGTTCGAAAACCGGGAGCCACCCCAAGTTTTCTATTACATCGCATTTACTCCAGAGAATTGGCTTTCACAATAGGGTCGACTCTTGTGGAGGGTGTAACTCATGTCAAGTGGCAGGGGGTTGGAAATTTTCTCGGGGATAGCCAAGCCACATTCGACCAAGGCGTGGACCCGGTTTAGACAACATAGTCCTTGGTAATGAGTGGGGTGACGGGCATGCGACTAGCAAGTGTGAATTAATCGTTTGTTGTGAAGTTTACCTATAAAAAAGAAAACTATATATAAAAGGAGAAGTATATGTGATGTAACTTTGTATAGTGTCAACCAACTAGACATGCCACATAGGTTTTGCTGATGTCATAAATAACAATTTAAAATGTTAATATAACTATATACTTTAAATACCTCTCTCTTTCTCTCTCTCTCAAATCCACAAGCATCTTTCAAAATTCAAACCTCTGCTCATTAAGATTAATCGACATTTTCTCCTCTTTCAAAATTCCCAATCTCTTCATGGAAGAGTCTCGTGAAACTGCACACAACAATCTTTGGTGGCCTGAGCATCATCGAAGAAGAGATTGAATCGTAACAATCTTCTCCATTTTCTCTCAATCATCCAACACAAAACCAAATAGGGATTTGAAGAGATAATGAAACGTACAAAAAGGAAATTGTACCGGTGAAGTTATGAAGATTGATGTTGGTCTGAGCATGATCGAAGAAGAGGTTTCCTCAGTTCCTCACAAACCCTAACAAAAAAAATCCATTGTTTCTCACATTCGACGCTGCCAAGTTCAAGATCTGAGCAGGTAGTCTTTCTTTCTCCATCAATTTTAACACTTTATGCCGATTTTTAATTTCTGTAGATTCTGGTGATATGTAAACTTGATGCTGAGATCTGATTTAGGCTTTTAGGACAGGAAACATGACGTTGGTAGTTGTACAGTACAAGTATGCTAATGCTTATGTTTATGATTTAGGCTAGGAACATGTTTTCTGTATTGGATTTCCACCTATTGATTGTGTGGATTAATAATCATTTGACATACACTAATTCCATAAACTATTAAAGTGTTTCATATTTGGCAATAATGGTTTACTGAAATTGCTGAAATTATTGAGTTTATCTTCCACTATAATGGTTTCAGATACATAAAACGAGGTCAGCCAGAGGCTGGTCTTGCTCTTTTTGAATCAGAATCTTTAAAATGGCCAGGATATATAGAGTTTGATGATGTAAACTGGAAGATACTCACGTACTCAGGGCAAAGCAGGTAGATCACTAACTATGGCAATCTCTTTTTTTTGCATAATCGTGTTTGATTTTTCGGGCTGCTACTAATTCATTGATGTGTAATGTTTTTGGCTAGCATTTACAAGGTGTTTGACATGAAAAAGTATACGATGTTATACTCCATACCAGATAAAAATATAGAAGAGATAAAAATAAGGTAAAATTTCAGTACTCAATAACATGCTTTGAGTTTGAGAATTGACTTTTCAGTTTTCACATATCATTATATGTTTATTTTTTATCCTTTCCGTTTTCCAAAAATAGTCCTGGAATCATATTATTGATATTTTGTAAATCAAGCAGCCATGTTCTTCTCAAGATTCTCTCTATCGAAGATGGAACTGTTCTAAACATCGAGTTTCAACAGGGCGTGTGATGACTTATAGGAACGAGGCAGCGACAGTGGTGGTAGGTTGTGGTTAAGATTTGAAATTTGCTTACAATTTTATTAATTTTTTTTCAATTGATATGATATGTTTGCAGTCGATGCCTGCTGGAAGAAAAGAAGAGCCTTGCTTTTCATGTACATGAAATTGAAGGTATGAGGATTGTGGATGATATGTTTGCAGTCCATGCCTACTGTATTGTTTGAGAGATTGAATGTATGAGGATTGTGGATGAAATCATGAAATTGAAGCTCATTTGATCTAATTGTTTGATTGGTTTGATTTAGTTACAGATCCATCATGAACTACCAAATCGTTGGGAACTAAAGAGTAATGACTCTTCACTGCATTTGGCTCATGTAAGAAAGTGTTCCTGTGGTGATAGGCGGGTAGGGAACCTGTATTTGCAAAATACAATGCAAAGGTATAATAATAATAAGATTATATATTCTTTTCGTCTAGGGTTCTTGTAGTAAGTTATTTACCCATTATATTCTTGATTTTGTTAGTTTCAGATATGACTATGACTGAAGCTCTTAGTTTCAACATTCTTGATTTTGTTAGGCTTCTTGATGAAGACGAAAAGAGACTGCTGCCACTCCTTACACAGCTGCCATTCCTGAACAGAGTTAGGGTGGCGTGAATTGGATCAATTGCTTTAAATCCGCTTCACACATTTAAGCTAGGCTTTAAGCAGGTAAAAACTGTATTCGAATAAAAAATATGGACTTTATGGTTTTTAAACTCGGCTTTAAGCAGGTAAAAACTGTATTCGAATAAAAAATTTAGACGTTATGGTTTTCAATTTTTGATTATTTTTTATTTCTTGATTAAACTGATTGATGAGTGGCACAAAGATTTCAGAGATGTTTCAGATTTAAATCTGTTATTTCAACGAAGGTACTTCAAATCCTTTGCTTTCTTTTATTGTGTTCCACAACTCAGACGAGAAGATAGAAAGCCAGTCATTGAATGCCATTTGAAGTTATATTGAATGTCGAAATTGATATGTTCTTCGATTGCGAAATCGTTATGTTGAATGTCGTTGATAGGAGCCAATTGAAGTGGCGATGCGTTAGATGGA
Source organism: Scalesia atractyloides (assembly GCA_947069175.1). Classification (NCBI taxonomy): domain Eukaryota; kingdom Viridiplantae; phylum Streptophyta; class Magnoliopsida; order Asterales; family Asteraceae; genus Scalesia; species Scalesia atractyloides. The sequence continues at coordinate 81,280,692 of CAMTDV010000010.1, forward strand.
AGTCGGAGTTGAAGAGGTCCGATCGCATGATTCGTTTGAGAAAGTTAAGGTGAGTAAATTGCATAATCTTTTATTTTCATGATTTATTTATATGATGTAGCTAATAAGATGCCATGGATCTGTATGAAGCTTTATAGTTATTGTGTAACAACCAATGTCCGATGACCCTCACGGCGGTCTAGTGAATCAGGTGGTGGTGAGATGGTGTTTATACGCAAGGTCTATTCTGGCCAGGTGAGCTGGCGGCTCTCCAGTAGAGATCCGTGCTACTAAACATTGAGTTTCAAACAGGGTGGTTAACGAGGCCCGGAGTCGGACATTTTGTGGAAAAACTTGGTCACAAAAAAGGTAAATATGTTTCTTTGGAGAGCAATCGACGAGAAGATGTTGTTGGTGATGGCTCTTGTGAAAAAGGGGGATGCCAATGTAGTCGGTAAGATGCCAGTCCTGCGGCGTTGCAGATGAGTCTGCAGAACACATCCTACTGAAGTTTCAAGTGGCAAGAGACATCCGGAACCAGACTCTATGGTGCCATGGTGGACAAAAGCATCGACAAATCAGAACTGGAACACGGTAAAAGAAGTACTACTAAGTGGAGGCGAGAACGGGGCATCAAAGAACATAAACAAAAAAAATTAATACATGTAGTCTATTCGCAAACATTTTGGAGCATTTGGATCGCAAGAAACGGAAAGATTTCCAGTGACAAGGCAATCAACACCTACAAAATGGGCAAAGAGATAAAGGGAAGGTCGTAAGAATGGTTAACATATCAAACATCTCAGGTGTATCATGGAGCGAGTGGAGATAATTTAGTTTAAACTATTAAAGATGTTGCTGTATGTTTTTTTGTTAAAATGGTTTTCTGTTTGTCCAAGCCCATTGTACCAACTTGCTGCAGTGTTTGTTTTTGTTTAATAACAGTGATCTCGTTGCTTGTAAAAAAAAATCTGTTTCCTTTGAATGTTAGCATGTTTTATATTCGTGATCCATTTTCTCCATGAAAGAAATGAAATTCAGAATCTGAAAACACTGTTTTTCCGTAACGAGTCGTAAATATATAATATTTTTATTTTATCATCCGAGTCGTCTGTAACGAGCGTATCTCTGTAACAAGCATCGAGTCCGTAACGAATCGTAAATATATAGTATTTTTATTTTATCGTCCGAGTCGTCCGTAACTAGCGTTGTCCGTAACTAGCGTCGACTCCGTAACGAGTAGTAAGATATATAATATTTTTATTTTATCGCCTGAGTCGTCCGTAACGAGCGTAGTCAGTGACTAGCGTCGAGTCCGTAATGAGTCGTAAATATATAATATTTTTATTTTGTCGTCCGAGTCGTTCGTAACGAGCATATGTCCGTAACTTGCATCGAGTCCGTAACGAGTCGTAAATATATAATATTTTTATTTTATGGTGCGAGTCGTCCGTAACGAGCGTACGTACGTCCGTAACTAGCGATGAGTCCGTAACGAGTCGTAAATATATAATATTTTTATTTTATCATCCGTGTCGTCCGTAACGAGCGTATGTAACTTGCATCGAGTCCGTAACGAGTCGTAAATATATAATATATATTTATTTTATTGTCTGAGTCGACCCTAACGAGCGTCAAGTCCGCAACAAGTTGATATGGCTGTAGAACAAGCACATATGGCTCTCTTCTTCAATCAAGTTTGCAATTTATATATTTACATATATTCGATTCCTTTTGCTCTAAACTTTATTCGGTCCAGTTCAAACCATCTTAAAATTCAAGTAAATCCCATATAATCATCATAACATGTTATAAACGTTATTCAAGTCCTGTTATAATATCATGATATTGATGACAAGGATGTTGATGAAGTTATAAAAAGGGCCAACTCAACACGATATGGACTTGCAGCTGGTGTTTTCACCAAAAACATGGGTACTGCAAATACATTGACTCGTGCATTGTGGGTTGGGACCGTTTGGGTGAATTGTTTTTATGTGTATGATGTTTCAATCCCTTTCGGAGGGTGTAAAATGAGTGGTTATGGAAGGGAAAATGGTATATATAGTCTTCATAACTATTTACAAGTGAAGGCTGTTGTACATCTATTATTATTTGCTGTTGTTGTTTTTGTCTCTAAGTATGTTATTTAAAAATCTTTGTTTAACAAAATGTGTTATGTAAATTTTCTAAACACCGCCCCGTGTTGCACACGGGCTCACCGCTAGTACTATATAATAATAGAAACCTATGAAAGGACACGTGTCATTCATTGGAGCCATCTATATTTTTTGTTTTCCCATCCAAATTACTTTTTCTCTATTATCCCTGTTTAATTTATCAAATTCAAATAAATATGATAATTTTGATTAAAGATAAAGGTTTAATATATTACAGATGAAATCCTTTAAATGATAATAATTTCAAGAATTGAAAATTTTTACTAAATTTATATCACCGCAACATATTCAAATCATTTTGGCTTTGCCTGCCTTGTGATACAAGTTATTTATTTTAATAAAACTGCAACATTAATTTTTAATGACGTGCATTTATTCATTGTTTCAAATACAATTTGATATCAAGTGTGAAAGTAACAATAGTTACTTCTCCATTCAGATTTTGAATTGTCATCTTCAGTGTCATATCTACTCGAGACATCTCCGCGAGTTCGGCATTAACACGCTTAAAATAAACATAACATTCCAATAATCAAGACCAAATAAATAATCTATTCAAGAAACATAGCAAATTCTCAAATGTAACAAACAAATTAAAGTGAATCAAAGTTGCATAAAATAATAAGTTAAAGAACCTTACAAATCGTCGTTGGCACTTCCATTCAAATTCTATGGGCTGATATCAAAATCTTCATCATAGTTATCATTGAGGAGTCATCATCAACAACATATTCTCGATCTGAACCTTCATCATCAGAGTCTTCAACATCACAACCATCATCCATCTCTTCATGAACCTCAGAATCATCTGAACTATCAACCATTTCATGTCGAGTTGATTTGTGTGAGGAAGAAGCAATTCTCAGGTTATCAGGTTATCAGCTGGTTTGGGTACCAAAACCTCACAACCATTTAAGATAAAGACTGTCAGCACAAAGGTGTAACCACAGACGTATCTTAAAACGAGCACAAATCCTGTACGCAGATGCATGTAATGTACAATCTTTTCCCATCCGCCAGTTACAAAATAACAATTGCGTAAAGGATCCTTCTCAATCTTAACATTAAAAGACTCCCATTGACTCACATAAACCTTAATGAGTCTTTAAGGTTATTAATTCCAAAAATTACATTAACCAACTCCTTCGGTATCAGTTGAACAAAATATATAAACTTTATTATGAAATCAACAAATGTACTGTAACTTTAAAGTATAACATCTGCCGTAAAACGGGTCCTAAAACCCGCTCCAGTTTGTAATCATGTATATGATCATTGGTTTAGAAATTATGTTAATCGTTTAATGATCTTGGTATATTAATAATATAAATGTCAATAAAGATAATAGAAATAATAAATATATATAATTCAAAAAAATTATGCTGACCACAGGACTCGAACCCGGGTCGCATAGTTATACACACATACAACACACCACTGCAACACCCGCACCACATCTGATATACCCGAGTAAATTAGTCCTTTGTATGTACGTTTATCTGGATCCGAATTCAAAAGGAAACACCCACCCTGTAAACAGCCGCACATAAATCAAGCAATCATCAATTTGCCGTGTTTTTTGTTTCTTGCAATTAATTGGTGAAAACCATTTTAATCATGAGTCTTAACTCAATCATGAGTCAAACACAATCAATTTTGATCTCCAAAACATTCGCCCATCATTAATTTTGACCGAAACTTCCGAAACCGAAAATTCAATCCAAGTTACTGGCCTCATCTATAAATAGTGATCCCTTGACCCAATTAGAACACACACACTCTCGCTAAACTCTCTACAAGTCTCTGTTATCAAGATCTACTCGTCGGAAATACATTCACTCGCCGGAATCTTCGTCGGAGAACCAAAAGCATCACCGTTCGGTAAACAATTCATCTATTACCTTTCGTTTTATTAACATCTTATAAATCAGTGGAAATTATGATCATAATTTGGTTAAATCAGATTCAGTTTATGTTTTAATGGTGAAGAAGATAAAGTCGATATAGTGTATAAATCTAACTAAAATTTTATGTTTAACCGGGTTAGACACACAGTTCAGTTGTGGACTGTGTGCAATTTGAACAAGCAGACCCGAGTTCGAGTCACGCACATGATACCGATTTCATAAATTATACCAACCCTTTTTAATACTTACATATAATCAGTTTCTGTAAGTGTATAAATTTAATAAAAATTACTTATATATCGGGTAGACACCCAGCCCAGTTGGTTGGGCTCGGTGCAAAACTCACTAAGGTCGCGGGTTCGAGCAGATCTTTCACACCGGTTCGAAGGATTTTAAATTCTTTTTAAGTTAAATCATTTCTGATATATTCTAATAAGTGTATAAGAGTAATTAAAATAGGAATCCTTACGGGTTAGACACGTAGCTCAGTTGGAAGAGCTGCGTGCACACGTACGGGAGGTCACGAGTTCGAGCCCCATCACACGCAGTCAAACAGTCAACGAACCGGTCAGGCTTTGTCAGACCTGACAATATTTTTTTATATATTATTTTCATTTTTTTATTATTATTTATATCAAGTATACATTATTATTTTAATTTTAAACAATTAAAAACAACTGAAAATTTCAACTTCCTAAGGATAAAATTCTCAATAATAATACTATAAAACAATCTCAAATCTAATAAAGAGTATAAATCAAATATTAACCTGTTTATATTTACCGATTTATCGTGTATCATTTTAGGTTAGTATTCTTTCGTCGATCAAATCCTCAACTCGTGCGCTTTCATTATCAAGCAAGGACGCACCCACTGTGAGTGAATCCTTACAAATTCCCCTTTTTATTCATGTTTTAGGGTGTATCATGTGTCGTTTATACATTTCGTTTATTCAAACACTTGTGTAATTACCATTATATGATCTAACGTGCGATGTAAATGTTATTTGTTTTATTGCATGTTTATATTTTTGTCAAGTTGCGTGCAAATCATTCATTAGGCCCATCAGTTCCTCGTGGGAGACGAGTTGAGCATCAAGTGCCTCATTAGATCGGCTCCGTTTGATTGAGCCTTGATCTCATTGTTCATCATTGGATATGTGTTTGTGTGCGCATTAATTGATATATGTGGTTTGTGGTTAAGTTTACATATGTATATACTCATATTTGGTTATGCACATTTTTATTTAAATAACCAATATAACTAATTCGTTCAAATGTTTTTATAAGATTCTCTCGCCAACTTTTGTTGACCCAAAAACCATTTTTTTACACATGATACAGGTGAACAGGTTGAAGCAAGGACAAATAGGAAATTGCCTTAGAAGAAAAATAAAGAATTCATGAATGTTGGGTTTAGAACATGTTGTGCTTGTTTGTTTGATGTAATTTTCTCTTTTAAATTGGAAGTAATAAATATGAAACTTTATAGTAAATGTCATAAGCTTTGGTGATAACCCAATTATGCCTCGACTACCATTTCCGCTGCGGGTCAGGGTGTGACATAAAGTATATCTTAAACTTGTAATATGAATTTTAAAGTATTGGATTAAAATAGGAAAACCTACCAAGACGTCCTCAGAAGTATCGGTAAAACTATGGCAGAGTGAATCCATACACCCAAACTTCTTCTCAAAAGATATTGATGTAAACATAGAAATATTTTTGAGTTTTGTTGAATAATTATGAACTTTTACAAAAGGTATTAGCAGATAGTTATATGGCTCAGTTTTTTTAAACACCAATACACATCCTTCGGATAATGAAAGGTCAGAACAACTTTGGACCAGCCTTCCTTTAGAGCAAAAAACCCATTGTGTTTAGAAAATCCAATCTCCCACCTCATAACGTTTACACATTCTATTATAGCATAATTTCCTGCTACTGCATTAAGTAGATGCTTCTTTGCAAACATTTCTTGTATAATCTATGGAAGTCAAATTTTTGATTATTGACAACTGCTAGATGTGAATTAATCCTTAATAACTTACTTCAGAAAATGATGTTAATGTAATAATCTTACCATGCAACTGGAACTAAGAGAGTCCATATAGAGATAAAAAGACATCTTCCAAGATATATTATTTATCTAAAAGACCAAACAAACAATCTATTTTATCAGATAATTCATTATCTATCTATTTTGTGATTAGAATATCAATAAAAAATACATAACATATCTATGACATTCAAATAATAAATGTACATCCATACTATAGTAAAAACTTCAAACAACAAATAATGGATTGAAAGTTTATCCATGACATATCTTTGAAAGTAAAAATGCATAACATATCCGCGACATTCAAATAACTAATATAATACTTTAATAATAAAAACTTCAAATCCTACAAATATAGTTTCCAACCACTGTAGATTCGAGTAACAAAAATCAATATCTTTTATAGGAAATCCATAAACAAAGTTTCATCATAGTCCTTTAATATCAAACAATAAAAAGAACAAAACCTACATTATTGTTTAGTTTCAAGTAACTAAATGTATAACAATATCAAAGAAAAGTTAGAATCAGAAAAATTATAAGAAATAATCAAGTTGTAAAAGATGTATGATCTAAAAATGCAATAAATAACAGTTATGAATGATTCACATATGAAATCTGCAAGATACATGTTTGAATAAATATTATTGTACCTTGATTGAAGTTGGTGATAATGTGAAAAAGCAAGAAGTATTGAAGCGGAATTATTGAAGATTGTACTTGATGATCGATGATTATATGTGTTTCCACTTTGAAGTGGTTTGATCGAGTTCAGAGATAAAGGTTTTGAAAGGGATGTGAAAAGAGGTTGAAAAGGTAAAGTATGTTTTCTCTTTGTATATGAAAGATCCAAATCTTAATTTTTGGTTTGTTCGTTAAATCACAACTTACCCCCTTAATTTACCCTCTATTTACAAAGACAGCCCTCACATTAAAATCCCTAATATGAATCATTATACATAAATGAGAAACAAGGTATAGTAGCTATACCTGGATAAATGAAAAGACACCTACAATTTCAAATCTCCATTGTTGTAAATTGTTAAGTTATTCTTCTAACAATCAACCAACTGTCACTTTCACATCAAATTCAAAGCTCTTTGTCTCGATTGGGCAGCATATTTTCTTCTCTTAGGTATCTAAAAATTCAAACAATTACTTTCATTTCTGTTAAGTTTCCCGTTTATTGAAACATATAATTCATAGTGTTTAATTTTTATTGTGGCTGCTCATGTAATTTAAAATAAACTTTCCGTTCAAAATCTGGTTTGTAGTCACGAATTTTAATTCATATAGATATATATATTTTGTTACATTTTTTAAACTGATGTTTTTAGTGATATGATGTAATATTGATTATTTTCTTGGAACTTGATGATGGCTTAGCTTTTTAAGTTTCAAGCATTTGAAATTGTGGATACAAATAAGAGAATTTCAAGTAAGTATGAAGTGTTCAACATACAAAGTCCAACACAAAGCTCTGCGGAATCAAGACAAAAAGGGAAGCACGTTCTGCAACAAAAGAGAAACAGTGGTGGTTGTCATCTTACGTGAACATCCCATTCTATTGAGAGGACTCCACTATCAAATATTACAAATTGTATGTGTTATAGGTTTCAAAACAAAATTTTCGAAAAATATATATTCATATCTTACCTTTTATTTATTGTAACATATTTCTTATTTTACAAGTTTCAACAACCAATGTTCAACCAATGTTTAACATACAAAATCCAACACAAAGGTCTGTGGAATCAAGAGACAAAGGAAGCGTATTCTGCAACAAAAGAGAAACAACGGTGGTTGTCGTCTTACGTCAACATCCGATTCTGTTGAGAGGACTCCATATTCAAATATTATAAATGGTATGTCTTATAGGTTTCAAAAGAAAATTTTCCTTTAATGTGTATTCATATCTTAGCATTTAATTATTGTAAGTTATGTCTTCTTTTACAAGTTTCAACAACCAATGTTCAATCAATGAATGTATATTATCCTCCCACTGATGCTACTTCAAATCTTAAATTTAATTATCACTTGGAGTTTTGTTCCTTATTTTATATAATATACTTTTGTCTTACAATATTCATCAACAAAAATCTCATCAAGGTATATACATCACATTATTTCTGGAAGTACTATATCAAAATTCGATTATGTGGAGAGGACTGTATTATCAAATATTACAAATGGTACGTTTTATAGGTTTTAAAACAAAATTTTCCTTTAATATATATTCATATGTTACCTTTTATTAATTGTTACATATGTCTTCTTTTACAAGTTTCACCAACTAATGTTCAACCAACGAATGTGTATCACCCTTCTACTAATGGTAGTATACATCTTAATAGTGATGATATATTACCAAATTCTGTGGTTAAGAAGATTTATGGAATTTTTAAAGGTACAAGATATCAATCTAAATTTCTGTTAAATATATAAGGTTTATATAACTTATAGGGACTTATAACTTCATTCAATTATGGAGATTATATTGATCATGGAAATGCCATCTTTGTGTGCTCTAAATGTGATGCATTGTTGTGGGAAGATGAAATGCTTAGGGGAAATCCAAATCATAAGAAAACTTATATTCTCTTTGCTTTTCAAATGCTTAAGGGAAATCCCAAATGAAGTGGTTGATTCAATAAATGAAGAATTGTTAAAGAGTTTGCTAGGTGAAGAGAAATCTATTTTAGTTCAGATAGTTTATGTGAATCTGAGGAAGAATTAGAGATTAATATGGCATTGTTTCCTCCTAATGTATTAAATTAGTGTTGAAAGTTGGTGCTCCTGTAATGTCACTCAGAAACATCGACCGGGCAAATGGATTGTGTAATAATACACATTTTTCAAGTCATGAAACTTGGAAAAGTTGTGATTGAAGCAAAAATTATCACATGAACTAATATAGGTCATCATACTTTGATTTCAAGATTGAAGATGACACCTTCTGATAAAAGAATACAAGTGAAGATTTCTCAAAGACAGTTCCCACTCTCGCTATGCTTTGCTATGAAATAAATAAAAGTCAAGGACAATCTCTTGAACGTGTTGATTTGTATCTTCCACGAACTGTTTTCAGTCATGGCCAACTGTATGTTGCTGTATCTAGGGTAAAAAGTAGGAAGGGCTTCAAGATTTTGGTTTGTGATAAAGCAAAACAAGTTTATAAAACCACTACTAATGTGGTTTACAAAGAAGTTCTACAAAATCTATGATGACATGTTGTTATCCCATGGTTGCTGTGTTTTGAACATCTAATTGTATCTTGTACTTACTAAAGTTTATTATAAATATAAATTTTGGATGATGTTAGTTTTTGTGCCCTCATCAATGTCTATACGTATTGATGCAATGAAAACGTCAATAGTCCACGCCCGACTCCCAACACAGTATGGGGTTTGTCGAATCTAATAGCGATATCAACTATTACCCCGCATGACAACTTAGCATGTGATGTAGGGTAAAATACACATATTTGTGCCATCTAAAATGTATAATTATTGTATAGTTTTTATTTATACTTTTTAGTTTTTAGTGTTGTTTTATATTCTTTTGTGTTTTGCTAGGTTCTGATGCAAATGGAGTGAAAACGATAAGGAAATAACCAGCCAGTTGGACAGGGTAGGGCGCCAGTGACCGAATTAAAATGACCGCTATTTTCCTTGAGTGGACGAGGCCACTGTCTCTAGTTTATAAGGATCGAGGGACAGAAACTGCCACGTATGGAAAATAAAAAAAATACATTGTGACATCTATTAAAAAGTGAGGGACCTAAAGTGAATAAAAAGGTAAAGTTGAATTAATGTTTCAATATGTCACGACAAAAAAGAAAAGAAAGATGCAATAAATTGGAGTTGTTGACCAAGTAGACTCACGTTGACCGAACTATGGATAATAGAATTTTCGTGTGGGCCGGTTCATTGATTTGTGTTGCATTTGGGCCTGGTGTTTGGTGATATACGAATGGGCCATTAAACTTCATGGGAGAGGATGCGTATTAGAACGCAAGCGGCTGCCAGAATATTATTCTATTTATTATTGGGGGGCTGCGACCAACAGAGATAGAAGAAAGAGTCGATTCAAGGCAGCGAGTTTCAAGTTCAAGATCAATAACCGGGTCGGTTCGCAACGGGTTAGTTTGGTTTTTATAAATTTATCTTATTCGAACTCATGAACATGATTTGTTATTTATTTGAGACTTGTTTCTTGTTCTTGATGTTGATTCTTGGTTAGACTTCTTTTAACTGCCTAGATTGGATGAATGGTTTTCTAAAGTTTCGTTTTTTTTCTAATGGATAATTAATATTTATGGATTGTTTGTGAATTGTAGGCGACTTGATTATTGACTAGATGCGTTTGCATGCTTAATATTGTTTGAATATTGTTTGTTTCTTCGCTTGATTCTTGGTGACGGTCTTTATCATATAATAGAGTCTTGCTAGGTTTTAGATTTTGGTGAGTGTCTACATCACGTAATAAATCTTTAATCTTTAGGGTGAAATTGCGCAATTAACCTTAGAAGTAAAATTCGGTAATCTTATAAAATCAAGTGTTCTACTAATTCTCAATAGCTGTGAGGTGCGAGGTTATTGTTAGGTCTAAGTCATTAAACTGCAAGGTGAGAGCTTCGTGAGAAGTAAACCTATTGGCTGTTGTCTAACAAGTCTAGTTGAGAACCCAAGTTTACCCTTGATTTAGGTCCAGTGAGGGAGTGAGTCTTGCAGAGTACTTTCATAAACCAATTAGAGGTCCTGTGAGGGAGTCTAATTAACCGGTGTGTATAACAACCTCTAGGGTGCCCTAACGTGTTCTTGAGAAGGGTTAGGAGTCTTAGTCGGTAACTCGAAAGGTTTAGAATTATAAGATCCCGATTCCATAATAATTAATGGCCACGACCTAAGCACATTAATATCCTATTAAAATGCGTTACCAAAAGCAAAGCAGGATTCAGTCTAGGTAGTGTCTTCACCATCTGAGAAAAAGTCCAAAGTAATTCGTTTTAGTTAACTTAGTTACTTAATTTAGTTTAATTGCATTCTTAGGATTTTTAGTAAACCCCCCTACACATATACAAATGGTTAGTGTCATGTCAGGGTCAGTCTAGGTCTAGATAATTTAGTTAACGTAATTAGAGAGTCTCGTGGGTTCGATACTTGGACTTACTTTAGCTGTATTGCATTGACCGGTACACTTGACAGTTGTGTGGTTTAGGTTTAGGTAGAGTCTAGGTTTATAAATTTAAAACTTAGTGTCTAGATTAGAGTAATTTAGTTAGTTTTAATTAAACCAATTTTTAGCACATCAGCATACAAGTCGATAAAATGTGTAGGGATTTCCAGATAGAGTTTGCTTTTAGTTATGTGTACTATTCCACCTCCAGAGGATGGTATGTATGTGGTCCGAAACTAGGAACGCACGTGTAGCCCTAACTAGGGTTACTGTAAGTGTTTCCCCAACCAGAGAGGTAAGTGTGTTGTCCCTAACCATGGACACATGCTTTACTAAAGAGTTGTAAACTTACCTTTGTTTGCTCGGCTAGAATATTAAGTGAATTCTAGTAGCAGTGGTCTACCACGCCCTGACATGGTTACCGTTTTAGTTAAATTGGTGCTCACTTAAATTCTACACGTATACTAATCACATAACATGCAACATGTTGACACTTAATTATCCGTTCATGCAAGTATGTGCACGTCTTCGTCTCATAACATGCGACACGTTTAACGACATGTGTCTAGGTATTAAACGACAACTAATACCTTGTGGTAATCATGCAAACGCACTTACAAAATATACAAGGACTTTCAGCTATTTTAGTTCAACGTCCGAATTTGGATTGTTTTGCGGTATTTATTAAAATAGTATACGAACTAGAAAAATTCCAAATAAATTATGAGACATGTCAATTAGTTGGGTAGACTTTATATAGTTTTCTCAAAGCCTAATTGTTCACATAAAATTAACTGAAAATATTTTAGTACACATAGGTCTGATCCGTCACATTCTGTCGACAGTTTACGGTATAAATTATTTAAAAATCCTCGTGAATCCCTTTTAACAAAATTCTAGTTGGAGAATGTCATGACCTCAAGGACTACCTATTTTGAAAAATTAAGCTATTAACTCCTACCCTAGACCAAGTTATAACGTTTAGGCTGCAAATTCTATCGATATCCGAAAAACTAATTGTTTTATAAATATATATAGTATATGAACATTAAATTTAGTTTGAAATATAGTAAAAATAGTAAATAATTAGAATCGGTTGTGGATTTATGAATTTTTTTAGTTTTCAATGTTGGAAATTTGGAAAATTGAATACAAGTTCAGTTTTAATCTATGCACGAAACAGATTTTTTTATTTTTATTTTTTAAATTGGATATCCGTTTGGACAACCGAATATGTATTCGAAATTTCGGATATCTTCGGATACGGATTTGGATATCAATAACACTATCCGAAATTTTTGGATATCCAATGAACAAAAAATATAAACTTTATTATGAAATCAACAAATGTATTGTAAATTTTAAAGTATATCTTAAACTTGTAATATAAATTTTAAAGGATTAAAATAGGAAAACCTAACAAGACGTCCTCAGAAGTATCAGTAAAACTATGGCAGAGTGAATCTATACACCCAAACTTCTTCTCAAAAGATATTGATGTAAACATAGAAATAGTTTTGAGTTTTGCTGGATAATGATGAACTTTTACAAAAGGTGTTAGCAGATAGGTATATGGCTCAGTTTTTTTAAACACCAATACACATTCTTCAGATAATAAAGGTCAGAAACAACTTTGGACTAGCCTTCCTTTAGAGCAAAAAACCATTGTGTTTAGAAAATCCAATCTCCCACCTTATACCGTTTACACATTCTATTATAGCAGAATTTCCTGCTACTGTATTAGGTAGATGTTTCTTTGCAAACATTTCTTGTATAATATGTGGAAGTCAAATATTTAATTATTGACAATTGATAGATGTGAATTAATCTTTTAATAACTTACTTTAGAAAATGATGTTAATGTAATAATCTTACCATGCAATTGGAACTAAGAGAGTCCATATAGCGATAAAAGATATACTCCAAGAGATATTATTTATCTAAAAGACCAAACAAACAATTTATTTTATTGGATAATTCATCATCTATCTATTTTGTGATTAGAATATCAATAAAAAACGCATAACATATCTATGACATTCAAATAACGAATGTACATCCACATTATAGTAAAAACTTCAAATAACAAATAATGAATTGGAAGTTTATCCATGACATATCTGTGTTATTCGAATATCAATTTAATACTTATTATAGTATAAATGCATAACATATCTGTGACATTCAAATAACTAATATAATACTTTATTAATAAAAGCTTCAAATCCTACAAATATTGTTTCCAACCACTGTAGACTCGAGTAACAAAAACGATATCTTTTATAGGAAATCCATAAACAAAGTTTCATCATAGTCATTTAATATCAAACAATAAAAAGAACAAAACCTACATTATCATTTAGTTTCAAGTAACTAAATGTATAACAACGAGTAAATGCAACTCGCGCGTTGCGGCGGGATGTTAATGATGAATGTCTTTAGTACGGGTGTTCCGGATTTGCAGTTTTTAAGTTAGCCCATGAGCTAAACAGTTGGCAATGGTTTTCTACCATCGAAAACCGAAACCGAACCGTTCAAAATAAAACCGCACCAAACCAAATCTTTACTTACTGTTTGGATCCTGTTTGATTACACGATTTTACATCCCCGACTACAACCAATATCCTTATGTGTATGCAGATTCATGGAAGTAATAAAAAAACAATGGAAAGGCATGATTGAATCAAATGAAAAGTAATAAGGAAGTTTGAAACGATTTAAAAGTACGCAAGTTGAAAAGACGAAAAAAAAAAAAAAAATATGATTCAATCGATGGAACAGAAAATTTAAAATCTTACATTAGATGTAAATCGAATAAGGATCGGTAGAAGCGGAGATTACTTAGATTATCGATGAATTATTACTATACAAAAACCCGAATGACTTTTATGTTCAACACAAACAATCCTGATATAGGATATGGAACGGTCCGATGTATGCCAAATTGGCAGTTATTGGATGGCAACATTCAACAGAACCGTTGCCGTTTAAAGAGAAACACCGCTATTTCATTAACTATGTGAACATACAGACTTAAACAAATCCAACCTGTGCCTATTTATATTTTTTCAGCCCATTAAAACTTAATACAAAAATAAATAATTTGACTATTCTAAAGAATATGACGTGTCTGTTCTTTGGTAGCATTTCCTTTAATTTTATATCTATGTCATCATGCTGTAATTGATGCGGAAGTGAACAAACGGTGGACGGCGTTAAAAGCGAAGCATAACGCAGTGGTTAAAGAGAAGAGGCAACTTAAATTGGTAATTTTCTAAGTGACGCAATGGTTAAAGAAAAGAGACATAACCTAATGCAATGGTTAAAGAAAAGTGACATAACCAAAATTGGTAATTTTCTAAGTGACGCAATGGTTAAAGAAAACAGACATAACCTAAATTGGTAATTTTCTAAGAGACGCGATGTTTAGATAAAAGAGACGTAACCTAAGTTAATAATTTTCTAAGAGACGTGATGCTTATATAAAAGAGACACAACCCAAGTTGATAATTTTCTAAGAGACACGATGCTTAAACAAATTGTATCTTTGAATAATTAAATTAAATGGGTACCTTCTAACGAAACGATGCGATGATTCATTAAACGCAACTTGAGTTGCTATATGTAGTATTGTATAATATATAATAATAATTAAGCAAAGGGGTATGTATTTGTGGTTTTTTAAAAAATCACAACTTTTCATTCTAAAGAGGCAACCCAAGTTACTTTTTGTAGGGTTATATAATATCAAGAAAAGTTAGAATCGGAAAAATTATAAGAAATAATCAAGTTGTAAAAGATGTATGATCTAAAAAATGCAAAGAATAACAATTATTAATGATTCACATATGAAATCTGCAAGATACAAGTTTGAATAAATATTATTATGCCTTGATTGAAGTTGGTGATACAATGAAAAAGCAAGAAGTATTGAAGTGGAATTATTGAAGATTGTACTTGATGATCGACGATTATATGTGTTTCCACTTTGAAGTGGTTTGATCGAGTTCAGAGATAAAGGTTTTGAAAGGGATGTAAAAGCTGTTGAAAAGGTAAAGTATGTTTAATCTTTGTATATAAAAGATCCGAATCTTAATTTTTGGTTTGTTCGTTAAATCACAACTTACCCCCTTAATTTACCCTCTATTTACAAAGACAGCCCTCACATTAAAATCCCTAATATGAATCATTATACATAAATGAGAAACAAGGTATAGTAGCTATACCTAGATAAATGAAAAGACACCTACAATTTCAAATCTCCATTGTTGTAAATTGTTAAGCTATTCTTCTAACAATCAACCAACCGTCACTTTCACATCAATTCAAAGCTCTTTGTCTCGATTGGGCAGCAGATTTTCTTCTCTTAGGTATCTAAAAATTCAAACAATTACTTTCATTTCTATTATCTCATCAGTTTCCCGTTTATTGAAACATATAATTCATAGTGTTTAATTTTTATTGTGCTGCTCATGTAATTTAAAATAAACTTTCCGTTCAAAATCTAGTTTGTAGTCACAGATTTTAATTGATACAGATATATATATTTTTTTACATTTTTTAAACCGATATTTTTAGTGATATGATGTAATATTGATTATTTTCTTGGAACTTGATGATGGCTTAGCTTTTTAAGTTTCAAGCATTTGAAATTGTGAATACAAATGAGAGACTTTCAAGTAAGTATGAAGTGTTCAACATAAAAAGTCCAACACAAAGCTCTGCGGAATCAAGACAAAAAAGGAAGCACGTTCTGCAACAAAAGAGAAACAGCGGTGGTTGTCATCTTACATGAACATCCCATTCTATTGAGAGGACTCCACTATCAAATATTACAAATTATATGTGTTATAGGTTTCAAAACAAAATTTTCGAAAAATATATATTCATATCTTACCTTTTATTTAGTGTAACATATTTCTTATTTTACAAGTTTCAACAACCAATGTTCAACCAATGTTTAACATACAAAATCCAACACAAAGGTCTGTGGAATCAAGAGACAAAAGGAAGCGTATGCTGCAACAAAAGAGAAACAACGGTGGTTGTCGTCTTACGTCAACATCCGATTCTGTTGAGAGGACTCCATATTCAAATATTATAAATGGTATGTCTTATAGGTTTCAAAAGAAAATTTTCCTTTAATGTATATTCATATCTTAGCTTTTAATTATTGTAAGTTATGTCTTCTTTTACAAGTTTCAACAACCAATGTTCAATCAATGAATGTATATTATCCTCCTAATAATGCTACTATAAATCTTCAATCTAATTATCAATTGGAGTTTTGTTTCTTATTTTATATCATATACTTTTGTCTTACAAGATTCATCAACAAAAATTTCATCAAGTTATATACATCACATTCTTTCTGGAAGTACTATGTCAACACCCGATTCTGCAGAGAGGACTGTATTATCAAATATTACAAATGGTATGTGTTATAGGTTTCAAAACAAAAGTTTCCTTTAATATATATTCATATGTTACCTTTTATTAATTGTTACATATGTCTTCTTTTACAAGTTTCACCAACCAATGTTCAACCAATGAATGTGTATCACCCTTCTACTAATGGTAGTATACATCTTAATAGTGATGATATATTACCAAATTATGTGGTTAAGAAGATTTATGGAATTTCTAAAGGTACAAGATATCAATCTAAATTCCTGTTAAATATATAAGGTTTATATAACTTATAGGGACTTATATAACTTTATTCAGTTCTAGAGATTATATTGATCATGGAGATGCCATCTTTGTGTGCTCTAAATGTGATGCATTATTGTGGGAAGATGAAATGCTTAGGGGAAATCCAAATCATAAGAAAACTCATATTCTCTTTACTTTTCAAATGCTTAAGGGAAATCCCAAATGAAGTGGTTGATTCAATAAATGAAGAATTGTTAAAGAGTTTGCTAGGTGAAGAGAAGATCTATTTTAGTTCAGATAGTTTATGTGAATCTGAGGAAGAATTAGAGATTAATATGGCATTGTTTCCTCCTGGTGTGTTAAATTAGTGTTGAAAGTTGGTGCTCCGGTAATGTCACTCAGAAACATCGACCGGGCAAATGGATTGTGTAATAACACACATTTTTCAAGTCATGAAACTTGGAAAACTTGTGATTGAAGCAAAAATTATCACATGAACTAATATAGGTCATCATACTTTGATTTCAAGATTGAAGATGACACCTTCTGATAAAAGAATACCAGTGAGATTTCTCAAAGACAGTTCCCACTCTCGCTATGCTTTGCTATGAAAATAAATAAAAGTCAAGGAGAATCTCTTGAACGTGTTGGTTTGTATCTTCCACGAATTGTTTTCAGTCATGGCCAACTGTATGTTGTTGTATCTAGGGTAAAAAGCAGGAAGGGCTTGAAGAATTTGATTTGTGATAAAGCAAAACAATTTTGTAAAACCACTACTAATGTGGTTTACAAAGAAGTTCTACAAAATCTATGATGACATGTTGTTATGTCATGGTTGCTGTGTTTTGAACATCTAATTGTATCTTGTACTTACTCAAGTTTATTATAAATATAAATTTTGGATGATGTTAGTTTTTGTGTCCTCACCAATGTCTATACGTATTGATGCAATGAAAACGTCAATAGTCCACGCACGGCTCCCAACATGGTGTGGGGTTTGTCAAACCTAATAGCGCTATCAACTAATACCCCGCATGCCAATCTAGCATGCAAGTCGGTAAATGTGTAGGGACTTCCAGATAGAGTTTGCTTTTAGTTATGTGTACTATTCCATCTCTGGAGGATGGTATGTATGTGGTCCCAAACTAGGAACGCACGCCTAGCCCCAACCAGGGTTACTGTAAGTGTTTCCCCAACCAGAGAGGTAAGTGTGTCGAACCTAACTAGTGATACATGCTTTACTAAAGAGTTGTGAACTTACCTTTGTTTGCTCGTCTAGAGTATTAAGTGAATTGTAGTAGCAGTGGTCATCACACCCTGACATGGTTACCGTTTTAGTTAAACTGGTGCTCACTTAAATTCTACACGTATACTAATCACATAACATGCAACACGTTGACACTTAATTATCCGTTCATGCGAATATATGCATGTGTTCATCTCATAACATGCGATACGTTTAGCGACATATGTTTAGGTATTAAACGACAACTAACATCTTATGGTAATCATGCAAACGCACTTACAAAATATACAAGGACTTTCAGCTATTTCAGTTCAACGTCTGAATTTGGATTGTTTTGCGGTATTTATTAATAATAGTATACAAACTAGAAAATTTCCAAATAAATTATGAGACATGTCAATTAGTTGGATAGACTTTATATAGTTTTTTCAAAGCCTAATTGTTCACATAAAATTAACTGAAAATCTTTTAGTACACATAGGTCTGATACGTCACATTCTGTCGACAGTTTACGGCATAAACTATTTAAAAATCCTCGTTAATCCTTTTAACAAAATTGCAGTTGGAGAATGTCATGACCTCATAAGACTACCTATTATAAAAAAACTAAAGTATTAACGCCAAGCCAAGATCAAGTTATAACATTCATAATAGGCTGCATATTCTACCGATATCCAAAAACTATTTTTTTTATTAATATATATAGTATATGGACATTAAATTTAGTTTTAAATATAGTAAAAATAGTAAAAGAATAGTAAATAATTCGATTCGGATGTGGATATATGAATGTTTTTAGTTTTCAATGTTAGAATTTTGGAAAATCAAATATAAGTTTAGTTTAAATCTATGCACGAAACGTTTTTTTTATTTTTTTATAACTTGGATATCCGTTTGGATAACCGAATTCGTATCCTAAAATTTCGGATGTATCCAGATACGGATATGGATATCAATATTCAATTTCTGAAATTTTTGGATATCCGATTTTCGGGTATCTGAAAAACGGATAATCCAATCTTGAACACCCCTGAAAAAATGTTAAGATTAACAAGAAGCAGTGATTAACATAAATCAATTCTAACTAGGGAGTTGGAGATGTATACTGAACACAAGATGTAAGGAACATAGATGACTTTACCTGCACAGAAAAGAATCTTGTAAGTAAACAAGCAATGAAGTTAGAGGTTTCAGTTTGTGAAGTTTGGTAGGGGGAGATGTAAAAGTAAAAGCAAAAGCATAGTAATGTAATTTGTAATACCAAACTTAAAGTAAGGATCATCTTCGTCTTCGCCTTCGTGATCATCTTCAATAACAACATGTTCTACTTTTGGTGGCATAACTCTTTCACTTCCATTTGGATTATGGATTGAAATTCTTAAGGTGGATTGATCAAGAGGCCGAAAGTAGAGAAAATCCCCATGTCCCAAGCTAATATCTTGAACCACATTATGCCATCCATTGGTAAAATAGTAACCATCATCGATTTGTTTGATCTGTAGCGCTATCAACTAATACCCCGCATCTGTACCGAATGCTGACGTTAGTTTTTGTGCCCTCATCAATGTCTATCCGTTTTGATGCAATGAAAACGTCAATAGTCCACGCCCGATTCCCAACACAGTGTGGGGTTTGTCGAACCAGTGGATGGCATGTATGTGGTCCCAAACTATGAACGCAAGTGTAGCCCCAACCAGGGTTACTGTAAGTGTTTCCCCAACTAGAGAGGTAAGTGTGTTGTCCCTAACCAGGGACACATGCTTTACTAAAGAGTTGTAAACTTACCTTTGTTTGCTCGGCTAGAATATTAGGTGAATTGTAGTAGCAGTGGTCTACCACACCCTGACATGGTTACCGTTTTAGTTAAATTGGTGCTCACTTAAATTCTACACGTATACTAATCACATAACATGCAACACGTTGACACTTAATTATCCGTTCATGCGATTATGTGCGTGCGTTCATCTCATAACATGCGATACGTTTAACGACATGTGTTTAGGTATTAAACGACATCTAACACCTTGTGGTAATCATGCAAACGCACTTACTAAATATACAAGGACTTTCGGCTATTTAAGTTCAACGTCCGAATTTGGATTGTTTTATGGAATTTATTTAAAATAGTAAACGAACTAGAAAAATTCCAAATTAATTATGAGATATGTCAATTAGTTGGTTAGACTTTATATAGTTTTATCAAAGCCTAATTGTTCACATAAAATTAATTAAAAATATTTTAGTACACATAGGTCTGATCCGTCACACTCTGTCGACAGTTTACGGCATAAATTATTTAAAAATCCTCGTTAATCCTTTTAACGAAATTCTAGTTGGAGAATGTCATGACCTCATAGGACTACCTATTTTGAAAAATTAAGCTATTAACTCCTACCCTAGACCAAGTTATAACATTCGTAGTAGGCTGCAATTTCTACCGAAAAACTCAGCCTGAACCGTTAATATCATAAAATTCTTTTGACTGACTTAGACTCATCAAAAAACTACCAAATTATTGGGGTTTGAAGCGTATTTCAAAACACTATGTTTTAGACTCAAGAGCCAAACGTTTTCATGAAGTTATGACCCCGTTATAGCCATTTCAAGATGGCCGCAAGTCCATGACAGAATGTGTTTGTTCTCGGCTTTGCATAAAAAACATGTTTATGATGTTGTGTAACCCTATTCTAAGTCTTAACCCATATATAAATCCATATACATCAGATTTCACAACAATCAATGATCATCACCAAGCTATAAACGAAACCCTAGTAACCATGCATGTGTACATAAATAATATAAACAAGTAAACATCTTCCTAGATCAAAACTTGTTGACTACTCAACCCTACCAAAAATCATGTTTTCCAGTTAACACATAGACAAAACTTAGTTTAATAACATGTATATGTGCACAAGGATTATAGACGAGATCATGGTACGTTATCGAGAGCGATATAGATCAAGAGTGCTTGAGAAATCAAAAGAGTTAATCCTTGTGTTCGTCGACCAAAGAAACAACAAAGTTTTGTGAATTATTTTTGTGATTATGGTTAGGTTTCACGATTAATTCATGTATTTATATCATACATAAGCCGGTTAAAATAAAACTCGTATAACTGGGCCGCTACATGGACGAAAGTGGGTAAGGAGGGCGAAGGCAAGGGTCTTCGTGTAGGATCTTGAGACAAGAAAGGGGTTCCTTCAAGTAAGATTCATGAGGCGAAGGTGGGGGCTGTTATGTGGTTTCGTGTGGAGGGTGGGTACATGGCACGAAGGTGGTGGTGTTTAATAAGGGTACTTCGTGTGAGATATAATGACACGAAGATGGTCACCTTCGTGTGGCTATGTGTATAGCATGTACAGTTCATTTGTTATTATTTGTGCAGTTACAGTTACAGTCCCTCAAGGTTACACAACTATTTGGGTAACGAGTTATCCTCAAGTTTACACAACTATTTGTTGTTACGAGTTATCCTTGTGTGTCCAAACTATCCAGTTTGCATAGAAAGTTAATCACATGTTCATAATAATTATGCGTATGAATATCCACAGCTCATTAAGAGTATAAAAAGTACGCAAAAGTGTTCGGTATCATAAAGAGTATAAAAAGTACGCAAAAGAGTTCGGTAAAAGTGTTCGGTAATAACTTGAAAATGCGAGTTGTCACATCATCCCCAAGTTGAAAGAAATTTCATCCCGAAATTTAGCAAGTAGTCACTGAATTTAGCAACTAGTCGCTGAAAAGAAGTTAGTGCGTCTGAGAATTTTCCCGGGATATCACATCATCCCCAAGTTGAGAGGAATTTTGTCCTGAAATTTAGCAGTAGATTCAGCATTTGGTGTAACGTTTTTTAACAGTTGGGGATACTTGCGCACCATTTGATCTTCACGCTCCCACGTGAACTCCGGACCACACTTCGAGCTCCACCGGACTTGAATAATTGGAATCTTGCTGTGTTTTAGAGTCTTGACTTCTCTGTCCATGATTTCAACAGGTTCCTTGATGAACTGCAACCTCATCGATTTTGAGTTCTTTGAAAGGAACTACAAGTGTCTCATCGAATAGACACTTCTTTAGGTTTGATACGTGAAAGACATCGTATACTCCACTAAGTTCCTCGGGTAGATCCAGTCTATAGGCTGATGGGCCTATTCTTTCTACGATTTTGAACGATCCGACGTACGGTGGATTCAGTTTTCCTCGCTTCCCAAAGCGAACCACACCTTTACAAGGTGAGACTTTCAATAAAACCATTCTCCCTCTTTGAATTCTAATAGTTTTCTATGTTTATCAGCATAACTTTTCTTGCGATCACGTGTTGTCACCATACGGTTTCTCATCTGAACAATTTTCTCATAAATTTCAAGTAAAAGTTCTGGACATGTAATCTGGCTATCTCTGACTTCAGCCCAACAAGGGGATGACCAACAATTCCGTCCGTACAACCCTTCGAACGGTGCGACATGAATACTTGAGTGGTAACTATTATTGTAGGAGAATTCCACCAGAGGTAGGTGTCTCTCCCAACCATTACCGAAATCGATTACACATGCTCGAAGCATGTCTTCAAATGTTTGGATGGTACATTAACTTTGACCATCAGTTTGAGGATAGTAGGCTGTGCTCATATCCAAGCGCGAGCCTAAAGAGTTTTGGATTGATTTCCAAAGATGAGATGTAAAACGAGAATCACGATCGGAGATGATTGAAATTGGTACTCCACGCCGAGTGACTATTTCTTTCATGTAGATGCTAGCAAGCTTGTCGTGCTTGTTGGTTTCTTTGATTGCAAGAAAATAAGTAGATTTGGTTAGGCGAACCCGGATGGTCTCATTCCCGCTTTGTGTCTTGGATTATTCAGTTATGAAATCCATGGAAATTTGTTCCCATTTCCACGTCGGTAGTTCTGGTTGCTGAAGCAAACTCTTGAATGTAGCACAAGTCAAGCACTTGCTCACATAAGTGGCTAGGTTAGCTTTCATGTTTAGCTACCAATACAGTGTCTTTAGGTCATGATACATCTTGTCCGAACCAGGGTGTATAAAATATCGAGACTTATGTGCTTCGTCCATCATAATATCTCTCAGTTCCTGTATAGAGGGACCCATATTCGCTCTATGAAATAGCGAATACCGTCCGATTTGGTTTCAAGTTGTTTTTCCATGCCCGGCATAGATTCAGCTTGGAGGTTCTCCTTCTTCAATGCTTCAACTTAAGCAGAACGGATTTGATTCGGAAGATTGGAATGAATGGTTAGTTGCAACGCTTGAACTCGCTTGGGTTTGGTTTCTTTTCGGTTGAGGGCATCAACTACTACGTTAGTTGCAACGCTTGAACTCGCTTGGGTTTGGTTTCTTTTCGGTTGAGGGCATAAGCTACTACGTTAGCTTTATTCGGATGGTATCAGATAGCACATTCATAATCATTTAGTAGTTCAATCCAACGACGTTGTCGCATGTTTAGCTCCTTATGTTCAAAGATGTGCTAGAGACTCTTGTGGTCGGTGTAAATCGTACATTTGTACCATACAAGTAATGTCTCCAAATCTTAAGGGCAAAGACCACATCTCCCAATTCCAGGTCATGAGTAGTGTAGTGTTTCTCATGAACCGTAAGCTGACGAGACGCGTACACGATTACTTTCTCGCGTTGCATCAGAACGTAACCGAAACCTTGAATGGATGCGTCGCAGTAGACAATGAAATCATCGATGTCTTCTGGTAAGGATAAGATATGCGTGCTACAAAGTTTCTCCTTTAGGACTTGAAATGCAGATTCTAAACTATACATATGTGTATATTACGAAAAGTTTAGGGGGGTCCAGAATGCTTCTCAAGTTTCTCAAATAGGATGCACTTCTCTTAGGATCCCTACCCTCTCTCTCTCTCTCTATATATATATATATATAGGGTAAGGTTCATGCGAGAACCACCTTTATTGCGAGAACCGCGAGAACCACCTTTATTGCAAAATAAAATCTAAACAAAATCAAAAAGCACTCAAAAATATTTTTTTTAATATTTAAAAAAAATTGCTATATTATGTTTCCAAAAAAAAAAACTTTTTTTTCGAGTAACAGTTATCTATGCACATGTGCATATGTATCATAACTTCGACAAATTTCATAATACATTATTAGTAGTAGACAATTGCACTTTAATTTACAATATGATCCGTAATACACTACTTTTTACATTACCAATATTCAAAATGCACATGTGCATCATTATGTATAACCAATATATAACGTGTTTTGGTACAAAAAAATTGTGATTTTGAATGATGAAATAGGCTCATATACATGTTTTTTGGTTAGTTATATCTAGTGGTTGATGGTTTGGTTATAGTTGTCACTTTATGATGTAATATGTTAATTGGATCGTATAAATTGTGTTGATATA
Source organism: Scalesia atractyloides (assembly GCA_947069175.1). Lineage (NCBI taxonomy): Eukaryota > Viridiplantae > Streptophyta > Magnoliopsida > Asterales > Asteraceae > Scalesia > Scalesia atractyloides. Next base: position 81,305,301 of record CAMTDV010000010.1, read on the forward strand.
CATGTAATAAAGTGAAAATATTGGTATTGGTATTGTATTATAGATGGTATGAGGTAATAGTATTGTGTGGTAGGAGGTAATGGAAGTGTATTATGGATGGTATGATATATGAAAGAGAAAGTGTATTCAAAGTAGTGTACCAAAACACCTTATTTCATGTTGATACATATAGATGCACATGTGCATTTCTAATATTGGTAACGTCAAAAGTAGTGTATTACACGTGGTAGTGTAAATCAAAGTACAATTGTCCAATGTTTGTAATATATTACGAAAATTGTCAAAGAAACGTTAAAAATGCACATGTGCATGGATAAATGTTACCCAAAAAAATATTTTTTTTGAATTTTTTTTATTATTGACGAAATATAGCGAATTTTTCAGAAAAAAATAAATTTTTTTGGGTGTTTTATAGATTTTTTAGGTACTTTTGGGTGGTTCTTGCGGTTCTCGTAATAAAGGGTGGTTCCTAATATATATGGATCCTAATAGAATTCCACCCTATTTGAGAAACTTGAGAAGCATTCTGGACCACACATTTTCCCTAAGCAAAAAAATGTAAAAAATGCATTTTTTTTTGGAAAAATCACAGCCTTTTCTATTAGGTTTTATAAAGGGATTTATATACATGTGTATATAGTTAATCTTTTAACTATACATATATGTATATTATCAATCTTATAACTATACATATGATATATCTCCTTAATCTAAAGAAGTGTATGAAACCGGGTCAAACGAATGTCGATTGAGCTTATTACAACGGCATTGAGAGCGACTCATTGAACAATAACCAAAATCTATAAACACTAAAGCTAAACCCTAAAAACTAAAACCCTAAACCCTAAAGCTAAACCATAATACTAAACCCTAACGCTAAACCATAATGGTAAACCATAAAGTTAAACCCTAACCCTAAATACTAGTGCTAAACCCTAAAGCTAAACCCGAAAGCTAAACCCTAAAGACCAATACTAAACACTAAAACTAACCCCTAATGCTAAACCCTAAACCCTAATGCTAAACCCTAATGTTAAACCCGAAAGCTAAACCACAATGTTAAACCCTAATGCTAAACCCTAAAGCTAAACACTAAATATTAATGCTAAATCTTAAATCTAAAACTAAATCATTCACCTCAATCATAGATTTACAACACTTATTTTTCAATTTTAAAGATGTATATACACTTATGTATAGTTAAAAAATTGACAATATACACATACGTATAGTTAAAAAGATTGACAATATACACATATGTATAGTTAAAAGACTAACAATATACACATGTGTATAAATCCCTAAAAAAACCCTAAAAAAAAGCGATTTTTCAAAAAAAATTTGCGTTTTTTTCAATTTTTTTGTTTTTTTTTGCTTAGGGAAAATGTGTGGTCCAGAATGCTTCTCAAGTTTCTCAATTAGCCTACTACTTCTCATATGATCGTAATCATATATATATATATATATATATATGTATATATATATGTATGTATATATATATATATATGTATGTATGTATGTATTTATTTAGGGTTAGGATACAATAAGAACCACCTTGAGTTGTGAGAATCTTGAAAACTAGGCTATCCAAAAGGTTATCCAATTTTTTTTTCTCAAATATCTTAAAAAAACACTTGTTTCAGCAACTTTTTTTAAAACGCCGCATACACAAATTTACACGAGGTGTAAAAAAAATTTACTGTCGTAACAAAACTTACATTAGCGCGTAAACAAAACTTACATCAGGTAAAACTACAGACTCGATAATTTTTTTTTGCTTTTTTACAGATGTATTTATAATATTTTTATCTACGTTTTGCAAATATTGTGGCTCAACTCGCGCGGAAAGTAGGAGTTCTCACAACTTGTGGTGGTTCTTAATTAAACCAAAATATTGTGGCTCAACTCGCGGGAAAAATGTATTTTTAATATTTTTATCTACGTTTTGCAAAATATATATGTATATATATATAGGGAGAGGATCATGAGAAAACTACTTAAATGTGAGAAAACTAGAAAACTAATTAAAAAAAATCCAAAAAAGCATAAAAACATACAATTTTTTTACAATTTTTTATAAAAAATCGATGCTTTTAAGTATAAAAAAACTTTAAAAAAAAAAAAACTTGTACTGCACATGTGCACTATATGTGTACTACACATGTTCTTTATATGTATATGTTGCACATGTGCATTATATGTTTATTTTATTTTTTTTAAAGTTTTTTATATAATATATATAGCGATTTTTTATAAAAAAAATCAAAACAATTTTTTTGATATGTTTTTTTTGATTTTTTTAGTTAGTTTTTTGGTTTCTCATTTAAACTAGTTTTCTCATGATCCATCCCGTATATATATATATATATATATATATATATATATATATATATATATATATATATATATATATATATATATATAAGAAACTTTTTAAAAATAAAAAATAAAAAAAAACATATAATGCACATGTGCAGTACAAGTTTTTTTTTTTTTTTGAAAAAAAAAGTTTTTTTTTATACAAAAAATGCAGCGAGTTTTTATAAAAAAAAATTGTAAAAAAAATTTATATGTTTTTTTTGCTTTTTTAGTTAGTTTTTTAGTTTTCTCATTTATATCTAGTTTTCTCATGATTCTCTCCATAAATATATATATATATATATATATATATATATATATATATATATATATATATAATAAAAGTTTGATTGTTAGTTCTCTTGGTTCTCAAATATCATTGAAGTTCCATTATATTTGATTATATTTGAGTGTGTACTGTGTAGGTAACACACTGGCCGGACACGTACGTTCAAATGACAAAAGCTGACTTATTAATAGTGACGTACTTTTGAAGCGTTAACATGTATTGTAATAGTAGTTGCATATATTAAGAAAAAGGGGGGCAGGAAGAATTTGGCTAAAAGAGTACCTCGCTGCAAAGAATATTACATGATCCGTAATTTTAAACTTGAGTCCTTACAATTATAGAAATTACCAAAGTAAGGACAAACTACCAGTTTGGAAGATTCTGTGTCGACTTACGTGCTGTGATAATACGGCCATGCAATTGTGGGGAACGGGGAATGCGATAGTTCCTTTCTATTTGTGTCCTTCCATTCATATATCACGGCATCCTATGCCATACTAAATCATGCATCTTTCTGTAAAAGAAATATAAATAAAATATATACAACACAACACAACCCAGAATAAACATTACATGAAAATTGTTATCAAGTGTTATACAAACAGTTACATTTACATAGTTACTAGTGAGGAATCTCACGTTGTTGTGACGGAGTCAACAATTTACAGCGCTGTACTCATTTTTCGTATGTTTATCAATTAGATAACAAAATTATGTCATATAATTGCATCAAATAACACAATTATGTCATAAATACCAAATGTTCTTTAGGTGTCTTAAAATTGAGTGAAATGTTAATTTTTCCCTAAAGGATTTTAATATAAGGTAGTATAGATACATTTAAGGTTTCATGCTCTTTTTGTTGAGATTATGTGACGACTTGTTTGAGTAACAATTATATGATTATATAAATGAGATATCGATACTTTGAGTTTGATGCACAACACAAAAACATGATCTAATGAGTAAAACTTATTTTCTTTGTATAAATCATAACTGAAACTGAATTATCTTACTTATTATTAAAGGATAATATGATTCACTAATTAAGCCACAACTTTCAATTCGTAATAAGTACTACTTTGCGGGCATGTATTAATGTTGTATAATTTCAAATGGCAATAATATCTAACAGTAAGTTATTGGACATTAATTAGCCTATAGGGCATATTCAAACAAAGAAAAAGTCATTATAACCAACAATATTCATTATACATCTACCGTCACAAAATAAGAATCATTATTTTTCTTCAGTTTTATTGATATAACTAAATTATAGGGAAAGCAGATTTTTTTTTTCAAATTAAAGTTTAAATTTAGCAAGTGTTGAAAGTAAAGTCTCCACATATGAAGAAAACGTTTAAATGGACAATAAAAAACATTTATACGTGGGAGAAAAAAACAAGATAAGATGTTGACGCAAAATTGTAGAATTTTAAGAAAATTGTCAAGAACGCTATTTGATCTCTTTATCTTCCTCTCCCCACCTGAACTCACCCATTTCAACCTTAAATTCATGGCAAAATCTGATGATCATGAATCATCAGACTCAAACTACAAGCAGCATGAAGAAGAAGAAGATGGCTGTAAAACTCCAACCTCTGATGATCACAAGATTCCGCCACCACGCTTGCCACCGCCACCACGAAAACTAGTACAGAAGAGAAGAAGGAGGTCCTCGGATGATGCTACAACGTTTGAATTCTTCGAAAAAACGAGGGGTGATGAGGTAGATGCTTTCTTCCGATTGTTTACCGTTGGGGTTTCTTCATCTTCTAGTTCTAGGAAAAGGCGTAGTCATAGTATATGACCTAATAATCATATATTGTTATCATATACATACATGTTAAATGATGACTTGAACAAAGTGTATAATTGTATAATGTATACCATTCATTATATAGGATATTAAGTATCCAGCGAGTCTTATTTTGATCATTTCCATCAAATAATATTTATTACAACTTTGATATTTTCTTGAATATCTGTAAGTAACGATATAACTTTTTTTTGAACAACAATTTTCTTTTTATCCTTTTCGTCTGTGAGACTTAAATCTAAGACGGTGTTTAAAGACTTTGCCTTTACTACTTTTTAAGTAATAAGTGTTCTTTTTTTGTTTTTTTTTTCAATCACGATTTTATGATCATTTAGGTGATAAAAAGAGTAAAGCGCCGGATAACGAAGTTTATGTGTAGTTGTATCATTTTGTTTGTCATAAGCAAAGTTTGAGGAAAAAAATGATTATGAGATACATTTTGTTGAAAATTAATAATCGACTTTACCACTCATATATTTTTTTAAAACTTTTATCAGTTTATTGCGCTTTAATTTCTATATTTGTTCTTGGCATTAGCCTCTCAATTACAGTAGTTCTTGAGAGTCTCGATCTATGTTGAGTCCTAAGGAGTTGAAGTGCACCAAAGTGTGTGTTTTTTTCTCAAAAACTCACAAGGGGAAAGATAGGTTTAAAATTTTCTATTAATCTTAAGAAATAACAATATACGATGAGCAGAAGATCAACGATGATAACATGCTGATTCAACTAACGAACTCTTATAATTCGGAAAAAGATGGACAAATGAAAAGTGAAAAGGGGACGGAAAAGACCCCAACTTTTAATAGGCATAGCTTGGGCTTGGTATGGAGTTAACCACCCACGACCATCGGACGAAAAGATCTTGACGAGTCAGATCATATTGCAAACCCAAATTTAATGATTAAAGGCTTCAGTTTCGTCAATCAAGATTTCCCTAAATTTCATCAAATTTTAGCACTACCTTTTTCTGCCTAAAACACATGAATTGATGATTGAATCAATTTATGCATCTAATTTAACATTTAATTTTGCTTTCAAGAATCTGTAACCTGCCTAATAATTTAGAAAACACCTTATAAAAGGGTCCCTACTGAATTGGTTTAGCCATTCAAAAATGTATCTACTTCTTTGAGAATTTCCTCGTGCATAATTTGTTTCCGCTCCACATTAATGTAAGCTTGATTACAAACTATAGAAGTAAACATACCGACGGAATTATCTGTCGGTGACCTCATAATGACCATCATGCCATTAGTACGTCACTGATCATGTGATCATAAACGATCCGTAATAGTAAGCTGGTGAACATTTGTGGATGAATCATCAGTAATACATATCCCCCTCCCTTTGATCCATTAGTGATGTGACCGTCAGTGACCTGTCAGCACTATATCAATGAATATATTACTTGATGTACCCGGTAATACATTCATTGTTGATCCATTGACGGAACCTTTACCCACAACCAGATATTTCACATAGGTTTAACAGACGGATTTCGGATGGTTTACATGTTTAATGCCGTAATAACCACGGATCTTACCCTAGGTGAAGTTGTTCTGATTTTTAGTGAAATGCTCAAAGTAGATTATAGATGACAATTTAATTCACATTATTGGATTTAACAGATCGTCTTGGATTCAAATTAGATAGCTAATTAATTTGAAGTTTGGCAAACAACATTTTTCTTTTATATTGTGATGTGTGTATGTATCAACCTATATAAGGTTTATTTATTTTTTTATTTTTTTATTTTAACTCATGCATTTTATTCCAGATAATTTAACGTAGTGATTGACTTCAGATTATACACTTCAGCTTAGCCGGTAATTATAAATTAAATACGTGCAAATATATAAACGGTAGAAGTTCAATTTCATTTTCTTGGGGAATTATAACAAAAGGGTACTTAAGGAAATGTTACTTTCTAGTGCATTTTAATATTGGATGCTTATCATCTCTTTGTAACCGGGCCGGCAAAGTCCTTATAATCCCCAGCTAACATTTTTGTTTTATAAAACAAATACCACATTTAGAGTTGGCAATATATAAACATCAATGATAAATGTAAGTCGATCTTATGTTTTTCACATTGTCTATCGTACACCAAACCGTTCGGTTTGAAATTTTTAATACCAACTGACCGAAATTTTGGAAAAAAAAAACGACCATGAAACCAACCCCTATGGTTTCAAGGTTTTAAGCTGAATCGTGAACACCCCTAAGGACCCCTACTAAAAATTTCACAAGAAAATTGACCCCTACGTACGGAATTATGAATACAGAAACTGATTCGATCTATTTCCGATTAACTATATATTTTGAGTCTAAATTTTGTCGACAATATTGTTTAAGTCATCGTGATCACTTCAAGGATGATTCGAGTCACTTTCCCCAATATAGAAGAAGTGTGAAATTAGAGGTTCCAAATTTATAGAATCCGATATACACGAAGTTTTGCAATTCAAAAGAGGGGTTGTTACCCATTTACTTGCTATTTGTTTGTAACTAGAAATTTACCCTGCCACGCGTTGCGGCGGCAAGACAAAGCAAATGGTGTTGTCGTGTCACGTTACGATACTATATGTTATATTAACTAATGCAGTTGCAAAAATGTTTCATGTAATAGTCTTGTTCTGTTGGTAGGATGAGGTTGATGTGTTTGGGTGTGACAAAACCAACTGGGGCAAGAAAAAGTAGTTATATATTTTTTTAACATTTAGGCAATACCACAAAATAAAAAATAACTATAAAACTGGAGTCATTAAAATCAAAAAATTACAAACGCCTATTAGGTAGACTTCAGTTCATATAGCAATATGGTTCTCTTTGCATTTTAAGAAAAGAATAATAATATGAACAAATGTGGAGGCACGTACATATGCCAAAGTTAAGTCCACCCTAGATATATGGCCAGCGCAATTGGCAAAAAATAAATCTATAGTACTCTTCACCATCTATGCAAAATATCAACATAGAATCAGTAACAAAGGAGATAGCTAGGCAACAATGAAGGGAAGTAATATCTTACAATCTTCATGCTTTACGTACAACTGAAAGAAAAGGCAGATTCAACAACATGCATACTGGCCAAATGCAGCAGATTGAAACTGTGACTGCAGAAGGAGCAGGGGATGTTACATTAGTTGCAAACGATCGGGGCTCCGGCTGCTTCTCAGACTTAGAAATTTGTACTTGAGATATCCGCAGCTGATTCTCGAGTAATTCTTGCTTGTCCTTCACAGCTTGTACAACAGCATGTACCTGAAATTTATAAAGAGGCCTTCCAATCTGCAATTCGAAACTGATAATATAACAATTATATAATCACATACTCAGTAAAAATAAGTGAACTTACATCTCTAATCATGTTCTCAGTCTCCCTTGACTTGCCATCTTTATTTCCATGATTGTTACCGACAGACGTTCTGAAATAATCGACTCAACTCTCCAGGTTCCTAGATCTCATTTCCAATTGTGATAGCCGCACACTCACACCTTCTAACGCATGCAACAGATTACCAACATGCTTTTTCATTGTCCTATCAATCTTCGATATCAAAGTTGTATCAAGAACAATACGATCCTTCTCCATGGCCAAGTTAGATGGCTCAACAGAACCAAGAGATCGATAGTTTTGTACATGGAAACAAAAGCTAAACTAAGCATAACTATCACCATAACAAATTTTGAACAAAATTAAACTGAAAATATCAACGGTAACAATGACTTAATAAAAAAAAACTTTACTCAAGTGCCAAAATTGGGCTCAAATTCAGATGATGGGACTATCCCAGAAATTGGGCTCAACTGAAACACCACAACTTACTTGAGTGCTAAAATTGGACCAAAATTAACTGAAAATATCAACGAAAACAATAACTTAGTCAAGGCAACTTACTCGAGTGCCAAAATTGGGCTCAATTGAAGGAGTGGGGTTTAACCACACCAGACCCATCAATTGCGAAACCGTTGCCCTACCTGAATGCATAAATGGAAGTTAATATCTGACTTGGCTCAGAATTACGGGTGGCTCTAGTTGCTTATTTAAAGCCATCACAGTAGCCATGTAACATATAATCATCATAGTCAAAAGACTTTATATCACAACTTTAATAAAACAAAGAACACCATTAGATCAACCGTAAGCTGTATACATCATATTACAACCTCACTTCCCAGATGTTAGTTAAATAAAGTATTTCGTGAATATGGTTTTATAAAATATAATAATTGTATTTAACTAGTCTATTTTGCAAATATGGTTTTATTAGTATATAATTTATATTTAAATTGCATATTTTACGAATAGTAACGTAAGATTACTATAAACACCTACCATAACATACCAAAATACATAAATTTTGTATAATATAAAATGTTAATATTAGTTATATTACATACCAAAATACATGAAAATTAGTGGTAGGGACTCAAGTTGTAGCGCTTTTCAAAGACGGGGACTCATTGGTTAAAAAATTCATTTAAGGGACTCATCTTGACACTGCTCCTAAAACATAGGGACACATATTGCAGTTTATTGTAGATTCTTTGTAAAGACAACAATTTTTTTTAGAATAACAGATTTTGTAATCTATATAACTTAAACCCACTCTCAAACCTAGGTGTTGCTAAATCAATGTGTCAAGAAAATAGATAATATTAACAAATATAGTTAATATTATGGGAATTGCATTCACCCTAAACTAATCAAAACTGGCCATTACTACTCCCAACTTTCATTTTGGCCGCTACCATCCCCAACTTAACACTTTGATGTTCCTGTCACCCTGACGTTAACTAAACACTAACTCTGTTTGTTTTAACATCCTGTGTGTCATTGTAATGTGACATGGCTTGCTGACGTGGATATCACCTTTATAAAAACAACAATAACCACCTCCTGCCTTCAACCACCACATGAACCTCCTGCCACCACCACAACCTCTTGCCGCCGACACCACCACAACCTCCTGCCTCCTACAACCACAACCACCTCTGTCACCACCACCAACCATCATCACCTCCGCCAACATAGATCGAAGCACAAATATCTCCGGCAATGATAAAAACAACAACCAATACCCAAAACCAATAACAAACATAACCCAAAATCAAGCTTGAAACCCAGCCGTCGTCATCACCTTTCAGGTCTGTTCTCATTCGATAGGTCTGTTCTCATTCGATGATAAAGATGAACTGGAGATTTGGACTCAAGAAGCCATGGTATGTTCTCGTTTCAGATCTAAGTGACGAAGCTGCCGTCATCCCCGTTTCAGATCTGACATTCAATTGGTTGTGGGTTGGAGGGTGGTGGCCGGAGATGGTTGTTGGTGGTGGCTGGAGAGGTACAGAGAGCAGGAAAGTTGGATTTGGTGGCTGTGGTTAGGGTTTTGAGGGTGGATAAGATGACATAGTCTGGTTTTAGACGGTTTTTGAAGGGGAGCCGTGTGGTGGTGGTGGTGGTGGTGGTGTCGTTGTCGGAGTCGGAATCGGAGTATGCTCGTCAACGTTTTCCCATTTTGTCTATGTCGTGTGTGAAGTGAGTAATATTTGTGTTGATGGTTTATGGTCTAAGGGATGAGCCCACGTAGGCAAGCGAGGTAACATTACCATGACATGTAAGATTAAAAAACAAACAAAGTTAGTAATTATTTAACGAAGGGGTGACACAACAACCTAAATGTTAAGTAAAGGGTGGTGGAAGCTAAAGTGAAAGTTGAGAGTGACAGTTGCTAAAATTGATTAGTTGGGGGTGATAAATTCTATTTCCCCTTAATACTAAGCATCTAATTTATATGTTTGCATGTGATAGCTTATAGACAAGACCCGTCAAGATATGGTTCACATTATTTGAGACCTAAACCTTTATAGGCAATTTTTGAAGAATCAAGACCCAAAGGATTATATAAATCTTCAAAGAATTTGAGTAAGAATGACATGGGACAGTATGGATCTTTTCTCAGAAATATTATTCTACATTATATTCTTGTATAGCATAACATATACTTTGAACAATCTAGATTATATTGGATGGCAAAGAGTTTCTGTAAGGAAGTGTTTCTTACCCCACATGCGCCAATGTAGTTCCATTGTGACGAGTGAAGGCTAAATATGCGGGGGGGGGGGGGGGGGGGGGGGGGAAGGAGGGAGAGATAGAGAGAGAGAGAAAGATAGAGCGTGAGAGAGAGAGAGAGGTAAAAGTCTGTGGAAATGGACACCACATGACCAAGAATTTGAGAGGGGGTGGAGTGGGAAGGAAAAGATAGAGGGAAGTCTGTGGGCGACCATTGAGTATGGCGAGTGATTTTCAACAAAATTCCGTAGATGCCGCAAAGATAAATGGTGTCGGTTGGGAGACGATTTTGGAGACCCTATGTACACTCTCTAAGATCGAGAAAATAAAAGAGAATCTTTAGTCGTAAATCATACATTCACTAATGGATAAATTGGATTCCTATAAAAATAAACTACTTCAGATAGCGAACAGTGAAACACCCCAAATCCGAGGGTCTTATTTGTTGAATTTAATCTTTAGCAAATAATTCTTAAAATGATGAACTCTCTCATACGCCACAAAAATTCATACAATCCAAACATTCATGTCAAATACAACCATAGTCTAATTGTCTCAAACGAAAACATAACAAGATAGTATGGATAGCAGTATCTTGCCGCGTTGACTTTCGCAACTATCCAAATTTTAACCTTGCGTGCTTACCAAAAGTCAGCTACGCTGAGTGGATTCTGTTTTAGATTAAATAGTAAATGACTCTAGCAAAACCTTTATTTAATATACCTTTACATAAATTAAACTTTAACATTTATCTTTAGCATTAAGGTGACATTCACTAATGAGCGATCATCATCACTCCTATCATAATATGTATATCTATTGGTAGCCCCCATCACCTCCCTATACTCGCAGCCAGGTAAGTAATTGTCTTGCAACCCCAAAAGTAATTGCTTTCCGTTGCTCCCCACGTGTCAAGTTCACGACCATGGACCACGTGACAAGTCTTATAGCCTTGTAGTCTTTACTTTTGCATTATCTTTCACTGATCTTTAACTTCTAGTTATATATCAGGTTGTGTTCAACTAAACTATCGTTTCAAAACGTTACATTAATTGATTGAAAACATTTACCGATAACATTAACTCTAGTAGCCCAAAACCATTCATTTCATACAATATTCATTTTATTATACTATCCTTTATGTTACTTTACTGGGTATGCATATCCCCCAAAACTATCTAAAAAATAGGTCTAGAAACTCACCTATATAAGTGATCTGTGTGTGCTAGAAAATGTGCTTTGCTAACCCCTAAATGGTTACCTGATCACTATAGACAAATGTTCCTGGTTCACATGTGAAATGAGTCAACTTTCATTCCAATCATCAGGCGCAAAGTAGACTTTGCGCTCAATGCTTTATAATGCGCAAAGCCATATTTTGCTCGGGCAGAGTTTGCGCCACAAAATGGGTTATGCTAAACTACGCGTGGGCATGACCTACCCAATATCTCAAGCAAGAATACGTTACGCCTATACTACGAAATGAAACTATGAGCACAATCTATTCTATGTGCGCACAAAGTGGCGCGAAAAAATGTCAAGTTCAAAGTATAACTTCTTTAAAAACCCTAATTCGAGTTTTTGATGGAGGTTATGGATTCTATATCTGAAAACAAACCAAGATGCTATCTTTATGTACCTGTATGCTTCGAAATCAATGTGTATAATGATCCCATGCAAAAAGGTTCATGTTTAAACGTTCTATTTAGTGAAACTGGCCTTACATTAGAGTTTAGACAAAACCGAGCCTAAGCAACTTCCAGCTTCACCTTTCTTCTTTCAAACGACTTTTGTGATGCTCATAGATGTTGGAAACAAGATACTGAGTTTCTCTTGTGCGGTCCAGGGAGTAAACCAAAAGTAAGGACGAGTTTCTCTCTCTCCCTCCTCAAGTTGGCAAGGTGAAGAATAAGGGTGTTTGTGGTAGCTGGGGTAGGTGAGTTAGAAGTCGTGCTCTAATAAAAAAAGTGAATTATAATTTCTTAACTATATATATGAGTACGAGTAAGTAAGATCGTCTCCTTAGAGAATTTGTGAAAAGTATTCAGGTTGTTAACTAATTTAACTAAGTACTGAAGCAAATCCTGGTTTTTAAGGAAAAGTTAGCGTAGAATTTTAATAGATATTTGTTATCAATTTTAGGAAAAGCAATCCCCTCTCAATTTAAGGTTCTAGGTTTCACATAAAACTTGAAACAATTATTTGAAGTGATAATCAAAGACAACTTTTTAATACTAAATTGTACACCAATTACCCAATCCTAGATGCCAATCATTCTCTAGTTACAAAACCGCTCATGATGCAATAAAATTGAATACGAATGATTAAAGACAAATATTTGAAATACAAATAATTCATTTCAATCAACCAAACACAAGTTGTTCTACAATATCTACTAAAGATCAATCCATAAACATAAATCAAACGAAGTTTAATGTTTATCCTAAACGAACTGTTCACCCGAAGGAAGTTACAACGAGATTTGTCGTTGATTAGGATGTTTAAATCTTCAATGGTTGCAGGTAATCTTGATTTCGCCAACTATTCATATTGGAGCTCTCCACATGACCTTTGGTATGCCTAAAAAAGTCCGGGAATAGAATAATTTTGTAACTCCGGAGGTTAGGTTTAAATAGGGAGGCAAATCCTTAAATTCGTGACTCTATACCTACTTCGTTTTCTTCATATCTTTGATCCTCTTTCCATCCACGTGCTTCTTAACTCCTGTAAAAGTCCTAAAAATCATCTATTAATCTCTGGGTACCAACAAATCATGTCATTCTTAAAGTAAACTAGTATTATACGAATAAACACTTAAAGCCACATAACTAGACATGTTAAAACCAACTCAAATACCCTCATATCCCGATTTGGGGTTTGTCAAATTACCCAAAATACCCTTTATGGGTCATAACAAACAATGTCCAAATCTTTTAATATTATTTACTCCTCCAAATTCCTTTAAAATTAGGGTTGTTACAAGCGGTTCGTAACAGAATCCCACTATGGATGCGCTGCATAAAAGGGGAATCTAGACTAATTCACTTTTATGTCCAATATCCGAACTGTAATTGGCGGACCATATCCTTTAATTGTGTGACTTCGCAAAAGAGGTATGGTCTTAAATCATGTAAAATCTCTCAACCAACTTACATGAAGAACAATGGAGGAGTTATTATCCATGGCTAACTGGATACCAAAGCAAACGCCACAAAAAAGGCGTTGGAGGCAATTACACTTGTTGATTTATTTGCGAGTTAGGAAAGATAAAAGCTTAAAACGCAACACTTTTAAGTAGTTGAAGAGAAATTTTGTTAAATACTTGACGAGTCGGGCTTCAACTCCCGCTTCATATATTTTAGTTTGATTGATGAGATCCTTGAAAAATTGTAGTTACTATCATTTCAGAAAATATCATTATTGGAATTGTTGGGCGGAATGAATAACCAGATGTCATCGTTTGAGAAATTAATCATGCAAAAATTGGCAACCTGAGAGTATAAAGGTTTGTAAATGATGGATAATTTGATTGAATTAAAATGGCGAAGGGTTAGGTATTTATATTATTTTTAAATATTAACTTTTTTTGGTTTCTTTAAATGACCGTTCAACAACGGTCATATTTGACCTTCATCATCGCCAAACCAAACCAGTGAAAGCTACCCGCTAGCCAAACCCGAAGGGGTGGCGACAATGTAGCCGAAGCGGCATCAACATATGCAACCCACATGACGCCTCCTTAAAAATAAATCATGAGTGAAACTATGTGTACACTTATTAAAACCAAGTATGTCATGATTAACAAAAATAACTGCTTTTATCATATTCTTTTAAAAATAATGTATGTCTGAAATTATTTTGAACGTATTAACAAAAATAACCGCTTTTATCGTATTCTCTTAAAACTAAGAAATAAAATGAGTGTTTTAGTCGTTTGACTTGAGTAATGGACTTAAATTACGTATTTCACACGCTTAGGAGTCTTGTTTTTAATTATGCAAACATAAAGATAGATTTATAAGTTTAGGGCAAAGAAAATGTAATTTACTTTATACAAAAATGAATTAATTCTTTTTATATGTAAAGATTAGGCCCAAACCATGCCAAAGTTTGTTTGTGCTTGTGCGGTGCAAAACCAAAAATAGACGAACCTAATCCACCACTTTTGGTTGTGGTGCTACTTGTGCCAAACCCTACTCATTCCATTCCCATGACATCTTGTCTTTCTCGACACACTTGCTCGACTTCATGCTCCACACAACTCTCTTGCTGTCACACACACATCGCCTTAAAGGATTACGGGTTCTGCCCGAAACCAAACCAAAAATTCAGTTTCTTAACGTTTCTATATCAAGCAACTAATTCTGGTAAGCTTTAATTAAACCTAAAAAACTAGTGGATTAGGCTTTTGATCAACATTAAAATATCAACCCATCCACGTGTCCACACATCTTAGAATCATTCAAGAATTAAACCATATTATTTCTTGAGTGCGGGTTTGAGTCTACTTACCATGAAGGTACATCATTAAAAAATGGGAAAAAAAATTTAAATATATATATAAAAAGAAATAAAAAAAGGTAGAAAGATGCCTACTTTTATATATCACTCACTTTTCGTGAATGAAAGGCAAAGCATGACATGCATCACATTTTGGGTTCAACACTGGCCACTTACTCAAAGTATTCCACACTCACTACACCACTTCAACACCAAATTATACCAATCCTACGTACAGTTTATTTAACATTTTAACATATTTACTTTAATCATGTTATTATATATTATATATTGTAATGATTATTAGGGCGCATTTAACATATAACCAACTTTAAACAGAGAATTACAAGAAACGTTTAATCAGATTTAAAACATTAAATACAAGTGAGTATGCGGTAATAACAATTCTATGCTTAAAACTAATATCATCTTGTTTATATTAATGGGTTACCAGTTACAAATAAAGTATCACAACTTGAAAATATCTAAAACTAAGATTAACGTAAAAATGTTTCATATTAATTAATAATCTAGACGTTTGCTTCTCCGCTTCAGTAATGGCAATCCACCAGTGCTGGAGCGGAGAAAACAAGAGGTTGCTGCAAAGAACCCGCAGCAAACTGAAAACTCGAGTGGGCATCCTCAACAACCTCCGGTGGTGGAAGGTTCAGATCCAAAGACAGCACAGGAGACTTCTCCATGACATGATGATCACTTGCATCGACTTCTGGTGAGAGTTTAGGCGTCGTTGGGCTGATTGAAGCCAGCGGAGCTGTGCGATGCCTTCTCATATGACCACCTAGAGCCTGTCCTGATAAAAACTCTGATCCGCATATTGAGCATTGATGGACTTTTGTTTGACTGTTCTTGTGTCCAGTTTGGATAGAACAATCTGCTGTCACCGGAGAGGTTAATTTATTCATAACAATTTTTTTTTCTTCATATACAACCATAAGTTTCGGTTGATATTCATTCGAATATTCCTGTTTATTTTCCATGGACAATTTCGGTTTTTTGTGACTTGCTCTATGTCCACCAAGGGCTTGAAATGACTGAAAAACACGGTTACATGTTTTACACTCATAGCTCTGGATACTAGTATTTCCACCACTGGTATAAGTAGCTGTCATCTCTGTAACGTTCCGTATTTTCAATTTCTCAGTCTTTCGACAGCAGAAATCATCCGATTTATCATCATTGAGAGGAGAAACACCGTGAGCAAGCATAATCAAGCAGTTGGCCATGTCTTCTTCTTCTTCATCCGATGATATCGCCATGTACGAGTTAGAAGTTGTTGTAACAGGAGACCCGGGGCTCGGGTGGTCCGTACGCTTTCCTTTGATGATTTGATGGGCTTGATCATGGTTCTTGGCCGGGGATTCTGGCATAAAGTCCATTCTCTCTAGTGTATATCCAACTTTAGAACTTTTAGAGAGAGAGAGAGTGTGTGTGTGTGTGTTGGTAGTGGTTAACTGGTTATTGGGAGAGTGAGGGCATTGGTTCCATTTATGTACATTGTGAAAGGGATAACTTGCTGAAAAGTTTAACTCAAAGGTGATGAGGTTAAGGAATAATTTTATTAAAACTTATTTATTTATATGTTTATCATAAGAGGGTTTATAACTTTTTATAGATATATAATATTCTATTGATATATATGACCTAGTGGTACAGTGATATGACGTTATCTGTGTGTATAGATTCAAATTCTTCTATTGATATGACCTAGTGTGGTACAGTGATATGTCGTTTATCTATTGGTATAGATTAAAATCCTTACAAGTGTAAAGTTATATTGTATTCCGGTGTAAAAGATTATTAGTAAAAAAAATATATGATTCCATTGGCGAGAGAAAATGTCTGATTATTGTATAAAAAGAACTTTATTTGGTTTATATTTGTATAATAAACTTACTTAATAATGAATTAAAAAGGACGGTTACCAGAAAATTGAGTAAGGGTATCACTCTTGACTAAATTACCAAATTTAATTTCCTAGTTAGTGTAAAACTTTACTTGTTTTGGTCGATGTCTAAAATGGTTCATAAAATTATAATAATTGAGCCTTACATTTAAGATTAATGACACATATGTCTAAAAATATAACTAAATGACATATATAATTTTTAGATCTTCTAATTCTTTTCATTTCTTTTCTTTGATTCTCTTCTCATATCTTCTTGATAAACATAATTTTATAGATGCTTTGTAAACGTATGAATCATTTTTCTTAATTAAACTGCATTTGTATAACAAGGGATGGTAATATACTTGTCAAAAGTGTCATAAAAGATGATACTCATTTTTGATCTAACATAAATCACAATAAGATATTCAAACCAAGTGTAACATTCGTTGAAAAACGGGTTTCAAAACCCGCTTCGTTTATCAATCAAATATTCAGTTATAAATTTCGTTGCGTATTTATGGTTCATATTAATTTTAAACAATACATAATTAATAAATATATTAGAATTTAAAAACCATAATTTATAATTAATAATAAATAATGAATAAAAAAATAAATGGAGACGCCGGGTTTCGAACCCGGGTCACCCGCATGAACAAACACACAACACACCACTCCGCCACAAGCCTTCTTTGTGAAAATACTGAAATAAATAATACTTAAAGTAAAACCCGAATTCAAAACCAGAGATCACCGCGCACTCAGAACTCGCAATCACCGGAAAATCCGGCAATCCGCGATTTTGGCCATTTCCCTTTTGACTAAAACACAATAACCGATTGCGACATCAATCATAACCGTTGTCGGCCGTCAATTTCGGTCATAACCGCCGGAAAAACCTTTGACCGCGAATCAAGACTCAAAACCGGACACAATTCATCCAGTTCTTCCCTATAAATACCCACTCAATATTCCGGAAATCCTTTCGCTCAGAACCGCACACTTTTTCGAAGTTGCAATTCCTCAAAAGCTCGTCGCCGGAGATTTTCAATTTCGCCGGAATCCTGCCGGAATCGCAGTCAGAAAACCGCGTTCATTCATCGGTCGGTATAACTGTCTAAACTTCTCTGCTATCTCTTAATTTATACTTTAATCGTTCCAACCAATAATCAAAACTGTTAAACAGTTCTTACCGCCGGAAATCACAAATCAGAGCCGACGACACTTGCCGGAAAACCGAAGCAAACCCGCTGTTCTGGTATACCATATCATTTAATTTTTCTGTCCATTTCAATCAAGTATAAGTCGTGAACGATTAAACAAGAACAGTCGGAACTCACTGTTCTGTGTTTTTATAAACGAAGAAGATGAAGCCGCAAATAAGTATTAATATAACTAAAACCAAATAATTAAACGGGTTAGACACACAGTCCAGCGGTGGACTGTGTGCAAATATAACGCGCACGTCCCGAGTTCGAATCGCACACGTACCGACTTTCAGAATTAAAACCAACATTTTTAGAACTGAATCAGAACAAGTCACAGGATGTTTATAAGAGTAATATAATCCATTTGTTAAACAGATTAGACACACAGCCCAACTAGTTGGGCTGTGGGCACTCGAACCGAAGGACCCGAGTTCGACTCCGGGTCCCTACAACCGGTTCGGCTATATAAATCATTTTTAATAAAAACCAAATAAGTTTAAAATTAATTAGTATATAAATATAATTAAAACAGAGAATATTTCGGGTTAGACACGTAGCTCAGTTGGTAGAGCTGCGTGCACGTATACGAGAGGTCCCGAGTTCGAACCTCACTCAGCGCATATAAAAACACAATCTGACCGGTCAAGACCCGGTCAACGGTCAACGGTCAAAAAACTCAATTTTTTTTATTTCCTTTTATTTATTTATTTAATTAGAAAATTGTTTAAAAATACTTAAAAATAAGATTATTAAGGTTAGAAAATTTCCTTAAACTCACAAAAATAAATCTAAAAATCCCATTTAAGAGCACTAATTAAAAATATTGATCTCAACCAAAATTTATTTATTTATCGAATCATTTTGTTATTATTTAGGTTAGTTCTTCCCTCGTCAATCGAATCATAAATTCGTGCGCCTTCATCATCATCAAAGAACGCACCCATTGTGAGTGAATCTCTACCAATTCCCCGTTTTAATCATGTTTTGGGGTGTATCATGTGTCGTATAATTCTTTTAATATATTTAAACACTTGTGCATACATCATATCCGTGATCAAATGTGTATCAAATGTGTATCAATTGTTGTGTGGATTATATGTAGTTTGGATTTATCATTTTCAGTGCACGCATATCATTAGGCCCATCAGTTCCCCGTGGGAGACGGGTTGAGCATCAGGTGCCTCATAAGATCGGCTCCGTTTGATTGAGCCTTGATCTCACATTCATCATCATTCATATCATATACTCATCCAAAGTGGTTTGTGTTTGTTTACTTATATATGTTTGCTCACATGTGATTATTGCACAAATTTTCCATATTAAATAAAACAAGAAATTAATAACAATGTTTTATCAAGGTTCACTCGCCAACTTTTGTTGACCCAAAATATCCCCCGTTTTACACATGATACAGGTGATCCAGCTGAGACAAGAAACACATAGGAAGGCCTAGAAGAATAAACAAGTTTAAGCTTTGGAATAGTTATATAGTTTCATTTTCTTGTAATTGTATGAATTTTGTTTTGGATAATTAAGTTGTAATTTGAATTAAATAAATATGAAACAATTTAGTAAACATCGTGAGCTTTGGTGATAACCCAATTATGCCCCGACTCTTATTCCGATGCGGGTCGGGGTGTGACAATTCAAACCAGATATATTAACCCTAAAACTTATCTTAGAGTAATTACAAAAGATTCAAATGCTCTACACAACTACTAGAGATCATCAACACCATAATCTCTTGAACAAACTAACATCTATCATACACAATAATCAAATTCATGATGAATTCGACAAACTCTCGTATGAAACCCAATATCGCCTGAAGTAGAGAGAGAATGACTAGTGTATGTGTAATATATTTGGGAATCATGAGCTGGAATGGAGCTCCATAACTTATATAGCCAGTCTTGGTCTTGACCCGACGAACAACCCAAACCCACGAACCAGCTTCTAAAGCCTTCAACCTATGCAACTTGTTCGAGCCCATTTCTCCTCCAAGCCACCCAAGCCCATTGTCCTTTCACGAAATCCATTATTCATTGCCAATACACAAAAAATATAACATAAGAAAAATAAATAAGGATAATTAAGGTGATATATTTATAGATGTATTTTACAAATTTACCCCCATCCCCACACACACACAATTTCAGTACCTAAAAGGATCGAGCATGTTGAGTTGATTCACAATAAACTTAATGTTGTTGAACCAACATTCCCTTAGTGAATATATCAGCGAATTGTTTTATTGAACCCACACCAATAGTTTTAATAATTCCTTTACAGATTTTCTCTTTTAAGAAAAACAAATCCAACTTAAAATACTTTGCCCGATCATGAAATACTGGATTTGCAGCAATAGAAATTGTTGTTGTATTATCACAATACAACTCAACTGGAAATTTCACGGTAACACTCAACTCTTCTAACACATTATTTAACCACATGATCTCACTTGCAACGGAACACATTGACTAGTACATAGCCTTAGCTAAAGACCTAGAAATAGTTGATTGTTTCTTACTTTTCCAAACCAACAAGTTGTATCCAAGAAATATACATGACCTAGTAATAGACCTACGAAACTCAAGGAACTTGCCCCAATCTGAGTCCGCATATGCTAATAAAGTAAAGAGAAAAGCGTAATTTGCGTCCATGTGGTTTGGTGGCAGGATCAACTTGCATCTCGTAACTTTTTTTACCACCTGTGTGCTTGTGGTTTTAAAGTTTAACACTATGCACCCTTTCTGTAATTTAGTTATTAACTCACTATTAAATGAGTGGTGAAATTGCTACTTTACCCCTACCCACACTCCTTTCCCCATTCTCTTATCTCTATCTCCCTCTAAGAAAACTACCACTCATCGCCACCACCATCATCATCACCTACCACCACCACACCATCTAGCACCAATACCAACACCACGATTCCAACTAGTGCACCCATCATCCTCCAAATACCCCATCTTCAAACCCCTTTGGACCAAATACCCACATATCATTGGTATGTCTCTAGTGAACAAACCCTACCATTTCAAAACCCCTGATATGGAGATCATCACTGAATCCATCAACAATGGAGGCACACAGCGGCGATGGTGTTCCACTTGCAGTAACAATCATGGCATGGATCAGCATTTTAAACTAGTAGGAGTAGTAATCGTGACGGTTTATCTTCCTTGTAAGTCCAACCTCTTGATCACTCTCTGTGTGCGCATTTTGATTGTTAGATGGTTGCTGGTTAGGGTTCTGGTGGGTCAAGCTCTTCAGCAATGAAAAAAGGTACCGCCTTTTGATCTGGTATTGATTAAGGGTTCCCAAGGCTGAGGAAAGATTTGACACCCTATTTGTTTTCTGGCTACATTAGCTAAAATCGACAACTATGGTAGTTGTCGACTTGTCGGTGATGATTCTTTGATGAAGGCTGCAGTGAAGCTTTGTTAGTGGTTGTTGATGGTGATTGTGGTTGTGGTTGTGCTTACAAGTGACGGCAGGTGGTGGTAGGTTGTGGTGGCAGAGGGTAGTGTGAGAGAAGGAAAATGGTGGATTTAGATGGTGTGTTTTGTTAGTTTTAACTATTTCATCCCAAAAAAAATATTTTAACTCGCCTAAATCTCTTATTAAAAAGCTAGCCTTTAAAGACTTCTTAACTCCTTCTATTTCGACAATAGAATTACCAGTCACAACTATATCATTAGCATACATAAGTAACACCACAAATGCAGACCCACTATTTTTAACAAACATAGAGTGGTCACATCTGCGTTGCATAAAACCATAATCACATAATACACTAACGCTTTTCATTCCACATTTGTGGAGCTTGTTTTAGTCCATATACAGACTTTTACAACTTACACATTTTATTTTCATTATTAGAATGATACCCTTCAAGCAGATACATAAATGTTTTCTTTTAACTCACCATACAAAAAACAATTGTTGACATCTAATTGAAAATTTAGCCAATCATTTTCAACAGCAAGAAATATAACACACCTAATAGTAATAGGCTTAATCACATGAGAAATTGTCTCATCAAAACCTATACCTTCCTTTTGAGTAAACCCATCGGCAACAAGCCTAGACTTATTCCTCTCTATCTCATTGGTTGACTTATATTTGATTTAAAATTCCATTTACATCCAATAACACTTCTACCTTTAGGTAAGTCCACAACATCCCAAGTACTATTCCTGTGTAAAGCTTCTAATTCATCATTCACGACATTAACCCAATTAGGATCATTAGAAGCTTATATGAAATTTCTAGGTTCATAACTCTTATTTAAGACAACGCAAAAATATCTATTCTCAACAAACAACCTAGAATAATTGACCACCTTTTCTGGACCATTCTTAACCTTACCTTTAATTACAAAATTATTCAAATTTGTAGGGAAGGTAGAACCCTTAGTAAACTTTTTAAGGACAATATGACCCTCAGAACTAGAAGTGTTCCCCTCAGAAATAGGGATATCATCATTACTAGTAATGTAACAACTCTGTTTTTCGTCGTTATCTTTTTCAATTGTTTCCGTCTTATGTATCCCCGAGATTCGAGTATAATAAAGTTTATGTTAATTAATTATGGTATTGTACGTTATTATTGCATCTAATCGCTTATTAAATCGCATCGTCAATCTCATCGCATCGCAAATCGCAGTTATTTATGTGGTTTTATATTATTTGTGTGTTATGTGTGTTTGTGGTTATGTTTACGCTCGCTATCGCATCGCTCTCGCACTCTCGAATCGCTAAATCGCACTATTATATCAACTATAACGCTTAACGCTTAAATTTAACGCTTAATATAACTAATAAATGCGAACCGAATAACCAAACGAACCCTTATCGCGAAATCAGCAAGCGGAACTTGGTCACCAGGCCAAGTTCGGCCGAACTTGACTACCACAAGTTCGCCCGAACTTGCCTGGCAACCAGGAACCCCTTTGTTTTATCAAGTTCGCGCGAACTTGCATGAGTATATGCAAGTTCGGCCGAACTTACTTATAATTCTTCCCAAAATCCATCAAGTTCGCGCGAACTTGCATGAATTTCATGCAAGTTCGGCCGAACATGCCTCCACCAGCTCTCCTCCTATAAATACCAAGCTCATTTCTCTCATTTGAACTTGCTGTAAGTTCGCCAGAGCTCTCAAAACCCGAAACCTTCGTGTTCTAAGTAAGAATCGACCCGATTTTCACTGCGACAACGTTATTCAGCGATCTACAAAGGTTTACAACGATTTTGGCACAAGGCATAGCCTTCGTTTTCATCAAAACCCATTCTTTTACGAAAATCTTCATCTTTTTCTTCAAAACTTATGTTTTTAACTTAGATCTACACCATACCAGTTCGTTTGGTGTTAGCAGAGGCTTCCCAAACACGAGATCTGCAAGATCTCGGCTTGTAAGTTCTAGATCTGAGAAAAACCTTTGATAAATATCGATTTTTGACACAAAATACGGACTTTTGAGGATGTTTTGTTCATTTTCTTATATGAAACGAAGCATCTATCATTCAAGATCCCAGATCTGGAAGCACACCGACGTTTGTGATGGTTTACACAAGCCGGACTAACCCGAATGAACCCCGAGTTCGTCCGGATTAGCCCACGCTTTTGTAAAATGGCTAAAACTGCTCCGAAAAGACCTCTCTAACCTAAGTTCGCTCAGTAGCACAGGGTCGGAGGGATGAACACTCGATTTACTCAGCAAACGACGCGAAAATGCAAGATTTTGGACTCGGAAACACCAAGTTCGCTCAAGATTTCAGCAGCTTCTGGTCATGTTCGACCGAACTTGTACCCAAATGGGTCAAGTTCGACCGAACTTAGGCTAAATTTCATCAAATTCCTACCAAGTTCGACCGAACTTAGGCTAAATTTCATCAAATTCCTACCAAGTTCGACCGAACTTGCTTAGTTTCTTAAGAAACTACACAAGTTCGCCGAACTTGTCTCCTCAGTAAGAAAATCTTACAAGTTCGCCCGAACTTGACAAGATTCCCAAGGGATCTCCTCAAGTTCGACCGAACTTGAGTTCAAGATCACTAAAAAACATAAGTAAGTTCGCCTGAACTTGGCTACTGCCCAACCAAGGCTCAACCGTTTCAGCTTTTCGGAGACTGATGCACTTCCGTACGCGTATGCAGGCTGATCCGGCGCTCTTCTCAACTCTCCTCGGAATCTCTAAGCTTACCCAAAACGCACCCACAGTGAGTATACTTGACCCATTTTCGCTTTAACGCACTTTTTGGGTGTTACATACGTTCCTATATCAAAATCACTTCACAAATCAAACTGTTTATCACACGCGAATAATCTGATTGTATATGCTTTATACGTGATACTAGAAACATGTTACTAGGACTTGTTTTCGTTAACTTGCCTCCTTAGCTAGTATGGTACTATAGTGTGGCTTACACCCGACGGGGTCTAGTTAGGATGGACGCGTAAGCCTTCTCACGGTAGTTAGCATGAGAAATGAGCCTATGTTATGTTAAGTGTTTGGTGTATCATGATATGTAATTAGATTGTTTCGCAAACGCTTTCTCGACTATGCTAGTATTATTCAAACTCGTATGCTCATCTTTACTTAATTATATTGACTTGTATTTTAACGTATGTAACAGGTTGAGGATTTTAGCTATGGATGCTTGGATGTTGCATGCTTAGCGTAGTTTAGTTGTTTAGTTAGTTTGATGATGTATTTCAGATTTTGAACTTATGTATGAAATCTAGGGGAAATTGAACCGTTTGTTTTTATGAGAAAACTTTGGATTTTGTAATGATTATTTAGAATATTATGTTTAATAGCATGGGATGTTAAACGTTTAGTAATGTTGTGAATAATTGTTATGGAATTTCTCGTAAGAACAATCTGGTCGCCTAGTGCCACTAACCCCGGTGATTCTACCATCGGTCGGGGTGTGACAAGTAATCACACCCTCAACCTTGCAGACTCATTATCACTACATTTGAGTTGTTGAGACTCATCCATTCCTTCAGATATATAGTGGTCTGAGGATCTGGATACTAAGACCTATGTGTTCCTCGTTCACTAGTGATTGACCATTTTCTTCATCATTGGGGATTTGGGATCTTCTAGCCATTTAGATGCATGATTTTCATACATGTCAAAATAATTCAAAGTGTTAACCTCACTTTTGTTATTCAAATTATGATTATCATATACAGTTTTTTTTTCTTTGAAAGGGAACAATGATTCAAAAAAGTTTACATCTCTTGAGTAACCTTTCTTTTCATTTGAATATCTACTGAAAACATATTTTTTCTATCCTACTACAAAGTTTATTAGAATCACTTAACACTGTAGAAAAACACAAGCATCCAAACAAGCTTAAATGATCTAGAAAAGGTTCAAAGCTATAAATAAGTTCATATGAAGTTATATCACATAACAAATATGAATGAATCCTATTAATCACATAAGAAGAAGTTAAAACACAATCTATCCAAAATTTGATAGGTAAATTGTTTTGAAAAATAATGCCTTAGCAACATTTAGCAGGTGACTATATTTCCTTTCCATAATTCCATTTTGTTTGGATGTGTAAGAACAAGTTGTTTGATGAATAATTCCTTTTCAGTTTACAAAATAGATTCATCTTATTATAAACAAACTTAAGAGCATTATCATTTCAGAAACACTTCACAATTTTATTAAACCCTGTTTGAAGAATGTTAACAAAATCTTGAATATTTTCATATACTTCATTTTTATGTTTCATTAGACACATCCAAACTGCTCTTTAGTAATCATCAAAAATAATGAGAAAAAACCTAAACACTTCTCTACTTGGAACCCCATACGGACCCCGCGACCCCGCACATCTAAATGAATAAGATCTCCTACATTAGTGGACTTTGATTACTCAAGAGAAATGGTTCCCTGCACTGCTTAGCTTTATGACATATTTTACAAGGATCATGACTATCAACAGATTTTAGATTTAATTTGGTTTTATACATTTTAACTGCATTATCTGATGGATGTCCTAATCTAGTATGCCATAAGTTGAACAAATTAATTTGGTTTGATACATTTTAACTACATTATCAGATGGATGTCTTAATCTAGCATGCCAGGCATCATAACCAGTCTCCTTTTAGAAATGCACCTTGTTCAAGCTACCAAATACACAAACAAAAAAATGTGTGCATACAACAATTAAGCATTGAGTAAACTACAAGTTTTGTCCTTTATGTTAACACCCTTTTTCAGGTGATGTCCTTTGGCGTTAACATGCTTTTGTTCTTTGAGGTCCTGTGTTCGAGTCTGTGTTAAACCATGTTTGTTTTTTTGGCATTTTTTCATTTAAATTCCAATTTGATTAGGGTTTCTTCAGAAACACCCAGCACAGTCATGAAAAAAAGAAAACACGCTGCAGGCCTGGACGCACAATTCTTCTCCTTCTTCTTCAGCCTTGTTTCCACTCTCCGGTCACCGTCGGACGCTGGAGTCACCTCAGCCACCACGCAGCCCCTCCAGCCTCCAGTCCTCACTCAATAACTCTACAGTCTCTTCTTTTGTTCAAATTGAAGAACTAAATTGAACTTTTTATGTTGAATTAAAATCTGATTCTTAGTTGAATCCTAAACCTGTTCAAGTTTCTTTGCTACCTAATGATCACCTTGCTTGCAGGTACTAAATTCTTTTTGGATTTATCATTGCAAAGTTTACAGTTAACCATGAATGCTTGAAATTTATGATGATTCTTGTTTATACTTGTGATTATGGGGCTCACTTGAATAAAATCTATATTGGTACCTTGTATTAATCTTTGCATACCAACTGTTTGATGAAATGCTTGTGTGAAAATTTTCATCTTTAAATTAGTATTTTCAAGATTTGTTGCCCTGCTTGATGAAATGACTATTATGATATTATAATGTTCTGTACTTATGACCAGCAAAAGATATTGTTCTTCCGGTTATATTTCATAATTTTGATCTTCTGATCATATTGGGATAAATTGTATATGACTGTAGTGGGAATTCTCATAGTGACTATGAATTATAAATTTTTTTGAATAACTTTCACTTCTTAAACTTTTAAAAAGACAAGCTTATTAATGAACTCGGCCCGAACCATGGGGATAACCGACACGACCCATCGACATGACCCAAACTTTTTATGTTCGGACATATGAAATTAGAACATTTAAAAAAGGGAGCCCCCTCAGAAAAATTCTTGGATCCGCCACTGGCTCTGGCTCTAATCTCTTAGCTAATTTTGCTAAGGCTTCTCGAGGTGTGAGACGGGTGCTAATCCTATTGATTCTAAAGAAGGTATGAGCTTCGGAGTGTGTTAATTTGATGATTGATGCTCCGTTGAATGTCACTATGCCAACTAATTATGTTATTGGTGATGTTATGTGTACTAAACCAGGTATTATTGATCCTATTATGCTTTAGAGTCCGATACGTTTTATTTGAAGCAATTGTTGCACCGATTCCTACAAATGTATGTCAACTAGGAAGAAGCATTAATGATTTGTTGTTATTACTAGCTGAGCGGTTGCCGGAAAAGATAAGTTGTGGCTTGCTGATAGTTAATGGAAGTGGTGGGTGAAGGAGAAAGAGGGGGAGAGAGTTGATGGTAGTGGTGGGTTGGCGAGTGGTGGTGGGTTGATGGTGGTCGTGGTGGTGGTGGAAGGTGGTAGTGGTAGGGAGAAAGAGAGCTATCAGTAGATATAATATAACATATATAATAATAATTTTAAAAATATTTTGTTTTATTTTTGTAAATAATATTAAATAAACATTTAAAAAGACTAAAATACCCTTCTGTAATCCAACTTAACTAAAAAGTCTATGAATTAGGGTTAAAGGACATAACGTGCATGATTTGAAAACATAAAGTAAAAAACTCGTCAATCTTTGCGGCAATAGACACCGCCTGAAAAAAGGTGTTTACATAAATGACAAAACTTATAATTTGCTCTTAAGAATATAAGCTAAAAACCCTCGATCATTTATCCAGGCTTGGGACCGGCAATTATAAACTCTAAACAAGTTTGTATTGGCGAAGGGTTAATTTTTCCTTTAAAGTTATATGTTTTGAATAAATATAATATATGTTCAGATAAAATTTATTTTCTAGCTTTAAGAAATGTGAATTCTTTGTTGAAAGTATCGTAATCAAGTTCTTTAAGAAAACCTATTTCAATAGACAAGTAAATTAACTAACCCGTTTAATCTTTTTGGAGACATTGTGGATCTTAAGTAAATTTTATTAGTTTTAATTTGGAAAAGCTACGTTATGTGGAAACAACAATTACGAGAATAGTTCACATAATTCTAAAGGTAATATGTGCATTTGGAAAAGAATTAAAATTTTTAATATAGGTTAATATATTAACAAGCGTGTCGGGTTTTAGATGTATTATTTCTTTTAGTATTTTTAGTTCTTGAATTGAATCTAAACCTGATTATCATGCTTCTAAAAATTTTCAAGATTAAACGTTTCTATTTTAAAATATTTCAAACTCTTTAAATTGATTAAATCTACTTTTGAGTGAAGAACTAGCTTGATCTACTATGTATAAAACGTAATCAATTCTAAAACAATCAATAAGAGTTTTTAAAGTTTCATTATAACATTTTCTTCAAATGTTGTTTTATTTCTACGAATAACACATTTCTTACGAGAACTAGGTTCAATACCAATATATCTAGCCGCAATGATAACATTAAGGCTCAAATTTACAAGTTGATACAAACCTAAAAGACGTTTTCTATCATGTTCCTAACATTTAAAACAACCAAAATATAGGAACTAATGCTAACACATCCCAAACTCGGAAAAATATGTAAATAGAAAATAAAAGTTACACCAAATGTCTTGACATGTTAACAACGTACCGATAGAATTTACCAGACATCTATTTTAGTTGTCCATATTATTTTCACCTACTTATGAATTATGATAC
Source organism: Scalesia atractyloides (assembly GCA_947069175.1). Lineage (NCBI taxonomy): Eukaryota > Viridiplantae > Streptophyta > Magnoliopsida > Asterales > Asteraceae > Scalesia > Scalesia atractyloides. Next base: position 81,334,424 of record CAMTDV010000010.1, read on the forward strand.
ACTTATTGCTACAAAGATAACTGATTTTGAAATTTGACATTTAGACCGATCTTGTCAAACACAATGGAGTAAAATTAACGAGCAACCATGGGCGAAGCTTTTAAGGGGCGGGAGGGGGCGGCCGACCCCCCGAACTTTTCGCTCAATAGTGGAAAGTATGTAGTTTTCGTATAGAAATTTTTGGGTATATACGTTTTCGACCCCCGGTTTTATAGAAATTTTTAGGTCCGGTAACTTCCGGGCCCCACCCCCGGTTGGAAATCTCAAGCTTCGCCACCGCTAGCAACAAACACCTACATATTACAGGGTTGAGAAACGACAATTGGTCCCAAATACAGATAATTTAAAAGGCACATCAAATGGTTCAATCATTTGTAAATCATGCACGAGATATTATCTAAACATGGTTAAAATCAGTTGATGCATAGTGACACGGACTAGCATATTGTGCCATTTCTAAACAAGTGCTCAAAAGGTTCTAAAGTAATGGTTCCATAACAGCATAATAATATATAGTTTCTTGAACTCTCTTAATTGTCTACCACAAGTGCACTTTGGAAAAAAGCAATATTTCATTGATAAGTTATTCCCCAAGGAATCTAGCTACTTGGATCCATAACTAAATCATGTCTTTTAACAATCAATCAAATTAATGAACACGCAGACGCAGTATTCACTAACGTCGGTCAGTGTCTGTATTGGTTCGCCTTTTGGATATCCCTAATGGTGTCCACTTTGAATCATACCCTTTGACATATTGCTGCTAGTTTCACAATATGGTGGTCCAGCTCTCTAGTGGAAAGACTTGCATAAAGCTATTATTCTGTTCATTAAACCTACCTCTAATGAAGCTATGTATGTGCTCATTTCCATTAAAAAAAAGAACCATTTCTATCCACATAGTCAAAGTAAAACATATGACTAGAAAGTCAACACTCAACATAGAGGAATGGATGGAGGAGTCTTGAAGAGGTGATTTGTTTTAGATGGGATGAGCATCTAAATTGCTATAATTAGTTATGCTTTACATGTGATGCTCTCATCATGATTTCCATTTCTCTGTCTTTATTGTCTACTTGATAACACCTTGTAATCATGATCAAAGGATTTACATGTGATGCTATGATCAAGCCAAGGTTTGTTAAAACCTCATTGCCCCAAGTGATCATGATCTTCATAGTTGTCAACTATGCATGATTAGGGACGGATGCAGATATTATTAATCGGGTGGTCATCACAATGTTCTCTTTAAACCAAATACAACTACAGGGTCTAACTAAGTTTTTCTAAGAAAATGTTAGATTTTATGAATTAAAAGAATAAAAAAGTCCGTCAATTTAGATAGCTGGATCAACGAACCCTCTGTCCCGTTGAATACAATAGATGTCCACATGAAAAAAAGGTCATCCACCCAATGCTTGCTAGAACAAACCCATAGTAGCATGAAAAAGAGAAAAATAAAATAAAATAAAAATAAAATGTCATTTTCATTATTGCATAACATACGAATAAATAGCTTATACAAATATTTATGTGTACAATAAATAAAACAAAACCAGGACCAATGGCCATGTTATGTTGGGGTCCTATGATGTTCGTCATGTCTAAGTCATTTAACTTCAAAGTACAAAGAGTGAAAATTATGGTTAAGAGTCACGCTAGTTCACAAGAGTATATCAAAAAGGTACATAACCAACTAATCAAGTCTATGGTTTTAAATCCATTTTTATATTTACCAAGAATTTATAAAACACGTATTTTCATTTACAATTTGATTTACTGAATTACAAACACCTAATAATTTGGTTACAATAGGCAATTTTTTATTCTTTGAAAGTTGCTCATATTTAAATTAGTGCAACAAAAATAAAAAAAATTACTAGACTGTCATTGATTTGCTCATTCGTGTCTTTACGGTATATATAAAGCGCGAACAACTTGGAAGAGGGTTAGAAGAGTGGTTTGGTAAAGTTCTTGTCTCGTTCAGTGTATAGATCCTGCGAGGACTTGGTTCAAGCTAATTAATATAATGTTTTCTATCTTTTGTTCTCACATAATTGATTAATGGAAAGATAGAAAGATTGAGGGACTTCCTACACGCCGTCATATAAGCGAGGATCGTATAAATTATTGTATATATTGTTTGAGAAAAATGATCGGATAATCATTGTAGTTTGATGAAATTCCACTTATAATCTTCATCTATCTAAAATTATATGTATATTTCCTAACTTTTGTACACTCGTTTCTTGGATAGTCTTTAACGTGGATGAGGTTAGTTTTTGAAGTTAAATGGATATAAAATTACAAAAAACACTCTTATTGTTAAAAATAAAATTAAACTTAAGTGGATCCCACGTATATGATAAAAACAAATTATTTATAGAAAAACCTTGTGAGCCCCACCCCCACCGCCACCCTCACCTCTTCTTCATCGCACCACCTTGAATCACCATATCACCACCCACCTCCACCATAACCACCACCTGCAACTCTATTAAATCTAACCCCTCTTCAAATATTTCCCGATCATAGCTACAAACACCACCATGTTACCACCTAAACCCACCCACATATCTGAAAACTACACCACCCACAGATCTGAAAATCGATTCATTCATCAACACACTTGCGGTGACGGCTAAAGCGACGGTGTGGCGCGGTGTGTGGTGACGGCCGGAAACAAAACACCCCCACCTTTTACCATCGGTTAACCGCTTTCTCAGGTCTCATATCTACGATCAACCTGCAACATCTTATCACACTCACATCCATGTTTTCGCTACTCAGCCTTAAAATGACATCGTGTCCTCTCTATATAAATAATATTTAATTGAGGTCCCTCTTTATATTATTATTATTATATCGGGGTGAGGTGGTGGTGTACGTTTTTTTGGCGACTGGTGGGGGAGGTGTAATGGTGATTGTATGGTGGTGTTGTAATGGTGATTGTATGGTGGTGGTGGAATTGCCTGGAGATTGGTTGAAGACAAGGCAAAAAAAGAAGCGGGAAGTGGGGGTGGGGTAGGAAAAAGGTGGGCCCCATGTTATTCAATATTACAATAGATTTATTGTTTTAATTATTTTTACCGATAGTATGGGCAATTTCGTCATTTTACGCCCACTTAGCACCAAAACTAACCCCATCTACGCTAGGGACTATCTGAGAAACGAGTGTGCAAAAGTTAGGGACTATAGGTGTAATTAAAGAATGGTGGGAACTATAGTCAAATTTGACCAAACCAGAAGGACTATCCAGACATTTTTTTCATTTTGTTTTAAGTTGGACTCTTTTTCTCTCATTAAATCATTAACGATTGCGTACTCGTACCTTATATGGTTTTTTACAGTTCTCTACTTATAAGTTATGTATTAAGTGTGCCCTAACTCCAAATAAGATGAAGAAAAACGATAAGTAATTAAAGATGATTTTCTTTCAAAATTTCCAATATAAATGAAAGAAAATCATTAATAACTTTATCTTTCCTTTTCATTTAGCTTTCACTATTCCCTTACCCGTATAATATTATTTTCACACCAATATATCTATACGACTCGTATAAAGTTATATGGGTCGTACAAGATAATATTACACAAAAAATATCAGAGAATGGTTTTTATCTTCATCTATAAGAGTTGTACAGCATTATACGACTTATATAGAATGTTGTACGACCCATGTAATGTTATACGATCCAAACCCGATATAATGTTATACGATCCAAACCTGATATAATGTTATACGATCCAAACCCGATATAATGTTATACGACTCATAGAGAATGTTATAGGATCCGATATTTTCTTCATCTATACGAGTCGTATAACATTATACAACTTAATATTTGTCACGTCAAAATATTTTATAGGGGTCGTACAACCCTATACGACCCAAAGGGTGTGGAAATAATATTTTATAACATAGGTATATCAACTCCCGTTTTTTAATTAAATTGAACACTCTTTGCCGTGTGGACCCGTAAAAGGTAAGGACTTGTTGACAACGGTTTTGTATATTGGGGGCCACTTGGAAGAATATAATGGTAATGTGATGATCATAATCTGTATCTTGGTCATCGTATAATTAAAAAAAAAAACACATATATAATATTTGTCATATAGCCATGTTAGTTATATTATTACTTTTTGAATTTTAATACTATTAACTAACGTAAATGGTTACTTTGAAAGAAAATACAAGCTTTTGATTAGTGAATCATCTCACATGATAATAATGATTTTGCTTGTAACGTTTAATCTTAATATGTAGACTTCTACTTTCTATGAAAATATACATCAACAAGATAAAAGCTAAATGTTTTCGGGCCTCAAGTAAAATTAGTTCCAGCTAGCTAGATTTACTGTTCAAAAATTAATATAAAAATTTCATGAATAAATAAAATACAAACAACAAAAATATAATAATTTTAATCCGTCTCACCGCATTAATCAGAAAAAAAAATCATGTTATAGAAAATTACGTAGCAAACACATTTACTCTACCCACATGGCCACATTCATATATGATTAAATCGGTTAAAAAAAAAGGTTCATCAACTCAATGGCAATGTTTTTCAATCATGTACATCAACTCAATATGAATGTTTTTTGAACATGTACAATTCGAGAAACACCATTATAACTGATAATCTTCTTCTTCTTTTACCGGAGAACGTGGGGTTTCAAAAAACTAAAACCCTTGCTTATCGATCTACACTCAATATATTAGTAATTGATAGTGTCACGTGAGCCTCGAGATTCTTTTTACGCTTCTCTTATTTCACCCATTTATTTTCATTATTATTTTAATTACTTTAATAACTGATACATAATTTCAATTAGATTTTATTTTAAAATATCATTTTATAATTACTAAATCTTTATTACTAACTATTTAAATTTTCTTTATTAGATAAGGTAATATATGAATTTCTAACAAGTTTTTAATACGCACGAATTTCTATCCTAATTTTTAATATACATATACCTACCAATTTCTATCCTAATTTTTAATATACGTATACCTACCAAGAACAAACGAATAATAGTTGGTGATCACCCTAAAATGTTTTTTTTAAGTTGTACAAAACGCAAATACCATATAAAATAAATTTTATAGATAAGGACAAATTCATCTTTCCAAGATATAATATTATTCAACACGTAATGACAAATTAAGAGTAAGAAAAATCAGGTTTATTATAATAATTGTAGCAAGCAAAGAAACCAAAGCACATTCTAGTAGATTTTGTTCTGACGTGTGGGTCCAGCCCGAACCCGACTAGTCGGACCCAAATCCCCCATACATTAACCATCATCAAACAGAAGTGTCAAACCCTCACCAAACACACAGAAGCAGCCATCATCGAAAACTACATTTTATATCTGCATTTAATAATAAAGTAATAAACTCACTCGTATTCATTGAGTTACCTTCTTCTGAACTGGTGTATAAGTATTACACCTACTGAGGATGGATATGATCGAATAATTCCGTTGGTGACACGAGGATAGTTCAGTAATCCAAATTTGCCATTAAAAAAATAATAAACTCTCCCTAATTTCACAAACAAATTTGCCGTTAATATCCTCCAATTTATGCAAAGCTTGTAAGCATTTTGGATTATTTAACAATTCTTGTAAACCCTATTTTACATATCAAATCGGGTAAATCACCATGTAGAAAAATAGATTGGCACCTCCTAATAATTTAATCGTTTTTTTAAGTTAATACCCGTATAAAATATATCATCTGAACGTTACCCTTCTATACGACCGTATAAGATGTAGCGTACGAACGTTGCCTTTTAATACATTTGTCCTATAATGTGGCCCGTATACAATGGTGGATCCATCAGTATTATATTCTAATGGATTCCTTTTGGTAAATTCTCTTTAATTCTCACTAATTTTTTTCTAAATTCTATAAGGTTCTCACTAATTTTTTTTTTCATATTTTCCAAATGCACTAGCTTCCTAGGAACCCACAAATATTCGCCCCTGCCCGTATTTATCAAGGGATTACATTCAGTAAAAGTAATAAGGGTACGTTTAGCACAATACGCATAAAAAGTAAGTAAATTAAACTATTTTAACAATTTGATTGTTAAGAAGAATGCAATATTTGGAGTCAAATAAGGGAAATTCTTTGGTACTTAGTCTCTGTGGAAGAAACAGAGTCCTCAGAAAATCCTCTTTTCTTGTTAACCTCAAAACAGTTGTTGGTATAGTAAAGCGGTTGAGTCGCGATCGCCAATGGCGGCGATGGAATCCAGTAGGCATCTAGTTGAGGAGGCGGGTGGCGCCAATGCGGCAGCGGTCCAGCCAGAAGGAGGTTCTGTAGCAACGGCCCTGCTTTCATCATAGCTTCTAAAAACTTCCCTGTTCAGGCAAAACCAATTGAATTGCGGGTTCAACGGGTGGCGAAGAGACGATGCTTTCTTCGCAATCGGATGAAGAAAACCCGCAGTTTACGATGGGTTCATCTTCAACACTTAAGGGACCAGACTGTGGCAGAGCTGTGGTAATATTATGGTGTTGGAGAAGCATTTTGTCAAGGATGAGGGATTGGCATTTGTTTCGCGCTTCGTTTCTTTCGTTAATCGCGTCGTTGAGAAGATGTTTAAGTTGGTTTAACTGATCATCTCTTGCTTTGATCTCTTCTTGGACTCTTACCCTTGTTGCTTCAAGCTCCATTGTGGTTAACCAAAGTGATTCTGTTAGTTCTTCTATACTCTGTTTCAATTCAAGACACAAATTATAATAATTGAAAGTTATGAAATTAAGATTTCTTTTTTTTGATGAAAAGATGAGGAAATGAAAAGGGATGAAGTTGTGTGACCTTTTCTCTGGAAAGATATGGCCAATCAAGAATGCTGTTGGGGTGATGATGATCATCCATGAGCCTGTAAATGAAAAATGTGTGAAGATTGAAGATGGAAGAACAGGGGAACATGAACATGTGTTTTCAACTGTTAAGTGTTGAGTGAAGGGGTGGTTGTGGTGGCTTTATAAAGACTGATTTTTTGGCACTATGATAATTTACTTGGTCTAAGAATGAATGCAATGTTTTATCAACTAATCATTTTATAAACATTTAATAATATTGCTAACTAGTATGAGGACCCCGGTTGCGGTAGGGGTTTAAAACTGTAGAAAATAACTAAGAGCATTTACAATCAATTTCTTTTCCTTATTCATATAATTACACTAAAAATCACTACGTTTTCTCTCTCCTGTTCAATTACATAATAATTTTTTTATACTTTTATCATTACATTTTCTCTTTTCTCCACCCACAACCACTTTCATAAATATTAAAAAATTTATAAAGGGTGAACAGTGTTCCCGTATATTTACAGATGAACATTAACGTTTTCTCTCACCTTCACTCACAACCACTCACAACCGTTCCTTATAACATAACTAACACACTTACACAAATATAAGAAATCCATTGTGAATGCTCTAATGTGACTTAGAATTAAATAATGTATCTTAAAAATTATAAAAAAGTTAAAAATGTTCAAATTAGCTATAATAATAACTACCCACCGCGCGTTGCGACGGAAATCAACCTTCGTTTTTTCTAGAACGTGTGCATTTCCATGAGACCATGAATTCAGCGCGTGTCTCACGTATATTTGCAGCTTTCACTATTATTTATTAAGTTCTTGAGCGAGACGTAGATTGAATTTAGTAAGTTCAGCCATAAGTTTTTGTAGGTGTTGATATTCACACTTTTCATTTAAAGTCGTCGTTATAATAAAAACAAGAGTAAAGTGCAATTTGTTTCTCTGTGGTTCGGTGGTAGGAGCAGGTTGACACCCTCGAACTTTTTTTTGGCAATCGGCACCATTGTGCTTGCAAAATACAACATTATGCAACCTTCTGTTAAATAGAAATTAGGTTTACCATTTGACTTTGGGTGAAAAGATCAACCTACATTTTTTTCTTGCAATATGTGTCCCTATGGTTTCATTATTATTACAACCACCCACTACCAATCATCACCATCATCACCACCACCACCACCACCACCACCACTCCCACCACCCTTTTTGGGTTTACTTTGATTAGGTAACTGATCAAAATACCGACAAGTGGCCTCTCTAACCAAAATATCATCTTCTCTTGAGAGTAAATGTGTCTTTTAAATAATACTTACATCTTTACCCTCTCAACTTTACTTAATTTTTGTTTACCTATACTATGTTATAATACATCTTACAAACACATCTTAAAATTTTAGTAGTACAGTTAAACTTGCTCAAGGTACAAGACATAATGACATTTTAACCCTTTAGAGGGTAAATTTGCTCAAGGTACAAGACATAATGACATTTTAACCCTTTAGAGGGTAAATATGTCTTTTAATTATTAGTTACACCTTTACCCATTTAACTTTAGTGAATTTTTGTTTAGTTAAATAACAAGGGAAATTGGCCTGTAATAATCCTATGTAGACTTTATTGGTCATTAATAATCTAACATCAGAATATTCCTCCCACCAGTCCCACATTTTTATCTATTTTTCCTACAATGGTCCCCGTTAAAAAAACTAAACGGAGTTAAGCTTTTATCCAAATTACAAACAGGGTTTTTAGGGATTTTGATTAGAACGACGATACGAGTCCATTGATGTAAAACTTGCCTCGAAACGGTGCTCCAAACGATGAAAACGACGCTTCAATTCGGGTGTTTAAATTTCCAATTAACAAAAATCAAGTCACTTGGAGCACCATTTCGAAGTAAGTTTTACATCGTATCATCGGTCTGATCAAAAGCCCTAAAAAATCTGTTTGTAATTTGAAAAAAAGCTTAACTCCGTTAAGTTTTTTAACGGGGGACCATTGTAGGAAAAATAGGTGAAAGGTGAGACTGGTGGAGAGAATATTCTGAGGTGGGATTATTAATGGTTCAATAAGGTCCAGGTTGGATTATTACAAGCCAATTCCCCAAATAATAATTACATTTTTGTCCCCTTATTTAAACTAACTACCCTATGATTTTTAAATGGTTATAACTTTTTCACATTTATTATTTTTTTAATTACACAAAAAACGAGCATTTTATTCTCTTTAATTTGAGTACAGTTTTGTTTTACTTTTTTAAATAACAAAATTGATAGGTAATGTGATTAACGGTGTCTAAAGGAGAGTAATAACTGAGACGAAAACGATTCGAAACCCAATCGAATTAACCGAAAATCAGTAACCGATTTTTTACCCTCGTTTAATCGAAATTGGCCGAAATGAGCCATTCATTTTTTCATACATTTCTAGCTTTTATATCCTCATTTCATGCATTCTATATTATATTGTAATACATCTTAAATCATTCATATTTGATTCAGTATATTAAGACTTATCTTTAAAAATAAGGTTTTTGATTAAAATGACCTACAACCCATTCTAAAAAATTTAATCCATGTAAATTATATGGAATTCTAAAGTGAATTGTAAATATACCAATCCCCTATTCAATCCATTTATACCATCATTATATATTATGAATATGAATTAGTAACATAGTTAGGCATCATGTTCTTGTACATTGTGTTTAGAAGGTGTTACACTTTGTTTAGATTATTGTAAACACTAATTTGCAAGATTTTCATGCTATAGAGGTTGTACCTTGTGCATTGTATCTTTCTTACCATATATGTAGTTTTGGGCTTTTTATTGGATGCTATAGAGGTTGTACCTTGTGCATTGAGATCAAATCACTAGATAATGCTGAATGTTGTGCGTCTTTGTAAGCTACATCGCCAACAAATATCAGTAATTAATTGTTGAAAGCTTTGTGATGGGCTGTGGTGGGTGAATCATGTGGTCGGTGATCACACCAGGTGGTTTCCGAGTGGTTTTTGTGCTTCGCAATAGTCTAACCAGAGAGAGGCCGCACAAGATGCGCAGAGATTATCTTCTGCATTTGTTGTTCATTTCTTGCCTTGAAATAGTAAATGTATGACTCTCATTTTGTTGCTATTAATCTTGATTTTTAATTTAATGTATAATTAATAATGTGCGTTCCCTGTCTTCATGGTTCCTAGATTGTTATTGAATGACCACTAATTATTTGTTGGTTTGGTGGATATGCACCAAGTGTTTGAAATGTTCCACTGACCCAAAATATGGATTTCTATATTTCTTTCATTTTTTTTGTTAAGGTAAGTTTTTTCTGTTGCTTTTAAGATCAATTTCACTTATTTTTTATTGGGTAAGATTTCTTATCAACTTTTAAAAGTTTTCCTTTGGTCTGCGACTGCAGCAAATATTAGTGTTTCGTTATGAAATTTTGCAAATCTTAATGTTTACTTCATGAAAGATAAACTAAATTTCAATTAAGTTTTGATATTTTAGTTTGTGGCTGTCATACAATTTAGACCAGCAAAGTATACACTTAGTGCTTTTAATGTGATGAGTTGATATTCAACATTGTTTTGAGTTTACAAAGAGACTCTGAATACGATGGATGGACTAATGGGGTTATAACGCTCTGTGTTGTATAATGTATAATTGAGGTCACATGGTTGATGCTTGCCGTGTAATTTCTTTAATATTTTCTCGAGAGGTGTATAGAGAGTTTATATAAAAGTTATATTCTTTTGTGTTTCACTGTTTAACGAGCGGATAACGATCAAATCCTGTCCCCACAATGCGCGGATAAAATACGAGCCGATAACGATCAAATCCTAACCTTCGAGGTCAACTACAAGCCCGATAGAATTCTGCGGCGCAACGCGTGAGGTAAAATATAAGCCCATAACGATTGAATCCCGTGCTGCACCGCGGCTGGCGCCGCAATGCATGAGGTAATATACAAGCCCATAACGATTGAATCCTGTGCTTCAACGCGTGAGGTAAAATAGCGCCGCAACACATGAGGTAATATACAAGCCCATAACGATTTGATCCCATACAATCCCAAGGATCGAATCCCGCGCCGTAACGCTTGAGGTAAAATACAAGCCGATCGAATCGCGCGCGGGTCAAATACTAGTTTCCTATTAAAGATCAATTTTAAAATAAAATATAATTTTAAAATAAAATATAATAAGAGAAATTAGTTGTTAAATAAAACAGTAACAGAGGTATAGGAAATGAGGTGTGGAAGATTTTAAAAAAAAATCATAGAAAAATATATGGAATGGTGAGTTTTTATTAAATTATATAATTAAAGACAAAGAATTCAATATAAATGCTTTTACATGGATATCTTAAAATTTACAAAGTATAACTATACTTGCTCAAGGTACAAGATGTAATGCACGTCTTAACCCCTTTTTTTAGTAAACTATAATTACCAGCCGCATTGAGGATTAGATGAAATGCATATGTTTCTTACATGATCCCGAGCATGTGTGTAAAACATAGAAAAGAATAACTAAGTCGATTTCTGACTCGCGCGTTGTGACAGACCTATCAAACGGGAAAAATAAACGCGTTGTGATGGGCCTGTCAAACGGGAAAAGTAGAATAAAAAAGTTGAACCCCACACGCACATTGCGATGTGTAACTCGAAAAATTTAGAACGAAACGTTAAACGGAAGATTTACGAAAGATGAAAAGTCTAGGGATCAAAATTGAAAGTAAAAAAGTGTTGGGGTTAAATTGTAAAAGATGAAAAAGTTTGTGTTAAAAGCAAAAAAAATCAAAGGGGTTAATTACAAAAGATGAAATTTTTAGAATTAAAAGTGAAATATCAAATTAATCAAATGGTTAAATTACTTAAGATTGAAACTTCAAACTTAATTTGCCAAATAAGTAAACTTTAGAGTTAGAAATGAAAATTTCAAATTATTTTTGAGAAACTCCCAAAGCTAAAAATACAACCACCTTAAACATAAACATGTTGCATATATATAATTTTATAACTAGAATTAACCACCCACGCGTTGCGGCGGGGGCGTAAAAGCATGTCAAATAGCATCAATCTCACACAACCGTCAGCGACCACCAACACTAAAGTTGTGATGTGTTAAAGCGAAGAAATAGACCGTAATGTAGAACATTTAAGTTAATAACTAAGTCGATCTAGGAGTCATGCGTTACGACAAACCTGTCAAATGAGAAAAAATAGACGTAAAAACATTGAACAACACATGGACTTTGCCCGGTGTTAATTTTCAAAATTATGAACGAAACGTAAAAACGTTGAACCACACACGCACGTTGCTTTGTATTAACTTGAAAATTTTAGTACGAAATTGGGAATGATGAAAAGTAGAAGGAAACAAAGTTGAAAGTAAAAAAGTTGTGACACTAAATTACAAAAGATAAAAAGTTTTAAATTAAAAGTAAAAAAATAATAATTTTTGGGAGCTTAAAAGTGTAAGAAACCGAAAGATAGAGCATATAAAAAATATAACAAAGTTAATCAATGACTCACGCATTGCGACAGACTTATGAAATGAAAAACAATAGACGTAAAATCTTGAACTACATATGGACGTCGGGTCGTATTACCTCACAAAATTATGAACGAAACGTAAAAACATTGAATCACACACACACCTTGCTTCGTGGTAACTCGCAAAATTTAGTACGAAATGTAAAACGAAAATCTGTAAAAGATGAAACGTATAAGGAAACAAAGTTAAATATAAAAAAAAGTTGATGTTAAATTGTAAAATAAGAAAAGTTTTTGGCTTTAAAGTAAAAAAATCAATTTTGTGAAGTTTAAGTTACAAAAAATTCTAAAATTTAGGTTAAAAGTAAAATTTTAACAAATTTTTTTTGAAAACCACCTAAAGCATGTAGTACAACACCCTTTGCATAGAAAACATACTAATTTATAGTATATGTACGAAACGTAAAAAGAAAATCTGTAAAAGATGAAACGTATAAGGAAACAAAGTTAAATATAAAAAAGTTGATGTTAAATTGTAAAATAAGAAAAGTTTTTGGCTTTAAAGTAAAAAAAATCAATTTTGTGAAGTTTAAATTACAAGAAATTCTAAAATTTAGGTTCAAAGTAAAATTTTAACAATTTTTTTTGAAAACCACCTAAAGTATACAACACCCTTTGCATAGAAAACTTACTAATTTATAGTATATAAATAAATATGTCTTTTTTTTAAAAAATACTTTACCTTTGCCCTCTCAACTTTACTCAAATTTTGTTTTTTAAATAATAATTACACTTTTGTTTCCTTACTAAAAATAACTACCCCTACGATTTTTAAGCGGCTATAACTTGTTTTTCATACGTTAACATATTTACACAAAACTACAATAAAAAGGGCATTTTATTATGTTTAATTTATTATAGTATTTCTATAGTTTTTTTTAAATAAAAATTGATATGTAACATGATTAACAGTTTTTATGGGAAAGCAATAACTGAAACGAAAACGAATCAAAATCAAACGAGTTAACAAAAAATCAACTATCAGTATTTTTGTACCCTCGATTCACAGAAATTAACCGTACCATTTGTTTTTCATACATTTCTAGCTTAGACATCCCATTTCATGTTTTCATGTACTTCTCTGCAACAAAATTAAGCAAAGTTTGGTTTTGTTTATTAACATAATCGAATTGAAAATTGACAATCTAACCGAATAAACTGAACCGTTTTATCAAAAACTAATTGGTTAAATAGATTAATGGATGACTTTAGTATCGGTTGACGCTAATAACCGAATGAAACCGAATTAGACGCCCTTCTAGCAACACTCACAATAAAATGAACTTTCCATTGTTTTTAGAAATATTTGGTTCAATATTTTTTTTTCTTCACAATTCCACTCTATTTTCGAAAAGAAATAAAGAGACAAAAAAATTGACTTGTTGTTGCAAAACTCTTAGGGCATGTGGTGTGGAGCTTGGGGAGAGGATGGAGAAGTCCGGACCCGGGTAGGAACCCCCCCTCCCTACTTCACTAATTTTGGGGATGTTTTTTTTTTCACCGGGAAAAGGGGCCTCACACAAAACAACGGGGCAAGTGGGAAAGTGTATTTTTAAATATAAACGGTAATATTGCCGTTGCAAAAAAATTCAAAAAGATTATTTTTAAACCCTTTAAATACTAACCCTATTTCTACCATTTTACCACTCAAAATTCTTTCATTTCTCACCTAAACCTACTTATTTCTCTTTATAAAAATTTAACTCAAAGGCAAGAAGACGATGGAACCAAGAAAAGGAGATTGCTTTAGCTACATCTTGGGTCTCAACCCACGACGAAATGCCTCCCGGTACAACGGTTTCGTTTTGAAACATGGTTTTTCAACAGTTTAGTATTCATATGGGAGAGACCAACCGTAACGAGAATCAACTTTATTCACGTTTCAGGGATATCTGTCATAAAAGTGCAAGACTTGATTCGCTCTTTAACAATGTGAAAAATGCCAATGGTGAGCTAACGGAAGATTACGTGATTCAAGTGGCCCTCGTCGATTACAGACATTCTACGACCATGACTTTAAACACATAAGGATGTTTGTTTAATTATGTATTTATGTTTATTTATGATTAATTATGTGTTTGTTTAATTATGTATTTTTTATATTTATGTTTAATTTTTATTTAGTGTTTATTGTTTAATTTGAATTATATAATGTTCATTTTAAAGTTTATGTTTTATTTTAACTATATCTTTTATTTAAATTTAAATTAAATTAAAATATTTATATTTTGAGGAAATCTGGAGAAAGGTGGAAAATGCTTATATGGCGCTGACGTGTCACACGATAAAATATGAGAAAATTGGGACGACACCCTATACCCTTAGTCTAATATGTACATTATATGAGTATCATAACTATGTCAAAGGTAAAGATTAAGAATATTACTTACATGTGCACGGGCTAAAAGTGTCAAACGTCGTATTACATAAGTATCATCAAGTGGATGAATACCTAAAAAAGAAGGAAAAACTGTTGAAAAAGAGGTTTCCATTTATTTTCTTCATTTCAACTATTGAGTCACGTTGTTTTGAAAAGAAGTGTCAACCATGTATCTTTGTGTTTTCTTACTTTAATAGCTAGCCTCTAAAACTAGTTTTAAGTGTTATTATTATTATTATTTTTTAATCTAGAAGGAACTATATGTCTTTATTATCTTTATACCTTGTCTTGGTGTATCAAGCAAAACTCTATTAACCTAAATTCAACGACAACTACAGCAACAAATTTGACTTGCTTAATTTTTTATCTTCATTACGAAGATGACGATTTTGCCTACACCATTGTGTGTCCTGACATTATCAACAAAAAGCCACCGGCTCTATTGTGGTATCCGCTGCCACATACCACCAAAAGGTAGCTAGATCTTCACTTTTGTTCACGCTTTGTGCGTTACCATTTATTTGGATACATCATATGTTGCAAACGTCGGCCCCACAATCATATGTTGGATGTAATTCATTTGCTAAGAACATGATATACCCCAGAGGGTACATGCATATTCAACATATCTCATACTTTCATCCGTTGCTTCCTATAAAATTCTCTCATTAAAGCAAGGGGACTTCATATACGTCTGTTTCGAGGCATGGAGATTCATAAAGCTTGAAACTTGATGTGATTACAGGTTTCCATAATCACAACCACAATTGCAGACTAATTTAGGGTTATGGTGAATACTAGTTACTACTCGGAAACTTTGAGTTTGCACTTACTTGGAGTATGCATATATAGACAATTCCCGCTAATAGTTATAGTATACACATCATAGTAAACGCATTGTAGTTCTCGCCAACATTATTTAACGACTATTGGAAGTGCTCGCAAATGATTACACTATTAAGTAAAAGGAGTATATGTTTTTACGAGTTGCGAACTCTCTTCGTGTGCATGACAAAGTTCTCACAAACACTTGCGTCCAAGTTCCCACTGCTACAACTACCACCACTAAAATGATTACCACCACCCCTACCACTGATACCACTACCGCCACCACCATAGCCACGACGACCACCACCACTCCTACCACAACCACTAATACTGTTTTCATTATTTTCCATTTCTCCACATTTAGACAATGACCGCATTAAAAAACGGAAAACTCATACTAACTTCTATGGGTCAATGGAATGACCAATTCGACCCATTAACATAATAATATACATGACTACTGTAATACCTTCGCTAGACAAATTTCACATCAGCTGTGGACATAAGAAATGTTGGATTCATAAAAAAATGTCCACCTCAAATAACATCAACACGTTTTGAATGCAATGGTTGTGGTAAAGATGAAAAATTCACAGTTAAGCGTGCTCAGACGAGAGTATTACAAGGATGTGTAACCTCCTGTAAGCCTCAACCGGGCAATCCAATAACAAACATGTGAGCTCTTATTAGGTAAAGCAGGCAATATTAATGGTACGAGAAGTTAAATTTTACAACTACCATGAATATTAAACATGCGATAATATCTTTTGGGCATGTTAGAATTTTATCTTTTGGTTACATGTGGGCACATTTTATGTAATTAAAATTTGTAAATATATATACAGGAGAATTATAAAGAGAAAACCCATTTAAGTTAAAAAAAATCAAGAAAACTTTATGTAACATTTTTTTTTGTAAAAAAAAAATTGTTATATAAGGTTTTCTTAACTCAACTGGGTTTCATTTTGTAATGTAAATGTTGCCCGCTTCATAGGGGGAAATTCCTAGTTATATGCAGAGAGGATGTAATTTCAGATCCATTTTGATTACTCGTTATATGCCGATTGTTGGTAGCTTTTTTTTATATCATATGTTTTCTTTTAACTGTAAACTTCATTAAGAAACGCCAACCCGAAAACCGGGAGGCCGCACACACCAAATCTTACATAATAACAAATTTACACCAATGGTCCCATGTGATCGCTCTAAACTTAGATCTAGAATTATATCATATGTTGTGTATGAAATATTTATATCTTTTTTGGATGCATTTAACATTGTTTAAAACACAAAAGTGTCGATCAGTTTCAGAAGAAAACCATTGAAATTAATTCAAGTATCAGTGGCGGATCAATGATTTATAAGGGTAATTAGGGAGATTAATCAAACTTTTTAAGAAGGGAGATGGGAATTTTTGTCTAAAAAATACACAATTTGTTTTTTTAAGAGGACGACTGCCCTCCACCTTTATATGCGTACCTGCCAACCACTCGATACGCTGTCTCCTTAAGCAAATGTATCTAAATAGTATTTTTCTGATAGCTATTCATGGGTTAAAAGGTAACATCACACATAAATAAAAGAAAAGAATTGATCATAATATATTTTATTAAAAGAAATTCCAATTTTTTTTGGTGAGGATGACTTTGTCAACGTAAACTACGAATTTTGTAATTCTAAACAATACGAAAAGAAATTATAAGCAATGTTTATATACAAAGAAATTAATGATCCTTAATTGATAGGACGGTGGATCAAACACGTTACTTCATGTAGATGTAACTGAACTTATATCACCTCGAATCCTCGATAAAACAGCTAACTCCTTTTTCTTTTACCGTAACACTTGTTTCTACTCTATTCCACTAATTATCCTACACATTCACTTTTACCCAGGTTTGAACTTGAGAGTTAGCCCCACATTGGTAGCTAACACCTAATAAATTATTTATTGCAATGTTAGAAATTAAAAGAAAAAAAAAGAAATAAAAAAAGAAGTATTACTTAGAGATAAGATTTTACTGAAAACCTTCTCAAGCACAGGAGAATGGGCTGACGTGATCTTTCATGATTGTGAACACTTATTCAAATTCGATATCTAAAGTCCAATTAAACGACTTATTGACATTAATACTAATATATCACTATCCAATCCCACCTATAAATAAATATGTGAATGTTTGTATTTAAGTATTTGTACTTCTTTTTTTTTCAAAATTTCCCTATCTCCTGACATAAAAAAAATATATACTAGTTTTAAATATCGAGATCTGTAATATTTTTATAAATTGTGATAAGTAAGATGGTTATGTAGCGTTTACCTCCTATCTTTCAAACTTTTACTATACGTAACAAGCTCTATGTACAAGTGCGTTAAGCATTTTTTACGGTGCTCTGCATAAAATTGGTTTTCCGCATCAACACACTCATGCATGTAGGTGTGTATACACACACGTTAATAGAGATGTTGATACATGTGGAAATAAACGTGAAATATAAGACAATTTTCAACCATCTCTTATTATCTTTCTTACTACATTTGATTGTTTTATATACACTAATATAGGGCTTTTACAGTTTTTTGCTGTAAATTTGTTTATTGTGAGAACAGCATGATATAAAAAAAAAATAGCAAAATGCATGAAAAGCATGTACGTTCATTCATATATATTACAATGAAAAGCATGTGCGTTCATTCATATATACTACAATATCATATAGTATGTTTGTCTTGCCTAAAAGATGGAGTAATAAAATATATATTACAAATCATATATTCTAAAGATAATTTAGTTTTCGCTTGATGTCCTGCGTCCTTGGAGTTTGCTATTTGTTTGTGGTATTCCTTTATTCCCTTTTTGTGTTTACATTACTTTCATATTAAGGATATGCAACAAAAAAAGGAAGAAGAAGAACATTTGTTTTAGAAAACAAAACCATGAAATTCCGAAAACAAGACCATAAAATCCCGAATCTGAAATATCTGAAATTTAATAGGATTCTTAAATACAGATTCGGATATTAATTTATAAAAACTCAGATATCCCAAAATATTGTAACACCCTAAATTATGGGGGAAAGGACTTGTAAATGCCTAATGGGCGTTTTGGTAGCTTTTATTACAGACCTAAAATGGAAAGGAAACCTTCTAGCCACCCCACCCCCCTCATTCCATTTTCCCATTTCAAAACATCTAGAGAAAGAAAGTCACAATTTCAAGCAACAATCACCGAGTTCTTCATCGTTTTTAGAAAGAAAAGCACGCTTTTGTGCTAAGGATTACCATCCGAGACACCACAAGTGTGTTGCTTTTGCTATCCGCTGAAACGTGAGTTTTCGAAGCAACACATCTCGTATTCGTCCAAACAAACAAAAGTAACGTTTTTTACAAGAATTTTGCGTATTGTTGGTAGTTTATGCATGGAAGCATGTTTTGTGACCATTTCGATGTGTTTCAAGCAATAAACTTAGAATCTTGTCATGTTTTCGGATCTGGATAGGGACAACTGTCATTTTTCGGGTTTCGACTAAGGAATAAGGTATGGTTGGTGCATGATGGTTTTCTCCTGGTAGATTTCGCATAGTAGTTTTCGTATAATAGATTTTGTAAAGTGGTATTCGTATGATAGTATTCACATGTTAGTTTTCATATGGTAGTATTGATATGGTAGTTCTCACATGATTAGTTATCATACGAATAGTTCAGTTTACACGTGTGAAGTTATGTGAAATGTTTGGTTATGCGAAAAGTCATGTTTATCTGAAAACTATGTCCATGTGAAAACTCTTGATCTCGCATGTAGGACTTGTGCTAGAGTTGACGTGTTAACCATCTATGTTACGCAGAAAGTTGATATTTCACATGTGAATCCTTAACAAATTTGACATAATTATCAGAGTATTCTACAAGGTAAAGGTCATCAAGTTCATAGCATCCTTAGCTATTTTTCACATGTGAGTTTCTAAACCCGCTTTTTAGATAGTTTTTGAGTGATATGCATACTTGATAAAGAATAATAAGAAAGGAACAAATGCCAACAAAATGTGAAGCTTAATGAAATATAATGGTTTTGGCTTGTAGCCACATTGTTATTAGCAAACATTTTCAATTTATTAATGTAACGTTTAAAAAGGATAGTTAGATTGAAACACAACTTGATATAGAGCAGTTACCTGTGGGTTTGCTAACTCTTACTCGTAGCCATGGTCGTGATCCTTGCTACGTTGTGAGCGCATGATAGAGCGGTTACCTTCGAGGTCGCTAAGTCTTACTTAATTGTGAGCATATGTTTGGGCAGTTAAATCCATGGCTGTCATGAATTACCTCATTGTAATCACGTGATAAGATAGTGACCTTCAAGGCTACTGATAGTTCTACAAAAACACGAGAGAAGTGATTTGGATCACTCATGAGGTGAATATCGCCTTATTCCTTAAGATGGAGATTAAAGTTTGATTAAATGACATGTGTTACTAATGATTTAATAATGTTTTATAAAGTGGAACTCACTCAGCTTACTTTGACTTTTAGTATGCACATCATATTAAAGTGAAATTGCCCATGACCTCGTGAGGATGGTTGTGACATTGGAGCGAAGGGTATACTTCCCGTCTCTACATCCATCTTTCAAGAAGTTATTTTATGTTTTAAAGTGTTCAACCTACACTACTACAGAATGGATTTTAAGACAGGGTGATATGGGTTTTAAGACGGTGTTTCTAACACCGTCTTAAGCTACCGTGGTTTAAAATCAACTCTTTATTAGACGGTGTTCAATTTGAACACCGGCTTAAACTAGATGAACACCGTCTTTTAATGCCAAAACTACTCACCTACTCGAACGTAACGAACACCGGCTTAAAACTTGAACACCGTCTTCTAACATATTATTTTATCTACAAAACATATATTTCCAACACCGTCTTATAAACATTTGCTGGAAAAAAAACATTTACAATAAAAAATGTATTCCGGAAACATATCAAGCCAAAATAAACCAAAACAATACACATTCAATTCGGAAATAAACATGTAGACATGCAATTCGGAAATAAACCCATCAAATTACAATCATTTGTTGAATGCATAACAAACTACGTTAAATTGTATAAATAAACTACATAAGCTAATCGAACGAAATACCCAACTCGCTAAAAAACTTCGGCATCAACGTCATCAACAAAACATCTATTTCATTATCCGAAGCCTCTCTCATGTCGTGCCACATCTAAAATAAAAGTAGATAGAAAGAGTTATTACAAATATTATAGACTAAAAATAAAGGCAAAGAGAAAAATCGGTAACATCGTCAATAAAGTTATGTATATATTTACATGTTATAATCAACTAAACCTTCTAAGTTTAAAAAAATAAACAATTAAGATATATATATATATATATATATATATATATATATATATATATATATATATATATATATATATATATATATATATATATATATATATATCAGTTACTTCATTGGGAAATTGGTTTTGATACAAATTGACAAAGTCAAACATATGTTGGAGAACCATGTAGCCGCATTCCCATCCACCCTTTTGTTGCTTACATTGTAATAAGTTAACAATTTATTATTTAAAAGTAAAGAAAATCAAACAGCTAAGAAATAGCAAAGACACATACATCAACCATTGTGTAGTCGAACTCGAATCCTAAGGCGGTAGGAATTAGACTTGAAAGACGATAGTTAGAAGCATTCTTTTTGCCTTTTATCTTTGTTGAATCCAAAATATACACATGTCCTATGTATTGGGCAATGATGAACAAAGACCAATGGTTGCTACAAAATTAGTGTTATAGAATAGTTAGGTGAATCATAGTAATAAAATAAAAGAAAGTTAACTAAAATAAACTTACTCAGCCAAATGCGGTGCAAGAATGAAATCTTTATCGACATGATGGGTCGCTAAACTGAAAATGTGATCTTCAACCTCTCTAGGATTTCTTTTGCACAAATCACTGTGATTGCGTTCACATTTAAAAAGGCGCATCGGTTGCATTTTTTAGCTTTTGACTGCTTGTAAAAGTACCTTAAAACAAGAATAAAATATATGATAAAACTTAACAAATACCGTTAAATCTATACAATTTTATAGTGATAACAACTTACATGGTAAACCAAAACACAATGGTGAGATCAACCAGTCTTTGACAAATAATGCTAACATTGATTCAGCCTCAATATAGGTACCACTTTTCCTAGAAAACATATTCTCAGGAGCTGAAAATGGAAGCGTAGTCGCCCAATTGTTCCCGATGTATCCACCTAGTCGACCAAGCATCTTCTTAGCCATTCGGGTCTTAGTTCGATCAATTGCAAATGTAACTTCACTTTTCGGCCTGTCTTTCTTCATATGTCAATTTAGCTTGAACCAGTTTGCTTTTGCCTTTGGACTTGTTTTGTGTTGCCATAGCTTTTTTCGGCTTTGTTTGTTTAGTTTGGGACTTTTGAACAATAGGCCTCATAACCTAAAATATCAAACAATCCGTTAATTTTTTTCTTTATTATTTAATAAAGGGTATAAAAGTAAATTAATATCCAAACATGTTTTTATATCTCCTAATTTATCTCCATATATCTAACGGTTTCCATAACATCCCAAATTTCTCCTTTATTATTAGATTTTTCTTAAAGTATCATTAGTATTATTTGATTATCACCTTCTATATTGAATTAGACGATTAGATTAAATCTTTCGAAATAAACAATGTGCAAAATTTGTGGTTTAAAAAAAGTAGTCATGTACTTTTTCATATTTTGCGGATAATTTTTTTGGTAGCTACACCTTTTACATTACATATGGTTTTTATATATGCTTGAAGACTACTAGTATGATTCTATATTTTTTGATGTGTAATTCTTTTTATGTACAGTAACTAAACTATGTGTACATATTTTAACTATTGATTCCTTATATTCCACTCAATAAAACTACGTTCACATTACACATGTATTGGTCTTACAGAATGATTGTAACTCAACCCTATATATATATATATATATATATATATATATATATATATATATGCACACAACTAAGAATAAATGATTAATTACCATTTTTTGTTCGACATCTTGATTTTGAGGGCATTCAGACGGACTCATTCTTGTGTCGAAAAATCTATCGGGTAGTAAAATTTCATCAGTCAAAAAATCATTAATTCCTAACTGAATAGGAACTTCCGAGGAAAGCTGCATCTAAAATAATAAACCAATTATTATAATATAAAAAAATAATAACTAAAGTAATATAAACTAAATCCGGTATATAAGGATCAACAGGCGGTGTCAAATTACACGTGCGTGTTTGGGGTGGGGTGTGAAATTCTTTAGATGCACGGTGAGTTTGTCCATCCAAAATCTACAATTAATATAAATATTATAGTAAATTGTAATATAATAAAAGATAAAGTAATATATAATTTGTTTATCAACTAAATATACCTTAATTGCCTTTCTTGGCCACTGAATAAACTTTCTTAAAGTTTGGTTCATCAATAACATTTTACCTTCTATACAAGTCTCGTCAGGGACCGGATTACCTGTGCAGAACTCATTCACTTCTTCGGAAGTATATCCTTCAACAATACTACCCTCAGGCCGACTACGATTTTTTACATAACCTTTTAAGAAATCCACGTATCTTTCAAACGGGTACATGTATCGTAGAAATACAGGACCACAAGCCTGAATTTCTCTTACAATATGGATTACCAGGTGAACCATCACATCAAAAAACGACGGTGGAAAATACATCTCAAGTTCACAGAGCGGGATTATTTCTTTTTGAAAACGTTCAAGTGATTGTGGATCAATTACTTTCGAATGAATTGTGTTGAAAAACAAACAAAGCTTTGTGATTGTATGTCGGATTTTTTCCGGTAACGATCCACGGATTGCAATAGGAATCATATGTGTCATCAAAATATGGCAATCATGAGACTTCATACCAAGCAATTTACAATTTTTCAATGACACCAACCTTTTAATGTTTGCTGAATAACTGGATGGAACTTTAATACTGTGTAAACATTCACAAAACATTTTTTCCTTGTTTGACATTGTATAGCATGCCGGTGGAAGAAAAAAACATTTAGGGTGTGGAACAGGATGAAGCCCTTCATGTATTCCCATTTCTTGCATGTCTTTACGGACATTGATCCCATCTTTAGTTTTCTCGGGAATGTTTAACAATAATCCAAGCAGGCTTTCACATACATTTTTCTCAATATGCATAACATCTACGCAATGTCTAACTTGTAAATGCTCCCAGTAAGGCAAATCCCAAAAGACAGACTTTTTTTTCCAAATGTTGGATGGTCCAGGATTAGTTTTTTTCCCCTTTGTTTTTTTCCCGTGCGTTTTTTCCCCTTAGGTTTTTTCCCCAACACCACATTTAAATTTCTTACTCGTGAAAATGCATCAAATTCGTCCCTTACTTTTCCATGCTCAGCTTTTCCATCAAACTCCATTGTTCTATTGCGGTAATCGTGATATTCTGGAAGGAATCTTCGATGTCCCATGTACACGGTTTTTATGCAATTACTTAATCATATCGAACTTGTGTCATCTTCACAAATAGGACAAGCTAGTCTACCTTTCGTACTATATCCCGACAAATTACCATATGCTGGAAAATCACTGATGGTGCAAAATATCATGGCACGCAAATCAAAATATTCTTTCTTGAAAGAATCATACACGTTAACACCTGGGCTCCATAGAGTTTTAAGGTCATCTATCAATGGAGACAGATAAACATCAATGTCATTACCAGGTTGTTTCGGACCTTGAATCAACAACGACATCATTATGTATTTTTTTCATGCATAACCATGGTGGAAGGTTATAGATGCAAAGAAGAACTGGCCACGTACTATGACGACTACTCATGTTTCCAAAAGGGTTGATCCCGTCCGAACTAAGTCCAAACCGTATGTTTCTGATCTCGTTACCAAAATCGGGATACGTATAATCGATAGTTCTCCACTAAGGTGAATCTGCCACATGTCTTAATTTCCCATCATTTATACGGTCATCTGAATGCCAACGCAACAATTTTGATTCTTTCTCGTTTGCAAATAATCGTTTCAGTCTCAGTATAATAGGAAGATACCGCAACACTTTAGCCGGTGGTCCATTTTTCGTCACATCATCGTCAACTTCATCAATGTCGCTTTTACGCTTATACCTTGACGCGTCACGGTTAAAACACGTATGATCATTTTTGAACTCATTTATATACAACATACAATCATTTGGACATGCATGTATTCTTTCAACTTCTAATCCCATCGGGCTTATTATTTTTTTTTTTTGGTATTACGTAACTCATTGCCTTTTGGAAGCATGTCATTTAATAGCACTAATAGATCTGTGAACCTCTTATCGCGCCATCCGTGTGTTGACTTTAAGGTAGACAATCTCAAAACCACACGAAGTTTTGAATATTTCTTACAACCAGCATATAATGGTTTTTCCTCATCTTCAAGTTATTTTCTTAATTTTTCTTGCTCATCATCACCAATATTTGTCTCTAAATCATTGTACATGTCATTAAAATTGTCATTCTCATCTTTTGAAGTGGCATTTTCGTGATCAATATATTTTTTGTCATTATCCTCCTTATCATTGTTTATATTGAAAGACGATGTACTACGGTTAGCAAGCGATTCCCCATGCTTTGACCAACAAGTATATCCAGGCATAAAACCATATTTGAATGAAAGTTTTATTCTTTAATGTCATTTTTTTGATAATTTGTACACGATGCACATGGACAAAATATCAATCGATCTCCTATATTCACCCGATGAGCTTCAACGGCCTTAAGAAAACTTTGAATAACCATAATATGTATTGCATCAGTACGAATTCGATGGTACATCCAATCTTCACGATCCTCCATCTGAAAATTAAAATAAATAAATAATGATATGAGCGTGTGGGTATGATGTAAATCAATGCTCTAAGGCGGTGAATCCTAACCCACTTTTTGAATATTCCATCTCACAAGTATACATTTTAACGAGACGACATTTAAGAAAAAAAATCGGCAGCATTTACCCTTAACTCCCCAAGTATGCGTAAAACCGCAAACCCATTGGAGTAGAGGAAATACCAACCGATCTTTTATAAATGACGTTTCGTTAAAATGTATACATATCCTAAATGAGATAGAATATTCAAAAAGCAGTCCCAAAAACGGGACAATCCAAAATTTATCTCTATTAGATAAATTTTGGATGGGTAATTCTGAAGGGTAACCTAAATCTATATTTATACGCATATGTATAAATGTAAATATAACTAACATCTATATGTTAATAAAAAATATAAAATTTTTATATTTCACTAAAAGTATATTACAACAAAGTTAAAACTTATGCTAATAAAAAGATATAAAAATTTTGTATTTCACTAGAAGTATATAACGGTGAAGATGGTTCATTTGAATTTTATTGAATATTTTATTCAGAGGAATTTTATTGAATATTTTATTCAGAGGAACCTTTTAAGACGGTGTTATTATTTTAACACTGTCTAAAACAAATCTTTGACACCGTCTAACGCTTCATTTTGTAGTAGTGCTAATTATCGATCTGTTGGTACTTTTGGAGAAATGATCAAATACAAAAGACTTTAATTGCAAGAAGAGTAAGAAGGGTTATACTCCAATGTGAACACAACCAAAAATACTTTAAAAAAACTAAAAACACATAAATATTTTTTTTCAATATTCTTTTAAAATAATCGTTACTTTTTCGTCATTTAAAAAAAATTAATGACGAAAAAGTAGCGTTTTTTATAAACAATATTAAAAAAATTGTAGGATTTTTTTTGAGGGGGGGGGGGGGGGAGGGTAGGGATTAGTTTTTAGCATTTAGCTGACGGTGTGGTTAGTTTGGGGTGGGTGGGGTTTGGTTTTTTGGTTGCGTGGGGGGGGGGGTTAGTTTTTTTTTTTTAGGTTTTTGGGGGGTGAGGGGTTTAGGTTTTTGGGTTTTTTGCATGTGCATGTTCTTTTTCTTTTTCTTTTATGGACAAAATTATGAACACTTTTCACTTTGTGATAGCTTCTTACACTTCTTATTTTAAAACTCTTTTATATTATAACTCAACCCGGTACTTTTGTTATGAATGTTTCCGTTGCATATGAAAGAATT
Organism: Scalesia atractyloides; assembly: GCA_947069175.1. NCBI lineage: Eukaryota > Viridiplantae > Streptophyta > Magnoliopsida > Asterales > Asteraceae > Scalesia > Scalesia atractyloides. The sequence goes on from CAMTDV010000010.1 coordinate 81,361,234, forward strand.
TCTTGTTTAACTATGTACCAAATAGTAAATTTAATAAACGAATCCCTAAGATTTGGGACATTTATAAAAATAATCATATTTTATTAGCTATATATAATTATTTAATATATGTTTTATGATAATCAACTTTTTTGGGTTATTTAGTTATTGAACATATGTTTTATGATAATCAACTTTTTTGGGGTTAAAAGTGTTCTTTGTTGTTTAAGTTTGAAACTGGATAAGATATTGTTTTGTGGAACATATGTCTTTTCAATATTGGAATGCAATGTTTTATTTTTTTCTATCAATGTTTTGATTTTCAAGTTTAAATATCATTTCTCTAATTCTACGTTTTTCTTATATATAAAAAGCCAATCAAGTTTTATTCTATATATATTAAAGCGAATGATCGAAATTGAAAAATTATAAAACGTAGTTATCATTATTAACTTCACGTGGTGTGGCGGAATTCTCTATATACACAAAATATAAATTTGTTTATAATGTAAACGGTGTTTACCGGTAGCAAGCAACATTACTTGTGTTCCTTTGAACAACCAAGACCAAACATGAAGTTTCTGGCGAGAAATCGTTTTTTCTCTCTCTAGCTTCTTCTCACTAACATGCACCAAATATGAGAGAATGATCGATAATTACAACATGCTTTTTTCATAATAGGGCTTTACATAATTATCATTATAACTATATAGGCCTTGTCATATCATTTCACTTATGGGCTTTTATTTTGTAAACCACTTCAAGTTAATTATAATTATTCTTTTTTAACAGCCAACGAATACTATATAAGCCCGATCACCTGAGAAAACCTATTGGCGAAAGGCTACCCGCCAATCATTCCAAAGGGAAATCCACCACCAAGAGATTCATTGTTAAAACCCCTGACTCATCTAAAACAAAATGCAAGCAAATCACACCAAATGAGACTCCAATCTATGACCTTCATATTAGAAGATTATAGAGTTACCTCCTCCCAAACCAGTTAATTACAATTATTACTTTGAAAATTTGTGACGTCACAAAAGAGATAAATGATTATTTTCTTTGTGGTCAATAAAGGTCCTCTAGGTAAATCCTTTTTTATCATACCCTATAAATACACACATCATAAATATTTATTTTCTGTTTTTATTTTGCATTGGCGAAGTGTTGTATATTTCTGTCTCATATATGATTAAATACTTAATGACTCGTATGATTAAATACTTATTATGTTAATGTTGGTTAAACGGCGAAAATGTCGTCTTTCGTCAATTTTTTGAGTTGCTTGCATGTGCCATTTCATTATCATCATTGACTACAATGCACAACCTTGACAAATATTCTTTTGAGAATTGGATTTTTCCGTGGAAAACCTTTTCTCCCCTTCTGTACGGTTTTACATAAGATTTAAAGAAGTGAAACAAAGTATTTTATTTTATCTCTATTGTTTTGAATAGCCATGAACAAAATAGAAAACTAATATTTATATATTATTTTAATTTTCTTTATTTATTATTATAATTAATTTTAAACATATTTACTTTTCTCTTATAACTTTTAGCTCACAATGTTTTATATATTAACGTGGTTTTTCGTGTTCATTATTCTAATAATTAATATAGTGTAATGTTTTATAATACTTTGATTATACCATTGTGACATACTTATTTTAATTTGCCTTTTAATAAAAGTTTTTTTTAAAATCGAATAGTTAAATTATTATTGATTTTTTTTATTCTTTACCATGACAAATAAACTTGATATCATTCAAACAACTTAGGTAGCAATAAAAACCATCTTTTCATTTCATTAATATTGATATTTTTTGTTATTTATCGTGGTGAATATAACCGAATCAATACTGTCGATTAACTTTGAAGGAGTATAGAGTATCTTTTTTATATAAATTCTGAATATAGTGTTGCGACATACTTATTTTTATTTGTGTTTCCATAAAAGCTTTGTTCAAAATCGAATGGATCAGATGTAATTGATTTTTTTACCATGATGAACCGAACTGATAATGTTCGAACAACTTCGGTAGCAGTATAGACTACCTTTTTATATAAAAGCAATAGCGAGTGTCGGTGACAAACATAACCGATATCGTCCGAACAACATCGATACCACGTCAATTTCAACCGAACAACATCGGTACTGATATCGATACTTTTGAGAACCGTTTTTTATATTCATTTTTATGTTTTTCGCTCGATATAAAACATGTGTCGATATTCATTTGGGCATATCATGATTTTATTTTTAGGATTTATCTTTCGATTACTATACAAAGAGCCGACTATGGTTGCGATAGCTTAATGAATCAAACCGATACCAACCGACTTCGCTCTACAACGTGCGAATGAAGGACACTAGTGTACATAAATAATAAGATACCCCACAAAATAAAAATAAAAAAAATATGAAAGTAGAAAATGAATTATCCATCTAGGGTACAAACGAGCCGAGCAACTCGCGAGCTACTCGAGATCGGCTCGAGGAAAAACTCGAAACAAGCCGAGCCTTATCGAGCCCAAGTCGAGCTTTAGCATACAAATAAAGCTCATTTATTTATCGTGCCCGAGCTCGAGCCTAGCATGAGAAGCTCTCCAGGCTCGTCGAGCCTTAGTATAATATTAGTTTTTATTCATATTTAATAATATTTACCCCATATTTAAAGGTGTCTAGTAAACGAGCTGACCCTGAACCAAAAAATAAGTTTGTTTGGTAAACGAACCCGGCACCGATATTGAGCTTCACTTATCGAGCTCGCGCACATAAACGAGTCTGTTATTTATATTTAATATATTAATTAACGATAATAAACGAGCCGAACCCGAGCTTGAGAAACTACCAACGAGCCGAGCTCGAGCTCGATTTGCACCTCTAACTCCATCTTCAGCAAAGTTAGTTTATGTCGTATAAGCTAGTAATGAGAACTTAAAAGACTTTTTTAACCATTTTACTGTAGTTGTGTTGAAAAAAAATACACACACTGAAACTCGAACTAACTAAGTGGCCCTTAGAATAAAATGTAAAAACCGTTCGTATATAAAATAAAATAAAACAACTTTATTAAATTACAATATATAAATTTAAAAGAAAATACTAAATTACAGTACAAAACTACAACCGAAATAAATAAATTTCAAGAATGAAATACGAGGCAAAAAACTTATTAGCTGACGACTTTGTTGAACACGGGTCTCTAATTTCGAGTCTCCCAAAAGAAGTTGGTTGTTTCACAGGTACAAACAGGCTAAGTTAGTGTTTGTTTTTATAGAAAAGTACTTCTGCACCTCTTTTCTCTTTGCCACGCAGACGTAAGGTACTGCAGCTTGTGATGGGTGGTTGTATTATTTGAAAATTGTTAAAATTTAAGGCTAGTCATGATATGCAAAATTCTAAGTTTTGTTCAGTGTTTCATAATACAGTTGGTTACTTTGAGGTCATATAATGAGATGAAAAGTTATGATCAAGCATCAGTCATATCATATGCTGGTGTGATATCATCTGTCAGTAGTTATGAACCTGTATCAGTCATAACTCATATCCTCGTGTGATGAGTATCTGTTGGTTATGAATGTTTGTCCAAAACAAAAAATCTGAATCTGCATCGGATCGGGATTATATGACTCAGTTACGAGATGAGACTGCTGAGCAATTAATGCAAAGCACGGAGGCAATGATTTAAAAAATGTTAATGTCTTTTTAATGAATATTATTTCAGACTCTTTTCAGTTTAATAAATCAGTTTATTTATATTTCAGTTTATTTCAGCAGTTTGCAGAAGTAAAAAAACAAAAGTCTTCTTCTTGCAGACTGCAGATATTTGGTCCAGCACTTCTGCTACAGATGTCTGCAGATGTGGTCCGCAGACTGCATACCTTTTTCCTGCAGAAAAAACAAACAGCACCAAAGTGATTGTATTTTCAAGGATAACTCTAAAACCCAAAGGTATACGTTGAATATGAAAAGGCTGAAAACAAAAGATTGTTAGGATGTTGTGTATTGCAAGTTTGTTTTGCTATTAAGGATCCCTCAATATTTATACTAAAAATGAGTTGAAATAATTCTGACAAAAACTAAATGAAAATAAATGGCATTAAGCGTATTTAATACATTATAATTTTGTTCCATCATGGTTCGTACCAGTAGTGAAGGCTAGCACTAGTGTTGAAGCACGCTTTAATGAAAGTTCGTATCAGTGCTAAAGCATTAGCAGTATTGAAGGCTCGAACCAGTACCGAAGCACCCATTTACTTAAGGTTCATATTTATCCGTCCACGCCACTCAGTGCTTAGCACTCTTCGCGATCTTACTAGTGTGTGGCTCTAAGGAACAATAAGGAAGCAGGGTTTTCATATATAAGTCCATCCACTTTTTGTTCTTTTTTTACGGATGTGGGACAATTTCCACCTTTTTTCTCACAACTTTCATATGTTCTTGTCTCAACTTCGAGCATGAATATCTTATTAATCTTGACTCTGATTTAGACATGGTTTGTTTGATGTAAAGCTCTTGCAACATAAAACACAAACCTCATAAAAAATACTTTTACAAACAAACCCAATAAAAAGTACTTTTACAAAAGTATAATATAAATTTGTCCAAAGTGAAAAATACGCATTAACAATTAGTGAAAGAAAAACCTCTCTTTTAAACAAGTTTTCCTAACATAAATATCATGAAGTCACTAACTTAGGATGAAATGCGAATAGAATGCAGCCGCAAAATGTAAAATTGTCCTGGTTAGATCACTCTGAAGATAGACAGGTAGTATGAAATAACTCGTTGAAACTTAAGACAAGCAATAAAATAGTATACCCTAGTATAAGCATAAGAGATTTAGTTACATGTACTAATAGATTATTGCAACTTTGAGATCAATCAAATAATGATGTTTAATGGACTAGTTACTTTTTAAATTACGTGTTTGTGATATATCAATCTACAGCAAATAGTTGGCATATATTTTGTAATGCCTCGTATCTTCGTATTTCTATTTTAAAAATGTTCGTATTCGTATTCTAATTTTAGAAACCTTACATTCATATTTTAATTTCAATCTCACAATTCGAGGCGTTAATCATAATAAAATTCATATTTTATACATATTTTTTTATTCAAACAACCGATCATTTAAATACGTATTTATACGCAAACCGACACAATTATACGTATAAATACTTACACGCACATCCTCAATACTTGAATTATACTTTTATACTTTTTATATACTCAATTACATAATATATACTCAAGAATAGGGATGGCAATGGGTCGGGTTTGGGACGGGTTTAGGTAATCCCAAACCTAAACCCGGCTAGATAAGCTTGTCCCAAACCCGTCACAAAACCCATCAGGTTTCTAGCGGGTAAATACCCATCGGGTATCGGGTATACCCGCGGGTTTCGGGTAAACCCGTTAACTTAAAAAAAAATACCCACTGGGTATACCTGACACAAAACCTATCGGGTAACTACTAATTAGTTACATTAAATATTATCACTATAAAAATGTATGAAATAATTACAATGTATACAAAACAAAATACATATATGTATAAAAAAATGGGTGTAGCATATATATATATACACACACATATTTAAAAATATAAAAGAAATTATATCAGGTATACAATCGGATAAACAGGTACACTTTATCAAGTAATCGGGTCGGGTAAATGGGTATATCACCAAATCCCAAACCCGTCCCAAACCCGCGAAAAAATTAAAGTTAATCCTAAACCCGTCCCAAACCTGATTATCCAACTCTAAACCCGTCCCAAATAAGTCGGGTTTCGGGTTTACCCATCAGGTTCGGGTTTGATTACCATCACTACTCAAGAAATACCAAGAAATATATCAATCATCTTTCCACCTTATCAATCCTCTTCCACTTCTTTAACCAATCATATTTCACCATTTCCACCTCCTTTCTCCACCAATCATCTTTTCAATCCTCTTCCACATTCTTTAACAATCATATTTCACCATTTCCACCTCCTTTCTCCACCAATCATCTTTTCAATCCTCTTCCACCTTTTTTAAGCAATCATATTTCACCATTTTCCACCTTCTCTACCTATAAATACCAACCTCCTTCTACCATTTTCTTCACACCATTCTTCTCTCCATCTCTCTAATTCTCTCAATCTCTCCAAATCAAGAATTTTAAGAATTCTAAAAGGACACTAAGAGTTACAACCATTCTTCTCTCAATCTCCCTACTTCTCTCAAATCTTCCAAGCAAGGAAAAGAACTCTAAGAGTTCTGAAAGAAAACACTAAGTGTTTTAAAGGAAGCTTTGAAGCTCCAGCCTGCAACTCTTCACGGAATCACCAAAGGAAACTTTGCAAAACTGTGAGTATACTCGACCCTTTTTATGCTTTAAACGCATTTTTGGGTGCAACATGTATACAAAATCCACTTTACGCAATCGATTATAATTAAATACTCAAACTATCGAATATATTCATTGTTATGCTTGTTAGTTTCAACTTGTAATCTCATGATATTGTTATGCTTAGATTGTTATGCATGCTAGTTAAGGATTTTAATTATATACTATTTGATATGCGTAAGTTGTTTATGTATGCTCGTTCATCTTGAATATAAAATGCCATGTGGATTTGACACAAACTTTTATACGTATACTTATATTCAAACTTGTATGCTCGCCAATACTTTTGTACTGATCCATGCTTTTATTAAATGTTGCGGGATGTGACAGATGAATCTAGTAGGATTGCCTAGACACGCATTTAAATTTTAATGTTCGTTGTATTGTAATTTATTTTCAATCCTCTTGTATCTCGATTCCAATTCTTGTACAAAAATCATTTTAATGAAATGAAATTATTTATTTGAATACTTATTGTACATTCTTCATTTTAAACTTGTGGTGTTCCTAGTTCAAGCAACGTAAAAAGCAATTATTAAATACTTGTCACAATTAGTGTTATGAAGTCTCTTGCAATCTCGTTTTCGTCTCACTCTGATGTTTCCGCCATCGGTTGGGGTGTGACAGATTGGTATCAGAGCCATAACTATAGGGAATTAGGTAGAATTGCCATGTTCGACCTAGTCTATAGTTTAAGTGTCCAACTTTGACCATTCTTGATTCTTGCTTTAAATGTTAATTCTTCCTAGTTCACCTTCTACAAATGTAAATATGATGGCACATATATGTAGAAATATTATGCAACTTCTGTTGTTGCTGTAGATATGCTTAAGGAACCTCAGCTGTCGGTAATCCTATATCTTGTTATACATGTTTTCTTATAGATCGAACAGGAACCTTGAATTCAATAGATTAAATATTATAAAAACTTGAGTAAACTGCCATTTTGGTCCCTGATGTTTGGCCAGTTTTGCCACTTTAGTCCAAATTTCAAACCTTTTGCATCTAGGGCCCTGTGGTTTCGTTTTTTGTTGCCATTTTAGTCCAAAAGTAAAATCTTGCTAGATTCCCCTAATCAAACCCTCAATTTTGTCCTTTTTTCACATCGGTATTTTTATCATTTATGTTTTATTATAACTGATTATCAATTAAAATTAATAAAACTAAAATATTATGACCTGACCTACAAAAGCCCATCTCTTCCCCAACCCAAACCCTAATTCCACAGCCACCTTCAACTCCACCACCACCACCTCCTCCTCCCTTCTCACCACCGCCACCAATACCTCCTCACCACAACCGCTACCCAAACTCTCTCCATTTCTCCAAATCAATAACCATCACTCCGGTGTTGAAGCAGCAAGCATTCCTACCATTGAAAATGCCGGAATACTGTCGGTTTGACCAGAAACCACCGGTAAAGTATTTCGTGAAATTCGTGTGACAATACTCTGATGCTCCGATTGTTTTCTCACCTAAACTTGTTCCTCATAGCTTCGTCACGTCATTAACCACCACCAGATCGGAAATCAGCTTGACGCACCGATTTTGAAATCAACTTCCGTATAATTTAGGGAAAGTTTGAGATGTAACATCCGTCGAAAAACGGGTTTCCAAAACCCGCTTCGTTTATTAATCGAATATTTCAGTTATAGTTTTCGTTGCGTATTTAATGTTCATATTAATTTTAATCAATACATAACTAATAAACATTGTTAGAATTTTAAACCATAAAATTAATAAAAATAAAAAAAATAAGTGAATAAAAAATAAATAGGGTTGCCGGGTTTCGAACCCGGGTCAGCCGCTTCAACAAACACCCAACATACCACTCCGCCACTTGCCTTCTTTGTTAATAAACTGAAACAAATAATACTTAAATTAAAACTCGAAATCAAAATCCGGAAATCAGCGCGCCCAATCCGCAGTCGCCGGAAAGACCGACGATTTCGCAAATCACGACCGTTTTTCTTTGACTGAAACGCGTGAACTAACTTCGACATCGGTTATAACCGATGTCTAACCCCCAATTCCAGTCGTAACCGCCGGAGAAGTTTTGACCGCGAAATAAAGACCAAATTCGGACTAAATTCATGCTGTTTCTTCCCTATAAATACCCACCCAAACCTCTGGTAATCTTTTCGCTCAAAATCGCACAAACTCTTGAAGCTTTAGCGCTCGCCGGAGATATTTTACAGTCGCCGGACTTTTGCCGGAAAACCGAGACTTACTTCAAATCGGTAAAATTCTCGACTCTTTTGCTTGTAATCCATTATTAGACATATATTAACTTCAATCCTTCAACCAGAACCTGTCCCAGACTACGCTGCCGGGAAATCCCACACTCGCCGGAATTTCACTGAAACATCAAAGTCTCACTGTCGATCGGTATAATCGTCTAAAAACTCTTGTTATCTCTTACTCAGTAACTTAATTTCATAACACAAGAAACTAAACTGTCAAACATTTCACTCAGCCGAGAGTCACAAATCAGAGCCGACGACTCCTGCCGGAAATCTGAATTAAACGCACCGTTTTGGTACATTCTGTTCTTTAATCTCGTTAACTATTACATTTCAACTAATTATAAGTTTTGATAATCGAATTAAACAAAACAGTCGGAACTCTCTGATCTAGGTGTTTGTAAACGAAGAAGACGAAGTCAAGAATAAGTATAAGTATAACTAAAATCACATAATCAAACGGGTTAGACACACAGTCTAGCGGTGGACTGTGTGCGCAAACAACACACACGTCACGAGTTCGAATCGCACAACATACCGACTTTCAGAAATAAAACCAATGTTTTTAGAACTGAATCAGAACATGTCACAGTATGTTTATAAGAGTAATATAATCCGTGAATTAATCAGATTAGACACACAGCCCAACTGGTTGGGCTGTGCGCATACGAACCGAAGGACCCGAGTTCGACTCCGGGTCCCTGCAACCGGTTCGGCCATATAAATCCTTTTTAATAAAAACCAAATAAAATTAAACTTAATTAGTATATAAATATAATTAAAACAGAGAATATTTCGGGTTAGACACGTAGCTCAGTTGTAGAGCTGCGTGCACGCGTACGAGAGGTCCCGGGTTCGAACCTCACTCAGCACACAATTAACCACGGTCCAACCGGTCAACGGTCAAAAAGTAAAAAATTTTTATTTCTTTTTATTTATTTATTTAATTTAAAAATCAATTAAAAATACTTAAAAATAATATTTTTAAAGTTAGAAAATGTCCTTAAACTCATAAAAATAAATCTAAAAATCCTTTTATTTACCGAACTATTTCGTTATTATTTTAGGTTAGTTTTCCTCGTCGATCAAATCCCAAAACTCGTGTGCATCCAACGTCATCAAAGAACGCACCCAATGTGAGTGAATCTCTACAAATTCCCCGTTTTAATCACATTTTGGGGTGGATCATGTGTCGCTGAATTCCTTATTATATTTAAATCACTTGTGCATCCATCATATCCGTGATTAAATGTGTATCAATTATGTATAAATTGTTGTGTGAATTATGTTTAGATTGAAGTTATCATTTTCAGTACATGCATTTCATTAGGCCCATCAGCTCCCCGTGAGATACGGGTTGAGTATCAGGTGCCTCATTCGATCGGCTCCGTTTGATTGAGCATTGATCTCACATACATCATCATTCATGTCATTCGATCGCTCCGTTTGATTGAGCCTTGATCTCAAATACATCATCATTCATGTCATTTACTCATCCAATGTGGTTTGCGTTTATGCTATATATATATGTTTGCTCACATGTGATTATTGCACAAATTTTCAATATTAAATACAACAAGAAATTAATAACAATGTTTTCTCAAGGTTCACTCGCCAACTTTTGTTGACCCAAAATATTCTCCGTTTTACACATGATACAGGTGATCCAGTTGAGGCAAGAAACACATAGGAAGGCCTAGAAGAATAAACCAGTTTAAGCTTTGGACTGTTTTACTTAGTTTCATTTCCTTGTAATTGTATGGATTTGATTTGAACATTTAAGTTGTAATTTGGATTTAATAAATATGAGACATTTTAGTAAACATCATGAGCTTTGGTGATAACCCAATTATGCCCTAACTCTTATTCCGCTGCGGGTCGGGGTGTGACAGATTGGTATCAGAGCCATGACTATAGGGATATAGGATAGGTTATTAGACCCTTAGAGCCTATACTATAGTTGATTAAAAATTTTTAAATTGTTTATGCGTTACATACAAAATTCATGATGTTTATATGCTTTATGTTTATTGTTACACTCAATGTTATGCAAGCAGGTTCATAAGTACATATATTATACAATGCTCATCATGAATCATATCCCCATAACATATCATATCCATGAGAGCACACACCTCACAATTCCCATGATGTTTGCAACGATTTTTGTATTTTTCAAATCACATCAAAGTGAGTTCCCATGACGGGCATGTAGTAACTGGAAGGGTACGAGTACCGGTAGTCGAAACGTCCTGTCTAGGCTTGGCATTCGTATAAATCCAAAATAAAGGACCAGTTTGCCTACCTGGGGACTAATGATGAGAGTACGAAGGACCTATTAGGCCAAAGCATGCTATACCAAACGTCGTGTGAGCTAACCCCACTTTGAGTTGTCATTGTGTCTACACCTGGACACCCTCCTACCATACATCTCGCAATCATATTTCATGGTTTTCATTCGGGTGATGCGAGTGTTAAACCGCCAACACCAATGTGAATCCTACTAAGCCAATAGTCATGGGGGCCCACATGACTATACAGGCGATAGTATGGGGGACATTGGAGGCCTAAACATGAGCAAACCCAAGACATCTTATGGATGTAGTTGCATTATTGATAATTACGTTATTTTTATTTTTTTTAACGACACATGACACCTAAAAACTTCTTAAACTCACAATCTTCCTATGTATGTTCCTGTAGATGTCGGCTAGGCAACTACGTGGAGGTAGAAAGTCAGGAAGATCAAACGAACGCTTGGCCACTCAAATTGCTAAACAAATGGCCGCGGTACTTCCTGACATCGTGATTCAAGTTCAACAAGCTCTCACCGCAAATCCTATCAACCCTCCCAATCAAGAAGACCAGAGCGTCGCCAACCCTCACTCCAAAAAGTGCTCCTACAAACACTTCAAATCTTGCGATCCCCCAAAGTATGAAGGGACCGAAGGTGTTACTGCCCTCCTCCATTGGTTTGAAGAAATGGAGAACACCTTCCTCAATTGCGATTGTCCCGAGGATCGCAAGGTACGTTATGCATCAGGGAGACTGTTTGGAGTAGCCCTTACCTGGTGGAACACAGAAAAGGGTAAGCGAGGAGTCGAAGATGCCATGGCCTTATAATGGGAAGAGTTAAGGGAACTCATGACAAGGCGCTTCTGTCCAAGAAGCGAAATCAAAAAGTTGGAAGATGAATTCCACTCGTTGAAACAAAAGGAAGGGGATCACACTTCCTACAACAAAAGATTTCTCGAACTGAACCAAATGATCCCTAATATGTTCACCCCCGTGTACCGCCTGGTTGAACACTACATTCGAGGCCTTCCCTCGAAAATTCAAGACTGGTTCTAAGCACTTGAAGCCACAATGGAACTAGCTACCGAACTTACCGAGAATCGCATCTGAAATGGTAAATTCAAGGATGAGAAAAAGAAAGCCCCCATTGAGGCCCAAACTTCAAACCATTCCATCTCCTCTTCAAAGTTTGCTGGTAAGAGGAAACGAAACAGCAGAAATTTTTCCGTCACACACACAAACTCTCCTATCACTGCCGCACCAATCACCCAAATTGCTCCCATAGCTGCACCATTTAAAAAGCCATACACCGCCCATACCCAAAATGCAACCGTTGTCAATACCATCACCTCCCAGAAACTCCTTGCCAACATTGCACCAGCTGTGGCCGTGCGGGTCACACCATCCAAACCTGTCGCACACTTCAGCGAATGAACCGCAATCAACCCTCAACCCAAACCCACCATCAGATAGTGGGTCAAGCCCAACAACCTTTACTTCTACCATCTGCCCAACATATAGCCCAATTCTACTACCAACCCAACTACCCCATGATGCAACCTATACGAGCTTGTTACAACTATGGAGACCCAAACCACTTCAGGAACACATGTCCCCGTTTGGTAAACATCATCCATGCCCAAGCTCAAGCGAATCAGGTAAACCAAGCTAACCAAGCTCCTCCACCTGCTAGAGGAAGAACTTTCAACATCAATGCCAACCAAGCTAGAGCTGACAACAACGTGGTTAACGGTACGTTTCTCATCAATGGTAGTTATGCATCCATGTTATTCGATACTGGCGCGGATAAGAGTTTTGTGTCTTTAGAATTTGAACCCATCCTCAGCCAAACTCGTGATAATCTCATGGAATCTCTAACGGTGGAAGTTGCTGACGGAAAGCCTGTTTCATTAAATTCTATTATACGAGATTGTACCCTCACTCTAAACGATCACGATTTTCCAGTTGACCTCATTCCTATGAAGTTGGGAAGTTTCGATATTATAATCGGTATGGACTGGCTCAGCCAGCATCACGCTGAAGTAGTATGCCGTGAAAAGTTCATTCGCATTCCTCTTGCTGACGGTCAGACCCTACGTATCTTTGGAGAAACCCCTTCGAAAGGACTCAAATTAATGTCCTGTCTTCAAGCCCGAAAATATCTCCGTAAGAACTATGTCGCATTCCTAACTCACGTCGTCAAGAAGGGAAACAAGGAGAAGAAACTCGAAGATATACCAGTAGTGAAGGAATTCCCACAAGTCTTTCCCGACGACATCTCAGGACTCCCTCCCGTGAGAAAGTCGAATTTCGCATCGATCTTATACCTGGCGCTACACCAGTCGCAAAATCTCCTTATAAGTTAGCCCCATCAGAAATGCAAGAGCTGGCCAGTCAACTGCAAGAGCTGACTGACAAAGGATTCATACGTCCTAGCTCATCGCCTTGGGGTGCACCTGTTCTTTTTGTGAAGAAGAAAGATGGAACGTTTCGCATGTGTATCGACTACAGAGAACTCAACAAGTTAACGGTTAAGAATCGCTACTCACTACCTCGCATCGATGACCTCCTGGATCAACTTCAAGGCGCCACCTGCTTTTCAAAAATCGACCTTCGTTCTGGTTATTATCAACTCAGAGTACATGAAGAAGACGTCCCAAAGACCGCCTCCCGAACTCGTTATGGTCATTACGAATTCATGGTCATGCCGTTTGGTTTAACCAACACCCCAGCTGTCTTCATGGATCTAATGAATAGGGTATGCAAACCCTACCTCGACCGCTTTGTCATAGTCTTCATCGACGATATTCTTATCTACTCCAAGTCTAAATCCGATCACGAGCGACACCTTCGACTCATCCTTACACTCTTAAGGACCGAAAAGCTCTACGCAAAGTTCTCAAAATGTGAATTCTGGTTAGGAGAAGTACAATTCCTCGGACATGTCGTCAATGACAAAGGAATTCACGTTGATCCTTCAAAAATCAAGGCAGTGCAGGAATGGCAAGCGCCACGTACCCCTACCGAAGTAAGGTCATTTCTTGGTTTGGCTGGTTACTATCGCCGCTTCATTGCCAATTTTCCCGTATTGCTGTACCACTCACGGCTTTGACTCATAAAGGAAAACCCTTCATATGGGGACCTAAACAAGAAGAAGCCTTCCAAACTCTAAAGCAAAAACTTTGTGACGCACCTATCCTCACACTCCCTGAAGGTTGCGATGACTTTGTAGTATATTGCGACGCATCGGGGCAAGGACTAGGCTGTGTATTAATGCAAAGAGGAAAAGTGATAGCCTACGCTTCTAGGCAACTCAAGGTTCATGAAAAGAATTACACCACCCACGACCTGGAACTTGGAGCCGTTGTGTTCGCACTCAAGATATGGAGACATTACCTCTACGGTACCAAGTGTGAAATATACACTGACCACAAGAGCCTCCAACATATCTTCAATCAAAAGGAGTTGAATATGAGGCAACGAAACGACTACGACTGTGAAATTCGGTATCATCCTGGCAAGGCAAACGTAGTGGCAAGCGAACTCCATTCGTCTTCTATGTTCGCAAATCATAACCGACATCAAAGATCGAATCCGAGAAGCTCCACATGTTTCTGTAACAGAAAACGACGTACGCGATGAGCTGTCATGTGGAGCAGAACTCAAAATCGAAACCAAATCTGACGGTATTCTATACTATCTAAATCGCATATGGATTCCCGATCGCGATAACCTTCGTGATTTCCTTATGAATGAGGCGCACAAAACATGGTACTATGTACACCCAGGAGCCGACAAGATGTATCAAGACCTACGATACACCTACTGGTGGACGGGCATGAAAAAGGATATCGCTGTTTTTGTTTCCAAGTGCCTTACCTGTTCCAAAGTAAAAGCTGAACATCAAAGACCTTCAGGACTTCTAACCCAACCTGAAATACCTGTATGGAAGTGGGAAAACATAACCATGGACTTCATTACCGGGTAACCTCGCACCTCCAGTGGGTATGACACCATATGGGTAATCATTGATCGTCTTACAAAATCAGCTCACTTCATTCCGATTCGCGAGGACTTAAAGAACGAGAAGTTAGCTCGTATCTACATCAGCGAGATCGTAAGCCGTCATGGTGTACCTCTAAGCATCATTTCAGACCGTGATGGTCGTTTCACTTCACGAACATGGCGAGCCGTACAAACTGCTTTGGGTACACGATTAGACCTCTGTACCGCTATTCATCCTCAAACTGATGGACAATCTGAACGCACCATCCAAACTCTTGAAGACATGCTTCGAGCATGTTTCATAGACTTCAAGGGAAATTGGGACGCTCACCTACCATTGGTTGAATTTTCGTACAACAATAGTTATCATTTAAGTATCGGCATGGCTCCTTTCGAAGCTTTATATGGTCGTAAGTGCCAATCTCCAGTATGTTGGCACGAAATTGGGGAAGCACAAATCACCGGTCCAGAGTTAATTCAAGAAACAACAGACAAGATCCATCAAATTCGAAACAATCTTCTAGCGGCTCAAAGTCGTCAAAAGAGTTATGCAGACAAACGACGAAAGCCCTTGGAGTTTAACATTGGTGATCAAGTACTTTTAAAAGTATCACCGTGGAGGGAGTGGTTCGTTTTGGCCAGAAGGGCAAGCTAGCACCACGCTACGTAGGACCTTTCAAGATACTCGAAAGAGTAGGTCCTGTCGCAGACAAGCTTGACCTACCAGAAGAGCTCAACAGAATTCATCCCACATTCCACGTATCAAACTTGAAGAAGTGCCTCGCCGATGAAAACCTCCATATTCCGCTAGAAGACATTCAGACCGATGAATCTATGCACTTCATTGAAAGACCAGTAGAAATCATGGACTTTTGAGAGAAGCGTTTAAGACGGAGTCGTATTCCAATTGTCAGGGTACGTTGGGAGTCGAAACGAGGACCTGAGTTTACTTGGGAACGTGAAGCCTCAATGCGCGAGAAATACCCGCATCTTTTTCCTGTTACCACCACTACTTAAATTTCGGGACGAAATTTCTAAAAGTAGGGGATACTGTAACATCCGTCGAAAAACGGGTTTCCAAAACCCGCTTCGTTTATTAATCGAATATTTCAGTTATAGTTTTCGTTGCGTATTTAATGTTCATATTAATTTTAATCAATACATAACTAATAAACATTGTTAGAATTTTAAACCATAAAATTAATAAAAATAGAAAAAATAAGTGAATAAAAAATAAATAGGGTTGCCGGGTTTCGAACCCGGGTCAGCCGCTTCAACAAACACCCAACATACCACTCCGCCACTTGCCTTCTTTGTTAATAAACTGAAACAAATAATACTTAAATTAAAACTCGAAATCAAAATCCGGAAATCAGCGCGCCCAATCTGCAGTCGCCGGAAAGACCGATGATTTCGCAAATTACAACCGTTTTTCTTTGACTGAAACGCGTGAACTAACTTCGACATCGGTTATAACCGATGTCTAACCCCCAATTCCAGTCGTAACCGCCGGAGAAGTTTTGACCGCGAAATAAAGACCAAATTCGGACTAAATTCATGCTGTTTCTTCCCTATAAATCCCACCCAAGCCTCTGGTAATCTTTTCGCTCAAAATCGCACAAACTGTTGAAGATGTTAACGGACCAAACCAACCACTTAACTAGTCTTCTCTCACCAAGAATCAAGATTCAACTCCAATCACTTAGTTTTTATGTTTTTCTTTATATCTCGATTTTCATGTATCTCAGTTGGAATTTTATCCAAGAAATTTTAATGCAAATTACTAGTTCAGTTTGTTTTATACTCATTGATTTAATATTCATATCATCATACTTCACGACATATCTCAGTTTCATCATTTAAAGAAGTTGAGTTGTGTCTCACTTCTACATAGACTAACCTCTCCATCATATTAAACAAGAGAGGTTTTGTCAAACACGGATACTATCAGAATTAAGACTCAAGCGCTGGTTGTTGTGTTTGTTTATGTTGTAGAGTCGCATAGAATTAATCATAACTTGCGGATAAAGTCAATGAGAATTTGACAAGAATATGGTGGATACGCCGCTGGTACTTCCTATATATAAGTATTCTTGTCAAATGATCGGAGGCATTATCAGGCGGTTATGAGAGGTTCCATGCATAGGTTGTTTGTGTGATTAAGTTATTCATTTTCAATACATGCAATAAGCTCGGCTCCGTTTGATTGAGCCTTGAGCACACAGACAATTTCATTTTCAATACATGCAATAAGCTCGGCTCCGTTTGATTGAGCCTTGAGCACACAGACAATTTCATTCTCAATACATACAATACGATCGGCTCCGTTTGATTGAGCCTTGATCGCACAGATATATATCATTTCAGTATTTTTATGTTTGTTGTATTAGTTGTAGAGTTATAGGACTAATCATAATTCACTGATAAAACCAATGAAAATTTGACAAGAATATGGTGGATACGCCGCTGGTACTTCCTATATATAAGTATTCTTGCCAAAGGATCAGAGGCGTTATCAGGCAGTTATGAGAAGTTCCATGTAGGATTTAGTATTGCCTTGGTTGAAATTTGTGTTACAATTACATCATCTCACTATTTAAAGAAATTGGATTGTGTTCCATTTCTACATAAACTAACCTCTCCATCATAACAAACGAGAGAGGAACCATCACCATTCAAACATATATGCTATCAGAATGTGGATACAATTGTTAGTTGTTGTGTTTATTTGTGTAGATTGTAGTATTGGAAGTTTTGCAGTAGGATATAACCATACTTTTCCAAACACATCTAAACTCTTATGATATCATTTTAGCGAATCATTCCTGCTTGACAATACTTATACAGTAGGCAACAAAAAGCGATTCCTGTATTAGGATACTTAACCTTTACAAGGAACGTTACCGCCTCAAACAAAAACCCAAACCCTTATTTCTTCTAAGTATGTAACTGTCAAACTAAACACCATCATTCTTTTAGTCAATTATATCCCTATTTGAATTTCGGGACGAAATTTCTAAAAAGCAGGGGATACTGTAACATCCGTCAAAAACGGATTTACCAAACCCGCTCCGTTTATCAACCGAACAGTCAGTCAAATTTTTCGTTGCGAATTAAATGCCCAAAATAATTTTAAACGATCCGTAATCAATTATTATGCGGGGATATATATTTAGTTTTTGAAAAACTGATAAAAATAACAAAATAAAAATGTTTTACCCATGCCGGGTTTCGAACTCGGGTCTGTACCGGTTCAAACCAATGACTTATCACTCAGCCAAACAACCGCTCCGCCGCTTTGATTTTCTGATGAATAAAGGAATCAATTAATTCATATATTAAAATTCGGTAATCAAATTCAGTAAATTGCGCCCAAATTAGCAGTCGTCGGAAATCCCGACGACTTCGCCGTTTAATTACGTTTTCGCCCAATTTAACCGATGACTTAACTATTACGACGGTTATAACCGACGTCTGAACCCGCGACATCAGCCATAACCGCCGGAGAACGGCTGACTACGAATATAGACCGAATTCAGACCCCATTCATCTCAATACTACCCTATAAATTCACCCCCAACTCGCCAGAAACATTTCACACTCAATTCGCACCCTTTCTCGGCGAAAACTCACTCGCCGGAAATATCTTATACTTCGCCGGAAAACCGTATCAGTAATCTCTGAGCTTTACTGAACCCCCTAAACCTTTACCGAAGTCACCCACACCCTTTGTAAGCTTTCGGAGGACTCTCTGCTGCAAGAGACTCGTCGCCGGAAGAACTTGCTGCCACCGGAGTTCTGCCGGAAAACAGAGGAGAAACAGCCGGTACTTCTCACGCCTAATTCCTTCCCTTTTTACTTTTATCTCGACTGTAATTGATCATAAAACACTAAAGAAACTTGAATCAACATTCGAATCCGTCAGTCGTCACTTCCGGTGAAAACCAGTGAAGAAGACGACGTTACGGTAATGGTTAAGTATAATTAAAATCAAGATAATTACCGGGTTAGACACACAGTCCAGCGGTGGACTGTGTGCACTTTTAACGCTAAGGTCACGAGTTCGAGTATTGTCCCTCACACGCCGCCTTGATAAAAATTCCTTTTTCAGCAAACTGAACCGGGTTGATTGAAGTATATGTTAAATATATTGATAACTGAGTTTATAACCAAGTAAGACACACAGTCCAGCGGTGGAGTGTGTGTCCGCTAACCCACAGGTCCCGGGTTCGAGACCTGTGGAGCGCACCGGTTCGCTAGATTTAATTCATTTTTATAATAAAGTGATTTCTGTTTAATTCTAATTAATGTATATATGTAATTAAAATCGGATATATGACGGGTTAGACACGTAGCTCAGTTGGTAGAGCTGCGTGCACGCGTACGGGAGGTCTCGGGTTCGAGCCTCACCCAGCGCACAATAATATGCCTTCGAACCGGTCAACGTTAGTCAAAGTCAACGGTCAAAAGTCAACTGTAGCAAAAATAAAATATTTTTTTATTATTTTTATTTAATTATTTTAATTAAAAATCAATTAAAAATACTTAAAAATAACATTTTTAAGGTTAGAAAATAGCCTCAAACTCACAAAAATACACCCAACAATCCTACTAAAATAGATTAATAAAACCCGTTTACTTACCAAACCATAATGCGATTTATCTAGGTTTAATCTCACTCGTGGTTAAAACCACTTCGCGTGCATTCAACGTCATCAACCGAACGCACCCAATGTGAGTGAATTCTTACAAACTCCCCTTTTTATTCATGTTTTGGGGTGTATCATGTGTCGTTTAAACTAATTCTCTTATGCAAATTTGTGCTATACCATTATATGAACTAAACTAGAATGTAACTATTATTGATTGTGATATATTACATATTGTCAAAGTTGTATGCAAATTATTTAGGCCCATCAGTTCCTCGTGGGAGACGAGAACAACGCGTGCCTTAAAACTCACACATTAGGCCCATCAGTTCGTAAGAACAACGCGTGCCTCAAAACTCATTTATTTAGGCCCATCAGTTCCTCGTGGGAGACGAGAACAACGCGTGCCTCAAAACTCATACATTAGGCCCATCAGTTCGTAAGAACAACGCGTGCCTCAAAACTCATTCATTAGGCCCATCAGTTCCTCGTGGGAGACGAGTCGAACAACGCGTGCCTCAAAACAATCATTTGGTGTTTGTATGTTCAATATTCAATATTATGTGTTGTGTGAATAAATTTACATCTACATTTACTCATATGTGGTATGCACATTATTTATAATCAATTGGATAAACTTGTTCAAATGTTTTTCCATAGGATTCACTCGCCAACATTATGTTGATCCAAAAAACCTTTTTACACATGATACAGGTGAACAGGTTGAAGCAAGGAAAACATAGGATATGCCTTAGAAGAGAACCAAGAAGCTTAGACTGATAGTTAGAACATGTTGTATCATTTATTGTAAATTTCCATTAAATTGTATTAATGAATATGAAACATATAATAAATGTCATGAGCTTTGATGATAACCCAATTATGCCCCGATCACCTTTTTCCGCTGCGGGTCGGGGTGTGACAGATTGGTATCAGAGCCATGACTATAGGGATATAGGATAGGTTATTAGACCCTTAGAGCCTATACTATAGTCTGCCTAAATTTTAATTGATTAGGTGGTTACATACAAACTTGTGATATTTATTTGTTTCATATTTGTTTACATTTCAGTCAAACATACATGCTTATATACATATTCATTATACATATATACATATTCATTATACATATATCGATGTTCATGTGTTCCATTTATTTTCATACTCTCATTATTCAAGGATTTTGTTGCAATTTTCAAATCCCATCAAAGTAAGTTCTTGCGACGGGCATGTAGTAACCGGAAGGGTACAAGTACCGGTAGTCGGGACGTCCTGTCTAGGTTGGCATTCGTATAAATCCAAAATAACGGACCAGTTTGCCTACCTGGGGACTAACGATGAGAGTACGACGGACCTATTAGGCCAAAGCATGCCACACCAAACGTCGTTCGAACTAACCTCACTTTGAGATGTCACCGTGTCCATGCCTGGACACATTCCGAACATCACACGTTGTATACATATTTCTCGATTTTCTCCGGGTTTTTGTGTACGCAACCAGGCAGAAACCGTGCGAACCATATGAAAAACCGGTATTCATGGGGGCCCACATGATTACACAGGTAAAGTATGGCGGCATGAAGGGCCTAACAGCAAGCAAAACCCAAGACATCCTATGGATGTAGTAGATTTATTTTTCTATATTTATTTTATGAACGTTCATTCCCAAACTCGACCCACGATCCCAAAGGCATCCAACTCATACTCTTGACATGTATTCCTTGTAGATGTCTTCTAGCCTCGCTCGTAGGAAAATGAGAGCAGGAAAAGCCCGTGAACGCATGGCTACCCAAATCGCTCAGCAAATAGCGACCGTAATACCAAACATCGTAGTTCAAGTTCAACAAGCCCTTACCGCTAATTCCGTTAACCCAACCCAACAAGAAGATCAAAACACTATCAATCCTTCAGTCACTAAATGCACCTACAAACATTTCAAATCCTGCGATCCTCCAAAATACGAAGGTACTGAAGGTGTCACCGCTCTCCTCCACTGGTTCGAAGAAATGGAGAACACTTTTCTAAATTGCGATTGCCCCGATGATCGCAGAGTGCGTTATGCTACTGGTCGTTTACTTGGAACAGCACTCACATGGTGGAATACAGAAAAGACCAAACGAGGTGTTGAAGAAACTATGACCTTGACTTGGGAAGAGTTGAAGGGAATCATGACAAGACGGTTTTGCCCAAGAAGTGAAATCAAGAAATTGGAAGATGAGTTCCATGCTTTGAAACAAAAGGAAGGCGACCACACCACATACAACAAGAGATTCCTTGAATTAAATCAAATGGTTCCCAATTTGTTTACTCCCCTCTACCGTTTGATCGAGCACTACATTCGTGGTCTTCCATCAAAGATTCAAGACTCTGTAATAAGTACATCGCCTGCAACTTTGGAAGCAGCAATGGAGCTAGCAACCGCGCTCACTGAGAACCGAATCCGAAACAAAGATTTCAAAGAGGAGAAGAAGAAGGATAAAGCATCAACCGAAACCTCAAACTCCGCACGAACCGAATCCTTTACACCACCTACTTCTAAGAGAAAACGTGATGGGCAAATCTTCGCCGTCACCCAACGCAACCAACCAACTTCACAAGTTGTACCCCCTCAAACTATCCCAAACGCTCAAGTAGCACCCAACTCAACTTACCCAAACAAGAAACCTTACATTGGACCTCACCCTCAATGCAACACCTGTTTCTATCACCATCCATCTACCTTACTGTCACACCCCGACCCGCAGCGGAAAAGGTGATCGGGGCATAATTGGGTTATCATCAAAGCTCATGACATTTATTATATGTTTCATATTCATTAATACAATTTAATGGAAATAAATGATACACCATAATCTAACTATCTGTCTAAGCTTCTTGGTTCTCTTCTAAGGCATATCCTATGTTTTCCTTGCTTCAACCTGTTCACCTGTATCATGTGTAAAAAGGTTTTGGATCAACATAAAGTTGGCGAGTGAATCCTATGGAAAAACATTTGAACAAGTTTAACCAATTGATTATAAATAATGTGCATACCACATATGAGTAAATGTAGATGTAAATTTATTCACACAACACATAATATTGAATATTAAACTCACATACACCAAATGATTGTTTTGAGGCACGCGATGTTCGACTCGTCTCCCACGAGGAACTGATGGGCCTAATGAATGAGTTTTGAGGCACGCGTTGTTCCACGAACTGATGGGCCTAATAAATGAGTTTTGAGGCACGCGTTGTTCTTACGAACTGATGGGCCTTAATGAATGAGTTTTGAGGCACGCGTTGTTCTCGTCTCCCACGAGGAACTGATGGGCCTAAATGAATGAGTTTTGAGGCACGCGATGTTCTCGTCTCCCACGAGGAACTGATGGGCCTAAATAATTTGCATACAACTTTGACAATATGTAATACATCACAACCAAACAATAGTTACATTCTAGTTTAGTTCATATAATGGTATAGCACGAATTTGCATAAGAAAATTAGTTTAAGCGACACATGATACACCCCAAAACATGAATAAAAAGGGGAGTTTGTAAGAATTCACTCACATTGGGTGCGTTCGGTTGATGAGGTTGAATGCACGCGAAATGGTGTTAACCACGAGTGAAATTAATCCTAGATAAATCGCATAATGGTTTGGTAAGTAAACGGGTTTTATTAATCTATTTTAGTAGGATTGTTGGGTGTATTTTTGTGAGTTTGAGGCTATTTTCTAACCTTAAAAATGTTATTTTTAAGTATTTATAATTGATTTTTAATTAAAATAATTAAATAAAAATAATAAAAAAATATTTTTATTTTTGCTACAGTACACAATTGACCGTTGACTTTGACTATGGTTGACCGGTTTATAGGCATATTGTTGTGCGCTCGGTGAGGCTCGAACCCGAGACCTCCCGTACGCGTGCACGCAGCTCTACCAACTGAG
The DNA here is from genome assembly GCA_947069175.1 of Scalesia atractyloides. Lineage (NCBI taxonomy): Eukaryota > Viridiplantae > Streptophyta > Magnoliopsida > Asterales > Asteraceae > Scalesia > Scalesia atractyloides. The sequence goes on from CAMTDV010000010.1 coordinate 81,384,747, forward strand.
CTACGTGTCTAACCCGTTATATATCCGATTTTAATTACATATATATATTAATTAGAATTAACAGAAATCCTTTATTATTAAAAACGAAATAAATCTCAGAACCGGTGTGCTCCACAGGTCTCGAACCCGGGACCTGTGGGTTAGCGGACACACACTCCACCGCTGGACCGTGTGTCACACTTGGTTATAAACTCGGTTATCAATATACTTAACATATACTTAAAACAACCCGGTTCAGTTTGCGGAAAAAGGGATTTTTATCAAGGCGGCGTGTGTGAAACCGGAATCGAACTCGTGACCTTAGCGTTAAAAGTGCACACAGTCCACCGCTGGACTGTGTGTCTAACCCGGTAATTATCTTGATTTTAATTATACTTAACCATTACTGAACTTCGTCTTCTTCACCGGTTTTAACCGGAAGTGACGACGGACTGGATTCGAATGTTGATTCAAGTTTATTTAGCGTTTAATGATCAATTACAAATGATATAAAAGTAAAAAGGGAAGGAAAATAGGCGTGAGATGTACCGACTGGTTTTACTCTGTTTTCCGGCAAAACTCCGGCGACAGAACTCTTTTTCCGGCGACAAGTATTTTGCAGCAGAAAGTCTTCCGAAGGCTTGCAAAGGTTGTGGGTGACTTCGCTGAAGATTTAGGGGGTTCAGTAAACTCAAAGATTACTGATACGGTTTTCCGGCGAAGTATCAAGAATTTCCGGCAGGTGATTTTTCGCTGAGAAAGAGTGCGATTTGAGTGTGAAAGACTTCTGGCGAGTTGAGGGTGTATTTATAGGGTAGTATTGGGATTGAATGGGGTCTGAATTCGGTCTTAATTCGAAGTCAACCGTACTCCGGCGGTTATGGCTGATGTCGCGGTTCAGACGTCGGTTATAACCGTCGTAATAGTTAAGTTTTCGGTTACTTTGAGTAATAACGTAATTAAACGGCGAAGTCGTCGGGATTTCCGACGACTGTTATTTTGGGCGCAATAATTTAACTTCTGAAATTGATTATTTGAATTAATTGTTTTCTGTTATTACCAGAAAATCAAGATGGCGGAGTGGTTTGTCGGCTGAGAGATAAGTCTTTGGTTTACCCGGTACAGACCCGAGTTCGAAACCCGGCAAAAGTAAACCATTTTTATTTTGATATTTTTGACAGATTTTCAAAAACTAAATACATATCCCCGTATAATATTTGATTACGGATCGTTTAAAATTATTTTGGGCATTTAATTCGCAACTAAAATTTTAACTGACTGTTCGGTTGATAAACGGAGCGGGTTTGGTAAATCCGTTTTTTTTTGACGGATGTTACAGTATCCCCTGCTTTTAGAAATTTCGTCCCGAAATTTAAACAGGGATTTAATTGACTAAAAGAATGATGGTGTTTAGTTTTGACAGTTACATACTTAGAAGAAATAAGGGTTTAAGTTTTTGCTTGAGGCGGTAACGTTCCTTGTAAAGGTTAAGTATCCTAATACAGGAATCGCTTTTTGTTGCCTACTGTATAAGTATTGTTAAGCAGGAATGATTCGCTAAAATGATATCACACATAAAAGTTTGAATATGCTTGGGGTTATATCCTAAGGCAGAAATTCTACAATCTACACAAATAAACACAACAACTAACAATTGTATCCACATTCCGATAGCATATATGTTTGAATGGTGATGGTTCCTCTCTCGTTTGTTATGATGGAGAGGTTAGTCTATATAGAAATGGATCACAATCCAATTTCTTTAAATAGTGAGATGATATAAATGTAACACAATTTCAACCAAGGCAATACTAAATCCTACATGGAACATCTCATAACCGCCTGATAACGCCTCTGATCCTTTGACAAGAATACTTATATATAGGAAGTACCAGCGGCGTATCCACCATATTCTTGTCAAATTTTCATTGGTTTTATCAGTGAATTATGATTAGTCCTATAATTCTACAATCAATACAACAAACATAAATTACTGAAATGAAATATATCTGGGCGATCAAGGCTCAATCAAACGGAGCCGATCGTATTGTATGTACTGAAATTGAAATTGTGTGCTCAAGGCTCAATCAAACGGAGCCGAACGTATTGAATGTACTGAAATTGAAATTGTGTGCTCAAGGCTCAATCAAACGGAGCCGAGCGTATTGCATGTACTGAATATGAATAACTTAACCACACAAACAGCCTATGCATGGAACCTCTCATAACCGCCTGATAATGCCTCCGATCATTTGACAAAAATACTTATATATAGGAAGTACCAGCGGCGTATCCACCGTATTCTTGTCAAATTCTCATTGACTTCATCCGCCAGTTATGATTAGTTCTATGCGACTCTACAACAAACACCACAACCACAAGATACTGATAATGAAAATGTATGTGCGTTCAAGGCTCAATCAAACGGAGCCGAACGTATTGCATGAACTGGAAATGTAAATTGATCTGTGTGCTCAAGGCTCAATCAAACGGAGCCGAGCGTATTGCATGTATTGAAATGTAAATTGAACTGTGTGCTCAAGGCTCAATCAACGGAGCCGAGCGTATTGCATGTATTGAAATGTAAAATGAAATGAAATGTATTGCATGTGAGACACACTCAACTTCTTTAAATGATAAGACTGAGATATGTCATGAAGTATGATGATATGAATATTAAATCAATGAGTATAAAACCAACTGAACTAGTAATTTGCATTAAAATTCTTGGATAAAATTCCAATTGAGATACGTGAAAATTGAGATAACCTAAAGAAAAACATAAAAACTAAGTGATTAGAGTTGAATCTTGATTCTTGGTGAGAGAAGGCTAGTTAAGTGGTTGGTTTGGACCGTTAACATCTTCAACAGGATTGGCGTTGATGTTATAAACTCTTCCTCTTGCTGGTGGTGGAGCTGGGTTTGCTTGGTTTGTTTGGTTAACTGGGTTTGCTTGAGCTTGGGCGTTTATGATATTAACCAAACGAGGACACGTGTTTCTAAAATGGGTAGGGTCGCCACAATTGAAACAAGCTCGAACATATGGGTTCATGGGGTATTGAGGTTGTTGATATGTTTGGGTCATGGGTTGAGTAGGGGTTGAGGTTTGGTTTTGAGCGGTGCGGCAAACTTTGCTCAAATGACCGTAGCGTCCACAATTCGCACATAGTCGACAGGGTGAAGTAGTTGGATGGTGATAGAAACAGGTGTTGCATTGAGGGTGAGGTCCAATGTAAGGTTTCTTATTTGGGTAAGTTGAGTTGGGTGCTACTTGAGCGTTTGGGATAGTTTGAGGAGGTACAACTTGTGAAGCTGGTTGTTTGCGTTGGGTGACGGCGAAGACTTGCCCATCACGCTTTCTCTTAGATGTAGGTGGTGTAGAGGATTCGGTTCGGGTGGGGTTTGAGGTTTCCGTTGATGCTTTATCCTTCTTCTTCTCCTCTTTGAAATCTTTGTTCCGAATTCGGTTCTCGGTGAGCGCGGTTGCTAGCTCCATTGCTGCTTCCAAAGTTGCAGGCGAGGTGCTTATTACAGGGTCTTGAATCTTTGATGGAAGACCACGAATGTAGTGCTCGATCAAACGGTAGAGGGGAGTGAACAAATTGGGAACCATTTGATTTAACTCAAGGAATCTCTTGTTGTATGTGGTGTGGTCGCCTTCCTTTTGTTTCAAAGCATGGAATTCATCCTCCAATTTCTTGATTTCACTTCTTGGGCAAAACCGTCTTGTCATGATTCCCTTCAATTCTTCCCAAGTCAAGGTCATAGTTTCTTCAACACCTCGTTTGGTCTTTTCTGTATTCCACCATGTGAGTGCTGTTCCAAGTAAACGACCGGTAGCATAACGCACTTTGCGATCATCGGGGCAATCGCAATTTAGAAAAGTGTTCTCCATTTCTTCGAACCAATGGAGGAGAGCGGTGACACCTTCAGTTCCTTCGTATTTTGGAGGATCGCAGGATTTGAAATGTTTGTAGGTGCATTTAGTGACTGGAAGGTTGACAGTGTTTTGATCCTCTTGTTGGGTTGGGTTAACGGAATTAGCGGTAAGGGCTTGTTGAACTTGAACTACGATGTTGGGTATTACGGTCGCCATTTGCTGAGCGATTTGGGTAGCCATGCGTTCACGGGCTTTTTCTGCTCTCATCTTCCTACGGGCGAGGTTAGAAGACATCTACAAGGAATACATGTCAAGAGTATGAGTTGGATGCCTTTGGGATCGTGGGTCGTGTTTGGGATTGAACGTTCATAAAATAAATATAGAAAATAAATTTACTACATCCATAGGATGTCTTGGGCTTTGCTCGCTGTTAGGCCCGTCATGCCGCCATACTTTACCTGTGTAATCATGTGGGCCCCCATGAATACCGGTTTTTCATATGGTTCGCACGGTTTCTGCCTGATTGCGTACACAAGACCCGGAGAAAATCGAGAAATATGTATACAACGTGTGATATTCGGAATGTGTCCAGGCATGGACACGGTGACATCTCAAAGTGAGGTTAGTTCGAACGACGTTTGGTGTGGCATGCTTTGGCCTAATAGGTCCGTCGTACTCTCATCGTTAGTCCCCAGGTAGGCAAACTGGTCCGTTATTTTGGATTTATACGAATGCCAACCTAGACAGGACGTTCCGACTACCGGTACTTGTACCCTTCCAGTTACTACATGCCCGTCGCAGAACTTACTTTGATGAGAATTTGAAAATTGCACAAAATCTTTGGATATTGAGAGTATGAAAATAAATTGAATACATGAACATCGATATATGTATAATGAATATGTATATATGTATAATGAATATGTATATGAGCATGTATGTTTGACTGAAATGTAAACAAATATGAAACAAATAAATATCACAAGTTTGTATGTAACCACCTAACCAAGTTAAAATTTAGGCAGACTATAGTATAGGCTCTAAGGGTCTAATAACCTATCCTATATCCCTATAGTCATGGCTCTGATACCAATCTGTCACACCCCGACCCGCAGCGGAAAAGGTGATCGGGGCATAATTGGGTTATCATCAAAGCTCATGACATTTATTATATGTTTCATATTCATTAATACAATTTAATGGAAATAAATGATACACCATAATCTAACTATCTGTCTAAGCTTCTTGGTTCTCTTCTAAGGCATATCCTATGTTTTCCTTGCTTCAACCTGTTCACCTGTATCATGTGTAAAAAGGTTTTGGATCAACATAAAGTTGGCGAGTGAATCCTATGGAAAAACATTTGAACAAGTTTAACCAATTGATTATAAATAATGTGCATACCACATATGAGTAAATGTAGATGTAAATTTATTCACACAACACATAATATTGAATATTAAACTCACATACACCAAATGATTGTTTTGAGGCACGCGATGTTCGACTCGTCTCCCACGAGGAACTGATGGGCCTAATGAATGAGTTTTGAGGCACGCGTTGTTCCACGAACTGATGGGCCTAATAAATGAGTTTTGAGGCACGCGTTGTTCTTACGAACTGATGGGCCTTAATGAATGAGTTTTGAGGCACGCGTTGTTCTCGTCTCCCACGAGGAACTGATGGGCCTAAATGAATGAGTTTTGAGGCACGCGATGTTCTCGTCTCCCACGAGGAACTGATGGGCCTAAATAATTTGCATACAACTTTGACAATATGTAATACATCACAACCAAACAATAGTTACATTCTAGTTTAGTTCATATAATGGTATAGCACGAATTTGCATAAGAAAATTAGTTTAAGCGACACATGATACACCCCAAAACATGAATAAAAAGGGGAGTTTGTAAGAATTCACTCACATTGGGTGCGTTCGGTTGATGAGGTTGAATGCACGCGAAATGGTGTTAACCACGAGTGAAATTAATCCTAGATAAATCGCATAATGGTTTGGTAAGTAAACGGGTTTTATTAATCTATTTTAGTAGGATTGTTGGGTGTATTTTTGTGAGTTTGAGGCTATTTTCTAACCTTAAAAATGTTATTTTTAAGTATTTATAATTGATTTTTAATTAAAATAATTAAATAAAAATAATAAAAAAATATTTTTATTTTTGCTACAGTACACAATTGACCGTTGACTTTGACTATGGTTGACCGGTTTATAGGCATATTGTTGTGCGCTCGGTGAGGCTCGAACCCGAGACCTCCCGTACGCGTGCACGCAGCTCTACCAACTGAGCTACGTGTCTAACCCGTTATATATCCGATTTTAATTACATATATATATTAATTAGAATTAACAGAAATCCTTTATTATTAAAAACGAAATAAATCTCAGAACCGGTGTGCTCCACAGGTCTCGAACCCGGGACCTGTGGGTTAGCGGACACACACTCCACCGCTGGACCGTGTGTCACACTTGGTTATAAACTCGGTTATCAATATACTTAACATATACTTAAAACAACCCGGTTCAGTTTGCGGAAAAAGGGATTTTTATCAAGGCGGCGTGTGTGAAACCGGAATCGAACTCGTGACCTTAGCGTTAAAAGTGCACACAGTCCACCGCTGGACTGTGTGTCTAACCCGGTAATTATCTTGATTTTAATTATACTTAACCATTACTGAACTTCGTCTTCTTCACCGGTTTTAACCGGAAGTGACGACGGACTGGATTCGAATGTTGATTCAAGTTTATTTAGCGTTTAATGATCAATTACAAATGATATAAAAGTAAAAAGGGAAGGAAAATAGGCGTGAGATGTACCGACTGGTTTTACTCTGTTTTCCGGCAAAACTCCGGCGACAGAACTCTTTTTCCGGCGACAAGTATTTTGCAGCAGAAAGTCTTCCGAAGGCTTGCAAAGGTTGTGGGTGACTTCGCTGAAGATTTAGGGGGTTCAGTAAACTCAAAGATTACTGATACGGTTTTCCGGCGAAGTATCAAGAATTTCCGGCAGGTGATTTTTCGCTGAGAAAGAGTGCGATTTGAGTGTGAAAGACTTCTGGCGAGTTGAGGGTGTATTTATAGGGTAGTATTGGGATTGAATGGGGTCTGAATTCGGTCTTAATTCGAAGTCAACCGTACTCCGGCGGTTATGGCTGATGTCGCGGTTCAGACGTCGGTTATAACCGTCGTAATAGTTAAGTTTTCGGTTACTTTGAGTAATAACGTAATTAAACGGCGAAGTCGTCGGGATTTCCGACGACTGTTATTTTGGGCGCAATAATTTAACTTCTGAAATTGATTATTTGAATTAATTGTTTTCTGTTATTACCAGAAAATCAAGATGGCGGAGTGGTTTGTCGGCTGAGAGATAAGTCTTTGGTTTACCCGGTACAGACCCGAGTTCGAAACCCGGCAAAAGTAAACCATTTTTATTTTGATATTTTTGACAGATTTTCAAAAACTAAATACATATCCCCGTATAATATTTGATTACGGATCGTTTAAAATTATTTTGGGCATTTAATTCGCAACTAAAATTTTAACTGACTGTTCGGTTGATAAACGGAGCGGGTTTGGTAAATCCGTTTTTTTTTGACGGATGTTACACTTACCCTGTCGACTATGTGCGAATTGTGGACGCTACGGTCATTTGAGCAAAGTTTGCCGCACCGCTCAAAACCAAACCTCAACCCCTACTCAACCCATGATCCAAACATATCAACAACCTCAATACCCCATGTACCCATATGTTCGAGCTTGTTTCAATTGTGGCGACCCTACCCATTTTAGAAACACGTGCCCTCGTTTGGTTAACATCATAAACGCCCAAGCTCAAGCAAACCCAGTTAACCAAGCAAACCAAGCAAATCCAGCTCCACCGCCAGCAAGAGGAAGAGTTTATAACATCAACGCCAATCCTGTTGAAGATGTTAACGGACCAAACCAACCACTTAACTAGTCTTCTCTCACCAAGAATCAAGATTCAACTCCAATCACTTAGTTTTTATGTTTTTCTTTATATCTCGATTTTCATGTATCTCAGTTGGAATTTTATCCAAGAAATTTTAATGCAAATTACTAGTTCAGTTTGTTTTATACTCATTGATTTAATATTCATATCATCATACTTCACGACATATCTCAGTTTCATCATTTAAAGAAGTTGAGTTGTGTCTCACTTCTACATAGACTAACCTCTCCATCATATTAAACAAGAGAGGTTTTGTCAAACACGGATACTATCAGAATTAAGACTCAAGCGCTGGTTGTTGTGTTTGTTTATGTTGTAGAGTCGCATAGAATTAATCATAACTTGCGGATAAAGTCAATGAGAATTTGACAAGAATATGGTGGATACGCCGCTGGTACTTCCTATATATAAGTATTCTTGTCAAATGATCGGAGGCATTATCAGGCGGTTATGAGAGGTTCCATGCATAGGTTGTTTGTGTGATTAAGTTATTCATTTTCAATACATGCAATAAGCTCGGCTCCGTTTGATTGAGCCTTGAGCACACAGACAATTTCATTTTCAATACATGCAATAAGCTCGGCTCCGTTTGATTGAGCCTTGAGCACACAGACAATTTCATTCTCAATACATACAATACGATCGGCTCCGTTTGATTGAGCCTTGATCGCACAGATATATATCATTTCAGTATTTTTATGTTTGTTGTATTAGTTGTAGAGTTATAGGACTAATCATAATTCACTGATAAAACCAATGAAAATTTGACAAGAATATGGTGGATACGCCGCTGGTACTTCCTATATATAAGTATTCTTGCCAAAGGATCAGAGGCGTTATCAGGCAGTTATGAGAAGTTCCATGTAGGATTTAGTATTGCCTTGGTTGAAATTTGTGTTACAATTACATCATCTCACTATTTAAAGAAATTGGATTGTGTTCCATTTCTACATAAACTAACCTCTCCATCATAACAAACGAGAGAGGAACCATCACCATTCAAACATATATGCTATCAGAATGTGGATACAATTGTTAGTTGTTGTGTTTATTTGTGTAGATTGTAGTATTGGAAGTTTTGCAGTAGGATATAACCATACTTTTCCAAACACATCTAAACTCTTATGATATCATTTTAGCGAATCATTCCTGCTTGACAATACTTATACAGTAGGCAACAAAAAGCGATTCCTGTATTAGGATACTTAACCTTTACAAGGAACGTTACCGCCTCAAACAAAAACCCAAACCCTTATTTCTTCTAAGTATGTAACTGTCAAACTAAACACCATCATTCTTTTAGTCAATTATATCCCTATTTGAATTTCGGGACGAAATTTCTAAAAAGCAGGGGATACTGTAACATCCGTCAAAAACGGATTTACCAAACCCGCTCCGTTTATCAACCGAACAGTCAGTCAAATTTTTCGTTGCGAATTAAATGCCCAAAATAATTTTAAACGATCCGTAATCAATTATTATGCGGGGATATATATTTAGTTTTTGAAAAACTGATAAAAATAACAAAATAAAAATGTTTTACCCATGCCGGGTTTCGAACTCGGGTCTGTACCGGTTCAAACCAATGACTTATCACTCAGCCAAACAACCGCTCCGCCGCTTTGATTTTCTGATGAATAAAGGAATCAATTAATTCATATATTAAAATTCGGTAATCAAATTCAGTAAATTGCGCCCAAATTAGCAGTCGTCGGAAATCCCGACGACTTCGCCGTTTAATTACGTTTTCGCCCAATTTAACCGATGACTTAACTATTACGACGGTTTATAACCGACGTCTGAACCCGCGACATCAGCCATAACCGCCGGAGAACGGCTGACTACGAATATAGACCGAATTCAGACCCCATTCATCTCAATACTACCCTATAAATTCACCCCCAACTCGCCAGAAACATTTCACACTCAATTCGCACCCTTTCTCGGCGAAAACTCACTCGCCGGAAATATCTTATACTTCGCCGGAAAACCGTATCAGTAATCTCTGAGCTTTACTGAACCCCCTAAACCTTTACCGAAGTCACCCACACCCTTTGTAAGCTTTCGGAGGACTCTCTGCTGCAAGAGACTCGTCGCCGGAAGAACTTGCTGCCACCGGAGTTCTGCCGGAAAACAGAGGAGAAACAGCCGGTACTTCTCACGCCTAATTCCTTCCCTTTTTACTTTTATCTCGACTGTAATTGATCATAAAACACTAAAGAAACTTGAATCAACATTCGAATCCGTCAGTCGTCACTTCCGGTGAAAACCAGTGAAGAAGACGACGTTACGGTAATGGTTAAGTATAATTAAAATCAAGATAATTACCGGGTTAGACACACAGTCCAGCGGTGGACTGTGTGCACTTTTAACGCTAAGGTCACGAGTTCGAGTATTGTCCCTCACACGCCGCCTTGATAAAAATTCCTTTTTCAGCAAACTGAACCGGGTTGATTGAAGTATATGTTAAATATATTGATAACTGAGTTTATAACCAAGTAAGACACACAGTCCAGCGGTGGAGTGTGTGTCCGCTAACCCACAGGTCCCGGGTTCGAGACCTGTGGAGCGCACCGGTTCGCTAGATTTAATTCATTTTTATAATAAAGTGATTTCTGTTTAATTCTAATTAATGTATATATGTAATTAAAATCGGATATATGACGGGTTAGACACGTAGCTCAGTTGGTAGAGCTGCGTGCACGCGTACGGGAGGTCTCGGGTTCGAGCCTCACCCAGCGCACAATAATATGCCTTCGAACCGGTCAACGTTAGTCAAAGTCAACGGTCAAAAGTCAACTGTAGCAAAAATAAAATATTTTTTTATTATTTTTATTTAATTATTTTAATTAAAAATCAATTAAAAATACTTAAAAATAACATTTTTAAGGTTAGAAAATAGCCTCAAACTCACAAAAATACACCCAACAATCCTACTAAAATAGATTAATAAAACCCGTTTACTTACCAAACCATAATGCGATTTATCTAGGTTTAATCTCACTCGTGGTTAAAACCACTTCGCGTGCATTCAACGTCATCAACCGAACGCACCCAATGTGAGTGAATTCTTACAAACTCCCCTTTTTATTCATGTTTTGGGGTGTATCATGTGTCGTTTAAACTAATTCTCTTATGCAAATTTGTGCTATACCATTATATGAACTAAACTAGAATGTAACTATTATTGATTGTGATATATTACATATTGTCAAAGTTGTATGCAAATTATTTAGGCCCATCAGTTCCTCGTGGGAGACGAGAACAACGCGTGCCTTAAAACTCACACATTAGGCCCATCAGTTCGTAAGAACAACGCGTGCCTCAAAACTCATTTATTTAGGCCCATCAGTTCCTCGTGGGAGACGAGAACAACGCGTGCCTCAAAACTCATACATTAGGCCCATCAGTTCGTAAGAACAACGCGTGCCTCAAAACTCATTCATTAGGCCCATCAGTTCCTCGTGGGAGACGAGTCGAACAACGCGTGCCTCAAAACAATCATTTGGTGTTTGTATGTTCAATATTCAATATTATGTGTTGTGTGAATAAATTTACATCTACATTTACTCATATGTGGTATGCACATTATTTATAATCAATTGGATAAACTTGTTCAAATGTTTTTCCATAGGATTCACTCGCCAACATTATGTTGATCCAAAAAACCTTTTTACACATGATACAGGTGAACATGTTGAAGCAAGGAAAACATAGGATATGCCTTAGAAGAGAACCAAGAAGCTTAGACTGATAGTTAGAACATGTTGTATCATTTATTGTAAATTTCCATTAAATTGTATTAATGAATATGAAACATATAATAAATGTCATGAGCTTTGATGATAACCCAATTATGCCCCGATCACCTTTTTCCGCTGCGGGTCGGGGTGTGACATTCAATCCTTCAACCAGAACCTGTCCCAGACTACGCTGCCGGGAAATCCCACACTCGCCGGAATTTCACTGAAACATCAAAGTCTCACTGTCGATCGGTATAATCGTCTAAAAACTCTTGTTATCTCTTACTCAGTAACTTAATTTCATAACACAAGAAACTAAACTGTCAAACATTTCACTCAGCCGAGAGTCACAAATCAGAGCCGACGACTCCTGCCGGAAATCTGAATTAAACGCACTGTTTTGGTACATTCTGTTCTTTAATCTCGTTAACTATTACATTTCAACTAATTATAAGTTTTGATAATCGAATTAAACAAAACAGTCGGAACTCTCTGATCTAGGTGTTTGTAAACGAAGAAGACGAAGTCAAGACTAAGTATAAGTATAACTAAAATCACATAATCAAACGGTTAGACACACAGTCTAGCGGTGGACTGTGTGCGCAAACAACACACACGTCACGAGTTCGAATCGCACAACATACCGACTTTCAGAAATAAAACCAATGTTTTTAGAACTGAATCAGAACATGTCACAGTATGTTTATAAGAGTAATATAATCCGTGAATTAATCAGATTAGACACACAGCCCAACTGGTTGGGCTGTGCGCATACGAACCGAAGGACCCGAGTTCGACTCCGGGTCCCTGCAACCGGTTCGGCCATATAAATCCTTTTTAATAAAAACCAAATAAAATTAAACTTAATTAGTATATAAATATAATTAAAACAGAGAATATTTCGGGTTAGACACGTAGCTTAGTTGGTAGAGCTGCGTGCACGCGTACGAAAGGTCCCGGGTTCGAACCTCATTCAGCGCACAATTAACCACGGTCCGACCTGTCAACGGTCAACGGTCAAAAAGTCAAAAAATTTTATTTCTTTTTATTTATTTATTTAATTTAAAAATTAATTAAAAATACTTAAAAATAATATTTTTAAAGTTAGAAAATGTCCTTAAACTCACAAAAATAAATCTAAAAATCCTTTTATTTACCGAACTATTTCGTTATTATTTTAGGTTAGTTTTCCTCGTCGATCAAATCCCAAAACTCGTGTGCATCCAACGTCATCAAAGAACGCACCCAATGTGAGTGAATCTCTACAAATTCCCTGTTTTAATCACATTTTGGGGTGTATCATGTGTCGCTTAATTCCTTATTATATTTAAATCACTTATGCATCCATCATATCCGTGATCAAATGTGTATCAATTATGTATCAATTGTTGTGTGAATTATGTTTAGATTGAAGTTATCATTTTCAGTACATGCATTTCATTAGGCCCATCAGCTCCCCGTGGGATACGGGTTGAGTATCAGGAGCCTCATTCGATCGGCTCCGTTTGATTGAGCCTTGATCTCACATACATCATCATTCATGTCATTCGATCGGCTCCGTTTGATTGAGCCTTGATCTCAAATACATCATCATTCATGTCATTTACTCATCCAATGTGGTTTGCGTTTATGCTATATATATATGTTTGCTCACATGTGATTATTGCACAAATTTTCAATATTAAATTCAACAAGAAATTAATAACAATGTTTTCTCAAGGTTCACTCGCCAACTTTTGTTGACCCAAAATATTCCCCGTTTTACACATGATACAGGTGATCCAGTTGAGGCAAGAAACACATAGGAAGGCCTAGAAGAATAAACCAGTTTAAGTTTTGGACTGTTTTACTTAGTTTCATTTCCTTGTAATTGTATGGATTTGATTTGAACATTTAAGTTGTAATTTGAATTTAATAAATATGAGACATTTTAGTAAACATCATGAGCTTTGGTGGTAACCCAATTATGCCCCGACTCTTATTCCGCTGCGGGTCGGGGTGTGACATGAGAAACTAGGGTTTTGAGATTCATATTGCGACGTTAGAAAACGGCAGTCACTCTCTGATCTGTGATTCGTCTTCATCGGTGGTTGATGATTAGAAAGCGGCTGTCACCGTCTCCGTCACTCTCTCTCTTTCTCTCTCTCTCTATCTCTCTCTCTTCTGATCACTCTCTCTCTCACTGTCAAACGGTGAGGGTGGTTTTGGGGTTTTGGGGTGGTGTAATTATGTGGTTGGTTCTCGTGGTTTAGGGTTTCGAGAGTGAAGTGGGTGATGTATGGTGGTGGTGGTGGTGTTTGTTTAGTATTTCGTGAATAAAACCAGGTTTAGTGTGGTGGTGGTGGTGGTGTTTGTTCAGTGAAGTGGGTGATGTATGTGTGTTTAATTTTTTTCTAAATAAATGGATAAAATAACTCACGTGCCCTCATAATGACCAAAATGCCCCTGAGGAAAAGGACAAAAACCAGGTATTTTAGAAATCTGACTTGATTTGATATTTGGACCAAAATGGCAACAAAAACGAAACCACAGGGCCCTAAATGCAAAAGTTTGAAATTTGGACTAAAGTGGCAAAACTGGCCAAATCTCAGGGACCAAAATGGCAGTTACTCTAAAAACTTTTTATGTAACATGTGCATGTTTATTTACATGTTAGGGTAAATTACACTTTTCGTCCTTTATTTTTGTACTAGATTGCAATGGATAGCCTTTAACTTCAATAATTACAGTCACGTTCCTTTTTTTTTTTTTTTGCTAAAAGCATTACACATTTCGTCCTTTTACACTAACCAATTAAAATTATCATTTAAGTCTATATATGTTAGGGCACTTTAGTCTTTTTCATTAATTATTTATAGTATGAATATGAATTAATAAGATGGAAATACAACCAAGATTAAAACCTGGTGAAGTGAAGTGAAGTGAAGTGAAGTGAAGAACTAGTGCTAATTCCAAGACAGAGCTCAATCCAAGAAGCCTTTTATCCTTAAGAACGAATATGATAAATAAAACTCAATATATAAGCTGAAATTGAGTCGCAAGTATCTTACCTAGGGCCCAGAAAGGCGGTGACGGGGCTCTGTCTAAGGTTTGGCTTCTTAGGTTAACATCCAGTTCTTTGATCCATAATCACCAGTAAAAGGGACAGACATAGAGGGGTTATAGTTGATGCAACCATCGCAGGTTCTTCATTGATCGAGCTCACTTCTAAGGTTTAACTGCAGCAATCAATATTCTCTGTTTCACTTGTTCGTCTTCTCCACTCTAATCAATCACCTCCAAGCTTCCACCTTCATCCCTACAACCACTGATATTCGTCCTCTTCATGTAATTTACCCTACATGTTATATTGATTCATTGAATGGACTCCTACATTGTTAATTTGTTACACACAAGACCAAAGGAATCATTGATTCCAGTCTTCCACTGTCAATATATATATATATATATATATATGTAATAAAAGTCTTCCATCGTTAATGGGAACTTAGAAACAAGCATCAAGAATAAATTTCTCAATGAATTGATACGTCAACGTAAAAAAAAAGAAAGAAAGAAAAAAAGAAACCACACATGAACTGCAACTTAAATGTATGTTATGGACTAAAACCATTGCAACTTAATATCAGAATCTAGCAAATCTTCTTAGATAGTCGATGGGTTGTGAGGATGATGGCAGGGGTTGCGACTGGATGGGACAACAGGGGGTGGTGTATGCCATGTTGTTGAGTGCGCGAAAATTTTAGTTAATTATTTGGTTTGATTCTTTTACAATTTAGAACCTTTACATGAATGAATTTAAGTAAATTAATTGCAATTATAATTCATTACTCAAGTGAACAGAAGTTCATATTCTAATTCAATTGGATTCCACAAACGAAACGTGCACATGACTCTCTGGGATTATAAAGACAAAATATTCTAATATTGACGACGTGTTTAAAAAATCTGTGAAATAAAAATTTGGTGACGGGGACCTAACTTTCCAGGTGATCATTGGAATAAAGAATAAAAACTGACCCCTTTTGAATTTGTAATCAACCAGTAAATCTTTCCGCGCGATACGGCGGGTTCAAATGTAAAGTAACTCGGATTTATGCAGTAAAGACCTGAACTGTTTTTAAACAAAAGTTACCTTAAGACGTAGATAAACTGAGTATGTATATAAAAATAAGCACTGAAACATATTATACATGTGTAGCCTTTTTTTGCAAATGAAATTTACGTCGAAAACCAACCTGATCTTATACCGATACGTACATGAAAAAAGTAAAAAAATAATGTTTTTTAAGTTGAAAATGGTACCGCGTGTTGCGGTGAGACCGAAACATAAAGTAAGCCGAATTTATAAAGTCTAATGAAAACATATTATATTTAACTCGAGTTGTTTTAAAACTAAATTTATGCCGAAACGTAGATTAACTGAAAACTTACCAAAAAAAGTTGGAAAACATATTATATCTGAACCTACACATTTTCAAAGAGGCGTAATCAACTTGAATTTATATCGAGACGTACATAAATATAAACACGTGAAAAATAATTATAATGTTTTTAGAAAGTTGAAGAGTAGTAACTGCCAATATTAAATGTTGAAGGGTAAAGACTAAAATAAGAAAACTTACTAAAAGAAAAAAAACATAATCAACCTAAAGTTATATCGATACATACATAAATATAAACACGAAAAAAAAATATTATATATATTTTATAAAGTTGAAGGGTTGTAAAGACCAAATAGTAAATGTTGAAGGTTAAAAGCTAAAATAAGGAAAAATATATTAAAAGAAAGAAAAAAAACACCAATAGCAAGTTGCCATGCAGCAGCTATAACTCGGATTTATACAATAAAGACCTGAACTGTTTCTAAACAAAAGTTACCTCAAGACGTAAATAAATTGAATATGTACATAAAATAAGGACGGAAACATATTTATACATGGGTCGACTTCTTTGCAAAAGAAATTTACGTCGAACACCAACCTGATCTTATACCGATACGTACATAAAAATAAGTAAAAAATTATGTTTTTTTAAGTTAAAAATGGTACCGCGCGTTGTAGTGAGACTGAAACGTAAAGTAAGCGGAATTTATAAAGTCTTATGGAAACATATTATATTTGACCCGACCTGTTTTAAAACTAAATTTATGCTCAAACGTAGATTAACTGAAAACTTACAAAAAAAACGGAAAAAACATATTATATCTGAGCCTACCCATTTTTAAAGAAACGTAATCAAGTTGAATTTATACTGATACGTACATAAATATAAACACGTAAAAGATAATTATAAAGTTTTAGAAAGTTGAACGTAAAAGATAATTATAAAGTTTTAGAAAGTTGAAGGGTTGTAATTGTCAATATTTAATGTTGAAGGGTAAACGCTAAAATACGGAAATAAAAAAACTTATGAAAAGGAAAAAAACGATAATCAAACTAAATTTATATCGACACATACATAAGTATAAGCACGGAAAAATATTTTATAAAGTTAAAGAGTTGTAAGAGCAAATACTAAATGTTGAAGATTGAAAACCAAAACAAACAAAAAGTAAAAAAAAATTTAACCAATAGCAAGCTGCCACGCAGCAGCTTGATACTGCACATAAGTCCTCTAAATGTAGGATATATATGCCACGCAGTAGCTTGCTACTTTACATGAGTCTTCTGAGTGTAGGATATATAAATTGTTATAGTATTGCACAAATAAAAATTAGTCAACTAAAGTGAAATCAAGAAAAGAAGATGTCTATTGTATTGTATTCTAAAAAATTAAAATAATTTCATGAACAAATTTAATCCTGATTTATTTTGAGTGTCTATTAAAATATGGGGTTGCTAAAGTACTACCCCATTTACACTAAGGGGCTGTTTGGCAGTTAAGTGCTGAACAAGTAAGGGTCTGAACTATTAAGTGCTGAATCAATAAAATGTCTGAACCATTAAGAGTCAATATAATGGTTCACCATTCAGAGGCAAATATTTAACCAATTCAGATTAGATGTCTTAACCATTCAGACTCAGTTTAATGCTTAACCATTCAGAGACAAATGTCTGAACCATTCAGACATCTGCTCACGAAACAAACAGTCTGAACCATTAAGTGTTGAACGAGTAAGAGGTCTGAACCATTAAGAGCCTTAGTAAGAGGTAAACAAACAACCCCTAATTTTGTTTATCTTATCCTCTTCTTCAACATTTCAGATAAATACAATTCAATCTTTTTTTTTTTATAATAAAATTGTATTCTTACATATACCACACAAAAATTATCTAGCTAATTCAAATAAATGAAAGTGCTTTCATTTACATTTAACGCTAAAAGAGCATGAAATTTGTAGGTATTTAAGGTTTTTTCTTATGTAAATTGAATATAAATCGGGGAACTTGGAGTTTGGGACTAGGCATAAAGTTAAATTTTGGTTTGCTGGGTTGGATTAATTACTGATTAAAATTCAAAATCTAATCTCTGTTTTCATTTGAGTTAGGAATTTGTAAGGGTCTAACCAAATTGATTAAATTTAAGTTAAATAAGGTTCTAACCAAAATAATTAAATTTAAGTTATATAGTTTAGGTCTACAATAACGAGTTTTGAATTCAAGTATTTATTCCCTCCGAAGTTTGGGCTTTTAAAAAAAATATGAATTCGTTTTTTATATTCAAATTCAATTTGATTTTTTCTTGCGCCGTACAAAAAATACATTGATCTTTTTTCCAATTTAATGTAAAATAACTAATTTAATATTTGTTTTATGTTCCAAAAATATTTATGTAAATCTTAGTACAAGAATCATTTAAAAAACGCCTTTAAAAATGAATTTTACAGGGAGAGAATTTGACAAGTTTAATATGAGTGTTTTGAGATGGGGTATATAGGAGGGGTACGTTTAGTACACCTCTTAAAATATTTGTAATTTGTAATGGTTTATTTTAAGTGTCAAGGGTTCGTTATTGATTGTCATCTACTTAGTTATCACCATAAAGTGAGTCTCATCGGGTTGCTGAATTCAGTAGTTAAAAAAAAGTAACCATCATCAATTTTTGTTTAATTAATATACACAACATGAAACATTTTACATTTGTTTAAACTACTTTCACAACGATAATTTAGCGATTAGGCTACATATATGCAATGATGTCGGATACCTTTTTAATATAGTTTTCTCGTTAATTCTTAAATCACTAGTCAACATGATATTTTAAGTTGGATCATCTTTCGACCAGACCCAACTTAAGTAAGAGAGGTTTTAATATCTTGCTAAATTAATAATTGGTTGGACTGGAGTAGCTTAAAAATTCGCTCCTTAGTATGAAACATTTTCGGTGTCTTCAATTCGGGGTGAGTGTTTTTAATTAGTTTTGCCTTAAAAATTAATGATATATTTCAGGGTGAAGTTCTAGTACTAGTTCTAAAAGTGGGCTAGTGACTTTAACTGAGTTTATGATTAAGTTAAAATATGTAAATTTAATTTATATTTTTCAACAATTACATTTATGTGTGATTAAAATATGCAAATTCAATTTATATTTTACCATAATTACATTTATGTCTGATTATGACAAGGTTATTTTCAAAATAAGTAATGGTGTATATTTCCATGCGTAGTAGGTTTGGTGCATTTTTAAAACGGTGTTAGTTTATTAATTTTAATTTAAATAAATAAATCCTGTTGTTCAAAAAAAAAAAAAATAAATACAATT
Source organism: Scalesia atractyloides (assembly GCA_947069175.1). NCBI lineage: Eukaryota > Viridiplantae > Streptophyta > Magnoliopsida > Asterales > Asteraceae > Scalesia > Scalesia atractyloides. The sequence goes on from CAMTDV010000010.1 coordinate 81,404,039, forward strand.
TAATAACAAGGTCAAATAGTAATATCTCTAATTCTTAAGGGTGAAGTTAGTAGTAGTTCTAAAATTGGGTGCGGGACTTTACGTGAGTTTTATATGACAAGGTTTCTTTGTCGTTCAAAAAAAAATATATGCCTTTTTAAGCCCAGGCCCAAGCTTCTTTTATGAGACATTAGTTGAACCCAAACCCGAGCCTGCGTATTTTCCCAAAGCCCAGTAAGCCCAACTGTGAGAATCTTCAAAATTGGAAACTTACTGTAATGGCAAATTAATCGCAATACGAAAAGACGCATAGTAAAATTGGCTAAATAAGAGGACTCAAATCATAACACGTAGCAGGCCCAACACAATGGATTGGCTCTGTTGGTTCAGGCCCCAAACTCTACACTCACACAACACACAATTATATATATACGCATATGAATGTAAAGTTACAGAGGTAAACGAAAATGGCTACTGTATTTGATAAAAGAAAAGGGTTAATGTTATTCACTAAACAAAAGCCAATTTATAGCCATACAATAAGCCATACGTGCAAACTTTTAAAAAACAACAAAAAACTAACTAAACCTAAAGAACTGGACTTCTTCTACACAACATGCATTGAACAAGCCCAGGTACTCCTTTTCTTTTGCATCATACCACTTAATTCAGTCAACAATCTCCCCGATTTAGCTACTTATTTGACCCGTAACCTGGTCAAACCCGTGACCCGACTTGATGCTTGACTCCACGACCCGCGTGACCTGTGAATGAACCGGATTAACGCAACAAGCTCTTGTCTCACGTTAATGCGTAGCCATTTTGTTTGAATAAGCATTTTGCTGAGTGACGGACCTATGGCTTTTTTTTTACCAAGGCTGGTTTTTCTCAGCCCATGTCTGAATTTTCTTTTCAAGTTGGGTCACATAAATAATGATAACATGATGTCGTAATGGGTAAAACTAAGAGCCTCAATGAGGTTTTTAGGTAATCATAACCACAAAAGAAGCAATGCACCATTCAACAACCGTTTAAAATGAATAACTAAAGTACTAAATCAAATTCGATAGTCAGTAGTTTTGTTTTTCACTTTGTTTCTCAAATGCAATATGTAAAGATTGATTGTTTCTAAGTTAAAAACTTAAAGATCGGCATTCAAAAGTGTTGGGGATCAATCGAGAAAAATGATAATAAAGATAGTATTATTAATTAAATATATTTTTTTAAGTATAACATGTCTTCTTCTAATAAGATTTTATTTGAACCTACCTATTACAAAATAGTTTTGATACAACTTTTAGTTCATAAGTTTTCATAATCTAATCGTGTTCATTGGTATTTAAGTATCCAGTCATAATACACAACTTTATTAAATCATTTATAAAACCGTTAAACGAAATAAATGATTTATTATCAACTAAATCGAAGAGGTTGCTATTATATGAACGCATGTGGATGGTGTTGTAACGAAAGTGACGTCCGGGTGACTTGGCAAAAAAAAATGGGTGGGGTTATTATTATTAGCCATTGATTAAGTTGGTTTTGATAGATGAGATTAAAAGATAATAAAGCAATTTAATAATTGTGTTTTTATTAATGACATTTTGTTTTTTAATAACAAAAGGGGCATATTTATCTTTTTACAGTAGCTTTAATGATTGTTATGATTATTGATTTTGTTTTAACTAATAAGATTGTTTTTTAAAAAATTTAAACATGCATTATTGATTTTCTTTTAATTCTCATATAAGTTTTTATTTTAATTATCAGTTAATTTTTTAAACATGAATTATTAATTTTGTTTTAAACATGAATTGTAATTCTCAGTTTTTTTACGCGCTGTTTTTATCTTTTTTTTGCGCGCGGTTTTTTACTTTTTTCGCGCCTCTTTTTTAAAAAAATTTACGCGCCGGTTTTAAACTTTTTTACGCGCGGTTTCAAAACTTTTTTAACGCGCAGGTTTAAAAAATTAAGCAAACTACGTATTCGTTTTTTTAAGAAAACTAACAAACGTATTAAAAAAACCAAATTATAAAAATCATTAAAACTTGTATCACATATATAGTGTGGGGATAAAAATGAAAAGTAAAAGAAAAAAATTATTTATTTATTTTTCTTCGCACCAAAACAAACCATATCAAACTAACATATTTTTTTTTTACTCCACAATACATAATAGTGACCAATTAAAAGTTGCAACTTAAAAAAATTTTGCTCTGAAAAAAGAAAGTCAAATTGACCAATCAGAAAGAAGCACCGACATAGCATATTTGTATAATATATTTTTTTTTACCAAAAAACAACTTTTTTTTAGATTTTAAGAGAGAGAGTAGATATGACATTTTGATGGATAGAAAAGTCTGATAATACTTTAAAGAGAGAGAGAGAGAGAGAGAGAAGACATGACATTTTGAGTAAATTACCAAAATAAAATTTAAGATTTAAAATAATAGTGTATAGGTGGTATGATCTGATTGGTGGAGAGTGGTTCTCACGGTTCTCGCAACTGAGGATGGTTTTCATTTGAACCGATCCCTATATATACATATACACACATATTATTCCTACCGTACACCACCATATCTGTTCATCATTCATCTGTCAATCATTACAAACACATAAATCATTATCAGTTTATGAATAACCTATCCCCCACAATAATAAATCGCTATATTACTAGATTCCGAGTTTTCTCAAAATAGATTTGGACTCCCATATTACCATCAATCCTTAAAATCCGGTCAAACTAACAACAACTCATTAACCATCACGCAAAGAAAATCAAATTCTCACCAACGTCATACGAACATATCCATTTAGGTTCCACGAACATTATGTCATCTAGAATTACTAGAACAAGTAGTGAACATCTTAACATAAATCATCATCAAACCCACCATTCTATAGTAAATCGTTACATCTTGCAAACGTAAAAAAACCCTAGTTCATTCTAACATCATTCATGTATCATAAGCAAGATTATTATCAACTCTCATGCAAATCCCTTTAGTGGAGAATCATAACCATGAAATCATGTAATCATACGAACCTAGAAAAATAGAAATAGTGTGTAAGAGTCGAAGAGATCTTCAAAAGGAACAGAGAAACTTTTAAGAGGAAAGCTGCCTTGAATTCTTCAAAATGAGAAAATGAATGTTTATTGAAAGAGGGAGAATGTTGCAAAGAAGGGAAAAGGATGCCATCAAATAATTGGGGAAAGTTTCTAGGTTTTGGCAACATGTGCGTATTTATACACATCAAAAGATACCGCACCGTGTGGTTCAGATGTGTGCCCTAAATGGGTGTGCGGTCCATTACAAAACCTAAATGAAAGAAGTGTGCAGCCATTTGTGTAACATTTGTCGAAAACGGGTTTACCAAACCCGCTCCGTTTGTAATCGAATATCAAGTTATAAATGTGTTGTTGCCTATTTATGTTTATTTTAATTTTTAATGATACATAATTAATAAACAAACTAAACCATAAAAGTTATAATTGATAAAAAGTATAAATAAAGTAATTAAAAATAAAATGGGGCTGCCGGGACTCGAACCCGGGTCAGCCGGGTTGTGAATTCCAAAGACTTAACACTCACACGCATAACCACTCCGCCACTTGTTGTTTTCTGTCAACTCTAGGAAATAAATAAATCTTATCTACAAACATAAATCAACCAGTTACGCCAACTGTAACTGAAATTGGTTATCAAACGCTCCAAGACGATCTGAATACTCGCGGTTCACTGAGTATAACCGATATACCGACGTTTTCAATCAAGTTGCTTTGAATGAACTTGAATTCTAGAAGTGGATCGGTTTTTATAACCGAAAATCTTCAATTCCAGTTTTACTTCCATCTTTGTACTCCTTCACGACTCAAACATAATCTACAGACTTTCAATTACATTTTCGCTCAAGTTTCAGTCCGCCGGAGAATCAAATTTTACTCGCCGGAAAGTTTCTGCAAGTCGCCGGAAAACCGTATTCTCCATCAAAACGACGCTGTTATCAGATAATTCCAGTTCGCCGGAAAATTTCTGGAAATCCTTATTTTCAGCTGTGAAACGTTGAAGTTCATAAAAACAGAGCCGACGCCTTGCCGGATTTCTGAGTTGAATCATTCCTCCGGTTAGTTAATTCTCGTTGTTCCGCTCTTCCAACTCGTGCGCATCTCACCATCTCCAATCAAACGCACCCAATGTGAGTGAATCTTTACAAATTCCCCGTTTTAATCACGTTTTTGGGGTGTATCATGTGTCTTGCCATTTATTATATTTAAATCATTGTGCATACATCATATCATGAACAAATGTGTATTCAGTTTGTTTCAACTGTTTGTGTGGTTATTGTTAGATTAAATTTTATTATTTTCAGTACATGCAAATTTCATAGGCCGCCGCTCCCCATTACATTATGAGCGTTGAGCATGTTCCCCATTACAATATGAGCGTGAACCTGGCGTGCCAACATGCGATCGGCTCCGTTTGATTGAGCTTTGATCGCACAGACATTTATCATTTTCAGTACATGAAATACGATCGGCTCCGCTTGATTGAGCCTTGATCGCACAGTTTCATTCATGTTATTTAATGTATGATGTTGGTATGTTAATGTATGCTATCATATGTTTTTGTATGTTATAGTTGTGATTGCTATTGCTACTGTTTGATTATTTACATTTGCTCACTTATGATTATGCACAATTTTTCATTGATAAACTAACAAGAAAATCAATAATAAATGTTTATCTACCAAGGTTCACTCGCCAACTTATGTTGACCCAAAAACCCCCATTTTTACAAATGATACAAGTGAACCAGCTGCAGCAAGAAACACATAGGATTGGCCTAGAAGAATAAAATGATTTAGAGCTTGGAATTGTTTTGTTTGGTTATTTTCTTTGTATTTGTATGGACATGTTTGGATTATTGGGAATGTAATTTTGACTTTAATAAATATGAAACATATTAGTAAATATCATGAGCTTTGGTGATAACCCAATTATGCTCCGACTCTTATTCCGCTTCGAATCGGGGTGTGACAACTTGTGGGTGGTCAATAGGAGTGTGTGTGGGGGGGGGGGGGTGACAGTGGTGTGCGAGAGGAATGAGTGTGGACCAACCATATATGTATACATATTAATGGATTTCCACTCATTCAATATTTATATATATATTTATACATATATATATATATATATATATATATATATATATATATATATATATATATATATATATATATATATATATATATATATAATTACACACTTTCACATAAGAACCAATTCACCACAATTAACCACGTTCATTAACTTCACAAGATTACAACGTATAATAGAACATGACAGGAAAGTTCGGGTTGTTACATTATCCCCAAGTTGAAAGAAATTTCGTCCTAAAATTTAGCATGTAGTCACTATATAAGCTAGTGTTGTAAAGCGTTTTCGCCGATTAACCACAATTAATCACGTTCATTAACTTCATATGATTACAACGTGTAATAGAACATGACGAGAAAGTTCGGGTTGTTACAGCTGTCGACCTTGATACTAATAACTACGCTATACCATATATGTGTATACATTTATACAAGGTGCATTGTACGTAACAAGTTTAGTTATATGGTTGGTTTAGTATTATGTTGACATATTATACTTGTACTTTGAATCAATCAATAGAGTATATACCACACTTGAAAAGGACTCGTCTTTGAGGCCACAATACCATTATCCACATATAACGATTAGTCGGAAATGAGGGTGCAAACGAGTCAAGCAAGCCAGAGTCCGACCTCAAGGGTAGGCCTGACAAAACAAGGGGGTCGAGTCAGGTTGGTCGTGGGTCAGTAGAGTTTTGGGTCAGAAATGGACTCGGGTCAGGATGGCTGATTTCAAGAAGTCAAATTTGGTCGAATCAACAGGTTTGGATTAAATGGGTTATGACCAAAATAGATTAGGGCTAAAACATGTTGAACTAATAACAAAAACAAATTGCCAAAATCATAAAAAAATAAAATCAAAAACTGTTAAAATTTAAAATATAATCATAAATAAAATCATGAAAACCACCATAAATCCAATTTGCACTCTAAAGTCTAAACAGAAAAAAAGATGGACATTATTATCAATATTTTAACAGAAGCTCGATCGCTACCTCAACCCCTACCACCTACTGCCGAGCTGCATAAATTTCTGCACACAAAAAAACAACTATCACCACTTGCAAATCCTTATCGTTCTACATCCGTATTACATGGAGAAAAAGAATATTAAAGAAATTAACATAATGTCCTATGAGCTACAATAGAGAATGTAAAGTGAATTTAAACCAAGGGCCTTTGACTTGATATAAACATAACAACACTAATAAATAATAATATCAAGAAAACAATCGATCACAATGCCCCTCTATAGTCTATACATTTGCATACCGAGCAGAACCAATGAACAAAAATGACACCAAAACAATAATAAACCATGCCAAGCTCAGTTTCGCTAGCAAAATTGTAATCATCAAATATATAATTAGAAATAAAATCATCAATATAATTAGAAATAAAATCATCAAAACCAGCATGAATCCAATTTGCACTCTAAATAGAAAGATGTAGATATACATTATTATCAATATTCAACAGAGACCCAGAAAGTCGTATGATATGGATAAAGCATGAAGAACATCACTAGTAGTAACCATTTTAGTAGAAGAATCCTCAATATAAATACTAATAAATGTACAAATTGCCTTAAGAACCAACATGAATATAATGTTGTATATTGTTGAGGATATAGATGTATGTAGTATTGTGACCACTACTTCGATCCCTACCACCTACTGGCTACTGCTGAGCTGCATGCATTTGTATACAAAAATCTAATACTAATAAAAGATTCCATCTAATGTTATGTGACATTCTTTAATTCATTTATTCATATAATGTCATGTGGCATTCTCTCATTTAATTTATTTGATTTATTTATATATGAAATTAATATTAATACTATATTAATATAGTAGATTAATCTCTAATATAATTATTGGTATATTTAATAATATATAAATATAAATAATTGTTATACACTATCCAATTTATCTTTGTTTTAATTTCTTAAACTTTATTTTTTAAAGATTACATGGATTATGTCTTTATTTTTTATTTATATAAAGTGATGTGGCGTTCTCTCATTTAATTTAATTAATTTATTTATATATGAACTTAATACTATATTAATATAGTAGATTAATATCTAATATTATTAATTATTGATATATTTAATAATATATAAATATAAATAATTGTTATACATTATCCAATTTATCTTTGCGTTAATTTCTTAAACTTTATTTTTTAAAGATTACATGGATTTTATCTTTATTTTTTCATTAAAATCTTTAAATATAAAATGATAAATAATTAAATTAGTATTTAAATTAAATTTTATATAATCCTTAACTTATATTTTAATTTATGATCAATAATAATTAAGTTATTTCTAGTTATTGTAGAGGATATTTATATAGCATCTTCAGTTTACATTTGATAAACTAACTGGATATATTTGATTTGCTTTAGTTATTAATAATAACAGATATATAATTTGAAGTCATAATTATTGAAATCCCGTGTGTGATTCAACGGGAATTCAATTTCGATCTATACCGGGTTGGTGAATTACGGTCTTGATACTATGTATAACAACGGAAAGAAAAGGCAAAGAAATAAAGTCAGAGTATAAAACCTTTGTTGTCTTTTTAAAAAATGTTTAAACTTTAATATTCTTGTCACAAAAACACAAAAGAAAAGAAACATTATATTTAAGTGAAAACCGTTAATGAAATCTGTGCTCAACCTAATGTTTAACATTTAGAAGTACTAGCATACTATTCATGTTAGTGTTCCATTTTAAATTATTTATAATTCAAGTTGTTTAAATTGTAAGGTGTATATTTATTTGAAAATTATTATATTTTTATTTAAACTTCAAAGAAAAAACTTTGACATTTTCTTGATTATAGGTGGTTTAATTTAGGCAAATTTTATATAATATTTATCATCTTTAACTTATGTAAGATATTTTATTTATTCAATAAACCTAATAAAATTTAGAGTTGATATATATAAAAATTAGTAAATGCGATTAGTATTCACAAGAAACATAATATATAAAAATTAGTAAAAACCATTAATTATTATATTCTACCTTATATATACTATTAACAACAAACCAACTAATGGTCGTCTTCATCTTCAAATTCTTCTACATCATCATCATCTAAATCATCGTCTTCAACCGTAGCTTCATCCAAATAAATGTCTACAAACGAAGTTTCTTCATAATCATATATATCTTCATGACCATAATTTATATCTTCACAGTAAATTATTTTTTGAATACTTTTTTTTCTTGTTTTCGCAACATATTTTTTAGTGTTAGTTTTTAAGTATTTTTATCTAGATTTTGCTGCTAATCTCGCTATGAACTTTATTTACTTACCCATTCTGCTACTTTTTTTTAACTTCAATTAGTTACTTTTGAAAATTTTATTTTTATGATTTAGCTATGCATTTTGCTACACTTCAATTAGTTACTTTTGAAAAATTTATTTTCATGATTTAGCTATGCATTTTGCTACCTGTTTTACTCGGTTTTTGTTTATATTTATTTTCACAATTTTGCTTCCGATTTTGTGACATATTTTATATTACTTTTTTTAGTTAGATTCTAAATACTTATTTTCATGGTTTTGTTATGGATTTTTCTATTGATTCTCCTATGTTATATTTTATATTTATTTTCTCAATTTTGCTAAGATTTTGCTACGGATTTCATTTGCGACAGAATATCCGTAGCAAAATTGTAGTGGCAAATTGTAGCGAAATGCATTCGTAACTAGTGTGTAGCTAATCTGCAGCTAACTCGTAGCAAAAGTTACGTCCATTTTCTCCGTAGCAAAATTCATAACAAATACCCTTTTTATAGTAGTTCATGAATACCACTATGTAGAATCGTTGCGAACACTGAACAAAGTAGATTTTATTAGTGACTAAATAATTAGTTTCTAACTGTTGTATCTTCACGTCCACTCATCTATATCTATATGGTCCATCTTATTCTCTGATTTTATATCACTCGTCTTATTGTTTGTTCTTTTATTTTAACTTTTTATTTACATATTTTTTATTTAATAATCAACTATTTTTTTCTACAATTTTCAATATTCAATATCTTATGTAAGCTCAAAATTATATCATCATCATTTTTTATTTTTGCTTAGCTATGTTTCAGTATTAATAATAATTTGAGATAGACACAATGTTATTTGTGCTTTAGTCTAGTTAACACCTTTGGGTCAAAGTTTCTAAAGTTGCAAATTTGGGTTATATGGTTTCGGTTTTAAATGATAAAATACAGAAAAATTGAAACATAAAAAATTTATGATAAATGATATTATTTTTATTGTTCACGCGTTACCCTTTTCTATATATACGAGTGGGTTACAGTCCCGCTCACGATGAGAGACGGGCCAATTTTTAACAAAATCTATCTATACTATATAATAAAGTAAATCAATATGTGATAAATTGTTTATTTTCCCACCCGTCTCATACTTATCTTATATAAATTAAAAATTAAATTAATATTAAATCTTATCCTACTTTAAGTTTCGAATAAAATCAATTGTTAATCCTTCTATAATTCTAATAAAATATTATCTTTAAATTTAAGTTGTTTTTAAAGAAATCAAATTATCTATCATGAAAACTAAACATTTTATATTTATGTAGGTTAACATATGGTCAATTAGGAGAGAGACGTTTCTATTTGATTGAGTTTATGTTATAAAAACAAACCTAACATTTTTACTATTATTTTAAATGGTATCATGGTTGAAGTTATAGATTATTATTTTTTTTCATTTATTAAAAAGAATATTATATTGATTTTATTACATAACTAGTAAGATTACTAACGCTACGATGCGAGGGTTTGGTTGATTTCTATTTTGATTCAATATAGTAGCCGAAAGAAATATGCTTAAAAGAATATTTATACATGTTTTACATTCGCTGAAAACAGAAACGTAAACGCTATCTTTAATATAATTTTAACGAAAATTTACGTCTAAACGTAAACCAACTCCAATTTATACAGACACGCTCATAAAAATAAGCTCGTAAAAAATATTGTTTTTTAAGTTAAAATAACATAAAGTAACTCGAATTTATAACGTCTAACGAAAACGTATTATAAAGTGACCCGGGTCGTTTCCGAACAAAATTTACATCATAATTTAGACCAATTGAAAACGTACACAAAAATAAGCACGGAAACGTATTATATTTGACCGGATTCATTTATGAAAAAAATATAAAATTTACGTCAAAACGTAGAACAACTGAAAACGTACACAATAATAAGCATAAGAATATATTATAATTGATTCAATTCATTTTCGAGAAATATTTACCTCGAAACATAAATCAACTTGGCTTTATACTGACACCTACATAAGTATAATTTCGCAAAACTTGATCACAAAGTCTTTAAAAAGTTAAGGGCTTGCAAGTGTTTATGCTTAAAATTGAAGGATTAAAGTATAAAGACATAAAAAAGACAGAGAGAAAAAGACTAAAAGATCATTTAAAAACATTGTTCATAAAAGTTTCTAATTGTATTATAGTTAATTTAAAAATCAATTTCTTAGAATTGCTATCAATATTTTATCACTAAAATAGTTGCTGATTTGCTTCTTGAATACTGTGTTTCACTATTGTATCTTCTTTTCAAGAACTATCTCCGCAATCACCCTATCTATCGCATATTGAGTATATCCATTAGATTTTTTTATTGTTTGATATATAAAATAGATTTTTTCAACCCGTGTAATACACAAGATTAAAAAAAATATATTTTTATTATTTAGTATACAAAATTATATTTACTCAACCAGTGTAATACACATGGTTTTTAAAGATATAACGTTATATTATTTGGCATATAAAATTACATTTATTCAGTCCATACAATATACAGAGTTTTTAAAGATATATTTTTTGTTATTTATTATATAAAATTACATTTATTCAAGACTTTTAAATATATATTATTTTATTATTTAGTATATAAAATTAATACATAAGATTTCAAGTTAGTTAGATATATACACAATCGTAATAAAAGAAGGAGAAAATAAGAAAAAAATATACTGATCTAGAAAGCTTAAAAGTAAAATGGATAAAGGATAATCATCAAAGTGAAAGGGAAAAGAGAAAAGAGAAAAAAATACATGTGTTTCCTTTTCTTTGGATTGTTCTTCTCTGCAGGTGACTCATCGTCAATCCCCAAACTTAAAAGTCTTAGTCGCTTAAGCCTTAACGTCTAAAGTCTTAAAACCTTTTTCTTTCCTTTAATTTTTTTGGTGTTCTCGATCTTGTACCCCGTATCGTATGGATCTAGTTCAACATGAGTAGATAAATGCAAAGCCAAAACCAGAAAAAAAATCATGATATGCATAAGCGTATATATCTAGATATTCAGTACCATTATGATGTGTATTGTAAATTTGTAATCATGCTTAGTTTCAACAAGAATTGCTTCATTATGGTTTTGCTTATGCGGTTGCTTAGAATTATTAGGGTAAACACAAAAGTGCTGTGTTTGGTACTCCTGATCAGCTGGTTCGAAATAATATTGGTGTTGATAAACAAAAATTACAGGTACTCTAATAACTTGTTTGGCAATAATTTTGAGTTCAAAATAAAGTTCTTAGAGTCCGCGTTACTGAAATGATCGGTAAATAATAAGTTAGTTGAGACTGATACTAATAAAGCAAAATAACAGTTAACAAACACTCGATCTATAGATTTAAAACACACATATATAATCCATTGAGAACATTATCTTCCTGCAAAAAAAATTCTGAACGTCTATAAAAGTTTGGAGCTTTGTCTTGTGGAACGATAAGATATTTTGCCTCACAATAACAATGTGCTGTTTTGTTGAATTAATTTAATATGTCCAAGCCTTTCACAATCACAATGTGCTGTTTTGTTGGATTAACTTATCTTGTTTTGGATTCTTGAAAGAAATAAATTTATGTGATTTGTAAAAATGATTCTCATGTTGTGAACCATATGAATTTGGATGTCCGTTCTTTTTTTTTTTTGAATGGCCAACACTTTATGTAGGAGATATTCTGATGATGAGCTATGTTTAATGTGCGTCAAATTAAAGTTAAATAGTGGCGTCTTTAACACACGTATTTATGGTGTTGAGTCGTTTAGATTAGATATATTGTTAAACACATATTTATGGTACTACTATGACGAGGAGCATAACTTATGAAGACGTTTATAGTAAATTATTATTTTTATATCATGATTCATTTGGATTTTGCCATGGATACCGGAGATGATTTGAATTTTTATAAATATAAATTTAAGTAAAATAAGGTTACTTTAGAAGATTTATAAATTTTATATAAAGTATATTAATTTCTCTATGGATTTTTTTTGCAATATTGGTTACTACTTTCATAAAAGAATATATATATATATATATATATATATATATATTATGTATAGTTCGTGTATCACGTTGTGAAAGGAATATACGTACAGACAACATGTGAACTCATTTCTAATGTTGCCATAAGATGCGAGGAAATCTTATACTATCGTGTCTCTTTGGGAAAATGTTATGATTGGACTTAGTGGGCCCTCTCTTTTGGTCATTCCTGATCGAGTATTTTTTATAAAAAGTGTCCACATAGAGCTAGATGCCTAGATGTCGGACTTAGTCATTCAGAAGCAAATTTTTGTAAGGAGCGTCTAACGATGTTCGATTTCTTCATTACAAAATAAAAAGTTTACAAGGAGTGCACAATTAGAGTTAGGCGTCCGAATTGCAGAGGCAAATGACGTAGAGCGAAAACACAAAAGTAGACTCATAAGTATTCTTAATAAGTTTTACTAAAAGATTGAGATCAGATCAATAAATGAAATGAGGTGCCATTTTATAGAGAGTGTTATAAATTTATTATATTATGTGGTTATAAGCTTCTTTAATAGATTGGCTTGTTCTCCAAGACTTCATCTCCTATATATATTAATTGTATACCTTTGTAAAAAACACACATCAATTAATAATATCAATATCTTCCTCCCTATTGTTCTCTTGTATTGTTTGCTAGTAAGTTAGTTTCATAACACGTTATCAGCATGAATTTCAATAGTTATACTTTTTACTAATATTGAAGGTGCTATAAAAGTAACAATATTCGTAGTCTTTTCAAACGGATTTGAAATCTTGATAAACAGTTTCAAGAAAGTTATTCACTCCATATATTTGTGACCTCATAATAATGTATTTTCATCAAAGGATAAATCATAAATTATGGAATCAAATTTCAAAAGTTACTTAATGGATCATGAAATAAATAACAATTTTATCGTGGAGAAACTATTATATTATCTAATCTTTATTGTTATAGATAAATCATTAAATTTGAATTGTTAAATTTGATCTAAAGATTTTATCATATTTTATATTCATGGATACTATCTATAAGTGTAATTTTGATGTAATTCGAACATGTTAAATGTTTGTATTGTAGAGACAATTTTATAAATTAACTTGACGAGTAGTATATGGTTATATGTTTTTAAAAGAATGAGAACTTGATATAGAAATTTGCCTAGTAAAATGGTAAATATATGTATATAAGATGTACTTGTAATTGTTTGTAATATGATATGTTAATACACATGTATTTATATAGATTAAATCAGTATAATTAATCAAATTTTTATTCTTATAAACTCTTAGTATATTATATAGTTTTGATTATAACAGATTATATGAAACTAAAGTTGTTACGTACATCACTATTGTTTTGGTCAAAAATTAACGAAGCAATTTAGTGATCAAACTTAGTATGTGATGTAGCGTGCTATTGTGACTTGTAAAAATATGTTGAGTTAATTAATTATGAAAACAGTTTCAGGATATAGCTCCAGGATAATGAGCTATATCTAAATGATAAATAAATGCCGTAAAAAAATCTTGACACAGGATGTACGAAGAAAGCCCTTGATCAATCTAGGTCTCCGGCATAAAACCTCGGGAGTTGACAATCGTCGGCTGTCTTGTTCTTCTTATTACTTGAATACCAAGGATACAGTGCAGGATAATGCCCAGATCGCTACTAACTGTTACAATGATTGCTAGTTGTGAGTGTGAATGTGTGTTTGATAGAAAGAAAAGTGTACGAGTAGAGAGCTCGAAGTGAAGTGAGGTCAAGTGTTGTATCCTACGATCTGGCTTATCGTTTATATAGTTACAATAATGAACAACTTCTCCTATAAACTAGGGATACTTACGAATATTCCCTCTTGAACGTTGGAGACCTATTCTTCCGGCTTCAACGTCTATTTCCCAACTAAATTGAGCGATTCTTTAGGAGAAAGGGTCCTTGTGAACGTTGTGATCCTGCAGTCACAACCTGCGAGCAAACTGTTAGTAACTACCAAGATACTGCCTCAGGATATTACCAATATCCTGGCTCGGTATCCTGATCGTAATCAGCCATCATAAGTTCAAGATACATTGTTAGGATATGGGCTCAGAATCCCTCCCATAACAATTGTTCCCAAAAATGTTACTGTTAGGGATCTTGAGTCCCAACGGTAATATTTTTACGCTTATCGAGGCCATTAAGAGATAATACCCCATGATTTGACAGAATGCAACTACCCGGGCTACATCTACTCATTGTTCCCCTATATCTTCTCAACTTGATCTACATTTAACCGTCACCAAGAAAGCAAAAAGGTAAAATTCTTTCTCTCATCTTTATCCCTTTTCTCCTTCCTTTCTTCTGTTTCCGGTCAAAAATGGCAAGGCAAACCAGGTCCAGTTCCAGGGATTCGGTTCCAATCTTCATAGAAAAGAACTTGCTCCAGCATCCGGAGCGAGAAGTATGCTCGTTTGACAACGCTCACCTGCCTGCTCTCCGTTCATCCGGCATTTTTCCGAGTACAGCAGTTTTCCGACCATACGATTGGGATCTCCGATTGGATGTCTCGTTGTAACACCTCATGTTTTTATGTCCAACATTTTTCCAACACGAGTCCCGGTAAATCCTAGTGTGACCACGTGCTAAAACAGGAGGGACCAAATTCGTTGAGTTACGATAGTTATCCTCGTGACGCTTTGAAATAAAGTGGGAGGACTTAAATAAAATTTTGAAATTTTCAAGATCTGAGGACCCCTTGTGGACCGCAAGGCTCTTGCCATACGGTCCGCAAGGCTACCTGAAACTATGGGCGCCTAAGGTCCTTACGGACCGCAAGGCTTGACCCATACGGTCCGTAAGAACCTGTCAGCGAACAGAAATGTGGCAGACGCGTGTTCTGCCACCTCTTGATGAATTTTTCGCCTTCTTTGCATGCTTGACATGTTATGGGACACATACTCACGTCCATAAACACTTGGCAACACTCCTGGAACCCCCTTGGTTATTAAAAGAGACCTTCTTGTGAGTTGCAACCATTTTTCATCTCACCTTAAGCTTACCAAGATTAATCAGAGAGTTCCAGGCATCTTCCAAGCATTCCAATATGTTCTTAGCACTCATTTGGACCTATTGTAAGTGTTCAAATTCGTATTTAATGATTTCTTATAGCTCTTAGCTTGGAACAAAGTCTCGTCGTAATTACACCTTGACTTTGTTCTAAATCCGTGTATACTTCGTCATTGTGAGTAACGAAAGTTCCTATACGCTCATAATAATGGAGGTGTTAATTCCTCTAGAGGGCATCTCCAGATTTTCACAGATTAATGGCCAATTGACGAGTCAACCGAAAAGTTAACAAAAGTCAAACTGTCCAGTTTCATAAAATTTCATAACTAACAATCTGAATGTTATAAAATATGTTTTGATGCACTAACAATATAAAAATAAGTATTAGAACATATATCAACCAATTCGGCTCGTCAAGATTTGGTCTAGCATCGGTTCGTAACCGAAAATCGCAATATTTGTCTTTTCCTTTGACTTTCGCTTCTGACCCGATTTAGCCACTTTGGCTACTGACTTTTGGTCACTATAAGACCATAATTATATTTAGAATGACGATCTAAAGTTTCGTCACTCGAACCCGTAGAAATCTGAGTTTACATACATGTTCCGCTAAAATTGTATAAACTTTGCAAAAAGGTCCCTTTTGTGCAAATATTGTTTTTGAAACACACATGCATGTAAAATTAAGACATAAACTGATTTGTAGACACAATTTGATTATGTTGACGTCAAGAATCTGAATATAATCTAAGATTTTCACAAAAGACGCGTTTAAGGCATTAAAATGACTAAAATGCCCATTTCGGCATTTTAGAAACACTTAACAAGATTTTATGATCAAAATGATATATTTACTAATGCAATAAATAAAATGACATATTATCGGTAAATAAAACAGGTCCTAACCTCAGTTTACCTTAAACATCGATTAAACGGCATTTTATCGACTTTTACGTCTTTTCGGCGCATAGTATGGTTTAAAAACCATCACTATGGGCCAAGACTTGCTACCTACTGAACTATAAACTTATTTTCAACATTTTAACAGTAAGTACAAGTCTTAAACTCAGAATCCCAATTTTGGCCTCAACGCTATGTGTGAATTAACCAAAATGCCCTTACGGCACATAGATTATTCCAAAATTGTCAAACACACATATATATGATATCCTACTGTTATAACATTATAAGATATTTTTACAGAATATTAACAACCTTGACATCAGATTTATTTTAAACATCTTTTATAAACCTTAAAATGACCAAAATGCCCTTGTAAGGCATAATTCGGTTTTAAATATACTTCGGGCCTATCTTTTGCAAAGCTACTAATTTTATGACATATTTTAAACATATATTCATATGGAACTTTTATATGACTCTCTCGGTTATCCGGTTTCGCCTATGCGCGTTCGGTTAAGCTTACGTGGCTAATTTACGTACTTAAACCGAAACGGGGTTAACTTCGTCATTTCTCTATCAAACTCTGGAACGTTATTGGTTTACCCATATTAGACAAGTTAATAAACTTGTCGGGTCCAACTAACATCCTATTCCGGTCACCGCTTTATCTAGCGTATCATACCGTATCATATTTTAGCATAAGACTAACCGGTCCAATTCTAGGAGTTAATTAAGGACCCGTTAGCATTCTAATATTGGTTATTAATTACCATAAATCCAGACTAAACACCTTCCGGTAAACTGTACCTGTACTTGGTTTGATCTGCGACTGAGTTCTGACTTTCCGAAGACTTAACTTTAGGTAAATACCCTTAACTTATTTTCCCTATACGGGCTTGGGATACGGTAAATTATTACAGCTTGGTCGGGTATGGGATCATGTTTTATCCAGTTGTGATAATTAACTAAAATCTTACATAACCCGGTTTTGATCTGTTTTGTTTGAAACTAAAACATTGGGGTGGACTTGACCATGTCCGGGATATCCTTGGCTCACTAAAATACTAGTGGTCACGACAATATAGCATGGCGTGTAGGCATACACTCGGTAATTGCTATCTGCTTTCTATATGAAAGTTCAGAGTGGTGTGTCAGTCGATCAGGTCTCGATTTCTGTACTGGGCTCCATATGTAAAAGCCTGACATGTAAATCTGTATACAAGGTCATTTGTACTGTCCCAAGCTATTTATAAAAATGTGCCAAGTGCACCTAAAACCATTTTCGAAAGGGTTTTCAAAATGAGTCGGTTGAGTGTATTTACCAGTGTAAACTGACGTATTTTCAAAAGATTAAAATACAGGTACAAGTACGAAATAGGCCGGAAGCTGCGGGGCGTTGACACTAAGGAGTTGCGACCTTAGAAGTTGAGCCTGTAGAGTCTGTTATCATTTTGTGTATGTTTATTTCCGATCCACCTGTGGATCTTATTACAAGCTGTATTGTATATTTGTGTTTCGAACTCCTGGACACTTTGGTTTGTAATAGTTTATATTTTACTCCAAGCCTTCCGTTGTGTTGCTCCGTGTTGTAATTGGTTATGATGATATCAACTGTACGTCACGATACTCCCCACCGGGCTCACCGGAATACACGTGGAATTCGGGGTGTGATAGGTTGGTATCAGAGCCAACGTTTGAGGGAATTCAACACTTGTCTTTAGTGTTTGATCTCAAACGACACAGTAACACATTCCTTAGACTTCCGAGTCTAGGCTATGACCTAGGAATTGTTCATTTCCTTATTTTATTACATTGCTTTGTTTTGTGTTTTAACTTATTTTGAAGCAGGAATCATGCCGCCTAAATTTTCGAGAGGAGCAAAAGGAAAAGCACTAATGAGGAGTGGATCCCCAAAACAAGGGCCTTCCAAAGCACCTGTGTACAACCCCTACGAAGGTTCGGACGATTCCTCGTCACCATGGGAGCCATACCCGAACTTACCTCATGAATACTCACTACCGTCAGACTCCCGTCATTCGCAATATTCGCACCATACCCAACAACCCCAACACTCCCATTCATCTCAAGAATACTATAACACCGACATACGCCTTCGTTCACTTTCGGTAACTCCTCCAGAAGATTCTCCAGAACTAATGGAGGAAGATTCTGACCCTGAAATGCCAACAACAGGATCAATGGGTCACCCCATTGACATATCCAGCGGTTCTAACTCGTACAATGGAACCCCTCATCACTACACTGATAGTTTCGAGGAAAGGTGGGGACAATATGTTTTCTACAATACTCCCTCAGTTCATGGTAACCCATCCCACCACAACACACCTTCATACCACACTCCACCACAAGAACCACCAGTGGAATAGCCACTACCACCTCCACCTCCAAGAAGACGTGGAGCTCGCATGTCAGTGCGCCTAGGACCGAGAGTAGGGTCGCTCTCACCAAACCCTTACCCTATTATTCCTGAGGCCCACAAATGGGTGGGCCCTCTCATACCTCACTGTTTGTGGAACAGCTTCCACAAACAACCGTTGAGCCTGAACCTCAACCACAAATTCCTATAAGTGAGCCACCACCACTACCACCATCAGGTTTTGATAACCCTATTCCTTCTTATTCAAACCTGCCTGGATATAACCCATTCGAACCCTCTACTTGGCCAGAGCATAGCCACAGTCATAATATACCTCTTCATGACCCGTATCTAGAAATGGCCATGAATGCTCACTACCCTAACCCCTATCCCTATCAACCAGGTGGATATCCTTATTATAGATATCAACATCCGGTTGCACCATCTCAACCCCAATCTCAAGCACAACCCCAGCAACCACCACCAACAATGGAAGTTCTTACTGAAGCAATAGAAAAGGTCAAGGAACTTCAGGAACAAACAGCTAAAGACAACAAGAAGAATAACAAGCTATTGAAAAGGCTAGTAAAGAAGTTAAGAAGGAAAAAGGATTAAATTCATAACTATCTTTGTATTTGTTATTATAAATTAAGTCCCTGCGTGGACAAGTCTCATTTAGTCCCTGCGTGGACATTTCAATTATTTCGAGTATAGTCCTTGCGAGGACAATTTTCCTTATTTAAGTCATATTCATGAATTCTATATATATCGCATTATTATTATTATTAATAAAATTTTGGAATTTTAATTATGTATTCCTTTCGTCAAGTTGTTCAAGCAATCGTCTCGATTTTAATTTGAAATTTATGATCTGCAAAAATATTTCCAAAAGGTCCTCTTAATGATTTACGCCCGCCAAGTGATTAGGTCACATGAACTGGCAAAACCTTAGTTATATGATTTACTACCATAATAGTTAAGGTTGAGATTTTCCCTTCTATCCAGAGGTGGTGAACTATGTTCTAAACCTCCCTAGTCTGCCTGATCTGGACTAGTTATCTAAATCATTTTAAGAGCTTATTCAAAAAAAGTTAATATATTCAAAATATTAACCTCCTGGTGAGTGTGACTTGAGGAATCACACGAACCGTCTAAGTAAAGGACTACGTCCAAACCTACATGGTCTATTTTGATTATGATCAATTATCAGTGCGATGATTACTTTACTTACCACCCATTAGTGGTGTAATGCTTTCGAGCTACATTTATGTCCATTTAGTGACAAACGACAGATGTAGTCTACGACTCCCTGTCTCGAGGTAGTAAAACTATGTTCGAACCTCGAATCTTCGCGATCCTTTAGTGATCTTAGCATTTTGTAATTTAAGTCTTTTGACTAAGCCTTTGGTGCTATTCTTTATGTCCTTAGTGACAGGCCTTCGTGCCATGCTTAAACACCCCCATAAAATCGACAAGTTTATATAGATTTATTATGCTATACCATACATTGCAAGTCATCTAGCATGTATGACTAATTTAAATGTATCTTATTAATATTATAGCCACATCAAGCAAGATGGCAGACACTAACGAAGTAAATAGTCAGAAAAAGGATGATAGCGTAAATATAATTATGAATGAAGATGACTTCCAGGCTCGCATAGACGCAGCCGTGGGAAAGGCCATGGAGAAAGCAATTGAAAATTTTAAAGTATCGAGCTCTACGCACTCTAGAACCTTAACAAAAACCAACTCAAAGCCTCCTCCCTCTGATAAGGAGGAAAGTTTTGTGCACTCCTCGAATGTGAGGAGTGAAGCAAAGAACAAGGAGATTCATGGCAGAGAAAATACTTCCAAGGATAGTTGCTCATATAAATATTTTGTTTCGTGTAAGCCGCGAGACTTTAATGGTGAAAAGGGAGCTGTTGAAACCTTGAGATGGATAGAAGAGATGGAAACAGTAGTGGACATCAATGGATGCGCGGAGAAAGATGTTGTTAAATTCGCTTCTCAGTCCTTCAAGGGCAATGCCCTAATTTGGTAGAAAGCTTTGATTCAATCAACTGGGAAGGTACATCTATATAATTTGGGATGGTCCAAGTTCATAGATCTGGTTAAGGATACCTACTGCCCACCTCACGAGGTGGAGAAAATAGAAATGGATTTCATAGCTCTCACCATGAGAAATCTTGACTGTCGAAAGTATGTCACTGATTTTGATTCTTATTCTCGATTGGTATCTTATTTGGTTACTCTTGAGCCTAAATGCATTGCGCGTTTCATAAATGCGTTGGCTCCTGAAATAAGGAGTTTGGTTAAGGCTGTTCAGCCTAACACCTACAAATCAGCTGTTGAGCTATCTCTTTCTCTCACCCAAGACTATGTGAGACGAATGTCAGGAAAATCAGAAAATGATGGGAAAAGGAAGAGAGAGGATGACCGAATTCACCGGTCGAACAAGAATCGAAGGTTTGGATTCAACAGGAATCAACAGAGGTCGGATGATAAGCCTAAATGTAGGAAGGGCAACCGACGACACTTTGGATCGTGTCGGGATGACTCTCAGTCTAAACCTTGTGGGATTTGCAAGAAATCAGGGCACAAGGCCCTAGATTGTAAGGATCTTAAGGACGCCACATGCTACAACTGTGGTGAGAAAGGGCACATTAAACCCAACTGCCCTAAATATAAGAAAGATGACGCTGCTAAAGATGATGGTTCGAAGAAAGGAAAGGCTCGTGCTTTCCAGATGAAAGCTAAGGAGGCTATGAACGACAACAATGTGATAACAGGTACGTTTCTTGCAAATGATGTTTATGCTAGAGTTCTCTTTGATTCCGGAGCCGATAAATCTTTTGTAGATCATAAGTTTGGTGCCTTATTAAACTTGTCTGTAAGAACTCTAGACGTAACATATGACGTAGAACTCGCTGATGGAATGATTGAGACTGCTTCTACGATTCTAGACGGATGTTCCATATCTATCAAGAATCATTCTATTCCTGTTTCACTTCTGCCCATGAAATTGGCAGGATTCGATGTAGTTCTTGGTATGGATTGGTTGTCTAGTAACTAAGCCCATATAGCCTGTAACAAGAAACTCATCGAAATCAAAACCCCAACTGGAGATACACTCGCTATACAAGGAGATCGTTATTATGGATTATCAGAAAAGGGATCACTACTCAAAGAATCGAAGTGTTTAAAGAAAGGTTGTGTCATTTATGTGGCACAAGTGACCATTGACGAGCCAAAGCCAAAAATTGAAGACTTGCCCGTTTTCTCTGAATTTACAGATGTTTTCCCCGAAGACTTGCCTGGTCTGCCTCCAGACAGACAAGTGGAGTTTAGAATTGATATCATACCGGGAGTCGCCCCTGTTGCAAAAGCCCCATACCGATTGGCACCCACAGAAATGAAGGAATTACGAACCTAGCTAGGCGAATTACTGGAAAAGGGTTTTATCCAACCGAGCTCTTCGCCTTGGGGAGCTCCAATCTTGTTCGTGAAAAAGAAAGACGGTTAAATGCGAATGTGCATTGACTACCGCGAGTTGAATAAGTTAACAATTAAGAATCGCTATCCATTGCCTAGGATTGATGATTTATTTGACCAGCTTCAGGGAGCAAGCTACTTCTCGAAGATTGATTTGAGGTCAGATTATCATCAACTCAAAGTTCGTACTGAAGACGTTCCAAAGACGGCCTTTAGAACAAGATATGGTCATTATGAGTTCCTAGTGATGCCTTTTGGACTCACTAATGCACCAACAACATTTATGGATTTGGTGAACAGAGTTTGCAAGCCGTATTTAGATAAGTTTGTCATTGTCTTCATTGATGATATACTTATATACTCTCGTAATCAGGAGGATCACGAGAAGCATTTGAAGTGTATTTTGGAGTTGTTGAGACACGAGAAACTTTATGCAAAGTTTTCTAAGTGTGAATTTTGGTTGTGAGAAGTACAATTCTTAGGCCACGTGGTTAGTGAACGTGGGATACAAATTGACCCTGCCAAAGTCGAGGCAGTAATGAACTGGCAAGTCCCCAAGACACCATCCGAAATCCGAAGTTTTCTGGGTTTGGCCGGTTATTGTAGAAGATTTATAGAAAACTTTTCAAGGATAGTTACTCCATTGACGACCCTAACCCGTAAAGATGTTAAATTTGTTTGGGGTCCGAAACAGAAGGAAGCCTTTGATGTATTGAAGCAGAAATTAAGTAATGCTCCTGTGTTGACTCTACCAGAAGGAATTGAAGACTTTGTGGCATATTGTGACGCTTCACACACTGGCATGGGGTGTGTACTTATGCAGCTAGGAAAAGTGATCGCTTATGCTTCAAGACAATTAAAGATACACGAAAGAAATTACACCACGCATGACTTGGAAATAGGCGTTGTGGTGTTTACGCTGAAGCTATGGAGACATTACTTATATGGAACCAAGTGTATTATATACAACGACCACAAGAGCCTTCAACACTTGTTCAACTAGAAGGACCTGAACATGCGACAGCGTCGGTGGATGGAAACACTAAACGATTATGATTGTGAAATTCGTTACCACCCAGGCAAGGCAAATGTGGTTGCTGATGCCTTAAGCCATAAAGAAAGGGTTAAGCCTATTCGGATTAATGCTAAAAGCATTAAAGTAAGAAATAATTTGAAAGATAGAATCTTGGAAGCCCAAAAGCAAGCGCTACTATAAGCAAATCTTCCCAGTGAAGAATTGGGAAAAATGGTGGAGCAACTGATTTTAGGAAGTGACGGCGTTCTTAGATTCTGTGGGCGAATTTGGATTCCAGTCTTTGGAGGACTTAGGGAGTTAATCCTCCAAGAAGCGCATAGTTCTAGATACTCGGTTCACCCGGGTAGTGATAACATGTACAAGGATTTGAGGCACAGCTATTGGTGGGCAGGGCTGAAGAAATCCATAGCTACTTTTGCAGCTAAATGTCTGACATGTTCCAAGTTAAGGCAGAACATCAAAAACCATCGGGATTACTGCAGCAGTTGGAAATTCCCATGTGGAAGTGGGAATGTGTAACTATGGATTTCATCACCAAATTACCAAAGACAAAGCGAGGAAATGATACAATATGGGTAATTGTTGACAGACTGACTAAGTCGGCTCATTTCCTACCTATTAACGAGACTTATAGCTCAGACAAACTAGCAAAACTCTATGTGGATGAAATAGTATCCTTGCACGGCGTACCAGTGTCTATTGTGTCGGATAGGGACACAAGGTACACTTCTCATTTTTGGAAAAGTTTCCAGCAAGCCTTGGGCACAAAACTAATTTCTAGTACGGTATATCACCCACAGACTGACAGGCAAAGCGAACATACTATTTAAACGCTGGAAGATATGTTGCGTGCATGCGTTATCGACCTAGGTGGAAGTTGGGATAACCACTTACCACTTATAGAGTTTTCTTACAATAATAGCTACCATGCAAGTATTCAATCCGCCCCGTTTGAAGCTTTATACGGGAGAAAGTGTAGGACACCCGTTTGTTGGGCAGAAGTTGGGGAAGCTCAACTGGCAGGACCTGAGATAGTCCTGGAGACGACAGATAAGATCTTGCAAATTCGGGATTGTCTCAAGGCTGCCAGAGATAGGCAGAAAAGTTACGCAGATCGAAGACGTAAACCTCTCGAGTTCCAGGTAGGGGACAAGGTCTAACTAAAGGTATCGCCTTGGAAGGGCGTTATGCGCTTTGGAAAGAAAGGAAAATTAATTCCTAGGTACGTAGGACCATTTGAAATCGTTGAACGAATTGGAGCTATTGCTTACAAGCTGAAATTGCCAGAAAAGTTCAGTGGAATCCATGATGTATTCCACATTTCCAATTTGAAGAAATGCTTGGCAGACGAGTCATTAGCTATGCCACACGACGATGTGCAGATTGATAATAACTTGCGTTTCATTGAGAAACCTATAGCGATTTAAGATAGACAAGTCAAGAAGCTCCGTAGAAAGCATGTGCCGATCGTGAAAGTGAAATGGGACGCTCGTCGAGGTCCCGAATACACGTGGGAGGTTGAGTCCGTTATGCGACTAGAGTACCCATACTTGTTTGATTGAAATCTTGGAGTCGAGATTTATTTTAAGGGGGTGAGGATGTAACACCTCGTGTTTTTACGTCCAACATTTTCCAACACGAGTCCCGGTAAATCCTAGTATGACCACGTGCTAAAACAGGAGGGACCAAAGTCGTTGAGTTGCGATAGTTATCCTCGTGATGCTTTGAAATAAAGTGGGATGACTTAAATAAAATTTTGAAATTTTCAAGATCTGAGGACCCTTTGCGGACCGCAAGGCTCTTGCCATACGGTCCGCAAAGGCTACCTGAAACTATGGGTGCCTAAGGTCCTTACGGACCGCAAGGCTTGACCCATACGGTCTGTAAGAACCTGGCAGCGAACAGAAATGTGGCAAACGCGTGTTCTGCCACCTCTTGATGAATTTGTCTCCTTCTTTGCATGCTTGACACGTTATGGGACACATATTCACGTCCATAAACACTTGGCAACACTCCTGGAACCTCCTTGGTCATTAAAAGAGACCTTCTTGTGAGTTGCAACCATTTTTTATCTCACCTTAAGCTTACCAAGATTAATTAGAGAGTTTCAGGCATCTTCCAAGCATTCCAATGTGTTCTTAGCACTCATTTGGACCTATTGTAAGTGTTCAAATTCGTATTTAATATTTCTTATAGCTCTTAGCTTGGAACAAAGTCTCGTCATAATTACACCTTGACTTTGTTCTAAATCCGTGTATATTCCGTCATTGTGAGAAACGAAAGTTCCTATACGCTCATAATAATGGAGGTGTTAATTCCTTCAGAGGGCATCTCCAGATTTTCACGGATTCATGGCCAATTGACGAGTCAACCGAAAAGTCAACAAAAGTCAAACTGTCCAGTTTCATAAAATTTCATAACTAACGATCTGAATGTTATAAAATATGTTTTGATGAACTAACAACATAAAAATAAGTATTAGAAAATATATCAACCAATTCGGCTCGTCAAGATTTGGTCTAGCATCGGTTCGCAACCGAAAGTCGCAATATTTGACTTTTCCTTTGACTTTCGCTTCTGACCCGATTTAGCCACTTTGGCTACTGACTTTTGGTCACTATAAGACCATAATTATATTTAGAATGACCATCTAAAGTTTCGTCACTCGAACCCTTAGAAATCTGAATTTACATACAAGTTCCACTAAAATTGTATAAACTTTGTAAAAAGGTCCTTTTTGTGCAAATCTTGATTTTAAACACACATGCATGTAAAATTAAAACATAAACTGATTTGTAAACACAATTTGATTATGTTGATGTCAAGAATCTGAATATAATCTAAGATTTTCACAAAAGACGCTTTTAAGGCATTAAAATGACTAAAATGCCCATTTCGGCATTTTAGAAACACTTAACAAGATTTTATGATCAAAATGATATTTGTAAGACCTTAACACGTTCAAACCAAAAATACGCAGCGGAAACACGTACTGTAAAATTTCTTTATTTAAAATCATTCCATCATGATAAAAAGTCCTTTCTATGATAAATCTTTAACTATAATTACACTTTTTGTTTCATTAAATACAATAAACATAACATATTGATAATCACATGTCCACTCATTCCCGTATAATCCGTGTTATGACTCGATCATCGGTCGTTTGCATCTCTTGATGGTTATGACCCTTAAAATCTACACAACTTCCATTCAGCACATACATTCACATCATTAGTACTTAAAGCATTATACAATCTAAGTATAAAACTAAAGAATCACATCGCGTTTTATCCTACTGCACATTCCATTAAGATATCCTTCTGAATTCGAGCATTTCTTTCCAGGGTTTATCCTTTGAGGAGTATACGATAATATACCTGCGCTTCATTTCATTCTCAAACAACTCAGTTAACATTATAAAATCCTTACATATTAACACTGTAACATCCGTCGAAAAACGGGTTTCAAAACCCGCTTCGTTTATTAATCGAATAGTCAGTTACAATTTTCGTTGCTTATTTAATGCTCATTTTAATTTTAAACAATACATAATTAATAAATATATTAGAATTTATAAACTATAATTAATAAACAATAAAAACGGACGAAGAAAAAAATAAAGGAGGCTGCCGGGTTTCGAACCCGGGTCAGCCGGTTAAACAAACACCCAGCATACCACTCCGCCACTTGACTTCTTTGTTAGCATATCGAAACAAATAATACTTAAGATGAAATTTGAGTTCAAACCGGACTTCCAGCGCGGCAGAACTCGCAATCACCGGAAAATCCGGCAATCCGCGAGTTCAGCCATTATTCCTTTTGACTATAACGTTATAACCGACGTCGACATCGGTTATAACCGACGTCTATCAGTCAATTGCAGTCGTAACCGCCGGAGAAAACGTGACCACGAATCAAGACCAAATTCAGACCCAATTCATACCGATTCTTCCTTATAAATACCCACCCAAACCTCTGGTAATCCTTTCGCTCAAAATCGCACAAACTTTCGAACCTTTGGCGCTCGCCGGAGATAATTTACAGTCGCCGGACTTTCACCGGAAAACCGAGACTTACACCAAATCGGTAAATTTCTTGACTCTTTCGTTTTCAATCCATTGTTAGACATATACTAACTTCAATCCTTCAACCAGAATCGGTTCCAGACGACGTTGCCGGAAATTCTGCACTCGCCGGAAAACCTCTGGAAATTCTGAAATCACACTGTAAATCGGTACAATCATCTAAACCCTCTGTTATCTCTTGTTTAGTCACTTAATTTCACAACTCATTGATCAAAACTATTAATTGATTCGCTCAGACGGAATTCACAAATCAGAGCCGACGACCCTTGCCGGAGTTCTGAGAAAAACATCATGTTCGGTACATTCGTTTCCGAAACTCTCTTTATCCATTACATTTCAATCATTTATATGTTAGACGAACGATTTAAGCAAGAAGACCAGAACGCAAGACGACCCTCCCAATCAAGAAGACCAGAACGTCGACAACCCTCCCTCCAAAAAGTGCTCTTACAAACACTTCAAGTCTTGCGATCCCTCAAAGTATGAAGGGACCGAAGGTGTCACTGCTCTCCTCCACTGGTTTGAGGAAATGGAGAACACCTTCCTTAATTGCGATTGTCCCGAGGATCGCAAGGTACGTTACGCAACCGGGAGACTGTTTGGGGTAGCCCTTACCTGGTGGAACACAGAAAAGGGTAAGAGAGGAGTCGAAAATGCTATGGCCTTAACATGGGAAGAGTTAAGGGAAATAATGACAAGGCGCTTCTGTCCAAGAAGCGAAATCAAGAAGTTGGAAGATGAATTCCATTCGTTAAAACAAAAGGAAGGAGATCATACTTCCTACAACAAAAGATTTCTCGAGCTAAACCAAATGAACCCCAACTTGTTCACCCAAGTGTACCGCTTGGTTGAACACTACATTCGAGGCCTCCCCTCAAAAATTCAAGACTCGGTTCTAAGCACTTCACCTGCAACACTTGAGGTCGCAATGGAACTAGCTACCGAACTTACCGAGAATCGCATCCGAAACGGTAAATTCAAGGAGGAGAAAAAGAAAGCCCCCATTGAGGCTCAAACTTCAAACCATTCTGTCTCCTCTTCAAAGTTTGCTGGTAAGAGGAAGCGAAACAACAGGAACTTTGCTGTCACACAAACAAACCCCCCTATCACTGCTGCACCCATCACCCAAGTTGCCCCCTCAGCTGCGCCATATAAAAAGCCATACTCCGGCCCATACCCAAAATGCAACTGTTGCCAATACCATCACCTTCCCGAACATCCCTGCCAACATTGCACCGGCTGTGGCCGTGCAGGTCACACCATCCAAACCTGTCGCACACTTCAGCGAACGAACCGCAACCAACCCTCAACCCAAACCACCATCAGATAGTGGGTCAAGCCCAACAACCTTTACTCCTACCACCTGCCCAACATATAGCCCAATCCTACTACCAACCCAACTACCCCATGATGCAACCCATGCGAGCTTGTTACAACTGTGGAGACCCGAACCACTTTAGAAACACTTGTCCATGCTTGGTGAACATCATTCATGCCCAAGCTCAAGCAAATCCGGTGAATCAAGCTAACCAAGCTCCTCCACCTGCAAGAGGAAGAGCTTTCAACATCAACGCTAATCAGGCTAGAGCTGACAACAACGTGGTTAACGGTACGTTTCTCATCAATGGTAGTTATGCATCCATGTTATTTGATACTGGCGCGGATAAGAGTTTTGTGTCCTTAGAATTTGAACCCATCCTCAACCAAACTCGTGATAATCTCATGGAATCCATAACGGTGGAAGTTGCTGACGGAAAACCGGTCTCATTAAACTCTATTATACGAAATTGTACCCTCACTCTAAATAATCACGATTTTCCAGTTGATCTAATTCCTATGAAGTTGGGAAGTTTCGACATTATAATCGGTATGGACTGGCTCAGTCAACATCATGCTGAAGTAGTATGCGGCGAAAAGTTCATTCGCATTCCACTTGCAGACGGCCAGACCCTACGAATCTTTGGAGAAACCCCTTCGAAAGGACTCAAATTAATGTCCTGTCTTCAAGCCCGAAAATACCTCCGCAAGAACTATGTCGCATTCCTAACTCACGTCGTCAAGAAGGGAAACAAGGAGAAGAAACTCGAAGATATACCGGTAGTGAAAGAATTCCCACAAGTCTTTCCCGACGACATATCAGGACTTCCTCCCATGAGAGAAGTCGAATTCCGCATTGATCTTATACCTGGCGCTACACCTGTCGCAAAATCTCCATACAGGTTAGCCCCCTCCGAATTGCAAGAGATGGCCAGTCAACTACAAGAGCTGACTGACAAAGGATTTATACGTCCTAGCTCATCGCCTTGGGGTGCACCTGTTCTTTTTATGAAGAAGAAAGATGGAACGTTTCGCATGTGTATCGACTACAGAGAACTCAACAAGTTAACGGTCAAGAACCGCTACCAATTACCTCGCATTGATGACCTTTTAGACCAACTTCAAGGCTCCACCTGTTTTTCAAAAATCGACCTTCGTTTTGGATATCACCAACTCAGAGTACATGAAGAAGACGTCCCAAAGACCGCCTTCCGAACTCGATATGGTCATTACGAATTCATGGTCATGCCATTTGGTTTAACCAACGCCCCAGCAGTATTTATGGATTTAATGAATAGGGTATGCAAACCCTACCTCGACCGCTTTGTCATAGTCTTCATCGACGACATCCTCATCTACTCAAAGTCTAAGACTGATCATGAACGACACCTTCGACTCATCCTTACACTCTTAAGGACAGAAAAGTTGTACGCTAAGTTCTCGAAATGTGAATTCTGGTTAAGGGAAGTACAATTCCTTGGACACATCGTCAATGACAAGGGAATTTATGTTGATCCCTCAAAAATCAAGGCAGTACAGGAATGGCAACGCCACGTACCCCTACCGAAGTAAGATCATTTCTTGGTTTGGCTGGTTACTATCGCCGCTTCATTGCCAATTTCTCCCGTATTGCTATACCACTCACGGCTTTGACTCATAAAGGAAAACCCTTCATATGGGGACCTAAACAAGAAGAAGCCTTCCAAACCCTTAATCAAAAGCTTTGTGACGCACCTATCCTCACACTTCCTGAAGGTTGTGATGACTTTGTAGTATATTGTGACGCATCAGGGCAAGGACTAGGTTGTGTATTAACGCAAAGGGAAAAAGTGATAGCCTATGCTTCTAGGCAACTCAAGGTTCATGAGAAGAACTACACCACCCACGACCTAGAACTTGGAGCCGTTGTGTTCGCTCTCAAGATATGGAGACATTACCTCTACGGTACCAAGTGTGAAATATACACTGACCACAAGAGTCTCCAACATATCTTCAACCAAAAGGAGTTGAATATGAGGCAACGAAGATGGGTCGAACTTCTTAACGACTACGACTGTGAAATTCGGTATCATCCTGGCAAGGCAAACGTGGTGGCCGATGCGCTCAGTCGAAAAGGTTATGCGAACTCCATTCGTCTTCTATGTTCGCAAATCATAACCGACATCAAGGATCGAATCCGAGAAGCTCAACATGTTTCTGTAACAGAAAACGACGTACGAGATGAGCTGTCATGTGGAGCGGAACTCAAAATCAAAACCAAATCCGACGGTATTCTATACTATCTAAATCGCATATGGATTCCCAATCGCAATAACCTTCGAGATTTCCTTATGAATGAGGCGCACAAAACACGGTACTCTGTACACCCAGGAGCCGACAAGATGTATCAAGACCTTCGATACACCTACTGGTGGCCTGGCATGAAAAAGGATATTGTTGTTTTCATTTCCAAGTGCCTTACCTATTCCAAAGTAAAAGCTGAACATCAAAGACCTTCAGGACTTCTAACCCAACCTGAAATACCTGTATGGAAGTGGGAAAACATAACCATGGACTTTATTACCGGGTTACAACGCACCTCCAGTGGGTATGATGTAACATTTGTCAAAAACGGGTTTTCCAAACCCGCTCCGTTTGTAATCGAATATCAAGTTATAAATGTTTCGTTGCGTATTTATGTCAAATTTAATTTTTAATGATGCATAATTAATAAACAAACTAGAATATAAAAGTTATAATTGATAAAAAGTAAAAATAAAATAAATAAAATGAAAAATAGGCTGCCGGGACTCGAACCTGGGTCAGCCGGAAAGAGCTCAAAGACTTATCACACACACACATAACCACTCCGCCACTTGATGTTTTCTGTGAATTCTAGGAAACAATTAAACTTTATGGTCAATCATGAAGCGATCTGGTTACGCTAACTGTAACCGAAATCGGTCACCAAACGTCCAAAAACATTTGATTGTTCGCGGTTTACCGATTATAACCGATACACCGACACCTCCAATCAATTTAGCTTTGAATGGACTTGAATTCAAGAGTTGATCGGTTTTAATAACCGAAAACTTGCATTTCCTGAATTACTCTAATCATAGTCCCCTCTCGCGACTCAAACACATCTGCAAACCTTTAATTTCACTTCCGCAATACTTTCAATTCGTCGGAGAAGCTATTTGAACTCGCCGGACTTTCGCCGGAAAACCGTGTTTTCCATCAAATCAGTAAGTCTCTCAATTATTTCATTGTCTATCAGTTGTTAAGCTGTTGCTAACTCAAACCCTTCAATCGGAATCAATTTCAGACGTCGATATCGGATAATTCACTCTCGCCGGAAAACTGCTGAAAATTCTCAATTCTCGCTGTGAAACGGTATAGCCTTCTAAACCTCCTGGTAATTCTTGTTCTGTGCTTCAATTTCGCTTTTAGCTAATAAAAATTGTTACTCTGTTCGCTCAGACGAAATCCGTAAAAAACAGAGCCGACGACTTGCCGGAATTCTGAGATAAATCGTTTCTCTGGTATGTTTACTTCCAAAATCGTCTCTGCCATTCCATTTAGTCTTTTGAATGTTTGTCAATCGAATTAAACAAGAAACAATAGAGTAATCGTAGGCTGTGATTCTGTAACGAAGAAGACGAAGTTAGGTTGATTATAAGTTTAATATAATTTGGATATTATCTCGGGTTAGACACACAGTCTAGCGGTGGACTGTGTGCACACATATATCACACGCCGCGAGTTCGATCCTTGACACACGTATGCTCTATAATAAAGATGTTTTATTTTTCTAACTGAACCGGATTAACTCACGGTAGTTGTTAAGTACAATAAAAATCGGTATATTAACCAGGTTAGACACACAGTCCAGCGGTGGACTGTGTGCAACACTAACCCACAGGCCCCGGGTTCGAGACCTGTTGCACGCTCCGGTTCGATGATTTAAGACACTTTTTGAAAATAAAAGAATTTTGAATAAACTGAATCAGTATATAAATATAATTAAAAACAAATTATTTCGGGTTAGACACGTAGCTCAGTTGGTAGAGCTGCGTGCACGCGTACGGGAGGTCTCGGGTTCGAGTCCTGCCGGCGCATACATGCACACAATAGAACCGGTCAAACAGTCAAACAGTCAATGGTTAATGGTCAACGCAAAAGTCAACACTTTTTTTTATATTTTTATTTATTTAATTTAATTCAAAAATCAATTAAAAATACTTAAAAATAATGTTTTTAAAGATAGGAAATAGCCTTAAACTCACAAAAATATATCTAAAAATCCTATTAAAATTATTAATAAAATCCACTCATTTACTATACCTTCCGTTATTATTTAGGTTAGTTAATCCTCATTGTTCAATCCTTCAAACTCGTGCGCATGTCATCATCTCCAACCGAACGCACCCAATGTGAGTGAATCTCTATAAGTTCCCCGTTTTAATCACGTTTTTGGGGTGTATCATGTGTCATACTATTTATTATATTTAAATCATTGTGCATACATCATATCATGAACAAATGTGTATTCAGCTTGTATCAACTGTTTGTGTGGTTATTGTTTAGATTTAATTTATTATTTTCAGTACATGAAATATCATAGGCCGCCGCTCCCCATTACATTATGAGCGTTGAGCAGTTCCCATTACATTATGAGCGTGAACCTGGCGTTGCCAACATACGATCGGCTCCGTTTGATTGAGCCTTGTTCGCACAGACATTCATCATAGGCTGTCAGTTCCCCATTACATTATGAGCGTGACGTTGCCAACATATACAGTTTCATTCATGTTATATATTCATGCAAGTTCATATGTTATTGTATGTTATTGTTTGTGGTTGTTATTGCTATTGTTTTACATTTGCTCGCATATGACTATTGCACAATTTTTCCTTGATAAAAAAACAAGAAATCAATAATAAATATTTATCTAACAAGGTTCACTCGCCAACTTATGTTGACCCAAAACCCCCCATTGTTACACATGATACAGGTGATCCAGACGCAGCAAGAAACACATAGGATTGGCTTAGAAGAATAAACTGGTTTAGAGCTTGGATTGTTTAGTTGGTTATTTTTCTTTGTGTTTGTATGGACATGTTTGGATTATTGAGAATGTAATTTTGACTTTAATAAATATGAAACATATTAGTAAATAACATGAGCTTTGGTGATAACCCAATTATGCCCCGACTCTTATTCCGCTGCGGGTCGGGGTGTGACAGATTGGTATCAGAGCCATGACTATAGGGATATAGGATAGGTTATTAGACCCTTAGAGCCTATGCTATAGTTGATTAGAAATTTTCAAGATTTTTGTGTGTTACATGCAAAATTCATGATGTTTATATGTTTTATGTTTAATGTTACATTCAATGTTATGCAAGCATGTTCATAAGTACATATTAGAATATAATGCCTATCATGAATCATATTCTCATAACATATCATATCCATGAAAGCACACATCACATCATTTTCATGATTGTTTTTACAATGATTTTTGTATTTTCAAATCACATCAAAGTGAGTTCTCATGACGGGCATATAGTAACTGGAAGGGTACAAGTACCGGTAGTCGGAACGTCCTGTCTAGGCTGGCATTCGTATAAATCCAAAATAAAGGACCAGTTTG
Organism: Scalesia atractyloides; assembly: GCA_947069175.1. NCBI lineage: Eukaryota > Viridiplantae > Streptophyta > Magnoliopsida > Asterales > Asteraceae > Scalesia > Scalesia atractyloides. Next base: position 81,438,460 of record CAMTDV010000010.1, read on the forward strand.
CCTACCTGGGGACTAACGATGAGAGTACGAAGTACCTATTAGGCCAAAGCATGCTATACCAAACGTCGTGTGAGCTAACCCCACTTTGAGTTGTCATTGTGTCTACACCTGGACACATTCCGACCATACATCTCGTAAACATATTTCGTGGTTTTCATTCGGGTGATGCGAGTGTTAAATCGCCAATACTAATGTGAATCCTACCAAGCCAATAGACATGGGGGCCCACATGACTATACAGGTGAAGGTATGGGGGACATTTGAGGCCCAACATGAGCAAACCCAAGACATCCTATGGATGTAGTTGCATTATTGATATTGATGTTATTTTCATTTTCTTTAAGACATATGACACCTAAAAAGACTCCATAAACTCACAATCTTCTTATGTATATTCCTGTAGATGTCGGCTAGACAACAACGAGGGGGTAGAAGATCAGGAAGGTCACACGAACGCTTGGCCACTCAAATCGTAAAACAAATGGCCGCGGTGCTTCCTGACATTGTGGTTCAGGTACAACAAGCTCTCGCCACAAATCCCACCAATCCTCCCCAGCAAGAAGACCAGAACATCGGCAACCCTCCTACCAAAAAGTGCTCATATGAACATTTCAAGTCTTGCGATCCTCCTAAATTTGAAGGGACCGAAGGTGTCACTGCTCTCCTCCACTGGTTTGAGGAAATGGAAAACACCTTCCTCAACTGCGATTGTCCCGAGGATCGCAAGGTACGATACGCAACCGGGAGACTATTTGGGGTAGCTCTTACCTGGTGGAATACTGAAAAGGGTAAGAGGGGAATCGAAGATGCTATGGCCTTAACGTGGGAGGAGTTAAGGGAAATCATGACGAGACGATTCTGTCCTAGAAGTGAGATTAAAAAGTTAGAGGACGAATTTCATTCTTTGAAGCAAAAGGAGGGAGATCATACTTCATACAACAAGAGGTTCTTAGAGTTGAACCAAATGGTCCCTAACTTGTTCACCCCAGTTTACCGCTTAATCGAGCATTATATTCGAGGTCTTCCCTCGAAAATTCAAGATTCAGTTCTCAGCACTTCGCCAGCAACACTTGAAGCTGCTATGGAACTAGCTACTGAACTGACCGAGAATCGAATTCGCAACGGTAAATTTAAAGAGGAGAAAAAGAAAGCCCCCGTTGAGGGCCAAACTTCAAACCATTCCACCTCCTCCTCTAAGTTTGCTAACAAGAGGAAACGTAACACCAGAAACTTCGCTGTTACACAAACCAATTTCCCTATCCCTGCTGCACCATTACCCAAGTTGCCCCCTCACCTGCACCATACAAAAGGCCATACTCTGGCCCATTACCAAAATGCAACCGTTGCCAATACCACCACTTTCCTGATCATCCCTGCCAACATTGCACCGGCTGTGGTCGCGCAGGTCATACTGTTCAAACTTGTCGCATACCTCAGCGAACGAACCGCCACCAGCCTTCAACCCAAACCCACCAACAAATAATGGGTAAAGCCCAACAACCCCTACTACTACCACCTACCCAACATTTAGCCCAATCATACTACCAACCCAACTATCCCATGGTGCAACCTATGCGGGCTTGCTACAATTGTGGAGATCCAAGCCACTTTAGAAACACTTGTCCACGTTTGGTGAACATTATACATGCTCAAGCCCAAGCAAATCCGGTGAATCAAGCTAACCAAGCTCCTCCACCTGCAAGAGGAAGAGCTTTCAACATCAACGCTAATCAGGCTAGAGCTGACAGCAATGTGGTTAACGGTACGTTTCTTATCAACGGTAGTTATGCATCCATGTTGTTTGATACTGGCGTGGATAAAAGTTTTGTGTCTTTAGAGTTTGAACCCATCCTAAACCAAATTCGTGATAAGCTCATGGAATCCATAACAGTAGAAGTTGCTAACGGAAAACCGGTCTCATTAAAATCTATTATACGCAATTGTACTCTCACCTTAAACGACCACGATTTTCCAGTTGACCTCATTCCTATGAAGTTGGGAAGCTTTGACATTATAATTGGTATGGAATGGCTCAGCCAACATCAGGCTGAAGTTGTATGTCGCGAAAAGTTTATACGCATTCCTCTTTCAAACGGTCAGACTCTACGAATCTTCAGGGAAACCCCATCGAAAGGGCTCAGATTAATGTCCTGTCTTCAAGCCCAAAAATATCTTCGCAAGAATTATGTCGCATTTTTAACCCATGTCGTCAAAAAGGGAACCATGGAGAAGAAACTCGAAGACATCCCAGTAGTAAAAGATTTCCCGCAAGTTTTGCTGACGAGATTTCAGGACTTCCTCCCGTAAGAGAAGTCGAATTCCGCATTGATCTTATACCTGGTGCTACACCAGTTGCAAAGTCTCCTTATAGGTTAGCCCCCTCTGAAATGCAAGAGCTAGCCAGTCAATTGCAAGAGTTGACTGGCAAAGGATTCATACATCCTAGCTCCTCGCCTTGGGGTGCACCTGTCCTTTTTGTGAAGAAGAAAGATGGATCGTTTCGCATGTGCATCGACTACAGAGAACTCAACAAGTTAACGATCAAGAATCGCTATCCATTACCTCGCATTGATGATCTTCTTGACCAACTTCAAGGCGCCAGCTGTTTTTCAAAAATCGACCTTCGTTCTGGTTATCATCAACTCAGAGTACATGAAGAAGACGTACCAAAGACCGCTTCCGAACTCGTTATGGTCATTATGAATTCATGGTCATGCCATTTGGTTTAACAAACGCTCCAGCTGTCTTCATGGATTTAATGAACAGAGTCTGCAAACCCTATCTCGACCGTTGTGTTATAGTCTTCATCGACGACATCCTCATTTACTCAAAGTCTAAGTCTGATCATGAACGACATCTTCGACTCATCCTTACACTTCTAGAGAATGAAAAGCTTTACGCCAAATTCTCCAAATGCGAATTCTGGTTAAAAGAGGTACAATTCCTTGGACATGTAGTCAATGACAAGGGAATACATGTCGACCCCTCAAAGATCAAAGCGGTACAAGAATGGCAAGCGCCACGTACACCAACTGAAGTAAGATCATTCCTTGGTTTGGCTGGTTATTATCGCCGTTTCATCTCAAACTTCTCTCGCATTGCTGTACCACTCACGGCTTTAACTCATAAGGGAAAACCTTTCATATGGGGACCCAAACAAGAAGAAGCTTTCCAAACCCTTAAACAAAAACTCTGTGATGCACCAATACTCACTCTTCCTGAAGGTTGTGATGACTTCGTGGTTTATTGCGACGCGTCAGGGCAAGGACTAGGCTGTGTTCTAATGCAAAGAGGAAAGGTTATAGCTTATGCTTCGAGACAACTCAAAACTCATGAGAAGAACTACACCACCCATGACCTAGAACTTGGAGCCGTTGTGTTCGCTCTTAAGATATGGAGACATTATCTCTACGGTACTAAGTGTGAAATATACACTGACCACAAGAGTCTTCAACATATCTTCAATCAAAAGGAGTTAAACATGAGGCAACGAAGATGGTCAAACTTCTAAATGACTACGACTGTGAAATTCGGTACCACCCTGGCAAGGCAAATGTGGTGGCTGATGCACTCAGTCGAAAGGGTTATGCGAACTCCATTCATCTTCTATGTTCGTAAATCATAACTGACATTAAAGATCAAATTCGAGAAGCCCAACATGTTTCAGTAACGGAAGACGACGTACGAAAGGAGCTGTCCTGTGGAGCTGAACTTAAAATTGAAACTAAATCTGACGGTATTCTGTACTATCTAGATCGCATATGGATTCCTGACCTAAACAACCTTCGTGAATTTCTTATGAATGAGGCTCACAAAACACGATACTCTATACACCCAGGAGCCGATAAGATGTATCAAGACCTTCGATACACCTATTGGTGGCCTGGAATGAAAAAGGATATTGCTGTTTTTGTTTCCAAGTGCCTTACATGTTCCAAGGTGAAAGCTGAACACCAAAGACCCTCAAGACTTCTGGTCCAACCTGAAATACCTGTATGGAAGTGGGAAAACATAACCATGGACTTCATTACCGGGTTACCTCGCACTTCTGGTGGGTATGACACTATATGGGTAATCATTGATCGTCTTACAAAATCAGCTCACTTTATTCCTATCCGCGAAGATTTCAAGAACGAGAAGCTAGCTCGTATTTACATCAGCGAAATCGTAAGCCGACATGGTGTACCGTTAAGCATTATTTCAGATCGTGATGGTCGTTTCACTTCACGAACATGGCAAGCTGTACAAACCGCTTTGGGTACACGATTAGATCTCAGTACCGCTTATCATCCTCAAACTGATGGACAATCTGAACGCACCATTCAAACCCTTGAAGATATGCTTCGAGCATGTGTCATAGACTTCAAGGGAAATTGGGACGCTCATCTACTATTAGTTGAATTTTCGTACAACAACAGCTATCATTCAAGTATCGGCATGGCACCTTTTGAAGCTTTATATGGTCGTAAGTGCCGATCTCCAGTATGTTGGCACGAAATTGGGGAAGCTCAAATCACCGGTCCAGAGTTGATTCAAGAAACCACAGACAAGATCCATCAAATTCGAAACAATCTTCTAGCGGCTCAAAGTCGTCAAAAGAGTTATGCAGATAAACGACGAAAGCCCTTGGAGTTTAACATTGGTGATCATGTACTTTTAAAAGTATCACCGTGGAAGGGAGTAGTTCGTTTTGGTCAAAAAGGCAAGCTAGCACCACGCTACGTAGGACCTTTCAAGATACTCGAAAGAGTAGGACCTGTAGAATACAAGCTTGATCTACCAGAAGAACTCAACAGAATTCATCCCACGTTCCACGTATCAAACTTGAAGAAGTGCCTCGCTGATGAGAACCTCCATATTCCTTTGGAAGATATTCAGATTGATGAATCTATGCATTTTATTGAAAGACCAGTAGAGATCATGGACTTCGGAGAAAAACGTCTACGACGAAGTCGCATTCCAATTGTTAGGGTACGCTGGGAGTCGAAACGGGGACCTGAGTTTACTTGGGAACGTGAAGACTCAATGCGAAAAATGCCCGCATCTTTTTCCTACTACTACTACTTAAATTTCGGGACGAAATTCCTAAAAGTAGGGGATACTGTAACATTTGTCAAAAACGGGTTTTCCAAACCCGCTCCGTTTGTAATCGAACATCAAGTTATAAATGTTTCGTTGCGTAATTATGTCAAATTTAATTTTTAATGATGCATAATTAATAAACAAACTAGAATATAAAAGTTATAATTGATAAAAAGTAAAAATAAAATAAATAAAATGAAAAATAGGCTGCCGGGACTCGAACCCGGGTCAGCCAGAAAGAGCTCAAAGACTTATCACACACACACATAACCACTCCGCCACTTGATGTTTTCTGTGAATTCTAGGAAACAATTAAACTTTATGGTCAATCATGAAGCGATCTGGTTACGCTAACTGTAACCGAAATCGGTCACCAAACGTCCAAAAACGTTTGATTGTTCGCGGTTTACCGATTATAACCGATACACCGACACCTCCAATCAATTTAGCTTTGAATGGACTTGAATTCAAGAGTTGATCGGTTTTAATAACCGAAAACTTGCATTTCCTGAATTACTCCAATCATAGTCCCCTCTCGCGACTCAAACACATCTGCAAACCTTTAATTTTACTTCCGCAATACTTTCAGTTCGTCGGAGAAGCTTGAACTCGCCAGACTTTCGCCGGAAAACCGTGTTTTCCATCAAATCAGTAAGTCTCTCAATTCTTTCATTGTCTATCAGTTGTTAAGCTGTTGCTAACTCAAACCCTTCAATCGGAATCAATTTCAGACGTCGATATCGGATAATTCACTCTCGCCGGAAAACTGCTGAAAATTCTCAATTCTCGCTGTGAAACGGTATAGCCTTCTAAACCTCCTGGTAATTCTTGTTCTGTGCTTCAATTTCGCTTTTAGCTAATAAAAATTGTTACTCTGTTCGCTCAGACGAAATCCGTAAAAAACAGAGCCGACGACTTGCCGGAATTCTGAGATAAATCGTTTCTCCGGTATGTTTACTTCCAAAATTGTCTTTGCCATTCCATTTAGTCTTTTGAATGTTTGTCAATCGAATTAAACAAGAAACAATAGAGTAATCGTAGGCTGTGATTCTGTAACGAAGAAGACGAAGATAGGTTGATTATAAGTTTAATATAATTTGGATATTATCTCGGGTTAGACACACAGTCCAGCGGTGGACTGTGTGCACACATATATCACACGCCGCGAGTTCGATCCTTGACACACGTATGCTCTGTAATAAAGATGTTTTATTTTTCTAACTGAACCGGATTAACTCACGGTAGTTGTTAAGTATAATAAAAATCGGTATATTAACCAAGTTAGACACACAGTCCAACGGTGGAGTGTGTGCAACACTAACCCACAGGTCCCGAGTTCGAGACCTGTTGCACGCTTCGGTTCGATGATTTAAAACACTTTTTGAAAATAAAAGAATTTTGAATAAACTGAATTAGTATATAAATATAATTAAAAACAGAATTATTTCGGGTTAGACACGTAGCTCAGTTGGTAGAGCTGCGTGCACGCGTACGGGAGGTCTCGGGTTCGAGTCCTGCCCGGCGCATACATGCACACAATAGAACCGGTCAAACAGTCAAACAGTCAATGGTTAATGGTCAACGCAAAAGTCAACACTTTTTTTATATTTTTATTTATTTAATTTAATTCAAAAATCAATTAAAAATACTTAAAAATAATGTTTTTAAAGATAGGAAATAGCCTTAAACTCACAAAAATATATCTAAAAATCCTATTAAAATTATTAATAAAATCCACTCATTTACTATACCTTCCGTTATTATTTAGGTTAGTTAATCCTCATTGTTCAATCCTTCAAACTCGTGCGCATCTCATCATCTCCAACCGAACGCACCCAATGTGAGTGAATCTCTATAAGTTCCCCGTTTTAATCACGTTTTTGGGGTGTATCATGTGTCATACTATTTATTATATTTAAATCATTGTGCATACATCATATCATGAACAAATGTGTATTCAGCTTGTATCAACTGTTTGTGTGGTTATTGTTTAGATTTAATTTATTATTTTCAGTACATGCAATATCATAGGCCGCCGCTCCCCATTACATTATGAGCGTTGAGCAGTTCCCATTACATTATGAGCGTGAACCTGGCGTTGCCAACATACGATCGGCTCCGTTTGATTGAGCCTTGATCGCACAGACATTCATCATAGGCCGTCAGTTCCCCATTACATTATGAGCGTGAACGTGACGTTGCCAACATATACAGTTTCATTCATGTTATATATTCATGCAAGTTCATATGTTATTGTATGTTATTGTTTGTGGTTGTTAGTGCTATTGTTTGATTATTTACATTTGCTCGCATATGACTATTGCACAATTTTTCCTTGATAAAAATAACAAGAAATCAATAATAAATGTTTATCTAACAAGGTTCACTCGCCAACTTATGTTGACCCAAAAACCCCCATTTTTACACATGATACAGGTGATCCAGCCGCAGCAAGAAACACATAGGATTGGCTTAGAAGAATAAACTGGTTTAGAGCTTGGATTGTTTAGTTGGTTATTTTTCTTTGTATTTGTATGGACATGTTTGGATTATTGAGAATGTAATTTGACTTTAATAAATATGAAACATATTAGTAAATATTATGAGCTTTGGTGATAACCAAATTATGCCCCGACTCTTATTCCGCTGCGGGTCGGGGTGTGACATATGACACTATATGGGTAATCATTGATCGTATTACAAAATCAGCTCACTTCATTCCGATTCGCGAGGACTTCAAGAACGAGAAGTTAGCTCGTATCTACATCAGCGGGATCGTAAGCCGTCATGGTGTACCTTTAAGCATCATTTCAGACCGTGATGGTCGTTTCACTTCACGAACATGGCGAGCCGTACAAGCCGCCTTGGGTACACGATTAGACATCAGTACCGCTTTTCATCCTCAAACTGATGGACAATCTGAACGCACCATCCAAACTCTTGAAGACATGCTTCGAGCATGTGTCATAGACTTCAAAGGGAATTGGGACGCTCATCTACCATTAGTTGAATTTTCGTACAACAATAGTTACCACTCAAGTATCGGCATGGCTCCTTTCGAAGCTTTATATGGTCGTAAGTGCCGATCTCCAGTATGTTGGCACGAAATTGGGGAAGCTCAAATCACCGGTCCAGAATTGATTCAAGAAACAACAGACAAGATCCATCAAATTCGAAACAATCTTCTAGCGGCACAAAGTCGTCAAAAGAGTTATGCAGATAAACGACGAAAGCCCTTGGAGTTTAACATTGGTGATCAAGTACTTTTAAAAGTATCACCGTGGAAGGGAGTAGTTCGTTTTGACCAGAAGGGCAAGCTAGTACCACGCTATGTAGGACCTTTCAAGATACTCGAAAGAGTAGGACCTGTAGCATACAAGCTTGACCTACCAGAAGAACTCAACAGAATTCATCCCACATTCCACGTATCAAACTTAAAGAATTGCCTCGCCGATGGAAACCTCCATATTCCCCTAGAAGATATTCAGATCGATGAATCTATGCACTTCATTGAAAGACCAGTAGAGATCATGGACTTCGGAGAAAAACGTTTAAGACGGAGTCGTATTCCAATTGTCAGGGTACGCTAGGAGTCAAAACGAGGACCTGAGTTTACTTGGGAACGTGAAGACTCAATGCGCGAGAAATACCCACATCTCTTTCCTGTTACCACCACTACTTAAATTTCGGGACGAAATTTCAGTAAGTAGGGGATACTGTAACATCCGTCGAAAAACGGGTTTTAAAACCCGCTTCGTTTATTCATCGAATAGTCAGTTACAATTTTCGTTGCTTATTTAATGCTCATTTTAATTTTAAACAATACATAATTAATAAATATATTAGAATTTATAAACTATAATTAATAAACAATAAAAACGGACGACTAAAAAAATAAAGGAGGCTGCCGGTTTTCGAACCCGGGTCAGCCGGTTCAACAAACACCCAGCATACCACTCCGCCACTTGACTTCTTTGTTAGCATATCGAAACAAATAATACTTAAGATGAAATTTGAGTTCAAACCGGACTTCTAGCGTGGCAGAACTCGCAATCACCGGAAAATCAGGCAATCCGCGAGTTCAGCCATTATTCCTTTTGACTATAACGTTATAACGACATCGGTTATAACCGACGTCTATCAGTCAATTGCAGTCGTAACCGCCGGAGAAAACTTGACCACGAATCAAGACCAAATTCGGACCCAATTCATACCGATTCTTCCTTATAAATACCCACCCAAACCTCTGGTAATCCTTTCGCTCAAAATCGCACAAACTTTCGAAGCTTTAGCGCTCGCCGGAGATAATTTACAGTCGCCGGACTTTCACCGGAAAACCGAGACTTACAACAAATCGGTAAATTTCTTGACTCTTTCGTTTTCAATCCATTGTTAGACATATACTAACTTCAATCCTTCAACCAGAATCGGTTCCAGACGACGTTGCCGGAAATTCTGCACTCGCCGGAAAACCTCTGGAAATTCTGAAATCACACTGTAAATCGGTACAATCATCTAAACCCTCTGTTATCTCTTGTTTAGTCACTTAATTTCACAACTCATTGATCAAAACTATTAATTGATCCGCTCAGACGGAATTCACAAATCAGAGCCGACGACCCTTGCCGGAGTTCTGAGAAAAATATCCTGTTCGGTACATTCGTTTCCGAAACTCTCTTTATCCATTACATTTCAATCATTTATATGTTAGACGAACGATTTAAGCAAGAACAGTCGGACATCTTTGTCTTTGTCGTTATAAATGAAGAAGACGAAGTCGAAACGAGTATAAAGATTAATATAAATTGAATGTTTAACCGGGTTAGACACACAGTCCAGCGTTGGACTGTGTGCACACATACAATGCACGTCACGAGTTCGAATCTTACAACATACCGACTTTCAGAATTAAAACCAACCTTTTTAAAACCGAATCAGAACGAGTCACAGCATGTGTATAAGAATAATATAAACCGTAATTTAAACAGATTAGACACACAGCCCAACTGGTTGGGCTGTGCGCATACGAACCGAAGGACCCGAGTTCGACTCCGGGTCCCTGCAAGCGGTTCGGCCATTTTAAATCATTTTAATATTAACTCAAATAAAATAACAATTAATTAGTATATATATATAATTAAAACAGAGAATGTTTCGGGTTAGACACGTAGCTCAGTTGGTAGAGCTGCGTGCACGCATACGAGAGGTCTCGGGTTCGAGCCTCACTCAGCGCACACATTACTCACAGTCCGACCGGTCAACGGCCCGGTCAACGGTCAACGGACCGGTCAACGGTCAAAAAGTCAAAAATTTTTATTTCTTTTTATTTATTTATTTAATTTAAAAATCAATTAAAAATACTTAAAAATAATATTTTTAAAGTTAGAAAATGTCCTTAAACTCACAAAAATAAATCTAAAAATCCATTTATTTACCGAACTATTTCGTTATTATTTTTAGGTTAGTTTTCCTCGTCGATCCAATCCCAAAAACTCGTGCGCATCCAACATCATCAAAAGAACGCACCCAATGTGAGTGAATCTCTACCAATTCCCCGTTTTAATCACATTTTTAGGGTGTATCATGTGTCGCTTAATTATTTATTATATTTAAACACTTGTGCATCCATCATATCCGTGACCAAATGTGTATTCAATATGTATCAATTGTTGTGTGGATTATGTTTAGATTAAAGTTATCATTTTCAGTACATGCATTTCGTTAGGCCCATCGGCTCCCCTTGGGAGACGGGTTGAGTACAGGTGCCTCATTCGATCGGCTCCGTTTGATTGAGCCTTGATCTCACATACATCATCATACATTTCATACGATCGGCTCCGTTTGATTGAGCCTTGATCTCACAATACATTATTATTCATGTCATATACTCATTCATGGTGGTTTGTGATTGTTTGTTTATATATGTTTGCTCACATATGAATATTGCACAACTTTCCAATATTAAATACAACAAGAAATCAATAACAATGTTTTTAAACAAGGTTTACTCGCCAACTTTTGTTGACCCAAAATTTCCCCCATTTTACACACGATACAGGTGATCCAGTTGAGGCAAGAAACACATAAGAGGGCCTAGAAGAATAAATCAGTTTAAGCTTTGGATTGTTTTACTTAGTTTCATTTCCTTGTATTTGTATGAATTTGATTTGAACATTTAAGTTGTAATTTGAATTTAATAAATATGAAATATTTTAGTAAATATCATGAGCTTTGGTGATAACCCAATTATGCCCCGACTCTTATTCCGCTGCGGGTCGGGGTGTGACAAACACCATGCACTTCTTCATACGAGTCTCATGCTTTGGAATGTATAAATTAATATCACATGTACAAACCATTTAATCCAACTCTTTCGTGTATATAAAAGACCATCTACGAACTTCCATACCTTCCTTCCAATTCTATTACATAAGTCCTACACGCTTACTTAACCATTAAGTGCATTATAAACACATATCATATACATATGACAAGAGTTATACTTATAAGACTTAGCCAAATCGTACAATCACATTTACATATTCTAGTTTACATATCACGTGTTCGTACACGTTCCATAGGCTTCCGTTCTTACCCGAACTCTATAAAAACTTTAAGATAGGCTTGGGGTACCTTTGGGGAAGCCAAATGGGCCTTGGAATCAAGCAAAAGTACGAAAAATGCAAAAAACGAGTTTCCGGCAACGAACCCGCGTAGACAACAACTTAATGCGTCAGCAGCAAAAGGAGGGTGCGTCGCTGACGCCCCCTGTGCGTCGCCGACGCCCTCCCGTTTTGCTGTTTTTTTTGCTGTGTTGTTTCGCCGATTGTACGCACTAAAACTCGCATAACTTTTAAACCGTTTATCCGTTTAACCCCACGTTTCTTCCTACGCGATCGTAATTTGGTCTTCTATCATATGGAATCAAAATCTAACATTCATATTAAGGACATTCTTGACTTATACATTTTTAGCTTAATATTCGTTTTTATCATTCGTACGCACTAAAACTTGCATAACTTTTAAACCGTTTACCCGTTTATCCTCACGTTTCTTCCTACATGATCATAATTTGGTCCTCTATCATAAGGACTCAAAATCTAACATCCGGACAAAGAACATTCTAGACTTATACTTTTTGGCTTAATATTCTTTTACGAATTATTCAACCCGTTCACGTTTTTATCAAATAACCCATTTGTTTGTACTCAAAACTCACATGAACATTATAACCATAGAAGTTTTACATTTCCCGTATATTTAAGCTCATTTATTTCAATCAATTATACATAATTGAACTTTGTTAGAAATAAATACTAAGAAGTGATTCCGGAAATCACTTACCTCGAGTGTCCGTTTCGTACATGCTTCCTCATATCCTTTCCTTTAGCCTTCCATGCTTTCCCCCATCTTGACATGAACCTATACTTTCATGTCATCATAGTTACTACTTCGTTAGTACAAACACACATTCCAGTATTGCATTCATTTCACATTCGTATCATTCATTGAACTTTACTTATCGAATTCCAACATTACAACGTATAAGATAGAAGTCGCATCTTTTCATTTCACAACTAACGACTTCATTCGAGATAAACTAAATTAACATTATCTTTACTAGTAATTCTACATGTTACACGATGGCACCACTTTAGCCTGTTGATCCCTACCACAAGATAAATTAGACGTATAAGGTGTACAATGTCTTCGAGCATAGAGTACAAGCTCCTAATGCACGCTTCTACCACATCATACTAACAATTCAAATTCTACATGAACTCCATATAAAACACAACTCACATATTAGTTTGCTAGCCGTTTCATCATTATTACTTTCTTAACATATTTGCCCATTGATTGACATGTAATTCCATATATAACCTATACTAGGCATTTCATCAAACACTTGGCGTGCCTACCACTTTCTAAGCACAATGTACGAGTATTTTAAGCATGTTCTTCCCAAATTCATCTCATGAACCATTACATTCAAACCAAATCACATTGTCATTAATTCTACATCTTGTTATCAAAATTATCATATAACATCTTATGCATCAACACAATCACTAATTTCACATCTACATGTTCATCATAATCATCTTCATACTCATGCACATGGGTTTCATCCTAAATCATCAAGGTACTCAAAATTCGACCATGAATCAACTTGAACACAATAGCATTAACAAGTATTCATTCCAATTTCAATCAAATTCACGGATTCATTCTAACCCCTTTTCATCAACAATCAGTAGAACACAAAATTTGACTTACACATGATTGTGAGTACTAGATTATCAAGAAACCAGTTTCATGCATCTGATTTGGCTTCAAATTTCCTTATAATTTTGTGGATTTCAGAAAACAAGGGTTTTCTTGTTCTTGCTCTTCCTCCTGGTCGTTCTATAGCACACACACTGCATGTGTGTTGTGTGTTTTGTTTATATTGATATAACTTTCATTCACTTGTTCAACTTTTGTCCCTCTAATTTTGTTTCGATTATAAATGAGACTAAAACTCCACATCTTATTACTTATATTCATGTTACCACTAGAGTAATATGTTCCTAGTCATTTTGTTTACGGGTTCACTTTTACCATTAACGGTACTTTACCCGTTCCTTTATATTGACCGGGTTTAAATTATCGAACCCGTTTTTGGGGTGTTAAACATTAGCGGGTTAAAGATACAAATTTTGGGGCGTTACAAGTCTGCCCCCTTAAAGGAGGTTTCGTCCCGGAAACCTGGTTCATCTCTGCTTAATTATAGCCTATCTTTTCTTCCCGCCCCATCAACTTGATCACAAGCTCGTCTCGGTGACGACCTTCTAACTCCAAGAATCCAATCGGAGTTCTTGTTGGTGTCGTCATCATTGTATAATGCAAGTTCCTAACAAAACAAACATAATCATATGCATTGACCCTACCTTCTTAAACTTAACATTTTACATTCATCTTCACATAAAGTCGGAATCTACCCAGAGCTCTTATTAGTGTCTCTTTCACTCTATATCGCTAGTTTCTAACACACTTCATCTCTAGCAGTTCATTCATCATTCTAATGCTCGTATAACCCTAAGCTTCTGGCTGGTTTCTTTCTTTCAAGTTAAACATAACGCATTTATACATTTACTAATTGTAATAAATTAGTTTATTCGATTTATTTCATTCTACACGTATATCATGTACAATATATATGTTATTTTGTTTACTTAAAACAAATCCCAACATCCCATTATAACATCCCTTTTTTTAGTTTATTTAAAATTTTATATTATTCTCCTTGACTGTACAATCTTACTTTGTTATCTACACATACACATCTATGTTTAACTTCGATAGATACATCATAATAATAAGTGACTATCCAATCTCGATTTATAAACTATTCATATAATTGACTTCTTTCTAACAAGTCCATACTTTTTTTATATCATACTTTCACATAGTTTTCTCATTTACTTGACCCGTTAGTAACGGGTCAATATACATAGTTTTTCAATCTTGTAATAGTACCTACATTCGTACAACCCGTTTACAACGAATCTAATACCTTCATCATCTCTTAATATTCATTCCATACACATATTATATAACATTTGATTCTTGTTTTTGTTATTGTAACAAAACTGCTATTTCATACTCACACATTCGTGCTTGATTCCAAAGTTAAACATCATTCTACATTTTCTACAGTTACTGGTACCATGCATGCCTTTACGTTAAGCTCAAATCATCTTATTCATATCACCTTACTATAGCTCTCACTTCATGAATTACTTATTCTACTTAAGTAGGCGCGTCGTGCAAGTTCATTCAGCATTCAAATGGTCGTATAAACCTAAGTTTACGGCTGGTTCCTTTCTTTCTAATTAAACATAATACATTCATGTTTTTACTCATTCAATACAAATCGATTTATTTCCTTCTATTCAAATATCACCTATGACACTTCAATTTGTTCATCATAAACAAATCCCAACATTCCATTAATAGCATTCCTTCTAATTACTTTCGCATTCATATCAGGGGTCATTATATTATTATACCCATACTACAGATATTCAATAACCCATTCTTACTTGTAATCACGAGTTACACTTTTTACTAACCTTGATTTCATTGCATAATCCACGATCTGTAACCCAGAGCGATCCGATTCTTCACGAGTACTCACTGTACCAGATCAAAGTTTCATTCATCTGTGTAATAAGCTTCCGCTCGTGCACATCCTTTCGCCAATTCAATTGGTTTCATCGCATTAAGAGTTCTACCATTATCTTCTACAAAATTGACGATTAGCACATTTCATTCAAGCATTCGTTCTTACTAAGTGATTATTCACCTATACTTCTTATACAAATTTCCAACGTACATGCTATAACATATCACACATTCCATTTCTTACATATAATTCTTTCATTTTGTTACTTAAATTGCCAACTTTTTGTAGTTTAACTTTTCAAGATCAAACTGATATTTTTTACTTATCATAGATGGATTGAAGTACACATTCGTACTTCTTTCCATTCTTTCTTACTTGCAAAGTCTTTATTACATCATCTTAGTATTCTTGCCAAAGCCTACCCTTTTCCTTCCATACTTAAGTTATTGTCCAGGTCGTAGCCTGTCATACATTCCGACTCCCAAGAGTCAATTACTAGCACATAGCTTACCCAATACTTCTTTCTTTCAATCAAAATTTTAAGTTTGCGTGCCAATTACAAATACTTTCTTGTGATACTATAGTCATTTATTTTATACTTACTTATATGACCATTTTTGACTCAATCATGGTCAAACTGTCAACACATTCTTAGGTAGATTTATTTCATCCTTTTATGTCTTAAATCCGTCTCGCAGATTCAAACATATCATTCGTACCTTTCACTCATTCTACGTTTTGAATCCGTTTCGCGGATTCAAACACATCATTCATACTTTACATTGTTCCGTACTTGCTTTCGGATTCAACATTTTTCATTCTTATCATTCATGCTT
The DNA here is from genome assembly GCA_947069175.1 of Scalesia atractyloides. Lineage (NCBI taxonomy): Eukaryota > Viridiplantae > Streptophyta > Magnoliopsida > Asterales > Asteraceae > Scalesia > Scalesia atractyloides. The sequence continues at coordinate 81,454,549 of CAMTDV010000010.1, forward strand.
TTCATCTTACATAGTACTCTCAATTTTCTAAGAGTATTAGTACCCATTTCACCCGCACGTCCACCTATTACCCAATTATACCGGACATACCTGCGATAATTACCACGGTCTCACGACGTCGTATGCTTCTTGCGTACTGGCCAGGTGCGCAATCCACATACTAGTTTCGTGCCTTCATGTAATCATCGCCTTATGTCCGAAGAATTAGGTTTCGGCACGTGTAACATTTTCAAAACTTAATCACTATATCATCTTTGTTTTTCATTTAAAATTTTCCTTCCCTCGGGAGGTTTTACCATCACCGGTACCCACATACTGAATTTACATACCTGGGTTCAATTTGTCTTACAACATGCTTTGGTGTCGGTCCTAGACCGCATTCACGGATCATCCTCTTCAACAACTTTTTCTTACCTTACACGTAACATACTGTTAGTTTCTTTATATGCATACTTAAGTACATACTTACATTCGCTTCTACCTTCGGATCTTGATCGAGTCTTGGATTGTACGGGTTCCTTGTCACAAGAGCACACGGGTTTGAGTTCAAGTATTTACCTTCTCGTACTTGATTTCTCTCAAACCAGGGCTCTGATACCAACTTGTAAGACCCTAACACGTTCAAACCAAAAATACGCAACGGAAACACGTACTGTAAATTTTTTTTTATTTAAAATCATTCCATCATGATAAAAAGTCATTTCTATGATAAATCTTTAACTATAATTATACCTTTCTTTTCATTAAATACAATAAACATAACATATATTAATAATCACAAGTCCACTCATTCCCGTACAATCCGTGTTATGACTCGATCATCAGTCGTTTGCATCTCTTGATGGTTATGACCCTTAAAATCTACACAACCTGCATTCAGCACATACATTCACATCATTAATACTTGAAGCATTATACAATCTAAGTATAAAACTAAAGGATCACATCGCGTTTTATCCTCCTGCACGTTCCATTAAGATATTCTTCTGAATTCGAGCATTTCTTTCCAAGGTTTATCCTTTGAGGAGTATACGATAATATACCTGCACTTCATTTCATTCTCAAACAACTCAGTTAACATTATAAATCCTTACATATTAACACCATGAACTTCTTCATACGAGTCTCATGCTTTGGAATGTATAAATTAATATCACATGTACAAACCATTTAATCCAACCCTTTCGTGTATATAAAAGACCTTCTATGAACTTACAGACCTTCCTACCAATTCTATTACATAAGTCCTACACGCTTACTAACCATTAAGTGCATTATAAACACATATCATATACATATGACAAGAGTTATACTTATAAGACTTAGCAAATCATACAACCACATTTACATATTTTAGTTTACATATCACGTGTTCGTACATGTTCCATAGGCTTTTGTTCTTACCCGAACTCTATAAAAACTTTAAGATAGGCTTGGGGTACCTTTGGGGAAGCCAAATGGGCCTTGGAATCAAGCAAAAGTGCGAAAAATGCGAAAAACGAGTTTCCGGCAACGAACCCGCGTAGACAGCAACTTAATGCGTCGGCAGCAAAAGGAGGGTACGTCGCTGATGCCCCCAGTGCGTCGCTGACACCCTCCCATTTTGCTGTTTTTCTGCTGTGTTGTTTCGCCATTTGTACGCACTAAAACTCCCATAACTTTTGAACCATTTATCTGTTTAACCCCACGTTTCTCCCTACGGGATCGTAATTTGGTCCTCTATCGTATGGACTCAAAATCTAACATTCATGTTAAGGACATTCTTGACTTATACATTTTCGGCTTAATATTCGTTTTCGTCGTTCGTACGCACCAAAACTCGCATAACTTTTAAACCGTTTACCCGTTTATCCTCACGTTTCTTCCTACATGATCATAATTCGGTCCTCTATCATAAGGATTCAAAATCTAACATCCGGACAAAGAACATTCTAGACTTATACTTTTTGGCTTAATATTCTTTTACGAACTATTCAACCCGTTCATATTTTTATCAAATAACCCATTTGTTTGTACTCAAAACTCACATGAACATTATAACCATAGAAGTTTTACATTTCCCGGAGTTCCGTACATGGATTTATGCACCCGATATCCGGTACAAGTTAAGCTCATTTATTTCAATCAATTATACATAATTGAACTTTGTTAGAAATAAATACTAAGAAGTGATTCCAGAAATCACTTACCTCGAGTGTCCGTTTCGTACATGCTTCCTCATATCCTTTCCTTTAGCCTTCCATGCTTTCCCCCATCTTGACATGAACCTATACTTTCATGTCATCATAGTTACTACTTCGTTAGTACAAACACACATTCCAGTATTGCATTCATTTCACATTCATATCATTCATTGAACTTTACTTATCGAATTCCAACATTACAACGTATAAGACAGAAGTCGCATCTTTTCATTTCACAACTAACGACTTCATTCGAGATAAACTAAATTAACATTATCTTTACTAGTAATTCTACATGTTACACGATGGCACCACTTTTGCCTGTTGATCCCTACCACAAGATAAATTAGACGCATAAGGTGTACAATGTCTTCGAGCATAGAGTACAAGCTCCTAATGCACGCTTCTACCACATCAAACTAACAATTCAAATTCTACATTAACTCCATATAAAACACACCTCACATATTAGTTTGCTAGCCGTTTCATCATTATTAACATATTTGCCCATTTATTGACATGTAATTCCATATATAACCTATACTAGGCATTTCATCAAACACTTGGCGTGCCTACCACTTTCTAAGCACAATGTACGAGTATTTTAAGCATGTTCTTCCCAAATTCATCTCATGAACCATTACATTCAAACCAAATCACATTGTCATTAATTCTACATCTTGTTTAACTATCAAAATTATCATATAACATCTTATGCATCAACACAATCACTAATTTCACATCTACATGTTCATCATAATCATCTTCATACTCATGCACATGGGTTTATCCTAAATCATCAAGGTACTCAAAATTCGACCATGAATCAACTTGAACACAATAGCATTAACAAGTATTCATTCCAATTTCAATCAAATTCACGGATTCATTCTAACCCTTTTTCATCAACAATCAGTAGAACACAAAATTTGACTTACCACAGGATTGTGAGTACTAGATTATCAAGAAATCAGTTTCATGCATCTGATTTGGCTTCAAATTTCCATATAATTTTGTGGATTTCAGAAAACAAGGGTTTTCTTGTTCTTGCTCCTCCTCTTGGTCGTTCTCTAGCACACACACTGCATGTGTGTTGTGTGTTTTGTTTATATTAATATAACTTTCATTCACTTGTTCAACTTTTGTCCCTCTAATTTCGTTTCGATTATAAATGAGACTAAAACTCCACATCTTATTACTTATATTCATGTTACCACTAGGGTAATATGTTCCTAGTCATTTTGTTTACGAGTTCACTTTTACCATTAACGGTACTTTACCCGTTCCTTTATATTGACCGGGTTTAAATTATCGAACCCGTTTTTGGGGTGTCACACATTAGCGGGTTAAAGATACAAATTTTGGGGCGTTACATATATATTTACTGATGCAATAAATAAAATTGCATGTTATCGGTAAATAAAACAAGTCCTAACCTCAGTTTACCTTAAACATCGATTAAACGACATTTTATCGACTTTTACGCCTTTTCGGCGCATAGTAAGGTTTAAAAACCATCACTATGGGCCAAGACTTGCTACCTAATGAATTATAAACTTATTTTAAACATTTTAACTGTAACTACAAGTCTCAAACTCAGAATCCTAATTTTGGCCTCAAAGCTATGTGTGAATTTACCAAAATGCCCTTACGAGACATAGATTATTCCAAAATTGTCAAACACACATATATATGATATCCTTTTGTTGACATCAGATTTATTTTAAACATCTTTTATAAACCTTAAAATGACCAAAATGCCCTTGAAAGGCATAATTCCGTTTTAAATATACCTCAGGCCTATCTTTTGCAAAGCTACTGATCTTATGACATATTTTAAACATATATTCATATGGAACTTGTATATGACTCTCTCGGTTACCCGGTTTCGCCTATGCGCGTTCGGTTAAGCTTACGTAGCTAATTTACGTACTTAAACCGAAACGGGTTTAACTTCGTCATTTCTCTATCAAACTCTGGAATGTTATTGGTTTACTCGTATTAGACAAGTTGATAAACTTGTCGGGTCCAACTAACATCCTATTCTGGTCACCGCTTAATCTAGCGTATCATACAGTATCATATTTTAGCATAAGACTAAACGGTCCAAGTCTAGGACTTAATTAAGGACTCGTTAACATTCTAATATTGGTTATTAATTACCATCACTCCAGACTAAACGCCTTCCGGTAAACTGTACCTGTCTTGCTTTGATCTACGGCTGAGTTTTGACTTTCCGAAGACTTAACTTTAGGTAAATACCCTTAAATTATTTTCCCTATACGGGCTTGGGATACGGTAAATTATTACCGCTTGGTCGGGTATGGGATCATGTTTTATCCAGTTGTGATAATTAACTAAAATCTTGCATAACCCGGTTTTGATCTATTTTGTTTGAAACTAAAACATTGGGGGTGGACTTGACCATGTCCGGGATATCCTTGGCTCACTAAAGTACTAGTGGCCACGACAATATAGCATGGCATGTAGGCATACACTGGGTAATTGCTATCTGCTTTCTATGTGAAAGTTCAGAGTGGTGTGTCAGTCAATCAGGTCTCGGTTTCTGTACTGGGCTCCATATGTAAAAGCCTGACATGTAACATTCGCCAAAAACCGGATTTATCAAACCCGCTTCGTTTATCAGCCGAACTATCAGTTAAAAATTTCGTTGCGTATTTAATGCCCAAATTAATTTTAAACGATACATAATTACTAAGTATATTAGAATATAAAATTTATTTTAGAAAATGTACTAAAAATAATGAAATAAAAATAAAATACTGCTGCCGGGACTCGAACCCGGGTCAGCCGGTTTACAACTTCAAAGACTTAACACACACACACATCACCACTCCGCCACTTGTTTGTTTTCTGTCATCTTTAGGAAACAAATAGGTTTTATGGACTAAGGAATCGATTTTACCAATTGTAACTGAAATCGGTTATCAAACACCCAAAGTCGATCTGGATACTCGCAATTCAGCGAGTATAACCGATAAACTGACGATTCCAATCAATGCTGCCGTGAATGTAACTTGAATTCGGAAGTGGATCGGTTTAATAACTGAAAGTTTTCAATTCTCGGATTACTTCAATCCTAGACCCTTCCTGCGACTCAAAACACTCTGCAAGACTTTCAATTACATTTCCGCAACCTTACAGTCCACCGGAGAAGCTTAAATCAACTCGCCGGAAAAATTCTGCAAGTCGCCGGAAAACCGGGACTCACATCCACACGGTATTTCCTTCGACTCTTTTTGTTTCAATCATGTGATTAATCGGTCACTAACACAACTCCACCATCAGAATCGATCCTAGTTAACGTTTGTCGAAAATCCTACCTTCGCCGGAAAACTCCTGAAACTTCCGAAAACACACCGGGAACTGGTATGATCCTCCAAACTTCTGTTAAACTTTGTTTAAGTGCCTCAACTTCTTAAATAATCGAACAAAGCTGTTAATTGGTTTCAACAGCCGGAGTTCACTTTCAGAACCGACGAACCACTGCTGGAATTCTGTGAACAACATTAATCGGTACATCTTTTTCCCCAAACTCTCTCCATTCTTTACTTTTAAATTACTTATAATGTTTGAAAAGCGTATATGTCATGAATCGGTCATAACAGTCGGAATATGTTTTCTGGGTAAAATCAACGAAGAAGATGAAGACGCAATATAACATAAGACTAATAAAAATCGATAAAATGAACGGGTTAGACACACAGTCCAGCGGTGGACTGTGTGCAAAATACACACGCACGTCCCGAGTTCGATCCCTGATACACGCATTCCTTATGTAATAAAATGCCTTTTTGAATAAAACTAAACCGAGTTAATCCCGTTAGTTGTTAAGTATAATAAAAACCGAGATAATAACCAGGTTAGACACACAGTCCAGCGGTGGACTGTGTGCAACACTAAGTCACACGTCGCGAGTTCGAAACCTGATACTGGCACCGGTTCGTTGAATTAAAATGTTTTTGAAATTAAAAGAATTTTGATTAAACCGAATTAGTATATAAATATAATTAAAAACAAGAATATTTCGGGTTAGACACGTAGCTCAGTTGGTAGAGCTGCGTGCACGCGTACGGGAGGTCTCGGGTTCGAGCCTCACCCGGCGCAAACTATGTCACTGACCGAACCGGTCAACAAGTCAACAGGTCAACGGTCAACGCAAAATAAAATTTTTTTTTTATATTTTTATTTATTTAATTTAATTTAAAAATCAATTAAAAATACTTAAAAATAACATTTTTAAAGATAGAAAATAGCCTCAAACTCACAAAAATATATCTAAAAATTTCATTAAAATCCTTAATAAAATCCACTCATTTAATATATTTTTCCGTTATTACTTAGGTTAGTATTTCTCGTTGTTCCGCTCATCTAATTCGTGCGCATCTCACCATCTCCAATCCAACGCACCCAATGTGAGTGAATCTTTTCAAATTCCCCTTTTAATCACGTTTTGGGGTGTATCATGTGTCTTGTTATATATATTATAATTAAACTATTGTGCATACATCATATCATGAACATGTGTATTCAGTTTGTTTCTGTTGTGTAGTTATTGTTGGATGCAATTATTTATTTTCAGTACATGCAATTTCATAGGCCGCCGCTCCCCATTACATTATGAGCGTTGAGCATGTTCCCCATTTTATTATAAGGTTGAACCTGGCGTGCCCACACACGATCGGCTCCGTTTGATTGAGCCTTGATCGCACAGACATTTTACATTTTCAGTACATGCAACACGATCGGCTCCGTTTGATTGAGCCTTGATCACACAGACAATTTATATTTTCAGTACATGCAATACGATCGGCTCCGTTTGATTGAGCCTTGATCGCACAGTTTCAATTATGCTATTTATTGTATGATGTTGGTATGTTAATGTATGCTATCATATGTTATTGTATGTTATAGTTGTGATTGCTATTTGCCACTGCTGGATTATTTACATTTGCTCATTTATGATTATGCACAATTTTTCATTGATAAACTAACAAGTAATTTATTAATAAATGTTTATCTAATAAGGTTCACTCACCAACTTATGTTGACCCAAAAACCCCCATTTTTACACATGATACAGGTGAACCAGCAGCAGCTAGGAACACATAGGATTGGACTAGAAGAAAAAAATGATTTAGAGTTGGGATTGTTTGTTTGGTTTATTTCCTTTGTATTGTATGATCATGTTTGGATATTTGGAAATGTAACTTTGACTTTATTAAATATGAAACATATTAGTAAATGTCATGAGCTTTGGTGATAACCCAATTATGCCCCGACTCTTATTCCGCTGCGGGTCGGGGTGTGACAGATTGGTATCAGAGCCATGACTATAGGGATATAGGATAGGTTATTAGACCCTTAGAGCCTATACTATAGTTGATTAGAAATTATAAGATTTTTGTGTGTTACATGCCAAATTTCATGATGTTTATATATTTTATGTTAAATGTTACATTCAATATTATGCAAGCATGTTCATAAGTATGTATTATCATATAATGCCTATCATGAATCATATACTCATAACATATCACATCCATGAAAGCACACACCACATCATGATTTCTTTTACAATGATTTTTGTGTTTTCAAATCTCATCAAAGTGAGTTCTCATGACGGGCATGTAGTAACTGGAAGGGTACCAGTACCGGTAGTCGGAACGTCCTGTCTAGGCTGGCATTCGTATAAATCCAAAATAAAGGACCAGTTTGCCTACCTGGAGACTAACGATGAGAGTACGAAGTACCTATTAGGCCAAAGCATGCTATACGAAACGTCGTGTGAGCTAACCCCACTTTGAGTTGTCATTGTGTCTACACCTGGACACGTTCCGACCAAACATCTCATGAACATATTTTGTGGTTTGCATTCGGGTGACGCGAGTGTTAAATTGCCAATACTAATGTGAATCCTACCAAGCCAATAGCCATGGGGCCCACATGACTATATAGGTGAAGGTATGGGGGACATTTGAGGCCCAACATGAGCAAACCCAAGACATCCTATGGATGTAGTTGCATTATTGATATTTATGTTATTTTCATTTTCTTAAAGACACATGACACCTAAAAAGACTCCATAAACTCATAATCTTCTTATGTACGTTCCTGTAGATGTCGTCTAGACAACATCGAAGGGGTAAAAGATTAGGAAGGTCTCAGGAACGCTTGGCCACACAAATCGCGAAACAAATGGCCACGATACTGCCTGACATTGTGATCCAAGTAGAACAAGCCCTCGCTACAAATCCTACTCATCCTCCCCAACAACATGACCAGGACATCGACAACCCTCCTACCAGCAAGTGCTCATATAAACATTTCAAGTCTTGTGATCCTCCTAAATTTGAAGGGACCGAAGGTGTCACTGCTCTCTTCCACTGGTTTGAGGAGATGGAAAACACTTTTCTCAACTGCGATTGTCCTGAGGATCGCAAGGTTCGATACGCCACCGGGAGACTATTTGGGGTAGCTCTCACCTGGTGGAATACTGAAAAGGGGAAGAGGGGAATTAATGATGCAATGGCCTTAACGTGGGAGGAGTTAAGGGAAATCATGACTAGGCGTTTCTGTCCTAGGAGTGAGATTAAAAAGTTGGAGGACGAATTTCATTCTTTAAAGCAAAAGGAGGGAGATCATACCATCTACAACAAGAGGTTCTTGGAATTGAACCAAATGGTCCCTAACTTGTTCACCCCAACTTACCGCTTGGTTGAGCATTATATTCGAGGTCTTCCCTCGAAAATTCAAGATTCAGTTCTCAGCACTTCACCAGCAACACTTGAAGCTGCTATGGAACTAGCCACTAAACTGACCGAAAATCGCATTCGAAACGGTAAATTCAAAGAGGAGAAGAAGAAAGCCCCCATTGAGGCTCAAACTTCAAACCATTCTGGTTCCTCCTCGAAGTTTACTAGTAAAAGGAATCGAAGCACGAGAAACTTCGCCGTCACACAAATAAATTTCCCTATTCCTGCTGCACCCATTACCCAAGTCGCCCCTTCACCTGCACCATACAAAAGACCATACTCTGGCCCATTACCAAAATGCAACCGTTGCCAATACCACCATTCTCCTGATCATCCTTGCCAATATTGCACCGGCTGTGGTCGCGCAGGTCATACTGTTCAAACCTGTCGCATACCTCAGCGAACGAACCGTCACCAGCCTTCAACCCAAACCCACCAACAAATAATGGGTCAAGCCCAACAACCCCTACTACTACCACCTACCCAACATTTAGCCCAAACATACTATCAACCCAACTATCCCATGGTACAACCTATGCGGGCTTGCTACAATTGTGGAGATCCACGTTTGGTGAACATCATTCATGCCCAAGCTCAAGCATATCCGGTGAATCAAGCTAACCAAGCTCCACCACCTGCAAGAGGAAGAGCTTATGACATCAACACCAATACTGTTGAAAATAATAACGGCCCAAACGAATCACCCAACTAATTTTTCCTCGCCAAGAATCAAGACTCAACTCTAATCGTCTAGTTTAATGTTTTTCTTTATGTTATCTCCATCTTTCCGTATTCCTGTTGTAAAATTTGGAAATTATGTATCCAAGAATTTTAATGCGATTTAATATTACAGTTTTGTTCTATACTCATTGATTTAACATTTATATCATCATACATCACGACGTATCTCAATCTCATCATTTAAAGAAGTTGGGTTGTGTCACACTTTTACATAGACTGACCCCTTCATCAGAACCAACGAGAGAGGTACTGTCAACATTTAGTCATGTATCATTTCGGAATTGAGACTCAAGTTTTGTTCGTTGTGTTGTTTATGTTTTAGAGTCACATAGAACTGATCATGATTTACTGATAAAGCCAACGAAAATTTGACAAGAATATGGTGGATACGCCGCTGGTACTTCCTATATATAAGTATTATTGGCAAAGGATCAAAAGCATTACTAGGAGGTTATGAAAAGTTCCGTGTAGGTTTAAATATCGTCATGGTTGAAGTTTTTGTTTAAGATACATACCTTATCACTACAAATGTATCGGTTCCCTCAAAACTGTTATAAATAAAATCGTAAGCGACATCAAAGATCAAAATCCAAGAAGCCTAGCATGTTTCAGTAACAGAAAGGAGACGTACGCAAGGAGCTGTCCTGTGGAGCTGAACTTAAAATTGAAACTAAATCCGACGGTATGCTATACTGTCTAGATCGCATATAGATTCCTGACCACAATAATCTTCGTGATATTTTCCTTATGAATGAGACGCACAAAACACGATATTCTAAACATCCAGGAGCCGACAAGATGTATCAGGACCTTTGATACACCCACTGGTGGCCTGGAATGAAAAAGGATATTGCTGATTTTGTTTCCAAGTGTTTTTTTTTATGTTCCAAAATAAAAGCTGAACACCAAAGACCCTCAGGACTTTTGGTCCAACCAAAAATACTTATATGGAAGTGGGAAAATATAACCATGGATTTCATTACCAGGTTACCTCTCACTTCTGGTGGGTATGACACTATATGGATAGTAACTGATCGACTTACAAAATCAGCTCACTCTATTCCTATCCGCGAAGATTTTAAGAACGAAAAGCTAGCTCGTATTTATATCAGCGAAATCGTAAGCCGACATGGAGTACCGTTAAGCATTATTTCTGATGGTGATGGTCGTTTCACTTCACGAACATGGCAAGCAGTACAAGCCGCTATGGGTACGCGATTAGATCTCAGTACCGCCTATCATCCTCAAACTGATGGTCAATCTGAACGCACCATTCAAACTCTTGAAGATATGCTTCGAGCATGTGTCAAAGACTTCAAGGAAATTGGGACACTCATCTACCTTTTGTCGAATTTTCGTACAACAACAGCTAACATTTAAGCATCGGCATGGCACCTTCTGAAGCTTTATATGGTCGTAAGTGCCGATCTCCAGTATGTTGTCACGAAATTGGGGAAGCCCAAATTACTGGTCCAGAATTGATCCAAGAAACCACAGACAAGATCCATCAAATTCGAAACAATCTTCTAGCGGCTCAAAGTCGTCAAAAGAGTTATGCAGATAAACGACGGAAGCCCTTAGAGTTTAACATTGGTGATCATGTACTTTTAAAAGTATCACCGTGGAAGGGAGTAGTTCGTTTTGGTCAAAAGGGCAAGATAGCACCACGCTACGTAGGACCTTTCAAGATACTCGAAAGAGTAGGACCTGTAGCATACAAGCTTGATCTACCAGAAGAACTCAACAGGATTCATCCCATATTCCACGTATCAAACTTGAAGAAGTGTCACGAAAACCTCCACATTCCTCTGGAAGATATTCAGAATGATGAATCTATGCATTTTTATTGAAAGACCTGTAGAGATCATGGATTTCGGAGAAAACATCTTCAATGAAGTCGCATTCCAATTATTAGGGTACGTTGGGAGTCGAAACAGGGACCTTAGTTTACTTGGGGACGTGAAGACTCAATGCGCGAACAATACCCGTACCTTTTTCCTACTACTATTACTTAAATTTCGGGACGAAATTTCTAAAAGTAGGGGATACTGTAACATTCGCCAAAAACCGGATTTATCAAACCCGCTTCGTTTATCAACCGAACTATTAGTTAAAAATTTCGTTGCGTATTTAATGCCCAAATTAATTTTAAACGATACATAATTACTAAGTATATTAGAATATAAAATTTATTTTAGAAAATGTACTAAAAATAATGAAATAAAAATAAAATACTGCTGCCGGGACTCGAACCCGGGTCAGCCGGTTTACAACTTCAAAGACTTAACACACACACACATCACCACTCCGCCACTTGTTTGTTTTCTGTCATCTTTAGGAAACAAATAGGTTTTATGGACTAAGGTAAATCAATCGATTTTACCAATTGTAACTGAAATCGGTTATCAAACACCCAAAGTCGATCTGGATACTCGCAATTCAGCGAGTATAACCGATAAACTGACGATTCCAATCAATGCTGCCGTGAATGTAACTTGAATTCGGAAGTGGATCGGTTTAATAACCGAAAGTTTTCAATTCTCGGATTACTTCAATCCTAGACCCTTCCTGCGATTCAAAACACTCTGCAAGACTTTCAATTACATTTCCGCAACCTTACAGTCCACCGGAGAAGCTTAAATCAACTCGCCGGAAAAATTCTGCAAGTCGCCGGAAAACCGGGACTCACATCCACACGGTATTTCCTTCGACTCTTTCTGTTTCAATCATGTGATTGATCGGTCACTAACACAACTCCACCATCAGAATCGATCCTAGTCAACGTTTGTTGAAAATCCTACCTTCGCCGGAAAACTCCTGAAACTTCCGGAAACACACCGGGAACTGGTATGATCCTCCAAACTTCTGTTAAACTGTGTTTAAGTGCCTCAACTTCTTAAATAATCGAACAAAGCTGTTAATTGGTTTCAACAGCCGGAGTTCACTTTCAGAACCGACGAACCACTGCTGGAATTCTGTGAACAACATTAATCGGTACATCTTTTTCCCCAAACTCTCTCCATTCTTTACTTTTAAATTACTTATAAGGTTTGAAAAGCGTATATGTCATGAATCGGTCATAACATTCGGAATATGTTTTCTGGGTAAAATCAACGAAGAAGATGAAGACGCAATATAACATAAGACTAATAAAAATCGATAAAATGAACGGGTTAGACACACAGTCCAGCGGTGGACTGTGTGCAAAATACACACGCACGTCCCGAGTTCGATCCCTGATACACGCATTCCTTATGTAATAAAATGCCTTTTTGATTAAAACTAAACCGGGTTAATCCCGTTAGTTGTTAAGTATAATAAAAACCGAGATAATAACCAGGTTAGACACACAGTCCAGCGGTGGACTGTGTGCAACACTAAGTCACACGTCGCGAGTTCGAAACCTGATACTGGCACCGGTTCGTTGAATTAAAATGTTTTTGAAATTAAAAGAATTTTGATTAAACCGAATTAGTATATAAATATAATTAAAAACAAGAATATTTCGGGTTAGACACGTAGCTCAGTTGGTAGAGCTGCGTGCACGCGTACGGGAGGTCTCGGGTTCGAGCCTCACCCGGCGCAAACTATGTCACTGACCGAACCGGTCAACAAGTCAACAGGTCAACGGTCAACGCAAAATAAAATTTTTTTTTATATTTTTATTTATTTAATTTAATTTAAAAATCAATTAAAAATACTTAAAAATAACATTTTTAAAGATAGAAAATAGCCTCAAACTCACAAAAAATATATCTAAAAATTTCATTAAAATCCTTAATAAAATCCACTCATTTAATATATTTTTCCGTTATTACTTAGGTTAGTATTTCTCGTTGTTCCGCTCATCTAATTCGTGCGCATCTCACCATCTCCAATCCAACGCACCCAATGTGAGTGAATCTTTTCAAATTCCCCTTTTAATCACGTTTTGGGGTGTATCATGTGTCTTGTTATATATATTATAATTAAACTATTGTGCATACATCATATCATGAACATGTGTATTCAGTTTGTTTCTGTTGTGTAGTTATTGTTGGATGCAATTATTTATTTTCAGTACATGCAATTTCATAGGCCGCCGCTCCCCATTACATTATGAGCGTTGAGCATGTTTCCCATTTTATTATGAGGTTGAACCTGGCGTGCCCACACACGATCGGCTCCGTTTGATTGAGCCTTGATCGCACAGACATTTTACATTTTTAGTACATGTAACACGATCGGCTCCGTTTGATTGAGCCTTGATCGCACAGACAATTTACATTTTCAGTACATGCAATACGATCGGCTCCGTTTGATTGAGCCTTGATCGCACAGTTTCAATTATGCTATTTATTGTATGATGTTGGTATGTTAATGTATGCTATCATTTGTTATTGTATGTTATAGTTGTGATTGCTATTTGCCACTGCTGGATTATTTACATTTGCTCATTTATGATTATGAACAATTTTTCATTGATAAACTAACAAGTAATTCATTAATAAATGTTTATCTAATAAGGTTCACTCGCCAACTTATGTTGACCCAAAAACCCCCATTTTTACACATGATACAGGTGAACCAGCAGCAGCTAGGAACACATAGGATTGGACTAGAAGAATAAAATGATTTAGAGTTGGGATTGTTATGTTTGGTTTATTTCCTTTGTATTGTATGATCATGTTTGGATATTTGGAAATGTAACTTTGACTTTATTAAATATGAAACATATTAGTAAATGTCATGAGCTTTGGTGATAACCCAATTATGCCCCGACTCTTATTCCGCTGCGGGTCGGGGTGTGTGACATGACATGTAAATCTGTATACAAGGTCATTTGTACTGTCCCAAGTTATTTATAAAAATGTGCCAAGTGCACCTAAAACCATTTTCGAAAGGGTTTTCAAAATGAGTCGGTTGAGTGTATATACGAGTGTAAACTGACGTATTTTCAAAAGATTAAAATACAGGTACAAGTACGAAATAGGCCGGAAGCTGCGGGGCGTTGACATTAAGGAGTTGCGACGTTAGAAGTTGAGCCTGTAGAGTCTGTTATCATTTTGTGTATGTTTATTTCCGATCCGCCTGTGGATCTTATTACAAGCCGTATTGTATATTTGTGTTTTGAACTCCTGGACACTTTGGTTTGTAATAGTTTATATTTTACTCCAAGCCTTCCGCTGTGTTGCTCTGTGTTGTAATTGGTTATGATGATATCAACAGTACGTCACGATACTCCCCACCGGGTCCACCGGAATACACGTGGAATTCGGGGTGTGACACTCGTCCACTGAAAGGCTATGTTTTAATGCTTATCCCTTCACATTGGGTCTTCGATTCCTTTTTTCCGACTTTATCACCGATTTCTTTCACATCACCGGCCTTCAGCTAAACCATGCCCATGCTTTGGAGGGTTTTAGTAGTTCTTGATCGCATCATGAATGAACATGTTCCTGACCTTTATGTCAATGATCTCCCCATCGTGTACCGGCTAAGATCCCACGGTTCTAGCAGGTTCATGTTTTACTCCACCACCAACAATCCTCTCGTTTTCGAGCCACCAAGAACGAGGATGGATGGAAAACAAAATTCTTTTTTGTTAAAAGGAGTTCCATCCCTGATGGGAAAGGATTATCCTGTGAAGTGGTTGACCAAGGGTAGGAATTGGGGTTTTAGGATTATCCTCAATCATATCTTGTTCAATATCCTGTAAAATATCTTGTTCTGACATCCTTGTTTTCTTTTGTGCAGCGGATTTCAGGAAATTAGCACCTTCTCATACCAACTCACCAGGGAGGATTGAAGCCTATTACAAGCTACCAAAGATCGAAAGAAGTTTTGTACCAAATCCAACAGCCTCAAGTCATTACTCCAGCTCTAACATGTCTGGTAAGGCCTTTTTGTTTATAATTCCTTGCATTGTACGGTCTTGAATGCTTGACACATCTCTATGTCATGGCCTGTGAATCTGTGAACACACTGGAGGTCAAATTGAAGAAGGCTGAAGACCACCATCCTGGATCAGGGGAAGATTGTCGACGCCATGTCACAGCATTACGAAGATAAGTTTAAAGCGGTGACTCGGGACGCTAAGCTTGCCGTGGAGAAGGCTACACAAGAGGCTCAGGCCAAATTGGATACTGCTCAGCTCCAACACGAGCAAGATCTGATCTCCTACCGGGAAGGCCTCAAGGGTTCCGTCGTCATCTCCTTCCTTCAGGCTAGGTTGAAGATGGCCTATGAAGCCAGAGCTATGGGTTTTTGAATGCCCAACATGGTCCATTGGAGCCTGGGAGGCGAAATTGAAGGATCTCAATGGTAACCCTGTGGAGTGTCTTGCCAAGCCAGCGGTCGCAGGGCCTTCCAAGGCGACTGAGGTGGCAGCTGATGCAGGTAGCAAGGTTGGTGAGGATCCTTGGGTCGATGCTGGAGCAGATGCTGGTGATGCTGGTGGTGATGGTGAAGGTGTGGTTCGTGATGCTACCAAGGATGCTGCTGAAGGTGTTGCAACATAAGGGCAGCGAAGTGGGCGATGATGGATGTTGATGCCTAAGCCGGAGCCCACTTTTTAAATTTGATGGTCTGTAACCCCTAACAATTTACTTTTCTTGCACTTGAACAATTTATATTTCCTGCATTCTTTAGAAC
The DNA here is from genome assembly GCA_947069175.1 of Scalesia atractyloides. Classification (NCBI taxonomy): domain Eukaryota; kingdom Viridiplantae; phylum Streptophyta; class Magnoliopsida; order Asterales; family Asteraceae; genus Scalesia; species Scalesia atractyloides. Next base: position 81,470,882 of record CAMTDV010000010.1, read on the forward strand.
AATTAAACAATTGTAGGTGGAGGGATCATGTGTTTTCAGGACGAAGCCTTCAACTGTTTACGTAAATATGCCCTATAAACTAGTTGTACTTTTGGTGGATGGGTCTCGTTTTGAAATGAAGCCAAGAGTACAACCTTTTGGACCGTTAATAATAGATTAACCTTTTAGCCTTATCCGTTGTTGTTATGCTATTCTTTTGAAAGACATGTTTTGAATATCTTGATCAAATATCCTGGTCAACGAATCTTTTCAAATATAATACATTTTTATGTTTATTTTATGTACATTTCGGTTGGTCAACATTTCCGCCTAAATTTTATTCCAAAACGAGTCAGATCAAATATAATACGTTTTCATTCGACGGTATAAATTTGAGTCACTCTACGCTTCGAATCCCCCCTCCACAACGCGCGACAGGTACAATTTTACTTTGCAAAACACGTACCCATGATGTCCCCTTGATGTGAAGGTGTCTTCTTTTGTCATTTTGTGGTTTATTTTTAGACTCTAATTAATCCATTTTGATTATACGTGTCATTTTTTCTTTATACACGTTTTTATGTTTTTCTTTTTTGGATACGATTCCTATGTATGGGTCAGGTCACGTATAAATATGTTATGATTGTACGGTACAAATTTGATTTACTTTACATTCTTATCCAAATGCAATGCTTATGCAAGTTACGTTGAGTTAAATTAGATACGTTGAAATACAGGTTTTCATATGATTAACGCTTCACATAACGTTTGGACTCATTGATTCGATGTTTGCAACGAGCCCGCAGCGCATTGCCTGCAAGTCATATTACTAGTTATATATTATTTCACAACTACTTTTAAAATACACTCTTAAAAAATTAAAATCTATCATACACCGCACTGCACATACAAAATTCCGTCATTCAGATAAATTAAAAAAAAAATATTGATAAATTACTATCAAGGCAAGATGCCAAAATATAATTAAAAAGACTCTGACTTTACTTACGAATAAAGTGGTAGTAATTTGATAAAGTTATTTAGAATCAATAAATACGCTCCGTTTGGCACATGTCACATTACATTTTCCATTTGAGGGAATATTGCCAGACAGCTTGTCTGATACTTTCTGATTTGACTAAACAGTTTACTATTTTTTATGTTTTTCTCTCAGTTTATTTGTGCTACCATTTTTTAATGCTATACGTTCATTTGTGTATTTTTTGCTTATATAAGTTTATATATATTTATCTCTTGGAGACAAGAATACAATTCTCCTATTAAATGCATATGAACAAAAAAAAAAACTTGTCTGTCGAACTTAAATGAATCAGTACAAGCAATCTCTAGTTTATGTTTGTGTGGTCGTTTACAATTACAACCCTAGCTATAAGCCAATATTGTATTTATTTATCTACAATGTAAATTCAGTTATAAATTTATCGTAGATTTTTTTATCAATTACACTATAACCAATATGCAATTGTATATAGACGAATCAATAATAAAAACAAAATTTGCTACCTTTATAAGCACATTTCTTTTCCTATTCTTGCTCACCCCTCCATCTTTCTCACTGGTTTTTTTTGCAAACTGTTTGTTATGATTACACAAACAGAAAGTTGTGAGTTCCGTATTTACTTTTAAAGCAACTGAAATACAAAATTCAAAACGTATAAATATTCTCATGTTCATGTGTTCGCTTTAAACTCCACATTTTTTGCTATTTTTAAAGTCAAAATCCAACCCAAAACATAGCATTCTCTTATTTCTTTGCTGTCAAATTCTTCTTCTGCTTGCTCTATCCTGTAAACTTCAAAAAAACACAGTAAATGGAGAAGCTTTCGACGATGAAAATTCTTCCGGAATTATTGATGGGTGCACAGGACGACATTGCAAGGCAAATTATGGTGATTTGGAATCAGGCGAAGGTGTCGTTAGTGGTGCCATTTCTGAGAATCTTTATATATATTAATCTGGTATTGTTGATAATGTTGTTCACAGAAAAGGTTTACATGGCCATGGTCGTTTCATTTAACATGTTGTTTGGTAAAAAACCGGAACAACGTTATAAATTTGTAACATTTGAAGATGATGTTGAGCTGGGTAGCTCTATTTACCCTCTTGTTCTTGTTCAAGTTCCAATGTTCAATGAAAGAGAGGTTTGTTTTTGCAATTTCTCTGTTTCTGTTTTTGTGTTTTGTTTTTGTTTATAGTGTTTTAAATTGATTAATGTAAACAGGTTTATCAGCTGTCTATTGGAGCTGCATGTAGGCTTTCATGGCCGTCTGATCGTATTGTGATTCAAGTGCTTGATGATTCAACAGATCCATTAGTCAAGGTTGATAAATTACATTTTACTAACTGCAGCAACTTATATATTTAGGGAAAGAAAAGACTACACTAATAAGTATTTAATGACACTTTTTTATATATTTATGGTTGTGGGTTGAATTTGGGGTGTATTGTAGGGTATGGTGGAAATGGAGTGCCAAAGTTGGGCAAGCAAAGGAATAAACATACACTATCAAGTTAGGGACAATCGAAAGGGATACAAAGCCGGGGCACTTAAAGAAGGTCTAAAGCATGATTATGCTAAACAGTGTGAGCATGTGGTCATCTTTGATGCTGATTTCCAACCCGAACCTAATTTTCTTACTCAAACTATTCCGTTTCTTCATCATAACCCTCAACTTGGCCTTGTTCAAACAAGATGGAAGTTTGGTAAAAATTATACCCCTAAAGCTCACTTCAGTCTTTTTTTTTTCTGTTTTTTTTTGTTATATCTATACTTTATATAAAACTAGAAAATTTTACCGCGCGTTGCAGCGCTTTTAAAACGTAAATTAACTCGAATTTATATCATCTAATGAAAACGTATTATATTTGACTTGACGCGTTTTCAAACAAAATTAAAGTCACAATGTAGACTAAATGAAAACATACATAAAATAAGCAAGATAGCGTATTATATTTGACCCGACTTATTAGCGAAAACAATTTATGTTGAAATGTAAACAAACTTAAATTGTATCGGCGCATAAAAAAAAGAACGTCAAAAATGATGTTTTTTTAAAGTTAAAGAATAGTACGGCGTGTTGTGGTGACGTCGAAACATAAAATAATTTGAACTTATACCGTCTAATAAAAATATACTATATTTTACCAAACTCATTTTCGAACAAAAGTCATGTCAAAACGTTGACCAACTGAAAACGTACACAAAAATAAGCACGAAAACGTATTATATTTTACCTGACTTATTAAAAAATGTTGAAACATAAGTTAACTTGAAGTTATATCAATACGTACATAAAAAGAACCACACAAAACTCAATTATAAAGTTTTTAAAAGCTGAAGGGTTTTATGTTTTAACGTTAAAAGGGCTAAAACTATAAAAAAAGGAAAGGAAAACAAAAAGCAAAAAAGGACAAAAAAATAAAAATAAAATAATAATAGAACTACTGTAGATGAATCTTAAAATTGTAGGTAATAATAAAATAATAATAATAATAATAATAATAATAATAATAATAATAAATAATAATAATAACTTTTAGCCATATGTGTTTATATATAAGTAGATAGATAGATATTATTATGTTAAGCACTTAGAGCAATTCTTATGATAAATTGGTTAAATAGATAAAATAAAGAACCTTAGCTTTTTATATAAAAGCCAGAGTATTTATGATTGGGGCGCGTAAGCTCTTGACCCCTTGGTTGTGTCATGCAATTTAGTATTTGAATGTTTACGGTGTCATATCAACAAACCCATAGCAGTGAACTCCTTCTCAACACACTTTAATGTACTTAATAACATTTATTTATTTAAAGAAAGACTAAACTTTGGTTATGAACGGGTAATTACGCTTGGTTCAACTAAAGGTATCTTGTGAAACTATTTTTCTTTTCTTTCCGTAGTATGAAATGAACGAAATACTACTGATAAGAGTGTTCACATCCGTTCTCTTATGTATGGTGGTAAATGGTTGTAAATTGAGGAAAAAAATGTTATTGTTCATATGTGTATTTTGGGATATACGGTCCAACTATATTATTATTTTTTAATATTTTTTAAAGTAGCTGTGAGTGGTGAAGAAATAAAGTTAATGATAAAAGTATAAAAATAAACTATTATTGAACTGAAAATAAGAGAAAAAACAATGATTTTTAATGTATTTATAGTAACGTGGATAAGGAAATGGATGTGAATGCTCTAAGATAAGTAGTTACATAATTTAAAAAATTTAAGTAATTACAACCTTTAAAACATATGATTCAATCATTTAAAACATATTATTGACTTTTGAACCAACTCCCATCCTCACCCCCTCTCCCTTAATGACTTTTAAACGGTCGTAACTTTTTCATATATTAATATTCAAAAATAAACTACACCATAAAAATTAATATTTTATTATCTTTAATGGTATGATATTGTTGCAATTTATTTTAATTCAAAAAAAACATGTTACCTGATTATCAATGTCTATATTTTGTTTGCGTCGCGCAGACACCCTGTATATAAGTGAATAGCTTATCATACATATATATATATATATATATATATATATATATATATATATGGTAAGGTTATTGTAAAAAAAGGTTAAAAGTGTGAGAAATATTGTGGAGAAGACATGTGTCCCCATTCTAAATTAATTCAAAAGGGTAAACAAGTAATTTTATCATTGATTTAATTAATTGATAACCTTCCATAACCACCACCCTTATTTATAGGAAAATGATTTTTTTAAAGATCTCTATAAAAACACTACGAATAACACTGCAACCACCATTCAGCACATATATAACACCATTCAATAATTATATAACACAATTCAATAAGTATAACACCATTTTAAAGATCTCTATAAAAACATTTTGAACCACCATTCAGCACATATATAACACCATTCAATAATTATATAGCACTATTCAATAAGTATATAACACTATAACTGTAATCACAGTACAATGTTACATACTCTAGATGTTAAAACACCATGGACTAAAACATTAAATCGAAACTTAATTTTTTTCTCTACATAAGTATAATAATATGGTACTCATATTAAAGATAAAAAACACTTGTTATTATGGTGTAATTTTTTAAAAAAAAAAAAGAGTTACGTATAAAAAGTTATTGATGTTTAAAAAATAAGAAGGGAACTTGCAAGTGCATTGAATGTAGTTTCTTAATTTAAAATATTGAATTTATATTTATAACCTTAATCTAATGGTGTAGATTACTTCTTACATTTCTCACAAAAAACATTTTTTTACAGGATCCTCTACCTATATATATATATATATATATAGAGAGAGAGAGAGAGAGAGAGAGAGGAAGGTTCATTTGAGAAGAATCTTCTTGCAGAAGAAAACTAAATTAATCTAAGCCCTATATTTTTTTGATCAATGGTTGTGAATCTAGATTTCATTTTGTCAACTTTTAATTAATGATTTAATTAATAAGGGTATGATGCACAATTGATATATAATACTATTAAATATTATAAAGGGTTACTCAAGTCTTATTAATGTCATCAATATTTTCTCCTTCACCATCATTAATGTATTGTGTCATACACCAATTTTATTAGGAGTGAGAAATTATTTAAAAATGTTGTGTCATACACATCTTTTATTAAGATTCGCAAAGTTATTCAAAAGTGTTGGGATCCTACACATTATGTATCCTACACTAAAACATTGTTTTTATGATGTAGGAAACGTTGTTTCTATGGTGTAGGAAACTTTGAATATGTAGAATCATGTGCATGAATGTTTTTATTGTGTAAGGTGCACAACTATTTTATAGGATAGATTCATTAAATAATTAGGGTTCATTAAATTGTATAGCAAAAATAAAGGATACACTAATTAAATGATTGGTTTAAATTACCTATGTACCCTTTGTTATTTTTATTCTTAATTTATAATTTCTTCTCATTTGATATATATATATATATATATATATATATATATATATATATATATATATATAGTAACTCATACGAGTTGTGAAAACTTAGAAAATTCTGTCTTACGAAAGGTGTTTTCAAAATTTTATTTTATCAAAAATTTAAAAAAAAATCATTTTTCCAGAAAAAAAACCTAGTTTTTTTATTTTACACCACTCGTAAATGCTGCTGTAAAAAGTTGATGTCATGCTGATGTCAGAAGCTGTAAAGGGCCAAAAATACCACTTCAAATTTTTTTATTTTTTTTTTTACAAACTTCTTTGTAACATTTTAATCAAGGTGTGCAGAAAATGGAGGGAAAACTCGCATGGTAAAGCCGAGTTCTCTGAGTTCTCAAAACTCGTAGGAGTTGTCTCTTGATATCAGTCATATATATATATATGTGTGTGTGTGTGTGTGTGTGGAGAAAGTGTACTGTACAATTGACCGTACCGTACGAGCATACGCGATGTAATTCCGCACTTTATAAGCCCCTAAGAACAAAACCTCGCATGTACAAACAGACATACAAATCAACAAATTCGCATGTTATAAAAAGGCAAACCCGCATGTTTATTAAAATCCAAATCCGCATGTTATAAGCAACACAAATCCGCATGTTATAACATGACGCATGAACAAAATCCGCATGTTTATAACCTAAATCCGTATGTTATAATTGCATCTCGTACGCATCGTACTTGATTGCTAGTAGTTATATCTCTTTTATAACTAGATGTTCCAGCAAGCATATTTTAAACATGTGCTAGTAGTTTTATTTTTATTCCAACATTGATTGCTAACATATGCTTGCTGGAACATCGAGTTTTTTTCTTTTATATTTTTCACAAAGAAACACAAATTGATATATTTTACTAACGGCATAATTAATTAATGTTGCAGTGAACTCAAATGATTGTTTAATGACAAGATTACAAGAGATGTCACTTGACTATCATTTCAAAGTGGAGCAAGAATCTGGCTCTATTACCCCTGCATTCTTTGGATTTAATGGTAAGGAAACCTATACCTTAAAGGCGTCCTCTACCCATGTCGTCTTTTTGAACGACTTAAACTACATTAAATTCGTTTTTGACGAGGCTTTAACCCTTAACATTTATCCACGTTGCACAACTTTAGACACTACACATTGTGAATTGGTGCCAAATTTGCAATTTAAGATTCTAATAACATAAATTGTATCCAAGTGCTACTTCTACAAATATAACTTGAAGCGTTGTTCTACATATACTTCTTTTTACTAGGAACTGCCGGAGTTTGGCGGATGGCTGCCCTTAACGAAGCAGGTGGATGAAAAGACCGCACCACAGTAGAAGATATGGATTTAGCAGTCCGAGCTAGTCTTAAAGGATGGAAGTTCTTATACATTGGCTCACTAATGGTATATTGCATTATTTTTTGTGTAGAAAAGTTAAAGACAAAAGTACGAATATCTATAACATACACACACACACTATATATATATATATATATATATATATATATATGCTTATTGGCTTTATAAATTATAAGCCTTTGTACTTTTGATGTATAGGTTAAAAATGAACTACCAAGTGTATTGAAAGCTTATCGGTATCAACAACATCGTTGGTCTTGTGGTCCAGCAAACCTTTTCAGAAAAATGTTTGTCGAAATCATGAAAAATAAGGTTTTATTTTCGTTCTTCAATTTTATTACCTTATTTGATTAGCGTATGTATGTTGTTGTGAATTTCTTTCTTGTTGTCCAGACAGTGACCTGGTGGAAGAAACTATATGTGTTGTATAGTTTCTTCTTTGTAAGAAAGATCGTAGGTCATATCGTCACATTCACACTCTATTGTGTTGCGATTCCTGCAACAGTATTGATACCGGAAGTTATGATTCCAAAGTGGGCTACAATATATATCCCAATCATCATCACACTTCTGAATGCAGTTGGAACTCCCAGGTTGGTTTAGTTCTCGAATCATTCTTAGTTAGTCCTTTTACAATTACATGAATGTTCTGACTTTATGTTTTTTTATAGGTCTTTCTATTTGGTGGTGTTTTGGGTTCTCTTTGAGAATGTCATGTCCCTACATCGGACTAAGGCGACATTCATCGGACTTTTTGAAACCCAGAGAGTGAATGAATGGGTCGTAACTGAGAAGCTTGGAGATGCTTCCAAGGTCCAAGAAGCCACACAACAAAGTCAATCACGATTTAAACGATTTAAAATAGGAGAAAGGTAGTTATACTGTAACTTACTTATGTCTGTACACACAGTGATAAGTTCAATCGGGACTAAAAAAAAGTGAGGAACTAGGAACCAGGTAAAAAATCCCATAAAAATTATTTTTACATGTAAAAGTTAATTTTTATCTAATTTTTTTCAGAGCTTTTGCATGTAAGTACCTGTAGAAGTTATTTTAATAAAAATATAAATAATAAAAAGTAAAAAAAAAACTTATCAAATTTTTTTTATTTAAACTTCTTCTACATGTGTGTATAGGAAAAAGCTACGAAGAATGGAGATTATGTAAAACTGATTTTTTTTGTATGTAAAAATGATTTTTTACATGTAAAATTAGGGTTCCCTACATTTTTTATGGTTTCCAAATGAACTCATTTTAATGGGGAACACTAAAAAATGAGTAACCGGAAACAATGCATTTAACATGTTACATAAGGGTTAGGTTCATTTGTGAACAACCCCATTGGTTTTAAACACTAGTGAACTAATCCTAGCCCTTGAATATCAATACACAAGTGTAAATCAATTGTCAGGATTTGATGATGAAAATACACTAGCGTATTTTATGATTTTATGATGTAAATCAGTGATCAGGATTTTTTTCACTCGGTTCAAAAATACAATAGTGTTCACTTTAGAACCCCACCAAGTTACATAAATCATAAAAATTCAATTTAACATGCTAAAAGTTAAATTTATTCAAAATGTTTTCGGAGCTTTTGTATATAAATACATGTAAAAATGTTTTTAATAAAAATAATCAAAAAATAAAAAAGTTTAAAAAGGCTTAAAAACGGTTAAAAAGGTAAAAAAAATTACAAAAATGTTTTTTCTTAATGTAAATGATTTTTTTACTCGAGTAGCTTCTATAAAAAGCTCCGATTTTTTTTGAAAAGAAAATAAGTTTTAGCATTTTAAATTCAATGTTTATAATATTTTTACATGTTAAATGAAAGTTCCCGTAAGTTCCCGTGTTCCGACTTTTTAGAGTTTCCTATTAAACCTCACAGAATATATGAGCCATGTCAAACATGGGTTAATCAGCTTACTCGAAAAATAAATTTAATAAAATTATATGTATGTGGAACAGAATTCTTATGCCAGAGCTTTGTCTGGGATTTGTCATTTTTGGATGTGCTTGCTATGATCTTGCATATGGAAAGTACCACTACTATGTTTACCTTTATCTACAAGCTATAGCTTTCATCACAATGGGTTGTGGTTATATTGGCACTCAGGTCCCAAGCTCATAGCTCACAAATGTTCGTTTCAATTCTCCCACCGCTTTTCAATTGCACGTTTGAATCACGATCTACGTAATTTGATGCCTGTGCTGCATGGTTTACCATTATCTACACCATACAAGGACTACTTGATGACATGCAACTTTCTTTTGTCTATTTCCAATAAGAAAAAAAGAAAATGTGTATGTCCTCGATCAATTGTAATGTTTATGTATCTAGAATTTGTTTTGTAAGTAATATCTTGTTCCTGTATAATTACTTTATAATTCTGATTTTGAATAATAAGATATCACATTGTTCAATTATCTAACTTAAATGTTCCTCAAAAAATTAAGTAACCGTTTGTCAGTGACTAGCTAGCTTGATTGTAGCGACGTACTAGCGACATCTGATAGTTGTCTTGTCGCTACGCAAGAGTGTGTCCCTGTTGATATAACAATCTCTCTCAAGGCATCATTTATATTTGGGACACCAAAAACATTTTGCTACTTTTAACATGTCTAATTGTTGCTTATATATGTTTTGTTTATTTTTTTTATTTTTTTATTTTTTTTATTTTTTTTAACGGCAAATTTGGACCACTGACGGACCACTGGAGTATCATCGTGCCACCAACGGAACCACCTGATCATATACATCTCCACTAAGCATAATGCCTGTACACCAATTCAGGAGGTAACCCAATAACTATGGAAAACCCCCCTTTGAGAATCGAACCCAAGACCTATTGGTCCCAAAGTCTTATCCAACCTCCAAGATGCCACTAGGCTATTTAACCGTGGAATTCACATCATATATGTGTGTTATTGGAACCAATAGATATATAGAGTTATATGGTTAATTTTTTGAATATTAATTAGCATTTATGATACATGTATATGTGATTAGTTAAGTATTTTTATTAATTATGATACAAGTTATATTAAAACTAGATGAGTACCCCACCGCGATGCGGCGGGTGCGTACATTGCGACGGGTTTCGTTAATCCGTACCAAATAACATTACTTTGAATTCTTTAACTTATCGATATTCATTCTTAGCTGTAAATCGATATATTTACATGGCAATTCAACATGTTCTAAAAATTGTTTTATTTTGATTTAATCTTTGTTACTCATATAGTGTCTGGGTAAAAGTTAAAGCTACCCGATTGGTTAGTTATGGTAAAATCACCGTATTTATCTTTAAATAAACATATTAATGTATACATATTTTTGGAAAACTTATGTACTCGTTTTATTAATTCTTGTCTTAAATGTGCCATTCATATGTTCTACCATCTCAGTCCACAACCACCAACACCATCACAACAACCACCGCAACTACCGCTAATAATACCGTAAAAAAACACAACCACCAACATCATCAAACAACCCAGCAACCACCATCAAGAAAACAACCTAATTAAAGTAAAAAAAAGAAGGCTTGGATTCAAACATCCTCATCGCCATCAAGATAGCACGACGTCCCAAACCCGATTAACCGACCCCAAACCCGTCCCAAATGTGTCTGGTTTCGGGTTTACCCAACGGGTTCGGGTTCGATGGCCATCCCTAAATTTGCACATCAATATTGATACCAATAAAAACATAAACATAAAATACAACTAACCTAAGCAAGAAAAATAGATAAAGCATCATTTACAACACCTTATTGCCAGAGATGTTGCAAATTAGAATATTATATAATATAAGTACACCCAAATAAACCCATACAACAATGAAGCATGTTGTATAATCACACATATAAAAAAAACTAAATAAGCACGGTACCCCACCGTGATGCGGCAGGTGCGTGCATTGCAACGGGTTTCGTTAAACCGTACCAAATAACATAACCATGAATTCTATGTCTTATCAATATTCATTCTTAGCTGTAAATCGATATATTTACATGGCAATTCAACATGTTCTAAAAATTGGTTTATTTTGATTTAATCTTTGTTACTCATATAGTGTCTGGGTAAAAGGTAAAGCTACCAGATTGGTTAGTTATGGAAAAATCATCGTATTTATCTTTAAATAAACGTATTAATGTATATCCCATTTTGGAAAACTTATGTACTCGTTTTATTAATTCTTGTCTCAAATGTCCATTCATATGTTCTACCATCCCAGTCCACAACCACCAACACCATCACAACAACCACCGCAACTACCGCTAATAACACCGTAAAAAACACAACCACCAATATCATCAAACAACCCAGCCACCACAATCAAGAAAACAACCTAATTTAAGTAAAAGAGAGAGAGAGAGAGAGGCTTGGATTCAAACATCCTCATCGCCATCAAGATAGCACGACGTCCCAAACCCGATTAACCGACCCCAAACCCGTTCCAAATGTGTCGGGTTTCAAGTTTACTCGACGTGCTCGGGTTCGATGGCCATCCCTAAATTTGCACATCAATGTTGATACCAATAAAAACAAAGCATGTTCAACAACATAAACATAAAATACAACTAACTAAGCAAAATAGATAAAACATCATTTACAACACGTCATTGCCTAGAGGTGTTGCAAATTAGAATATTATATAATATAAGTATACCCAAGATAGCACGACGTCCCAAACCCGATTAACCGACCCCAAACCCGTCCTAAATGTGTCGTGTTTCGGGTTTACCCAATGGGTTCGGGTTCGATGGCCATCCCTAAATTTGCACATCAATGTTGATACCAATAAAAACAAAGCATGTTCAACAACATAAACATGAAATACAACTAACTAAGCAAGAAAAATAGATAAAGCATCACTTACAACACCTCATTGCCTAGAGGTGTTGCAAATTAGAATATTATATAATATAAGTACACCCAAATAAACCAATACAACAATGAAGCATGTTGTACAACCACACATATAAAAAAACTAAATAAGCATAACTTACAACTCTCATTGCACAAGAATATTGAAAATTATATTTATATATAATTGTTTTAATTAACATAACACACATTTGTAAAAAAGGTAAGTATACTTCCAATCCTATATCATAAATGTTAAATAAGCTTAAGATGCCCATATCTGTTGCTAGATCTTCTCCACTCTACATTATTTACTTTCATATATGAATTTTCATATATTTTTTTAACAGCTAAGTTTTTTCTCACTTAAATCGTATACTAAATTACACTCTTAAGGATTCGAACCTTATTCTTCCCGTAAAAGATAATTTATCTTGACCACTAACTAGGCCAAAGCCTAAGTGGCTATTTCATTTGTATATTGACTCTTGTGTACTCAAGCACAGATTTAGCATGTCATTACTTTTGTTTCACATATTGAACACACTCTATAGAATATATTTTCAAAAATAACGAAGTTAGACCGAAATAATAAAAATAAATAACTCAACGAGCGTACAATCGACCAACCCTCAAACGAATCAAAAGCCAACGTACACCACACCGTGGACAGGAACGACCAGGCCTACCTTGCACACTTGAGTTGTATAGTACACACATGTAGCTTGACACGAACCTGGTGCTCATGGCCCATGCCAAGATGCGAATATCAAGTAAGTTGTTAGACAATTATATTTAATTCCTTGACGTGCAACATGCCCTTTTGTGTGGATACAGTCTATCTACTTATCACCGTAGATGTTTATTATCCAACATGTCCATGTGTGAAAATTAAAAAAGATCCAAAATTTTATTCTCTGTGACTTTATATATATTTTCATATGAAAAAGTTATGGTATTTTTAAAATCGTGGTAGTAGTTGGTTTAAAATGCAACGATATGTATAAAAAATTGTACACCATGTTATAAACGTTGTATTACTTAATCTTTTAAAACTATGTAAGTTAACTTTTTTTTGTAACCCTTATATGTTTTATAGCGCATGTGTATATATAGGGTGATGTTATAATGAGAACTCGTATATTTCGTGAGAACCGTGAAAACATGATAAAAAACATTCAAATTCAATTGTTGCTCTATTTATAATCATAAATATCTATACTATATTATAATGTATCAAATAAGGTGTCTTAATATTTAAATGGTGTTGTTTAAGGTACAACACTTAATACATGTGTTAATAGATTTATTAGGGGAAATCTGTCTTTTTATATAATACTTACAACTTTTCATAAATAAACATTTTATTTAAATTATGTTACAAAAACAAGTATTTTATTCTATTTAATTTGAGTATGGTATTGTTATAGTTTTAGAATTTTAAAAAATTAAAAAGCTATGTGATTAATAATTTTAGGGGTAGCAATAATTGAACCATTAACCGAAAACAGATGAAACCGAACCAAAATTAACTGAACCTATTTACAAAAAACCAAATTAACAAAAAATCAGTTATTGTTTGTTTTGTACCATTGGTTAATCAAAAGTAAATAAATCTTTTCATTCATATTTTTATATAATTCTAGCTTTTGCACCTCCATTCATGTATTTAGAAGATAAAAATAAAGGCCAAGTTTGTCTTTGGTTATTAAACAAAATATACCGAACCGAACCGCAAATCGACAAACTAATTAACTGGATATACCAAACCAATTAACAATAAAATAGATTAGCTAATAACATTAGTTTAGGTTAATGCTAATAAACCGAACCAAATCGTGTATACCCCTACCAATGTTTATCTTCCCCACTACATCACAGTGGCACCCTTATACTACTATTGTAACAACTCGAAAGTTTCGTTGTCATTTTACTTCAGTTTATTCCGTTTATTTTCCATCATTTGTAATCCGAGATCCGATTATGAGAAAGTTATGTTAAATAATTATGTTTATTTACAATTATATCGCATTTAATCGCTTATTAATCCCAAATTCATCGCAATCACAGGTAACTGTGTTACTTTAATAGCCAAGTGTGTTATTGTTTAAGAAACACTTGTGCCACCGCATCGCTTATCTCATCGCATCGCAATTAGCAGTTAATTATGTGGAATTATGTTTTATGTGTGTTATATTTGTTTATGTTATGGTTATAATCGCTATCGCAACGCTCTCACACGCACGAATCGCTAAATCGCACTATTAAATCAATTATAACGCTTAATATAACTATCTAATACGAATTGAATCGCCAAATGAACTCTTAACGCGAAATAATCGAACAAAACTTGGCCACTAGGTCAAGTTCGGATGAACTTGTACATCACAAGTTCGCCCGAACTTGTCTAAACCACAATAATTCTCAAAAAACTACAAGTCCGCCCGGACTTGTCTCCCAACTCACAAGAAACAAGCAAGTTCGCCCGAACTTGATACAAGTTCGCCCGAACTTGATACAAGTTCGCCCGAACTTGATGTTTCAGCCCACTTTTTCACCTCCACCTATAAATACTCAGCTCCTCTTCTCATTTGAACTTGCTGCAAGTTCGCCCGGAGCTCCCCAAAACCGAAACCCTTTATTTTCTAAGTAAGATTCAACCCGTTTTCAACTACAACATAACAACGTTTTACAACAATTTTGCACAAGGCTTTGCCTTCGTTTTCATCAAATCTCTTCTGTTTACGAAAATCTTCATCTTTTTCTATAAAACTTCTGTTTTTTAATTAGATCTACTCTTAGATCCGAGTAAAACCTTTTAAAACATCGATTTTCACACAATATTCAGACTAAATGACGTATGTTTCGTTCACTTTGAAGTGGAACGAGGCGTTGTCAAGCAAGATCTCAAACCCGGAAACACAAGGACGAAATCGTCACTTTACACAAGCTGGACTAACCCGTACGAACCATCAAGTTCGCCCAGATTAGCCCGAGTTTCTGTAAAATGGCTAAACTCGCTCCAAAAGACCTCTCCAGCCTAAGTTTTACTCAGTGGCTTAAGGTTGGAGGGATAGACACTCGATTTCCTCAGCAAAGGACGCGAAAACACACGATTTGGAAGCCAAAACAGTCAAGTTCGCTCGGAAAGCATCAAGTTTGCCCGGACTTGTCACCAGATTGGTGACCAAGTTCGACCGGACTTGATCAATTCTTCATCAAATACACACAAGTTCGCCCGAACTTGTATCACCATTCACCAAATAAGACAAGTTCGCCCGAACTTGTACTCACAGTAAGTCTAGGCATACAAGTTCGCCCGAACTTGTACCTTCAAGTACAAGTTCGCCCGAACTTGTCTGCTGTTCACTCAAACCGTTAACTGTTTCAGCAATTCGGAAGACTGATGCACTTCTGTTCGCTTACAGGCTGATACGGCACTCTCCGCAACTCCTCTCAGATCTCTCATCTCTCCCGAAACGCACCAACAGTGAGTATACTTGAACCCTTTTACGCTTAAACGCACTTTTGGGTGTCAAATATGTTCGTATATCAAAACACATCACACAAATCTCAAATGCTTATTCGCAACCAGCTGTTACATGACTATACGTGAAATCTGCTGAATTGTATGTATTGCTTGATTGCTTGTACGCCACCCTTAACATGATAGTATACTAGAGGTTGACCCGCCACCCGGAGGCCCGGGGTTGTTAAGGCTCGCACTTTATTTCTCATTTTTTTCTCTTTAGGATGTGAACACTTGTTCGCATGCCTCGATAAATCGCGGTTTGTTGGTTTACTTGAATCTAGTAGTTACATAGTTCACATCTATTACGTATGTCATGCGGTGTATGCTAAACGCTTTTATATCTATTAGGTATGCAAAACTTGTATGTTCACCTTTACTTAATTGTATTGACGTTTATATCAACATATGTGGCAGGTTGAGGATTTGTCTACTTTGCAAATGGATTAGGATTTGGTATTCTAGAAACGCATTGTAATAGAAATCTATGGAAGATCGGATTGGATGTTATGTTTAAGAGATTGTTTAAGTTGTAATAATTATTTGAGGATTGTATTTTTAATAGTATGGGATATTGAATGTTTAAATATTGTCGCTTGAATAATTATTATGGAATCTCTTGAGCAATCTGATTCGTCTAGTGCCGCACTCCGATGTTTCCGCCATCGGTTGGGGTGCGACAACTATCCAAACAAAACACAAATTCACTATAGTGCTTCAATGCTTTTTGTCTTTTACTGTTTTTCTTTTTCTTATAGTTTTTTCCTTTTTGTGTTTTTTAAGTTTATTCGCACCATTATACTTTCATTAACTTGTGTTAGTTAATTTTACCGATTTCAAGTATGTAAAGGTCACGAAATGAACCAGGCTAATATTGTCCGAACATCGGCATCAATATAGATATTTGTTTATTGTTTCGATTTATGTAAAACACATCACAATATTCTTTTGGTTATATCACGACTTCAATTTTTTGTGTTTCTCTTTCGGTTGTTATACCGAGTGCCGGTACGATAACAAACTGTACCGATACCGACCGAATTCTTGTCATGTAGATTTACAAATTATTAAAGCTTTAGTTTTTATTTATTATTCTAATTAGTTTTGAGTATATTTTGTTTTTTTTTCTTATAACTTTTATTGCACAATGTTTTTTTTAAACTACCCATTGAACAATGTCGTACCGGTAACCGTATTCATTTTTATTGTTTTCGGATCAATGCAAAACACACTTTGATATCCTTTTGGTTATATCACGACTTTAATTTTTTTTAATTATCTTTCAATTGATATATCGTGTTTCGATGCCATAAAGAACTAAACCAATACCGACTAAATTCGTGTTGAGCAGATTTCCAATCTTTTAAGCTTTCATTTTTTATTATTATAATTGATGATTTTGAGTATATTTTGTTTTTTTCTTATGACTTTTAATATACTATGTTTTTTTAAATTGTGAGTTTGTCGTTGCGGTGTGCCTATTTTTAGCGACCTCTCTATATAACATTTTCTTGACACCGTGTTGTGAGTAGTAATTTACATGTAATCGAAGTGCAAACTTAATTTTTTTCAAAGTGACCTCTGATTTCGATTTTTTTAAAGAAGTTAGCATCATTTACTATCTTCATCACTATTGTAATAATAAAATATTATCTTTTATAAAGTTCTGAATATCATAGTATTGCCGCATGCTATAATTTTTATGCACGTGTAATTTTTTTGAAAACGGGGTTTTATTCGAAATAGAGCATTTTTTTATCGTAAGCCATAAATGATGGTAATGGGTCGGGTTTTGGACGAGTTTAGGTAATCCAACCCCAAATTTGGCTATATAATAATCTTGTTCCAAACTCATCCCAAAACTCATCAGGTTTCTAGCGGGTAAATAACCTACCTAACAGGTATCGGGTTATCCGCGGGTTTCGGTAAACCCGTTAATTAAAAAATTACATGTTGAGTATATCCAACCCAAAACACACAAGGTAACTATTGATCAGTTGCATTTAGTACTATCATTATAAAAATATATTAAATAACTACAATGTATACGGAATAAAATACATGTATGTATAAAAAAATGGATGTATCATATTTATTTACACATTAAAAATATAAAAGAAATTATATCGGGTATGCAAGTGGGTAAACATGTAACATCCGTCAAGAAAACGGGTTCTAAAACCCGCACCATTTTGTAATCAAGTTTGTATTATGATCTTTTCGTTACGTATTTATGTTAATCGTTTAAGGGATTCGTGATATCAATAATATAAAATAATAAATAACAATAAAGATAATAATAATAATAAATAATATATATATATATATATTTATATATTAGTTATAAAATCAAAAAAAACAATAAAATGTTGTAGACCGCGGGTATCGAACCCGGGTCACACCCGTACCCAAGCACACAACACACCGCTACACCACATACTCAACATCTGATACAACCAAATCAAATAACCTTTTATACTCTCGTATATCTTGGACAGGTTCAGAATACTGCCCAATGTAAAGGCACCCAGTCAACCGGAAATCACCAAGATTTCCGTTTCTCTTCAATTGATCACGAAATTGACTCTAATCATGGACCTAGACTCAATTACGAGTCAAACCATATTCAAATCATGAATACAAGTCAATTTGCCATAACCGCTTTTGACCGAAACCGAAGCACAATTCAAGAAACCTCCTTTCGCTATAAATAGAGAGTTCTGAAATCATTAGAATGCACACACACTCTTAAAACTGCTTGCAATCTTTATTCATCAGAAAACCTAGTCGGAAAACACTTGCTATTCGTCGGAATTCTCGCTGGAAAATCAGAAACCTCTGTTCGGTATATCCTTCACTAACCCTTTTCATTATTATTTATATCACGTGTAGTTAGTTGGAGATTTATGAATGAAATGCTAAAACAAATCAACCAAAATCAGGTTCAACAATCCTGATCTTTTTAATAAAGAAGATGAACTGGAGTCATCGGTAAAGAATTTAAAAACCGATATAAAACGGGTTAGACACACAGTCCAGTTGGTTGTACTGTGTGCATATAAAGTCCAAGGTCCCGGGTTCGAACCACGTTCATGTTCTGATTCGCTTCAATGTTCATGTCACACCCCGACCCGCAGCGGAAAAGGTGATCGGGGCATGATTGGGTTATCATCAAAGCTCATGACATTCATTATGCGTTTCATATTCATTAAATACAATTTAATGGAAATTTACAATAAATGTTACAATATGTTCTAACTATCAATCTAAGCATCTTTGTTCTCTTCTAAGGCATTTCCTATGTTTTCTTTGCTTCAACCTGTTCACCTGTATCATGTGTAAAAAGGTTTTGGATCAACATAATGTTGGCGAGTGAATCCTATGGAAAACATTTGAATAAATTTATTTAAATTGATTATGAAATATGTGCACAACCAAACATGAGTAAAAATAGATGTAAACTTAATCAACAATCATAAGATATTAAATGAAACACACATGAACGATAATGGAACATTTAGAGGCACGCGATGCTCAACTCGTCTCTCACGAGGAACTGAGGGGCCTAATGAATGAATTGCATAAACATGATAATATGAATGACACAACTACAAACAATATAAACTCAATGATACACACATGAACAATAATGAATTTGATTTGAGGCACGCGTTGTTCAACTCGTCTCCCACGAGGAACTGATGGGCTTAATGAATGAGTTTCATATAATTTGACAAAAGGAAATAAGTAATCACAACAATATAAACAATCTAAGTTTAGGTCATGATGTGGTATGGCACAAGTTTAAATAAATAAGTTAATTATTTTCATAACACATGACACACCCCAAAACGTGTAATTTAAAAGGGGGAGTTGTAAGATTCACTCACAGTGGGTGCGTTCGGTTGATGATGTTGAATGCACGCGAAGTGGTTTTAACCACGAGTGAGATTACCTAGATAAATCGCATTATGGTTTGGTAAGTAAATGGATTTTATTAATCTATTTTAGTAGGATTGTTGGGTGTATTTTTGTGAGTTTGAGGCTATTTTCTAACCTTAAAAATATTATTTTTAAGTATTTTTAATTGATTTTTAATTAAAATAATTAAATAAAATATAAAAAAAATTTGACTTTTTCTGACCGTTGACTTGACCGTTGACCGTTGACATGACCGTTGACCGGTTCGTATGCGTAATGTTGTGCGCTGAGTGAGGCTCGAACCCGAGACCTCCCGTACGCGTGCACGCAACTCTACCAACTGAGCTACGTGTCTAACCCGTCATATATCCGATTTTAATTATATTTATATATTAATTATGTTAAACAGAAAATCCTTTTATTTTAAAAACAATTTAAGCGAGTCGGACGGTGCGCTCCACAGGTCTCGAACCCGGGACCTGTGGCTTAAACTAACACACAGTCCACCGCTGGACTGTGTGTTTAACATGTTATATAATGCAATTTTTATTATACTTAAATACAAACTATTTGTTTTCATTTCTGACTTTATTTAAAAAGGTTAATAATCGTCCGGGTCGATGCAGAAGACCGTACTCGAACTCGTGACGTGCGACTTAAACATACACACAGTCCACCGCTGGACTGTGTGTCTAACTTGGTTATTATTCCGATTATTAATATACTTAACATATACATGTGGCGACTCCGGTTCAGTTTAACAAAAAAAATGATTTTTTATTGAAGCAGCGTGTGTGAAACAGGATTCGAACTCGAGACGTTAGTGTTTATTGTGCACACAGTCCACCGCTGGACTGTGTGTCTAACCCGAGTAATTTCTTGTTTTTAATTATACTTAAACGTTCCAGATACATCGTCTTCTTCATCAAGTTATAACCAGAATCGGAAATCGACTGGTTCAAAGTCTTAATCGTTTTCTTTAGTGTTTTAGGTTAATTATAGATGAGATATAAGTATAAAGAAAAGAAAATAAGCGTGAGGTATACCGACTAGCTTTCCTCTGTTTTCCGGCAGAACTCCGGCGACAGCAATAAGCTCCGGCGTCAGGTGTCTTGCAGCAGCGAGCCTTCAGAAAGTTTGAAAAAGGTATGGGTGACTTCGGTATAAGCTCAGAGGTTTCAATAAGGCTCAGAAATGGGGAAACCGGTTTTCCGGCGACGAACAGAAAAATTCCGGCGAGTGGAATTACGTCCGGTAAAGGTGTGGTTTTGAGCGAAAAAGTTTGCGGTGGGTTGTGGGTGAATTTATAGGGAGAAACCGAGATGTATTTGGTCTGATTTCCGACTGGATTCGTCGGTTATAAAAACTCCGGCGGTTATGACTTTGGTCGCGGACTCAAACATCGGTTATAACCGATATATGTTTAAAGTTTACGTTATAACGGAAGGATTCGTTAAATACTCGCGAGATTGCCGGGATTCCGACGACTGAACTTTTGGGCGCCGGTTTTTGAATTCGTAACGTCATGATATCAATTAAATGATTTCAATATTTAACAAACAAAACAAGTGGCGCAGTGGTTTGTGTGTGTGTGTTAAGTTTGTTTGCTGGATCGGTAGTGACCCAGGTTCGAAACCCGGCAGGAACAATTTATTTTTATTTTGCGATTTTTAACAGTTTTTCAAAAACTAATTATATATTCCCGTATAATAATTGATTATGTATCGTTTAAAATTATTTTGGGCATTTAATTCGCAACAAAAATTTTCACTGACTGTTCGGTTGATAAACGGAGCGGGTTTGGTAAATCCGTTTTTGACGGATGTTACAGTTCAAACCTTTTTATAAAACTAAATTATGAATCACGGCAGTAAGTATATAAAGTTAATTAAAATTGTATATCCAACGAGTTAGACACACAGCCCAATTGGTCGGGCTGCGCACACACGCGAAGCAAAGGTCAGGAGTTCGAATCGGTTCCATGCCATAGCCCCTGCAATAATCAAACCTTTTTATTTAATCAGTATATGAAAAGGTGTAGTAAGTGTATAAATATAGTTAAAGTTCAATATATTCCGGGTTAGACACGTAGCTCAGTTGGTAGAGCTGCGTGCACGTATACGGAAGGTCACGAGTTCGAACCTCACTCAGCGCATAGAAAACACAGTCTGACCGGTCAAGACCCCCAGTCAACGGTCAACGGTCAAAATGTCAACTTTTTTTTTCTTTTTATTTATGTATTTAATTGGAAATTTATTTAAAAATACTTAAAAATAAGATTTTTAAAGTTAGAAAATTTCCTTAAACTCACAAAAATAAATCTAACAATCCCATTAAGAGCACTAATTAAAAATATTAATCTCAAATAAAATTTATTTATTTACCGAATCATTTCGTTATTATTTAGGTTAGTTTCTCCCTCGTCGGTTGAATCATAATATTCGTGCGCATTCATCGTCATCAAGGAACGCACCCACTGTGAGTGAATCCTTACAAATTCCCCTTTTTATTCATGTTTTGGGGTGTATCATGTGTCGCTTTAATTATTTCGTTTATTCAAACTTGTTCTATTACCATTATATGACCTAAACTTGTGATGTAAATATTGTTTGTTGTGATGCGTGTTTACATTTTGTCAAGTTGCGTGCAAATCATTCATTAGGCCCATCAGTTCCTCGTGGGAGACGAGTTGAACATCGCGTGCCTCATTAGATCGGCTCCGTTTGATTGAGCCTTGATCTCATTGTTCATCATTTGGTGTGTGTGCTTGTGCATTAATTGATATTATGTGTTTTATGATTAAATTTACATTTACGTTTACTCATATGTGGTTATGCACCTTTTTATAATC
Organism: Scalesia atractyloides; assembly: GCA_947069175.1. Lineage (NCBI taxonomy): Eukaryota > Viridiplantae > Streptophyta > Magnoliopsida > Asterales > Asteraceae > Scalesia > Scalesia atractyloides. Next base: position 81,493,358 of record CAMTDV010000010.1, read on the forward strand.
AATATAACAAATTCGTTCAAATGTTTTCATAAGATTCACTCGCTAACTTTTGTTGACCCAAAAACCCTATTTTTACACATGATACAGGTGATCCAGTTGAGAAAAAGAAACACGTAGGATGGCCTAGAAGAATAAACAAGTTAATGCTTTGGAATGGACATTTAGTTTTGTTTTTCTTTGTAATTGTATGATTTTTGTTTAATGGATACTTTAGTTTGTAATTCGAATGAAAATGTATTTGAACATGTTGTGCTTGTATGTTTATTGTAACTTCTTCTTTAAAGAGAAATAATAAATATGAAACTTTATAGTAAATGTCATGAGCTTTGATGAAAACCCAATCATGCCCCGACTACCATTTCCGCTGCGGGTCAGGGTGTGACAAAACATGTACACTTTATTGGATAATCAAGTCGGGTAAACAGATATATCACCAAATCCCAAACCCACGAAATAAAATAAAAAATAGTCACAAACCCAATTAATCGACCCCAAACCCGTCCCAAATCTATCAGGGGTTTACCCATCGGGGCCGGGTTCAATTGATATCCCTAGCTATAAGGCGTGTTGGTACGTACTAGTACCGTGACAAACCAAACTTATGTCGTGGATCGTAAACATCGGTATTGGTACTATCATAATTGTTACTGGTATTTGTTTTTATGGTTTCGATCGATGTAAAACACTTCTTGACAACCTTTTAGGTTTTTCACGACTTTATTTTTGTAAGTTTTCTTTTTTGGTTGCTCTATCGAGTGCAAGTATCATATCAATACCGTATGTTAACGTCATTTTTACCATTACGTCTATGTTTCTATTACCTTTGTTAGAAACCGAGTTGCCCTGCTGCAAAAAAAAAACAGTTAATTGCATCTAAGAAAAATAAATCTATATCCTTGTGTTTAAATAAACTTAACCCATAAACATTTTCATATTTGTATTTATAAAAATGAAAGTAAAAGTTGCAAGTTGAATTTAAGCTTAATGGGATGCGAATTTGACAAACAAATATACACACATTAAGACGTTTAGGTTTTATTTGTTTTTTAAGATGTAAAATGTGTGTCGTCTGCGGACCATATCTGCAGACATCTGTAGAAGAATAGGTGGACCAAACCTCTATATGCAAGAAGAAGTAAGTTTGTTTTTTCACGTATGTAAACTTCTAAAATAAACTGGTTGTGGTGTATAGACGACGGTGGTGGTGGGTGGTGGTGGTGCTGGACGGTGGTGGTGGGTGGTGGACGTGGACGATGGGTGGTAGTAGACGGTGGTGGTGGGCGGTGGACGGTGGTGATGATGGGCGGTGGTGGATGGTGGACATGGTAGTGGTGATGGACGGTGGTGGTGGTGATGGAATGTGGTGGGTGGTGGACGGTGGTGATGTCGGTGGTGGTGTTTAACCCTCTACAAACCTTAGAAGATCTTAGAAGTGATTGGGCCAAGTCTGCACCAAGAAAAGCTTGCGCACACGTTTTTAATGAAACATCTTTGAAAAAACAAATAGTCTGCAGATGACAATGTTTGCGTGTGGTCTGCGCGGTGCAGACAGAAAAGCATATAGATCTTATAATTAGAAAAACAAACACCACCTTAATTGGGATGGAAAATATCCGATCTCAAGTTCTCAACAAAAATACCTGAAACATCTAGTCTAGGGTTATGTTTGAGATTGGTAAAAGAAAGTTATATGAGTACAAGTACAATTTTAGGTAATAACTGGCCTGATTATTTAAACCATATACGTGAGAAAAATAATTTTATTTTTTATTTGTCTTAACCCTTATTTATTTTTCTTAACCCTCATTTATTAATGTTTCTTTTTAGCCTATTTATTTTTTTTGGGAAATGTTTAAATGAGAACGCTAAATATTGTGAGAACGAATAAAAAACCGCAAGAACTTGGTCAAAAACAATTCAATTTTTTTACACTCATCATTGTTATCCGATTACAATGTTAGAAATTTAATTTACACGTTTAAATTTACGTGAATTCGTAAATTTGTTATATTTACTCATGTGTAAGTTTGCCATTTACACATGTGTAAAAAATCTAATAAGAGTGATTTTGAGAGAAGAAATGAATTATTTGATGTTGTAAATTCTTTTTTATATTTACACATGTGTAAAAAAATCTAATTAGAATGATTTTGAGAGAAAAAATGAATTATTTGATGTTGTAAATTCTTTTTTTATGTTTTATTTTAATTACCATGAGGGTTTTATGAAAAGAAAAATTGGTTTTCATTGGTTTTTTCATTCGTTCTCACGGCTTTCGCAATATTTAGCGTTTTTCAAGATAAACCTCCCCTATTTTTCTCACGGTTCTTTAATACCCGTTATAAACTAGTCTTATTGTCACCACTATATATGCATGCCAGGCTTGACGTCAAAATCTTGTGAACACCAAAAGGGAGAGTAATGTTTGAGATATTGGAAGTTAAGATAAATTAACGTGGTGTTTGTTTTTTTTTAAGATCTGCATAGACTCTTTTGTCTGTGCCGCACAGAAATTATCATCTGCAGACTGTTTCTTTTTCCGAAGACGTTTCATTAAAAAACGTCTGCACGATTTTTGTGCATACTTGGCCCGACCACTTTTAAGATCTTCTAAGGTATGCAGAGGGTTAAACACCACTACTGTCCACCACCCACCACCGTCCACCACTACCGTCCAACGTCCACATCCACCACCCATCACCACCACCCACCAACACCGTCTGTACACCACCAGGTTATTATTTTAGAAGTCTACTTACGTTAAAAAATAAACAGCCATCTGCTTGGAGAGTGCAAAGGTTTAGTCTACTTTTTGCACACATAATCTGCAGACAGCAGACATTTTACCTTTTAAAAAACAAACTGCATAAATGTTTCCTTATTCTCTGATTTTTTAAGCTTCCATAATTAGTCTCCCTATACATTCAATACAAAGCAAATACAAAGTACAAAAATTTTTTTTTACTAAGTGTAGGAATGACTAGATTTTTTAATCATAGTTTTAGTTGTAAAACAACTGAAAGGACAGAAGAATAATGGGTCTCAGTTACGTTTTGTTTTACATCTAATTTTACCTGTTTTCTTAACTCACATAATTTTTATATACTTAGTTACTAAAAAAGCCATAATATAATGAATTATACTCTAGATAATTTGACCATATTATTCTTATATATTTTTAAAATCTATATATTTTTCCAAAAAATGTTGGTGCGCAATGTTGATTATTATGGTGTGTACAAATTCTCCAATTATAACACTGAGCCTAAACTACATACAATAGTGCATGTGGATCAATTACATTTGTAGGTTTAACACTACAATGATGTGTCCAAGTTGTCCACGTACACATGAATGAATTGGGTGACTATAGTATATACTACGCAAAACCGTTAGGATTGTGCGTCTAAAAACCACTATTTGTTTAGTAGACGCACATAAAATCACACTAAAATGCACGTGTTTCATGATCCTTTGTACACATCATACGGAAATATTACTTTGCACATGAACATCGTATACTTAAGAGAGAGGAAGATTATGTTCTAGTTTTAAAGTTGTAACCAAAAGGCTAGGAAGGGGCGGGGTGCTTTATGAAAATGATATGTCCTTGTAGACGACTAGCAATTGTACCTTAATTTATGCTCCATCAACGTATGGTCGACTCTTCTTTACACGAAACACACTTGCTTTAGGCCCTCACATTTCAAAGGCCCCAAATATTTAACAAGAGTTTTGGTTTGTGCAATATAAGGATGATAATTAAGCAACGGAATTGGAATCCAGAGTGTTGAAGATCAATGTTCAAGATATACGATAGTCAGGTAGAAAAATCGAGTCTTCACCTTTGTTTTTGAATACCTTAATCATCGACATAATGACATTCTTTTTTGTTTCAACCCTAACAATGGTAAATTGAACCACTCCTACTTATAGGTGGTTCACACCATATTAGGTCACTTTGTTTTATCTTAACTTGCATATTGCTCAGTATTCAATAATCTCTATCATGTCTAGACTATTGTCCTGATGGTAAATTGACTAGTTACTTGTACGAAATGCATTTCAGGTTGTACATTTATGAATATGTGAGACTATAGACAGAGATTGGTGTTTGACATTATGATAGTCAAAGTTGCTAAAATTTTAATCTTGGTCAGAAGAACTCAGAAATGTGACTCTTTACTTGAGTCTATAATAAATGAGCCTCAAAAATCTCTAGCGTAAAGCCACATCTTTACCTCAGTGGGCTTGGGCCGTACATGTATTTGTTTATTGTGATCTGATAAATGATCTGTTTTCATTTAAAAAAAACTGACAGAAGGATATTTCATAAATGTTTATTGAGGCTGAACTTATCTTTCAGAGTTTGTTGATGCCAACAAATAAATACACACTAGTGTTGTGAGTCTTTCACCTGGTCCATCACCAATTTCAGAGGAAAAGACATTGTTTGAAGGTCTACGTGGTAAAACTCCGACTCGCATATGATATTTTATCACAAACAAGACTCCTGCAACCGACGACCTCCCCTAGAGAAAGTCACCGGATACCACTAGAGTACCTTCATTACGTTTGAAATCATAGATTTTTTTTTGTGGTTGTAAACTTTTCTTTTCAGAAAGCGCAATATTTCCAAATTTATTTAATTAAAATGGAAACTGAATACAGGTTCTTGCGAGCACTTACCAAGTGCTAGATTAGTAGGGTATGCATCCTTTTCTTACCTTCTATTTTTTGTATTTTTCCAGCCTTAAAAAACTTCCAAAATAGATTAAGTTGTGAGACACGTTTTGGTACAGTGATATGCGATGTTTATTGTTTTATTTTGTTATATAAGTGTGACATGCGTTGTTTATTTATTAAATTTTACTAAAAGTCCTTTTCACAAGACCAATATAATAACAATAAAGTAATAAAGAATTATGTTTTCCTGACATAAATTCAAAAAAATACATTTATAAAAAAACAAGTTCCTCAATTATAATCTTTTTGATAATAAACACCTTTCACCGAATACCAATGGTGAATGACCTAGTGGTACTAGGGGTTTATCCCATTATAAATTGATTTGACTTCAAATATCACAAATGAGCAATAGGTGAATTTCCAAAGTTAATTAAATTTAATGTTTGTTTGTCTTTAGAAAAAAAAAACCCACAAACCAACACACACCCTATAGCTAGATTAAGAGTATCCACAATGTTTGAACTTTAAAAACATCCACAATCTTTTACCACAATCTGCCTTGGGGTTATATTAAAATTTATCCTTAAGCGTTGTGTAGTCATAACGCTCCTAAAAGGGCGTTTTGTGACATGTGACATGCCATGTCAGCATGGAATTGATGCCGTAGTCATAACATCCCTCCCTAATCATTACTCAATTATTAATTTCCAATATTTTATAATTAATTTCCAACTTTATAAAATTAAAAACAAATTCATTAAAATAAAACATTACACTAAAAATAATAAAAAAAACATTACACTAAAATAGAAATAAAAACGTTGCACTAAAAATAAAATAAAAACATTACACTAAAAATAAAAAACATTACACTAAAAATAAAAATAAAAACATTGCTGAACGAATCAAGACACTACATGCACTCGTAACCGCTTCTTCCTCCTCCGCGGTTTCTTCGGGTGAAAAGAATCGTCGGTAAATATTGGTGAACGAATCTTCCGATGGAGAACCCATTATTTTTTTTTTATAAAATTGTGGTAGTATTTGGTTAAGATATAAAAATGTAGGAGTATTTGGTTGAGATGGTTTGTGTTTGATATGGTGGAATGTATTTATATTAATAAGTAAAATGAATTTTTTTTTATTTTTTATTGAAATGACCGTTGTTGAAAATCCTTTACAAAACGCCGTTTTAATCATCCCCCCCCCCCCCAATCCCCCCCCCCCCCCCCCCCATAGCGCCCGCCGTAATGATGTGGCGACGCTATGCGGCGTTTTAGCCTCTCAAACCGCCCCTCAAGGCGCCCCACTATGTACAGCCTAAAAACCTCCATTTTCTCATACAAGCTTCCACAAACCTCCATCTCACACTCCACATCATCACTTAATCTTACAACTAAAGATAAAGTGATTGTTTTAATATTTTTCTTCAGATTAGAAGAACATTGGCTCAACTCTCAAGGTTCAAGATCCTTTTTCACATATATTGCTCAATATCTGATATCTATATTGCAAAGGGGGAAGCATATCTTAACCCGTAATTATATGACTTTTTTAAAATGTATATTTAGGGTTATTGGATTTTATCGCCCTTCATTATTGGTTGTTGGCCGCTGCCACCCCCAACTATCACTTTGACGCCCGCTACCCCAAACTTAACATTTAGTGTGTTCTGTCACATGATCACTAACTTTTGATCTTGTTACTATACTTTTGGGGGTGTCCTAAGATCCCTAAAACCTTCCTAAGATCCCTATGACACCCCAAGAAGTATAATAACATGATCAAAAGTTAGTGATCAATTAACGACGTGGTGACAGAACACACTAAGTGTTAAGTTGGGGGTGACGGGCGTCAAAGTGATAGTTGGGGATGGCAACGGCCAATAGCCATTAGTTGGGGGTGATAAAATCCAATAACCCGTATATTTATTATTTCTTACAAACATTTGAGGTTTGATATGTGAGTCGCAGGAGTCGGTTGACCGCTCTTCATGTCTTGCCACTTCACTCAAGGTGTTTGGGATCGGGTTGCAAGTTGGCGCCACCTAACTAGGTTGTGTAGGTTTGAAAGCAAAGATTTGGTCAGATATCATTGCCATGCGAGGGGTCGACGAAATGGACAAAAGTGGCGTACACTATAATGCATTATAGAATGTGGAGTGAATGGCGTTGTCGAAACAGCTTAGCATTCAATTAGAAGAATCTGAACTTGGGGCGTGTTGTAGAGGAGATAAAAATGCTTGGGTACATCTGGATAAAAAAATCAGTCAAAAGCGCAGTCTTTAAGTTGGGGAAAATGGAGCATGTTTAATCTAAAGTGTTTGTAATATGAAAATTGTTGGTGACTTTGGTTGTTTGTTCATATTGTTTGTATACATGGTGATGGATAATATGTTGTTCCAAATTTTATTTAATAAAATGAGTTGGCTTCTACAAAAAGTTTTAAGGTTTGAGAAATGGGTAATGTTTTTTTAAATTAGTTTACTTTGTAATGTAAAAGTAATGCATTAGTTTTTACAATATAAAAATTGATAATTACGATATGTCTTTATACAACATATGTAACACACGAGAACTTAGACTATACATATATATAGGGCCAGGATTTAGGGAAAACGGTAAAAGTGTGAAAACGATGAGAACGATCATCAGTCGTTGGATCAAAACGATCAATGGATTAGATACGTATGGTGGCGTTTTCGTAAATAACATAAACTTTATTACTTGAATGTGCCTCATTAAGGGTAAAAGGGTATTTCTACTACTCTAAAACAAAACGCCACACTGATTATAAAACGTCATTTCATACAAAAACGCCACATCGCTACTGTATCTAAAACGCTATTGGCACATAAACGACGACACTTAATGATAAAACGTGTTGCATATACTTGTTGTGACAAAAATAACTGAAAGTTAATTATTAACTTTTATTACAAAAAACTGTGTGTTTAGTAATTTTTATACAGTGAAACGCCATTAAACTAAAGATGTTATGTGTTATAGCCATCACAGATAAAACGCTGAAAACTAAAGAGACAGATAGTTTGTTACTACCATTTATTAAAATAAAATCCGGCCTAAACTACGCGCAAAAAAACTACTATATAAACAAACATCTGCGGAACAATTTGATCACACCCAAAAATACAAAAAAAAAACCATTTTCTCTTGGTAAACTATTCACTTTACACACCATGTTCTCTTGGAAAACTATTCACTTTACACGCCACTCTCTTGCAAAACATCACTTAAAACGCCATGTTTATCTTTTGTCACACCCATAAACTTTTGCTGAATGAGATTGACAAATCCTCAAGAAAACGAGTCTAGTGACGATGATATTGTCACTTTGTAGGCTCTGTTCTTGAGGAAGGTTTGGATGAGAAGAAGAGACCTATGCCGGTGTAAATGCTATATTGGACTCCATTATTAAATGGTGTAGAGTGGAATGAGCATGAGGATAATAGCATGTGTAAACGCTATTTTGGACATCAAGCGAGAACCATTCACAATCAAACCCCAATAATAGCATCGACAAAATACGACATCGGTCTATCTTTCCAACATCCAAAAGAACCACCCCCCACAAATCAACAACAACATATCAACCCAAAAACCAAAACGCCATATTTAACTGAACGATCAGCTTCGTCTAGCGCTTGGCGTTTCAACTGTGTAGGAAAAAAATAGGCACCTATCTAACGAGTTGTGACGCCCTAAATTATTTTAACCAATTATCACAGCGGAAAATACGACATTAAAATTTTTCTTGATTAAAAACATTCTAACACACCGGAAAAACTCTTTTTAAGGACTCTTAACATCATTTACATTCTTACGTGCTCATTAAAAATAAGACTTGTTATACATCTAACTAGAATCCCACACGCTTCTGTACAAATCGGGTTATTACTCAATCTTCAACCGCTTACATTCCATGATAATGATGTTCTTGTGATTTCTGTGTAACCTGCAAACATTACATACATTCACAGCATTAGTACTTGGTGGCATTATACATAATTTACACCTACATAATTAACGACAACATCGCATTTTATTCTCATATGCATCCCATTCAGTTGTCTTTCTGAATTCAAGCATTCCATTTTGGTGCCTAACCGTAGGTGAGTCAACAATCATGTACCTGCATTTCATTTCATTCTCAAAGGAAACCCGTTAGCAACATTAATACTCATGTATATTAGTACCATACATACAGTCACACAAAATCTTACTCATTCTGAAGGATTTGGTTTATTATGACGCATACATCTTATCGAGCCCAACTTTTACATATAACTTACACGCATACATATCATTTGTTCTAACAACCTTAACCATAATTTTCTATACTTAAGTACAAGTATCGTACACACTAGTTGTACACATATTCATTTCCAAATCTTGCTAAGCCATGTTCATCATTTATTAGCGTACAATTAAATCCATATAGACAAAGCTTACTTGCTTATTTTGCTTCCACATGTACTTGTATACGCGCTCCTTTTTCAACCACACCGTGTAAACACTCATTAATGAGTTTGATGTGTATTGGGAAGCTTTAAAAATGAGTTCTTTATTAACCGGTACCTCGCAAAACTATTTAGTAAGGTTGGGGTACATTATAAAAGTTTAATGGGGCTTGGGAATGGGTCTACGGGGTCCGGAATAGAAGAAAAATGAAGAAACGGGGCTGTTGGCGTCGGCTGGTACGTAGACAGCAAGATAAGGCGTCGGCCAACTGCTGCCCAGAGTCGGCCAACTGCTGCCCAGCGTCGGCGACGCCGGCTGCAGCATCGACACACAAAATTTGTTCTTTTTTCCGTTTCGTCCCTCGTTTGCGCACCCCGGGCTTCCCAAATCGTAAAATAACATTATTCCAAGCCCCCATATCATTCCAATACTTAACCCCATGTCCCTATAATCAAATCTATACTTTATCATGCTTTCTTGGTTTTGACCCGTTTGGTTTTACCAAGTTGTTTCCGACATAGTTAACTACTTTTGAGCCACTACAACAATACTTACCTTCTTATTTTCATAAATTGCACATTTTCACATGATTCCCCGTAATCATAGATATCGAAAACTCTTTCTATTCACTAAGAAGTAAGTCGGAAGTCACTTACCTTAAGTATTTGTATTTGTGTTCGCTTCTTGCCTCCTCTTGACCCGTTAGCCTTCCACGCTTGAGTCCATGCTAAGATGATCCATATCCTTTCATGCCATCATGTCTATTACATTGTTAGTATGCATGTTCATCCATATCAACATTCATTTTTAGTTCTTAGTTATGTTGACTTTCATTAGTCAATCATTCATTACACGCTTAAGGCATGAATTAACAATCACATTGATCAACATCCACGTAATTCGATTAATCATTATACATAACACATAATTGGTCTAACACATATCACAAGATTCCTCATAAATCTTAAATTCATATTCATAAGTCTAACCATGCTACTTACATATTCGTTGACTTTTCAGAAAGTCGACAGTCAAGCATACAAATTTCCAACTTAGGAGCTTATGTCCATATTGATGTAGTAGACCATACTAATGACACCTTATACATTTCATACTCATGTTTTAGGACATATACAACCACATGATCAATTAATCACATAATGTACATATATAACCAATTCGATACAAACTAATGCTCTTTAACATAATCTCAACATCATCCATTACTACTAAGTTCGCAAGCTATACATTTGGTGCACATCCATTTCTAAATTACTATTAAGCAACTAGACCGAAACATGGTGTGCACCACACCATTCAAGTATGGAGTACAACCTCCTAAAGCATACTTTTACCAAAAATCATTTCATCAACTAAAGGCCCACATGTATTCCATCCAAAACACATATCTCATACCAACTTCACTATCAAATACATCACTATCACATTCTATACCTAATTACTGAACTCTTGCATACAATTTCACCTTCTAACTTCACCTAGTCATTTCATCGAACACTTGGCGTGTGTACTAATATTTAAGCATCATGTACAAGTATTTCCATGCCTTTTCTTCCTAGTTCTTGCTTTCAATCATCAACACAACAAAAACATCATACTAATTTCATACCATATTCAATCTAACTAGCAATAATTCATCACATGCAACATAATATATAAAGAATTGAACACAACTTGGACATGGATGACATACCCATGTCGCTACCTTCACCACAAATGGTGGGTTTCACCTCCAAACATCAAATTTCTCAAAATCATTCATAATCCAAGTTTTATTTGTTGATTCTAACACATCCTTATACTTAATTTCATATCAATTCACGGATTGATCAAAACCCACTTCATATAAAATCATTAAATCAAAAATTGCAACTTACATAGCGATTATCATGCTTAGATGATCAGGAATTCAGCTTCATGCATAGGATTTACTCTAATTCTCAAGCTCAATTTGTAGGTTTTTGTGATTTGACGAACAAGAGAGGAAACCCCTCTTTGGCTCCTGATGTCGACACACACACACACTATGTGTGTGTGTTGTGTTTTCTTTTATAAAGTTTTAATTAAGTTTGCTAGAATTAGCCCCTCAAGTTTGCCATTCTAATCCCATTTGCCACAAATATTACTCCTTACTATAAGACTTGTATATTTAACTAAGTTAAATAGCTTAGTTATTACCATTCATTCCATGACACATGAAAGCATACTAGTAAGATAAACTTTCGGGTTTTGGGGCGTTACAGGAGTACAAACGATCAGAGGACAAAAAGGTTCAAGAAGAAGAGACTGATAGCAACGAAGATTTGGAAAAAAGAAATTTGATTAGCATTTTTTATTTTTTTCTTTCCTTTTTTTATTTGGTATCATTTTCTGCGGTTTGCTATCTACTTTTCCGCTAATAAAACTTCTCAAAATTACTTAACAAAATGCCAAAATGCCAAAAAAAAAACACCAAATTCAAGGTTCAAATGAATAGAACACAAAAGGGGTACCGTACTAAAGTTTTAGTTTGCATCTTTATAAAATGTCATTGAATAAAAAACGCCAACTTTAAAAAAATGGGAAGTTTTACAGCCTTAACAGAGTGAACAAACTGTAACTACAAAACAGTAACTGAATCGACGGGTACCTGATTACAACCATTTATTATATTTTAAAAACCACACCATGGCACACAAATCATTTTTTATATTTTCTAAACGTTATAATTACTTGTCACATTATAGGTCTGCATCCTACATCAAACGACAACAAATACAAAAAAATACACATCAAAATATATAGGTTTGCATCCTACTATTGTTTTTGGCGCCAAGACATAGTTTCTTACGTAAAAAACGCCATTAAAAATATAAAACATCCACTAAAAACAAAACGCCAAACTTAAAAGATAGGGCGTATTACAGACTTAACAGATAAAGCTGAACAAAAACAGTAAATACAAGTTGTAACTAAAACGACAGATACTTTATTAATTGCATTTATTATAATAATATCTCACCCAAACTACGCACCAAAATATATCTTATAAAGAGAAACATCTTAGCACCTTCTGTTGATCACACCAAAAAAGAAACGTCATGTTTCCTAAATACCACTCACTCTAAAAACGCCAAAAAAGTTAAAAAAAAATCAAATATGGCAAACAACTTGTGTTGGATATTCAGTTTTGTTTTCAATGAAGTTTTGGTGAATGGATTCTTAGGTGAGGGGGATAACTCAAGAAGCTTTTACTGAATGAGATGGACAGATCTTTAAGAAAAAGAGACTGATGACAGTGATATGTCATTTTTTTGTGCTTTGCTCTTGATGAATATTTAAATGGGAAGAAAGAGACCGATACCAGTGCAAATAGCATCCACCCCCACGGCGTTGATCTATGTCTCCATACAACCACAAAAAGCCACTTAAAAAACGAACAAGAAAATCACGCAAAAAACAAAAAACGCCATATATATTTTTTACAGTTCTTGTAGTTTCAGAAGAAGAAAGAGACAGATGACAGTGAGAATTTGGGAGACATATTAGATTCGGATTTTTAATTTTTTTTGTAGTTTGTTATCTATTTTTTTATGCAGATTGTAAAACGCCAAGATTCAACGAACGCCAAACTACGAAAAACTATAAGTTCTAGCTAATGAAAACGCCTAACGGTGATTCAAGGTTGAACTAAGTTAAAACGCCATCTACTTAAGCAGGGGTGGAAAAGTGACAATCGTGCCCCCGTATATCATTTAGCGCCCTTTGCCATGTGTGGGGTTATGATCCGTTCTCACCGTTTTCACCCTTCAAATCGTTTTCTCCGAATCCGGTTCCTATATATATATATATATATATATATATATATATATATATATGGGGAAAAGGTACAATAAGAACCAACCTGAGTTGTGAGAACTACTTCTAAAAAATCTATTGTTTCAGAGAAAGAAAAAGTCGCATGCAAAAATTTACACAACTGTAAAAAAAATTATGGGTAACGTCATTGGTTTTGTAAAACAAATTTACATTAGTGTAAACGGAGAATTACTACCGACTCAGCGTTTTTTTACAGATGTATTTATAATATGTTCATCTATGTTTGTGCAAAAAATAGTGCCAATACTCGCACGGGAAGTAGGACTTCTCACACTTCTCCCAACTCAAGGTGGTTTTAATTGAACCGGATCCTATATACATATATATATATATATATATATATATATATATATATGGGTCATTGGATTTTAATAATCTTAAGTTTCGACTGTTGGCCGATAATAATCTCAACTTTAAAATTCCCTCTAACGATCCCAACTTGTATGAATTTAGCCCCCATTAATCCTTTTATTACATATAAGAATTTGACATCCTCGATAGATTCATAGCACCTGCAGCCTTCTTAATTGAATTAAGTGCCCCCGCAGTTTGAAAAAAATCGATGGGGGCCAAATTCTTATAAGTTGGGATCGTTGGAGGGAATTTTTAGAGTTGAGATTATTATCGACAAATAGGTGAAACTTAGGGTTATCTTGAGAAGTCTAAATAGTGCGAGAACCATGAGATCGAATGAAAAACCATTTTTTTAATACAAAACTCACTGTAATTAAAGTACAACATCAAAAAAAGAATTTACAACATTAAATAAATTATTTCTTCTATCAAAATCACTCTTATTAGATTTTTTACACATGTGTAAGTGGAAAAATTAAACATATGTAAATTTTCTTTAGAGTAAATTACTTTTTGAGTCCTTGTGTTTTAGTGGTTTTAACCACTTGAGTCCAAAATCAAAACGTTTAACGCCCTGAGTCCCAAATCAGTCATTTTATAACCTTTTGAGTCCAACTTTTTAATACTTATACTTTTAATTTTGGACTCAAGTGGTTAAAACCATTAAAACACAAGGACTCGAAAAGTAATTTACTATTTTCTTTATTTACAAATCATGTAAACGTGTAAACTAAATTTCTAACATTATATTCGAATAATAATGATAAATGTAAAAATTTGAATTTGAATTGTTTTTGACCAAGTTCTCGAGGTTTTTTGATTCGTTCTCACAATTCTCACAATATTTGAAAGGTTTAAATGAGAACGCTAAATATTGTGAGAACCGTGAGAACGAATCAAAAAATCGTGAGAACTTGGTCAAAAATTCAAATTCAATTTTTGCTGCACTTATCATTGTTATTCGAATACAATGTTAGAAATTTAATTTACACATTTAAATTACATGTATTCGTAAATATTGAAAATTTACACATGTGTAAAATTTTTTATAAGAGTGATTTTGAGAGGAGAAATTAGTTATTTGATGTTTTAAATTCTTTTTTTATGTTGTATTTTAATTACATTGAGGTTTGTATTTAAAAAAATGGTTTTAATTGGTTTTCTCATTCGTTCTCACAGTTCTCGCATTTAGCGTTCTCAAGATAACCCTCACCTATATATATATATATATATAAGGGACCGCTAAAATGAAAACCACTACGAGTAGCGAGAATCGTGAGAACTATACCATACGGGACGAGTTGGGCCAAAAATTTTTTTTATAAATGTAGATGAATATATTATAAACACATCTGTAAAAAGAATTTTAAAAAAAATTGTCGTGAATGTAGTTTTGACCACCACAAGTTTTTTTACGGTACCGTAAATTTAATTTCTAAAATTTACGCTAGCGTAAAAAAAACTTGTGGTGGTCAAAACTACATCTATGTTTATGAAAAAAAATTTGGCCAACTCGCTCAAGATCAAAAAGTTCTCACGGTTCTCACAACTTGTTGTGGTTTTCATTTTAGCGGTCCCCTATATATATGTGTATATATATATATAGAGAGAGAGAGTAGGGTTCATGCGAGAACCACCTTTATTGCTAGAACCGCGAAAATTAATGTGAACACAAAAAAAATCAAAATAAAAAACAAACGAAAAAAATTAAAATTTTTTTTAATAAAATCGCTACATTTCGTTACAAAAAAAACTTTTTTTTTCGAGTAACAATTATCGATGCACGTGTGCATATGTATCATTACTTGGACAAATTCCATAATACATTATCAGTAGTAGACAATTGCACTTTCATTTACAATACCATCCGTAAAACACTACTTTTTACATTACCAATATTAAAAATATACATGTGCATCATTATGTATAACCATGATACAACGTGTTTTGGTACAAAAAGTTTGTGATTTTGAATGATGAAGTAGGCAATATAGATGTTTTTTGGTTAGTTATATCTAGTGGTTGTTAGTTTGGTTATATTTGTTAATTTATGATGTAATATGTTGATTAGATTGTATAAAGGGTGTTGATATACATTTAATAAAGTGAAAATATTGGTAATGGTATTGTATTATGGATGGTAAGAGGTAATGGTATTGTATTATGGATGGTAGGAGGTATTAGTAGTGTATTATGAATGCTATGATAGATGAAAGGGAAAACGTATTCAAAGTAGTGTATCAAAACACCTTATATCATGTTGATACCTATAGATGCACAATGTCATTTCCAATACTGGTAATGTGAAAAGTAGTGTATTACGTATGATAGTGTAAATGAAAGTGCAATTGTCTAATATTGGTAATGTATTACGGAATTTGTCAAAGAAATGATACATATGCATGGATAACTATTAGTTGGGAAAAAAATTTTGAATTTTTTTTATTATTGACGAAATATAGCGACTTTTCCAAAAAAATATTAAAAAAATTGGGTGTTTTTAGATGTTTTTAGGTATTTTGGTTGTGTTCACATTGGTTCTCACGGTTCTCGCAATAAAAGATGTTCCTAACGGATCCTTCTCCTATATATATATATATAGGGGACCGCTAAAAGGAAAACCACCACGAGTTGCGAGAACAGTGAGAACTATACCATACGGGGCGAGTTGGGCAAAAAAAATTTTTTATAAACGTAGATGAATATAATATAAACACATGTGTAAAAAAATTTCCAAAAAAAATTGTCGTGTATGTAGTTTTGACGACCAAAAGTTTTTTTTTACGGTACCGTAAATTTTACCATAAAAAACTTGTGGTTGTCAAAACTACATACACGACAAATTTTTTTTTTTGAAATTTTTTTACACATGTGTTTATAATATATTCATCTACGTTTATGAAAAATATTTTTGGCCCAACTCGTCCCGGATCAAAAAGTTCTCACGGTTCTCGCAACTTGTGGTGGTTTTCATTTTAATAGTCCCCTATATATATAAGGGATAGAAGGAAAACTCACATAAGTTAAGAAAACTTAAGAAAACCTTATGTAACAAATTTTTTCTAAAAGAATTAGAGAATGTAAGTTACATGTTATCGAACATTTTGTAACAAAAAAAAAGGCCAAGAGGATTTTTTTTAAAGTTTGAAAAATTCAATGTTAGCATATGTATAAAAATTATAAAAACAATCCCTTCAGCGCTTTTTTGTGTTTTTTTTTTGTTACAAAATGTTCGATAACATGTAAGTTACATTCCCTAATTAAAATAATGTTACATAAGATTTTCTTGAGTTTTTTTTTAACTTAAGTGGATTTTCTCTCTATAATTCCCATAGATATGTATATATTCTTTTTGAATATTATTATTTTATTTTAATTAAGATCACATTAAATATATAATAAATTAAAAGTAAAAACTAAATAAAACATAAAACACGTCATTTAATTTAACCAAATAAAAATAGTCATAATTATAAGTGAAGCATTTTACAAATGGAAATAAAACATCACGTAAATAAAAAAATACATCACATAAATAAATTAAAAAATTCACCTCTTTATTCGCCCCACAAATGTTTGACTAAATTATGTCGAAGTGTAGAATCAGTTTATATGACTTGGTAAAATCATATGTCGGTTGATGGGTGGTCCGTAGGACAACCTTTAAGTACTTTAATCGGTATCAAACCATGCACTTAATTGAGTTACTGTTTAGAATTAAATAACTACGGTGATTTGGTGTTTCAGGTACAAAAGGTATAAAAGAGCGGAATTGCAGTGCAAAGAAGAAGCATGGAATATACAGGAGATTAAATGGAAGGAATACGGAGCACAAGTGAAAAAATAATTTCTTGGAATTGAAGAATTAAGAAAATAACATGATAGAGGACAAAATTACGAGAACGTGGGCGCAAACGGCGAAGAAAACGGAGTTGAAACGAGAAAATTATGAAGAAAACAAGTTTGCCTTGCTGCAACCCACCGTAGCTTACGGTGGTCACCTTGGACCCTGACCAAAAATGTGTCGTAAGACAGTTTTAAGCCACCGTAGGACACTTTAAAGCCACCACCGTAGCTTATGGTGGACCCTGACGTGAATTGTGTAACTGCCCATAAAAAAGAGGTTTTCAAGTGTCTTTTCAAATCTAATCATTGGATACGTTTCTAGGCGGGGTTAAGGGCGAAAACTTCTAAACAATTTCTAGCATTTCGGTTTGTGTGTTTGATTGTCATGAACATTAATTTTTATGTGATGATGATGCACCAAACTATGAGCGAGCGGCTAATTTTGTGGTGATCATCCTAGATGTAAGGTTTGCTTTTGAAACACTATGTTTATGTCTGAATTTGTAGAATAATGACTTTGCAATGCTTGTTTAAGTTATTATGGTGTTTGTTCATTTGTTCAATTTTTTGTAAAGTGTTGATTCTTGTTTGATGTTAGTCTAAACCATACGTTCTTTGTGCCGTTGGCAATCGAGATATCATGGGAGGGATTAGGGTTGGATAATGGTCATCGGGTAACAACATCGCGTTTTCATAATCCTAGTACTTAGTTCTCCTTTATCACAAACAGATAAGTAAAAATGAGCCATTTCTATGTGGTTCTTTCTAGTTGGACATAAACATTAGTGTGGATTAAAAAATCCTCAAATCTAGGATGGTCGCTTTTTCCTAAACCGTTATTACAACCAATCTTTAATTCCCATTTTATTTAGTTAATCAAACCAATCAAACAAATCATTGAAATTACCTTTCTGCAATCTAGTTTAAGTTTAGATAAAATACAAAGCTACATAGTAAATGCATTTTCCACAAGCTCCTTGTGTTCGATACCCACTTACTGCTAGCTATTTAGTTGTAATTGGATTAAATTTGCGTGAGACTACGACATCACGTCAACGTTTGGTAAAATCATATGTTGGTCCATTGTAACGTTCACCATAAAATTGCATAGAGGTGCAAAACCGTCTATTACGTCGTTGAAGATTGGTAACTGATTTAGGACGTTGATATCATTGTTCAAACCAGCAACTCCAGAAAGGCATGCCAAATCCAAAGGTCATTGGATGCAAGTACTTCGAGCATTAAGGTGTGACATCCTTGGTCACCTCACATGTATTTCTCATTCCATGTAACATGATAATTTCTCCATGGCTAATGCATACAATCAGTGTTGCTCAGTGTTCCAGAAAACCAATGGATTTGTGAATGAGACTCCAATAACCAGGGCTGCAAAACAACCGAACGTCCGACAAACAGTCCGTGAACCATTCGGCGGGAAGTTTTTTGTGTTCGTTCGTTTCTTAAACAAACAAATATGAATAAAGGCCACATTCATTCATTTATGTTCGTGAACGTTCGGTAACATGTTCGCTTATGTTCGATAGTTTCTTAGTGTTTTTAGTTTTTATATTTTATTTATAAACTTTAAAATTCCGTCAAATAAATATTTAATAAGTATCAGTGTATTGTATATTGTTTTCATGAACATTAGTTTGTGTTTGTTTCTTTCCATTTGTGTTGTGTTCATGAACATTAGTTTGCGTTCATGAATGTTCATTTGTGTTCATTGCCTAAAATTAAAAAACGAACAAGGTCTACTATGATATTATTAGATGTTCATGTTCGTTCGGTTCATTTGTAGCCCTGCCAATAACCATTAGATGTCACTTTCGTTAGGCGCCCTAAGATATTATTTGGAATAAAGTTCGATACCGTATTTGCAAAAAAAAATGTAGACATGTTGGTTGTAGTTTCACAAATGCATATGTAGCAAAGCGATATGCCCACTGAAGTAAGGTGGATGTATTTATAACTTTATTATTCGAAGGAAAAGTTTGTGACTCATCTTGAACCGACGTCTAAATTATTTTACCAGGAACATGGGCTCTGGAGCAAAATAGTCGTTTGGCAGACGACCTTCTTCATCTTCACAATCCTTGTTTATTACTTTACGCTTGTTTATAGGTGAGAACTTGATCCTTCTTCGCATTGATGTTGTGTAAGGGCTAAATACATGTTATCAACGTCATCTCAAAGCAATTCCTAGTACTCCTTCGAAGCTAGTTGCATGAAATTTAATTCTAAATAATTAGGAGGCATAAAAGATATTATGTTGAAGATTGTTGTGTTTCGTTGTCATTGGAACTCATTGTGAATTGTAAGATTTTTTAGAGATAGACTAGAGTGACTTTAGAGTATGTAATTTGAGCAATTTATATTATAAAAGTTTGTTTGTTTTTCTAACCCAAACAAGCCGTTGGGGGGAGGAACCACTTCGTCATTCGCCTCTAGTTCGGGATTCCGGACTTTTCAATCGTACGTTACTAACAAACTAGCTCCACAATGTTGATGGACTTCATGCCGTGGTCCGCCAGTGTCCACCTTATCTCGAAAACCTAAACAAACCACATTGTGGGTGCTCTAAATACCCTTAGTAGTTACTAAATTTTAATTCGATGGCCACCAGTGGCAACCATTCTAGTTTCAACTTGTTTGTTCCCGGTTCAACTAACTGGCATATCACTTCTGTTCAACTGAAAACGGAACACACAGCTATCAATGTATACCTAAAAGCTATTGACACTATTGTTGGAGCAATGTCAGTGCCTTGTCGCTACAATAATCAGCTAGAAACATCATCCATACTAACCATTTTAGCCTTCAGTTTTATCATCGATCTTGTTGAAAAAACGCCTAAATGGCCAACTGCTTTCATCATTTCATGTTGACTCGTCTAGAAATGAAACGATCTATAATAGTGACATCTAAGGCCATAAGAACCCTTTGCTGGAATCAGTGGCGGACTCAGTAATTTTTTCATGGGGGTACGGAATATTTTTAAAGATTTTAGGCACGTAGGTATATAAAAGAAATTCGGTTCATATTGGGTCGTATCGGGTCAGTTTGGTTCGGGTCGGGTCAGGTCATGTAAAACAAAAGAACATCAAGCTAAAATTTATATAATCATCAAAACATGTCAAACGTCGTTACAAACATATTTAAAATGTCGTCCTACAGGTTTTTATTTTTTGAAATCTATCCAAAATATCTGGAGCTACTTTTCTAAGTAATTGTTTTCTCTATATAACATATGCAACTAATTTTTAATACTAAACACTTGAACAATCATCACCAAACTTCATAATTTTCAACTTTAAAATCAAAGTGTTAGTTTTAATTGTTGATTCCTTCTAACTAACCATTTAAACACACCAATCTTTAACTAAAACAATTAAATCAGCCAACTAAAGTTTCAAAAAAAAAAAAAAAACAACTAAAATTTCAAACCTTTTCAACAAATTTATTTCTCCTAAAAATCCAAATAAAACAAGAAAACAACAAAATAATCGAACCATACCTGGAAAGAGTGATGGAGATGATGTTTTCATGGGTTTGGTGGCCGGAATTGTGGTGGGTTGGGTTACTATATTTTAGTTTAAATTAGATTATTAGATTGTGTTGGGCTTGGGTTATGGTATGTTTATTGGGTTAAAAGTTAAGAGAGTTAATTGGTTTAAGTGAAAGTTAATTAGTTAAGTGGGAAGTTAATTAGGTTGTATTTAAAAAAAATCAGTGTTTACATAAACTTTTTTTATAACTTCATAATTTTTTTTTCTTAAGGGGGGCAGTCAAAAATTTCCTGCGGACGAAAAATTTCAAGGGGTGCGGTCGGGATTTTATCGTGAATTAAGCACTAAATTTTCTTTTTTCAAGGGGTGCGCCGCCCACCTTGAGATATAGGTGGGCACACCCGTGGCTGGAATATCCCAGAACCCACAACCGTCATCAAATCCGGTTGATTTAGTCACCAGACGCCACTGCTTGCATTGGAACAGTACCAACTCTATATCTTTTCTCCTCAATGAACATGTTATCTTGTTGTTTGTGTTCTCTTAGTTGGGTTGGCGTTAGAATGGCTACCACCGACGGTCGCTACAGATGAAAGGTCGCCGGAGGTGGTGGTCACCATCATTACATGGTTTTTTTATAACCGCGGGAACCCGCTGACACGGTAAACCCCCGGGTCCCCCCAATGCCCGACTAACTGAGGGGAACAGGTAAAGCGCGGCGCAAGCGTCGGGTCGGTGACCTTTAGAGAACCGGTGGAAGTAAGTATCGAACTCAAGACCTCAAGGATGTCTGAAACACTGTTTACCACTCCACCATATCTCTAAAGGTTATCATTACATGATTTGGGGGAGGGGTGCCTGTGTTTTTATTTTGAGTATTAGATTGAGTTTATTACATAAATGATACATCTGGTAATTATAAAATGGCATATAACAGAAAACTTAACGAACGTTAGTCTTAGAACCCAACATTGAAATAAAACATAATACCTCGACCTTTTACTTGAAACTCTTGCTATCTAACATTGTTATTTTTTAGAAGCCACATGGATTAATTGCGTAATTAACTCTTTTTTAAATTCGTTTGCAACTATCTCATTAAAATGTAATTTTGTTAAAACATTTTTGCAATTTTTAATCTATTAACAAAAAACTAAAACAAAATAATGTCAAGCAAGCTTGATAAACATCTATTCCATTAAAACATAGAATTAGAATTTCAAAATAAAGTTGAATAACCTAATTGAAGGAAAACATTTTCTATTGTTAAAAAAAACTAGGCTAGCGTTTTTTATTTACTGGTTATTGAAGAGAATATCAATAAAAGATCATATTGGTATAATAAAGTAAATAACTAACACACAATAAACATATAAATGTTTTATAATAAACAAAAGAAGCCTCTTTTTTCTCTCTAAAATCATTGTTAATTACACAAACTACATAAACTCAGTAAACTCAAGCTATGGGATACACCATAGTTGCAAAAGTCGTTAAGCGCTCCCTAGTCGGATTCGAAAGTATTTAGAAAGTACGCGGCCTATGCGGAGATTACTCGGGGAATAAATGGCCTAGGTGAACAGTACTTAGGCCCTAGCAATCTACTTTATAGCGAGTGCTCGGAGAGTACTTGAAACCTAGACGAGACTTTTACAACCATGGGATGCACCACAAGGACCACATATACCAAAATCGTAATACAAATATAGTCTAGGACCATATATGTAACTAATTCAAAAGTATAAAGAAGTAAAGTAGAAACAGTAACTTCTACCTTTATACCCATGGTCCTTTTCCACATGAGTTATGACTTATGAGTTCATGCTCACTACTCCATCTTTCTCATAGTGCTATTCCAGACTCTCTGTTTCCATCCATCATTTCTTTACGAAAACTTTACTTTTCAGGCAACTGGGATACAGAATCCTAAACGTATAAGTGTTCTGGACTGAAACATATTTGCTTTAAGTTGGATTTTTTGGCTATTTTTAAGATCAAAATTCAACCCAAAACAGAAAACAGAGCACTCTCTGTTTTCTGTTAGTGAGTTTATTCTCTTTCATGCTCTGTTCTGATAGCGAGAAAACCCGAGCAAATGGAGAAGCTATTCACAGTGGCCTATCTTTCAGAACTGTTTCTGGGTGCACCGGATGAAATTGCAGAGCAGATTGAGTTGATCTGGGGTCATATCAAGGTGTTGTTAATGGTGCCATTTCTGAGAGTTTTTATGTATATTAATCTGGTGATGTTGATCATGTTGTTCACAGAAATGGTTTACATGGCTGTTGTCGTTGCTTTTAACAAATTGTTTGGTAAAAAACCCGAACAACGTTACAAATTTGAACAATTCGAAGATGATGCTGAGCTGGGTAGCTCTGTTTACCCTCTTGTTCTTGTTCAAGTTCCAATGTTCAACGAAAGAGAGGTTTTTTTTTTTTTTTCACAATTGTTCTGTTTTTGTTTTTTGTTTTGGTTTTTAGTAGTTGTATACATTGTATAAACAGGTTTATCAGCTTTCAATTGGAGCGGCATGCCGGCTTTCATGGCGGCCATATCGTATTGTGGTTCAAGTGCTTGATGATTCAACAGATCCATTGATCAAGGTTCATAGTAACATACATTATTTTGGGAAAGAGAACAGGAAACTTTATAAATATTTAATAAAGTATTTTATATCTTTATGATTGTGGGATTGAATTTGGAATGTATTGTAGGGTATGGTGGAAATGGAGTGCCAAAGTTGGGAGAGCAAAGGAATAAAATATACACTACCAAGTTAGGGACAACCGAAAGGGATACAAAGCCGGGGCACTTAAAGAAGGGCTTAAGCATGATTATGCCAAACAATGCGAGTATGTGGTTATCTTTGACGCTGATTTCCAACCCAAACCTGATTTTCTCACTCAAACTATCCCGTTTCTTCATCACAACTCTGAACTTGGCCTCGTTCAAGGTCGTTGGAAATTCGGTAAATTACATACCCCTAAAACTCACTTTTAAGTTTTTGACTAATGTGTCGATAATGATTACATGATTGGAGAACTAAGGACCACAACCAAATTTTAACCTTTTTAAATAAAGTATAATTATGTTGTTTATAATAATATTTTGATTTTTAACTTGCTTACTATTCATTAGTTGTAATTTAAATATTCAGGCATATACTCCAAAATTTTCATTTTCATTAAATCATTTACTAAAATGGTTAAATTAGATTCAAAATGAGCATCACCTTTTAATTATAAAAAAAAAAGGATTGGCATCCCACCATCCCGTGATTATTAAAAAAAAAATCATTTTTTTATTATTCTTTTTTTTAACTTATAGAATCAGATTAATAAGTAAAATGATTAAAATCATTTTGAATGATAGAAATAAAGCGACAAAATAAAATGAAAGAAACGTGGTTGTAAATGATTCTTTGTTCTGCACTAAAATGCCCCACATTTTGAAGGGCCATCTTGAATTTAGACTCTAGTAAGCGGGGCATAATTGTAATTCATTCTTAATGTGTTGAAAAGTTGTTTCGTCTCTTATGTGAATGTTTGATACAAACACACATAAACTAATATTTCATATGATAACCTAGCTAATTAATTAATTAATGTTGTAGTGAACTCAAACGATTGCTTAATGACAAGAATACAAGAGATATCACTCAACTATCATTTCAAAGCGGAGCAAGAATTTGGGTCCATTACTTACGCATTCTTTGGATTCAAAACTCGTACATAAAAAGCCCACATATTGTTTGTTGGGGTTTTAAGTTGATTAATACATAATCCATCATTGATCCAATAGCATTTGTGTTGGGAAACACATGTTAATGGTATCATTATTCCACAAACTTAAACACATGTTAATAGTAACTTTGCATTTGAAGGCATCAATTAGCAAAAGTTGTATTCAAGTACTACTCCTTCATATGGAAATGAAAGAGGTCTACTATATTTATATTTTGTTAGGAACTGCCGGAGTCTGGCGAATGGCTGCACTTGACGAGGTTTGGGGATGGAAGGACCGAACCACAGTAGAAGATATGGATTTGGCGGTTCGAGCTAGTCTTAAAGGAATGAAGTTCTTATACATTGGTTCACTAATGGTAACTCCCTAAATTTTTTATAGTAGAAAAGCCAATGACCAGAACTTTTAAGTGTTTTCTAATGTGTAGTTTGATGTATAGGTCAAAAATGAACTACTAAGTGTATTGAAGGCTTATCATTATCAGCAACACCGTTGGTCTTGTGGTCCAGCCAACCTTTTTAGAAAAATGATCTTCGAGATAATGAGAAATAATGTATGATTTAAAGTACCTTTTTCTTTCGTGTTATTACTTCTGAGATGAGTTGATGTTGCTATAACCTATTATTTGTTGTCCAGAGGGTGACATTGTGGAAGAAGCTATATGTGTTGTACAGTTTCTTCTTTGTAAGAAAGATCGTAGCTCATATTGTCGCATTCACACTATACTGCATTGTGATTCCTGCAATTGTATTGATACCAGAAGTCATGATTCCAGTATGGAGTACAATATATATCCCAACCATTATCACGCTTCTAAATGCGGCCGGAACTCCTAGGTAGGGTTTTTGGTTCTCTAATCATTCTCAACTACCAGGAAATGAATGAATGTTCTTGCTTTCTGTTTGTTTTGTAGGTCTTTCTATTTGGTGGTATTTTGGGTCCTCTTTGAGAATGTTATGTCCCTCCACCGGACTAAGGCAACATTTATCGGACTTTTTGAGGCTCAAAGAGCGAATGAATGGGTCGTCACTGAGAAGCATGGAGATGCTTCAATGGTTAAAACGGAAACACAACAAACACAATCTCGCTTTAAAATAGGTGAAAGGTACATTATAACGCGCCTCTTTCTATTTCAAGTTATATGCATGTTAACAAGAATAGTACATTTTAAAAGTATCTGTAAACTAAACACTGAGTTTGTGGGATCACACAGAATTCTTATGCTAGAGCTCTTTGTGGGATTTGTCCTCTTTGGATGTGCTTGCTACGATCTTGCATACGG
This sequence comes from Scalesia atractyloides, assembly GCA_947069175.1. Classification (NCBI taxonomy): domain Eukaryota; kingdom Viridiplantae; phylum Streptophyta; class Magnoliopsida; order Asterales; family Asteraceae; genus Scalesia; species Scalesia atractyloides. The sequence continues at coordinate 81,519,142 of CAMTDV010000010.1, forward strand.
GAAGTACCACTACTACGTTGACCTTTATCTACAAGCTATAGCCTTCATCATAATGGGTTGCGGTTATATTGGCAATCAGGTCCCCAACTCTTAGCTAGCGATGATGTTCTTCAATTCTTTCAATTACACATTAGAATCAACACATTAGAAGTGTTGCTTGAGAACACGCAACTTTCTTATGTATATTTTCAATAAAAAAGAAAGTGCAAATGATACAAGATTTATTCATGCAAAAGGAAAAAAAAACGTGTACATGTGTAATCGTTTTTGTACTGTTTTATTTATCCTTGTATGATAAACTAATCTATAAAATCATTGACTTTTTGTATTTATATTTCTAATTTCCTTGCTAATAAAGTTATATAAACATTAAAATAGTAAGAAATATATTTCGAAATTTCAAAGGCTAATATTAACAAATTAACCGTTATACTCAACGGGCAATAATTAATTGGGAACCTGACGGGTATAAGATCAAGTATGAGACACAATTTCAGAATTAAATATAAGATCGAGATTTTTATACCTATTGTATTGTAAACCTAATTATCATACCTAAAAATTAATTTAAGCTTAGACCATGCGTAGTCGACCCATGGTTTGCAAACCACTTACCAACCACGAGGCCACCGCCGCCTCTCCCTCGTTTGAAATGGCAATTTTGGCCAGATCTCGTGGTGTAGACCACGTGATGAAAGATGGGGGATGATTGGTTGGGTATTGTTTTGACCAATCAAAAAAATTTATATTTATTCATTTTTTTTCAAGTTTAAGCTCATTAATTTCACATAGCTCTACACTACTCCATTTTATACTTCATTTTACATAATTTCATGCCTTGATGACGTAGACGTCAAGTGTTAAAAAAGACCAAACCACATATCTTACTACTACTCATGGTCTTATAATAAATTAGTTGGTAAAATAGCTTTTCAATGTATTATATTACCGTACATAACCTTCATTGTTCATGAGCTACAAGTGCTTAAATCACTAGGTATAGGTGCTTCAAGGTTGTGTTTTTCAAGTTATAATATGGCACTCTAAACTTACACTTTACACCCTATTTTTTTTTTTTTGCTTTTGTTTTACCCAACCAGGTTATGATAGTGGCCACTCACAAAGTTTGTTATTTTTTTGTTTTTCTTTCATAACCTTTAAAACCGAGTTTTCAAGATAATGTCCAAGTAATCAAAGCATGTGTACAATGTTTAAAGTTGCTTAAAGTTTTGTTTTTTTATAGTTTTCTTTTTCCTTTCACAACTTTTAAAATATGACTTTTTATAAAATTCAGGATTTATTGTTTCCACGTGCTTATTTTATGGGCGTGTTTTGAATTTTTTTGTCCCATTTTTTATATTTTTTTGGTTACGATGCGACTCGGTTTCAATATTTTTGATATTTTTCATCACCCATACTGAAGTGGTAACGTACCACAACGTTTATCGAACAACATTGATATCAGTATCAGTGTTATGAAAACCTTCATAATGTACCATCCCAAACATTATTGGTGTTATTAGTACCAATATCGGGTTCACTATTTTTTTGATATTTTTCACCATCCTAGGGCGAAGACAACTTGTGCGTATGGTTCATGCAACTGTCGCAACATGTTTGTCATTTATCTATGTTTGTAGTGTGAAGCGCTTGGTCAAGTAGAACTGGTGTAGCCTAGTTACTAAATTGGTTAATGCAACCCCATTGAAGTGGTGGTTGGTGAGACTAGTCCAGCACGTGCGGCTCGAGGAAGTTTGTACGCCTAGCCCAAGGCATATGGCTAGGGGTGTTCAGAATTCGGTTAGAATTTTAAAAAAATTCAAACTTTGACTCGCTTCGAATTCAATTATTGATGTATCGAATAATACATCTATTTATCATGTAGAGTTTGTGCGATTTTCGTTAGTTTTAGTTTCGGTTTTTAGTAGAATGTATATACTTTTGATCCGGTTATGTTTTGCAGATCTTGGTTGATGGAAGTAGCTGAAAAGTGCAGAAAACGAGCTAAAATGTGGTACCGGAACGTAATTGGAGGTTCGAGGGACGAAACGACACGGAAATCTGCAGAAAACACCCTCTGGCGGGCCGCGATAGACATGGGAGATCCTCTCGCGGGGTGCGAGAGGCGTTTAAAGTTGTGCAATAAATTGACACGGTCGCGGGCCGCGATAAGCATCCATATTCCCCTCGAGGGGCGCGAGAGGCTGTTTTAATCAGAAAGATACGCGAGCTGGGCAATTTTTATTAGGAGAAAAGTATAAATACATATATATCGTCCAAACTTGACCCTAGACGAATGTAACACCCCAAAAATGGGTTAGTAATTTAAACTAATCTAATCGGGGATGAGCGGTTAAAATACTGTTAGTGGTAAAAGTTAACCCGTAAACATTAGGATTTAATGAAATAAGCCTAATGTTATATAAAAGCAAGTAAATGTTTTTCTTTAAAAAAAATAAAGTTTACAAAGGGCCCGGACTATCGGTACATAATCTAAGTCAGGCTGTAGTGTAACATCCCGAAACCTATTTAAACTAACGCGGTTATTTATTGTGGCTAATCAAGTTAAATTTCATTAAATGAATTTAACTTTAGCCATAAATGAGAAAAGAATGAGAGAGTTGTACTCTAGTTTAGCAATTAAACAACTTGGAGGACTAAGCCTAGCAAGTTAGAAATCTAATTAAATGAATTTTATAAAACAAAAATCAAAACACCAAAACACACACCTATGTGTGTGTTCTGGTGGAACTACTAGGTGTGTGTTTTGGTCGAACTATGGAGAAAGGGGAGGAAAGGCTCAAGAACCCTAATAGCAAAATTGATCAATTGAAGAGAAATTATGGGCCAAATCCTTGCATGTTCATGAAATCTCCACCCTCCTCAGTCACCCCAACTCTAGGCGACTCAGGTGATAAGGCGGGTGATAAAGCTGGAGGCTATACACGACTTAACGGGAAGCTCTAAGGTATGTGGCTATACGCCTCATCATTTTCGTAAATTAGTTATTATAGTTAGATTAGTGCAATGGTTGTGATCAAGAAAAATACAAGTTTAGTTTGTTCAAAATGATGGGTTCATACAACCAAGCTAAACGGGTCAAAAAATGTACAAAGTTTGGTTGTTCAAAGTGATGGAATTCATACGAACAAACCAAACGGGTCAAATAAGTGAAAAAAATGAATTTTAAGTGATAAACAATTGTTGACGCGAAACAATTTTTGACGCGAACCGAATGAGTCAAACAAATAAAAATTAGTTTTTGGTATAAAACTTGCTGACGCGAACCGAATGGGTAAAATTAGTTTTTGTTATAAAACTTGCTGTCGTGAACCGAATGGGTCGAGCAAGTAAAAATGAATTTTGGTATAAAACAATTTCTGACGCGAACCAAATGAGTCGAATAAGTAAAAATTAGTTTTTGGTATAAAACTTGCTGACGCGAACCGAACGGGTCGAGCAAGTAAAAATGAGTTTTTGGTATAAAACTTTATGACGTGAATCGAATGAGTCGAACAAGTAAAAATTAGTTTTTAGTATAAAACTTGCTGGCGTGAACCGAAACGGGTCAAACGAATAAAAAAATAAGTGTTTGACATAAAACACTTGCTGACGTGAACCGAAATGGGTTGAGCGAGTAAAAATGAGTTTTTATATAAACACATGCTAACGCGAACCAAAACGGGTCAAACAAGTGAAAATGGATTTTTGAGATTTAATGTTTGTTCGTTAAGTTTCATACTTACAGGTAAGCCTGATGTATGGGCATGAAATGCCATGTATGGTAATTAGAATCATTAGGCATTGATATCGGGTCATGGCTACGACTCACGCCAGGTACGTAAAATTTTAATATAATGATTTACCTATAATAACCCATTACAAACAAGTTGGGATAGTAGACAAAAACGAGAAATACAAAGGTACGAAAATAATGTGAATGTTTTAAGTTCACGCGCTTAAATTTCATAACGGGTCAAACAAAGAACATGCGCACAATCGGGTTTCGGTAGGGCGAAACGTAAAATTCGTAAATCCGAGTTGAGGATTTTGGGTTAATAATATGGGCAACTGTTTTACGGACAATTAGAAACAATTTTGAGGTAAAACATATGTGTATTCGAGATGTTACGGACATTTTACATGAATGGGGAAAATGTTGCAGTGCCTAACCGTAAGCTACGGTTGGCGAAATCTGTTGAATGAAAAAAAAGAAACACAAGACCGTAGGCTACGGTTTGAAACCGTAGCTTACGACAGGTTTAAAAATAAAATGTTCGTTTTCTTGTTTGGGCTTTCGGGTTCAATTGTTACGTTATAAACTCTTTATAACTAAAGTATTTCATGATTTATGAAATATAGGTGATGGTTTGAAATTTCGGATGACGATTAAGCTCAATGAAGAACCGAACACGATCAAAGTTCAAGCTTCCGTATTACGTTTAGTTATCCTCGAAACTAATCAACGATAACATGTTGATAATGTTTTAAACTTTATTAAGTTTTACGAGACTCGAAATTATGTATGGTTGTGTATTTATATTTATACAAAAAAAATCTTATAAAATTCCAATTAATCAAGCGAGGGTCTTACAAGTTGGTAATCAGAGCTCAAGGTTAAGGACTAAATGTGTTCGGTTCGAGGCTTGATCGCACAATCCGGTAAGTTATTATGATTAATAGCTGTCTATTATATCACACCCATATTTTCCACGTGTACCCGGTGGGCCCGGTTGGGGAATATCGTGACGTAGTTGATAACATCATAACCAAACAAACACATGCACACCCCAACCAATGGCGGAAACATCGGGATGAGACGAAAACGAGATTGCTCATTGCTCACAACATTATTAAGTGACAATAATTAATTAAACCATATTTCATTTCATAAGAATTGTCAAATACATCAATGTAACAAAACAAGGAACAATCTAACATTTGCAAAGTCATAACAAAATTGATACGTCGACATTAAACCTAACGTCTAATTTGTGTGTATCTAGTCCTTGCTATATTGTTTTCATAGCGTCATCTCCTTCAACCTGTAACATGTTTTAAAATAAAATCAATGCAAAAGCAAAGGCGAGTACACAAGTTTAAGCATAGCATACGTATACGAATAAAGTTTTAACAATCCTCATGACAACTAAATCTATACAAGAGCAATATCAAGGCATGCAATGCTAATAATCAAACCCGTAACGCAATCACGATGTTTTAACATGACCTCACGAATAACACGATGGAGGTGGATGCGTGAATTCCTATAGCGCTAAGCATGTCAAACAAAGGCTAAAAATAGTTAATGACTAAAGCACAGCACAACGTTTATCCCTAGACAAGCAACAAGTATATGATTCAAGTAGTCATGTGTATAGGATTGTTTGTGCGTTTCATAAAGTTTAAGTGTTTGTGATTTTTGTATATGGAAACATGTTACACCCAAAAAGTGATGTAAACAAATATGGGTCGAGTGTACTCACGGTTTTGCTAAGTCTTTTCTACACTTGACAACCCGTGAAGACGTTGGTTCGAGGATGACGCCGAATTATCCTACAAGAGGAAATGAGGCGTATGAGTATAGAGTTTCACCGGGAGATTAGGAGTATTCGAGCATGATAAAAAAAATATGTTTGATAAAGTATTATGATACGAAAGTATTCACTAAGATGTAACACTCGCTCTTGACACTATAGTAACTCTTACGAGTTTGGGTGTGATTTCATAGGTTCGGGGCCTATTAGAATCGTGACAAGGAATTACATACTTTAGTGTTAAACTTAATAACTTGATAGGTGATTATAAGTTCATTATCAAGGTTTCGGTTTTAGAATTATAATATAGTTATATATATGTCATTATAATCATGTAGGAGGTGGGAGGATGAGCCATCCACTTTGTAACCTCTAGTGTCATGTATGTCAAGTATGAGGTGGGAGGTTAAACCATCCACTTTGAACCTCGGATTATGTTCACCACTACACAAGTTACCATTGGTAACAAGGAGGGTACAAGAACTATATACTATACAAGAATGTAAAGACAAGAATGATAAGGTGTCATCTAGATACCAAGTAGCCAAGTATTCAACAACCCGACGAGCACACGAGGACAATCGTCAACGGCTTTGTGGGGTTGTGACACTTAAATCTAGCAAACTATCTTGGGATCTTGATGAAAAATCATCAAGTGATGTGTGGTCTCAAGTTAGGATAGCCCAAGCTTCCTTGGTGGACACACAAGAACAAGTTTAAGAACTTGCATCACTTGTGAGCTCAATGCTCTTTAAAAACATAAAGTTTAGGGTGTTAAAACAGCCCTTAGTTCATGTTAACAAGCTTGGTTAGGCTTTACTAATCATAAGCTTGATTGTAAGCACAAGAACACAAGTTTGTTGAAGTTAAAACACAAGTTTGATAAAAGTTTAGACAAAACAGAAAGTTTGTGGACATTTTGGGGCATTTCCAGGTCTGAATTCTCCATGGAGAAACCTAGGAATTCAACCCAAAGTTTATCCAAGCAAGTAGGAAAAAGAATGGAGTGATTTCATTTAAGAAATGAGTGAGTTACACTCACTTTAGTAAGAGGTATACAATCTGCTCGAAAATCTGATGTTGCAAGGATCTTGAGGTGATTTGAGAGTGATTTGAGAGAGATTAAAGTGTGAAAATACTTGGATTAGAGGTGGGTTTTATAGGGAAGGATTAGGGTTAGTTAGGTGAAGTTTTAGGTGGGTAATTAATGGCTTAAAACTAAAAAAAAACAAAAAAAACCCGCCCAAAATGGGCTGTTTGCCCGCTGGTCGCGACCAGCCATCGTCCGGAAACAAAGCATAAGAAGCTTTTGTTTCCGGGTTTGTTTGAATGAGAGGCGGCTGGTGGAGTGGTTAAGGCGCTTGCATGTGAACCGGAGGTCCCGGGTTCGAGTCCCGCGGATCCGGTTTTGTTTGATTATTATTATTATTATTATTATTATTATTATTATTATTATTTCTTTTTTTTTAAACAGTTTCATAAATGGCAGAATGGTCCCTGTAGTTCAAGAATTCAATATTTACTCTTTAAACCTTGGACTTATTTAAAGAAGGATATATATTAACATTAAATTCTAAATGTTAATATATTTATAAAAAAAAATTAGAATTTTAAATTTTTGTAAAATAAATCAATTAATTTTATTAACTAAATTTAATTAATTAATTTAATTAATTAACTTAATTAATTAATTTAATTAATTAACTTAATAAATGAATAGATAATTATATTTTCGTAACGAATTTAGTTTAACGATTAAAAATTTCACGTTTGAGTCTCGTTTACGCAATACAAACCAAGTTTGCGAGTTATCTCACGTTTACGATTGAGAGTACCACGAATATGTTTACACGTTTAAAGTATGAACAAGTATAAGGATAACATGATTATAGTTAAAATACGAGTTTCTCATTACGATTCAAGTCTCGGTTTTCTACGTTTACAACGAAAGACAGATACAAGATACAACGCTTACTAAAAATAGAAGTACGATACAAGGTTTCCAAAAATAGAAAGTATAGAAACGCGGAGCGTTACAGGTCTTACAAGTTGGTAATCAGAGCTCAAGGTTAAGGACTAAATGTGTTCGGTTCGAGGCTTGATCGCACAATCCGGTAAGTTATTATGATTAATAGCTGTCTATTATGTCACACCCATATTTTCCACATGTACCCGGTGGGCCCGGTTGGGGAATATCGTGACGTAGTTGATAACATCATAACCAAACAAACACATGCACAGAGGAAGTCTTGGATTTAAATTACTATTACAAACCGAATGTCCAAAGTTCAAAATAAATTACATGGCTTGTAATGAAAATATCCACAGGCAGATCGAATTAAATATATACAAAGTAATGTTCAACAGACTTCAAGCAACCTGGGGACTTGCAAAATTCTCTATTGTCACTATAGCACAGCTCCCGACCTATTGCGTGTTGCCACCTGTAACTTGATCTTTTAAAAATACGTCAGTTTTAACTGGTAAATACTAATAACCGACAAATTTTGTAAACATTTCTGAAAATGGTTTTAGGTGCACTTGGCACATTTTATAAATAACTTGGGATAGTTCAGAATGACATTGTTTACAGTTTTACATGTTTGTCAATACATATGGGGTCCGGTGCAGAAACCGAATAACCTGATTAACCGACACGCCACTTAAATAATCCACCAGCGGGATTTAATATTTTATTTAGCATTAGCTTCTGTCGGGTGTATGCCTACACCCCGCGCTTAAGGTCATGGCCATTAGTAACTTAAATGAGCCAAGGATATCCCAGACATGGTCGAATTAACCCCCAATGTTTAAGTTATCAAACAATACAGAGTAAAACGGGTTATAAGGATTTAGAAAATCACAATCCGATAACATGATCCCATACTCGACCAAGCGGTATTGTTATACTGTATCCCAAGCCCGTATAGGGAGAATAAGTTAAAAGTATTTATGTGAAATTCTTCAATAAGATAAATAACTCAGCCGAATATTTAAAAAGTAAGCTTAGATGGCAATCTACCGGGAGGTTCTTAGTCTGGAAATGATGATGTTTATAACCAATTAGAATGCTAACGGGTCCTATCTACTTTGTAGACTCGAACCGGGTAGCTTAAAGATTACGGTACTAGACGCTAGATTAAGCGGTGACCGGAATAGAATGTAGTTTAGACTCGACAAGCATGGAGACTTGTTTAAATATGGATAAACATGTTACATTCTGGATTTTGAATATAAAAATGATAAGGTTAAACCCGTTTCGGTTAATTTACGTAAACTAGTTATGTAGGCCGAACCGTACGCATATGAGCGAAACCGGTAACCGGGTGATTTTATAAAGTTCCATATGCCATTATATTTAAAACATGTTGTAATATCAGCAAGATATCAACATGTATGCCCATTATGGTTTTAAAATCAAGTTACGTCTAAAAGGGCGTTTTGGTCATTTTATGACTTGTAAAAGAACTTATGAGCAAACTGATGTAATGGTCATAATCTTACTGTAAAAATAGTTTATTTATGATGTTATATCAGTAGGATATCGAGTATGTGTGTGGTGTCACACACCGACCCGCAGCGGAAAAGTTGATCGGGGCAATGATTGGGTTATCATCAAAGCTCATGACATTTATTATAACGTTTCATATTTATTATTTCAATTTAAAGGGAAACATACAATCATAATTAAACAAATACAACATTTTCTATTCATCCTTCTAAACTTCATTATTTTTCTTCTAAGGCAATTTCCTATGTTTTCCATGCTTCATCCTGTTCACCTGTATCATATGTAAAAATGGTTTTTTGATCAACAAAAAGTTGGCGAGTGAACCTTGTTAGAAAACATTTATTATTTATTTCTGGTTGTATTTAATATGGAAAAATCGTGCAATATTCATATATGAACAAATGTAAATAAACATATAATAACATCAATTAGCATACAATAACAAGCCACAACAAACAATAACATACATTAACAAACCAACAGCATACAATAACATATCAACATGCATAAATATATAACATAAATAAAACTGTGCGATCAAGGCTCAATCAAACGGAGCCGATCGTATTGCATGTACTGAAAATGAAAAATGTCTGTGCGATCAAGGCTCAATCAAACGGAGCCGATCGTATGTTGGCACGCCAGGTTCACGCTCATAATGTAATGGGGAACATGCTCAACGCTCATAATGTAATGGGGAGCGGCGGCCTATGAAATTGCATGTACTTGAAAATAATAAATTAAATCTAAACAATAACCACACAAACAGTTTATACAAACTGAATACACATTTATTCATGATATGATGTATGCACAATGATTTAAATATAGTAAATAGTAAGACACATGATACACCCCAAAAACGTGATTTAAACGAGGAATTTGTAGAGATTCACTCACAGTGGGTGCGTTCGGTGAATGATGATGAATGCGCACGAGTTTAAATGATTGATCGTTGAGGAATAACTAACCTAATTAATAAAGGAAAGTAAGGTAAATAAATGGATTTTATTAATAACTTTAATAGAATTTTTGGATATATTTTTGTGAGTTTTTGGCTATTTTCTAACTTTAAAAATGTTATTTTTAAGTATTTTTAATTGATTTTTAAATAAAATAAACAAATAAAAATAATAAAAAAAATGTTGACTTTTTGACTGTTGACTCGTTGACCGTGGACCGTTGACTTGTTGACCGGTTTTAATTGTGTAAGTGTTTGCGCCGGGTGAGGCTCGAACCCGAGACTTCCCGTTCGCGTGCACGCAGCTCTACCAACTGAGCTACGTGTCTAACCTGAAATATTTCTGTTTTTAATTATATTTATATACTAATTGAATTAATCCGAAAATCATTTATTTTAAAAACGATTTTAATGTTTTTATTTGCACACAGTCCACCGCTGGACTGTGTGTCTAACCCGTTCATAAAACTGTTTTTAATTAATCTTATATCATATCTGAACTCCTCTTCTTCGTTCAAAACACAGACATCGGTCAAAGTAACTGATACTTGATTAATTTGGTTAGTGAACAAGATGAACAATTGGAAAGTATTGAATCGAAGAGTTTGGGGAAAGAAAATACCGAACAAGTCGTCTTCTTCAGAAAATCCGGCGAAGCTCGTCGGCTCTGTTCTGGTGACCTTCGGCTGTTGGAGTCAATTAGCAGTTTGGAGGGATTAGATGTGAAATTGAACTAATGAGTAAAGATTATCAGTAGATTAAATGATCATACCGGTTATCAGCGTGATTCTGAAACTTTCAGAAACTTTCAGGTGAAAATAGAAAAATCCGGCAATGTCGTCTGAGGTTGATTCTGAGCGATGAAATGGTGTTAGAATTCGTCTTATAATGGAATGAAACAGAAACATCGAGGTAATTACCGTGTATATGAGAGTCCCGGTTTTCCGGCGACTTGCAGAGAATTCCGGCGAATGAAATTTCTTGCGACCGAGAGTCTTCAGTGGTTTAAGGTGAGTGGGAGTGATGTCAGTACGAGTTCTATGATCTTATTTTTGGGTAAGAAGAAAAGGTGGATTGAATTCGGTTTTCCGGCGAAACTTTCCGGTAATTTTTCAGAGAATTCCGGCGAGTTCCGACGAAGTTTTCTGTGCGAAGTGGATAGCGTAATCTTGATAAACTCGCGAGCTCAACCGGTGAATAAGGCATAACTCAGATTTAATTGCATTTCCAGTTTCGCATTTAATATTTTTCGGTTATGGTTTGATAATGTGAATGAGCGACCTTAATGTTCTTCAGTTATAACCGACGTTGGTTGTAAATGCATTCGTTATAACAAAAGAAAACGTTAATGATTGAATTCGTCGGGATTTCTGGCGAGAATGATTTGGGCGCGCTGAGTGACAGATTTTTGACTTCGAGTTTTATATTAAGTATTAATTGTTTCAGTATTTCACCAAACAACACAAGTGGCGGAGCGGTTGTAGGGATGTGAGTTAAGTCGTTGCTGTATCTGGTTGACCCGGGTTCGAAACCCGGCTTCAGCCATTTATTTTTATTTCATTATTTTCATTACTTTTTCAAATGTAACTTTTATATTCTAATATACTTATTAATTATGTATCGCTTAAAATTAATTTGGGCATTAAATACGCAACGAAATTTTTAACTGATTGTTCGGTTGATAAACGAAGCGGGTTTGGTAAATCCGGTTTTTGGCGGATGTTACAGTATCCCCTACTTTTAAAAATTTCGTCCCGAAATTTAAGTAGTGGCATATTTGTCTACAAAGGATGGTGTTTTAATTTGACAATTACATACTTAGAAGAGAGTAAGTGTTTAAATTTTGTTTGAGGCGGTAACGTTCCTTGTAAGGGTTGAATACCCTGCTACAGGAATCGCTTTTTGTTGCCTAAAGTGTAGGAATACGGAACATGGATACACAGAGTTGATTGACTAAGTATGATGTTATGCATATGAGTTTGGGTACGTTTGAAAGATTAGGTTATATCCTAAAACATAACTTTTACTACTAAAAACTACATGGAACTTCTCATAACCGCCTGACAATGCCTCTGATCCTTTGACAAGAATACTTATATATAGGAAGTACCAGCGGCGTATCCACCATATTCTTGTCAAATTTTCATTGGTTTTATCGGTTAGTTATGATTGGTTCTATGATGAGACTCTAGAACATAAATGAACATAACAACCAATATCTGAGTCCTAATTCTGATAGCATATATGTTGGTTTGATGACACAATCCAATTCCTTTAAAGGATGCGATGATATAAATGCTAAATCAGTGAGTATAACACAAACTTCAATCAAGACAATACCAAATCCTACATGGAACTTCTCATAACCGCCTGATAATGCCTCTGATCCTTTGACAAGAATACTTATATATAGGAAGTACCAGCGGCGTATCCACCATATTCTTGTCAAATTTTCATTGGTTTTATCGGTAAGTTATGATTAGTTCTATGTGACTCTAAAACATACACAAACACAACAACCAAAGCTTGAGTCCTTGAATGATGACAATACCTCTCTCGTTTGTTATGATGGAGAGGTTAGTCTATGTAGAAAATGAACACAATCCAATTTCTTTAAATGATGAGTTGATATGAATGTCAAAGCTGTGGGTGTAAAACAAATTTCAACCAAACATTACTAAATTCTACATGGAACTTCTCATAACCGCCTGATAATGCCTCTGATCCTTTGACAAGAATACTTATATATAGGAAGTACCAGCGGCGTATCCACCATATTCTTGTCAAATTTTCATCGGTTTTATCAGTAAGCTATGATTAGTCCTATGTGACTCTAAATCATAAATAAACACAACCAACAATGCCTGAGTCATAATCCTGATAGTATACATGTTTGAATGATGACAGTCCCTCTCTCGTTTGTTGTGATGGAGAGGTTAGTCTATGTAGAAGTGAGACACAGCCCAACTTCTTTAAATAACTAGATTGAAATACGTTGAGATGTATGATGGTATGAATGTTGAATCAATGAGTATAAAACAAAACTAGAATAATATTTTGCATTAAAATCCTTGGATAATTTCCAATTTAAAATTGAGACACGTGAGAATTGAGATAACATAAAGAAAGCATAAAACTAAGCAGTGGGAGTTGAATCTTGATTGTTGGTGAAGGGGACTAGTTGAGTGTTTTCATTTGGGCCGACATTATCTCCAACCGAGTTAGCGTTGATGTTGAAAACTCTTCCTCTTGCTGGTGGCCTAGTGATTAGGTTTCCTTGATTTGCTTGGTTAATTGGGTTTGCTTGAGCTTGAGCGTTTATGATGTTAACCAATTGAGGGCACGTGTTTCTAAAGTAGGTAGGGTCGCCACAGTTGAAACAAGCTCGAACATATGGAAACATGGGGTATTGGGGTTGCTGATGTGTTTGGATCATGTTTTGAGTAGGGGGTGAGGTTTGGTTTTGAGAGGTGCGGCAAACTTTACTCAAATGACCATAGCGTCCACAATTCGCACATAGTCGACAAAGTACGGTAGATGGATGGTGATAAAAACAGGTGTTACATCGAGGGTGAGGTCCAAGGTAAGGTTTCTTATTTGGGTAGGTTGAGTCGGGTGCTACTTGAGTGATTGGATAGCTTGGAGGGGTACGGCTTGTAAGGCTGGTTGGTTGCGTTGGGTGACAGCGAAAAGTTGCTCGTCTCGTTTTCTCTTAGAAATGGGTTGAGAAGGGGATTCGGTTTGGGTGTAGTTGGAGGTTTCAGTCGATGCTTTATCTTTCTTCTTCTCCTCCTTGAAGTCTTTGTTCCGGATTCGGTTCTCGGTGAGCTCATTTATGGGTAGGTTGAGTCGGGTGCTACTCGAAAAGTTAGTCATGTTTATATATCAGTACATAACTCATTTGCACCCTCATTTATAGTTAAAACCTTATTTTTTAACAAAAAGGGCATTTTAGTCGACTTTAGGCATAATAACGGAACTTAAAATAAAAACTCGGATTACTACATGACCATGATGTATAACTCCAGAGGGTTATACTATAACATAACATGGTCATAATTTGCAACTTAGAATCAGTAACTAAAGTTGCTAATTCGGTTAGAACCGAAAGTGAAAATAGAAGTCAAACTTCACGACTTTCGGTTACGAACCGACCTTAAACCTGGAATTGACGAGCCGAACATGTTTACACATGTTCTAATAATTATAACCAAGTTGTTTAAGTGTTAAAACATATTTTATAACACCTACATTATCATATATGAATTTATTTTCAAATCTGACCCAGTTTGAATTTTTATTAATAACTTTGACCCGTCAATTGACCAAGCAAACATGGTAATTAGGAGGTGCCCTTTTTAAGGATTAACACCTACCTAATTACGATCACGTAGCCATGTTCGTCTCGAACATTGGCTGGACCGTAATGGTCTTAGCCTAAAGTCAAAGCGTTTTTACGTCAACGCTTTGACTTTGGCTTAAAGCCAAATAAAACTGAAAAGAAAGGATTGGAACACTTACAAGTGAACCAAGGATGACTAAGAAACTCAGGGGATTGCTCCTTGAAGATAAGGAGCCTTCCAAGTGAGTGATAGAGAGAAAGAAAATGAGAGGTGCAAGAAATTAGGTTGATGAACACCTCTACTTATACTTGGAGATCATGAACAAGATCAATCCAAGTGTTTAGAGAGTCATAGAGATCACTCCAAGTGTTACATGAGGTGTCCAATACCAGACATGAGGCCATGGTTTCGAAATTCAGGAGCTGAAGTGGGTTAGGAGGTGGCAAAAACTGCAGACTACAGCTGGCATGCAAAAATTCTGCGAACAGACTTCTCCCGCGCGTCGCGCGGGAACACCAGGTCCCTGGCGCGTGGCGCCACAGGTGCCAATTCACAAAATTTCCATTTTGGCCCCTGGACTTCTCCAAACTCCCATATTTCGACATAAAAGCATGTTTTATTCAATATGGCTCCTCTTTAGTACTCTCGGGAGTATAACCGAACATCATTAAGCTCAGGGTTCGTTAAAAGGTCACTCAGAGGCATAGTTTAAGCATGTTGACACGTTTAACCCCTCAACTTTAATATTCACCACTCAGAGGTTACAAAATAACATGTTAGCGATTTAGTCCCTCTCGTCTAGCACACGACATACGAGGATCAGCGGGACACGCGTCGAAATTTTATAGGACGTAAAAACACAGGGTGTTACATCCTAACCCCCTTAAAAGAAATCTCAACCTCGAGATTTATTCAAAAAGATAGGGGTACTTTTGTCGCATAGTGGACTCGACCTCCCAGGTATACTCGGGACCTCGTCGAGCATCCCACTTGACCTTTACAATAGGCACGTGCTTTCTACGAAGCTTCTTGACCTGACGATCTTGGATCGCTATCGGTTTCTCAATGAAACGCAGGTTTTCGTCAATTTGCACATCCTCATGCGGCATTGCTAGCGACTCATCGGCTAGACATTTCTTTAAGTTTGAAATGTGGAATACATCATGAATTCCACTTAGCTTTTCGTGTAACTTGAGCTTGTAAGCTACGGACCCGACTCGTTCGATAATCTCGAACGGTCCTATATATCTTGGGCTTAACTTGAATTTTTTCCGAATCGCATGACGCTTTTCCAAGGCGACACCTTCAGTAACACTTTGTCCCCAATTGGAACTGAAGAGGTTTGCGCCTCTTATCCGTGTAGCTCTTCTGCCTATCTCGGGCAGCTTTGAGGCGGTTGCGGATTTGCAAGATTTTATCCGTCGTTTCTAGGACTATCTCAGGTCCTGTTAGTTAGGCTTCCCCAACTTCCGCCCAACAGACGGGCGTTCGACACTTTCTCCCATACAAGGCCTCAAAAGGTGCAGCCTTGATGCTTGTATGATAACTATTGTTATAGGAGAATTCAATCAAGGGTAGGTGGTCGTCCCAACTACCACCTAAGTCGATCACACATGCTCGAAGCATGTCCTCAAGAGTTTGGATGGTACGCTCACTATGTCCGTCAGTCTGCGGATGATAAGCGGTATTGAAGTTCAATCGAGTGCCAAGAGATTGTTGGAAGCTTTTCCAAAAATGAGAGGTGTATCTTGTATCTCTATCGGATACGATAGACACCAGCACTACATGTAGGGACACAATCTCGTCCACATACATCTTAGCCAACTTATCCGAACTAAACGTTTCCTTGATTGGCAGGAAATGTGCTGACTTAATCAGCCTATCCACGATGACCCAAATCGTGTCATTTCCACGTTTGCTCTTAGGTAACTTGGTAATCA
Source organism: Scalesia atractyloides (assembly GCA_947069175.1). Lineage (NCBI taxonomy): Eukaryota > Viridiplantae > Streptophyta > Magnoliopsida > Asterales > Asteraceae > Scalesia > Scalesia atractyloides. The sequence goes on from CAMTDV010000010.1 coordinate 81,535,434, forward strand.
AATCCATAGTTACCATTTCCCATTTCCATGTGGGAATCTCGAGCTGTTGTAGAAGTCCTGACGGTTTCTGATGTTCAGCTTTAACTGGCGAACACGTCAAGCACTTAGCTACATAGGTGGCTATGGATTTCTTCAAACCCATCCACCAATAATTAGATTTTAAGTCCTGGTACATCTTATCACCTCCCGGATAAATAGAGTACTTAGTGTTATGTGCTTCTTGGAGGATCAAATTTCTAAGTCCCCCAAATACTAGAACCCAAATTCGTCCATTGAATCTGAGGATCCATCATTTCCAGGTATTAACTGTTCGACAGTTCCACCTAATTCCTCATTTGCAATATTAGCCTCCATCAGGGCTTGCTTCTGCGCATCAAGTAGCTTTTCGTTCAAACTGTTCCTGACTTCAATGCTTTTGGTGTTAATTCTTAAAGGCTTGATCCTTTCCTTGCGACTAAGCGCATCAGCGACTACATTTGCCTTACCAGGATGGTATCGGATTTCACAATCATAATCATTAAGGGTTTCCATCCAACGACGTTGTCGCATATTCAAATCCTTTTGATTGAACAAATGTCGGAGGCTTTTGTGATCAGTGTATATAACACACTTAGTTCCGTATAAATAATGCTTCCAAAGTTTAAGTGCAAATACAACAGCACCCAACTCCAAATCGTGGGCGGTGTAATTCTTTTCATGCACTTTGAGTTGTCGTGATGTGTAGGCGATCACTTTGCCTCTTTGCATAAGCAGACATCCCATACCAGTGTGTGATGCATCACAATAAACGATAAACTCCTCAATGCCTTCTGGCAAGGTTAAAACTGGAGCATTGCTCAGCTTTTACTTCAAGGTCTCGAAAGATTCCTGCTGCTTTGGAACCCAGTCGAATTTGATATTCTTGCGGGTCAAAGCAGTCAGGGGAGTGGCTATCCTTGAGAAATTTTCAATGAATCTTCTATAGTAACCAGCCAGTCCTAGGAAACTGCGTACTTCCAAAGGTGTTTTCGGTGCTTCCCAATTCATTACCGCTTCAATTTTGGCGGGATCGACTTGGATACTGTCGCAACCCCCGACCCCACCCCGGGAGTGGGGGCCGCGAGACACAGAGCTGGTGGTACCAGTGTTTATTAATTTGGCAGTGGAATTACGACATCAGGGTCGTAGTTAGAAAATAAATATCAGAGTTTCAAAACACCAAACTTTTATATTAAACAAATGGGGTAAAACCCATGTTTCCATTACAATACATATTTTTAGGGACAAACCCTAATTTATGGAAAACAGAAACTCCTTTTTATTTAGGTAACTTTTATAGCCACTTTTCTAAACATTCAGTGCTCTCCAGCTGGCTTCTGTTAGCTTCACATTAAGCTACCTGAAACGCGTTTTAAAAATATTTTATCAGCAAGAAATACTGGCGAATCCATCTCAATTTTATCAAAAACAAGTGATTATACTTTACAGTTACTGAGGAGCATCTGCATTTACAATGTTTATATCTACGTAATTACTCAATCAGTACTTTCAATCCTGACTTGTGGGTCATATTACTTTGGGCCCTGTCACCTAACAATAATGGTTCCTGTCATATTCCCGTGACTTTGGACTAGCAATGTATACAAAATCGCAACATACCGGCAGTAATTGTAGAATAAGTATACTCAATCACTGTTAAGCATAATTAATACATTTGAGGTTTTGGTAACACATTTTGACTCACAAAAAGATTTACAAAAAGAGAATGTACTCGCCTTGAACACTTAAGTAGTTCTTGATTACTTCCTGGGATTTAAAACATACAATGCACATGTGTTAGTAATTTAACCCAAGTCACTTTAACCAAACAGCATTCGACAGAACTCCAACGAACGTAGTCAGGCAGGGCCTTGACATGCGTTGGTGATTCTAGATCGATTGGGTAGGGTGTCCATACAACACGAGGTAGGATTTCCACGAGCGTAGTCGACAGGGCCTTGACATGCATTAGTCCTAATCTCAGGTAGGATAGTGAATTAGTGATCGGGGGTTAAGTTACTTACAGCTGGCAGCGCTTCGCAGGTTTAGGGGTTTATGGGGTATTGTTCAGAGAAACAGAGATTCAAAGAGTATACGAACGATATTTTCGATCGCAAATGAGCAGAGACTTCAGTCCCACGCTGCTCTATTTATACCCGATTTTGACCTCCCCCGCGCGTCGCGCGGCGATCTGGGTTCCCTCTCGCGTGGCGCCTGAGGTGCCTAGCTAGGCTAGGTCAGCCTGGTCACAAGTGTAGGGTTGCCAGATGGCGCAAAAAGGTGACACGTCACCTTGACACCTCCCACGCGTCGCGATAGAGACAAGTGTCTCTGGCGCGTGGCGCCTGGACTGTCCAGGTGGACCTGTCTCGTTTTGCATGCCGCGTCTCGACTTGCGTGTCCGGTTTTACGTTTTGGCTAATTTCGGGGTGTTTTGGAGAGTTGTTACAGATACCACGCTCACTAACCACATGTCCAAGGAATTGGACTTCGCGAAGCCAAAATTCGCATTTAGAGAATTTCGCATACAACTTCTCCTTTTGTAGCAATTCTAGAATGCACCTAAGATGTTTCTCGTGATCGGATTGATTACGAGAGTAAATACGTATGTCGTCAATGAAGACTATGACAAACTTATCTAGGTAAGGCTTGCAGACTCTATTCATGAGATCCATGAATGCTGCGGGTGCATTAGTGAGGCCAAAAGGCATCACTAGGAATTCATAATGACCGTATCTCGTCCTAAAAGAGGTCTTTGGGACATCTTCACTTCTAACCTTAAGCTAATGATAACCAGATCTCAAATATATCTTTGAGAAATAACTTGTTCCTTGCAGCTGATCAAACAAATCATCGATCCTCGGTAAAGGATAACGATTCTTGATTGTTATCTTATTGAGTTCTCGGTAATCAATGCACATACGCATTGAACCGTCCTTGTTTTTGACAAACAAGATCGGAGCTCCCCACGGTGATGAACTAGGCTGGATAAATCCTTTCTCCAAAAGTTCATCGAGCTGGGTTCTTAATTCCTTCATTTCTGTTGGTGCTAAACGGTAAGGTGCCCTCGCAATAGGTGCAGATCCAGGCAGGATGTCGATCCTAAACTCCACTTGTCTATCAGGGGGTAGACCGGGTAGTTCCTCAGGAAGACATCTGGGTAATCCGATATTATAGGTATGTCTTCAATCTTCCGCTTAGGTTTATCGACTGTTACTTGCACCATATAAATGAAACAACCTCTCTTAATGCATCGGGAGGCCTTAAGCATGGCAACTTTTTCTGGCAACCCGTAGTGCATATCTCCAAAGTTGGTAAGCATTTCACCGGATGGGGTTTTGATCTCGATTAGTTTCTTATCACAGGCAATGCGGGGCTTGGTTTTGGGATAACCAATCCATGCTAAGACTATATCGAACCCCGCCAATTTCGTTGGCAGAAGAGAGATAGGAATCAAATGATTCTTGATGGATATAAAGCATCCATCAAGAATGGATGAAGCGGTTTCTATGGTTCCGTCGGCAAGTTCTACCTCATATTACGGGTAAGTTTAATTGTTTGCTAAACTTATGGTCGACGAATGACTTATCAGCCCCCGAATCAAATAGAACTCTAGCAAAGGTATCGTTGATGAGGAAAGTACATGTTATGACATTATTGTCATTGACAGCCTCTCGGGCGTTCATCTGAAAGGCCCGAGCATTGCTTTTCTTAGCTCCACTAGACTTTGCATTATCATCCTTCCCATTCTTGGAGCAGTTTGTTTTTATGTGGCCTTTCTCTCCACATTTATAGCAAGTCGCATCCTTGATATCCCTGCAGTCCAGGGTCTTGTGTCCTACCTTTTTAGAAATACCGCAAGGTTTAGCTTGTGGATCAAATCGATATTGTCCACCGTGTCTTTTCTTGCAGATTTTACATTCAGGTCTATTCTCAGACCTACTCTAATTCTTGTGGGATCCAAACTTTCCCTTCTTTTTAAACCTTTGGGAGTTGTTATCCTCCCTTCTCCTCTTTCCCTATGTTTCCTTCGGGCCGACATCCGCCTCACATAATCTTGAGTGAGGGAGAGGGCTAGTTCAACTGCAGACTTATAGGTATTAGGCTAAACAACCTTGACTAAACTCCTGATCGCTGGGGCTAAAGCATTGATAAAGCGCACAATGCGCTTCGTTCTGGAGTGACTAGGTATGGCACTAATCGGGAATATGAGTCAAAGTCGGTAACAAACTTCCGACAATCGAGGTTCTTCATTGTGAGAGCGAGAAAGTCCATCTCAACCTTTTCCATCTCATGCGGTGGACAGTAAGTGTCTTGACTAAGTCCACAAATTGGGACCATCCCAAGTTATACAGGTGGACCTTACCTGATGATTGCATTAAGGCCTTCCACCAGATTAGGGCGCTACCCTTAAAGGACTGTGATACAAACTTTACAATGTCCTTATCAGCACAGCCGCTGATATCTACCACTGTCTCAATCTCATCGATCCATCTTAGGGTCTCAATGGCCCCTTTCTCTCCATTGAAGTCTCGTGGCTTGCATGGTACTTATATGAACAGCCACCAGAGGGAGTGTTGGTTTTATCATGGATTTCCTTTTTCTTAGCCTCATTCCTCACGCTTGAGGAATGTACAGATCCCTCTTTCTTCTCAGAGATGGGAGGTTTTGAGACAGCCTTTGATACCGTCTTAGAGCGAGTAGCACTCGACATGTTAAATTTCTCTAAGGCTTTTTGCATAGCCTTGCTTACGGCTGCATCAATGCGAGTCTGGAACTCATCTTCATTCATGACTATATTTGTCCTATTCAGATCATCACTGTTATGATGGCTACTAGCACCGTCAGAATGAGCCATAACGCTTCGGTACTATATGGCGAAATAGGAATCTTATAGGTTAGCCATGGTATGATTAAACCATTTAGGCTTTAGCATTACAACGAATGCTTTTCATATAACTTAGGTCCATAGGGATCATGAAAGATCCTTTGGAATTCATTGGCGGAGCGATAGAATCGAATAAAAAATCGAGACGCTCGAACGACGAAGGAAGCAATAAGAATGATCATTGAGACAAAATTCCAAAAATTTCATGCAAATGATGAAAATTACGTAATTTGCCTATAAGGAGGTCTTAACTACAAATTTTAGTCCGCGCAGAGACTATAATAAGAAAAACATACCCACGCAGGGGTTTAAAAGAAATAACAATGTCCACGCAGGACTTTTTGAAATTAAAATTACATAAACAGGAATACAAGATGTACTCATCCTTCCTCCCTTTTACGGCTTTATAAAGCTTCTTGATAAATTTGGTTGTTTTCTTCTCCGACTTCTTAACTTGTTGCCGCATTTCCCTGACCTGATCTAAGGCCTCATTAATGGCCTCGAGTTGTGCTTGTGGTTGGGGTTGAGGCTGAGGTGGAGGTGGTTGAGGTTGAGGCATACACGGGTGCGTGTACATAAGGCGGATACCCGGTAGCCGCATAGGAAGGGTAAGAAAGTGGGTAACTAGGATAAGGAGAATGATAAAGGGGATTGTGCATGGCTGCTTCAAGGTATGGATCATATGAAGGAGAAGTAAAATCAGCACCATATCCAGATAAATCTGGATAGGTGGGAATCGGGTTACCCAAACCCAATGAAGATGGCTGAACTGTCGGTTGGGGCATCGGATCAGCAGCAGGTTGTGGGGTTGGAACCGCCATAGGTGAAGTGTTTGAGGGCCCACCCATTTGTGGGTCCTCAGTTATGATGGGGTAAGATGGTGGTAAAGGTGGTAGCGAACCCGACCTTTGACCAGCACGTACCGACATGCGCGCTCCACGCCTTCGGCGTGATTGTGATGATAACTCAGGCAATGGCTGAGGTTGTTCCACTGGTTGCATGGGTTCATCCTCGATTTGAGGATGTGGTGATGGAGCACGGTGTTGGGGAGTGATGTGGTAGGAGGGTGTGTTGACGAACACATACTGTGCCCATCTTTGCTCATAGTCATCAGGACCTCGAAACGGAGATCCTGCCAGGGAGTTCGAGCCACTAGACAGCTCGATGGGATGACCATATGATCCAGTTTGGGGAAATTCTTCTGGATCGGAATCCTCCTCCATGTGAGTTGGCGAGTCGACTGGAAGGGTTTCTGGTAGGGTTGGTTGACTGGGTTGACAAAGTTAAAGTTGAAGAATTCTTGGTGTGAATGGGAATGAGAATGGTGTGATTGGTAGGAATGGTGAGAATGGTAAGAATGATGAGAGTGTGATTGAGGTGGGGAGTACTCGTGTGAAATGGAGTGTCTGTAAGGTTCAAAAGGGGATGAAGAATCTCCGGATCCTTCGTAAGGGTTATGTTCAGGTAGATTAGCCGCTCCAGCTAGAGAGGGTCTGAACGGTAGTCTAAAAGATAGTCCAGTCATAGAGGGTCCGCCCCTCATGGGACCCTTGCCCTTGCCTCCGCGTCTGAATTTTGGCGGCATATTTCCTACTTCAACAACGAGTTAAAATAACAACAAAACAATAATAATAACTTAATAATGAAATGAATACTCTTAGGTCACAGCCTAGACTCGGAAGTCTAAGGAATGTGCTATTGTGTATTTTCGAGATTAAACACAAAAAGGCTAGTGTTTAATTCACTTGAACGTTGGCTCTGATACCAACCTGTCACACCCCTATTTTCCACGTGTACCCGGTGGGCCCGGTTAGGGAATATCGTGACGTAGTTGATAACATCATAACCAACAAACGCATGCACAGCAGAAGTCTTGAATTTAAATTACTATTACAAACCAAATGTCCAAAGTTCAAAAATAAATTACATGGCTTGTAATGAAAAGATCCACAGGTTGATCGAATTAAATATATACAAAGTAATGTTCAACAGACTTCAAGCAACCTAGGGACTTGCAAAATTCACTATTGTCACTATAGCACAGCTCCCGACCTATTGCGTGTTGCCACCTGTAACTTGATCTTTTAAAAATACGTCAGTTTTCACTGGTAAATACTAATAACCGACTCATTTTGTAAATATTTCTGAAAATGGTTTTAGGTGCACTTGGCCAGGTACGTAAAATTTTAATATAATGATTTACCTATAATAACCCATTACAAACAAGTTGGGATAGTAGACAAAAACGAGAAATACAAAGGTACGAAAATAATGTGAATGTTTTAAGTTCACGCGCTTAAATTTCATAACGGGTCAAACAAAGAACATGCGCACAACCGGGTTTCGGTAGGGCGAAACGTAAAATTCGAAAATCCGAGTTGAGGATTTTGGGTTAATAATATGGGCAAATGTTTTACGGACAATTAGAAACAATTTTGAGGTAAAACATATGTGTATTCGAGAAGTTACGGACATTTTACATGAATGGGAAAAATGTTGCAGCGCCTAACCGTAAGCTACGGTTGGCGAAATCTGTTGAATGAAAAAAAAAAAGAAACAAAAGAAACACAAGACCGTAGGCTACGGTTTGAAACTGTAGCTTACGACGGGTTTAAAAATATAAATGTTCGTTTTGTTGTTTGGGATTTCGGGTTAAATTGTTACGTTATAAACTTTTTATAACTAAACTATTTCATGATTTATGAAATATAGGTGATGGTTTGAAATTCCGGATGACGATTAAGCTCAATGAAGAAAGGAACACGATCAAAGTTCAAGCTTCCGCATTACGTTTAGTTATCTTCGAAACTAATCAACAATAACATTTTTATAATGTTTTAAACTTTATTAAGTTTTACAAGACTCAAAATTATGTACGATTGTGTATTTAGATTTATACAAAAAAAATCTTATAAAATTCCAATTAACCAAGCGAGGGTCTTACAAGTTGGTAATCAGAGCTCAAGGTTAAGGACTAAATGTGTTTGGTTCGAGGCTTGATCGCACAATCCGGTAAGTTATTATGATTAATAGCTGTCTATTATGTCACACCCATATTTTCCACGTGTACCCGGTGGGCCCGGTTGGGAAATGTGACGTAGTTGATAACATCATAACCAAACAAACACATGCACAACGGAAGTCTTGGATTTAAATTACTATTACAAACCGAATGTCCAAAGTTCAAAAATAAATTACATGGCTTGTAATGAAAAGATCCACAGGCGGATCGAATTAAATGTATACAAAGTAATGTTCAACAGACTTCAAGCAACCTAGGGACTTGCAAAATTCTCTATTGTCACTATAGCACAGCTCCCGACCTATTGCGTGTTGCCACCTGTAACTTGATCTTTTAAAAATACGTCAGTTTTCACTGGTAAATACTAATAACCGACAAATTTTGTAAACATTTCTGAAAATGGTTTTAGGTGCACTTGGCACATTTTATAAATAACTTGGGATAGTTCAGAATGACATTGTTTACAGTTTTACATGTTTGTCAATACATATGGGGTCCGGTGCAGAAACCGAATAACCTGATTAACCGACACGCCACTTAAATAATCCACCAGCGGGATTTAATATTTTATTTAGCATTAGCTTCTGTCGGGTGTATGCCTACACCCCGCGCTTAAGGTCATGGCCATTAGTAACTTAAATGAGCCAAGGATATCCCAGACATGGTCGAATTAACCCCCAATGTTTAAGTTATCAAACAATACAGAATAAAACGGGTTATAAGGATTTAGAAAATCACAATCCGATAACATGATCCCATACTCGACCAAGCGGTATTGTTATACTGTATCCCAAGCCCGTATAGGGAGAATAAGTTAAAAGTATTCACCTGAGCAAATTCATCAATAAGATAAATAACTCAGCCGAATATTCAAAAAGTAAGCTTAGATGGCAATCTACCGGGAGGCTCTTAGTCTGGAAATGATGATATTTATAACCAATTAGAATGCTAACGGGTCCTATCTACTTTGTAGACTCAAACCAGGTAGCTTAAAGATAATAACGGTACTAGACGCTAGATTAAGCGGTGACCGGAATAGAATGTAGTTTAGACTCGACAAGCATGGAGACTTGTTTAAATATGGGTAAACATGTTACATTCTGGATTTTGAATATAAAAATGATGAGGTTAAACCCGTTTCGGTTAATTTACGTAAACTAGTTACGTAGGCCGAACCGTACGCATATAAGCGAAACCGGGTAACCGGGTGAGTCTTATACAAGTTCCATATGCCATTATATTTAAAACATGTTGTAATATCAGCAGGATATCAACATGTATGCCCGTTATGGTTTTAAAATCAAGTTACGCCTAAAAAGGGCGTTTTGGTCATTTTAGGACTTGTAAAAGAACATATGAGCAAACTGATGTAATGGTCTTAATCTTACTGTAAAAATAGTTTATTTATGATGTTATATCAGTAGGATATCGAGTATGTGTGTGGTTTAGAGTTTAAGACCAAACTATGCCCCGTAAGGGCATTTTGGTCATTTCACACATAGCTTGATAATTTACTTGGGAATCTGAGTTTAGTTAATATACTTACTGTAATTATATATAAAATGAGTTTTGAAATCAATAGGTATCAAGTCTTGGTGTTTAGATATGGTTTTAAACCATACTATGCGCCTAAATGGCGATAAGGTCGCTAAATGACGATTTAATCGATGTTTAAGGAAAACTGATGTTACAATCAGGTTTATATGACCAAAATAAGTTATTTAGTGTATTATAGCAGTAGGTAAAATATTTGGTTATGAAAAGTATCTTTACAATCATTTTATACATCATAAGGGTAATATCGTCATTTACCGGCATTATACAAAGACTTGTGTATAACTCAGTTTACAATCCGATTTAACATCCCAAACAAATCCTAATCATGATATTACATCAGCAGGTAATGAGTTTTGTTGAAGAATTATGTTAAAAACCATTTTAGATGCCGAAAGGGCATTTTGGTCCCTTTAAAAGCATAATTTGCGATAATTAAACAAAACTCAGGTTATGGCCAGATTATTGACATCAAAGTAAGTTATTCATGCTTATATATCAGTACATAACTCATTTGCATGCTCATTTATAGTTAAAACCTTATTTTTTAACAAAAGGGCATTTTAGTCGACTTTAGGCATAATAACGGAACTTGCAATAAAAACTCGGATTACTACATGACCATAAAGTATAAATCCAGAGGGATATACTATAACATAAGATGGTCATAATGCAACTTAGAATCAGTGACTAAAGTTGCTAATTCATGTCAGAACCGAAAGTCAAAGTAGAAGTCAAACTTCACGACTTTCGGTTGTGAACCGACCTTAAGCCTGGAATTGACGAGCTGAACATGTTTACACACGTTCTAATAATTATTACCAAGTCGTTTAAGTGTTAAAACATATTTTATAACACCTACATTATCATATATGAATTTATTTTCAAATCTTACCCAGTTTGACTTATTATTAATAACTTTGACCCGTCAATTGACCAAGTAAACGTGGTAATTAGGAGGTGCCCCTTTTAGGGATTAACACCTATCTAATTACGATCACGTAGCCATGTTCGTCTCGAACATTGGCTGGACCGTAATGGTCTTAGCCTAAAGTCAAAGCGTTTTTACGTCAACGCTTTGACTTTGGCTTAAAGCCTAATAAAACTGAAAAGAAAGGATTGGAACACTTACAAGCAAACCAAGGATGAATAAGAAACTTAGGGGATTGCTCCTTGAAGATCAGGAGCCTTCCAAGTGAGTGATTGAGAGAACGAAAATGAGAGGTGCAAGAAATGAGGTTGATGAACACCTCTATTTATACTTGGAGATCATGAACAAGATCAATCCAAGTGTTTAGAGAGTCCTAGAGATCACTCCAAGTGTTACATGAGGTGTCCAATACCAGACATGAGGCCATGGTTTCGAAATTCAGGAGCTGAAGTGGGTTAGGAGGTGGCAAAAACTGCAGACTGCAGCTGTCATGCAAAAATTCTGCGAACAGACTTCTCCCGCGCGTCGCGCGGGGACACCAGGTCCCTGGCGCGTGGCGCCACAGGTGCCAATTCATAAAATTTCCATTTTGGCCCATGGACTTCTCCAAACTCCCATATTTCGACATAAAAGCATGTTTTATTCAATATGGCTCCTGTTTAGCACTCTCGGGAGTATAACCGAACATCATTAAGCTCCGGGTTCATTAAAAGGTCACTCAGAGGCATAGTTTAAGCATGTTGACACGTTTAACCCCTCAACTTTAATATTCACCACTCAGAGGTTATAAAATAAATGTTGGCGATTTTAGTCCCTCTCGTCTAGCACACGGCATACGAGGATCAGCGGGACATGCGTCAAAATTTTATAGGACGAAAAAACACAGGGTGTTACATATTACGAATGGAAGTTGTTATGAACAACGTACAGGGTATCGTGCGAACGCACGTTAACCCCAAATGAATTGGTAAAAGACCGATATGGTTAACAAATTACTTTTGTTAACAAGTATTGTTGGATGTTTCGTATGATAATATGAATTCTTAGCAATTTCACTGTTTCTAATGCTTTGTAAACGTTTTAGATTAAAGGACGCTCACATTTGAAGATGGCGAGAGTCCAATAAACTATCGATGTGATGACGGATTAGCCCGAAGTATGACAAGTAGAACATGCTCATCAAGGACCTAAACCAAGTGATGATACCATATAGAGGTCGAACGATAATGAAAGCTCATCAGGGCGAGTATCACCTAGGTGCACGCTATATATATTATTATTATGTGAATGGTATTATGCAACATTCTAGTAATGAATGACAGTTGCATATGGGAGTATAAAACTTGAGAAACCCGGATAGGATACCCATGCACAATAATGTTTCCAAGATAAATTGGGCGGGTAATACACGCTATTCACAATCGTGAATAACAAAACAATAAAAAAATTCAAATTTAGAAACTAGAATGGAGATGACCATCCAAGTAGACATTATCAATAAAATCCTATTGCGGAAAAGTAACGATCATATTAACGAATGTGATTGCGTAAAAGTTTTATAAAAAGGAAAACATTCTATATCTTTTGAGATAAAAAGAGTAAAACTAATAATTGTTAAGTAACAGTTAAACAAGGTTTTACCAAATAAAATCGGAAATACGGACATGAACCGAGGATTTACTTACATGGGAAGTAATATGTTAGTTATAATAAGGTCATGTGTACCATGTGTTGATTGCTTACTCTGGCCAAGTAAGTAATAAACCCATGATACCATGAACTTCTTATAATGAGCACATATATGTCCGATATGGTAAAGACGAGGTTAATGGGATGAGTGAATAAAAATAAAGTTTGATCATTCATAAGTGATGGAATTCACACGAACAAGTCAAACGGGTCAAAAGAAGTTTAACAATTTGTTAAAAAAATATATGTAAACACAAACCGGGTAACGGGAGCGTTAAAACAAAAGGATAATGAGCCCGGTGATGGGACGTGATGTAAACGCAAACCAGGTGACAGGAGCGTTAAAACAAAAGGATAATGAGCCCAGTGATGGGACGTGATGTAAACGCAAACCGGGTGATGGGAGCGTTAAAACAAAAGAATAATGAGCCCGGTGATGGGACGTGATTGAATGTAAACGCAAACCGGGTAACGGGGGCGTTAAAACATTAAAATAACGAGCCCGAGGAACGGGATGTGGGTAAATATAAACGAAAAAAACCCAGGTAATGGGAGCGTGACGGCATTAAAAATAACAAGCCCGGGTAAAGGGTTATAGTTAAAAAGGAATACGTTCGTAGTCCTGGACTACGGTCGGAGTAAATATATATATATACACACACACACACACGTACATATCTATACATAAAAAACAGAAGAAATGATCTAGAGGTCCGCTAAACCGTAAATGGATCTCTAACATGATAATAAATGATTTTCAAACATAAGAGGGTTGCATTGACACCAAATATATTTAAAGAGTGACATGGGTAAGGGATGATCTACAGGATCACCACGACCTTCAGGTCATAAATAGTGGTAAAGGTCTACGAGACAAAAAATGACCTTCGGGTCAGGAATAAAAAAGGGGATGGACCCTGGAGGGAAAAAAGGGGTGAAAGCATAAAGAAAAGCCTATGAGGCGAGGTGGCTTACGGGTCAATTGGGTTAAGATGTGGGAATTGGTTATGATTCCCCGCATAAAACGAAATTTGAAAAGAGAAAACAATTAGTTGTCAGTTCTTTGATGCAAGTAATTGACACAAGTTATAAAACGGAAAATTTCGAAAACGAAAATCGATATAAACTTAAACATGACCTGATGCAATCACGGTCAAGAAAATAAAATGGGATATAATCATATTGTAGCACGAGCTACATGATTAGGGTCATAAACGCTGGTAAAGACATTGGATGGCAATGTGGGTATAGCCAAATGATACGGTATAAAATAACCGGTGACTGATAAGTCTAACTGGCAAGACCGGTCAAGGTCAAAACTACGTTTAAAACTTGTTTAAATGCGCTTGCTTTATAGGATTAGCGTGGAATAAGCATGTTGACAGACTCATATGACCGAGTAGCCAGACGGTGGATCGCTCTAGTAAATGATAAAGACGAGGAATACAAGAGGCTTTACATATCAAAAGGCATGAGGTGAGGCCTATGACAATCCTCGAGCGATAGGAACTACCCTACATAATTGGTAAGATTATAGAATAGTTAAAGTTTTAACAATGTTCGTGGAGAACTGAAACTAAATTTTGGATCTAACGCAAAATACTACGTATAAAAGGTTTCGAGGACGAAACCTCTTTAAGGGGGTAGACTTGTAACACCACAAAAATGGGTTAGTAATTTAAACTAATCTAATCGGGGATGAGCGGGTAAAATACCGTTAGTGGTAAAAGTTAACCCGTAAACATTAGGATTTGATGAAATAAGCCTAATGTTATATAAAAGCAAGTAAATGTTTTTCTTTAAAAAATAGAGTTTACAAAGGGCCCGGACTATCGGTACATAATCTCAGTCGGGCTGTAGCGTAACATCCCGAAACCTATTTAAACTAACGCGGTTATTTATGTGGCTAATCAAGTTAAATTCCATTAAATGAATTTAACTTTAGCCATAAATGAGAAAAGAACGAGAGAGTTGTACTCTAGTTTAGCAACTACACAAGTTGGAGGACTAAGCCTAGCAAGTTGGAAATCTAATTAAATGAATTTTATAAAACAAAAATCAAAACACCAAAACACACACCTATGTGTGTATTCTGGTCGAACTACGGAGAAAGGGGAGGAAGGGCTCAAGAACCCTAATAGCAAAATTGATCAATTGAAGAGAAATTATGGGCCAAATCCTTGCATGTTCAGGAAATATCCACCCTCCTCAATCACCCCAACTCTAGGCGACTCGGGTGATAAGGCGGGTGATAAGGCCAGAGGCTATACACGACTTAACCGGAAGCTCTAAGGTATGTGGCTATACGCCTCATCATTTTCGTAAATTAGTTATAATAGATAGATTAGTGCAATGGTTGTGAACAAGAAAAATACAAGTTTAGTTTGTTCAAAATGATGGGTTCATACGACCAAGCTAAACGGGTCAAATAATGTACAAAGTTTGGTTGTTCAAAGTGATGGAATTCATACAAACAAACCAAACGGGTCAAATAAGTGAAAAAAATGAATTTTAAGTGATAAACAATTGTTGACGCGAAACAATTTTGACGCGAACCGAATGAATCGAACACGTAAAAATTAGTTTTTGGTATAAAACTTGCTGACACGAACCGAATGGGTCGAGCAAGTAAAAATGAGTTTTTGGTATAAAACTTGCTGAGGCGAACCGAATGAGTCGAACAAGTAAAAATTAGTTTTTGGTATAAAATTTGCTGACACGAACCGAATGGGTCGAACAAGTAAAAATGAATTTTTTGTATAAAACAATTTCTGACGCAAACTGAATGAGTCGAACAAGTAAAAGTTAGTTTTTGGTATAAAACTTGCTGACGGGAACGGAATGGGTCGAGCAAGGAAAAATGAGTTTTTGGTATAAAACTTGCTGACGCGAACTGAATTGGTCGAGCAAGTAAAAATGAGTTTGTGGTATAAAACTTTATGACGTGAATCGAATGAGTCGAACAAGTAAAAATTAGTTTTTTGTATAAAACTTGCTGGCGCGAACCGTAACGAGTCAAACGAATAAAACAATAAGTGTTTGACATAAAACACTTGCTGACGTGAACCGAAATGGGTTGAGCGAGTAAAAATGAGTTTTTATATAAACACTTGCTGATGCGAACCAAAACGGGTCAAACAAGTGAAAATGAATTTTTGAGATTTAATGTTTGTTCGTAAAGTTTCATACTTACAGGTAAGCCCGATGTATGGGCAAGAAATGCCATGTATGGTAATTAGAATCGTGAGGCATTGATATCGGGCCATGGCTATGACTCGCGCCAGGTACGTAAAATTTTAATATAATGGTTTACCTATAATAACCCATTACAAACAAGTTGGGATAGTAGACAAAAACGAGAAATACAAAGGTACGAAAATAATGTGAATGTTTTAAGTTAACACGCTTAAATTTCATAACGGGTCAAACAAAGCGCACAACCGGGTTTCGGTAGGGCGAAACGTAAAATTCGTAAATCCGAGTTGAGGATTTTGGGTTAATAATATGGGCAAATGTTTTACGGACAATTAGAAACAATTTTGAGGTAAAATATATGTGTATTCGAGAAGTTACGGACATTTTACATGAATGGGAAAAATGTTGCAGCGTCTAACCGTAAGCTACGGTTGGCGAAATCTGTTGAATGCAAAAAAAAGTAAAAAAAAAAACACAAGACCGTAGGCTACGGTTTAAAACTGTAGCTTACGACGGGTTTAAAAATAGAATGTTCGTTTTGTTGTTTGGGCTTTCGGGTTCAATTGTTACGTTATAATCTCTTTATAACTAACGTATTTCATGATTTATGAAATATAGGTGATGGTTTGAAATTCCGGATGACGATTAAGCTCAATGAAGAACCGAACACGATCAAAGTTCAAGCTTCCGCATTACCTTTAGTTATCTTCGAAACTAATCAACGATAACATGTTGATAATGTTTTAAATTTTATTAAGGTTTACGAGACTCGAAATTATGTACGGTTGTGTATTTATATTTATACAAAAAAAATCTTATAGAATTCCAATTAATCAAGCGAGGGTCTTACAACGAATAAAGAGCTAGAAGTTGAACTTGGAAACTTATTCTACACGGTTTTGAAGCTTGGGACACCCCAGAATCATTCGGTAGGAGTTGGAAGCATCGGGAGTGTAGATTTACGGGTTTTACCATCCTGTTTCATCATTGTTTTCCTTGTTTTCAATATCTTGTCAATGAATTCTATTTTAAAGATGATTGTTTTGATTTCTATTATCATGATTCTTGGCTAATCGCCCTAAACTACCTAGGTTAGGATGAAACCTTGTTAAAGTTTTGATTTTTACCGGATGTTTATGTAAAATTTGGATTTTTAGTAAAGTAGAAGACTTTGGTTCTTTGATTTGGTGTGTTTGTGTATGTATGCTTGATTTATGATTGTTTATCTGTTTCACACAAGTTATGTTGAATGTCTTTCAAATAATGAACTTGTGTTGGTAATTCGGGTCCTTGTGGGTTTGGGTAATCTTTAGGTGAATTGGCCAATAAACCTTAGAAATGGTATTCAAGAGTTAATTAGGTGTGAGTATTCTACCTTCCTTAGTTGCTGAGAAGTGCTAGGTTGTTAATGGGTCTAAATTGGTAAATTGCTAGGATTGGGTTTTGAGAAAAGCCTGTTTTAGTTTCCGTACCACTTTCTTGTCTATTAAACCAAATTAAGTCCATTCGTCGCCTTAGACTTTCCACTGTGAGGTAGTTAGTCGTATTAGGGCACTTTGCTAGAACATTAGATTACCGTAAGGGAATCTAGTTAACCGGTGTTCGTAACAATTCGTCAGAGGTCCATAGGTGTCTTCCCGAGAAGGGTCGGGGGTCCTGTTCGGTTTCTCTTAGGGTTTAGTATCTAAAGATCCCGGTTCCAAATCACATTAGTATTCGGTAGAAAGCTTTTTGATAACAAGGGGGATTCCAACCTAGGTAGTCTTTCATCACCACTGAGTTCAACCTTCGTTTCGAGTTGCGTTAGTTTGTCTGAGTTAATTAGTCTTAATTCACTTGCAATTTTAGTGATTTTCAGTAAACCCCCCCCCCCCCCCCAAAAAAAAAAAAAACAAATAGACAATTAGTCATGTCTGTGTCAGTCTTAGTCTAGATAGAGTCATTAGCGTAGTTCAGTAGAGTCTCGTGGGTTCGATTTCTGGACTTACCTTAGCTTTACTAGAGTCGATCGGTTCACTTGCCGGTCAGTAGTTTACTCAAGTTTTAGAGGGTCTGCGTATTACTTTGAGTCTAAAATAGGTTAAATTAGGTTGTTTTAATTAAACTACTTTTAGCACATCAATTATCAAAGTTCGAATTCGAGTTGATACGCATTCGAGTCCAGCAATCGAATACGAATTTATGATTTTCAATTCGAATCGAATTCAATATAACTTTTAAACTTGGCCAAATTATGAAATACATCCATAAATGATAAGTTTATTATTCGTAACATTACCAAACCTAGTGACAAATAGCCCATACTACTTATTTCTATATTTTTACCTAACTTAAATCGCTACCAGTAACCAACCTATCTTTTTAATTTTGGTGTTTTGACATATTAATAGTTAATTAATTTTGCGGATTATTATATGTTATGTTGAATATAATTAGTTTGTAGTAGTTTTAAAAAATGAAAGTAAATAATTTATTGTTTAGGGTGAATTTGAATTAAGTCGAATTTGTTGGAATTCGAGTTTCAAATACAAATCGAATCGAATACGAATTCAGGTAAAAAAAATAAATAAAAATTCGACTAATTTGAAAATTCTTTATTCGCTTCAATGAACGCCTCTACATATGGCTTGGGTCACTCGCTCGATCAAGATGGTGCAGATTAGGGCCCTATTCTTGGACTATATGTTCGACTACTGCTCAGATCCACAATCTTTAGATTTGGTTAGAATGTTTAAAACAGAATAAAGTACACTGAATACGTTATTGGAATTTAATTTTCTTTTAAATTTAGATAGAGCTGTTTTTTTTTCTACTCTATAAAACTAAGGTTCTTCTTAATTGAAGAGATACACCAAAATACTCATAAACACAAGCAATTTCTTGATCCTTTCTTACTGTTATTGATTTAAGGTACAATCCTGGTGGTCTTGTCTTCCCTAGCAGTACTAACTGGTTCTGTTGTTGTCGGGAAACGGACGAGTTGTCTTAGAAGACTCGTAATCTGTTTTATAGGATTTGTGTTGCACATGAAAGCTCAACCACCTCCATTGTGTTCTCCATCTAGTTGTAACATTGCGCTTGATTTTTCATATCATATGAAATTTTTTATCTTAAAGAGCAAATTCATGTGTTACATCTTAAAGAGCAAATCCATGTGAAACATGTCTTGTGGAGATCGTGTGAACTATGAACACGGCTTTACACTTTTAGCACTTTTTAGATAAGTTTTTGTCTCATATTTAATTAGCTTACATAACTATTAATCTAAATTCTAATAAAAGACTCCAATAAATGACACGTGACATTATCTCCATGAATATATTGTTAATATCACTAATATTTATTAATTTTTTTTAATTTAGTATATATTGTTAATATTACTAATATTTTTTAATTTTATATTATAAAGTTAAGTTACAATGAAGAAATCATGCGTATCAATAAAACTTTGTTTTATATTTTAATTTTATGAACTTTTATATAGATATACTTTTAGTTCTTTTTCACTAGAGTTTTTGCATAGGGCTTTGAGGCTTTGGGGTTTATATGGATACCCCTAATTACTTTTTTTTTTTTTCACGGAAGCGTTTGATTAATCAGGTTATAATATTTGAAACTACATCACATGTATATACAAAAATAAATATAAATCAAATTTTATTCTAAGTTAAAAGAGACCAAGTTTTGGACAGGTGTCACTCAACGATAATTCCCCCCCCCCCCCCCCCCCCTTAATTAATGTTCACCGGGTATGAAACTGGGTCATTTGGTAGATGATCCATGACCCACATCTTATTCAAACCCTAATTTCTCCACCTCCGCCACCAATCTTCCCGAATCAAAACCCCTAAACACCTTTCCCTCAACCCTTCCTCATCAACCTGCCACCAACTCTACAATCAAACACTTCTTCAATCTTTACCTTCTTTATCCCCCACAAATTCAGTATTCAATTCCTTAATCTCCAAATCAACATACCCACTTCATATTCTAGGGTTTCTGCGATTATTCATCGGCGTTGCTGTAAGACTTAACGGTGATTGAAGAGAATGAAGCGACAGAAGGTAGGTTTATATTTTTATCAAAGTGTAATACATCCATTATTCATTGTTAGTGTAGAGGATTACAATCAGAATTATTTGTAGGAAACAGTTAGTACATTTAGAAGTATGTATTATGATGTTGGTTTCGTTTAGGTTAAAGATTGGTTAGTTTTATTTATTTATTTATTAATTTGCAACATGTTTTAAACTGGTTGCTTCTTTTGAGAGCATTTTAAAAAGTATTTTGATAACTAATTATGATTCAAGGTAACAACCCTGACTCGGAATTTGATAATTATCACCGTTAATAAATCTCTGGAAGTTTAATTTCATTTTCCTCACTTTTTAACATCCATATCCATATGCCCACCACCTGTTTGTAGAAATGTTTCACTTCCTTGTATAAACATTTGAACTATTAATAATGCAGGAAGCTGTTTTATGATTTAAGATTATCAAAATCACATTATGCAATGCATATTTTAGTTATAAATGTCCCTATTCTTTCTTTTTCTTTTTTTGGTGATTATGCAAGTTAGAAACCAGAGATAGAAGCTCAGCCCTTTTTCTTATTGTGAGCGAATTAGGGAGCTGGTATGATGCCCATACTGATGACTAAAGTCGCGTGACCATTCAGCGCTACGAAGACCATACCATACGGATGACTAAAGTCGCGTGGAGTGAATTAGCGAGCTGGTATGACAGAGATCACATTTTTTTTAATTTCATATATGTATTTAGTTTCTAATGTATAGCTTCTACTATTTTGGACTATCCGAAAAAGTCCAAATGTCTAAAAGTTTGACTAAAGTCGCGTGACCATTAAATGCGTGAAGCAAGTTACGGAGCTGTTATGATGACCATACGGATGACTAAAGTCGCGTGACCATTCAGCGCTATGATGACCATACGTATGACTAAAGTCGCGTGACCATTTAGCACTATGATGACCATACATATGACTAAAGTCGCGCAACCATTCAGCGCATGAAGCGAATTAGCGAGCTGGTATGATGACCATACGGATCAAATTAAATTATATTTTTTAATTAATTTTTTAACTTTTAGCTAATGTTTCTTTTATTATATGTATCGTTTTGGCTGGAGTTGAATATGGAAGTGGAAGCTCACGAGATTGGGCTGCTAAACATCCAAAGCTAGATGTAAGTCCTGTTACTTTTTATTGATTTAATATACTTCATGATTAATAATTAATTACATACTTCATGATGATTTTTAGATTTATGGTAAAATAAAAAAAAAAGCTTAAAACGAATGGGTCGAAGGTTGCCCAAAGTGTACCTCTGATGCTTAAAGGCCCATGCCTTGGCTTGGTGCACACGCTGCTAAAGGCCTGGTTTGACCTCTGCATTGTGCTTTTCAGGCTATACCTAATCTTTAGCATAATTACCTTGATATACTTGCAGAATCGTAGATGTGGCAAATATTCAGGTATGTTGGTTGAGTCATTGGTCAAAACTGGTTTGGGCTCATGCTTTTTCTTTTTCTATAAATTGTCAATGTGATAAATATACTTAAAAGGATCTATTTTTAAATAGTACATGATTGGTACATTTGTTAGGGTGCCCTGACTTTGTATAAATGAAGCTAGAGACAGACATAGTTGCATACTGGGTGACATATAACATAGTTTCAGTATATATTTGGTATCAGTGAAAATAGTTTAATACTTGGGTACCATTTGCATAAGCGTTCCTTTCTGTAATTGATAACATATTTTATAGTATTCGTGTGCTTACACATATATATATATTTTTTGAAGCTTTGCGGGCATGTAAAAAGTTGGAAGCGTGTTTCGGACCCACTACTAGAGCTTTGAAGGGATTTGACTTTTGTGAATTTGAATCTGTGGAAGGAGTTTATGGGCTTTACTATTGCTGAGTTAATTAAGTATTGATGGTCTGGAGCTTAGGTATGATTGAATATTTTATATCCTAGTTATATATTTTTTTTATTTGATTGATGCCTCATGTCAAGTAATTAGGTAGACAGTTGCCAAATTAGTATTTTTATTTTTGGTAAATGAGACCCGCCCAAACTGTATTTGAATGTATCTATAACCCCTAAATCAGTTTTTTTAAATGAACAATTAAAATAAGATTTTTTCCCCACTTAATGCCCAACGTCAAATATGGGCACCAGATGTATGGTTCTATAGATCGGAACTACTCATGTTACTCAAAATTGTTTGGTTCAACAATGATTATGACGATTTTGTTGGTTTTTTGTTTTGTTTTGTATTTTAGTAGGATGAAGATGTGGTTGCTTGCATATGAAGTAGGGTTTTGGATGAATACATGGTGGTTCTGGTGTATAAAAAAATCTTTTAACGAATTATGATTTTGTATTTTTATTCACCTCTTGTGTGTACGCTTTGCAAACTGTAAACCAATATAAGTGTCTATCTTTCCACTGAACTAATGCATTCCCATCAGGTAATGATTTTTATCAAAGGTTCATGCTTAGTAGGCGTCTTTTTGCAATTAATTCATACTTACACAAATTATTTAACTTTTAGCTGATGTTTCTTTTATTATAATGTATCATTTTGGCTGGAGTTGAATATGCAAGTGGAAACTCTCTAGACTAGGCTGCTAAAGATTATCAAGTGTGGATTGTATTTGAAATATCCCGTTTTCACACATGACCAACTTTATATCGCATTGTGCAGAGTAAAAAGCAGAGGTGGTGTGAATATAAAATCAAACTATATTTTGTTAATATAGAATAAAATTTCATTCTATTTTTTATTAATTCCAAACAAAATCAAACTATCTTCGTTTGTTAAATCGTATGTACACGCGGGTTTTAACCTAATGTATATACATAAAGAAAGCAATTTTTTCATGATCTTCTCATGTAATAATTCAACATATATAAGTTGGGGGTTAAGATCAAATACAAAGAATAATATAAATAAAAATGGTAAAAATGACTCTAATCGATTGATATTAGATTTGAAAGATTGATATTAGTTTAGGAAAACGAAAATAATAGAACATAAAAGAAATCCTACATATATAGACTTTCTCTCCACATGCAAGGCACATGCCAATTCCCCTATTAAATTTAAAACGTCCATAATTTTTTCGTCCGACATTTGTTTTTAACAAAAAATCCACCATAATAACGAGCGTTTTTTTATCTTTAATATAAGTATGAAATTACTATATAAAAATAAAATAAAATTTTTACTTTTACTGAGTTTACTTTGTATTGTGTTAAAAGTTATGACAATTGTGTTTTTCAACTGGGTTTTGGTCCTTCCATTTTTTACTATGTTTCTATACATTGTGTTATTATTAAAACTTATAACACAATGTTAATTTGGGTTGTGTTCATTGCATTTTTATCAGAACCCATAACACAATATGTAACATCCGTCAAAAAACCGGGTTAACCAAACCCGCTTCGTTTATTAACCGAACATCCAGTTAAAAATTTCGTTGCGTATTTAATGCTCAAATTAATTTTATACAATACATAATTAATAAATATATTAGAATTTAAAATCTATAATTGAAAATTTATAATAAATAATGAAATAAAAAATAATTTGCTGATGCCGGGTTTCAAACCCGGGTCAGCCGGATGAAACCTCAAGACTTAACTCACACACATCCCACCACTCCGCCACTTGTGTTATTTGATGATATATCGAAACAGTTAATACATATAATAAAACTCGAATCAAATTCAGTTAACAGCGCGTCCATTTCGCAGTCGCCGGAAAATCCGACGATTTCGCCAATTATCGACGGTTTCTTTTGACTTAACGTACGTATTAACATCGACATCGGTTATAACCGATGTCTATTTCCGCGACATTAGTCATAACCATCGGAGAAAAGCTGACCAACGAATCAAGATAGAAATCGGACCAAATTCATCGAAATTCTTTCCTATAAATACACACCCAAGTCTCTGGAAATCATTTCGCTCAAAATCGCACCATTTCCCGAATCAATTTCACTCGCCGGAAATATTCTGCCATCACCGGACTTTCGCCGGAAAACCGAGACTCACATCAACACGGTAAATACCTCGACTCTTTCTGTTTCAATCCATTGTTAGACTATTACTAACATCAATCCATCACCCAGAATCAATCCCAGACGACGTTGCCGAATATTCTGCTTTCGCCGGAAAACTTCTGGAATTTCCAGAATCACGTTGTGAATCGGTATAATCACCTAAACCTTCTGTTAATCTTTGTTTAGTAACTCAATTTCACATCTAATCAATCAAAACTGTGAATCGATTCGAACAGACGGAGTTCACAAAACAGAGCCGACGATCCTTGCCGGAGTTCTGAGAAAGACATCTGTTCGGTACATTCATTTCCAAAACTCTCTCTATTTCATCGCATTACAATCGCTTATAAAGTTCGTTAATTGAATTTAGCAAGAAACAGTTAAATAATCGTTGTCTGTGTTTTGAACGAAGAAGATGAATTCGAACTAATGTATAAGTGAAATTAAAACAAGATAATAAACCGGGTTAGACACACAGTCCAGCGGTGGACTGTGTGCAAACACACAGCAAACGTCTCGAGTTCGATCCCTATCACGACCCTATCCTCGGAAATAAAAATGTTTTTTTTAAAAACCGAACCGGGTTAACTCACTGTAAGATGTTAAGTATAATAAAAATCAGTATATTAACCAGGTTAGACACACAGTCTAGCGGTGGACTGTGTGCAACACTAAACCACAGGTCCCGGGTTCGAGACATGTTGACGGCACCGGTTCGATATAATTAAAATCTTTTTAAAATAAATGCATTCTGATTAAATTAAATAGTGTATAAATATAATTAAAAACAGAAATATTTCGGGTTAGACACGTAGCTCAGTTGGTAGAGCTGCGTGCACGCGTACGAGAGGTCACGGGTTCGAGCCTCACCCAGCGCATACATACACACGACCGAACCGGTCAACAGTCAAAGTCAACGGTCAACTGGTCAACGGTCAACTAGTCAAAAAGTCAAAAATTTTTATTTTCTTTTATTTATTTATTTAAAAATCAATTAAAAATACTTAAAAATAATATTTTTAAAGTTAGAAAATTTCCTTGAACTCACAAAATAAACCTAACAATCCCACTAAGAACACTAAATTAAAAAATATTAATCTCAAATAAAAGTTTATTTATTTATCGAACTATTATGTTATTATTTAGGTTAGTTCCCTTGCCGATTAAATCCGAATTCGTGCGCATTCATCATCAATCCAAGAAACGCACCCACTTTGAGTGAATCTCTACAAATTCCCCGTTTTAATCACGTTTTTTGGGTGTATCATATGTCTTATTATTTATTACATTTAAACACTTGTGCATCCATCATGTCCATGATCAAATGTGTATTCAACATGTATCAACTGTTTGTGTGGTTATTGTTTAGATTAAATTTATCATTTTCAGTACATACATTATCATAGGCCGCCGCTCCCCATTACCTATGAGCGTGAGCCGTTCCCCATTACCTATGAGCGTGAACGAGGCGTTGCCAACATACGATCGGCTCCGTTTGATTGAGCCTTGATCGCACATACATTTCATCATAGGCCGTCTGCTCCCCATTACCTATGAGCGTGAGCCGTTCCCCATTACCTATGAGCGTCAACGAGACGTTGCCAACATTTACATTATCATTCATGTTATATATTCATGCAAGGTGGTTTGTTATTGTATGTTATTGTTTGTTATTGTCATTGTTATTGTGTGTTTATTTACGTTTGCTCACATATGATTATTGCATAAATTTTCCATATTAAACACAACAAGAAATAAATAATAAATGTTTTCTAACAAGGTTCACTCGCCAACTTTTGTTGATCCAAAAACCATTTTTACACATGATACAGGTGGACAGGATGAAGCAAGGAACACATAGGAAAGTGCCTTAGAAGAAAAATAATGAAGTCTAGAAAGATGTATAGAACATGTTGTATTTGTATGATTTGATTGTATGATCTTCTTTAAAATTGTAATAATAAATATGAAACATTATAATAAATGTCATGAGCTTTGACGAAAACCCAATCATGCCCGATTACCTTTTCCGCTGTGGGTCGAGGTGTGACACAATATATGACACAATGAAGATAATGTTATATTTGGGTACTCTATACATTGTGTTATAGGTGTTGGTCATTTTGTTTATTCTGCTATCTATTGTGTTTTAATCTGTTGTTCATTGTATATCAGTCTATTTTCCATTGGGTTTTAAGCTGTTGTCCAATGTGTCTTTTATTTGCTTTCACTAATTGTGTCTTTTATCTGTCGTTATCAATTGTGTTTTTAGTCTACTTTCCATTTTGTTTTTAGTTTGATACTCATTTTGTTTTATGTTATGTCCATTGTGTAATACGCAATTGAATTTTCTCATTGTGTTTTACATATTTTTCTAAATATGACAATATGATACTTATATTAAAGATAAAAAGACGCTCAATTTTATGGTATATTTTTTTTAAAACAAATGATATATAAAAAAATATGGACGTTTAAAAAAGAGGGGAAATAGCATGTCACTTGCATGTACATAATATTTTCTTTGATAAATTACCATTCCCATTTGATTTCTTTTGAGACACTTATCACTCTATAATGACTTTTTACACTTTTTATTTTTATACTCTTTTGTTAAATAACTCAATCCTTTAAGCCGGTACTAAAAATATTATCATTAATACAAAATTGATCAAGGAAACATCCTCAAAATTGAAAAAATAGTAAAGTAATATTTTTTGGTTATCCTTTTACTTTTATTAAATAATTTAACTTCATAGTTTATGGTTTATTAGAAGTAAGATATCCAACATCAAATTTATCTAATCTAATCTAACTTATAATAAAAAACTACAAAAAATGCCACATGACATTCTCTCCTTCAATCTCATAAATTTTATTAATATTTATTTAATATTAATATAAATAACTAATATACATATATCACTTATTTTTATCCTTATCTTTATATAAGATTAATAAATAACTTCAATTTTGCAATTTAAACCATTTGTTTTTTTACTTTTAACCCAAAGTTTTTCATCTTTTGCAATTTAATCCCAACTCTTTTTTATTTTCAGTTTTTCCACTATATTTTTCATCTTTCCCAAGTTTTTCGTTTCATTCTAAATTTTGTGAGTTAACGCACTGCAACGTGCGTATGGGGTTTAACATATTTTTCGTATATTTTTTCCCGTTTGACTAGCCCGTCGCAACACATTTATTTTTCTCCGTTTGACAAGTTCGTCCAACATGCGGGTCATGGATTGACTTAGTTATTTTTTCTATGTTTAACATTTCAGTTTAATTTCTTTGCAACAAGCGTTCGTGATTCAAAGATTTTACGTCTGCTTTTCGCTCGGCGTTATTTTTTTCGTTTTTTTTATTTATTTTGTTTTTACGAACTTTTTCGGTGTTGGTGGTTACTGACAGTGGTATAGCATGGATACTACTTGACACAATTTTACGACAACCACTGCAACGCAGGGGCTTAATACTAGTTAAACATATAATAAAGTAAATTATTTATTAAAATAAATAAATAAAATAAAACCTTTCAAAAAAATTAAAATAAACAAGTCCTGGGTTTTTTTTACATATTTCCCCTTACTAAAGTCATTTATTACACATTTCCTCAACTTAAAAAGTCAATTACACAGGTTGAATTTCGAACCCCTGTATATAGTAACTTACAAACCCTTGAATTACAAGGGTTGACTATAGAAAAA
Source organism: Scalesia atractyloides (assembly GCA_947069175.1). Taxonomy (NCBI): domain Eukaryota; kingdom Viridiplantae; phylum Streptophyta; class Magnoliopsida; order Asterales; family Asteraceae; genus Scalesia; species Scalesia atractyloides. Next base: position 81,562,536 of record CAMTDV010000010.1, read on the forward strand.
TATATCAATAGTAGATTTTTATATAATACTTATCAGTAAAATGACTTATACGTATAATAGTATACAAATGGAAAAGTTACATTTTTCAGTTATCCAAATATAATGTTATAACTTTTTACTTCTCTCTTTAGTCATTATAATCCCTTTTTATATATGTCTGTAAAATAGTAATACTAAAAAATGAAAATAATGATAATAAGATTGTAATTGTTTTTTAAAAGTAAATGGTAAGTTATGTGATTGTGCCAAATGAATTATGATTAAGTTCTATTATGCATATTAATGATATAATAAATACTTTGATATAAATATTATTTTAGAAAATAAGGATAATGAGAATAGATGTGTAATATCATGGTAATAGAAAAAATGTTACATATATAGAAAATCACAGTTCATATAAAATATGCCTTTAAAAAGATAGAACTGAAGTTTTTAAAACTATAATTTTAAGTGTCAAGAAAGTACTTATAATTAGCAATCGATATTTAGATATTTAAATTAAATTTATAATATTATATAACGACTTTGTATAGTATAATGATAAGTTACTTAAAAAGATTAAAACTAAGTTCAATATTTAATAGTTACAAGTTCTAGGCTTGCTGCACCATTTACCCCATTCAATCCTTCGATATTTTGATATGTTTTTGACCCAGGAGAACAAATGAGAGACTACCAGGTCAAAAGTGTAATCAACAGTCCTCTTTTGATTTTCGAAAATGGCTTCATCACGCGCGCGCCAGATGCACCAAAACGCAGAATACAAGATCACGAACCCAAGAATAAAAGTCTTTGTTCCCTCTATTACATGCTGCAATATTATAAAGGTCCTGAACAGATGGCCAAATAAAACTTCAAACCACACCACAAAGAGACTCTAAGCCACACCACAGCACCAAACGCGTAAGAGAGAAATGTAACATTTATGAAAAACGGGTTCAAAACCCGCTTCGTTTAATAATCAAGTATTCAGTTATAAGTTCGTTGCGTATTTATTGTTCAGATTATTTTAAATAATACATAATTAATAAACATTTTAGAATTTAAAAACCATAATTAATAAATAATAATAATAAGTAAATAAAAAATAAAATAGAGTCGCCGGGTCTCGAACCCGGGTCTCCCGCGAACACACACACACATCACACCACTCCGTTACACACATCATTTGTGTTATGTACTGAAACAAATAACACTTAAAGTAAAATCCGAAAGTCAAAACCGATAATCAGCGCGCCCAGAACTCGCAATCGCCGGAAAACCCGAAACTCCGCAAATGTTGCCATTTCCCTTGACTGAAACGCATAAACTGATTTCGACATCAGTTATAACCGTTGCCTGGCACTCAATTTCAGTCAAAACCGTCGGAAATCATTGACCGCGAATCTTGACCCTTAATTCGAACCCAATCGGCCTGTCCTCCTTATAAATACCCACTCAAACTCCTGGTAAACATTTCGCCCAGAACCGCACTCTCTTTCTGAAGTTTTAATTCTTCCAAAGCTCGTCGCCGGAGATCTTCGCACTCGCCGGAATATCGCCGGAATCACTGATCAGAAAACCGCATTTGTTCTTCAGACGGTATAATTGTCTAAATCTTCTTGCTATCTCTTAATTGATAATCTAATTGCTCAACTCAATAATCAAAACTGTTGAATCAGTTCATTCAGTCGGAAATCGCAAATCAGGGTCGACGAAACTTGCCGGAAATCTGAAGAAAACTCTCTGTTTTGGTATATCATATTACTTAATCTTTATTTTCCTATTCAATTTCAATCGAGTATAAGTTTGTTGGTCGATTAAGCAAAACAGTCGGGTTCACTGTTCTGTGTTTTTCTTAATGAAGAAGACGAAGTTTAAGTTGTATATTAATGTAATTAAAATCGGGTATTTAACCGGGTTAGACACATAGTCCAGCGGTGGACTGTGTGCAAATATAAAACACACGTCCCGGGTTCGAATCACGCATGTTTCCGACTTTCTGAAATAAAACCAACATTTTTAAAACCTATTCAGATCAATTCACAGTATGTATATAAGAGGAATATAATCCAGTAGTTAAGCAGATTAGACACACAGCCCAACTGGTTGGGCTGTGTGCACTCGAACCGAAGGTCCCGAGTTCGATTCCGGGTTTCTGTAACCGGTTCGGCCATATTAAAACATTTTTAATAAAAACTAAATAAGGTTAAAGTTAGTTAGTATATATATACAATTAGAACAGAGAATATTTCGGGTTAGACACGTAGCTCAGTTGGTAGAGCTGCGTACACGTATACGAGAGTTCCCGAGTTCGAACCTCACTCACCGCATAGAATACATACAGTCTGACCGGTCAGACCCGGTCAAACCTGACAAGTCAACCCAAATTTTATTTATTTATTTTCTGTTTCCTTTTTATTTATTTAAATTAATTGAAAAATTCTTTAAAAATACTTAAAAATAAGGTTTTAAAAGTTAATAATTTGCATTAAACTCACAAGAATAAATCTAAAATCTCATTAAAGAACACAGATTAAAAATAATAATCTCAAATAAAATTTATTTATTTAATCAACTCATGTCGTTATTATTTAGGTTAGTTTTCCATCGTCAGTTGAATCATAATATTCGTGCGCATTCATCACCATCAAGAAACGCATCCACTGTGAGTGAATCTCTACCAATTCCCCGTTTTAATCATATTTTGGGGTGTATCATGTGTCGTACTATTCTTTTATTTTATTTAAACACTTGTGCATATATCATATTCGTAATCAAATGTGTATCAATTATTATGTGAATTATATGTAGATTGAATTTCATCATTTCAGTGCACGCATTTCATTAGGCCCATCAGTTCCTCGTGGGATACGGGTTGAGCATCAGGAGCCTCATTAGATCGGCTCCGTTTGATTGAGCCTTGATCTCAAATACATCATCATTTCATGTCATATACTCATCCAAAGTGGTTTGTGATTGTTTACATATATGTTTGCTCACATGTGATTAATGCACGAATTTTCCTTATTAAATAAAACAAGAAATTAGTTAAAATGTTTTATCAAGGTTCACTCGCCAACTTTTGTTGACCCAAAATCTCCCCCGTTTTACACATGATACAGGTGATCCAGCTGAGACAGGAAACACTTAGGAAGGCCTAGAAGAATAAACAAGTTTATGCTTTGGAATAAATATATAGTTTCATTTTCTTTGTAATTGTGTGAATTTTGTTTTGGATGTTTAAGTTTGTAATTTGAATTTAATAAATATGAAACATCTTAGTAAATATCATGAGCTTTGGTGATAACCCAATTATGCCCCGACTTTTATTCCGCTGCGGGTCGGGGTGTGACAGATTGGTATCAGAGCTTGTGACTATAGGGATATAGGATAGGTTATTAGACCCTTAGAGCCTATACTATAGTTGATTAAATTTTAATTGTTTATGTGTTACATGCAAAATTCATGATGTTTATATGTTTCATGTTTATTTTCACACTCAATGTTATGCAAGCACGCTCACAAATACATGTTATTATGCAATGCTCATCATAAATCATTCCTCATAACATATCATATCCATGAGAGCACACACCTCATGATGCCCATGATTTTTGCAATGATTTTTGTATTTTTCAAATCACATCAAAGTGAGTTCTCATGACGGGCATGTAGTAACTGGAAGGGTACGAGTACTGGTAGTCGGAACGTCCTGTCTAGGCTTGGCATTCGTATAAATCCAAAATAAAGGACCAGTTTGCCTACCTGGGGACTAACGATGAGAGTACGAAGGACCTATTAGGCCAAAGCATGCTATACCAAACGTCGTGTGAGCTAACCCCACTTTGAGTTGTCATTGTGTCTACACCTGGACACCCTCCTACCATACATCTCGCAATCATATTTTATGATTTTCATTCGGGTGGTGCGAGTGTTAACCCGCCGACACCAATGTGAATCCTACCAAGCCCAATAGTCATGGGGGCCAACATGACTACACAGGTAATGGTATGGGGGACATTTGGAGGCCCAAACATGAGCAAACCCAAGACATCCTATGGATGTAGTTAAATTATTGTCAGTTATGTTGTTTTTCATTCTTTTTACGACACATGACACCTAGAAAATTCTTAAACTCACAATCTTCCTATATATGTTCCTGTAGATGTCGGCTAGGCAACTACGTGGAGGTAGAAAGTCAGGAAAGTCAAGTGAACGCTTGGCCACACAAATTGCTAAACAAATGGCAGCAGTACTTCCTGACATTGTGCTTCAAGTTCAACAAGCTCTCACCGCCAATCCCATCAACCCTCCCAACCAAGAAGACCAGAGCGTCGCCAACCCTCCTTCCAAAACCCCCAGGTGCACCTACAAACACTTCAAATCTTGCGATCCCCCAAAGTATGAAGGGACCGAAGGTGTTACCGCCCTCCTTCACTTTGAAGAAATGGAAAACACTTTCCTCAATTGCGATTGTCCCGAGGACCGTAAGGTACGTTACGCTACTGGAAGACTGTTTGGGGTAGCCCTTACCTGGTGGAACACGGAAAAGGGTAAGCGAGGAGTTGAAGATGCCATGGCCTTAACATGGGAAGAGTTGAGGGAACTCATGACAAGATGCTTCTGTCCAAGAAGCGAAATCAAAAAGCTGGAAGACGAATTCCACGCACTGAAACAGAAGGAAGGAGACCACACTTCATATAATAAGAGATTTCTCGAACTGAACCAGATGATCCCAAATTTGTTCACCCCTTTGTACCACTTAGTTGAACACTACATTCGAGGCCTCCCCTCGAAAATTCAAGATTCGGTTTTAAGCACATCGCCTGCAACACTTGAAGCCGCAATGGAGTTAGCTACAGAACTCACTGAAAATCGCATTCGAAACGGCAAGTTCAAAGATGAAAAGAAGAAAGCACCCATTGAGACCCCAACTCCAAACCACCCAGTCTCATCCTCAAAGTTTGCTGGTAAGAGGAAGCGTAATGGCAAGAATTTTGTTGTCACTCAAACCAACCCTCCTATCACTATTACACCAATCACCCAAGTTGCTCCTCCAGCTGCACCATTCAAAAAGCCATATACTGGCCCACACCCAAAATGCAACCGCTGTCAATACCATTACCCTCCCGAAAATCCCTGCCAACATTGCACAAGCTGTGGCCGTGCAGGTCACACCATCCAAACCTGCCGTACCCTTCAACGAATGAACCGCAATCAACCTCAAACCCAAACCAAAAATCAGATAGTGGGTCAAGCTCAACAACCCTTACTTCTACCACCTGCACCACACGCAGCCCAATCTTACTACCAACCCAACTACCTCATGATGCAACCCATGCGAGCTTGTTTCAACTGTGGGGACCCAAACCACTTCAGGAACACATGTCCACGCCTAGTAAACATCATCCATGCCCAAGCTCACGCAAACCCGGTAAACCAAGCTAACCAAGCTCCCCCACCTGCCAGAGGGAGAGCTTTCAATATCAATGCCAACCAAGCCAGGGCTGACAACAACGTGGTCAACGGTACGTTTCTCATTAATGGTAGTTATGCATCCATATTATTCGATACTGGCGCGGATAAGAGCTTTGTGTCCTTAGAATTTGAACCTATCCTCGATAAACCACGTGTTAATCTCATCGAATCTCTAACGGTGGAAGTTGCTGACGGAAAACCCGTTTCATTAAAATCTATTATACGCAATTGTACTCTCACCCTAAACGATCACGATTTTCCAATTGACCTTATTCCTATGAAGTTGGGAAGTTTCGATGTTATAATCAACTGGCTCAGCCAGCATCACGCTGAAGTGGTGTGCCACGAAAAGTTCATTCGCATTCCTCTTGCAGACGACCAGACACTAGGTATTTTTGGGAAACCCCTTCAAAAGGACTCAAATTAATGTCCTGCCTCCAAGCCCGAAGATATCTCCGCAAGAACTATGTCACATTCCTAACTCACGTCGTCAAAAAGGGAAACAAGGAGAGGAAACTCGAAGATATCCCAGTTGTGAAAGAATTCCCACAAGTCTTTCCCGACGACATTTCAGGACTTCCTCCTGTGAGAGAAGTCGAATTTCGCATCGATCTTGTACCTGGCGCTACATCAGTCGCAAAATCTCCTTATAGGTTAGCCCCATCCGAAATGCAAGAGCGGCCAGTCAACTGCAAGAGCTGACTGACAAAGGATTCATACGTCCTAGCTCATCGCCTTGGGGTGCCCCTGTTCTTTTTGTGAAGAAGAAAGATGGAACGTTTCGCATGTGCATTGATTATAGAGAACTCAACAAGTTAACGGTTGTAACATCCGTCGAAAAACGGGTTTCCAAAACCCGCTTCGTTTATTAATCGAATATCCAGTTATAATTTTTCGTTTCACATTTATTGCTCAAAATAATTTTAAACGATACATAATTAATAAATATATAGAATTAAAAAACTATAGTTGGTACTTAATAATAAATAGTGAATAAAAATTAAAATGAGGCTGCCGGGTTTCGAACCCGGGTCGCCCATAAGATCAATCACACAACACACTGCTCCGCCACTTGCCTTCTTTGTGAATATTATGAATCAAATAATACTTAAAATGAAACCCGAATTCAAAACCGGAGTTTCACCGCGCTCAGAACTCGCAGTCACCGGGAAATCCGGTAATCCGCGACTTTGGCCAATTTCCTTTTGACCAAAACACGCTAACCGACTAAGACATCGGTTATAACCGATGTCTGACCCTTGATTTTAGTCATAACCGCCGGAGAAACCTTGACCACGAATCAAGACCAAATTCGGACTCAATACATTCTGTTTCTCCCCTATAAATACCCACCTAAACATCTGGTAACCTTTTCGCTCAAAATCGCTCAATCTCTCGAAGCTTTAGCACTCACCGGAGATATTCTGCATTCGCCGGACTTTCACCGGAAAACCGAGACTTACTTCAAATCGGTAAAATTCTTGACTCTTTTGTTTGTAATCCATTATTCGACATGTATTAACTTCAATCCTTCAACCAGAATCTGTCTCAGACTACGCTGCCGGGAAATCCCACACTCGCCGGAATTTCACTGAAACATCAAAGTCTCACTGTCGATCGGTATAATCATCTAAAAACTCTTGATATCTCTTACTCAGTAACTTAATTTCATAACACAAGAAACTAAACTGTCAAACATTTCACTCAGCCGAGAGTCACAAATCAGAGCCGACGACTCCTGCCGGAAATCTGAAGTAAACACACTGTTTTGGTACATTCTGTTCTTTAATCTCGTTAAGTATTACATTCCAACCAATTATAAGTTTTGATAATCGAATTAAACAAAACAGTCGGATCTCACTGATATGAGTTTTTGTAATCGGAGAAGATGAAGTCGAGAATAAATATAAGTATAATTAAAATCATATATTCAACCGGGTTAGACACACAGTCCAGCGGTGGACTGTGTGCACAAACAATGCACACGTCCCGGGTTCGAATCGCATACGTTACCGAATTTCAGAATTAAAACCAACATTTTTACAACTGAATCAGATCAGGTCACCGAATGTTGATAAGTTTAATTTAATCCATAAGTTAAACAGATATGACACACAGCCCAACTGGTTGGGCTGTGCGTACTCGAACCGAACGTCTCGAGTTCGACTCCGGGTCACTGGAGTCGGGTCGGCCATTTTAAATCATTTTTGAAATAAACTAAATTAGATAAAAGTTAATCAGTATATATATATAATTAAAACAGAGAATATTTCGGGTTAGACACGTAGCTCAGTTGGTAGAGCTGCGTGCACGCGTACGAGAGGACCCGAGTTCGAACCTCACTCAGCGCATATAATTAACACAATCCGACCGGTCAACGGTCAACGGTCAAAGTCAAAAAAAGTTAACATTTTTTTTTATTTATTTAATTATAAAATTATTTAAAAATACTTAAAAATAATATTTTTAAAGTTAGAAAATGTCCTTAAACTCACAAAAATAAATCTAAAAATCCTAATAAGATTATGAATTAAAAGTATTAATCTCAAATAAAAAATCCATTTATTTATCGAACCATTTCGTTATTATTTTAGGTTAGTTTTCCTCGTCGATCAAATCCCAAAACTCGTGCGCATCCAACGTCGTCAAAGAACGCACCCAATGTGAGTGAATCTCTACCAATTCCCCGTTTTAATCACATTTTGGGGTGTATCATGTGTCGTTTAATTCCTTATTATATTTAAACACTTGTGCATCCATCATATCCGTGATCAAATGTGTATCCAATATGTATCAATTGTTGTGTGAATTATGTTTAGATTGAAGTTATCATTTCCAGTGCATGCATTTCATTAGGCCCATCAGCTCCCCGTGGGATACGGGTTGAGTATCAGGTGCCTCATTCGATCGGCTCCGTTTGACTGAGCCTTGATCTCACATACATCATCATTCATGTCATTCGATCGGCTCCGTTTGATTGAGCCTTGATCTCACATACATCATCATTCATGTTATATACTCATCCAAAGTGATTTGTGAATGTTTACTTATATATGTTTGCTCACATGTGATTATTGCACAAATTTTCAATATTAAATTAAACAAGAAATTAATAACAATGTTTTATCAAGGTTCACTCGCCAACTTTTGTTGACCCAAAATATCCCCCGTTTTACACATGATACAGGTGATCCAGTTGAGGCAAGAAACACATAGGAAGGCTTAGAAGAATAAATCAGTTTAAGCTTTGGATTGTTTTACTTAGTTTCATTTTCCTTGAAATTGTATGGATTTGATTTGAACATTTAAGTTGTAATTTGAATTTAATAAATATGAAACATTTTAGTAAACATCATGAGCTTTGGTGATAACCCAATTATGCCCCGACTCTTATTCCGCTGCGGGTCGGGGTGTGACATATTGGTATCAGAGCCATGACTATAGGGATATAGGATAGGTTATTAGACCCTTAGAGCCTATACTATAGTTGATTAAAATTTTAAATTGTTTATGCGTTACATACAAAATTCATGATGTTTATATGCTTTATGTTTATTGTTACATTCAATGTTATGCAAGCATGTTCATAAGTACATATTATTATACAATGCTCATCATGAATCATATCCTCATAACATATCATATCCATGAGAGCACACATCTCACAATTACCATGATTTTTGCAACGATTTTTGTATTTTTCAACTCACATCAAAGTGAGTTCTCATGACGGGCATGTAGTAACTGGAAGGGTACGAGTACCGGTAGTCGGAACGTCCTGTCTAAGCTTGGCATTCGTATAAATCCAAAATAAAGGACCAGTTTGCCTACCTGGGGACTAACGATGAGAGTACGAAGGACCTATTAGGCCAAAGCATGCTATACCAAACGTTGTGTGAGCTAACCCCACTTTGAGTTGTCATTGTGTCTACACCTGGACACCCTCCTACCATACATCTCGCAATCATATTTCATGGTTTTCATTCGGGTGATGCGAGTGTTAAACCGCCAACACCAATGTGAATCCTACTAAGCCAATAGTCATGGGGGCCCACATGACTATACAGGCGATGGTATGGGGGACATTGGAGGCCCAAACATGAGCAAACCCAAGACATCCTATGGATGTAGTTGCATTATTGATAATTATGTTATTTTTATTCTTTTAACGACACATGACACCTAAAAACTTCTTAAACTCACAATCTTCCTATGTATGTTCCTGTAGATGTCGGCTAGGCAATTACGTGGAGGTAGAAAGTCAGGAAGATCCAATGAACGCTTGGCCACTCAAATTGCTAAACAGATGGCCGCGGTACTTCCTGACATCGTGATTCAAGTTCAACAAGCTTTCACCGCAAATCCTATCAACCCTCCCAATCAAGAAGACCAGAGCGTCGCCAACCCTCACTCCAAAAAGTGCTCCTACAAACACTTCAAATCTTGCGATCCCCCAAAGTATGAAGGGACCGAAGGTGTTACTGCCCTCCTCCACTGGTTTGAAGAAATGGAGAACACCTTCCTCAATTGCGATTGTCCCGAGGATCGCAAGGTACGTTATGCATCATGGAGACTGTTTGGAGTAGCCCTTACCTGGTGGAACACAGAAAAGGGTAAGCGAGGAGTCGAAGATGCCATGGCCTTATCATGGGAAGAGTTTGTAACATCCGTCAAAAACCGGATTTACCAAACCCGCTCCGTTTATTAACCGAACAATCAGTTAAAAATTTCGTTGCGTATTTAATGCCCAAATTAATTTTAAACGATACATAATTAATAAGTATATTGGAATATATAAGTTATATTTGAAAAAGTATTTAAAATAATGAAATAAAAATAAAAGGCTGTTGCCGGGTTTCGAACCCGGGTCAGCCAGCGAATTCAACAAATGACTTAACACTCATCCATCAAACCACTGCGCCACTTGTGTTTTTTGTTCATTATTAGATACAATTAATACATAACATAAGTCTCGAATTCAAAACCGACGCGCCTAATCGCAGTCGTCGGAATTCCCGACGATTTCGCCGAGATTGGACGGTTTCTTCAGTTTTAACCGAAGCCTTAACTACTACATCGGTTATAACCGACGTCTGAACCCGCGACGCAAGTCATAACCGCCGGAAAACTTATTGACCGACGAATCAAGACGGAAAACGGACTAAATTCGTCGATGTCAATGCCCTATAAATACCCCCTCTAACCTCTGTTAGCTTTTTCGCTCACAATCACACTCTTTCCCGACGTAAATTCACTCGCCGGAGAATTTCTGCAACTCGCCGGAAAACCGAACCTTTCACCTCTGAGCCTTACTGAACACCCAGAGCTCATACTGAAGCCACCCACACTCATCTCAAGCTCCCTGAAGACCCTCTGCCGCAGGACACACGTCGCCGGAATAATCTGCTGTCACCGGAGTTTCGCTGGCGAAACAGAGGAGCCACTGTTCGGTATATCTAACACTTAATCTCTCATTCTTTTTCTTTATCTCACACGTAATTACTCACAACACACTAAAGAACATGATTAAGTCGTCGAACCAGTCAGACTCCGTTTCTGGTTGAGTCCAACGAAGAAGATGAAGTTTCAGTATTGTATATGTTTAATTAAAATCAAGATATACCTCGGGTTAGACACACAGTCCAGCGGTGGACTGTGTGCAAATAAAACACGCATCCGTTCCGAGTTCGATTCTTGTCCCACGCACACTCGCCTTAATAAAAATGTTCTTTTTTAACCGAACCGGATTCACTGCAATAGATGTTAAGTTTAATAAAAACCGGAATAATAACCAAGATAGACACACAGTCCAGTGGTGGACTGTGTGAACGTTTAAATCACATGTCACGAGTTCGAGTCCAGACTACCGCACCGGTCCGGACAATTATCAAACTTTTTATATAAGGCAGAAATGAAATTATTTAATTTTTATATATGTATAATAAAAATCAGATTATTTAACAAGTTAGACACACAGTCCAGCGGTGGACTATGTGTTAACTTAAACCACAGGTCCCGGGTTCGAGACCTGTGGAGAGCACCGATCATGATAATTAAAATCGTTTTTAAATAAATGATTTTCGGATTAACTCAATTAGTATATAAATATAATTGAAAACAGAAATATTTCGGGTTAGACACGTAGCTCAGTTGGTAGAGCTGCGTGCACGCGAACGGGAGGTCTCGAGTTCGAGCCTCACCCGGCGCACACAAATACACAATAAAATCGTTCAATAGGTCAACGGTCAACAAAGTCAACAGTCAAAAATCAATATTTTTTTATTACTTTATTTATTTAGTTACATTAAAAATACTTAAAAATAACATTTTTAAGGTTAGAAAATAGCCTTAAACTCACAAAAATACATCCAACAATCCTACTAAAATTGATTAATAAAATCCGTTTACTTACCGAACCATTATGCCATTATCTAGGTTAGTTTCACTCGTGGTTAAAAACCAACTTCGTGCGCATTCAACATCATCAACCGAACGCACCCAATGTGAGTGAATCTTGCAACTCCCCTTTTTAATTACACGTTTTGGGGTGTGTCATGTGTCACTAAAATTAACTCGTTTATTTAAACTTGTGCCATACCATATTGTGAACTAAACTTAGATTGTATATATTGTTTGTAGTTATGTATTTCATATTGTCAAGTTATATGCAATTCATTCATTAGGTCTATCAGTTCCTCGTGGGAGACGAGTTGAGCAACGCGTGCCTCAAAACAAATCCATTACTGTTCGTGTGTGCATTATTTAATATTAAATGATTGGTGAATAAGTTTACATCTATTTTTACTCATGTGTGGTTGTGCACTTTATTTTATAATCAATTCAATAAACTTGTTCAAATGTTTTTCATAGGATTCACTCGCCAACTTTTTGTTGATCCAAAAACCATTTTTACACATGATACAGGTGAACAGGATGAAGCAAGGAAAACATAGGAAATGCCTTAGAAGAAAACAATGAAGTCTAGAATGATGTTTAGGACATGATGTAATTATGATTGTATATTTCCCATTAAATTGTATTAATGAATATGAAACGTCATAATAAATGTCATGAGCTTTGATGATAACCCAATTATGCCCCGATCACCTTTTTCCGCTGCGGGTCGGGGTGTGACAGATTGGTATCAGAGCCATGACTATAGGGATATAGGATAGGTTATTAGAACCTTAGAGCCTATACTATAGTTGCCTAAATTTTAATTGTTTAGGTGGTTACATACAAACTTATGATGTTTATTTGTTTCATATTTGTTTATACTTACAGTCAAACATACATACATACATACACATTCATCATACATATTTCAATGTTCATATATTCAAATCATCTTCATACTTTTGTTATTCAAAGATTTTGTCGCAATTTTCAAATCTCATCAAAGTAAGTTCTGCGACGGGCATGTAGTAACTGGAAGGGTACAAGTACCGGTAGTCGGAACGTCCTGTCTAGGTTGGCATTCGTATAAATCCAATATAACAGACCAGTTTGCCTACCTGGGGACTAACGATGAGAGTACGAAGGACCTATAGGCCAAAGCATGCCACACCAAACGTCGTTCGAACTAACCCCACTTTGAGGTGTCACCGTGTCCATACCTGGGCACATTCCGAATATCATACGTTACATATTTCTCGATTTTCTCCGGGTTTTAGTGTATGTAACCAGGCTAACACATGCGAACCATATGAAAAACCCGGTATTCATGGGGGCCCACATGATTACGAAGGTGAAGTATGGCGGCATGCAAGGCCCAATGACGAGTAAAGCCCAAGACATCCTATGGATGTAGTAGATTTATTTTTCTATATTTATTTTATGAATGTTCATTCCTAAATACGACCCATGATCCCAAAAACATCCAACTCATACTCTTGATATGTATTCCTTGTAGATGTCTTCTAGCCTTGCCCGTAGGAAGATGAGAGCAGGAAAAGCTCGCGAGCGCACGGCTGCCCTAATCGCTCAACAAATGGCTGCCGTAATACCCAACATTGTAATCCAAGTCCAACAAGCACTTACCGCTAATCCTGTCAACCAAGAAAATCAAAACGTTATCAACCCTCCCCCAAATACCACTAAATGCACCTACAAGCATTTCAAATCCTGCGACCCTCCAAAATACGAAGGGACTGAAGGTGTCACCGCTCTCCTCCAATGGTTTGAATAAATGGAGAATACTTTTCTAAATTGCGATTGCCCCGATGATCGCAAAGTGCGATATGCTACCGGTCGTTTATATGGAATAGCACTTACCTGGTGGAATACAGAGAAGGCCAAACGAGGCGTTGAAGATGCTATGACTTTGACTTGGGAAGAGTTGAAAGAAATCATGACAAGACGGTTTTGCCCGAGGAGCGAAATCAAGAAACTAGAAGATGAGTTCTATTCGTTAAAGCAAAAGGAAGGCTACCACACCACCTACAACAAAAGATTCCTCGAGTTAAATCAAATGGTTCCCAACTTGTTCACTCCCCTCTACCGTTTGATCGAGCACTACATTCGAGGTCTTCCATCAAAAATTCAAGACTCTGTAATAAGTACCACACCTGTAACCTTGGAAGCAGCAATGGAGTTAGCTACAGAGCTCACCGAAAACCGAATCCGGAACAAAGACTTCAAGGAGGAGAAGAAGAAGGATAAAGCATCGACTGAAACTTCAAACTCCACCCAAACCGAATCCCCTTCTCAACCCATTTTTAAGAGAAAACGAGATGGGAAACTTTTCGCTGTCACACAACGTAATCAACCAATTTCACAAGCCATACCCATCCAAGCTATCCCAATCACTCAAGTAGCACCCAACTCAACTTACCCAAATAAGAAACCATACCTTGGACCTCACCCTCGATGTAACACCTGTTTTTATCACCATCCCCTTACCTTACCTTACGACTATGTGCAAATTGTGGACGCTATGGTCATTTGAGCAAGGTTTGCCGCACCCCTCAAAACCAAATCTCTCCCCCTACTCAAAACATGATCCAAACCTATCAACAACCCCAATACCCCATGTTCCCATATGTTCGAGCTTGTTTCAATTGTGGCGACCCTACCCACTTTAGAAACACGTGCCCTCGATTGGTTAACATCATAAACGCTCAAGCTCAATCAAACCCAGTTAACCAAGTAAATCAAGAAAACCCAATCACTAGGCCACCAGCAAGAGGAAGAGTTTTCAACATCAACGCCAACCATGTTGAAGATAATGACGGCCCAAATGAAACCACCCAACTAGTTCCCTTCACCGAAAATCAAGATTCAACTCCAACCGCTTAGTTTTTATGTTTTTCTTTATGTTATCTCAATTTTCCCGTAACCCAGTTATAAATGGGAATCTTATCCAAGGATCTTAATGCGTATTACTATTTCAGTTTGTTTATGTATTAAAGTCACATAGAACTAATCATAACTTACGGATAAAGCCAACGAAAATTTGACAAGAATATGGTGGATACGCCGCTGGTACTTCCTATACATAAGTATTCTTGCCAAAGGATCAGAGGCATTATCTGGCGGTTATGAGAAGTTCCATATGGAAGTTAGTATTGTCTTGATTGAAGTTTGTTTTGTACTTACTGATTTAGCATTTATGGCATCTTATAATTTAAGGAAATTGGATTGTATTCCATTTCTACATAGACTAGCCTCTCCATCACAACAAACGAGAGAGGTATTGTCATCATTCAAACATGGATACTATCAGAATTAAGACTCAAGTTTCGGTTGTTGTGTTTGTTTTAGAGTCACATAGAACTAATCATAACTTGCGGATAAAGTCAATGAAAATTTGACAAGAGTATGGTGGATACGCCGCTGGTACTTCCTATATATAAGTATTCTTGTCAAAGGATCAGAAGCATTATCAGGCGGTTATGAGAGGTTCCATGTAGGATTTAGTATGTTTTGGTCGAAGTTTGTTCATCATACATTACAGCGTATTTCAATTTCATCATTTAAAGAAGTTGAGCTATGTCTCACTTCCACAATGACTAACCTCTCCATCACAACAAACGAGAGAGGTATTGTCATCATTCAAACATGGATACTATCAGAATTAAGACTCAAGTTTTGGTTGTTGTGTTTGTTTTAGAGTCACATAGAACTAATCATAACTTGCGGATAAAGTCAATGAAAATTTGACAAGAGTATGGTGGATACGCCGCTGGTACTTCCTATATAGAAGTATTCTTGTCAAAGGATCAGAGGCATTATCAGGCGGTTATGAGAGGTTCCATGTAGGATTTAGTATGTTTTGGTCGAAGTTTGTTCATCATACATTACAGCGTATTTCAATTTCATCATTTAAAGAAGCTGAGCTATGTCTCACTTCCACAATGACTAACCTCTCCATCATAACAAACGAGAGAGGTATTGTCATCATTCAAACATGGATACTATCAGAATTAAGACTCAAGTTTTGGTTGTTGTGTTTGTTGTAGAGTCACATAGAACTAATCATAATTTGCGGATAAAGTCAATGAAAATTTGACAAGAATATGGTGGATACGCCGCTGGTACTTCCTATATATAAGTATTCTTGCCAAAGGATCAGAGGCATTATCAGGCGGTTATGAGAAGTTCCATGTAGGATTTAGTATTGCCTTGGTTGAAAATTTGTGCTACCATCACTGATTTTAACATTCATATCATCGTACCATTTAAAGAAATTGGATTGTGTTCTGTTTCTACATAAACTAACCTCTCCATCATAACAAACGAGAGAGGAACTGTCACCATTCAAACATGTATGCTATCAGAATTTGGACTCAGATATTGGTTGTTGTGTTTATTTATGTTCTAGAGTTACATCATAGAACCAATCATAACTTACTGATAAAACCAATGAAAATTTGACAAGAATATGGTGGATACGCCGCTGGTACTTCCTATATATAAGTATTCTTGTCAAAGCATCAGAGGCATTGTCAGGCGGTTATGAGAAGTTCTATGTAGGATTTAGTAATTTTCTTGGTACATTGGTTGTGGCGTTTATTTATGTTCTAGAGTCACATCATAGAACCAATCATAACTTACTGATAAAACCAATGAAAATTTGACAAGAATATGGTGGATACGCCGCTGGTACTTCCTATATATAAGTATTCTTGTCAAAGGATCAGAGGCATTGTTAAACGGTTATGAGAAGTTCCATGAAGGTTGTAGTATTAGAAGTTTTGCTTTGGGATATAACCATATCTTCCCAAACATATCAAAACTCTTACGCATGATATCATATTTAGTGAATCAACTCTGCTTATCAATATTTTTACCGTAGGCAACAAAAAGCGATTCCTGTAGCAGGGTACTTAACCCTTACAAAGAACGTTACCGCCTCAAACAAAAATTTAAACCCTTACTTTTTCTAAGTATGTAACTGTCAAACTAAACACCATCATTTTAGTCAAATATATCACTACTTAAATTTCGGGACGAAATTTCTAAAAAGCAGGGGATACTGTAACATCCGTCAAAAACCGGATTTACCAAACCCGCTCCGTTTATTAACCGAACAATAAGTTAAAAATTTCGTTCGGTATTTAATGCCCAAATTAATTTTAAACGATACATAATTAATAAGTATATTGGAATATATAAGTTATATTTGAAAAAGTATTTAAAATAATGAAATAAAAATAAAAGGCTGCTACCGGGTTTCGAACCCGGGTCAGCCAGCGAATTCAACAAATGACTTAACACTCATCCATCAAACCACTGCGCCACTTGTGTTTTTTGTTCATTATTAGATACAATTAATACATAACATAAGTCTCGAATTCAAAACCGACGCGCCTAATCGCAGTCGTCGGAAATCCCGACGATTTCGCCGAGATTGGACGGTTTCTTCAGTTTTAACCGAAGCCTTAACTACTACATCGGTTATAACCGACGTCTGAACCCGCGACGCAAGTCATAACCGCTGGAAAACTTATTGACCGACGAATCAAGACGGAAGACGGACTAAATTCGTCGATGTCCTGCCCTATAAATACCCCCTCTAACCTCTGTTAGCTTTTTCGCTCACAATCACACTCTTTCCCGACGTAAATTCACTCGCCGGAGAATTTCTGCAACTCGCCGGAAAACTGAACCTTTCACCTCTGAGCCTTACTGAACACCCAGAGCTCATACCGAAGCCACCCACACTCATCTCAAGCTCCCTGAAGACCCTCTGCCGCAGGACACACGTCGCCAGAATAATCTGCTGTCACCGGAGTTTCGCCGGCGAAAGAGAGGAGCCACTGTTCGGTATATCTAACACTTAATCTCTCATTCTTTTTCTTTATCTCACACGTAATTACTCACAACACACTAAAGAACATGATTAAGTCGTCGAACCAGTCAGACTCCGTTTCTGGTTGAGTCCAACGAAGAAGATGAAGTTTCAGTATTGTATATGTTTAATTAAAATCAAGATATACCTCGGGTTAGACACACAGTCCAGCGGTGGACTGTGTGCAAATAAAACACGCATCCGTTCCGAGTTCGATTCTTGTCCCACGCACACTCGCCTTAATAAAAATGTTCTTTTTTAACCGAACCGGATTCACTACAATAGATGTTAAGTTTAATAAAAACCGGAATAATAACCAAGATAGACACACAGTCCAGTGGTGGACTGTGTGAACGTTTAAATCACATGTCACGAGTTCGAGTCCAGACTACCGCACCGGTCCGGACAATTATCAAACTTTTTATATAAGGCAGAAATGAAATTATTTAATTTGTATATATGTATAATAAAAATCAGATTATTTAACAAGTTAGACACACAGTCCAGCGGTGGACTGTGTGTTAACTTAAACCACAGGTCCCGGGTTCGAGACCTGTGGAGAGCATCGAGCATGATAATTAAAATCGTTTTTAAATAAATGATTTTCGGATTAACTCAATTAGTATATAAATATAATTAAAAACAGAAATATTTCGGGTTAGACACGTAGCTCAGTTGGTAGAGCTGCGTGCACGCGAACGGGAGGTCTCGAGTTCGAGCCTCACCCGGCGCACACAAATACACAATAAAATCGGTCAACAGGTCAATGGTCAACAAAGTCAACAGTCAAAAATCAATATTTTTTTTATTACTTTTATTTATTTAGTTACATTAAAAATACTTAAAAATAACATTTTTAGGTTAGAAAATAGCCTTAAACTCACAAAAATACATCCAACAATCCTACTAAAAGTGATTAATAAAATCCGTTTACTTACCGAACCATTATGCCATTATCTAGGTTAGTTTCACTCGTGGTTAAAAACCAACTTCGTGCGCATTCAACATCATCAACCGAACGCACCCAATGTGAGTGAATCTTACAACTCCCCTTTTTAATTACACGTTTTGGGGTGTGTCATGTGTCACTAAAATTAACTCGTTTATTAAAACTTGTGCCATACCATATTGTAAACTAAACTTAGATTGTATATATTGTTTGTAGTTATGTATTTCATATTGTCAAGTTATATGCAATTCATTCATTAGGCCCATCAGTTCCTCGTGGGAGACGAGTTGAGCAACGCGTGCCTCAAAATAAATCCATTACTGTTCTGTGTGCATTATTTAATATTAAATGATTGGTGAATAAGTTTACATCTATTTTTACTCATGTGTGGTTGTGCACTTTATTTTATAATCAATTCAATAAACTTGTTCAAATGTTTTTCATAGGATTCACTCGCCAACTTTTTGTTGATCCAAAAACCATTTTTACACATGATACAGGTGAACAGGATGAAGCAAGGAAAACATAGGAAATGCCTTAGAAGAAAACAATGAAGTCTAGAATGATGTTTAGGACATGATGTAATTATGATTGTATATTTCCCATTAAATTGTATTAATGAATATGAAACGTCATAATAAATGTCATGAGCTTTGATGATAACCCAATTATGCCCCGATCACCTTTTTCCGCTGCGGGTCGGGGTGTGACAGAGTTAAGGGAAGTCATGACAAGGCGCTTCTGTCCAAGAAGCGAAATCAAAAAGTTGGAAGATGAATTCCACTCGTTGAAACAAAAGGAAGGGGATCACACTTCCTACAACAAAAGAATTCTCGAACTGAATCAAATGATCCCTAATCTGTTCACCCCTGTGTACCACCTGGTTGAACACTACATTCGAGGCCTCCCCTCGAAAATTCAAGACTCGTTCTAAGCACTACGCCTGCAACACTTGAAGCCGCAATGGAACTAGCTACCGAACTTACCGAGAATCGCATCCAAAACGGTAAATTCAAGGATGAGAAAAAGAAAGCCCCCATTGAGGCCCAAACTCTAAACCATTCCATCTCCTCTTCAAAGTTTGCTGGTAAGAGGAAACGAAACAGCAGAAATTTTGCCGTCACACAAACAATCCCTCCTATCACCGCTGCACCAATTACCCAAATTGCTCCCTCGGCTGCACCATTTAAAAAGCCATACACCGGCCCATACCCAAAATGCAACCGTTGTCAATACCATCACCTCCCCGAAACTCCTTGCCAACATTGCACCAGCTGTGGCCGTGCGGGTCACACTATTCAAACTTGTCGCACACTTCAACGAATGAACCGCAATCAACCCTCAACCCAAACCCACCATCAGATAGTGGGTCAAGCCCAACAACCTTTACTACTACCACCTGCACAACATATAGCCCAATCCTACTACCAACCCAACTACCCCATGATGCAACCCATGCGAACATGTTACAACTGTGGAGACCCAAACCACTTCAGGAACACATGTCCACGTTTGGTGAACATCATCCATGCTCAAGCTCAGGCAAATCCGGTAAACCAAGCTAACCAAGCTCCTCCACCTGCTACAGGAAGAGCTTTCAACATCAATGCCAACCAAGCTAGAGCTGACAACAACGTGGTTAACGGTACGTTTCTCATAAATGGTAGTTATGCATCCATGTTATTCGATACTGGCGCGGATAAGAGTTTTGTGTCCCTAGAATTTGAACCTATCCTCAACCGAACTCGTGATAATCTCATGGAATCTCTAACGGTAGAAGTTGCTGACGGAAAGCCCGTTTCATTAAATTCTATTATACGAAATTGTACCCTCACTCTAAACGATCACGATTTTCCAGTTGACCTCATTCCTATGAAGTTGGGAAGTTTCGATATTATAATCGGTATGGACTGGCTCAGCCAGCATCACGCGGAAGTAGTATGCCGCGAAAAGTTCATTCGCATTCCTCTTGCAGACGGTCAGACCCTACGTATCTTTGGAGAAACCCCTTCGAAAGGACTCAAATTAATGTCCTGCCTTCAAGCCCAAAAATATCTCCGCAAGAACTATGTCGCATTCCTAACTCACGTCGTCAAGAAGGGAAACAAGGAGAAGAAACTCGAAGATATACCAGTAGTGAAAGAATTCCCACAAGTCTTTCCCGACGACATCTCAGGACTCCCTCCTGTGAGAGAAGTCGAATTCCGCATCGATCTTGTACCTGACACTACACCAGTCGCAAAATCTCCTTATAGGCTAGTCCAATCCGAAATGCAAGAGCTGGCCAGTCAACTGCAAGAACTGACTGACAAAGGATTCATACGTCCTAGCTCCTCGCCTTGGGGTGCGCCTGTTCTTTTTGCGAAGAAGAAAGATGGAACGTTTCGCATGTGTGTCGACTACAGAGAACTCAACAAGTTAACAGTTAAGAATCGCTACCCACTACCTCGCATCGATGACCTCCTAGATCAACTTCAAGGCGCCACCTGCTTTTCAAAAATCGACCTTCGTTCTGGTTATCATCAACTCAGAGTACATGAAGAAGACGTCCCAAAGACCGCCTTCCGGACTCGTTATGGTCATTACGAATTCATGGTCATGCCATTCGGTTTAACCAACGCCCCAGCTGTCTTCATGGATCTAATGAATAGGGTATGCAAACCCTACCTCGACCGCTTTGTCATAGTCTTCATCGACGATATTCTTATCTACTCGAAGTCTAAATCCGATCACGAGCGACACCTTCGACTCATCCTTACACTCTTAAAGACTGAAAAGCTCTACGCTAAGTTCTCCAAATGCGAATTCTGGTTAAGAGAAGTACAGTTCCTTGGACATGTCGTCAATGACAAGGGAATACATGTCGACCCTTCAAAAATCAAGGCAGTGCAGGAATGGCAAGCGCCACGTACCCCTACCGAAGTAAGATCATTTCTTGGTTTGGCTGGTTACTATCGACGCTTCATTGCCAATTTTTCCCGTATTGCTGTACCACTCACGGCTTTGACTCATAAAGGAAAACCCTTCATATGGGGACCTAAACAAGAAGAAGCCTTCCAAACTCTAAAGCAAAAACTTTGTGACGCACCTATCCTCACACTCCCTGAAGGTTGCGATGACTTTGTTGTATAATGCGACGCGTCAGGGCAAGGGCTAGGCTGTGTATTAATGCAAAGAGGAAAAGTGATAGCCTATGCTTCTAGGCAACTCAAAGTTCATGAGAAGAATTACACCACCCACGACCTGGAACTTGGAGCCGTTGTGTTCGCTCTCAAGATATGGAGACATCACCTCTACGGTACCAAGTGTGAAATATACACTGACCACAAAAGTCTCCAACATATCTTCTGTAACATCCGTCAAAAACGGATTTACCAAACCCGCCCCGTTTATCAACTGAACAGTCAGTCAAAAAATTTTGTTGCGAATTAAATGCCCAAAATAATTTTAAACGATACGTAATCAATTATTATACAAGAATATATATTTAGTTTTTGAAAAACTGTTGAAAATCGCAAAATAAAAATAAAATACCTTTGCCGGGTTTCGAACCCGGGTCAGTCGCCGAATCAGTTCAAGCCTTATCGCACATCACACAAACCACTGCGCCACTTGTTCTGTTTGATAAATAATAGAATCATTTAATTCATAAAGGGACGTTACGAATTCAAAACCGGCGCCCAAACAGTTCAGTCGTCGGAATCCCGGAAATCTCGCGAGTCTTAACTACAATTTACGTTATAATGTAAACCATTAACAAGACATCGGTTATAACCGATGTTTGAAGTCAGCGACCAAACCATAACCGCCGGAAAATTTAAATCGATGAATACAGTCAGAAATCAGACCAAGTGCTTTGACGTATAAATTCACCCACAACCCACTGCAAACCTTTTCGCTCAAAACCACACCTTTTCTCGGCGTAATTCCACTCGCCGGAATTTCTCTGCTCATCGCCGGAAAACCGGTTTCCTCATTTCTGAACCTCACTGAGCCTCTGAACTTATACCGGAGATACCCACACCCTTTGTAAGCTTCCTGGAGCCTCGCTGCTACAAGGAACACGTCACCGGAAGTGATTGCTGTCGCCGGAGTTTCTGCCGGAAAACAGAGAGTCCAGTTGGTATACCTCTTCGCCTAAATTCTTTTTCTTTTCACTCATATCTCACCTTAATGAACTGTAAGACGCTAAGAAACCGATTAAGACTTTGAACTAGTCGATTTCCGATTTCTGGTTCTAACTTGACGAGGAAGACGATGACCGTTATAACGTATAAGTATAATTAAAATCAGGATATTACTCGGGTTAGACACACAGTCCAGCGGTGGACTGTGTGCACATAAAACGCAAAGGTCTCGAGTTCGAATCCCGTTTCACACACGCTGCCTTAATAAAAATCATTTTTTGTTAAACTGAACCGGAGTCGCCACTGGTATATGTTAAGTATATTGATAACCGGAATAATAACCAAGTTAGACACACAGTCCAGCGGTGGACTGTGTGTTTGTTTATATCACAGGTCACGAGTTCGAGTCCGGTCTTCTGCACCGACTCGGACAATTATCTAGTCTTTTTAAATAAGGCAGAAAAGGAAACAAATAATTTGTATTTAAGTATAATAAAAATCGAATTATATAACATGTTAAACACACAGTCCAGCGGTGGACTGTGTGTTAGATTAAACCACAGGTCCCGGGTTCGAGACCTGTGGAGTGTATGTCCGATTCGCTTAAAACTGTTTTTAAAATAAAATGATTTTCGGTTTAAACTAATTAATATATATATATAATTAAAATCAGATTTATAACGGGTTAGACACGTAGCTCAGTTGGTAGAGCTGCGTGCACGCGTACGGGAGGTCTCGGGTTCGAGCCTCACTCAGCGCACTGGTATTCCGAATCGAACCGGTCAACGGTCAGGTCAAACGGTCAACGGTCAGAAAAAAAAAATCAAATTTTTTTATTATTTTTATTTAATTATTTTAATTAAAAATCAATTAAAAATACTTAAAAATAACATTTTTAAGGTTAGAAAATAGCCTCAAACTCACAAAAATACACTCAACAATCCTACTAAAATAGTTTAATAAAATCCGTTTACTTACCAAACCATAGTGCGATTTATCTAGGTTAAATCTCACTCGTGGTTAAAACCACTTCGCGTGCATTCAACGTCATCAACCGAACGCACCCACTGTGAGTGAATCTTACAACTCCCCCTTTTAAATTACACGTTTTGGGGTGTGTCATGTGTTATGAAAATAATTAATTTATTTATTTAAACTTGTGCCATACCACATCATGACCTAAACTTAGATTGTTTTTTTTATGGTTGTGATTTACTTATTGCCTTTTTGTCAAGTTATAAGAAACTCATACATTAAGCCCATCAGTTCCTCGTGGGAGACGAGTTGAACAACGCGTGCTTCAAATCAAATTCATTATTGTTCATGTGTGTATCATTGAGTTTATATTGTTTGTAGTTGTGTCATTCATATTATCATGTTATGCAAATCATTCATCAGGCCCCTCAGTTCCTCGTGAGAGACGAGTTGAGCATCGCGTGCCTCTAATTGTTCCACTATTGTTCATGTGTGTTTCATTTAACATCTTATGATTGTTGATTAAGTTACATCTATTTTTACTCATGTTTGGTTGTGCACATATTTCATAATCAATTTAAATAAATTTGTTCAAATGTTTTCCATAGGATTCACTCGCCAACATTATGTTGATCCAAAAAACCCTTTTACACATGATACAGGTGAACAGGTTGAAGCAAGGAAAACATAGGATATGCCTTAGAAGAGAATAAAGAAGTTTAGATTGTTAGTTAGATCATGTTGTAACATTTATTGTAAATTTCCATTTAATTTGTATTAATGAATATGAAACGCTTAATAAATGTCATGAGCTTTGATGATAACCCAATCATGCCCCGATCACCTTTTCCGCTGCGGGTCGGGGTGTGACAGATTGGTATCAGAGCCATGATTATAGGGACATATGATAGGTTATTAGACCCTTAGAGCCTATACTATAGTCTGCCTAAATTTTAATTGATTAGGTGGTTACATACAAACTTGTGATATTTATTTGTTTCATATTTGTTTACATTTCAGTCAAACATACATGCTTATATACATATTCATTATACATATATACATATTCATTATACATATATCGATGTTCATGTATTCAATTTATTTTCATACTCTCATTATCCAAAGATTTTATGCAATTTTCAAATCTCATCAAAGTAAGTTCTGCGACGGGCATGTAGTAACTGGAAGGGTACAAGTACCGGTAGTCGGAACGTCCTGTCTAGGCTGGCATTCGTATAAATCCAATATAACGGACCAGTTTGCCTACCTGGGGACCAACGATGAGAGTACGAAGGACCTATTAGGCCAAAGCATGCCACACCAAACGTCGTTCGAACTAACCTACTTTGAGGTGTCACCGTGTCTACACCTGGACACATTCCGAATATCACACGTTGTATACATATTTCTCGATTTTCTCCGGGTTTTTGTGTACGCAACCTGGCAGAAACCGTGCGAACCATATGAAAAACCGGTATTCATGGGGGCCCACATGATTACACAGGTAAAGTATGGCGGCATGTAGGGCCTAAAGAATCTGTCTCAGACTACGCTGCCGGGAAATCCCACACTCGCCGGAATTTCACTGAAACATCAAAGTCTCACTGTCGATCGGTATAATCATCTAAAAACTCATGATATCTCTTACTCAGTAACTTAATTTCATAACACAACAAAACTAAACTGTCAAACATTTCACTCAGCCGAGAGTCACAAATCAGAGCCGACGACTCCTGCCGGAAATCTGAAGTAAACACACTGTTTTGGTACATTCTGTTCTTTAATCTCATTAAGTATTACATTCCAACCAATTATAAGTTTTGATAATCGAATTAAACGAAACAGTCGGATCTCACTGATCTGAGTTTTTGTAATCGGAGAAGATGAAGTCGAGAATAAATATAAGTATAATTAAAATCATATATTCAACCGGGTTAGACACACAGTCCAGCGGTGGACTGTGTGCACAAACAATGCACACGTCCCGGGTTCGAATCGCATACGTTACCGAATTTCAGAATTAAAACCAACATTTTTACAACTGAAGCGGATCAGGTCACCGAATGTTGATAAGTATAATTTAATCCATAAGTTAAACAGATATGACACACAGCCCAACTGGTTGGGCTGTGCGTACTCGAACCGAACGTCTCGAGTTCGACTCCGGGTCACTGGAGTCGGGTCGGCCATTTTAAATCATTTTTGAAATAAACTAAATTAGATAAAAGTTAATCAGTATATATATATATATATATATATATATATATATATATATATATATATATATATATATAATTAAAACAGAGAATATTTCGGGTTAGACACGTAGCTCAGTTGGTAGAGCTTCGTGCACGCGTACGAGAGAACCCGAGTTCGAACCTCACTCAGCGCATATAATTAACACAATCCGACCGGTCAACGGCCAACGGTCAAAGTCAAAAAAAGTCAACAATTTTTTTATTTATTTAATCATAAAATTATTTAAAAATACTTAAAAATAATATTTTTAAAGTTAGAAAATGTCCTTAAACTCACAAAAATAAATCTAAAAATCCTACTAAGATTATGAATTAAAAGTATTAATCTCAAATAAAAAATCCATTTATTTACCGAACCATTTCGTTATTATTTTAGGTTAGTTTTCCTCGTCAATCAAATCCCAAAACTCGTGCGCATCCAACGTCGTCAAAGAACGCTGAGTGAATCTCTACCAATTCCCCGTTTTAATCACATTTTGGGGTGTATCATGTGTCGTTTAATTCCTTATTATATTTAAACACTTGTGCATCCATCATATCCGTGATCAAATGTGTATCCAATATGTATCAGTTGTTGTGTGAATTATGTTTAGATTGAAGTTATCATTTTCAGTGCATGCATTTCATTAGGCCCATCAGCTCCCCGTGGGATACGGGTTGAGTATCAAGTGCCTCATTCGATCGGCTCCATCTGATTGAGCCTTGATCTCACATACATCATCATTCATGTCATTCGATCGGCTCCGTTTGATTGAGCCTTGATCTCACATACATCATCATTCATGTTATATACTCATCCAAAGTGGTTTGTGAATGTTTATTTATATATGTTTGCTCACATGTGATTATTGCACAAATTTTCAATATTAAATTCAACAAGAAATTAATAACAATGTTTTATCAAGGTTCACTCGCCAACTTTTTTTGACCCAAAATATCCCTCGTTTTACACATGATACAGGTGATCCAGTTGAGGCAAGAAACACATAGGAAGGCTTTGAAGAATAAATCAGTTTAAGCTTTGGATTGTTTTACTTAGTTTCATTTTCCTTGAAATTGTATGGATTTGATTTGAACATTTAAGTTGTAATTTGAATTTAATAAATATGAAACATTTTAGTAAACATCATGAGCTTTGGTGATAACCCAATTATGCCCCGACTCTTATTCCGCTGCGGGTCGGGGTGTGACAACGGTTAAAAATCGCTATCCACTGCCTCGCATTGATGATCTCCTAGACCAACTACAAGGCACCACCTGCTTTTCAAAAATCGACCTTGGTTCTGGTTATCATAAACTCAGGGTGCACAAAGAAGATATCCCAAAAACCGCTTTCCGGACTCGTTATGGTCATTACGAGTTAATGGTCATGCCATTCGGTTTAACCAACGCCCCCACTGTCTTCATGGATTTAATGAATAGGGTATGCAAACCCTACCTCGACCGTTTCGTCATAGTCTTCATCGACGACATCCTTATTTACTCCAAGTCTAAATCCATCATGAGCGACACCTTCGACTCATCCTTACACTCTTAAGGACTGAAAAGCTTTACGCTAAGTTCTCAAAATGCGAATTCTGGTTAGGAGAAGTACAATTCCTTGGACACGTCGTCAATGACAAGGGAATTCATGTCGATCATTCAAAAATCAAGGCGGTGCAAGAATGGCAAGCGCCACGTACCCCTACCGAAGTTAGGTCATTTCTTGGCTTGGCTGGTTACTATCGACGCTTCATTGCCAATTTTTCCCGTATTGCTGTACCACTCACGGCCTTGACTCATAAAGGAAAACCCTTCATATGGGGACCTAAGCAAGAGGAGGCCTTCCAAACTCTAAAGCAAAAACTTTGTGAAGCACCTATCCTCACACTCCCTGAGGGTTGCGATGACTTTGTAGTATATTGCGACGCATCAGGGCAAGGGCTAGGCTGTGTATTGATGCAAAGAGGAAAAGTGATAGCCTATGCCTCTAGGCAACTCAAGGTTCATGAGAAGAATTACACCACCCACGACCTGGAACTTGGAGCCGTTGTGTTCGCTCTTAAGATATGGAGACATTACCTCTACGGTACTAAGTGTGAAATATACACTGACCACAAGAGTCTCCAACATATCTTCAACCAAAAGGAGTTGAATAAGAGGCAACGAAGATGGGTCAAACTTCTCAACGACTACGACTGTGAAATTCGGTATCATCCTGGCAAGGCAAACATGGTGGCCGATGCGCTCAGTCGAAAAGGTTATGCGAACTCCATTCGCCTTCTATGTTCGCAAATCATAACCGACATCAAGGATCGAATCCGGGCAACTCAACATGTTTCTGTAACAGAAAATGATGTACGCGATGAGCTGTCATGTGGAGCTGAACTCAAAATCGAAACCAAATCCGACGGTATTCTATACTATTTAAACCGCATATGGATTCCTGATCGCGATAACCTTCGTGATTTCCTCATGAATGAGGCGCACAAAACACGATACTCTGTACACCCAGGAGCCGACAAGATGTATCAAGACCTACGATACACCTACTGGTGGCCTGGCATGAAAAAGGATATCGCCGTTTTTGTTTCCAAATGCCTTACATGTTCCAAAGTAAAAGCTGAACATCAAAGACCTTCAGGACTTCTAGTCCAACCCGAAATACCTGTATGGAAGTGGGAAAACATAACCATGTATTTCATTACCGGGTTACCTCGCACCTCCAGTGGGTATGACACCATATGGGTAATAATCGATCGTCTTACAAAGACATCTCACTTCATTCCAATTCGCGAGGACTTCAAGAACGAGAAGTTAGCTCGTATCTACATCAGCGAGATCGTAAGCCGTCATGGTGTACCATTAACCATCATTTCAGACCGTGATGGTCGTTTCACTTCACGAACATGGCGAACCGTACAAACCGCCTTGGGTCACGATTAGACCTCAGTACCGCTTTTCATCCTCAAACTGATGGTCAATCTGAACGTACCATCCAAACCCTTGAAGACATGCTGCGAGCATGTGTCATAGACTTCAAAGGGAACTGGGACGCTCACCTACCATTAGTGGAATTTTCGTACAACAATAGCTATCATTCAAGTATCGGGATGGCTCCTTTCGAAGCTTTATATGGTCGTAAGTGCCGATCTCCAGTATGTTGGCACGAAATTGGGGAAGCGCAAATCACCGGACCAGAATTAATTTAAGAAACAACCGACAAGATCCTTCAAATTCGAAACAATCTTCTAGCGGCTCAAAGTCGTCAAAAGAGTTATGCAGACAAACGACGAAAGCCCTTGGAGTTTGACATTGGTGATCAAGTACTTTTAAAAGTATCACCGTGGAAGGGAGTGGTTCGTTTTGGCCAGAAGGGCAAGCTAGCACCACGTTACGTAGGACCTTTCAAGATACTCGAAAGAGTAGGTCCTGTATCATACAAGCTTGACCTACCAGAAGAGCTCAACAGAATTCATCCCACATTCCACGTATCAAACTTGAAAAAGTGCCTTGCCGATGAAAACCTCCACATTCCTCTAGAAGACATTCAAGTCGATGAATCGATGCACTTCGTTGAAAGACCAGGAGAATTCATGGACTTCGGAGAGAAACGTTTAAGGCGAAGTCGTATTCCAATTGTCAGGGTACGTTGGGAGTCGAAACGAGGACCCGAGTTTACTTTGGAACGTGAAGACTCAATGCGCGAGAAATACCCGCATCTTTTTCCGGTTACCACTACTACTTAAATTTCGGGTTCAAAACCCGCTTCGTTTAATAATCAAGTATTCAGTTATAAGTTCGTTGCGTATTTATTGTTCAGGTTATTTTAAATAATACATAATTAATAAACATTTTAGAATTAAAAACCATAATTAATAAATAATAATAATAAGTAAATAAAAAATAAAATAGAGTCGCCGGGTCTCGAACCCGGGTCTCCCGCGAACACACACACACATCACACCACTCCGCCACACACATCATTTGTGTTATGTACTGAAACAAATAACACTTAAAGTAAAATCCGAAAGTCAAAACCGGTAATCAGCGCGCCCAGAACTCGTAATCGCCGGAAAAACCGAAACTCCGCAAATGTTGCCATTTCCCTTGACTGAAACGCATAAACTGATTTCGACATCAGTTATAACCGTTGCCTGGCACTCAATTTCAGTCAAAACCGTCGGAAATCATTGACCGCGAATCTTGACCCTTAATTCGAACCCAATCGGCATGTCCACCTTATAAATACCCACTCAAACTCCTGGTAAACATTTCGCCCAGAACCGCACTCTCTTTCTGAAGTTTTAATTCTTCCAAAGCTCGTCGCCGGAGATCTTCACACTCGCCGGAATATCGCCGGAATCACTGATCGGAAAACCGCATTTGTTCTTCAGACGGTATAATTGTCTAAACCTTCTTGCTATCTCTTGATTGATAATCTAATTGCTCAACTCAATAATCAAAACTGTTGAATCAGTTCATTCAGCCGGAAATCGCAAATCAGGGTCGACGAAACTTTCCGGAAATCTGAAGAAAACTCTCTGTTTTCGTATATCATATTACTTAATCTTTATTTTCCTATTCCATTTCAATCGAGTATAAGTTTGTTGGTCGATTAAGCAAAACAGTCGGGTTCACTGTTCTGTGTTTTTCTTAATGAAGAAGACGAAGTTTAAGTTGTATATTAATGTAATTAAAATCGGGTATTTAACCGGGTTAGTCACACAGTCCAGCGGTGGACTGTGTGCAAATATAAAACACACGTCCCGAGTGCGAATAACGCATGTTTCCGACTTTCTGAAATAAAACCAACATTTTTAAAACCTATTCAGATCAATTCACAGTATGTATATAAGAGGAATATAATCCAGTAGTTAAGCAGATTAGACACACAGCCCAACTGGTTGGGCTGTGTGCACTCGAACCGAAGGTCCCGAGTTCGATTCCGGGTTTCTGTAACCGGTTCGGCCATATTAAAACATTTTTAATAAAAACTAAATAAGGTTAAAGTTAGTTAGTATATATATATAATTAAAACAGAGAATATTTCGGGTTAGACACGTAGCTCAGTTGGTAGAGCTGCGTGCACATATACGAGAGGTCCCGAGTTCGAACCTCACTCATCGCATAGAATACATACAGTCTGACCGGTCAGACCCGGTCAAACCTGGCAAGTCAACCCAAATTTTTTTTATTTATTTTCTGTTTCCTTTTTATTTATTTAAATTAATTGAAAAATTCTTTAAAAATACTTAAAAATAAGGTTTTTAAAGTTAAAAATTTGCATTAAACTCACAAGAATAAATCTAAAATCTCATTAAAGAGCACTAATTAAAAATAATAATCTCAAATAAAATTTATTTATTTAATCAAATCATGTCGTTATTATTTAGGTTAGTTTTCCATCGTCGGTTGAATCATAATATTCGTGCGCATTCATCGCCATCAAGAAACGCATCCACTGTGAGTGAATCTCTACCAATTCCCCGTTTTAATCATATTTTGGGGTGTATCATGTGTCGTACTATTCTTTTATTTTATTTAAACACTTGTGCATACATCATATCCGTGATCAAATGTGTATCAATTATTGTGTGAATTATAAGTAGATTGAATTTCATCATTTCAGTGCACGCATTTCATTAGGCCCATCAGTTCCCCGTGGGATACGGGTTGAGCATCAGGAGCCTCATTAGATCGGCTCCGTTTGATTGAGTCTTGATCTCAAATAAATCATCATTTCATGTCATATACTCATCCAAAGTGGTTTGTGATTGTTTACATATATGTTTGTTCACATGTGATTAATGCACGAATTTTCCTTATTAAATAAAACAAGAAATTAGTTAAAATGTTTTATCAAGGTTCACTCGCCAACTTTTGTTGACCCAAAATCTTCCCCGTTTTACACATGATACAGGTGATCCAGCTGAGACAGGAAACACTTAGGAAGGCTAGAAGAACAAACAAGTTTATGCTTTGGAATAAATATATAGTTTCATTTTCTTTGTAATTGTATGAATTTTGTTTTGGATATTTAAGTTTGTAATTTGAATTTAATAAATATGAAACATCTTAGTAAATATCATGAGCTTTGGTGATAACCCAATTATGCCCCGACTTTTATTCCGCTGCGGGTCGGGGTGTGACAAGAAAGACGTGGTCCCTTCTATCCTCGCCATTATTACATAGACTGCACACTCGAGACTGAGGGCACACCTCTTCTAATCAGATTGCACGCTAAAGGAATCCTGTCAAGAGCCAATCTCCACGCGAAACAAACAGTTTTGAGCAGAACCCACCTACACCAGAAGAACTTGTTTGTCGGGATCGTCTTGGGAAGATTCCGAATAAGGAGCTTTCTAATCGAAACTGACAGAGAAAATTCCAGACGTGTCTGCCTCCCAAACCCACCTATCTTGACCATGGATGAAAGGACAATGAAAAATCATCTCCGATAAATCCGAGACATCTTCTTGCATATCCTGTCTGAGGTTCCTTCTCGCCCAATTCCAAAAGAAATTAAAGATGTTACCCACTTCACGAGTGACCCGCTGAGAGATGGAGCACAACTTACCATTATCCAGAGCATAAAGATCATGGAATAAGTTCTGAAGAGTATGGTTCCCATCGCCCACTTTTTTAACAAAAAAATCTTCCAGATTAACTCCCAAGGCTTTAAAGTCGGTTCCAATTTTAGCGATACCCAACCATGCCCCTGAGCTCATAGTCGCGGCTAACCTCTTAGGGGTCGGGAACCCGACTTTGTGGATAGCTAAAACCCCATTCCTCCAAAGCGCATTTTTCTCAAGAAGCACTCTCCACCACCACTTTGCCAAAAGGCTAAGTTTTGAAAATTCAAATTAAATACTCCGAGGCCACCCATAACTTTTGGTTTCCTAACCACATCCCAACTAACCCAACGCATCATTTTTTTCATGTGCCTTGCCTCCCCTTAGTTATTTAGTATAATTCAAAAGTCGCAGTGTGAAATACATTGTTTTGAACCAAAACTGAAGTTTAATTCTTTTGAAATAAAAACAAAAACAAATCAACATTAAACTTGGGATAATTTGTACCAATTTTACCCACATGATAAATTAAAGTATGTACATTAAAAATAACAGTTGGCATAATTCAAATTTAGTCCTTATTTTCAAGTCGACCTATTACGAAAGCTTAAATTGTGAAACTAAATCGTAGGTGACGGTTCGATTTGATCTGATTTATATTTAATAGTTAGGTAAAACGAGTTCACGTCAACCCGCGCGTTGCTGCGGGAGTTGATTATGAATACGTATGAGATGCAAAAACTGAACTTAATTGAAATTCGTTTAACATTTAACCAATGAAGCTGCCAAAACAGAACATATTACGTCCTATGGTCAACCATAGAAGTATCAGTTGCAAACCCAGGCGTTTCTTGAATGAAGATTTACAACATAGACAATTTCGCATATTCAATCCATCACCATCCATCTTAAAAATAAACGCCAACAGAAAAAAAAATACAGCATTTATATTACATCTTTTTCGTTTAGCTGTTCTTTTTACCAAAACCGAACCTCTTTAAAGACGGAAAAGATGAACTGGATTCAACTACAGTTTACAATTAACCATTAAACCGCAAATTTTACCCAAGTTTGAAATTAGAAGAAGTTCGGTCCACATTCACTCATTATATTTGATTATTTGCATCTTCGTTGAGCACCCATTATGCAACCACTAAACCATATACAACAACTAATACAAACCCTATAAATTCAAAAGAAAAATCACTCGATTCGATCGATTTTAAAATAACAAACAAAAATAAAAACAAATGCACATTTACAGCAATAAGAAATGCACCAATCACATCTAATTTAAAAAACTCACCATTTCCCTTTTATAATCTCATCTTCGGCTATTCCATTCCTAGCCCAATCTTATAGGCTCACGCTGTACATTTCTCTTCATCAGGCGGTTCTGACACGATTTCAATGTGAAGAAGACAATCGGAGAAATTGCTATAGTTGAATACAAAACCGAAGTCGGTACTTATAATAATAAGATAAAGAAGAAAAATTGAGTCAAAATTCAAAAGTGTTACATATGGCGTCCAACCGTATTTGGGCAGTTACTTGTGGACGTATACGGTGTGTGTGTTACATAAGTTTTGGCGGTTTTTTTTTTATTTTTGATGGGCGCGTCGGTTGAATGTCAAATGCAACCCATCATGACAATTCTTCCAAAACCATACACGTCTGTGCATGAAAATAAAGTTTATGATCATTAATTTAGTATTTGTATATCTTATATTACATGTTATGTGTACCGTGGAAGTAGTGAAAAATAGAATGGATCTATTATTATATGAAAGGCGGGTAAAATTGAAAGGATGCATGAAGTGCTATGTCCTTATTACATGAAAGGGTGCGTCGTGATACATACACGGGTATGTTGTATTTTATGCTTTAGATTAACATGTAGGTTTTTTGTTGCTTTTTGTAGATATGCATAATATTATATTATAATAATAAACAAAAGGTAAAACGAAAAGGTGTGAGTAAAATGAATAAAATGGTGTGACTTTTAAATACTTAAATAAATGAGACATAACCCAAGTTGCTAATTGTATTGGGGTATAATAGTATTGCATAAATGTCTACATTAGTTTTGGTATTAGAACTGGACAATTCCTTAAAACACTTGCAATATGTATTTTAAAGTAAAATCTTTAGTGTTTTATAGAATGGATAAAAAAATAATAAGAAAATAAAATAATGTTTTGCCTAAAATTAAGAAATTTTACATTTGAGTGATACTAAATTAAGAATTTTGCAAAAATAATCAACATCCCGCTATAACGTACGGTTTGACGTCAACTCATTTTATATAAGTTGCAATACATCCTTACTAACTTTGTATTAATATCGATATTTCAGTACAAATTTTCTCATTAGTTTCAAAAATATTTTTTTACTGCATATTTTTCATTCTTGTTTGTGATTAATTAGGTTCGGTTACTGAAACTGCTGTTGGTATCCAAGCGTGCCTTGATGTTCTCTTTTTGAAAACCCATATACCG
The DNA here is from genome assembly GCA_947069175.1 of Scalesia atractyloides. Classification (NCBI taxonomy): domain Eukaryota; kingdom Viridiplantae; phylum Streptophyta; class Magnoliopsida; order Asterales; family Asteraceae; genus Scalesia; species Scalesia atractyloides. The sequence continues at coordinate 81,597,655 of CAMTDV010000010.1, forward strand.
CTCCATACCTTCTCAAACTTCCCGTATTCACCACTTTCCTAGTACTCTGATTTTCCTCATACTCATCATATTCATCTTCAAATTCTCCTGAACCATCCCTTCTTTCAAACACTGAAGGACCAACCGAAAACGGCTGTTGCTGAGATGATTGGTGATGGGCAAGCTGCATTGGCATGGGACGCATAGTTGATGAGTTAACAGGTTGACTTTGGTTTGGTGAGATGATGGTATCATCAACAATCTCACATATGGTGAAGAATGTTGAATAGTAGAAATTTAGGTGAAGATTGGGAGTTGGGAAAATGTAGATTGATGTGAGAAAGGCGGTAGGTTGTCCAAATTCGAAAACGCTGGTGGTGGCATTGGTGGAAGTTTGGCAGTAATCGGTTGTGTTGATTGTGGCAATGGTTGGGATGGGATGGTAGTATTAGGTGATGGTTGGGTAGGTGTAGGTGAGAATTGGGTTTGCGGAAGTGGGTTGCTTGAACCTTCCATCTCTACAGATCTTTGTAACAGTGATTGTAGAACTCGGTTTCCCTTGTGAAGTACGCGATTGTGTCGAGCTGTTTTCTCAATTTCCGGATCAAAGTGGCGAAGCTTTTCCGGAATTTCTCGTATGATGCATATAAGTAGAAGAACACCTGCACAAACGCAGACAAGAAACCTCGCGTAAATCCGAACAAGAAAAGAAATAAACACTAATCTAAGAATACTTAAACAAAACACTTTGCGCACGACTCCCTGGCAACGACGCCATTTTGATGACTATCGTTAGTGTCATGCAAAAACCGAAATACACTAGGTAGCTAGAGTAAGTCGGGTATCGAACCAGAAGAGTATTGTGGAAAGTGTTATGGAGTAAATGTCAGTCAACTACTTGCGAAAATGTAAACTCAGTTTGTTTGGTTGTTTGATTAATTAGAAATTAATAAGAAAACAAGGTTGTAATCAGTGGGAGAAACAATGGTTCCTTCGGATTTCAGATTCAAAGCGAATTCAATTTATGTTGGATGGTTTATAGTTACATAGACATAACTGTATTAATCCAATTAATTGATTGTGGTAAAAGAGGACTAAGTACTATGATTGATTAACAACGAGAGGTTATCACACGATTATCAATTGAAATTAACCAAACCCTATCCCTATCTAATATATCCCAATTACTAGAACTCCCGGGAATTGAAAGAATCGAAACTAGGTTTAAGCAAAAATCAACTGTTTACAAATCAATCAATTAAAATTAACTAGTAACAAGCATCGAATGCTTAGATTACCGGATTTAACAATCATTCAAACATTAAACATAGTTCACCTACAAGAATCCTCCACCCGGAGGAAACCACGAAGGGTTTAGCCGCTCATCTCACAAGTAAGATCTTCAAAAGCTTGGAGAAACGATCGTTGCATGATTGATTCGGTAAGATGTGAAGATACGAGGATGATTGATTGAGCTTGAATGCCAAAAAGTTGCCTCTTTGCTTCCCTAGTCGGTCCTTTTTTCAATAATACTCAAAAACTAGGGTTTATTTGATATTAGAATCTGCCAAGAATACCCTATTCGCGCCCCCTATTTCCCTGCCTTCACCCACGGTTCAGAACCGTAGGTCACAGTATAAAGTCCTTGTTTGTTTTTTTTTTTTTTCATTCTTTACATACCTAAACCTTAGGTGAAGGTGTAGAATGGGAGTGATAGTCTAGAGTTGCTGTTGAACAAGTCTTTGCATATCCTGAACCGTGACCCATGGTTCTGAACCGTGGGTAAAAACGTGAATGTCAGCTCTCATGTGCACACATGTATGACTTCCAACAAATGCCAACATTGACCCCTCTACTTCATACCATTACTTCTCTTCACATATAACTATCACATAGCTTCCATGTAATGACCAAAAAAACCCTCAACTTTATCATTTCTTATTCCTTCACATATTCCAGCCATCATTACTTTCAGTTAATTACCAAACGGCCCCTATACTTTGTAAAATATTGTTTCTTACACATTTAAGTACAAAACAACTTCCAATTAAGTACCGAATGGTCCCTGAACTTTGTTCTTTCACGCTTTTCACACTCTCAAGTCATTTTCCCAATCAAACAAGTTCCGAATCCGTACCGAAAGCTGCAATAGCCATTCCACTGCATACCACGCCATCTCTAACCATCATAACTTCACCGTATTATGTGTTTAACCTGCAAATCAACGAATACTCATAGTTATCTCATTCAAGGCAAGTAAACACATAAAACACATACATAACTCACAAAATAGGCACTTTAATACTCAGGTTTCACCCTCTCCATCAAAAACCAAAAACTATGCCCAATGTAAAATTTAATAATAACTGATATGATCCATGTGTAATGTAAATAGCAACAATCATAATTATCCAACAATGAGTGTCAAGAGGATTCTAGCATAATGACAATAGTAAATTTTCCTCAATCAAGTAGCGAGGGTTTAAAACCCATTGTGGATGATTAGGTCGATTCTAAGTGTTTTAACGGACATGAAGTGATGATAGGCGTCTCCCCCTCAACCATAGAGATGGATGGTTCAATTACTGCAATGTATAAATATAGCGAAAATTATAGTTTATTCTTCAATTTACACCATCCGGTGTGGGCTCACGCCCTCCGCCACCTAAGCACCATAGCGCCCCTAACACCGCTGCAGGGGCGCCATTGGGGGTGTTATGGTTGATGTCGTTGTGTCCTTCATGAGCGTAAACGGGTTGATTATTTGATTAACTAATATTTGTATTTGGCCGTTGGGAAACGGTCTCTCTCTCTCTCACACACACACACACATAAAGATTTCTTTTTAAATCCTTAATTTCCTCTACATAAATCCACATCTTCTACCATTTTATACCACAACTCTCTAACTTTTCATACTTTAAAATCAATCATCTCTTTCACATTTTCTTCCATTTTATGACACCGATGAACCGAGGAAGAGGACATCGCTTTGGCTACGAATTGGGTGCATGTTGCAGAGCAAGGGCAGCCTCTACTTGGACACGATTTTGACACACTTTTATCAACAAGTGGGTGCAAAAAATCGTAATTTGAATCACATTACTGGTAGGTATATTATGATGCGGAAAATGTGTGGGAAATTTGAGAGGCTCTTTATCAAAGCCATGAACGACGAAGAGGGCTTAACTTAAGATCAAATGATTGAGGTGACCAACGTCGAGTTCCAACAACTTCAAAACAAAAGTTTTTGTCAACTTGCAGCTTGGAGAATTTTGTGAGGCCCTTTTAATAAAGCCCTTTATTCTAGTTAAGTAACTTTTTATGTATTGCTTCTAATTAAGTTTTGTGGTAATCTTTTTTATTCTAGTTTACTGGAACCTGTCCTGCTGTGTAAATTACAGTTTGAGTCCCTGTGATAAACCCCTAATGGCACGTTCAGTCCCTATTTGGATCAATAATACCCCTGCTATTAAATGGATGTTTATTTTTATGTGAAAAGACAACGATACCCCCCAACATTATTTACAATATGAGTCCCTCCTATTAAATTGGTATATCTCGTCCAAATTCAAAACTCTTACCTAAACTAGTAATTAACCACCAAAATCAAGAAATTATCCACCAAAATCATGTAACTAACATCTCCAATAACATATTAACATAACTAACTACAATTGAACTGCAGTTAACTTTTAAAATTTGAACTGCATTTGACTTTTATAATTTGAACTTATGTTGACTTTTATAATAGGAAATTGAAGTTGAGTGTTATTATCAACATCAAATCAACTTCCACAGTACTATTGTTTAGGCAAACATCCAAGATCAAACAAATTGGTGCAGTTGACTCTTGTTTAGTAAAAATAGAATAAATCGGATCCTACATACAATCCTGTAACTAACTTGTGCTTTTGACTTGTTCCTACATATGATCCTGCAAGTGTCTTTTATAATTGATAACGAATGTCAAACACAGTAACTTCAAGTGACATGTTCCTACATACGATCATAAATTCATTAAATGAACACCTACTATTAAACCTGCAGAACCAGATTAACACAATGCAGTTAAAAGGACCAATTAGTTGCCATCCAAATTTACTAATCAAATAACTAAAAAACTATCTAAATTTTTAATTAACTATATAGTCTAATTAACTAACTAAATAACTAAGTGATGTGCAATCCTGTGCATTTGACTAATATGCAAACAGGTCAACCCTCAAAGTAATAAGCATGATTTTGTGCATTTGAGTAACAAACAAAAAGGTCAAAACTCAAAGTAATATCCATTTGACAAAACACAATTTTTTTACCTTGATCAAACTAATGTGCATTTGACTAATTGATTAAAGAACTACTACATTGTCTTGCGCTCCTAAATCATGTAATTAACAACCAACTCCCACATTCACTCACCATCAACTACCATATTGTCCTGCAACTAATGATCCTCCCTATATGCATATGCAATTCATCCTTTTACCGCCACATTGTCCTGCAGTATATGCATTTCCAATATACCCTACACTATCATCCTAACTCCAAAATGTACATCAAACAAGAATCAACCTTCAATCATCATTCACAAGTCTAGATAAGTACCCACTATTTTATCACATTAAAACAAACAACAAACATAAAGCATCCTGCTATTGCCATAAACCAAGAACCATGATTCACATTTACATATCAACATTCATAGTTGACAGTTACATACCAAAAAATGGGTAACCTTGATCATTAATGTTAAAAACCCAAAAATGATCAGATAAAAAAAACCCATTTAAACAATTCTACTTAAGTTGTTAATAGATAGACATTATAATATGTACAAGAAACCACCACCATCTTCAAACCCCCCTGTAAGAACAAAGCTCCATGTTCATGCTGCCTACGAACCACCATACGATCCGGATTTAGATCGGAGACAATGGCGAGTGACTTGCACCCTGAAGTCGTCGGCTACATTTCCACGTAAAACACACCACATTTCAGATTTTCAACAACACACGCATTACAAAATCATGGTTTTAAGTAAAATTAGCACATTGTTGTACCTGTTAAGTGGAGCGTATCGAAGATTAGTGTGTATTGCCACATTATCTTGATGATCGGAGGAATGATTGATCGCCGGAGGGGATGATCGGAGCTTGGGTTTTGAGGAGAGAGTGAGTATTATGATTCGTAGGGTGGAAGACTGGTGATTTAAATGGTGTGAAAAAAAGGTAAGTTTTTTTGTGACATGACCAAACTACCATTTACACTGTTAATGATTTGAATGACAAGAGGAAGGGTCTCATTGATCCAAATCGACAAGCACAAAAACCTGATTGTTCAATTTTGGAAAATAGGAACTTAACCTATGAATGGATGTTTACCACTTGGATTCAAATTGTAGTTTACTCTTTTATGTTTTATTTTAATTATTGTTTTAAAACTTGTGTTTTTTTATATAATGTTTATTATTTTAAAATACATCTAAATAAAAAAAAAAAAATAATAATAATAATAATAATTGAGTAATGATGATTGAGCTTTTATAGGGTTTTATCCTACTATATGACATTTAACAACAAAGCCTTCTGTAAGTGCACTTTTGGATGATAAATGCTGGATGCTGCTAACTGAAGATTCTTCAGGGACTATTGTGTAAATTAGGATGAAACTTGTTGTGGAGTCCGAATTTACTAGTTCTCCATTTCCTTTGTCAGTACTTATTTTTTTAAGAGTTTATGAAAGAGTTTAGGAAAGAGTTTATTTGTAAGGACTCAGAGTCCGAACTTGGTCTTGTATTTATACTCAGTGTGATGAATGCAAGATAGAACTTTTGGAGAATTATCTTTCTGTGTAAGCTTTCTCTGTGTGTGAAAGAAAAACCATAAGCTACTGTGTGTTAGTGTGTGTAATCTGTGAATACTCGGTGGATTCACAGATTGCCTATCATCATTTATCGTTCTCTACTCCTATGTCGCGTCCTCACAGCGGTTCGTGTCACGTGGTGGATTCCGCACACCGCGTGACTTGGTGTTTCGTTTTGTTCGAGATCCATAGGTAGGCTTACACCTTCTGCTGAGTTGTTTCTTGCGTAAAGCTGGGTTAGCTTTCTAATATATTCGTATGTATTATGTATAACATATAAACACATAATGATGATAGACTTACAAAACAACATGTGTAACCCTGTCACATTTAATGGTCTTTTAAGTAGAAAGAAAAATAAATACTCTTAATTATCACATTAAATGGTCTTTTAAGTAGAAAGAAAAAAAATATCACATTTAATGGTCTTTTAAGTAGAAAGTAAAAATACTAATCTAACTTATAATAAAAGACTCCAAAAAAGTTACATGTCATTCTTTCCTTCAATCTTAGAAATTTTATTTATATTTGTTTAATGTATTTTTCTTTTAATATTAATAACTAATATATGTATATCACTAATCTTTATCATTATCTTTATCTAAGATTAATAAATAATTTTTATTAACCAAAAAGTTTTCTTCTTTTCCAATTTAGACCCATTTTTTTAAAAACTTTTAAGATAAAGCTTTTCATCTTTTGTAATTTAACCCCAACTCTTTTTTATTTTTAATTTTGGTCCATCATACTTTTCATCTTTCCCAAGTTTTTCGTTTCTTTCTAAATTTTGTGAGTTAACGCACCCCAACGTACGTGTGTAATTCAACATTTTTTTCGTATATTTTTCCGTTTGACTGTCCCGTCGCAACACATCTATTTTTCTCCGTTTGACAAGTTCGTCGCAACGTTCGAGTCCTTGATTGACTTAGTTATTTTTTCTATATTTTATGTTTCGGTTTAATTTTTCTACAAGGAGCATGCGTAATTCAAAGATTTTACGTCTGCTTTTCACTCGACGTTAGTATTTTCCGTTATTATTTAGTTTGTTTTAAGAGTTTTTCTGGTGTTTGTGGTCGCTGACAATAGTATAACATTGGTACTACTTGACACAGTTTTACGACAACCGCTCCAACGCACAGGCTTAATAATGGTAATATATAAAGAACAATGTAAAGTAGAAATAAAACTAACAAACACTTTATCTATAATTCATTAACCCCCTAGTTTTATAAATTCTTACAGTTTAAAAATTAAGATAATCCACTAAAAACATTATCCTCCTGTTTTTTTTTTCAATTTTGTACGTCTAGAAAAATTTATAGCCTTGTTTTCTAGAACTAAGATATTTTTCCTAAGAACGTGTTATTTTTATTTAATGATTGTAGGTTTGCGGTCCAAACTTCTGGCTTCGTTTGGTGTATTGGTATTTTGTCTGATCTATAAAAAGATAACATGTGAACTCATTTATCATATTGTATGGAAATCGATTTGTATGTCCATATTTTTTTTACGTTGGAGACATTCTCATGTTTAATATATTGTTAAGATAAAATGTTAAAATTAGATGGATACATCAGATGATTTGATTTTTTTTATATGCTAAATTTGAACTAAAACAAGGTTTATTTAGAAGATTATAGTTATATTTTGTTCATGGTATTATTGAAATATTAGTTTATTTTTTTTTATAATTAAGTATATATTGTTTAGAATCAATGATACACTTATATTGATTTTATAACAGATATATGTGTCTCTTGACAGTGGATTCATAGTTCATCGCGTGACTTGAACCTTTAACCTTCATTTAACACACCAAGATACTATTGGACTACGGTCATTTGTCGTGTTTTCGACTAAGCCTTTTCTCATTAAAAAAAGCTTCATGTTTACATCTTTCCTCACTTTGCATCTTTTTTACTTTTCAAGCTAACTAGGATGCAAAATCCTAACCATACAAATATTCTCATGTTCTAAAATAGAACATTTTTGCTTTAAATTCAACATTTTTGGCTATTTATAAAATCAAAGTTCAACCCCAAAACAGAAAACATATCATCCTCAGTTTTCATTGTTGTCAGTTTCCTCTTTTTCATGTTTCATGCTCTGTTCTGTATAATCAATAACACAGTAAATGGAGAAACCTTTGACGATGGCATTTCTATTGGAACTGTTTGTGGGTGCACAGGATGACATTGCAGGGCAGATTGTGCTGATTTGGGGTGAAATCAAGGTTTTGTTAGTGGTGCCATTTCTGAGAATATTTATGTATATTAATCTGGTGATGTTGATCATGTTATTCACAGAAATGGTTTACATGGTTGTGGTGGTTGCAATTAACAAATTGTTTGGTAAAAAACCCGAACAACGTTACAAATGGGAACAATTCGAAGATGACGTTGAGTTGGGTAGTTCGGTTTACCCTCTTGTTCTTGTTCAAGTTCCAATGTTCAATGAAAGAGAGGTTTTTTTTCTTCTTCAATTTATCTGTTTTTTTTTGTATGTGTTTTAATTTACTTGTGTAAACAGGTTTATCAGCTTTCTATTGGAGCTGCATGTAGGCTTACATGGCCGTCTGATCGTATTGTGGTTCAAGTGCTTGATGATTCAACAGATCCATTGATCAAGGTTGGTCAAATTGGCATTTTAGTGTAGCAACTTATATTATTTTGAGAAAGGAAAAAGTACACTTTTAGGTATTTAATGATCCTTTTTTTATGTTTCTATGGTTGTGTATTGAATTTGGGATGTATTGTAGAGTATGGTGGAAATGGAGTGCAAGAGTTGGGCAAGCAAAGGAATAAACATACATTACCAAGTTAGGGACAACCGAGAGGGATACAAAGCGGGGGCACTTAAACAAGGGCTAAAGCATGATTATGCTAAAGAGTGCGAGTACGTGGTCATCTTTGATGCTGATTTTCAACCCGAACCCAATTTCCTCACTCAAACTATTCCGTTTCTTCATCATAACTCTGAGCTTGCTCTCGTTCAAGGTCGTTGGAAATTCGGTAAAACTATATCCCCAAAATTCACTTAAGTTTTATTTTATTTTATATCTGTCTTTTCATTTTAATGCGCATAAGATTTTTAGTTATGAGTGATTAAGACTGAATCATTTAACATTCAAACCAAGCTGAGCTGACAACTTCTTAAATTTCGGTTTGAGCTCAAGCCAAGGTGATATAACTCGAATAATGTTAAGTTTGATTTACTTTTTCCTTAAATATTCGAGTCCGCCATAAAGTACCTCCACCTAGAACTTTTTACTTTTTATTTACTCCCACATTTTTTTTCGTCGATAACTTTTTAAGACTTTATTATATATATATATATATATATATATATATATATATATATATATATATATATATATATATATATTTTTCCCGATTTCTGACACTCATGAGCAGTAGATCTATTTTCATCTCATTCGATTTCGATTGGGCTCATCAAGTCACAAGGAAGATTGATATGTAAACGAGCTACTTTAGAGCTTAAGTTTCCAGCTCGATAGAAGATTTCGAGTTAAAGTGAGTTGTCCTTTGCTTGGCTAAGTTTGGCGCGTGTTAAAAAAATTAACATTTCACAACTCTTAATAATTAATCAACCTATGTTAAGACTTCTCTAATATGACACTTTGGTCCCTATACTTTGAAAATACAACTTCTACATCTTTCATTAACAATTCATCACCCTATGATAGAAGAATGAATAAATAAGTTTAAATGTATGATACAACGGCACAAAAATCAGTGTATTTTATGGTGGCTTAATTAACTTTTCAGTGAACTCAAGTGATTGCATAATGACAAGAGTACAAGAGATGTCTCTTAACTACCATTTCAAAGTGGAGCAAGAATTTGGTTCTATTGCTTACTCATTTTTTGGATTCAATGGTAAGCAAACTTGTACTTAAATCCTTGTCCTATTGTTAGTTTGGGGGGTGTAAGTTAACGGGTATATAATTTATTATCGATGCAGTGGTGTTTATGTTGCAAAACACTATCTTACTCTATTTGCACAAATTTTAGACATTGATTGATGACAAAATCACACTTTTAAGACATTAATAACATAAATTACATTTGCACTTTAACATATTAATAACATAAAATATATTTAAAATGCCACTCCTTCAAATGGAAACTAAAGTGGTCTTAAATATATTCTTTTTTCTTAGGGACTGCTGGAGTTTGGAGAATGGCTGCACTTGACGAGGCAGAGGGTTGGAAGGACCGCACAACAGTGGAAGATATGGACTTGGCGGTTCGCGCTAGTCTTAAAGGATGGAAGTTCTTATACATTGGTTCAATAATGGTAACCTGCCTAATTTTGTAGAGCGGAAAAGCTAGCGACAACAGACATTTTGAATCTTTTCTAACTTATAGATTGATGTATAGGTTAAAAATGAACTACCAAGTGTGTTGAAAGCTTATCGTTACCAACAACACCGATGGTCTTGTGGACCAGCTAACCTTTTCAGAAAAATGGTTTTCGAGATTATGAGGAATAATGTATGATTTTCTTTTTCAGAGTTTTGAATTTTTTAATAGGTTGATGTTGTTGTGACTTTCTTTTTTTACTTATTGTCTAGAGAGTAACATGGTGGAAAAAGATATATATTTTGTACAGTTTCTTCTTTATAAGAAAGATCGTTGCTCATATTGTCACATTCACACTCTATTGTGTTGTGATTCCTGCAACTGTATTGATACCAGAAGTCATGATTCCAGTATGGGCTATAATATATATCCCAACCATCATCACGCTTTTTAATGTAGTTGGAACTCCCAGGTGGTGTTTGTAGTTCTCTTATCATTCCTATGTGTGTCTTTTCATTAATAATGAAAAAAATTTATGACTCTCGTTTTTGCAGGTCTTTCTATTTGGTGGTGTTTTGGGTTCTCTTGGAGAATGTCATGTCCCTCCACCGGACTAAGGCCACATTCATCGGACTTTTTGAGACTCAAAGGGTGAATGAATGGGTTGTTACTGAGAAACACGGAGATGCTTCCAAGGTCAAGGCAGCAACATCAGAAAGTCAATCTCGATTCAGAATAGGTGAAAGGTACATTTTACTATAACTCAAAGGACATACATGTTTATGTTAAGAGGAGTTAGCAGTGGTGCCATGATTGTCTCAATAGGTTAAACATGTGCTCCATTAACGTACTTTGTTATTTCCTGTTTATATAAATAGGATTAGGATCCAATGAGAACTATGGTAAGTTATGAAAACTATAAGAACTCAGGTCGTCCAAATATTTTAAGTATTTTTTCTCATATCTTGTATTTACTACTAACCAGAAGATGTAAAAAAGTAAAAAAAAAAAAATTTCTAGCATGAAATTACATATATGTAAGAGGTTTTTACATTACATATATAATTTGTTTTTACGTATGTAAAAGTGTTTTACGCACACGTAAAATTCATTGTTTATGTTTTTTACTTGCATATATGAATTTTTTGTTATTTTTTAAGTCTTCTAGTTTGTAGTACATAGAAGATATGAGAATTAAAAATAAAAACTAGGAACTTTTACAGTTTTCACAACTTATCATGGCTCTCAATTATCTATCCTGTTAAATATATATATATATATATATATATATATATATATATATATATATATATATATTTCACAACTTACACTAGTTTTTAAAGTATCCATCCCACACAAATCTATGTGTACATACATACATACACTAGAAAGATCGGTACACGATGCGGTTGAAAACACAAAATACTGGTAATCACGTAAAATGTTATCTTTTTTTTATTAGAATCTACAACTATGTCATACTTAAATTAAATAAAATGCTCGTTTCTATAGTATATATTTGTTTAAAAAAGATATTAACATATCAAAGAATTATAATTGTATAAAGATCATGAGGGAAATTGATTTAAAAGTCAACAATATGTCTTAAAAGATTATACCATATGTTTTATAGATTATATTACTTAAAGTCTTAAAATTGTGTAAATTTAGGTTTTTGTCCTCCTTATATATATAGGATTTAGATCAAGGAAAATCTCCTACGAGTTGTGAGAACTCGGTCTTCCCGCGCGAGTTTTACCTCCATTTGTACACACCCTAATATTAAAATGTTACAAAGATGGCCGTAAAAAAATTTCAAAGTGGTGTTTTCTGCCCCTTACAGCTGCTATAAATGGAAAAAAACAAGTTTTTTTTTGGAAAAGTTGATTTTTTTTTTTGGATTTTTGGAAAATAAAATTTGAAAAATCTTTCGTAAGGCCGAGTTCTTTAAGTTCTTACAACTTGTATGAGTTTTCATTTTACCCTATATACAATATATATATATATATATATATATATATATATATATATAATATATATATATATATATATATATATATATATGAGAAAACTCACTCTTATTGAGAAAACCCATAAAATCCTATGTAACAATTTTTTACAAGAATATTAGGGCATGTAAGTAACATATTTTTAGCAGCTTCGAGTAAGAAAAATAGAAAAAAGGCTGACGAACTTTTTTAAAAATATTTTTTAGAGAATGTAACAAGCATGTAAAACGCAATATTGATTGTTACACACTTGTGACGTAAGTTATTTATTTTTTTTAATTCTTTGGCAATTTTTTTAGTTTTCTTGGCTTGAAAATATGTTACTTACATGCGATAATTTTTTTTATAAAAAAATCGTTACGTAGGGTTTGCACAGGTATTTTTAGTAAGAGTGGGCTTCCAATTCTACAAACCGGTACCGAAAATACCGGTGACGAAACGAAAACACCAGTAAATTCGGTAAATATCGGTATCGAAAACGCTAAATGTCGGTACATAAAATCAACTCAGTTAAGGAAATTCGGTACCAATACCGGTTCCGAACCAGTGCATCCACATACATACATACATACGTACATATGTGTATATATATATATATGTATATATATAGGGAGAGGATCATGAGAAAAAACTACTTAAATGTGAAAAAAACTAGAAAACTAACTAAGAAAAGCAAAAAAAAGCATAACAAACATACAATTTTTGTTTTACAATTTTTTTATAAAAATCGCTGCTTTTTATGTATAAAAAACATTTTTTTCAAAAAAAAAAACAAAAAAACAACTTGTACTGCACATGTGCACTATATGTGTATTATACATGTGCATTATATGTATATGTTGCACATGTGCATTTTATATAATATATAAAGTGATTTTTTATAAAAAAATCAAAAAAAAAAGTTTGATATGTTTTTTTGGCTTTTTTAGTTAGTTTTTTGGTTTTCTTATTTAAACTAGTTTTGGATAAAATGAAAACCCACTTGAGTTGAGAAAGCTCAAGAAAACCCTATGTAACATTTTTATTTTATTTTTTAAATAGGGAATGTAAGTTACATCTTAATGAACGTTTTTAATTTATTTTTTTTGTAACAAAATAAAATAAAAAACGCCTTGTGATTTTTTTATAAAAAATTACAAAAATTCAGTTTTTTAGCATTTTTTTTTGTAAACACTGAAATTTAAAAAAAATTATAAAAAAACCTTCCACGTTTTTTATTTTTTTTTGTTACAAAATGTTCATTAACATGTAACTTACATTCCCTATTTTTTTAGAAAAAAATAAAAATTTTACATAGGGTTTTCTTGAGTTTTCTCAACTAAAGTGGGCTTTCTCTCTATACTTCACATATATATATATATATGGGATGGATCATTAGAAAACTAGTTTAAATGAGAAAACCAAAAAACTAACTAAAAAAGCAAAAAAAAAAACATATCAAAAAATTTTTGATTTTTTTATTAAAAATCGCTATAAATAGTACATAAAAAATTTCAAAAAAAAGTTTTACTGCACATGTGTACTAATACGGAAAAGCCTAAAACCACCTAACCCACCCCTAGCCGACACCCCCAAAAACCTAAACCCCTCACCCCCCAAAAACCTAAATTCACCATCCCACCAAAAGCCTAAACTCCCCCCCCCCCCCAAAGCCTAACCCCCCGCCCCCAAAAAAAACAAAAATTAAAACAAAACCGTAAACATGAACCCCAAAAACTAAACTAAACTCAAAAGCTAACTTTAAGCATATAATGCACATGTGCAGTACAAGTTTTTTTTTTAAAGTTCTTTTTTATATATAAAAACTAGCGTTTTTTTATAAAAAAAATTGTAAAAAAATTTGTATGTTTTTTTAGGATTTTTTAGTTAGTTTTTAGTTTTCTCATTTATATTTAATTTTCTCATGATCCTCTCCATATATATATATATATATATATAGTAGGGTTCATGCGAGAACTACGATAACCAATGTGAACACAACCAAAATAAACCCACCCCACCACCACCCAAAAGCTAAACACACACCTACCCCACCACAATCCAAAAACCTAAACACCCACGCCTCCCCCCTCCCAAAAAAAAATCTAAACCCCCAACCCCTCAAAAACCTAAACCCCTAACCAACCACGTACACCCAAGCTAAATGCTAAAAACTAAATCTTAAAGCTAAACTCCAAAACTAAATGCTAAAAATGTTTTTAACGGTTAAATGGCGACTTTTTACAATAATAAAAATAATAATTTATTTTTATAAATAAAATGTTGCGTTTTTTAACGGAATTTTTTTTAAAAATTGTGTGTTTTTTAAGTAGTTTTGGTTTTGTTTACATTGGTTCTCATGGTTCTCCCAATAAAATGTGGTTTCTAACGGATCCTCATCCTATATGTGTGTGTGGAGAGGATCATGAGAAAAACTACGTATAAATGAGATAACTAAAAAAGCCTAAAAACGTACAATTTTTTTTATAAAAAATCGCTAGTTTTTTATGTATAAAAAAAACCTTCTTTTTCAAAAGAAAAAAAAACTTGTACAGCACATGTGCATTATATGTGTACTGCACATGTGCATTATATGCTTAAACTTAGTTTATAAGTTTAGTTTAGCTTTTAGGGTTAGCTTTTTGGAGATTTAGGATTAGGATTAAGTTCTTGGGTGTGGGGGGAGGCGGTTTAGGTTTTTCAGGGGGTGCGGGGTGGGGGGGGGTTATGTTTTTTGAGGGGTTTATGTTTACGGTTTAGTTTTAGGCTTTTTTTTTGGGGGGGGGGGGGGGAGAGGGGGTTAGGTTTTTTTTTTTTGGGGAGGGAAGGGGGTTAGGCTTTTGGTACGAGGGTGAATTTAGATTTTTGGGGTGTGGGGGCGGGGGGTTTAGGTTTTCGGGGGTGGTCGGTAGGGGGTGGGTTTAGGTGGTTTAGGCTTTTCCGTATTAGTGCAAATGTGCAGTACAATTTTTTTTTGAAAAAAGTTTTTTTAATATGTTATTTCTAGCGAATTTTAATAAAAAAATTCAAAACAAAAATTGATATGTTTTTTAGGTTTTTTTAGTTAGTTTTTTTGTTTTCTCATTTAAACTAGTTTTCATCTAGGGGATGGATCATGAGAAAACTAGTTTAAATAGAGAAAACTAAAAAACTAACTAAAAAAGCAAAAAAAAAACATATCAATTTTTTTTTTGATTTTTTATTAAAATTCGCTATATATATTATATGAAAAAAACTATTTTAAAAAAAAATAAAAAAGCATATAATGCACATGTGCAACATAAACATATAATGCACATGTGTAGTACACATATAGTGCACATGTGCAGTACAAGTTTTTTTTTAAAGTTTTTTTATACATAAAATGCAGCGATTTTTTATAAAAAAATTGTAAAAAAAATTGTATGTTTTTTATGCTTTTTTTGCTTTTTTAGTTAGTTTTCTAGTTTTCTCATTTATATCTAGTTTTCTTATGATTCTCTCCATATATATAACATATATATATATACATATATATATATGGGTCAAATAAAAATCACCTCGAGTTGAAAAAACTCATTTAAAAAAAGTCTTTGTTAAAAAAAGAAGTTCGTCAAAAAATTTAAAATTATGTAAGTTTACAATATAAAAATGTATACGAAAATTTACAAGAGGGTAACCAACAATAAAAGGGTGACGTCATCAGTTTTTGTAAAAAAAAAAGTACGCCAGTTTAAGCGATAATAGACCCCTACGTAAATGAACGCTAGGCATTTCAAAAAGTTACTTGATATTAAAAATTTTTGGTGAATTTAAAAAAAACACCCTTTTTTAAAGGAGTTCTTAAAGTTCTTCCAGGTCGGGGTGGTTTTCTTTATATCCATTCCCTAGAAGAAATTTAATATGAAAAGAAAACGACCAGTTTATAACTCATCCGTTAATCACTTTCTCTTCATTAATTAGTCAAAAACATTTTATCTGATGCATTTCAAAATTTATCGTACAAATTTATTAGTTAAATACATTTTATCCTATACGTTTCAAAATTTATCGAACATATATGAAAAGTTATTATATATATATCTTGTATTTCAATATTTATCCTACACATATAGAAATTTATCCTACACTTTATCCTATACATATCGAAAATGGCCCTTCATCATACATTAGGTTGTCTTGAAAGAGAATATTTTAAAATGAGGTACACATTATATTATATTATATTATATTATTAAAAATGCAAGCTAATGAATAGTAATAGTTTAATTAGTTAGTTACTTTACAAAAATACAATAAATTAATTAAATTACCTATATGTTCTAACAATAACAATAAATACACATATTATATGGAGCATTTCTATTGGTTTAAAACTTAATATTTTCTTCTCGTTTGAACTATATATATATATATATGGTAAGGTTCATGCGAGAACCACCTTTATTGCGAGAACCACTTTTATTGCAAAATAAAAAAAAAATCAAAAAGCACTCAAAACTTTTTTTTTTTAAAATCGCTATATTTTGTTTCAAAAAAAAACTTTTTTTTTGAGTAACAGTTATCCATGCACATGTGCATATGTATCTAACTTCGACATATTCCGTAATACATTATCAGTAGTAGACAATTGTACTTTAATTTACAATACCATCCGTAATACACTACTTTTTACATTACCAATATTCAAAATGCACATGTGCATCATTATGTATAACCATTATATAACGTGTTTTGGTACAAAAATTTATGATTTTGAATTTGAATGATGAAGTAGGCTCATATACATGTTTTTTGGTTAGTTATATCTAGTGGTGATGGTTTGGTTATAGTTGTCACTTTATGATGTAATATGTTGATTGGATGGTATAAATTGTGTTGATATACATGTAATAAAGTGAAAATATTGGTATTGGTATTGTATTATAGATGATAGGAGGTAATGGTATTGTATTATGGATTGTAGGAGGTAATGGAAGTGTATTATGGATGGTATGATAGATGAAAAAGAAAGTGTATTCAAAGTAGTGTACCAAAACACCTCATTTTATGTTGATACATATAGATGCACATGTGTATTTCTAATATTTGTAACGTAAAAAGTAGTGTATTACACATGGTAGTGTAAATGAAAATACAATTGTCTAATATTTGTAACGTGTTACGGAATTTGTCGAAGAAATGATACATGTGCACATGTGCATTGTAGTGTATTATGGATAGAATGATAGATGAAAGAGAGAGTGTATTCAAAGTAGTGTACCCAAACAACTTATTTCATGTTGATACATATAGATGCACATGTGCATTTCTAATATTGGTAACGTAAAAAGTAGTGTATTACACGTGGTAGTGTAAATTAAAGTACAATTGTCCAATGTTTGTAATGTATTACGTAATTTGTCAAAGTGCACATGTGCATGGATAACTGTTACTAAAAAAAATTGAAATATTTTTTGTTTTTATTGTTGACGAAATATAGCGAATTTTTCAAAAAAAAAAAATGGATGATTTTTAGATATTTTTAGGTACTTTTTGGGTGGTTCTCGCGGTTCTCACAATAAAGGGTGGTTTCTAACGGATCCTTGTCCTATATATATATATATATATATATAATATGTTGATAATTGTTATTTTTTGAGTGAGAACCGACATATTCTCTAATTCTACTACTAGATTCATCATCATTATACTCAGTAAATCCTACGAATAGCAAAGCTAATGTAAGGCAGAGGATGGTAAGATGTAGACAACCTTACCCCTACCCTGTAGGATAGAGAAGCAGCTTCCGGTGAGACACCCGGCTCGATTGTAGTTTTGCATCAAGGACATAAGGCACATAACACTTAGCACTCTAAACAAAGGCCGATTGGTGCATGTATCCCTTGTCTTGCGGCTATCAACGCCATGTAGTATGCATGATTAACCGTCCGTTGTTTTTAACGTTATTTTCACGAAATTAGTAAAATAACGTTAAAATTAGCTCAATTTCACTTTTCCCCCTAAGCGCCAGACTATACATTATATGTGCACACCGCAAGCGGGCGTATAATTCTACTACTAGATTATTATGTGTAAACTAAATACTAAGAGGGTGGGATCATGTTTGACACAGAATTCTTATGCTAGAGCTTTGCGTGGGGATTGTCCTCTTTGGATGTGCTTGCTATGATTTTGCATTTGGGAAATACCACTACTTTGTTTACCTTTATCTACAGGCTATAGCTTTTATAACAATGGGGTTCGGTTATATTGGCACTCAGGTTCTTAGCTCATAGCTAACATTGTTCTTCGGTTTTTCATCACTTTGCAACTGCACCTTTGGATATGCGTTGTTTCTAAACATAAAACTTTCTTTTGTATATATCTAAAAGAAAATGAAACAATATTCCGTGAAAAGAAAAGAAAAAAGATGATGGTGGTGAAGAAAGAAGATAGTGTTGGGTGTGGCACATATACTAGGCCATAAATGGAATATTTAACTATTTAGAATATGTTTGTACTTGATAGATGTTAGTATCCATGTATGCTCTCTTTGTAATTCTTTAGTTCGAATAATAAGGGAGATCATTATGTAAAGACATGCTTGTCTATTTTTATTTTCATTCTTAACTTGTCACCAAAAAATAAGAGACATGTTGAGATCACAAAGGAACTCTAAAAGGTTGTTGCAAATGCATTATCTACTAGTGTGACACTACACTAGCGACAAATTGACAATTCCTCACTCTCGGAATGCATTATATATATTGAGTTAAGTTCAGATACAAATAAAGTTAACATGCAAAACATACAAACTGAAGGAAAAAACAAAAAAAACGCGGTGACATTTTCGTAAATATCTGGACTTCAAAATTACTCTTCAGGATCATTTATAGAGTGATTTTGGTCTTGTATGGTAATTTTGTAAAATGTTTTTGTAGAGTAATTTTGATCTTGTAGAGTAATTTTGTAAAATATTCTTATAGAGTAATTTTGATAAAAAAAAAAACCTACCCCCACCCCCCAAAAACCTAAAAAAAAACCTACCCCCCCCCCCCCCCCCCAAACTAAAAGCTAAAACTAAACCATAAAGTTAAACCCCATAACTAAATGCTAAAAAACCTAAACCCCCCCCCCCCCCAAAAAAAAAAAAAAACCTAAAAAAACGTAACCCCCAACCCAAACTAAAAGCTAAAAACTAAACCATAAAGCTATACCCCATAACTAAATGCTAACAAAATTACTCTACAATATTAAAATTACTCTATAGGATCAGTTTACAAAATTACTCTACAAAAGATCAAAATTACTCTACAGAATCATTTGTAGAGTAATTTGATAATTACCCTACAAGAACCAAATTACTCTACAAGAATATTTTACAAAATTACTCTACAAAAGATCAAATTACTCTACAGGATCATTTGTAGAGTAATTTGATAGTTGCTGATAATTACTAAAATGTCACTGCGTGTTTTTCTCTTTTCCTTCAGTTTGTACGTTTAGTACGTTAAGTTTATTTTTATTTGATCTTTACACTAAATATATTATGGGACACCAAAAATTTGCAACTATAAGAGTGTCATTTTCAATGCCATCATTGTTACATCACGTCACGTAAGTCAAAACAAAACCATCAAGTCAATATAAGTCATCTAAGTTAATTAGGATACCCGACATTAGGGTAGGGTGGCCTTCAATCAATGTTAGAGTAATTTCTTATTGAAAATTAATACTTGTTTAACCTAACATGCATGCTAAAAATACTCGGCTTAGCTTTGTTAAGTGAATTATAGCTTAAGTTAAAAACAAAGAGTTATCATTTACAAAGAGTTATCATTTTGACTAAAACATCTAATAACCATCATTAAATCACATTTAATATAACTCGTGCACGTCAACTCCAATCACTAATACGCACATCAATTTGTTAAGTGAACTTTATCATCAACCACTTATCACACAATCAAGCAGGTTATACCGGCATAGGACTCCATCAATCATCAATACATGTTACGCTAACGTGTTCACATGATCCATCAGTACGTTTTTAGTAACATATTTCAGATATCAATAGTTCTACCAACAAATTCTAGATGTCAAAAATTTAGCGTCAAATTGTTTACGTTTGTTTAGTTTATTGGAACATCAAGAATAGGCAAATAGTGGCTATCAAGAACATCGAATGTATATGTACACAACACCATACATATAAACTCAAAATAGTAGAGAAATGGCATCTAGAACTCACCTAGGAGGTAGCTTCTTTTACATGTATGATCTGACCTTTGAACACATATTCAACTGGTCAAAGATTCCTATAAAACCTTATTAGCACTTCACATCAACATACCCTAGCAAAATGTGGGACTATTTGCAAGAAATGGTCCCATGCGATCAATGACTTTTCACTCAGGCAACGTTTCATAACACACATAATACTTTTCGCTACATTAACTTTTCATCCACATGAACTTTACGCTAACATTCTTTTCGCTATAACACAACCAATGAAATGTACTACTCTTCGTGCTCAATAATAAGTGAGAATTATCAACCGTAAAAATAACATCGCTGAGTGAATTCTAGTTTAAGTTAAACAAAGAGTTATCATTTTTTACTAAAACGTTTAATAATCGCCATCAACTCACATTTTAATATCACTCATGCACATCAATTCCCGTCACTATTAGGCACATCAATTTGTAAAGCGAACTTAACCATTAACTGCTTATCACAAGGTCATGTGATTGTAGGCTTATACCGACATAAGACTCCATCAACCATAAATACCTGCTACACTAACGCGCCCATCAATACATTTCTAGACATCAATAACTGAAGCAACAAATGCTAAATGTCAACATTTTACCGTAAATTTGTTTACATTTACTTAACATCAAATACTGGTACATCAAGTATAGGCTCATCGTAGCTATCCAATGTATACAATCACAATTGTGTGCATATCAATCCAAAAGAGAAGAAAAAAGGCATCTAGAACTCACCTTGGAGCTAGTTTCTTTATTGTTTACAACGTACGATATAGCTCTTGAACACTTACTCAATTAGTCAAAAAATCATATAAAACCATATCAGCTTTTCGCTTAAACATAACCTACCGGAATGTGACTACGGTAACTATAAAACCCTAAAAACACTAACTTTTATGTAACCATGGTAACTATAAATGTGACACCGGGCCTTTTCAGGTTAACACCGTTAAAACAAACTTTGTGCTCAAGAACATTCATTTATGTATTACACTTGATTAGGGTTAACACCGTAAAACAAGTAACTTTGAATGTAAAAAAATTACTAAACGGTTTTTAAAACTCACATGTCATTAAATTCTAGTCACTGCTGTAAAAAAGCAAATAAAAAAGGGAAAATTACCAATTTAGCCAAAACTTTAATCAAATTACCAATCTAGCCACCTTATGAGTCCTTGGAAGGCCCCTCACATGTATGGGATGAGTCTTTCAAGCATGGGATGAGTCCTTGGGGCGAAACCCAATAAAAAAGAGACACGTGGCCATATACGCATGGGATGAGTCTGCGAACGCATGGGATGAGTCCGTGGACGCATGGGATGAGTCTTTCATGTGTGGGATGGGATGAGTCTTTTCACGTGTCAATTGGGGATTGGCGGACGCAATACTTGGCCATCCAGACGCATTAGAAGATTGGGATCTGTGAGTGGCCTTCCAAGAACGCATGAGATGGCTAGATTGGTAATTTGACTTTTTTCTTGGCTAATTTTGTAATTTTCCTATAAAAAATACACATGAAGTTTCGAATAGCTTTTGCAAAAGCCCCAAATTTTTGGATTTTACTCAGAGAAGTTGAGGGGTTTTTTTTGATGATTTGATGCCTCTTGTAACCAAATCAGAGCATAGACATGCCATTTAAAAAAGACTGGGTTGTTCAATGACAGTTTTACCCTGAATGGTATATTAAATTATTTAAATAATGTTCTTATTTTGAAACACATGGTGAAAAGCTCATATTGCATCTACGCCACTGATGCACACTAGATCAACAGACGCTATTGATACTTATAGTTCTTTTAACTAAGGTAGTTTTCATTTTATTCTAACCCTATATATATCAGTTTATATAAAGTAATCTAAGTTTATATCATAACAAAGGTGATGAAAACAATAGATAATGTAAAGGTAAAACTTATAAATGTTAAAAAAAAGTATAGTTTACCGTAAACATTATAAATGTTCAAAACACGATTACAGAAATGTTATTAACCCAAATTATTATTTTTTAGGATGATTTATTAGATATACAACGTAAACCAAGACCATGTGAGTAACTAAATCGTAATTACAAAAGTAATAATATAAAATGATACACAACTGTCCCAACGATAAAAACAATAATTTCAACTTTTATAATCACACGTCCTTTTCCTCTTTCTATTCACCCCTTCATCGTTCTCAACTTCTTATTGGCTCTGTTTCTGCAATAGTTTTTTTTATATCTTTATTATATTTTTATTATTTATATTTCACAAAAACAGAGAGCTTCCAGTTCCCAATTTTCCACACTTTAATAATTCTTCACTTTTCAACCCATTGGGCAACAAAATCCTAAACCTAGATATGTTCTCATCTTCCAAAACGAAACGTGTATGCTTTTAATTCGACATTTTTACATAACTTTACATCCAAATCCAACCCCACATCAAAAACCAGAGCATTATCTGCTTTCTCAGCTGTCAGTTTCATCTTTTTCTTTATTCTGTAAAAGACAAAAACAGAGTAAATGGAGAAGCTATTCACAGTGGCCTATCTTTCCGAACTGTTTGTGGGTTCACAAGATGAAATTGCAGAGCAGATTGAGTTGATTTGGGGTCATATCAAGGTGTTGTTAGTGGTGCCATTTCTCAGAATATTTATGTATATTAATCTGGTGATGTCGATCATGTTGTTCACAGAAATGGTTTACATGGCTGTTGTCGTTGCGTTTAACAAATTGTTTGGTAAAAAACCAGACCAGCGTTACAAATTTGAACCATTTGAAGATGATGCTGAGCTGGGTACCTCTGTTTATCCTCTGGTTCTTGTTCAAGTTCCAATGTACAATGAGAAAGAGGTTTTTTTTTTTTCATCATTGTTTTTTTTTTTTTTTTTTGGATTTTAGTGTTTTTTTAAATGATTTTTGTAAACAGGTTTATAAGCTGTCTATTGGAGCTGCATGTAGGCTTTCATGGCCTTCTGACCGTATTGTGATTCAAGTGCTGGATGATTCAACAGATCCATTGATCAAGGTATGTAAATAAAATTTGCATTTTAGTGTAGCAACTTATATTATTTTGAGAAAGGAAAAAGTACACTTTTAAGTATTTAATGAAGCTTTTATATATCTTTACGATAAAGGGTTGAGATTTTACATTTTAGTGTAGCAACTTATATTATTTTAGAAAGGAAAGAGTACACTTTTTTGAGTATTTAATGAAGCTTTTATATATCTTTATGATATAGGGTTGAGTTTTAAATGTAATGTAGGGTATGGTGGAAATGGAGTGTGAGAGTTGGGCCGGTAAAGGAATAAACATACACTATCAAGTTAGGGACAACCGAAAGGGATACAAAGCCGGGGCCCTTAAAGAAGGACTAAAGCATGACTACGCTAAACAATGCGAGTATGTGGTCATCTTTGACGCTGATTTTCAACCGGACCCTGATTTTCTTACTCAGACTGTCCCGTATCTTCATCATAACTCTGAACTTGGTCTCGTTCAAGGGCGTTGGAAATTCGGTAAAACTATTGCCCTAAAACTCACTTCATACTTGTTTATTTTATTTTTAATTTTAATTTCAATTTCAATACACAATATGGATTCTTAATATAAATGATGATTTTATGTGGATATTAGTAAGTAGAACATGTCCAAAAACACCAAGTGTAATTATTATACAGAAGAAGTGAGGAACCCACGTTGAAGGCCCATGTTTTTTGTTTTAGATTCTAGTAAGTGGGGCATTGTTTTAATTCACTTTTTTATTTTGACAATTATTTCAATATATTGTTTTTATTCACTTTTTTTTTTGACAATTATTTCAATATATATTGCGTGTACCCCAATTGGTACAACATTTTTTAAATTAAATTTTATCTTATTATATGATAAGATGAACGAGAAAGTGCGTTGAATAAAATAGAAAATGAATATATTATCTTTGTAGATATTGTGCCATAAAATATTGGGGGTATCTACAAATATTTGATCAAGAAGGAAAGCATCTTTAGTTTAGAATACCCACTCAAAACCACGTGACTTGCGAGTAAGTCTTGAAATAGACAATACTGAAGGGCCCGAGAACCACTATCTTTATTATCCTGTATGTTAATTTTGAAAGGAACATGAGGAAAATGAATAGTGTTGAAAGGGTATTTTGGTAACATCATTAGTGCGTTCTTTAATCAATTTGTTTCCTTGTTTCCTTAATCGAGAATCAATAGTGTAAATATTAGCATTTAAATCAACTTATGATCAGTGTCAGAGGGTATTTTGGTAAAATTATCATGTATGTTAATTTTCAAAGGAAAATGAATAGTGTTAAAAGGGTACTTTGGTAAAATCATTAGTGCGTCCTTTAATCAATTCGTTTCCTTGTTTCCTTAACACTAATCGGGAATCAATAGTGTAAATATTAGCGTTTAAATCAACTTACGAACAGTGTCAGAGGGTATTTTGGTAAAATCGTTGGCATGTCCTTTAACCACTTCGTTTCCACATTTCCCAACATTAATCGAGAATGAATAGTGTAAATATTTCTGTTTAAATCAACTTAAAAAGTAAATAATACAAAGATAGATAACCTGATATGCCTCTTAATGGAGAGGAGGTCCCTGGTTCAATCCTAGGCAAGAATGAATAATTTAAACAAACGTTACTATAAAAAAAAGATAAACTGATATGTTTTATGGTGATTTAATTATTAATATGCAGTGAATTCAAATGATTGTCTAATGACAAGACTGCAAGAGATGTCGCTTAACTACCATTTCAAAGTGGAGCAAGAATATGGTTCCATTACTTTCGCATTCTTTGGATTCAATGGTAACCAAGCTCCTACTTAAAAGGCCGAGTAGGGCCCATTGTTTTATTGTAGTTTTAAGTTGATTAATTGTTAGTTTGTTACATAATTC
Source organism: Scalesia atractyloides (assembly GCA_947069175.1). NCBI lineage: Eukaryota > Viridiplantae > Streptophyta > Magnoliopsida > Asterales > Asteraceae > Scalesia > Scalesia atractyloides. Next base: position 81,622,943 of record CAMTDV010000010.1, read on the forward strand.
ACCATTCAATGTTGTCTATGTAAGTTGCACACATTTTAGACATTAATTGTTGTTAAATTGGGTTGGAGACATTAATAACATAAATTGTAATTAAGTGCTACTTCTTTTAATTGAACCTAAATTTAAGTGGTGTTCTATATTTGTTTCCGTTAGGGACTGCTGGAGTTTGGCGGATGGCTGCGCTTGACGAGGCTGGGGGATGGAAGGACCGCACCACAGTAGAAGATATGGATTTAGCGGTCCGAGCAAGTCTTAAAGGATGGAAGTTTTTATACCTTGGTTCACTAATGGTAAAATGCCATAATTTTCATGAGCAGAAAAGCTAGTGACTAAAGGAAATTTGAATGTTTTCTAATTTGTAGTTTGATATATAGGTAAAAAATGAACTGCCAAGTGTATTCAAAGCCTATCGTTACCAGCAACATCGTTGGTCTTGTGGTCCAGCTAACCTTTTTAGAAAAATGTTTTGCGAGATCATGAGAAATCAGGTACAATTTTAAATGCCGTTTTTCTTTATTACTTTGTTCAATTAGTGGATGTACATTGTTGTAAATTTTTTTACTTGTTGTCTAGAAAGTGACATGGTGGAAGAAGCTATATGTTTTGTACAGTTTCTTCTTTGTAAGAAAGATCGTATCTCATATTGTCACATTCACACTCTATTGTGTTGTGTTTCCTGCAACTATATTAATACCAGAAGTCATGATTCCAAGATGGTTTACGGTATATATAGGAACCATGATCACGCTTCTATGTGCAGTTGGAACTCCCAGGTTATTAGTTCTCTCTCATTCCTAGCTTGCCCTTTTACTAGATAATGAATTCATGTTCTCACTTTCTATTTCTTTTGTAGATCTTTCTATTTGGTGGTGTTTTGGGTTCTCTTTGAGAACGTCATGTCCCTCCACCGAGCTAAGGCCACATTCATCGGACTTTTTGAGACTCAAAGAGTAAACGAATGGGTAGTCACGGAGAAGCATGGAGATGCTTCTAAGGTTAAGGCAACAACACAAGAAAGTCTATCTTGGTTTAGAATAGGTGAAAGGTACGTTTTACTTTAACTCAAAGGAACATACTTTCATATTTATATGTATGTAACCTAAATATTCAGTTGTACCTAGGACAGAATTCATATGCTAGAGCTTTGTGTGGGGATTGTCCTCTTTGGATGCGCTAGCTACGATCTTGCATACGGGAAGTATCACTACTATATATACCTTTATCTACAGGCAATAGCCTTCATCATAATGGGTTGCGGTTATGTTGGCACCGAGGTCTCAAGCTCTTAGCAGGCAATGTTCTTTGATTCTTTCGTTACTTTTCAATTGCACGTTTGAATCATTAGCTACACCATACAAACATTGCTAGAATGCTAGTGAACATCCAACTTTCTTTTGTGTGTTTCCAAGAAAAACGAAAGTGGAAATGACACAATATACAACCCAAAGAAGAAATGAACATGATGTTTTAGAATGAAGAATTTGTTGGGTGTATGAGCATATATACAATGTCATACATGTAAGATTTTATTATTTTGAACAATATCTTATTCATGTATGCTTTGTTTGGCATTCTTTGATTTGAATAGGTTCTTTCTTTGTAATTCTTTTGGTTCGAGTAATAAAAGAGACAATCTCGTGTAACTCATGTTACTTTTCATTTTGCTTTCTTAAACATTCGCCGAAAAATTAAAGTGGTGTGTCATGATCATAAATATGATCCTAGCGACACAATAACAATTGCTGACTCACCATGCATCATATAGATTTGGAGCAAAAAAAAAGTATGTGGCTTTAAGAGTGTCTTTTTGTTGCTATCGCTTTTTTTGTCACATGTCATGTTACTTCCTGAAAATTAATGTTTATTTTAAAATACAAAATTGATTTAAATTAGTGTTAGGTAATAAATTTGTTTCTAGTATTTATTTTATAAAAATAGTATTTTCAAAATGTGTAAGGTCTTTATTTCATGGAATAGCCATGCAGCTAATAAAGAGTTTAATTGTTAAAAGATAAATGGGTACTAAAAGAATTATAAGGGGAAAGGTGCATCCAAGGACACCACCCTAGCCCCGTTCAATCCTACGCTGCCATATGTTAATTCTACACCTAAGTACCATGGAACCATCTAAACACTATGAACGTCTATCCACAATACCTATAACCATAGACCTCACCCTTTTACTCCACCTACCAATCACACACACCATAAAGAGATGAACCTCACCTAATTGCTCTCTCTCCAAACAATCACGGCAAAGCTTTGCCGTCTAAACTACCCTACACCGAACGCTAGGGAGGTGGTAGCAGTCTTGCCTAGCGGCTTTGTACCCTAAATGGGTTTGTCGCATGGCGCCCCGCCCCCTAATCTGCGTTTTGGTTATAAAATACGCAATATATCATGATAACTGTTGTAAAATGGACATAAACTTCTATGGTCGTTCAATATTATATTTTATATTATGAGTTATTAGTTTATGATTAAAAAAAAAAACAAGCCTACATATTAAAAGGGACATTTATTAAAAGGCATTTACCTTCCACTAACTTCTTGTTCGTCATCACGAGATTTGTTAAGATTCTCGAACTTATATAATAAAGTTATCTTATTATTGGATTATACTTTTTGCAGAATTTAATAATATTACTTAAGAATTCAGATAATATTATTTATATGTAAAGTTTATATAGTCTTATAGAGATATGCTAATAAAACGTTAAAAAAAATTACTGCAACATATGAATGCCATGGCTTTCTGTCTCTTTTATAGTTCTATTCGAATGAGTCATCACCTAGAAGCATAAAAGTGCTTTTAAGGTTAACGTGGCAACACTACAAAGTCAATCTCAGTTTAAAATAGATGATCATGAAGCTTCTTGACTTGTGCACTTGTGCCTATTTGTTGTTATGAAGATACTTCAATTTTTATGATAAATACAAAAATTTTTTTATGATCACCAAAAAAACTAAAAAAGTTTTTATCATTAGCAGTTTGGATAACCTTCAACCGTTTATCTATTAAAAATATTCAGTTATGCGATGCATGGGAAATCTAATTCTAGTTTTCTAGCCGATTGAATTAGATTTGAGAAGCAATTAAGGATACTATAGTAGATTTTTAGTACAGATATTGAATTACCTAACTTTATCATACTCAAAAGTAACACCTTTAACCTTGACCATCTTTCCCTTTACTAACCAAAATACTTGCAACATTATCCATCCTAAATTAGTAAAATCCAACTCAAAAGATTTTATACCCATATCCATATCAAACTTCTATAAACCAACCCAAGTCTTAGATTAGAAGATAAGATCTTAAATCTCATTTTTGCGTACAAAAGAATCAAAGGAAACCACATATAATCGCATTCAAATGAGATAATTAAATAGTACATAATTTCACATAGCGGCGGCGGACAGAGGAATTATTGTCGAGAGGTGCGAATGAGAGGTTCAACCAAAATTTCAAGGGGTGTGATTTGGATTATAGCCTATAAAATACACTAGAAATTTTCTTTAAGGGAGGCACCCGCACACCCAACCCCTCACTTGGGCCTGCCCCCGATTTCACAAATATCCATGACAATCCAAGTAATTTACAGAAACCACAATAAAGTAGACAAATTTTCATCAAGATGAACCAGTGGACTATGCTCCTTGGCAATCGTATTGATAAATTGCATTCAAGATTATTGTCTCGTCAGAATTGAACTTTAGGAAGTAAAACCAAATTCAGTGCAGATAAGTCGTAGATATATTGGCGATTACCAACACAAATAATCAATTTCAGTTGTACCCAAGGGGCATGGGTTTGATGGTAAGGTTTTTCGCCTCTATCCAAATGTGGTTGGTTCATATCTGCAAAGTGCAGGTATAGGAGTATTTAGTTTAAGTTAGTTTACTACTAACAAAAATTGGCTTCAATTCATTATAAAGACACAATAGAAAATTAAAACAAGATTAAAAGTTGAAGAAGCAAATACATGGATTTGGATATTCAATTCCATAGCATAGGATTCTGAAGGCTTTAGGAATGATTGCACTGATCTAGTCAACAAAACAGAACATCATTAGCCTCACTATGGGAAGGTAATTCACTCTGTGACCACTATCTAGCGTGAGAATAAGTATTTGTTTATTACCGGGACAATAAGTATGCAAGAGAGAGTATTGAGAGAGTAAATGACATGAATTGTGTAAGATCATGTATAGATCATGTATATACTACTAGATGTTGTTGATTGTGACTGTCACGGTTATAACCGTATTGATGATTACATCTCTACTCTGATTGGTGGTTATGTAAACATACACTCTACACATTTTGCCACATAAGCAAATCACTCTTTGTGGTCCCAACACAATCTAGATTGCTAGACTTGGATCCAGAGGACTAAACTCAACCCGAGAGAATGGGTTTAGATGTTCAGTAACTACGCAAATTCACACTAACATGGTACTCATAAAAGATTTTTTAACATATCATTTACAAACTAAGAATGCCTTAATTACATGCACGCGTCATTAGTTCATAATTACAACTCAAGCCTCAAGATTTAAAAAAAACATATTTCTTTTACAAGATAGCCTCTTAGGTGGCTAAAGCCTTTGTTTTAGTTCTAAGCCTATTCCGCCAACATGTATGGAAAGTACCACCATCTAATGAGTTCTAAGCCTATTACGACAAACGTTCTTCAGTTATCTCTTCCTGTTGAGTGATGCAAAGCTGGTCATAATTAATCACAAAAATAGACACTTTTACGACAAAATTAATAAAATAGGGTCCGCCGACTAAGACGACTAGAACTTAAAAACGTAGTCGTTGGATGGTAACCTCAGCCTGCAGATAAAAAGCAGAGACCTAATCCTAGCTTCTGGGTAAATTTAGCCCATGTTTTACACTTGTGTCACTGTGTCAATCCAAGTGGCTATTGCCTATTATGTGGACCCCTTGTACTTCACCATGAGGTTTTTTTTTAGTGTCGGCTAAGCCATATCCACCTAAGCCGGTGGATCCTATATGTAATCTACCAGTTGACCTTTTAGACATGTCTATTTTAGCACATGTTAATAGTCACTGTGAATTTGTTAATTTTGTTAGTCATGTCTATTTTGATGATTTTTTATATAGTTACATAGAATTTGTTTTGTAAGTAATAACTTATTCATATAAAAGTTCTTTGTAATCATTTAAAACTAATAAGTGATCGTCCTTTTCAATTTGTTTTCTCGAATTTTTGTTGTGTATCAGTTTTGAGACAAAAAGAAAGAATAGAGAAATAGAGAATGATTCTGGGAATTCAACTACTTCATGCTTAACTTTGAAAGAAAACAACTTGCTAATTTATAGCCTTACATCGAAAGAAAAATGCACAAAGGCAATGCATGAAAGGAAACCACTATTTACATGAATGAACATAACTACCAAATTACCAACAATAAACCCAACTTACCTATGCCGCGACTTGCAATTTTCATGCATTCGTTTTCAATAAAAGATTAAGTGATAGTGTTATGTGATTCTAGTGACACATTTGCTACATCTGATTCGTCTTGTGTCGCTATCGTAGCGACATGATAATTAAAACATCTCTCACTGTATCGTATAGATTCATGACACCAAACTTATGGTTCTCTTTCTTAACGTGTCTTGTTGCTATTTATGAAAATGATGTATTTGTCGCTATTGCATTGTTACACAATAAGTACGTTTTGTTGTTGCAATAAAGAAACGTCGCTAGAAAGTCGCTAGATGGAAGCGAACCATGTTACACAGATTGTACACTTTAAAGATGGAATTTTTGCCCAATCTATTTATCCATATATATGCATTTGTCTTAATCTCTTACAAACCCTTTGAAGTAGATGTTAATTTGATCTTTTCATCACTACGTGCTTTCAGGAAAAAACCATAGGGCAGCCAAGAAAGATGCTTTGTATAACCTTCTTAATTGACGCTTTTGGAAACTTAGGCTCTTGATCAAACACATAAAAACGAGATTGACCGAATTGTTCGACTCTTTTTTTATTAATCAATGAAAGAACACAAATATAATAGACCTAACAATCTATTTATATTAAACCCATTCTAATCCAAACCAAACTCAAACTCTATTTTAAATAATAAAATAATTAACTCGCTTCTGCTTCACAAAAATACGTTGATTTTTTTACCTGCCGTTGAAAAAGAACACTCGCTATTTTTCCCTACACGGCTAAGAAGCTTTAAAACCCGACCTCAATTGAACCCCTTCTGATGTTGAATCGTCTCCTTATCAAATTTAATACACCCCATGTTTACTCTAGATACATGTAAAGAGATGTATCCATTCTTAATTAAACATGCATTTCTCAATCATTCATCGAAAGGAGCAAGGTGCAAACTCTACCGAATCATCACCCAACAATATCCATTTATCCTTTTCATTGTTTATAAATAGATTAATAATGGGAAGAGAGGAACATCTACAGGAGATAAGGGGTACATGTACAATTGTATTAACTTTTTTTAACCACCAACAAAAGCCCGATCACCCAGGCAAACCCAATGCAAAAAGGTCTCCCATGCCGGCAAAAGCAGACGACACTTGTGACCTGACCCATCATCATTCTAGAAGAAGAAACTTGTCGCCTGATGGCCCACTATGGTAAAATCCCCGGCTCAACCAAAAGCAATTTTTACTTCAGGCGAAACTCAAACCCATGACCTCCACTTTGGAAGGTCATGAGGTTGCCAATGTAGCAGAAGGTCATCAATGTAAAATTGTATTAACTAGCTTAATGATAACAATACAAAAGACACTCTAAACAAACTAATATTAATAACCTAACTAAGTAGTTATTTCACTAACATTCACCCTTTAGTTAAACGTCGATATCAACATTTAGATTGCAACAAAATATCACGAAAATCAAACCAGGCTTTGTAACACCTCGTAAAAACCCGTCCTATAAATTTCGACACGTGTCCCGCTGATCCTCGTATGCCACGTGCCAAAACGAGAGGGACCAAATGTTTCGTTATGTTATTTTATAACCTCTGAACGACAATTTAATAATTAAGGGACTAAAAGTGTCAACATGCAAAAACACAGCCTCTGAGTGACCTTTTAACGAACCAAAAGTCTTATAATATTATTCATACTCTTATTTGTGCCTATTATATGCCAATGAGGGCTTTACGCACTAATTATAACGTTTCACGCTAGTTTGGAAGTCACGGACTATTTCTGACAAACTGCAGAAACTTGCCAATTCTCGTATTTTGATATACAGACCCAATATATGAGTCCAAATATATTGTATACAATAAAATATTATGTTTTATTGATAAGGATGCAAGGATGTCCATCATTGCGAAATTCCGATCGTTTTTGTGTCCGTTTAAGCGTTTTACGCATTTATCGCGAAACGCGCAACCGTACAACCGAACGAACTGACATCCAGAATATTTTCGGACATAATCCAATTCATACCTTAACACCCTTATAGAGCTTAGAAATCAGGTTAAAAGGGGTTACGGGTGACAAAACGAGACGAAACAAGTCCAGGGGCCAAAAGTCTCAAAAGATGAAAGTTGTGGCTGCTGACCTGGGTCCTTACGGACCGTATGTATAGGACCTTACGGTCCGTATGTATGTCTGCAGACCAGAATTTTTTGCTTATCAAGCATAACTCTCACAATCCGACACCTAGCTTGTTTTGCCACCATTTAACCTGGTTTGGACACCTCAAACACTTGTAATCATCCTAACAACCCTCTAAACACCTGGAATGATCTCCTTGATCCTCTTCCACTATAAATAGGTGTTGAATTCTTGAGTTCAAACTTGCACCTTTCTCATAAATCTTTCTATAACTCTTCTCTGGAGGTTCCTGAGCAATTGGGAGCTTCCCTTGAGTTTTCTTCAGTCATTAGGACCACAAGTAAGTGTTCCTTCCATGGCTAGTTCTTTTATTTAGCTTTTAAAGCTAAAAGTCAAGCGTTTTCGATAAACGCTTTGACTTTCAGTTAGACCTTAAAGGTCCATCCATTGTTCACAGCGAACGTGGCTACGTGATTGTAATTAGGTAGGTATTAATACCTCAAAAGGGCACCTCCTGATTACCACGTTTGCTTAGTCAATTGACGGGTCAACATATTAATGTTTAAAAAGTCAAGGGGTCAGATTTCGAAATATTTATAATATGAGTTTATACATATTCTAAATTATGTTTTAACACTTAAACAACTTGGTAATAATTATTAGAACATGTGTAAACATGTTCGGCTTGTTAATTTTAGTTTTAGGGTCGGTTCGCAACCGAAAGTCGCAAAGTTTGACTTCTGCGTTGATTTTCGATTATGAACCGAATTAGATTAGTATGCTACTGATTTAAGGTCCTATTATGATCATATTATGATGTAGCATAACCCTATGAGGTTGTATTACATGATAATAATAGTTATCCGAGTTTTATGCGAGTTTCCGTAAAAATGCCAAACTTTGACTATATTGCCCTTTTGTCTAAAAATGAGGTTTTAAACACCAATGAACTTGCAAATAAATTAGTTGCTGATATGATATCATGTTTAACATATTTAATGTTACAAATCTGATCATAAACCGAGTTTTCGTAATATATCGTAAGTAAGGCTTTAAAGTGACCGTAAAGCCCTTTCGGCACATAGAACGGTTTTAAATATAATCTATCATACCAAACTTATTGCCTACTGATGTAATACCATAATTAGGATATTTTGGGATATCATTTCAGTTTATAAACTGAGTTTATGCACAAGATCTTGTATTACGCTCTTAAATGACGATAACGCCCTTACGGCACTTAAAATGGTTTTTAATCATGATTTTCATATGGAACCTTTTTCCTACGGATATGTTATACTAAGTAACATATTTTAACTATTTAAACCTGGTCATAACATCAGTTTTCATAAAATATCGCAAATATCGTCATTTAACGACTTTAACGCCTTCTCGGCGCGTAGTATGGTTTTAAACCATAATTACCTACCAAGACTTGTTACCACTGATATTATAACTCATTTAAAATATTTCTACAGTGGGTACATGTTATAAACTCAGAATCCCAAATATACTTTCGAAACTATGTGTGAAATTACCAAATGCCCATTCGGAGCATAGATTGGATTTAAACTATAAAAACACACATATATTCGATGTCCTACTGATATTATATCATAAATAAAGAATTTTCACAGAATAATTAGGGTCGTAACATCAGATTATACGCAAGTTCCTTTTATACCTCGCTAAATGACCAAAACGCTCTTATGAGGCATAGTATGATTTTAAAACTATAACGCGCATACAAGTTGATATCCTACTGATATTATAACTTTTTTAAAGTATATTGGCATAATCGTTCATGACTCATCCGGTTACCCGGTATCGCTTATATGCGTACGGTTAAGTCTACGAGGCTAGTTTACGTAATTTAACCGAAACGGGTTTAACCTTATCATTTTTTTTTCAAAATCCAGAATGTTATATGTTTACCCATATTATACAAGTCATTGTACCTGTCGGGTTTAAACTACATTCTTTCCGGTCATCGCTTAATCAAGCGCATAAGTTCTGTTTTGATACTTAAGCTAGCCGATCTAAGTCTATGACTTAAATAAGGTCTGTTAGCATTCTAATTGGTTATTTATACCATCATTCCAGACTAGACCCTTCCGGTAAATTGTACCTACGCTTACTTAATTGGATACGACTGTGCTTATTATATTTCTTATTTTAAAAGGATTGTTACGATCAGGTAAATACTCTTAACCTATTTTTCCTATACGGGCTTGGGATGCGGTAAATTATTACCGCATGGTCGGGTATGGGATTCGAAGACCTATGTGTCGGGAAATTCAAATAACCTGTTTTAATTCGTATTGCTTGACTTAAACGGGGGTTAATGCGACCGTGTCCTGGATATCCTTGACTCATTAATTGCAAATGGCTACGACCTAAGCACGGGGTGTAGGCATACACCTGACAGATGCGATACGGTTCAAATATATAATTTTATAACCCAATAAGGGTTGCCCAATAAGGGTGTTCCCAATAAGAGTGTTCCCAATAAGGGAATAAATATAAATTTTATAACCCAATATGGGTTTTCCCGATAAGGGAATAAGTGGTGTGTCGGTTAATCATGAACCAGTATAGTTTTCGGTCCCCGTATGTATTGTTGAGTTATGTAAAACTGATAACATGAGATACTTTGTCCCAAGTTAAATATCAAACCAATGTACCAATACGTACATAAAATGATTTTGAAATGTTTTCAAAATGTTTTCAAACTGTGTCGGTTGATTGTATTTACCAGCAAAAGTTGACATATTTTCAAAATAATTAAGTTACAGGTACAAAGACATAAATAGGCTGGAGGCCGCTCAGTAGCGACATAAGGGGATCTTGCAAGTCCTTAGATGTGCTCAAGTCTAATGAACATCTTTTGTATATGTTTTTCGATCCGCCTGTGGATTATTATTATTACGAGCCATTATATTTGAACTCTGAACATTTTGGCTTGTAATAATATTATTTAAATTCAAGACTTTCGCTGTGCTATTCTGTGTTACTTGTATTGTTTGGTAATAATGATATCAACATATGTCACGATACTCCCCATCCGGGCCCACCGGGTTACACGTGGGAATCGGGGTGTGACAGGCTTCCATTTAAATCAATCTACAGAAACCAAGAAGGTCCAAGGTCCGAAAGTTGATCCATGAAACAAGGAAGAAATGTTAATCATTGAAAATTAGTCCAAGCCAAACTGATATCTAGGTCAGGGGTGGTTCTATGTGGGGGCATGGGGTGTCGGGGATACCCTTAAACTTTTTGACGAAGTACAAAAAAAAATCTCCATTGTATGTATTAGACACCCCTAAGAAAATATTAGGATGCCCCTGAATGTAGATACAAAAATGAATTCCTCTGTTTTATGAATGTTGGGTATGATTGTTTTTGGGATATCCTGAATTTTTCTTTTGGACATGCCACTGATCTAGGTGATCTATGGCCTTTAGAAACACACGAATCCTTAAACCCAGCTAGAAGACATACGGGTCATATTTACCCGGAAACACATATGATACAAGAATTTCAAGAACCGCACAATTCGCGCCCAAATCAAATCCAACATTAGTGTTTCCCCTTCTCCTCCATTTGAGAGCATCAACGACCTACAAGTCACGTTTTCCATAAATAGAAAATCATGAGCACATAAGCGAAAACCACTTTGGGACACTCATAGGTCAAAACATTCAAAGATCACTCATTGAAGCATTAATCGACCATCAGTCTAGTTTCAAAAGTCATCAAAACCATGTGAGCATCGTACACTCATGTAAAATTGTTATTTCACATCGCGTAATCATACATGTGAAGGTGCTTCCAAATACATGTGAAGGATTTATGACTACATGTGAAAACTTTTAGTTTTGAAACCATCGATTGCATCGAACATTACATCATACTAAAGAACATTACTAATAAAGGTAGGCCGAAACCAAAAAACATATGAAAAACATAGATGTTGGGAATATGTAGTGATCATTTCTCATGGATTCAAGACCAAACTGCCTAACATAAAAAAGTTATTCCCCAAAATATACTGAAAAACCTTGAAGGAAATTTTATCGTCAAACTTTATGACAAATCACCGATGGAATGTTTGCCGCAAATTGGTCTCACCCTCGACTCGCTATGTCTAGATCAAAAGCTTACCCAAAATCTAATCCCCAAACAGTTGGTAATTCATAGTAGTTTACCTAATTGGCCCACAAATACTGTTTTTCTTTAGTTTCCTTGTATATTCTATAAACCTTCGTCGAAGATATGTCGGTGAGTTTTGACGGGTTATCGACTTTTTAATTAAATTTTTCAGTTTTTTTGGGTTTTGTGTTATTTGTCAGTGGTCTGGTCTGGTCACTGACAGATCACGTTGTCGGTGAAAGTCTTTTCCTTAGTAGTAATGTCATGTTACACTATAGACTCAGATTAGCAAGAACATGAGTTAATGATACTTCTATATATGTGTAAACATAGCCTTCCCCACAACATACTTGTTAGTTAACGTGTATTATAGTATCCAACTTGTTAATTGTTGATTAACGTGTATTAAAATGTTTTTTTCAAGTATCCAACTTGTTAATTAACGTGTATTATAGTATCCAACTTGTTAATTAACCAACGAGCTTGTTAATATATATTCATTTTGCTCGTGTAAGATAATTAAGCTAATTAACCCGTTGTGACAAGTAGCAGTATTTTGAAATACAGAAACAATTAAGCTAATTAACAAATACAAAAAAAATTAAAAGCCTTGCCGGAACAATATTGATTATCAAAAATAGGATACTATGGGAGGTTAGGAATTTCATCTTTTGAAAGGGTTATACAAAGTCAACGTCTTAACATGTTGACTTTTCACAAAAGCATCGTGCTGTTATTGGATATACCGATTTTCCCGGCAAAACACCATGAAATTGAGGAAGTTTTTCTAATAAAAATGGTAATAAAAAGGTCAGCTTCTAGAGCTTTTGTTTTTTCATAAAACACGCAGAAAATTGATCTTAGCTCTTTGGGTATACTTTAACCCATTTTAATTCCATCTAAGTGTCACATCAACTTTTTTTTAATTTTAGTTCGTCTCACTCCAAGAAAATGGTTTAATCACATTAACTTCATCTAACCCTATCTTTTAGTGGTTTTTGGTCTAAAAGAAGAAAAGAATAATTAATTTAATCTCTTAACATTAGGTTAACATGTTAACACATAACCCATTTAATGCCATTTAACACAAGGAAGGAGCGGTTTGCAATGTTAGTTAACATGTCATATCATTATTAACACTCTAAATGTTAGAATACACCTTATGGCCTTATGAGCATTTAGGGATTTGTTTGAATGTAGAAAAATAAGGCGTTTATAAAAAAAACAGAAAAATAAGGATTTTTCTAAAACATTTTCATGGAAAAAAAGTTAGTCTTCAATTTATCATTGAGTCAAGCTCGAGTCAAGCCAAGGCTAGCTCGAGCTTGACTCGATCTTCATACTTTGCTGACTTGAGTCAGCTTAAAACTAAAATCGAGCTAGAATCTTAAACTCGGGCTTGGCTCAGTTAAAATCAAGTTGGCTCACTAGACCAAACAATTTAACTTATTCTTGCCAAAAGGCTAAAATTTAACTTTACTAGCCACATGACCAACAAGTATGTATGTTACACAATTATTTAACTTTTCTTTATAGAGTAGGTGATTCAGTCACTTTTGTTTCTTCATCAATGTTGGACAAAGGAATAAATGAGTTATTTAGTAAAGAAATGAGCTATTTTATAGTCATTTCTTTCAGAGTTAAATGCTTGGTTGGTTCCTGTGGTTTGTCAAAATGCAGATTTGGTCCTAGTGGTTTACTAATTACATGTGTGGTATCAAAACTTGTAAAAAATGAACTCACTTGGTCCCCTGCCCTAACATCACTTAGATTTCTCAGTTAACATACCCCATGTGCATGTCACATGAGGGTAATCTTGTATGAATTTACTTATTTACCCTTGAAGATAAAAATATATAAATAATCATATTATTAAAACACACCCCACACCTCTACTCACCCCAACCGTCAATCATCCTCCTCACTTCAACCAACAATGGCAGAACATGCACATTCACTTCCACCATCCAACAACTTAACAATCTCCGACACCGTATCCGAAGCCGACTTCTCCCAGCGCGTCCTGATCCGATCAATCCTCTGCCGTCCCAACTCCGGCGCCGGTCTCGCCGGTCAAACCGTCAAGGTCGGCGGTTGGGTGAAGAAAGGGCGGGAACAAGGCAAAGGCTCATTCGCGTTCCTTGAACTCAACGACGGATCTTGTCTGGCGAACCTGCAGCTTATTATTTACGCCGATGTTGTGCCGTTAGGTCAGTTTACTCCTACTGGTATGTGTTTGTATGTTGAAGGTGTGCTTCAGATACCTCCGAAAGATAAGCAGGGGAAGCCGTCGATTGAGTTGAAGGTTACGAAGGTTTTAGATGTTGGAGCTGGGTTTGAGTGGCGGTCACAGGCGGTGTGAAGGTGGTGGTCGGATGGTGGTGGGGGCGGATGTTAGTAGCGGTTTGAGTGGTGTGACAGGCGGTGTGGGGTGAGTAGAGGTGGTGGCAGTGGTCCGGTGGGTTGGTGGGGGCAGGCGGTGGTGGCGGTCCGGTAGTTAGAGAGAGGGAGAGAGTATATGTGTTTTTATCTTCAAGGGTAAATAAGTAAATTCACACAAGATTTTTCTCATGTGACATGCACATGGGGTGTGTTAACTGTGAAATCTAAATGATGTTAGGGCAGGGGACCAAGCGAGTTCATTTTTGACAAGTTTTGGTACCACGCGTGTAATTAGTCAACCACTAGGACTAAGTCTGCAATTTTTGCAAACCACAGGGACCAACCAAGTATTAACTCTTTCTTTCATGTTAACTTTTTTCCTCACCCAATAAGGAATAAGTAAAACTGCAAAAGTTTGAAGCGATCCAACTTTAAGTAGAATGGCGAAAGGATAATTTTACCCTTATTTTAAGACACTAAACTCTCTTAAATATGTTAAAATTATGACAACTAAAACTATTTTTTCCAAATAATTGTACTTTAAGATAGTATAAATAAATATTTTAACTTTTCCAACACTTTTCAGTTAGACTATGGGGTGTGGTTCCCCTTTCCCCATGTCCACCTAGGCGCCACATCATCTTCATCTCCACATCATCACTACTCCCCCATATGTGGGGTGTGGTTCCTCTTCCCCCTCCCCTTTTTTTTGTAATTAATTTCATTTTAAATATCAATTTAAATATCTTTTTTTTTTCATAGAAAATTTCAAATAAATAAAATAAAACCAAACATAAATTTATAAAAAATCATAAAAATCTAAAAATTACAAATAAAAACAATACAAACACATAAACCTACTCTTCATCAACGTGATCGACACGGAAGTTATTCCATATATGGTCGATTAAATCCGCACATAGGTTTCCATACACAAGCTCACTACGTAACGCCCACATATTAGGGTCTTGTTGCAACTGGTCAACGGGCTCAACATTTTCATCAATGTCATTCGGGTCGTATTCACAAATAGCTCGACCTTCGTCTTCAATAATCATATTCTGCATTATTAGACAAGCATACATAATCTATCTTAATTTTTTTTTGGTTTATATGCACGAGACGGTTGTTGTATTATCCCCCATTTTGATTTTACGACTCCAAATAATCGCTCGACATCCTTTCGTGCAGCTTCTTGGGCTTTGCAAACTTTTTTCTCTTTTCATCATCGGGTAACGGAATAGTTTTAACAATAGCCGTATACGAAGGATATATATCGTCAGCTAAATAATACCCGTGCTTGTATGACACACCATTTAGCATGAAAGAAGAATTTGGGCCCGTACCTCTAATGATCTCGTTGAAAATAGAAGATCGTGCTAGAACATTTAAATCATTGTTTGAACTTGCAACCCCAAAAAACGCATGCAAATCCACAAATCTTGTGAGCAAACAGATTCTAAGATTAACGAGGGAACACCGATATCACCTCGCATAAATTGACCATGCCATGCAGTAGGGCAATTCCTCCAGGGCCAATGAGTACAATCGATACTTCCTAGCATCCCAGGAAACCCATGTTTCTCCGCATGCCATGCATAAATCTTTTCTATATCCTTCTTCGTTGGTCTACGCATATACACCTTGCTATACAACTTCACTTTACCTTCGCAAAATGCATGCAAACAATCCCGACTAACTTTAGCGGACATCCTTAAGTATTCATCCCACGAATCACTACACGTACCATACGCTAGTTGACGAATTGCCGAAGTACATTTTTGAAGCGTAGTAAACCCTCTATGTCCTCTAGCATCGTAGCGTAATGTAAAAACGGATTATAATTAGCCAAGTCATTGGCAATACGTAAGAACAACCGGCGACTCATTCTATATCGACGATTAAATTGTTCGTCGGTGTGAACACAGTTTTCGACGAGATAGTCACAAACTAAACGTTCATTTGCACCTTAAAAAAAGTGTGAAACCTTATTATTTTTGTGAACAAAAACATATACATAAAAAATAAAAAACAAAAAAATCACACAACGTAATGTTATGATAAAAAAATATTAAAAAAACATACCTTCCCGATCTCTATTTAACGCGGCAGCCCGTTTTCTAGGTTGCGAGGGTCCTTCATCTTCGTCATCTTTGTAACATCCGTCGAAAAAACGGGTTTTCAAAACCCGCTTCGTTTATTAATCAAATATCCAGTTATAATTTCGTTGCGTATTTATTGCTCAAATTAATTTTAAACGATACATAATTAATAAATATATTAGAATTTAAAAACCATAATTTATAAATAATATTAAATAGTGAAAAAAAATAAAATGGGGACGCCGGGTTTCGAACCCGGGTCACCCACAAACTCAAACACACAACACACCGCTCCGCCACATGCCTTCTTTGTGAAAATACTGAAACAAATAATACTTAAAATAAAACCCGAATTCAAAACCGGAGATCACCGCGCTCAGAACTCGCAGTCACCGGAAAATCCGGCAATCCGCGACTTTGGCCAATTTCCTTTTGACCAAAAAACGTTAACCGACTTCGACATTGGTTATAACCGATGCCTGACCCTCAATTTTAGTCGTAACCACCGGAAAACCCTTGACCGCGAATTAAGACCCAAAATCGGACCCAATACATTTAGTTCTTCCCTATAAATACCCACTCAATCTTCCGGAAATCCTTTCGCTCAGAACCGCTCACTTTTTCGAAGCTAAAGCTCGTCGCCGGAGATTTCCAATTTCGCCGGAACTTCGCCGGAATCGATCGTCAGAAAACCGTATTCATTCCTCGACCGGTATATCTGTCTAAACTTCTCTGCTATCTCTTAATTCATACTTTAATTATTCAAACAAAGGTTCTAAACTGTTAATCAATATATTCAGCCGAGAAGTCACAAATCGGAGCCGACGAATTTCGCCGGAAAATCTGAAGAAGACACTCTGTGATTGGTACATCTCATTCCTAAATTCCTTTCTTTTACTTCAATTCAATCAATCATAAGAGTAGTTGGTCAATTGAACAAACAGTCAATTCACTGTTCGGTAATTCGATAAACGAAGAAGATGAAGTTAAAACATGTGTATAAGTATAATTAAAAACGGATATTCGAACGGGTTAGACACACAGTCCAGCGGTGGACTGTGTGCACAAACAATGCACACGTCCCGGGTTCGAATCGCACACGTTACCGAATTTCAGAATATAAACCAACATTTCTACAACTGAATCAGAACAAGTCACATGATGTTTATACGAGCAATATAATTCATAAGTTTAACAGATTTGACACACAGCCCAACTGGTTGGGCTGTGCGCACTCGAACCGAAGGACCCGAGTTCGACTCCGGTCCCTGCAACCGGTAAACCATTTTTAATAAAACCAAATAAGTTTAAAAATTAATTAGTATATAAATATAATTAAAACAGAGAATATTTCGGGTTAGACACGTAGCTCAGTTGGTAGAGCTGCGTGCACGTAAACGAGAGGTCCCGAGTTCGAACTTCACTCGGCGCATACAAACACAACAGTCCGACCGGTCAACGGTCAACAGGGTCAAAAAGTCAACATTTTTTTTATTTTTTTTAATTTATTTAATCAGAAAATTATTTAAAAATACTTAAAAATAATATTTTTAAAGTTAGAAAATGTCCTTAAACTCACAAAAATAAATCTAAAAACCCTATTAAGATTATGAATTAAAAGTATTAATCTCAAAAAAAATCCATTTATTTACCGAACCATTTCGTTATTATTTTAGGTTAGTTTTTCCTCGTCGATCAAATCCTAAAATTCGTGCGCATCCAACGTCATCAAAGAACGCTCCCAATGTGAGTGAATCTCTATAAATTCCCCGTTTTAATCATGTTTTGGGGTGTATCATGTGTCATTTAATTCCTTATTATATTTAAACACTTGTGCATCCATCATATCCGTGATCAAATGTGTATCAAATGTGTATCAATTGTTGTGTGAATTATGTTTAGACTGAAGTTATCATTTTCAGTGCATGCATTTCATTAGGCCCATCAGCTCCCCGTGGGATACGGGTTGAGTATCAGGTGCCTCATTCGATCGGCTCCGTTTGATTGAGCCTTGATCTCACATACATCATCATTCATGTCACTCGATCGGCTCCGTTTGATTGAGCCTTGATCTCATATACATCATCATTCATGTCATATACTCATCCAAAGTGGTTTGTGATTGTTTAGTTATATATGTTTGCTCACATGTGATTATTGCACAAATTTTTAATATTAAATAAAACAAGAAATTTATAACTATGTTTTATCAAGGTTCACTCGCCAACTTTTGTTGACCCAAAATATTCCCCGTTTACACATGATACAGGTGATCCAGTTGAGACAAGAAACACATAGGAAGGCCTAGAAGAATAAATCAGTTTAAGCTTTGGATTGTTTTACTTAGTTTCATTTCCTTGTAATTGTATGGATTTGATTTGGATATTTAAGTTGTAATTTGAATTTAATAAATATGAAACATTTTAGTAAACATCATGAGCTTGGTGATAACCCAATTATGTCCCGACTCTTATTCCGCTGCGGGTCGGGATGTGACAATCTTCTTCCATCTCGGCAATAATTTTCGCCGTCTCAAGCATGGCGCTCAGTAAAAAATTTCCCGCATTTTCGTCATCTGATGAAGAACTCGTAGCGACTATACTAGAAAAATAAATTTATAAAGAATATGAGATAGAAGGATAGATAGAATAGTTTGTAGTGAAGTATGATATAAAAAAGGAGGTATATATAGGTTTAAAAAAAATAATTAAATTTTTTTTATGAAAAAGAGCCGTTAAATGGCTATATACAAACAAACGGTCAAAATTTGAATTTCGGGGAGATCGGGACTACACTCCCGAAGATGCCGATCCCGAATTGGGGGGGGGGGGGGGGGTGTTCCCGATCGGGGCCTCTTGCCAACTCACCCTCCCGATTGCTTTCACCGATCCACACCCACAAGCCTTACAAAGGTTAGCCGAAATTGAGCCATTTTTTTTATTCCTCGGTTTTTTTTTATATCCAACATGTTTCAAGGCTTTTAGCTTTACTTATTTTTTTATCAACACACAAATTGTTTGACTTTTTCACACGTTCTTTTCAAGTATTCATTTTACATCTAATCATGATCATAATAATAAAATGGCATTGTTATTTGTTTTACCAAAATGGCATTGTTATTTTTTTATTTAGGCACCCAATTGCCCTCTCCTATTCCCATCTTGTGTTAAACTAGTGAGTGAAATCCATGAATTGTAGTTGCGGTTTCATTTTTGTAAAGGTTGGTTTTAACGATTTGCATATTAGTATGTAGCTAGTGGAAAAAAATTTAATATTGAAACATTGATAAAAATAAACTAGTCGCAACATGTAAGCCAAAAATTTACAAAACATCATGCTTAAAGGTTTTAGAGAAGATAAAAAAAACTGTACAAAAAAAAGAAAGCTTGAACAACTTTGACGATTTATATGTTTATGCTTCAGTGACTTGTATATTATCATATACAACTATTGAAAAATTTACACCGAAACATAAATAATCATAATCTGCAAATCATAGCGGAGTGTTCGAAATTTTTATTAAATTGTCATATTTCAAAGGTATTAAAGAAAAGTATGAGAAGCCACGTGTGAAACTTTGGTTGGTCTAAAATAAAATATTTGGAGAAAAAAACAACATATCCACGGTTAAGTGCACTCAAAACGTAATTTCTCGATTTTCTACTTCCTTTTACAAACCAATACTATAGGATCAATATTCTAGTGACCGTAAACGGTAAAGCTGTGTTTTTTCTAAACAGTTAACCAACTACTCAAAATATAATTTTAAAGATCATTTTTACTATCTTGCAGCAAAATGATTAAGATTGTGTACCTTAAAGGGTCAATCCATGTGAAACATGCCTGTGGTGTTGTGTGAACACATCCTTACCCTTTTATCACCATTTATTGCAATTTTCAAATAATGACTTTTTATTTCATATTATAATAATGAAAACTAAAAATTAGACTCCCAACTGCTAATCTTTCTGGAGATTAAAAGGCTAATTAAAAACCAAACCTTTAAGACCATTTGGTGTAAAGAGGATTAAAGAAGACGTATGAAGCGGCACGTGGCTGCCAAGTCAGCAGGGGGCACAAGCAAATGGCCCCACACCAGTGAAGGAACCAATGTTGGTGTTCCCACGCCACCTCCACGCCATGCCTCAGGGTAGTGTGCTAGTGTTCTTGAAGCCCCACACCACCCACAACGCTATCACACCGTATGATATAAGAACTCATAAGTTAAAATGTGGGCTCCACAAATTAGTTTTTATAATTTTAAATCATCACACGTTCCATGCATGTCGGTCTGTGGATCCCAATTACACCATTGTTTTGTTCTTTAGTTTTTTCTTTATAATATAGTTTTGATTTTGATTTTCTCTTCATGTTATATTATAGTATATAATATTTGTGAAAATCATCATTACCTGTCTTTTTATCTACGTATTTGTATAAACCATATTACAAAACATGTGTCTACTATAATATAATTTTAGATTTTGAAATATGTATTTATATTGCAGAATCTAGTGTTGTTAAATGTTGCTATTCCTCACCTTCCTTGTAAATAATATCATTAGGCCTTGAGTATACCTCAATCCTCCTCAACTCCACAAAGGTGATACATTACTAACTTTTCCCTATTTCATTCTATCTCACCGTAAAGAAATTAAAAAAAAGTAATTCAATCTCTGAACATGTTAACAAGTAACCCTTTATCGCCCCTTAATACAAGAAGAGAGTGATCTGGAATGCCTGTTAACATGACATGTCACACTTAAAGGCCAGGTGTTAAAAGGTACACCCTAAGACCTAATGAAATTTAAGATATTGGATTTGGACACTTCATCATTGCCAACTACATTGTTACTTGGTTCTAGTTCTTGGTAACATATACTTTAACTAGTTAATAATACCATTAATGAAATTAAAATCTAGACACTGCAACACCAATCACCATTGACAAGCATTTCTGTGATATCATTGCACGCTAAGCTACTAATAGCATGCATCAAGATTGAATTGAAACTTCATAACCTAAAGCTACTAGTAGTAATATAGATTAAACATCCTTACCACATTGTATCTATTCCCATATACTCCAAAACTCCCAATCATCTCCCATGCTCATCGGCAACAAATATGATCCTTGACATTATGCTATATTCTTTACATTATCTTTGGTAATAATAATAGAACTAAAAGTACAACATATGCAAGGCTATCACCTTAACTTGTCTTTCAAACAGAGAGCAAAGAGTGCTAACTAACCAGTATCACTTCTAATTTGCTTTCTTTTTGTGCATTTATAAAGTGTCACAACAGAAATAATAATCTTATTAATTTTTGTAAAGGACACGTAGAACAATTTATAGAATTACCTTTAAAATGACATTTTTGTCGTGTTGCTCAATTTTGTGAAAGTATGTGATATTTTGCAAAAGACCTTTATTTTTGTTGAATTTATTTAAAAATAAATATTTTATCAAATGCGTTAAAATAAAGTAGTTTTATGATTTTTCTTGTATCAAGTGAACCGTTAAAATGCGGTAGTTTTATGATTTTTCTTGTATCAAGTGAACCGTTAAAATGCGGTAGTTTTATGATTTTCCCTTTATGGAAAAATTCATTATTAAACTTTTAAAAGGAAAAATAAAGGTGAAAGCGTTGTAGACCTAATACTTGTTTTTCATTGGTTTTCTAATATCTCGCAACTATGAGGGGTCAGCTTAAAAGAAACGTATTCCAAAGTTTTCACTTACAATAAACATTATTGTGCGGTTTCACTTACTTACAATAAACATTATTGTGCGGTTTTGGATTTTTAAAGCAAATAAACTTTTAAGATCTAATCATGTTGTGATCACATGTTATTATATTTTTTTTTAAATTTTGGAGATATCCTCGTGTTTCATGTATGTTGTATTAGGATGAAGGGTGTCGTTCAGTTTTCTCATTTTCCTTGTGTGACACGTCAGCGTCACATAAGTTTTTTTCAATTTTTCACTTTTTCTCGGATTTTCTCATATTGCGCGGTGTCATCCGAGATTTTCCCAAAACCAAATTATTTAATTTATTTAAAGTTTAAAACAATTTATGTATTTGATGTTTTAAATATAAATTAAAATAAAAGATAGACAAACAAAAAAAATAAACCTAATAAAATCATACATAGAATATATAAAACAAATTACATAAAAATTACATAAACCCACACACTTAATGTTACACAAACCTAATTAAAATTATCACACAAAACTAATTAAAATCATAATATAAGCCTAAAATTAAAACATTAGTTAGTCCTAATTAAACACATAAAAGCCCTAACACATCTCATCCATTCATCTAGGTTAGGACTTCAGAGATGACACGCTATGATCCCTATAACGACCGTCCGACCTTGCGTCTTGACGTAGTGTCCGTAGTAAGTAGATGAAGGGCATTATTCATCGTACATTGATGATAGGTATTCCACTCGGTTCAGTTTCGTACCTTTCAGCTGTAACATCTGTAAAAACGGGTCTTAGAAAAAAAAACGAATTGCTTCATAAACCGGATACGAAAGGTAATAACTAAAATGCATATTTTAATTATCTTTATTATTTATAGTAATGACATGTATTAATTAAAATAGTTGTTTTAAGGTTTAAATATTATATTTTCACATAAACTATACAAGTTCCTAAAAGACGCTAGTTCCTAAACGACACTTGTGTTACCACTCCAAACTACACCCTAATTCCAAACTACAATCCCAAGCCCAAACCTTACCAAACGGCACCCCCACCCTTAAACAATTTCAAACGACACTATCCAGTGTCATATTTCACCCCTCAAACGACATGGGTTCACATCACAAACGACATCGTTTGGTGGCCAACCCAAACGACCACACCACTAAGTCAAAAGACATCATATGTTGTTTCTTCTTCTTTAAGAGTCGCGAACCGCCTACCCTAATTAACTTATACAGTTGTTTTTTACGCAATATTAACATTCCAATTTACTCTAAATAAGCCTAAACACTAATACCCACCAATTTACCGTCCCCAATACACTTCCATCTTACCTAATTTTATTTATAAACAAATCTCCATTAAAGACTAAAATATATTAAAAATTAAAGACTAAAATATATTAAAATCAATATAATGAATTTCGACACCACCATTTCTGATATTCATCCCACACGACATATCCACTTCTAAAACACAAAGCCCACCCTCAATTTGTGCAAACCCCCTCTCTAACTCACGGATTTGAAGCAAAGGAATTCTAGGGCTTAGAGCATTATCATTTGATTTCTACTTCAATTCTCAATCAATTTAGGTGGTTCTTAAGTCTAAATTTATTCATTTTCGTGCTCTACAAAACCCATCTATCCATTTTTGTGATAGAGGACTTATAAATTCTAATTTAATTTCATGTTATTATAGGATTCTTAGCTTATAGTATTTGGGGCTTTTGGTTCTAAGATGTGCTTTGTTGAAATTGAGACTTCACTATTGTTCCTTATCATGTTAATTTAAGTTGTGTAACTTTCAAGAATTTTTAAACATCAGTTGGATTTATTGAAATTTCAGTCATTATATATATCACATAGAAAATTATATAAGAATATAAAAAGTATCAAAATGAAATTTTTTAAATAATATTCTGATTTTTTATTTCAGAAAATATATAAGATATTGAATATTCATAATAAATTTCATGCCTTTCGATAATTATTTTTACAAGAATGGATTTATTCAATTTATGAAATAAAATAAGTCTTTTTATAAAATAATGATTTTAAATAAATATAAAATTTCTTATAATAAAGTTATTAGATGAATTTTTATTAATTTATCTAAACTTAACATTTACAACTTATATCAATATAATAAATGATTGTTATTACAAATAGTCACATTTTACTCCGATAGTTTAATAAATAATAAATTATTTTCTATATAGGATATTATTATACATTAGGGTTATACAAAAGTCCCCAAATTATAGAGTTCATTTTATATCTTGTTTATGTGTTGGTTGTATAGTAATTTTTTTTCCGTTATGTTATATTTAGGGCTAATCTTTTTCTCTCATGCGGTAATTTCGTGAATCAAAATTGTGCAAAACTGTGAGTAGATCTCTAATTCCCCATTTTTCAATAACCTTTTGGGGTGTTTCATGTGTCACGTTATTGCTATGTTTTCAACATGCAATTTAAATGGGTGGTTTATGTGTTATGTCTTTTGGTTACATGTCTCTTACAAGTTACTTGTTACACGCTTTGTGTCACTGGCTGATCGGTTCCCCACGGCCATGGGTTGAACTTGGTATCACCACCATTGTTTCGCATTGTGTTGCCTGTTTCGCTATTAGATTTTATTTATTATATGTTTTTGACGATATTATTGGTGATTTGTCCCGATTACATTTAAATTGCATGTTAACAAGTTTTACTTAATGATTAGATTTACTCACCAACTTTTATTGACCAAAAACTATTTTACACATGATACAAGTGATCATGTTTGAAGTGATAAGGATGAGGAAACATAGGAAATTGCCTTAGACAATAAACTGTATTTTATTTTTTATGTTCGATATCTTGATTATTTATGGATTATTTAGATGTTTATTTGGTTTATGTGACATTATTTAATTTGGATATGGGATAAATATTTAATTTTAATAGTTGTCATGGGCTTTAGACAAACATCTCGCTCCGACTAATAATGTCACACCCCAACCGATGGCAGAATCATCGGGGCGCGACACTAGACGAACCAGATTGTCCGAGAGAATCCACAACGACTATTTTAAACGACAATACTTAAAACGTCAATTTCCCATACAATTAACATATCACCATTCATAATCATTACAAATTCATCAAATTCCCAAACAATTCAAGGTTCACTAACACATTTATTACAGGTTTCTAGATTATAAACCGAATCCAATTCGTAGCGATAACATGCTCAACCTGATACATACGTTAAAATACAAGTCAATACAATAAGGTAAAGGTGAGCATATAGGTTTAATAGTATAATAATAGCGATAAAGCGTTTACGCATAACCAGCATATAACACGTAAAGAAAGTGAATCTAAGTAAGCTAACAATAATGATACAAGCTAACCAACACGACTGGATGTGAGTATGCGCGATACGTGTTCACAATAGTGAACATGCACGTAAAGTAATTTGCGAGCCTTAACAACCCCCGAACCAATCGGGTGCTGAGTCCAAACTATAGTACTATCGTTGTTAAGGGTGGTCTACAAGTCCTCGTTATTCACACATAGCAAACAAACATTCAGCAATTC
This sequence comes from Scalesia atractyloides, assembly GCA_947069175.1. Classification (NCBI taxonomy): domain Eukaryota; kingdom Viridiplantae; phylum Streptophyta; class Magnoliopsida; order Asterales; family Asteraceae; genus Scalesia; species Scalesia atractyloides. Next base: position 81,648,475 of record CAMTDV010000010.1, read on the forward strand.
ACGTATTACATGCTAGAGCGGTTAGCGTTAAAATAGTTTAGCGTTGTGTGTAGCGTGTTTTGATATAGAGATGGATGTAACACCCAAAAGTGAAATAAAACAGAAAAAGGGTTCAAGTATACTCACAGTTGGTACGTTTAAGAGAGAGAGGTGGGATCTGATGTAGATTGAAGGAGCGCCAGATCAGCCTGTAAGCGAACAGAAATGCATCAGTCTTCCGAATTGCTGAAACGGTCGAAACGTGAAGGAGCAAAGGACAAGTTCGGGCGAAGTTGTACCAAGTTCGGTACAAGTTCGGGCGAACTTGGCGGGATTCTTACTGGAAGTACAAGTTCGGGCGAACTTGTCTGGTTCCCTTGGAAACCATACAAGTTCAAGTGAACTTGATTGATTTTCTTGGGAATTTGACAAGTTCGGCCTAAGTTGGTCACCAATTGGTGACAACTTCGAGCGAACTTGCCCATTTTGGAGCGAACTTGACGGTTTTGGTCACCAACTCGTGCGTTTTCGCGTCGTTTGCTGAGGAAATCGAGTGTCCATCCCTCCAACCTTAAGCTCCTGAGCAAAACATAGGCTGGAGAGGTCTTTTGGAGCGAGTTTTAGCCACTTTACAGGAACTCGGGCTAATCCGGGCAAACTTGATGGTTCGTATGGGTTAGTCCAGTTCGTGCAAGGTGACGACATCGTCCTTGTGCTTCCAGATCTGAGATCTTGCTTGACAATGCCTCGTTCCACTTAATAGTGAACAAAACATACATCATTAGTCTGTTTTTTTGTGTGAAAAGCTATGTTTAAAAGGTTTTACTCTGATCCAACACTTGGTGAGTCGAAATCATAAAGATTTCTAGCTTGGGAGCCGAAGCTAAGCCCAAATACACTCCTTTAGTGTAGATCTAAGTGAAAAGTAGAAGTTTTGTAGACAAAGATGAAGATTTTCATAAACAGAAGAGCTTTGATGAAAACGAAGGTAATCCTTGTGCAAAATCATAGTAAAACGTTGATGTTTGCATGAAAACGGGTTGATTCTTACTTGCAAATCAAGGGTTTTCGGTTTTGGGAGCTTTCGGGCGAACTTACAGCAAGGAGAGCACGAATAGAGGTGCTGGGTATTTATAGGTGAAGGAGAAATGGAGCTGATGGAGACCAAGTTCAGACGAACTTGGCAAAAGTTTGGGCGAACTTGGCCAGTTCTGCTGGAATTAGTGCAAGTTCGAGCGAATTTGCTGAGTTTTGGGGGGATTTCTTATCTGTTCACCATTGATCAAGTTCGGGCGAACTTGTGATGCCCAAGTTAGGCCGAATTTGGTCAAATGGCTAAGTTTTGTTCGTTATCTTCGCGTTAGGTGTTCGTTTGGCAATTCAGTTCGTATAAGATAGTTATGTTAAGCGTTTTAGCAAGGTGTTAAGCATTTTAAATGATAAAATAATGTGATTAAGCGATTCGTGCGAGGGAGAGCGTTGCGGTAGCGAGTATAACTATAAATTTATAAAGCACATATAACACATAAGTAAATAATGTAACATAATTAACTGTGATTTGAGTTTGCGTTGAGAGTTGCGAGTATTAAGCGATTTAAATGCGATAAGTAAGCGATGTAATATGCGTTTCAAAATAAATGTAAACCATTATATCAATCTCAGAGTACAGATGGGTTTAGAAAAACAAAATACAACGAAATTAACGGAAATAACCGAATTAACAGAATTCGGATAACAATCCGAAAGATCGGGTTGTTACAGTCTCCCCTACTTTAGGAAATTTTATCCCGAAATTCAGGTGGAGGCAGTAACAAAGAGTTGCGGATATTTAGCCTTCATATCATTTTCGAGTTCCCAAGTGAACTCGGCGCCGCATTTGCCTTCCTATCGGACTTTCACAATAGGAATGCGAGAGCTTCGGAGTTTCTTGAACTCTCGATCCATGATTTCTACTGGCTTTTCCATGAAGTGCAGAGTTTCATTTATTTCCAAATCTTCAAGTGGCACATGAAGATTTCCTTCAGCTAAACACTTTTTGAGGTTTGAGACGTGGAAAGTCGGATGTACGTTGCTGAGTTCTTTCGGTAATTCAAGTCGGTAGGCCACTTTGCCAATTCTTTCCATAATTTTAAAGGGACCCACGTATCGTGGCGCTAGCTTTCCTTTCTTTCCGAAACGGATCACTACTTTCCAAGATGAAACCTTTAAGAGAACGTGATCTCCCACTTCGAATTGTAGAGGCTTGCGGCGTTTATCGGCATAACTCTTTTGACGACTCCGAGCCTTCAGGAGATTGTCTCTTATTTGGAAGATCTTGTCTGTTGTTTCTTGTATTAACTCGGGACCAGTGATCTGAGCATCTCCGATCTCGTGCCATACAATAGGCGATCGATATTTTCTACCGTATAGTGCCTCAAAAGGTGCCATTTGAATACTAGTATGATAACTGTTATTGAATGCAAATTCTATTAAAGGTAAGTGCGTATCCCAATTACCACCGAAATCTATAACGCACGAACGAAGCATGTCTTCAAGGGCGCGAATCGTGAGCTCGATCTGACTGTCAGTTTGAGGATGGAACGCAGTACTAAGGTTAAGCTTAGTACCGAGTGCGGATTGAAAAGTCACCAAGATACGTGAAGTAAAGCGACTGTCGCGATCAGAGATGATGTCACGAGGCGTCTTGTGTCGACAAATGACTTTGCCGGTATAGATTCATGCTAATCGTTACACCTTATAGTCTTCTCGTATGGCAATAAAATGAGCAGATTTCGTAAGGCGATCGACGATAACCCAAATGCTATCGTGACCAGAAGAGGTGCGAGGGAGTTTTGTAACAAAATCCATAGCTATACTCTCCCATTTCCACACTGGGATGTCGGGTTGTTAGAGTAAGCCAGAGGGGCGTTGATGTTCAGCTTTAACTTTCGCACAAGTTAAGCATTTCGAAACATACAGAGCGATATCCTTTTTCATTCCCGGCCACCAATACCTAGAACGGAGGTCCTGGTACATCTTGTCGGCAACGGGGTGAACGGAATATCGAGACTTATGGGCTTCGGTCATTAGTAACTCTCGAAGGTTATTGCGGCTAGGGATCCAAATGCGATTGAGAAAGTAATATATCCCGTTGGACTTGTTTTTCCAGTTGGGTTTTTGCACCACATTTCATTTCCTTGAGCAAAGTGTTCTCAATGAAACATGCATGTTGGGCTTCGCGGATCAAGGTTTCGAGTTTATTCTGGGCTTGAACATCGGGAATGCTATACACATAGCTTCGTCGGCTGAGAGCATCGGCTACAACGTTTGCTTTGCCGGGATGGTATTGTATCTCACAATTATAGTCGTTGAGAAGTTCAACCCATCTGCGTTGGCGCATACTTAGTTCTTTCTGGTTAAATATATGTTGTAAGCTCTTATGATCGGTGAAGACTGTACACTTGGTACCGTAAAGGTACTGTCGCCATATCTTTAATGCAAAAATAACTGCACAGAGTTGGAGATCGTGGGTAGTGTATTTCTTCTCGTGGATTTTGAGTTGTCGAGACGCATACGCGATAACCTTCTCTCATTGCATGAGAACACAATCGAGACCTAGGTTAGAGGCATCGCAGTAAACGACGAAATCGTCATCTCCGTCGGGAAGTGCGAGGACCGGAGCATCGCAAAGCATACGCTTGAGAGTTTGAAAGGCTTCCTCCTGTTCGGAACCCCAAATAAAAGGTTTGTCCTTATGAGTCAAAGAGGTAAGAGGCACGGCGATTTTCGAAAAGTCGGTGATGAATCGGCGGTAGTAACCCGCCAATCCGAGAAAAGAACGGATTTTAGACGGATTCTTTGGAGTATTCCAACTTTTTACAGCTTCAATTTTGGCGGGATCAACGTGGATTCCTTGGTCATTGACGACGTGATCAAGAAACTGAACCTCGTTAAGCCAAAATTCGCACTTGGAGAATTTGGCGTAAAGGCGATTTCCTTAAAGAAGTTCGAGAACTAAACAAAGATGTCGCGCGTGTTCGGCTCTCGACTTCGAGTATATGAGAATATTTTCAATAAACACGATGACGAAATGATCTAAAAAGGCTTTGCACACACGGTTCATCAAATCCATGAAGACAACGGGTGCGTTTGTAAGACCAAAAGGCATGACCACGAATTTAAAATGGCCATAATGAGTACGAAAGGCGGTTTTTAGAACGTCTTGCTCATGTACACGTAGTTGGTGGTATCCGAAACGTAAGTCAATCTTCGAAAAACAAGTAGCACCTTGAAGTTGATCAAATAAATCATCGATTCGAGGAAGAGGGTAGCGGTTCTTTGTCGTGAGTTTGTTAAGTTCACGATAATCGATGCACATTCGGAACGTCCCATCTTTCTTTTTCACAAAAAGAACGGGTGCGCCCCATGGTGAAGTTCTCGGGCGTATGAAGCCTTTATCAAGAAGCTCTTGAAGTTGGCTAGATAGCTCGCGCATTTCTGATGGTGCGAGGCGATAGGGAGCTTTAGTGACGGGTGTAGCACCGGGGATTAGATCAATACGGAATTCGTCATCACGAGTAGGGGGTAAACCACGTAAATCATCGGGAAAAACGTTAGGGAATTCATAAACAACAGGTACGTCTTTCAAGGTTTTCTTTTCCTTCTCCGGGTTCACGATGTGGGCTAGAAAAGCAACGCATTGCTTTCGCAAACACTTGCTCGCTTGGGTACATGAGAGAAGCATCAACTTCTTTGAGGGTGTTTCACCGTAAACATGCGGTTGCTCTCCGTTGGGAAGAGGGAAGCGAATCATTTTATCGAAACAAACGACTTCAGCACGATTCTCGCGAAGAAAATCTATGCCTACTATGACATCAAAACTACCTAACTGCATAGGTATGAGGTCGATCGAGAAGCTGCGATTGTTGAATTCAAGAGTACAATCACATAGAACGGATTTAACGGTAACGGTTCTTACGGTGGCGATTGACGTCGAAGGTACTTGGGAGATTAGCGCGTTTACATTTTAAAAGCTTTTCGAATTCTAACGATACAAAACAGTTATCGGCACCAGTATCAAATAAACAAGAAGCATAAATATCATTAATGAGGAACGTACCATTGACAACATTGTTGTCGTTCTGAGCCTGGCCGTGATTGATGTTGAAAGCCCTTCCACGCATAGCCTGTGGTTGTTGCTGCTGTTGCAGCTGTGGTGGCTGTTGCTGAGGCTGCTGCTGCTGCGGCTCTTGTTTGACGACACGGTTTGTGCAGGCATTGCTGATATGATTCGGGTCACCACACGTGTAGCAAGCACGTGCCTGAATTGCTGGTGCTGGCGGCGCTTGGTTAACTGGAGCAGCATTGAGAGGAGCTGGCGAAGCTGCGAGAGCGAGAGGAGCTTGCTGATGCGGACCAGTGCGGCAATGCGCTGTAAAGTGTCTATAAATGTTGCAGTTGGCACAAAAGCGGCAGTTTCCTCCAACCGCGTGATGGTATGTACACTTGGAGCACAGAGGGTGAGGTCCAGTATACGCACGCTTAGCAGCTGGTGCGTTGGGAGTAGCAGCTTGGCGAGTCTGCGAATTTGGCGCTGGAACCATTGCGCAGTTCTTGTTGTTTCCCTTACGCTTGCGATTTGGTTACTTGACTTGGGGGCTTGAGGTGGAGCAGTATCGGTGCTTGGCTCAGTGGTAGCTTGGCTGAGATTCTTTGTCGAGGTTTTGAAATAACCAGCTTGGACTCTTTTGTCGTTGATCTCTGCGGCTATCTGGTAAGTTTCCTCGATGGTAGTGGGTCGAGCTGCTTGAACAAAGTTGGCTACGCAATCTGGTAAGGCGCGGAGATACTTCTTGATTGCCTTTTCGGTAGTATCCACCTGACCTGGGTAGATAAGGTTGAGCTGCTTAAAGCTAGCGGTGAGACCAGCATTGTCACCCCCGTTTTGTTTGATACCCCAAAATTCATTTTCTAACTTCTGGATTTCGTGCGGCAGGCAGAAATCTTTGATCATGAGCTCCTTAAGTTCTTCCCATGCTAGAGAGTAAGCTTCATCGTTACCGCGCCTGTTGCGCTCGGCAGTCCACCAGTCAAGTGCCCTTGATTGAAAGACTCCACTGGCGTTAACAGTGCGGAGATTTTCAGGGCATCTGCTTTGTCGGAAGGTGACTTCGATCGAGTCGAACCAGTGAAACAACTTGGTTGGCCCGTCTTCTCCTGTGAATGCTGCAGGACCGCAGGCTTTACATTGCTTGAAGCTGAAGCGAGATTTCAGAGCATCACTTTTGGAATCTACTGACGAGGTGCTGCTGATCACGTGAATCTCGCTGACAATTTGCGGTATCACCTTAGCCATTTCCTTGGCTACAAGAGAGGAGATACGTGTGTTAGCGCTGTTGCGTTGAGCGGTGCAGCGTGTGTGAGATCCCATGGATGCCATTGTGATGGAGAGATTCTATAAGAATGACACATAGGGAATTTTAGACGAGATTGATTATAATGGGTTCTATTCGAGTAGTTATTATTATTATTATTGTTATTCACATAAGGCACAAAACACGTAAGCACGTATCCACGTAAGCACATAAGCACATAATCACGTAAGCACATAATCACGTAGGCACATAAGCATTTAGGCACGTATTCATCTTCACTAGATCTTGCGTAGCGCGCTATGAGATGCGAGTAGTAATAGATTAATAAGCGAGTAATACCGCGTATGAGGACATTCGCGTAAGAGAGTTAAGCATTTTAGTTTGATTCGTGATTAACTAGTGTTTTAGATTGCGAGAGCTGTGCGAGTTGTTCGTATTTTTGTAAAGCAAAAAACGATAAAACAAGAAATCTATAAAACGTAAAATCCACAAAATTTAAACACATAAATAATAAATAAACTCGATGATGCGTAAAATCGGCGATTGCAGGCTTAAATCAATTTGGAGCGTCCGGGGTTTTGAGACAGCGACTAGCCAAAGTGATTCGAAAATTCTCCGAGTTTGGGCACACAATTTGGCCTAATAGACAAATGCTCTCGCTGTACAACGGTTAACGACATTTATCCTTCCAGTTACGTCGTGTCCCGAGTCATCGAAATAGTCGATACTTTGGTGAGATTGAAAATCGAGGGGTGGAACTAGTTATTAAGATGCGGGTTTCACCCCTAACTTAACAACTTCATTCCTAGTTGTGGTTATGCTCACCGATCAACTCGGGAGTCCCACTAGATAGGAAGGAGATTTTCGTCGAGGTTTGGATATCACTCCTAACTCAACGAAGGAATCTCATGCGATAGAGGATGCGCGGAGTGAATGATCTCATCGAGAGTTCTTGGTTTTCACACATATTCTAGACTTGATCACTCGTTTTGTGTGATACGAGCGTTCTTCATGTGTATTGTGGTAGCTTTAGGAAAAGCATACATAGTTTAAAAGTTTGTTTCGAAGATGTATGATCAAGTTCGGGGGAAGTTGACCAACTTCGAGCGAACTTGATCTTCGAGCGAACTTGTTTAGTTTTGAGAGGGGACTGAGTAACTTCGGGCGAACTTGATCTGGTTCGAGCGAACCAGTTCCAACTTCGGGCGAACTTGATTTGGTTCGAGCGAACCAGTTCCAACTTCGGGCGAAGTTGTCAATTCGTATCAGTTTAGGGCGTTTAATCGATGCGTAACGGTCAAATTTGGTGTCCTAACTATAGAATAGGTCGAACATGGCAATTTTACTTAATTCCCTATAGTTATGGCACTGATACCAATCTGTCACACCCTAACCGATGGCAGAATCATCAGGGCACGACACTAGGCGAACCAGATTGCTCGAGAGAATCCATAACGACTATTTTAAACGACAATACTTAAAACGTCAATTTCCCATACAATTAACATATCACCATTCATAATCATTACAAATTTATCAAATTCCCAAACAATTCAAGGTTCACTAACACATTTATTACAGGTTTCTAGATCATAAACCTAATCCAATTCGTAGCGATAACGTACTTAACCTGTTACATACGTTAAAATACAAGTCAATACAATAAAGTAAAGGTGTGCATACAGGTTTAATAGTATAATAATAGCGATAAAGCGTTTACGCATAACCGGCATGTAACACGTAGAGTAAGTGAATCTAAGTAAGCTAATAATAATGATATAAGCTAACCAACACGACTGCGATGTGAGTATGCGCGATACGTGTTCACAATAGCGAACACGCACGTAAAGTAATTTGCGAGCCTTAACAACCCCCGAACCAATCGGGTGCTGAGTCCAAACCATAGTACTATCGTTGTTAAGGGTGGTCTACAAGGCCTCATTATTCACACATAGCAAACAAACATTCGGCGATTCACGTATAACATGCTAGAGCGGTTAGCGTTAAAATAGTTTAGCGTTGTGTGTACTTTGATATAGAGACGTATGTAACACCCAAAAGTGAAATAAAAAAAAGGGTTCAAGTATACTCATAGTTGGTGCGTTTAAGAGAGAGAGGTGGGATCTGATGTAGATTGAAGGAGCACCAGATCAGCCTGTAAGCGAACAGAAGTGCATCAGTCTTCCGAATTGCTGAAACGGTCGAAACGTGAAGGAGCAGAGGACAAGTTCAGGCAAAGTTGTACCAAGTTCGCTACAAGTTCGGGGGAACTTGGCTGGATTCTTATTGGATGTACAAGTTCGGGCAAACTTGTCTGGTTTCCTAAGAAACTGGACAAGTTCGGGCGAACTTGCCTTGTTTAGTTGAAGTTGATACAAGCTTGGGCGAACTTGATTGATTTTCTTGGGAATTTTACAAGTTCGGCCTAAGTTGGTCACCAATCTGGTGACAACTTCGAGCGAACTTGCTCATTTTGGAGCGAACTTGACGGTTTTGGTCACCAACTCGTGCGTTTTCGCGTCGTTTGCTGAGGAAATCGTGTGTCCATCCCTCCAACCTTAAGCTACTGAGCAAAACATAGGCTGGAGAGGTCTTTTGGAGCGAGTTTTAGCCACTTTACAGGAACTCAGGCTAATCTGGGCAAACTTGATGGTTCGTACGGGTTAGTCCAGTTCGTGCAAGGTGACGACATCCTCCTTGTGCTTCCGGATCTGAGATCTTGCTTGACAACGCCTCGTTCCACTTAATAGTGAACGAAACATACGTCATTAGTCCGTTTTCTTGTGTGAAAATCGATGTTTAAAAGGTTTTACTCAGATCTAACACTTGGTGAGTCGAAATCATAAAGATTTCTAGCTTGGGAGCCGAAGCTAAGCCCAAATACACTCCTTTAGTGTAGATCTAAGTGAAACGTAGAAGTTTTGTAGACAAAGATGAAGATTTTCATAAAAGAAGAGCTTTGATGAAAACGAACGTAATCCTTGTGCAAATCATAGTAAAACGTTGATGTTTGCATGAAAATGGGTTGATTCTTACTTGGAAATCAAGGGTTTTCGATTTTGGGAGCTTTCGGGCGAACTTGCAGCAAGGAGAGCACGAATAGAGGTGCTGGGTATTTATAGGTGAAGGAGAAATGAAGCTGATGGAGACCAAGTTTAGGTGAACTTGGCCAGTTCTACTGGAATTAGTGCAAGTTCGAGCGAACTTGCTGAGTTGGGGGGGGGATTTCTTATCTGTTCACCATTGATCAAGTTCGGGCGAACTTGTGATGCCCAAGTTCGGCCGAACTTGGCCAAATGGCTAAGTTTTGTTTGTTATCTTCATGTTAGGTGTTCGTTTGGCGATTTGTGTTACGGCCCCTGACCCCACCCTGGGAGCGGGAGCCGTGAACCAGTCAGGTGGTACCGGTGATTATTTTGAAAACATTGCAGCGGAAATTTCATCAGGACCGTAGTTAGGAAAAAATATCAAAGTGTAGAAATACCGGATTTTATTTATTAAACATATGGAAATAAAGCCCTTGTTTTATAAAGGTAGCTTTTAATAAGGGATACACCCCAATTCATAAAACAACGTTTCTTTATTTAATTGATAAAATAAGCCACTCCTTTAAGCCTTTTGGTGCTGCATCCCAACTCTTAATCCGATCTACTGAAATAACCTGAAACATGTTTTAAAAATATTTTTGTCAGCAGGAAATACTGGTGAGTTCATTCAATTTGTACAAAATAACATATTCTTATATTCACAGCATTAAGATCTTTTACATTTGTTTATCTTACCAAACTACTATTGGCTAGCTCATTGTCCAATAGCAAAGAAACTTATTTTAAATAGTATTTGTCACTCGGTGGCAGTTTCTGTGACTGTGGTCATATCACTCATTGGCTAACCCATTGTCTAATAGTGAAGATTATCAAGTATTGTATACAAAACCCCACATACTGACAGAAGTTTCCCAGTAAGAATACAAAGACTTCGTCACTGTAATATAACTTGGAAAACATTTAGGGTTTGCAAAGCATTTGAGAAAAGGAGAATGACTCACTTTGTAGTTTTAAGGTTGTTATCTTAGAGCTTCCCAGTGTTATTTCTGAGTTCCTAATGACATTATAGTGCAACACGTGTTAGTGAAACAACCCAACTTAAACTTTAACGATACATTACGAGACAAAACCCCAACGTAGTTTACAAAGTATAGCCTTATATACAGGCAACACTTTGGCATCCCTTGCTGGGTTTTAGATCAATCGGACAGAGTATTGAATCAGTGATTAGGGTTAAAACACTTACAACGTGGCAGAGTTTATCAGGTTTAGGGGTTTAGGGGGGTGTTTGCAAGAGAACAGGGCTAGAGGGAGTATACGAACGAGTTTCTCGATCGATTTTGTGCAGAAACTTTAGTCCCACGCTGCTGGTTATATAGCCCATCTGGGCATCCCCCGCGCTTCGCGCGGGATACCCTGGATTCTTGCATGACGCGCGGGGGCGGTCGGCCTGGCACAGGTCTTCCACGTGTCCACATATGTTATAACATACAATAACATATCAACTTGCATGAATATATAACATGAATGAAACTGTATATGTTGGCAACGTCACGTTCACGCTCATAATGTAATGGGGAACGGACGGCCTATGATGAATGTCTGTGCGATCAAGGCTCAATCAAACGGAGCCGATCGTATGTTGGCAACGCCTGGTTCACGCTCATAATGTAATGGGGAACAGCTCAACGCTCATAATGTAATGGGGAGCGGCGCCCTATGATAATGTATGTACTGAAAATGATAAATTAAATCTAAACAATAATCACACAGACAGTTGATACAAGTTGAATACACATGTGTTCATGGATATGATGTATGCACAATGATTTAAATATAATAAATGGTAAGACACATGATACACCCCAAAAACGTGATGAAAACAGGGAATTTGTAGAGATTCACTCACATTGGGTGCGTTCGGTTGAAGATGATGAAATGCGCACGAGTTTGGAGGATTGATCGACGAGACTTAACTAACCTAAATAAGAACGGGAAGTATGGTAAATGAGTGGATTTTATTAATAATTTTAATAAGATTTTTATATATATTTTGTGAGTTTAAGGCTATTATCTATCTTTAAAAACATTATTTTTAAGTATTTTTAATTGATTTTTAAACTAAATAAATAAATAAAAATATAAAAAAAATGTTGACTTTTGCGTTGACATTGACCGTTTGACCGCTGACTGTTTGACTGTTCGACCGGTTCAACCGTGTGTATGTACGCGCTGGGTGAGGCTCGAACCCGAGACCTCCCGTACGCGTGCACGCAGCTCTACCAACTGAGCTACGTGTCTAACCCGAAATAATTCTGTTTTTAATTATATTTATATACTGTTTTTAATTTATTCAAAATTCTTTTATTTTCAAAAAGGATTTTAATCATCGAACCGGCGTGTGTAACAGGTCTCGAACCCGGGACCGGTGGGTTAGTATTGCACACAGTCCACCGCTGGACTGTGTGTCTAACCTGGTTAATATACCGATTTTTATTATACTTAACATCTTCCGTGAGTTAATCCGGTTCAGTTAGAAAAATAAGACATCTTTATTACAGAGCATACGTGTGTGTCAAGGATCGAACTCGCGGCGTGTGATATATGTGCGCACACAGTCCACCGCTGGACTGTGTGTCTAACCCGAGATAATATCCAAATTATATTAAACTTATAAACAACCTAACTTCATCTTCTTCGTTACAATATCACAGACTACGATTACTCTACTGTTTCTTGTTTAATTCGATTGACAAACATTCAAATGACTAAAATGAAATGGTAGAGAAGATTTTGGAAGTAAACATACCGGAGAAACGATCTATCTCAGAATTCAGGCGAAGTCGTCGGCTCTGTTTTTATGGACTTTGTCTGAGCGGACCAATTAACAATTTTGATTAGTTGGATGCAGAATTGAAGTACTGAACAAGAGTTATCAGAATGTTTAAAGGCTATACCGTTTCACAGCGAGAATTGGGAACTTTCAGAAGTTTTCCGGCGAGAGTTAATTATCCGATATCGTCGTCTGAAACTGATTCTGATTGAAGGGTTTGAGTTAGCAAAAGCTTAACAACTGATAGACAATGAAAGAATTGAGAGACTTACTGATTTGATGGAAGACACTGTAACATTTGTATATATCGGGTCTCCAAAACCCGCTCCGCTTTGTAATCAAATACCAAGTTATGAAAGTACATTAATTATTTATGATTATTTTGAGTTTAAACGTTACATAATTAATAAATAAACTAAACTATAAAAATTAAATTGGATAAAAAGTTAAAATAAAATAAATAAAAAACAACTGAAGCTGTCGGGACTCGAACCCGGGTCAGCTGAGGCACTCCAACAACTTATCATCCTATCCCCAAACCACTCCGCCACCAAGGGTTTTCTGTTAACTTTAGGAGAGCATTTGGATCTTATATACAAACTCGAATAAACCGTTAATACCATCTGAATAACGGAAATCGGCAAACCGATCGCCAAATCACTTCGTTTTCATCTGGCCAGCTTATAACCGATGTATTTCGGTTTCTAATTACGTCCGAATTGAATGATCATAAAACTTCATCACTTCCGGTAGTTGAAACCGAAAATTTATCAAACTCTGATTTAATTCAAGTTCTGATCATTTGCACGATTCATAACTATCACAACACACTCCATTTCCTTTTCGTCGCGTTTTCAAATCGTTTGAGCACCTAAAACTGTTCGCCGGAATTCTCTGCAGAAATCGCCGGAAAACCGTGTTCAACACAAACCGGTAAGATATTCCTTCTTTGCGATTTCAATCTATTGATAGAACTTTACTAACATTAATCCATCACTCAAAATCAGCCACAGACGATTTTGCTGGATTTTCTTTGTTCGCCGGAGAAATTCTGAAATTGCCGGAAACCCGCTAATTACCGGTATGCATATTCAAACGTACTAATAATCAATGCACCCTAGTTCAATTTCAAATCTAATTCCTTAATTCTGTTGATAGACCCTCTCAGCCGAAGGTTCAAAAACAGAACTGTCAGATTCTCGCCGGACTCTCTGAGGAAGACAACCTGTCCGGTATCTTCTTTCCCCAAACTATTCGGTTTAGTTCATTTAAGCTTGTCGTCATGTTTAGTAATTAGTTAAATCACGAACCAGATGTTTGAGTAAAGTCTGCAATCGTAATGAAGAAGACGAACTTAATAATGAGATAAGAGTAATTAAAATTCGGATTATAAACGGGTTAGACACACAGTCCAGCGGTGGACTGTGTGCAAAGTTCATAGACATGTCCCGAGTTCGATCCTTGTTACGCGCACACTTGTGTAATAACATTCTTTTTAAATCATGAACTAACCCGGGTTGAATCGGGTAGTTGTTAAGTATAATATAAATCAAGAATATAACCGGGTTAGACACACAGTCCAGCGGTGGACTGTGTGCAAGATAAACTTCACGTCGTGCGTTCGAATCCTGTCCCAAGCACCGGTCAATTGAATTAAAACGTTTTTGTAAATAAAGGTATTTTCAGTTAACTCAAATAAGTATATAAATATAATTAAAACTGAGTTTCTAACGGGTTAGTCACGTAGCTCAGTTGGTAGAGCTACGTGCACGTGAACGGAAGGTCACCGGTTCGAATCCCGCTTTGCGCAACATTTACCGCTGACCGAACCGGTCAACGGTCAACGGTCAAACAGTAAAATAATAATATTTTTTTTATATATTTATTTGTTTATTTTAATTTAAAAATCAATTAAAAATACTTAAAAATAACATTTTTAAAGATAGAAAATAGCCATAAACTCACAAAAATATATCTAAAAATCCCATTAAAATCCTTAATAAAATCCATCCATTTAATATATTTTTCCATTATTATTTAGGTTAGTATTCCTCGTCGAATCGCTCGTCTAAATCGTGCGCATCTCACCATCTCAAATTCAACGCACCCAATGTGAGTGAACCTTTCAAATTCCCCGTTTTAATCACGTTTTTGGGGTGTATCATGTGTCTTGTTTATTTACATATTATAACCAAATTATTGTGCATATATCATATCATGACATGTGTATTAGTTTGTTGCTGTTAAGTAGTTATTATTGGATGCAAATTATTATTTCAGTACATGCAATTGCCGAGGCCGCAGCTCCCCATCCATCGAGGTTGAGTTTGATCCCCATTATATTATGCGGTTGATCTTGGCGTGCCCGCACGATCGGCTCCGTTTGATTGAGCCTTGATCGGTCATTTCATTTTACATTTCAATACATGCAATACGCTCGGCTCCGTTTGATTGAGCCTTGAGTGCATAGTTCAATTTATATTTCCAGTTCATGCAATACGTTCGGCTCCGTTTGATTGAGCCTTGAGCGCACAGTTCAATTTACATTTCCAGTTCATGCAATACGATCGGCTCCGTTTGATTGAGCCTTGATCGCACAGTTCATTTATGTTAGATATCATATGATATTGGTATGTTCATGTATGCTATCAAATGATAATGTATGTTATAATTGTAACAGCTAGATGCCAATGTTTGATTACTTACATGTGCTCTTTTATGATTATGCACAATATTTTATTGAAACTAACCAAATAATCATTATCAAATGTTTATCTAATAAGGTTCACTCGCCAACTTATGTTAACCCAAAACCTCCCATTTTACACATGATACAGGTGAACCAGCAGCAGCTAGGAACACATAGGACCTGGATTAGAAGAAATAAAACGATTTAGTATTTGGATTATTATGTTTGGTTATTTTTCCTTATATTGAATGAACATGTTTGGATGTTTGAGAAATGTAACTTTGACTTCATTTAATTATGAAACATAATAGTAAATGTCATGTGCTTTGGTGATAACCCAATTATGCCCCGACTCTTATTTCCGCTGCGGGTCGGGGTGTGACAGATTGGTATCAGAGCCATGACTATAGGGATATAGGATAGGTTATTAGACCCTTAGAGCCTATACTATAGTCGATTAGAAACTTATAAGAATTTTGTGTGTTATATGCCAAATTTCATGATGTTTATATGTTTATGTTAAATGTTACATTTGATATTGTACAAGCATGTTCATAAGTATGTATTATCAAATAATGTCTATCATGAAATCGTATGATCATAACATATCACATCCATGCAAGCACACACCACATCATGATTGATTTTACAATGATTTTCGTGTTTTCAAATCTCATCAAAGTGAGTTCTCATGACGGGCATGTAGTAACTGGAAGGGTACTAGTACCGGTAGTCGGAACGTCCTGTCTAGGCTGGCATTCGTATAAATCCAAAATAAAGGACCAGTTTGCCTACCTGGGGACTAACGATGAGAGTACGAAATACCTATTAGGCCAAAGCATGTTATATCAAACGTCGTGAGAGCTAATCCCACTTTGAGTTGTCATTGTGTCTACACCTGGACACGTTCCGACCAAACATCTCATGAACATATTGTGTGGTTTGCATTCGGGGGATGCGAGTGTTAAATTGCCAATACTAATGTGAATTCTACCAAGCCAATAGCCATGGGGGCCCACATGACTATGTAGGTGAAGGTATGGGGGACATTTGAGGCCCAACATGAGCGAGCCCAAGACATCCTTTGGATGTAGTTGCATTATTGATATTTATGTTATTTTCATTTTCTTAAAGACACATGACACCTAAAAAGATACCATAAACTCACAATCTTCTCATTTTATGATCCTGTAGATGTCGTCTAGACAGCATCGAAGAGGTAGGAAATCGGAAAAGTCTCGGGAACGTTTGGCCACTCATATCGCGAATCAAATGGCCACGATATTGCCGGACATCGTGGTACAAGTACAACAAGCCCTTGCTGCAAATCCTACTAACCCTCCTCAACAGCAGGACCAGAACATCGACAACCCTCCTACCATCAAATGCTCCTACAAACATTTTAAGTCCTGTGATCCTCCAAAATTCGAAGGGACTGAGGGAGTCACTGCTCTCCTACATTGGTTCGAGGAGATGGAGAACGTTTTCTTAAACTGCGATTGTCCGGAGGATCGCAAAGTTCGTTATGCCACCGGGAGACTACTTGGCGTAGCTCTCACTTGGTGGAATACTGAGAAGGGAAAGAGGGGAACTGAAGATGCGATGGCCTTAACTTGGGAGGAGTTAAGGGAAATCATGACTAGGCGATTCTGTCCTAGAAGTGAAATTAAGAAATTGGAGGATGAATTTCATGCCTTGAAGCAAAAAGAGGGTGATCACTCTACTTACAACAAGAGGTTCTTGGAGTTGAACCAAATGGTTCCAAACTTATTCACTCCAACCTACCGTCTGATCGAACATTACATTCGAGGACTACCCTCGAAAATTCAAGATTCGGTCCTCAGCGTTTCACCGGTAACACTCGAAGCTGCCATGGAGTTGGCAACAGAACTGACCGAAAACCGAATTCGCAATGGGAAGTTCAAGGAGGAAAAGAAGAAAACCCCTGCTGAGGGACAAACCTCAAACCACCACACTCCTTCCTCTAAATTTGCTAACAAGAGGAAGCGTAACACCAGGAACTTTGCAGTCACCCAAACCAACACCCCTGTTCCTGCTGCACCCATCACTCAAGCCACTCCTCCACCCGCGCCATACAGAAAACCATACACAGGGCCACTACCAAAGTGTAACCGTTGTCAGTATCACCACTCCCCTGATTATCCTTGCCAATACTGTACCGGCTGCGGTCGCGCCGGACACACTGTTCAAAACTGCCGCACGCTTCAACGAACAAACCGCCACCAACCTATAACCCAAACCCACCAATAATTAATGGGTCAAGCCCAACAACAGCTACCATTTCCACCCACTCAACATTTAGCCCAAACATACTATCAACCTAATTACCCTATGGGCCAACCTATGCGGGCTTGTTTCAATTGCGGCGACCCAAGTCATTTCAGAAACACATGTCCAAGGTTGGTCAATATTATTCATACTCAGGCCCAAGCCAACCCTGTGAATCAAGCAAACCAAGCTCCTCCACCTGCTAGAGGAAGAGCTTTCAATATTAACGCAAACCAGGCCAGAGCTGGCGGCAATGTGGTCAACGGTACGTTTCTTATAAATGGTAGATATGCCTCTATGTTATTTGATACTGGTGCGGATAGAAGTTTCGAATCATTAGAATTTGAACCTATCTTAAGTAAAAATCGGGATAAGCTCGCGGAATCCATAACGGTGGAAGTTGCGGACGGAAAACCTGTTTCATTAGACTCTATTTTACGCAACTGTACGCTCACCCTAAACGACCACGATTTCTCAGTCGATCTTATTCCTATGAAGCTGGGAAGTTTCGACATCATAATCGGTATGGATTGGCTCAGTCAACATCATGCGGAAGTTGTATGTCGTGAGAAATTTATTCGTATTCCTCTTTCAAACGGTCAGACTCTTCGAATCATTGGAGAAACCTCGTCGAAAGGGCTCAACTTAATGTCTTGTCTTCAAGCTCAAAAATACCTTCGTAAGAATTATGTCGCGTTTTTAGCCCATATCATCAAGAAGGGGACCACAGAGAAGAAACTTGAAGATATTCCTGTTGTAAAAGATTTTCCACAAGTTTTTCCTGACGACATTTCAGGACTTCCTCCAATCAGAGATGTCGAATTCCGTATCGATCTTATACCTGGTGCTACACCAGTTGCAAAATCTCCATATAGGTTAGCCCCCTCTGAAATGCAAGAGCTAGCCAGTCAATTGCAAGAGTTGACTGACAAGGGATTCATACGCCCCAGCTCATCGCCTTGGGGTGCACCTGTCCTTTTTGTAAAGAAGAAAGATGGATCTTTTCGTATGTGCATCGACTACAGAGAGCTAAACAAGTTAACCATCAAAAATCGATATCCTTTACCTCGCATAGATGATCTTCTTGACCAACTACAAGGTGCCAGTTGCTTTTCGAAAATCGACCTTCGATCTGGCTATCATCAGCTTAGAGTGCATGAAGAAGACGTCCCTAAAACTGCTTTTCGAACTCGATATGGTCACTATGAATTCATGGTTATGCCGTTTGGATTAACCAACGCACCAGCCGTTTTCATGGACCTAATGAATAGAGTCTGCAAACCTTACCTTGATCGATTTGTTATTGTATTCATCGATGATATTCTTATCTATTCAAAATCTGAAGCTGATCATGAGCGTCATCTATGACTTGTTCTTGCACTTCTAGAAAAGGAAAAGCTTTATGCCAAGTTCTCTAAATGTGAATTCTGGTTAAAAGAGGTGCAATTTCTCGGGCATGTAGTCAATGACAAAGGAATACATGTGGACCCATCAAAGATCAAAGCAGTTCAAGAATGGCAAGCTCCACGTACACCAACTGAAGTAAGGTCTTTTCTTGGACTAGCTGGCTATTATCGTCGGTTCATTTCAAACTTCTCTCGCATTGCGGTGCCACTCACGGCTTTAACCCATAAAGGGAAACCTTTTGTATGGGGACCCAAGCAAGAAGAAGCTTTTCAAACCCTCAAGCAAAAACTTTGTGATGCACCAATCCTCACTCTTCCTGAAGGTTGTGATGATTTTGTAGTCTATTGCGACGCGTCAGGGCAAGGATTAGGTTGCGTTCTCATGCAAAGGGGAAAAGTCATAGCTTATGCCTCAAGGCAACTCAAGACACACGAGAAGAACTACACCACTCATGACCTTGAACTTGGAGCTGTTGTATTCGCTCTTAAGATATGGAGACATTATCTATATGGTACGAAGTGTGAAATATACACTGACCACAAGAGTCTTCAACATATCTTCAATCAGAAAGAGTTAAATATGAGGCAACGAAGATGGGTCGAACTCCTAAACGATTACGACTGTGAAATCAGATACCACCCTGGTAAAGCAAATGTGGTGGCTGATGCACTTAGTCGAAAGGGTTATGCGAACTCCATTCATCTTCTATGTTCGCAAATTATAACCAATATTAAGGATCAAATTCGAGAAGCTCAACACGTTTCAATAACAGAGGAAGATGTATAAAAAGAGATGTCCTGTGGAGCCGAGCTAAAACTTGAAACTAAATCTGATGGTATTTTGTATTACCTAGATCGTATATGGATTCCTAACCACATCAATCTTCGTGAAACACTCATGCATGAAGCTCATAAATCGCGATATTCTATACACCCAGGAGCTGATAAGATGTATCAAGACCTACGGTACACCTATTGGTGGCCTGGAATGAAGAAAGATATTGTCGTTTTTGTTTCCAAGTGTCTCACATGTTCTAAGGTGAAGGCTGAACACCAAAGACCCTCAGGACTTCTGGTCCAACCGGAAATACCTGTATGGAAGTGGGAAAATATAACCATGGATTTCATTACCGGGTTACCTCGCACTTCTAGTGGGTATGACACTATATGTGTGATTATAGACCGACTTACAAAATCAGCTCACTTTATCCCTATTCGAGAAGATTTCAAGAACGAAAAGCTTGCTCGTATCTATATCAACGAAATCGTAAGTCGACACGGGGTACCAGTAAGTATTATTTCTGATCGTGATGGTCGTTTCACCTCACGAACATGGCAAGCAGTACAATCCGCTATGGGCACTCGATTAGATCTCAGTACCGCCTACCATCCTCAAACTGATGGACAGTCTGAGCGCACCATTCAAACTCTTGAGGACATGCTTAGAGCATGTGTCATAGACTTCAAGGGAAATTGGGACGCCCACCTACCGTTAGTTGAATTTTCGTACAACAACAGTTATCATTCGAGCATCGGCATGGCACCTTTTGAAGCTTTATATGGTCGAAAGTGCCGATCTCCTGTTTGTTGGCACGAAATTGGGGAAGCACAAATTACTGGTCCAGAATTGATCCAAGAAACCACAGATAAGATTCATCAAATCCAAAACAATCTTCTAGCGGCTCAAAGTAGTCAAAAGAGTTACGCAGATAAACGACGGAAGCCCTTGGAGTTTAGCGTTGGTGATCATGTGCTTTTAAAAGTATCACCGTGGAAGGGAGTAGTTCGTTTTGGTCAAAAGGGAAAGCTAGCACCACGTTACGTAGGACCTTTCAAGATACTCGAAAGAGTAGGTCCTGTAGCATACAAGCTTGACTTACCAGAAGAACTCGACAGGATTCATCCCACATTCCACGTGTCGAACTTGAAGAAGTGCCTCGCTGATGAGAATCTCCATATTCCACTGGAGGATATTCAGATTGATGAATCCATGCATTTTATTGAAAGACCAGTGGAGATTATGGATTATGGAGAAAAGCGTCTACGACGAAGTCGCATTCCTATTGTTAGGGTACGCTGGGAGTCGAAACGGGGACCTGAGTTTACTTGGGAACGTGAAGACTCAATGCGAGAAAAATACCCTCATCTTTTTCCTACTACTTCAACTGTTTAAATTTCGGGACGAAATTCCTAAAAGTAGGGGATACTGTAACATTTGTATATATCGGGTCTCCAAAACCCGCTCCGCTTTGTAATCAATACCAAGTTATGAAAGTACATTAATTATTTATGATTATTTTGAGTTTAAACGTTACATAATTAATAAATAAACTAAACAATAAAAATTAAATTGGATAAAAAGTTAAAATAAAATAAATAAAAAACAACTGAAGCTGCCGGGACTCGAACCCGGGTCAGCTGAGGCACTCCAACAACTTATCATCCTATCCCCAAACCACTCCGCCACCAAGTGTTTTCTGTTAACTTTAGGAGAGCATTTGGATCTTATATAAAAACTCGAATAAACCGTTAATACCATCTGAATAACGGAAATCGGCAAATCGATCGCCAAATCACTTCGTTTTCATCTGGCCAGCTTATAACCGATGTATTTCGGTTTCTAATTACGTCCGAATTGAATGATCATAAAACTTCATCACTTCCGGTAGTTGAAACCGAAAATTTATCAAACTCTGATTTAATTCAAGTTCTGATCATTTGCACGATTCATAACTATCACAACAACACTCCATTTCCTTTTCGTCGCGTTTTCAAATCGTTTGAGCACCTAAAACTGTTCGCCGGAATTCTCTGCAGAAATCGCCGGAAAACCGTGTTCAACACAAACCGGTAAGATATTCCTTCTTTGCGATTTCAATCTATTGATAGAACTTTACGAACATTAATCCATCACTCAAAATCAGCCACAGACGATTTTGCTGGATTTTCTGTGTTCGCCGGAGAAATTCTGAAATTGCCGGAAACCCGCTAATTATCGGTATGCATATTCAAACGTACTAATAATCAATGCACCCTAGTTCAATTTCAAATCTAATTCCTTAATTCTGTTGATAGACCCTCTCAGCCGAAGGTTCAAAAACAGAACTGTCAGATTCTCGCCGGACTCTCTGAGGAAGACAACCTGTCCGGTATCTTCTTTCCCCAAACTATTCGGTTTAGTTCATTTAAGCTTGTCGTCATGTTTAGTAATTAGTTAAATCACGAACCAGATGTTTGAGTAAAGTCTGCAATCGTAATGAAGAAGACGAACTTAATAATGAGATAAGAGTAATTAAAATTCGGATTATAAACGGGTTAGACACACAGTCCAGCGGTGGACTGTGTGCAAAGTTCATAGACATGTCCCGAGTTCGATCCTTGTTACGCGCACACTTGTGTAATAACATTCTTTTTAAATCATGAACTAACCCGGGTTGAATCGGGTAGTTGTTAAGTATAATATAAATCAAGAATATAACCGGGTTAGACACACAGTCCAGCGGTGGACTGTGTGCAAGATAAACTTCACGTCGTGCGTTCGAATCCTGTCCCAAGCACCGGTCAATTGAATTAAAACGTTTTTGTAAATAAAGGTATTTTCAGTTAACTCAAATAAGTATATAAATATAATTAAAACTGAGTTTCTAACGGGTTAGTCACGTAGCTCAGTTGGTAGAGCTACGTGCACGTGAACGGAAGGTCACCGGTTCGAATCCCGCTTTGCGCAACATTTACCGCTGACCGAACCGGTCAACGGTCAACGGTCAAACAGTAAAATAATAATATTTTTTTTTATATATTTATTTGTTTATTTTAATTTAAAAATCAATTAAAAATACTTAAAAATAACATTTTTAAAGATAGAAAATAGCCATAAACTCACAAAAATATATCTAAAAATCCCATTAAAATCCTTAATAAAATCCACCCATTTAATATATTTTTCCATTATTATTTAGGTTAGTATTCCTCGTCGAATCGCTCGTCTAAATCGTGCGCATCTCACCATCTCAAATTCAACGCACCCAATGTGAGTGAACCTTTCAAATTCCCCGTTTTAATCACGTTTTTGGGGTGTATCATGTGTCTTGTTTATTTACATATTATAACCAAATTATTGTGCATATATCATATCATGACATGTGTATTAGTTTGTTGCTGTTAAGTAGTTATTATTGGATGCAAATTATTATTTCAGTACATGCAATTGCCGAGGCCGCAGCTCCCCATCCATCGAGGTTGAGTTTGATCCCCATTATATTATGCGGTTGATCTTGGCGTGCCCGCACGATCGGCTCCGTTTGATTGAGCCTTGATCGGTCATTTCATTTTACATTTCAATACATGCAATACGCTCGGCTCCGTTTGATTGAGCCTTGAGTGCACAGTTCAATTTATATTTCCAGTTCATGCAATACGTTCGGCTCCGTTTGATTGAGCCTTGAGCGCACAGTTCAATTTACATTTCCAGTTCATGCAATACGATCGGCTCCGTTTGATTGAGCCTTGATCGCACAGTTCATTTATGTTAGATATCATATGATATTGGTATGTTCATGTATGCTATCAAATGATAATGTATGTTATAATTGTAACAGCTAGATGCCAATGTTTGATTACTTACATGTGCTCTTTTATGATTATGCACAATATTTTATTGAAACTAACCAAATAATCATTATCAAATGTTTATCTAATAAGGTTCACTCGCCAACTTATGTTGACCCAAAACCTCCCATTTTACACATGATACAGGTGAACCAGCAGCAGCTAGGAACACATAGGACCTGGATTAGAAGAAATAAAACGATTTAGTATTTGGATTATTATGTTTGGTTATTTTTCCTTGTATTGAATGAACATGTTTGGATGTTTGAGAAATGTAACTTTGACTTCATTTAATTATGAAACATAATAGTAAATGTCATGTGCTTTGGTGATAACCCAATTATGCCCCGACTCTTATTTCCGCTGCGGGTCGGGGTGTGACAGACACGGTTTTCCGGCGAAAGTCCGGCGAGTTCAAAAAGCTTTTCCGACGAACTGAAAGTAGAGCGAAAGTGAAATTGAAGGTTCTGCGGATGAGTTTGAGTCGCGAGAGGGGGCTATGGTTGGAGTAATTCAGGAAGTGCAGATTTTCGGTTATTAAAACCGATCACCACATGAATTCAAGTCCATTCAAGACTAAATGATTGAAGGTGTCGGTGTATCGGTTATTGTCAGAAAACCGCGAACACTCAAACGTTTTTGGACGTTTGGAAACCGATTACGGTTACAGTTGGCGTAAACCGGTTGATTCATGGTTGAAGATAAGATTTAATTGATTCCTAGAACTAACAGAAAACATCAGTGGCGGAGTGGTTATAAGTGTGCGTGTTAAGTCGTTGCCTTTCCGGCTGACCCGGGTTCGAGTCCCGGCAGCCTGTTTTTCATTTTATTTATTTTATTTTTACTTTTTGTCAATTATAGCTTTTATATTCTAGTTTGTTTATTAATTATGCATCGTTTAAAATTAAAATCAACATAAATACGCAACGAAACATTTATAACTTGATATTCGATTACAAACGAAGCGGGTTTGGAAAACCCGTTTTTGACAAATGTTACAGCGTATGCTCGGGTCTTGATTCCACTAGGTTCGGTTTTTAATTGTGAATCTAATATGGGTTCTTTTGTGCCGGTTGGTTCGTCAATCACCAAGTTTCTTAACCGCTAAGTTTTCTGATCGAGTATCCAACTTTCATCGCGCATACCAGGGGTTTTAATTACGGGTTATTGTTGGGAATATTTTTGAGGGTTGTTACAATTTGGTTCGTATTAGATCGTTATGTTAAGCGTTTTAGCGAGGTGTTAAGCGTTTTAAATGATAAAATAATGCGATTAAGCGATTCGTGCGAGTGAGAGCGTTGCGATAACGAGTATAACCATAAATTTATAAAGCACATATAACACATAATGTAACATAATTAACTGCGTTTTGAGTTTGCGTTGAGAGTTGGGAGTATTACGCGATTTAAATGCGATAAGTAAGCGATGTAATATGCGTTTCAAAATAAATGTAAACCATTATATCAATCTCAGAGTACAAATGGGTTTAAAAAAACAAAATATAACGAAATCAACGGAAGTAGCCGAATTAACAGAATTTGGATAACAATCTGAAAGATCGGGTTGTTACAGATAATCCGTTACGGGTCGGGTTGTGACATCAGCCCAACTGGGTACGACTGATGTTGGATGGAGGTTTTTGGGTGGAGGGTTTGTATTAACTTTTGTTTGACCATCCCCTAATCGCAGATGATCAAATTGGAGTTGTGTCATGGTGTAGGCATACACCAAGTTCGCTTCCTCATCTGTGATACCATCCAATCATCATCTTGTGGAGGTGAAGGTTAAAAATATGAGATTTAGATTGGGTGATCGTTGTGGCCTTGCTGAAGGAGGTCGAAAGACTACTATAGGATGACGGTTTGATGAACAGGTGAGGGTTAGAACGTCGACGAGATGATCGTCTAAGGTTTGACGGTCTGACTACACTACTTGGATCATAACCATCACTCATATCTACAAATTAGTTTGGTAGTTGCAGTGATTTGTGAAGTGAGAGGTGCAAATGTGGGATGTAAAACGAAATGTTTTTCTTTATAGGGACTAGAAAAATAGCGGTTTGAAACTAGCCTTTAAAGGAGTAGTTGGAACAATAACCGTTTGAAAAAAAATAGTCGTTGGAACAGTAACCATTTGAAAAAAAAAGTCGGTTGAATAGTACTCGTCTGAAAATAATAAATAAAATTAAATAGGTTAAAAAATAATTATTATCAAATATTTATTTTTTTATAAAATTATCATCTATATAATTTTTAAATGAAAAATAAAAAATTAAAAAAAATCCCCCGCCGTCATCGATGATCGGTGTCAGGTCCCTATGGCCTGGAAAAAAACGCTCCAGGTTCGGGAGCGGTGTTCTCGGATGGAGCTAGGCTTCACCGACCTTCCCTGACCCTCCACACCGTTCACCCTTAATGAATTGTTAGACACTCATTTATGGTGTTAGACCATTTAGTTATATAATCTATACTATATTATAATGCATTAGGGATGAGTATTTTAAGATACCAAAAAAATAAGAACATTTTCCCTCTTAATTTATAAATACACTCCTAAAATGAGGGTAAGTTGGTCTTTTAAACAATAATTATATTTTAACCCCCCATCTTATTACACTTAAGTCCCTAAATTTAACATAATTATGGGTAATTAGTTACACTTTTCTACCTCCACAACAAACTTATAATTCTTTTATGTATTATTGTCATATCTTATAAACTATAATGTTTTAACAAAAATCCAAAAGTACCGTGACGACCTACTCAATTTTGTAGATGTTTCGATGGTTCTTGGTCAGTATTAAAGTGTGGATTAAAACGTACAAGTAAATGATGCCTTAGTGTACAAGTGATTAAGGCCTAACGTACTTCTTCATTATCCCAGAATGTTTAATAGCTATAGAATGTCAAGTGATTAAACCATCATCTTTAACAAAATTATAGATAATTAGTTAATAGATACACTTTATCCCCTTATAAATAACTACCTCCCCCACCCCCCGATTTTTATACGGTCATAACCTTTTGTTACGTTAATATATATTTTTTAAATTACACCATATAAACGAGTATTTTATTCTCTTTTACTTAAGTATAGTATTGCATAGCTTTTTTAATTAAAAAGGTTGATAAGGTGAGTAATAACTGAATAGTTAATCGAAATCAACCGAAAATCGAGTTAATTGAAAATTGATTAAGCGAAACTCGAATTAACCAAAAATGGTTATTGATTTTTTGTATCCTTATTTAACCAAAAATTAACTGAACTAAATCATTCATATTTTCATATAGTTCTAACTTTTATACCTTTAGTTCATGTATTTCATATTTATACCTTTATTTTATGTATTTATACCTCCATTTCATGTATCTATGCATCCATTTCATGTATTTATACCTAAACTTCATGTATTTCTAATCAAAAGTTTTAACCCATGTTTGGTTTTGGTTATTAACCGAAATAAAATTAATTAAACTAGAAAGATTAACTGAAAACGGATTGGTTAATAAAATTGACTAATCGATGACCTCGATTTCAGTTGAGGACAATAATCTAACCAACCGAACAATGCACATTGTGACAATGTTTGTGTTTCCCGCCGCGTCGCGCACACACCTATTGATTATTAACCGAAACCGATTATCGGAGAGAAATAACTAAATCATTAACCTAAACCAAACCAAAAACAGAATTAACCAAAAACCGGTAATCTATTTTTTTGTAATCTCGTGTAACCAAAATTAGCTGAACCGAACCGAATCATTCATATTTTCATATATTTCTAACTTTTATACCTCTAGTTCTTATATGTCATATTTATATCTCCATTTCATATGTTTATACTTTCATTTCATGTATTTATTACCTTAAATTCATATATTTTTATGCAAAAGTTTTAGCTCAAATTTGGCTTTAGCTATTAACTGAGATTAAGTGAACCAAACTGAAAACCGTCAATCTAACCAAATAAACTGAAGTGATTGACCGAAAACCGATTGGTTAATGAAATAGAATAACCGATGACTTTGATTTTGCCTTCGGTTGAGAATAATAACCGAACCGACTGAAACATGCATATCACAATGAAATAGATTACCCGATTACTTCGTTTTTGATGTATATCTATCATAATAATGCTACAATATATATTATATGAATAATAAAACTACAAAAAATGAGTATCGTAATGTGATGTGCCGCTCCCGTTGTATGACGTGGGCATCCTGATAGTATTAAACTTAAGCATATGCTTCTTGTACATACATGTAACATCAACAGTCGTGTTTTCAAAGACTTTCATAAAAGTTTAATGCGATAATTCGATCTTAAACTTTTTTGTGACTTCTACATTTGTTGTATGTCAAACTTGACCTAATTACAATTTTCACATAAACCCATTTATAACTCTTAACAAACACTCAAAAGATTATTACTTTAGTGAAATAAACAACCAACTAGTTTGACACATTTAGGAACTAACTCGTTCCACACATAGTCAAGTATATATTACTCCGCATATTTTATACACATTCTAAGTATATTATGGAGTTCAAGTTATCCTACCATGCTAGAACCGCTTTCCCATATAATAGTCATTCCTTGAGTGTTTGGTCACGATTCTGTTAGGGATGAGCATTTGGTATTGGGTATCGATACCGTATTGTATTGTACTGATCATTTACAGCACAGGTACCCATTTCCCGTTTTTCAGGACCGACACCACTTCGATACGGTACAAATATTTTGGTTGATTTACCGGCAAATACCGGTATCGGTACCTGTTTTCCCCGTTTTTGGTACTCGTACTTTCGGTACAGGTACCATACTCATCCCTAGTTCCTGTTGTGGCCCATATTCATAATTTTCGTGTGTGATTAACTCTTGTGTGTGATGCGTGGTCGAAAACCGGTGTTCTTATGTGTTTAAGTTTGTATATTTACATAACTTTTAGTTTCGAATAGCCTACTTTTGATTAGAATTATGTTTTGCAGGTCTAACAGAGTTTAAGGAGCTATTCGGGTGGTATTCGGAGTACCGGGAGCGAACGAGATCAACTGGGATCACGTGAAATGAAGAACCGAAGGAAATCACCCTAGAAGGGGCGTCGATGGAAACTAGCGTAGACAACATGAAATTGCGTCGGAAGAAATTTGGGAGTTTTGGGTGGCGTCGGTGACGCGGGGCGGCGTCGGCGACGCCGTCTCCTGCTCTCCGACGCGATTTTTTGTTGTTTGGTTATGTTTTGACGGTATATAATCAAAGATTTAACCTTTTCATGGGAGTTACGCAATTCTGAACCTAAGAACACATCTTGGAGCCAAAAATCACCATCCACTTCAATCCCAGTCCATTTCCATCATCCCGAATCATCAATCCTTCGATTTCTAACCCTGCCTATCATCATTCCTTCAATCATTCCATTCATTCATCCACCTTCACCATCCATCACAAACCCTAATCATCACCATCTTCAAAGCTTCAATATGTTCAAGTTCAAACTTTTCTCATCCGGTGATCAAGTTCCTTCCATCATGAGCGGCTAATCACCTTGGTTTTACCCCAGTGTAGGTAGTTGTTTTATTTAGGGTTTCAGATTGTTCTTGATTTAACTTTGTGATAAATTGTATTGATTTTTGAAACCATTGACAATTGTTTACATTTGCTTCGAATTCGTAAATTGTCGAACGATTATAAAGTTATGACTTTACGAAATGGTTATGTGTATTCATGCGTTGTCTTGATCAGGTTTTACTTGTTGTGATTACAAAGTGCATTCTTGTCCGTTCTTCGGAGCGTTGATAGTTATTGGCACCTAAGTCACGGTACACTAAATCCGTTAATCGTTATGCAATTGAGTTGAATCTAAAACTTGTAGAAACCCTAGGGTGGCAATTACCAAAACCGGGTGTGAACCCTTTTTATCAAATCTTGTTTGAATCATTAGTTGTGTTTTCGTTATTCAAAATCAAAGCATTCATCGTAGTTAATCAAATTTATAAACATCGTTGGTTAATTCCAACATTCTTCCAATTAAGTAAAACGAATTTAAATAGCAAGCTTCATAAAATTGTGACATCTTCATGATCAAAATAGTTCATGCGTAAACCATAAACTCTTCGTGGATCGACTCCTTACTGCTACTAACACATTTGTTAAGGGTAATTTGGGCTTATAAGTATTATCTTTGACCGGGGTGCGACACTCCGATCAATGTGTCACTGCTTAACGGTAGAACACATTTCCCCTGGTGACCACAAGCTCTCTTGTGCGTCAAAGATTTGCCGGTTTTAGATCGCATGCCCTTTGTGAATCCGTAGCCTCAAAGTGAGACTTTATCCTTTTTGAACTACATAGCCAACAAGCAGTGGCGAAGTATAGAAGCGGCCGGGGGGGGGGGGGGTCGCCCAACCCCCCGAACTTTTCGCTCAGTAGTGTTATATATGTAGTTTTCGTATAGAGATTTTTGGTATATACGTTTTCGACCCCCCGTCGGAAATCTCAAACTTCGACACTGTCAACAAGTCCATATAACAAACTTTGTGAACTCATAAACATGATTATATCACAGTAGCCTTCACATTCATATTATACACATATTGATAACATGTATATACTTTCACACTTGGTTAGTGTAAACATTCACCATTGCTTGAAGGACCTTCAGTTTCACGAGTTCCTTTCTTTATTCGTTTACCTCCTAAAGTCAACATATCACATGTCAAAATTGAAGCCATATATAAACACATAATACAGTTACAACTTACGGTCAATTTCGCTCATTACCCCACCGATTTTGGTCACATCAATACAAGTTACTTAGACTAATTTACGAACAATTCAACAATTACAAACAATTCAACCTCAACATCAACATCAACATCAACATCAACATTAAAACTTAACCCTTTTTTCCTCATTTCATAAGCCAATGATCTGTTTGATGATCAGTTCACCCAAAATTCACCAATATTAAGTTCTTTATTACAACCATTTTTATTTATTATGACATGTGTGCAAGGTGTCTTTTCACACGTAACCAGGTAAAATACCCTTAAATCATATCACCATTTTATAGACTTGGCCTATATTTTTAGTTTATGCCTAAAATCAACAATCATTATCCATCTTAGGATGTTTAACACAATCATACCTAATTTCAAACATTTGATTAGGACTAAGACATAATCTCACCGTTCCTAACTAAGCCCAACCGGGTTTTCGTTTCACCATGTGTTACGTCAGAGAGTTATGCTCTTGTGGTGGCACAACGACTGTCAAGTGGCAACCGGCGGTAAGGTTTCCCCGGGGAACACCCAAAAAAGCCAAAACTTTGATGCCAGTGTGGGCCATGTTAAGACAACATAGTCTGACCAAAGTGGGGCAATACGGGACTCTCCGATTTGGAAAGTGTTGTAACCTTATATACATCAAGTTAACCGTTATAAAAGAAAATATAAAAAAAACAATATTGAAAGATAGTATTGATATTGAAACGTAAATTATAACACTTATATTACCAACATGACACATCATATTATCGTTCTAAAATCAACCAAACTTAAAAAAAACATGTATTTATCATTTAACATGTAGCCGACGTTTGGTCAGGTAGAAGCTGGCTGAAGAGGAGAATGATAGCTGCAAAAGAGGATAACGGCTTCAAGTATTCTCACGTGTTTAAACTTTCAATAGAAAAATATACTCTAATTATTTTTTACCAACTCTCCCTATTAAATTTTTAAAAATGAGACAAAAAAAATGATCAATTAATAACGTACGAGTATGACCTACCCACAAAACAAATGTTACAACTTAAAAGCTGACATACACCACATGTAGCTTGACAAGCACCAACCCCTCATGGGTCATGACTCATGGCAAGATGCGTTGTTAGACAATTTTATATATTTATAATTAGTACAACATGGCCATATCAGTGGATGCGATCTATCTAGTTATCACCATAAATGTTTATCACCAACATGTCCATCTGTAAATTTGTTCTTTTTAAAAAAGCTGAATTAAATTCTCCCTGACTTTAGTGCGAATAAATGGTAATTATATGATAGATAAATCTTACAGAATCACTAGATTCCTGATAAAACCTACTTGTTATGTATTTTGATTTTTTATACAAATTTTGGCTGATATAACAATTCATGATGTATGATAAATCTTACAGAATCAGTAGATTCCTGGTACAACCTACATGTCATTATTTTGATACAAAGTTTGGCTGATATAACAATTAATAATTCATATTTTGATGCAAGTTTGGGTAATATAACAATTAATAGTTCATAAGTTTGGCTGATATAACAATTCATTTGATGGTGAATTGAAATATTAAAAGCATGATTATTGCTTTTCAATCAATATTTTGCATTAATGAAGTGATACTACTCGGTGTTATAATTAGAACTTAACGTTCAACAAACCTTTTTCATATTAAATTTGATTAAGTTCATTTATATGCTACAAACAAAAGTGAAAAAAAAATCATGATTGTTTAATAGATGCTCACAAACAAAAAGTTTAATTTGTCTAGCTGGACATAAACGAATGTAAACAATATGTTTATGTTTGTTTGATACATTTACGTTTACAACCTTTTTTTTAAAAAAAGCAACGCCGATTTATTCCTCCAAAGGATCATAGTAAGATGTTATCGACCTAATTACAACATACAAAAAAATGCATAAGCTAAGAATACTTTTATATCAAATCTGCACCAACCATTCCACGTGATCTCGTTAAATTTCGATCTATGGATAAACCTTTAATTTAATAACTTTAATTTAATAAATAATATAGATCCGGTATTTTTATATGTTATCTTGTATTATAACTAACATAAAGTTGTTGATCAATTCGTCATCAAACATAATAGAAACAAGAATAAAGAACATGTGTACCTGATTTAGCCAGCAACCCAGTAATGGTAGTAGGCATGTTCTTGATTTATCGAGTTCTCGTTTAAAGCACGCTTAAGATGGTTTTAGGTGAGTTGAAGAACTCACATGCTGTAGAGAGAGAAGGACGATTTTGATATGTAAGTTGGTGATTTTCTATTAGGCTTGGACCGTCGCTAATGCTCTCTATATATACACTCAATGAGAAACTCTATTTAGGTAGTAAGGGTAATTACGTTCATTGAATAATTACAAATTAAATAAATAGAGGTATTAAGGTCAATGATCATTGTATTACATAAATGATAATAATATATATATATATAATATTCTTACAAAAGTGATTTATACTAGGTAAATTTTACATTTTCTTGCAATGAAATAATCTTCTAATATTAATAAATAAATGATTCCATCTAATGACAAGTGTCATTCTCTCATTTAATTTATTTATATATTAGATTAAGACTATATTAATATATAAGATTGATCTTTAATATTATTAATAATAATACATAAATATAAATAATTATTATACATTATCCCGATTTATCTTTGCACTAATTTCTTAAACTTTAGTTTTTAAAGATTACATGGATTTTGTCTCTGTTTTATTTTTTCATTAAAATATTTAAATTAGAAACATATATATATAACTAAATGAGTATTACCATACTATAAATTACTAACATTGTAATGTTTTATAGTGTTGTAACAAATGCATATGGTGTTTTTCAAAAAAAAAATTGATTTTTCTTTTCAAACCCAAAAGTTTTTAACTTTTTGTATTTTATCACCTTTGATTTTTTTTTTACTTTTGACCCAAAACCTTTTTTTTTGCAATTTAACCCCAACACTTTTTTATTTTCAACTTTTGTTTCATCTTTCGCAAGTTTTTTTATGTTTTCGTTTAAATTTTGCGAGTTAACAGCCACAACGTACGTGTGGGCTTCAACGTTTTTCTCTCTTTTTCCCGTCTGATAAAACCCGTCGCAACGAGTCTATTTTTCCCCGTTTGATAGATTTGTAGCAACATGCGGGTCGTAGATCGACTTAGTTATTTTTTCTACTTTTTTACGTTTCGGTCTAATTTCTTCCTATTAACACGCTGCACCAAGCGTACACAGTTCAACATTTTTACATCTGCTTTTCGTTCGGTGTTATTTTTCTTTTCTATTTATTTTATTTTTACGAGCTTTTCTGATGTTGATGGTTGTTGGCAGTGATGTGGCATTGATGCAACTTAACACGGTTTTACAAACCTTTTTTAACACATTAAGTTTTTTACTAATAATTTTTCCTAAGTTTATCCTATACTTCCTTTACTTTAAAAGAAAATTGTTTACGTTGCATATTTTTTTTGTATGTGTCTGTATAAATTTGATTTGCTCTACGTTTTGACGTAAACTTTTTCCGGAAACGATTCAGCTCAAATATAATAAATTTATTAAAAAACATTTTTACGTGCATATTTTTATATACGTTTTGGTATAAATTAGAGTTAGTCTACGATTCGACGTAAACTTTTTTTTGGGAAACAAGTCAAGTCAAATATAATATGTTTTCGTGCTTATTTTATGGATATTTTGGAATTTTGTTTCGAACCGAGTGTAATCAAATTGTGGCTTCCTTTTTTTTCTTTTTCAAAAACTCTAATTTATCTCTTTTGATTACATGTATCCGTTTTTTCTTTTATACCCATTACGTTTTCTATGTATGAACCGGGTCACATACATGTGTCAGCTTTTATTTTATACCTGTTACGTTCTCTATATACGAGTCTGATCAGATATAATACGTCATAATTGTACGTTATAAACGCGATTTACTTTATGTTTTGATCCAATCGCAATGCTTATATAGGTTACATTGAGTTCAATTGGATAAGTCAAAACGCGTATTTTCATATGGTCAACGCATCGCATAATGTTTGGACTAATCAATTTGATGTTTATGATGTGCCCACGCCGCAACGCGCGTGAGTGTTACTGCTAGTTTAAATTAAATTTATAAGTAATTAAATGAGTATTTACATTAAATTTATAAAACCCCTAATTTATATTTTTAAGTTATGATTGTAATTTATGATCACAAATAATTAAGTTATGTCTAATTATTGTAAAGGATATTTATATAGCATCTTCGGTTTACGTTTGATCAGTGGGATAAACAAACGGGACTTGTTTGATTTGCTTTAGTTATTAACAGTATCAAATATATAATTTGAAGTAATAACTTCTGAAATCCCCTGTGTGATTCAGCATGAATTTAATTACGATCGATATCGGTTTGGTTCATTACCGTAATAACACACTATATAACAACCAAAAGAAAAAACCAAAGAAATAAAGTCGTGAAACTTTAGAGTATAAAAAAATTGTGGTTATTTTAAAAATGTTTAAACTTTAATAATATTGTCACAAAAACACAAAAGAAAAGAATACATTATATTAAAGTGAAAATCGTTAATGAAATCTATGCTCAAGCTAATGTTTAACATTTACAAATACTAGCATTTTATTCACGTTAGTGTTCCATTTCAAATTCTAATATTATTATATTTTTCTATAATTTCAAAGAAAAATCTTTGACATTTTCTTGATTATAGGTGGTTTTAAGCAATTTTGTATGATATTTATCATCTTTTACATATGTAAGATATTTTATTTACTTAACCCGTGTAATACGTGGGTCTATAACCTAGTAAATAATATCAAGTTAAGAAAAACCTAGATTTTATAAAACCTTTTGTTTTAGTCTTAATATTTTATAAATGTTGTTTAACTATTGAACAAAATATACTTACAGGATAAGGGGGAGGTTCATTTAAGAACAATCTTCTTAAAAAAAGAAAAATAAATTAATCTAGACTTTAAATTTTTTTGATCAATGGTTGTGAATCAAAAGATCATTTTTGTCTTTATTTAATTAATGTTTTAATTACTAGGGGTGGTATAGACAA
Organism: Scalesia atractyloides; assembly: GCA_947069175.1. NCBI lineage: Eukaryota > Viridiplantae > Streptophyta > Magnoliopsida > Asterales > Asteraceae > Scalesia > Scalesia atractyloides. The sequence continues at coordinate 81,683,553 of CAMTDV010000010.1, forward strand.
TTTGATGTAGATTATTAATAATATTTTGAAGGGTTACTCAAGTTTCATTAATGCAACCATAATTTCCTCCTTCACCACTGTGTTGACTATTACACCAATTTTATTAGAAATGACAATTATTTGTGTGGACTATTACACAAATTTTATTAGAAATGACAAATTATTTAAAAAAATTTTATCCTACACATATTTTATTGTGAGTGTTTTGAGTCCTACATATTTTGTATCCTACACCAACATATTGTTATAATTGTGTAGGAAACGTTGAATATGTAACATCATACACAAGATTGATTTTATTGTGTAAGGTGCACACATTTTTCATAAGATAAAACTTATTAAACTATTATGAATAGAAAAGATAAATAATAGACTCATTAAATGATTCAAGTCTATTAATTTAAGTTCATTAATTTGAGTAGAAAAATAAATAATAGACTCATTAAATGAATTATTTAAATTACCTTTGTATCCTTTATTTTTTTTATTCTTAATTTGTAGTTTCTTCTCTTGAACTCTCTTTTGAACTCTCGAATACAGGATAATTACTATATAACATTTAGCCAACATTCTGTGAGGGGATTTATCGTTTATGAACAATAATGTGAGGGCCAATTAGAGGGTGCCAAGTAGATTCCACTTTTTTTTAAATTATCTTTATTTGAACCATAGTAATCATATGTTAAAAGAAAAACAGATGTCCCCAGTGAGATATTATGGAGATTAAATGGTGTGTTTTATAACGAAAAGGTTAAAAATTAATATACTGAAGAGCATATCCTAGAAAATTTAGAAATTTTTTATTAAAAAATATAGTTTTTGGTATCTCTTTAATATGTTAATTTTAGTATCATTGTGTCTATGTTTCCATTTAAATTTTAATAAAATTCATTCCACCTTGTCACAAAGCGTGAATCTAATCCACTAGTTTTAACCAAATTAACAAGTTTGGAACCGGGTATGTGATGGCACATGCAAGTATATATGGATGGCTAAGAAAATCCGAATCTCTCAGGAATACCCGAAGCATTCGTGATAGGTATTCAAGAATGCGACTGGGTACTGGATTAAATACAAAACTACGGGTTTGGGTACGGTTACGGTGTTAGATGATACCCGACCTGATTACCCGAACTATATACCCAAAAACAATTGATCATCTATTTACTTCTTATTGTCTTTTGTTTTAGCTTTTTTTCCCTTAGGGTGGAAGGGGTCTCATCGGCAAGTGATAGTACGTACTTCCGTCTGTGCGATGTACGGAGACAATATCATGCGGTGACTATGGATCGGTGTGGTGAATTTGGTTTGTGTGTCTATGCACATGCTGATGAAACCGTAGAGTTTTGAATGTTAGGGTGGGTCCCAAACCCACAAATATAGGCGTTAGGGATTTGAAAAGAATTAATCCCGACTTCTATTTAAAGTTTAAACAAACCACACTTTACTTTTTTTAAATCTTAACCCTTCCACTCTCACTCCTATCTATAGATTTATAAATTTTTTTAGTTTTTATAAAATGGAGGGGCAAGCAAACGAAAGGTGTAGACGGACGCCGAGCATGAAGCCGTATGCAAATCTTGGGTTCACGTTACCAAGAACGCAATAGATGTAAATGGTCACCATCCGGTTCGTTTTGGTGAAGTTGTGTTGAGTATTCTAAAACTGAACTCAGAGTAAGCGAAAAAACTGTTCATCAACTCACTTCAAAGTGGAGAGATCCATTGTTTAAAAACAAAAAAAATTGAAAAAAAAATAGGGCAATGTTTACAATCGAAACCCTTGATCAGGTCCATCTTTATTTTGTGTTTAAGAATAAGTGTTTGTTATTTCATGATGTATTTGTATTTCCTTGGTTTTAGTTAATGTTATGTTGGTTTTCTGTTTTTACTTATAGCATCATTGTTTTTTTTTTATAATTAAAACGTTACATAACACATGTACATAGTTAAAATTAAAATCTTACATAAAACTAATTAAACTAACACATAGACCAAACTAAAGTATTATAGAACAGTAATTAAAACATCACTTAAACCTAATTAAACACAATAAGTTCTAGTTATAAAATTATTCCCATTCACCTAAGAAGATGAAACCGAATGATCATTATCACGACCATCCAACTTCTCGTATCGATAACCGGAGCTTCTAGAGGATAGATAAACCATTTCTTTGTCTGACCTAGGTATGTATTCCACCCCTAGTTGGTTTCATAGCTTCTGACTCAATTTGGGACTTCTTGTGTTGGACGGAAGTTCTCAGTATCAGGGTTTGAAGTAAAATCTGATTGAGCACCACCAATTCATAATCGGTCAAATTGTAATTGACTCGAGGTGAAGTCATATGCCAAATTCAACTCCTCATCCGTCAATTCTGTGTTCGCATCACTTGTATAGTTTGCAAGGTTCGAAGGTGAAGTATGGTATAATGTTAAAGGAAAAGGTTACGCCCTTGAGGATGGTAACTGCAGGAAGGTTTGAAGGATTACACATTTGAGGAGGGTAAAATATAGGAGGGTTTAAAGGGTTATGCATTTGAGGAAGGTAAATGTAGGAGGGTTTGAAGGGTTATACACTTGAGGAGGGTAAAATGCACGAGGGTTTGAAGGGTTATGCCCTTAAGGATGGTAAACTGCAGGAGGGTTAGAAGGTCATCTGGATGATCGTCGATGAGATGATCGTTGAAGGTTTGCAAGACTAGCTACTGGATAACCGTTACCCATAATCTTAGTAGTAAATCCATGTTTGAAAGAGGAAGTGAATTTTTAACCTCTGGAATATTTCCGTTAGAATATAGCTGTTGGAATGATTTTTGTAATTTTTTAAATAAATTTATAATTTTTTAAAAATTAAATAATTTTATTATGTTTAACTTTGAATCACTTTTTATTTATATATGCTTAATTAGATATTATTAACGTGTTATAAATAAAAATATGATTTTATATTAAATAAACATGTATTTTGAGTTATTAATATTTATTTTTTTATTAAAATTTAAAAATTGTGGCTAGGGCTCTAAACGAACCGAACAAACACGAACAAGGCTATGTTCATGTTCGTCCGTTAAGGAAATTCAGATGTTCGTGAACTGTTTGCGAACACATGACGAATAGAAGTTTGTGTTCGTGTTCGTGTTCGTGTTCGTGTTCGTTTGTTAAAGAATTTCAGTTGTTCGCGAACAGTTTGTGAACACTAATCACAAACAAAAATGAACAGAAACAAACACAAAGGAAGACAAATGAACGCTCGAGCACAAACAAACATTAAATTTGAAAAGTAAAAAAAAGGCATCGTTAAGACGTTAACCTTAAACATTAGACACAACAAAAGTAGTCAAATACTACCATTAAATGATTATCAAGAATTCAAGAAAAAGAAGTCTATTACAAGCATCGTATGATAAATCAAGTTTAATTTTAGACATAGTCATTCAAAATTCATATCCCAAAAATTGTCTTCATTGTCCAACTTCTTCATATAAGCTTCAAAACAGATGTCTCGACTCTTGATTCTTGAATATCCAGCTTTCACAAAAAATAAACAAATTAACGTAAACAAACATTTCATCGAACGTTCATGAAAATAGTCGAACGAACGAGACATTTGTTCATGTTCTTTCATTTAACTAATGGAACGAATTTTTTGTTCGTATTCGTTTGTCAACTTAACGAACGAACATAGACGAACTTCCCGTCGAACGGTTCATAAACGGTTCGTTGAACGTTCGATACGTTTACAACCCTAGTTGTGACATGGGAAGCGTAGTGTTTCGAATTTCCGGAGATTTGACAAGCTGCGGCAATTGAAAAAAGTTTAGTGCGACGATGAAGTAGAGGGGAGAGGCTTATGTTAAGTTTGGCAAATTGGCTAAGATACCCTCCACCTTACTTCACTTTACTTTGACAATTTGTAAGTGCACAAAAACATGAAATGTTTTTTGAGGTATAGTGTTAAAGGTAACTAGTAATATCCAACGAGGTCGCTAAAACTGAACACTGTGGTCACTTGAGAAATGTACGTTTGTAACTAGTAAATAATTTCGTGTGTTTTTGACAGAAATTCATCGATATTAGTTTGGTTTATTATGATACCGACACTCGCTATAGTAGCAAAAAAAGAAAACCTAAGAACTAAAGCCACGATATACCCAAAAAGATATTGACACTTATATTACATCAATCAAAAGCTATAATATTGGTACCGGCATTGTATCAACACACGTATAGAGTAAACTCGTGATACACTGTTGCGTTTATTTTTTCTTGACATTGCAATATAAATTTTATTTGAAAAAAAATAGTTGTATTCAAATAACGGTTCAATGACGAATCGAGTCGGTATAGTAATATTTACAATAGTATTATTACACACAAGTTGTATCGTGTTTTACATCGATTGAAAATAATAAAAATAAATAGCAATGGCGGTTCCATAACACCGATACCGGTATCGAAGTTGTTGGTCAGTACTGACTCGGTTCTTCACCATATTATCATTTCAAATACAACTCCGTTTTAAATAAAACTTTAGTACAACTCCGTTTTAAATAAAACTTTTATCGAAATGTAGAGAAAAAAAATTAATGAAACCGGGGTATTTAGTCTTTATTAAAAAATGAACAAAGAAGTTGTAAGAAAAAAAAAGTATAAGGTTAATACGTATATTATTCATAGTATAATGTGTGCAATAGAAACTTATAAAAAAGTTATAATTACTATTCACGCATGTTGATAACTGTTATAAATTGCTGGGTAAAAAATGAATATTATGTACATTAAAATGTGTGTAATTAAAACTATAAAAATAGAAAAAAAAAAGTCAAAAGTAAAAATTACTATTCATAAAAGTTATTAATTCTAATATATACTAGGTTGTTTTTCTGCATGTTGCGACGGTACGTTATCACGAGCCTTCAATTAGTATCGGTTAGGTACATTATAGTATTTGTACGATACACACACTTGGTACAGAAATTAACATATATTTTACACCAACTGAAAACGAAAAAAACAAAAATTGGTACCGAAAATGATGTTTTCCTAACGGTATCAACCAATTCAGATCCTCATGGTACTGGGAATGATATTGGTACGATAGCGACACAATAAAATTTATCCCTTTTCAATAGCGGCACAATAAAATTTATTTTGTATTATTTGGTCGGTTTCGGTTCTTATTTGGTACGATAGCGGCACAATATCTGTTTTCAATAAAATTTACATTGCAATGTTAAAAAAACAATCGGTTTTGGTTCGGTTTAGTACGATAGCGACTTAGTAAACGTTTTCAATAAATTTATAACGCAATGTTGAAAAAATAAACATAGAACAAAAATTATTAAAAAATAATAATAAAATATATGATAAATATTGTTAAAAAAATTGAAACAGTTATTTAATAAATTAAAATCATATTAATGAAGACTTTGTTTTAATATGTATAATATATATAAAATAATAATAATAATAATGATAATAATAATAATAATAATTCATCTATAACCATAAACTATGTAGCACGGGGACTTCATTTATGTGGTCATACCCGTCTCGGGTACTTGTGGGAGATGGAAAAACCATGGGTACTCGTCGGGGACGTTTCCTAAACGTTTCCAATGTCGAGGACGTATCTGTTAGAAGTATCCAGCTCGTTTCCATTTATATTTAGAGTTTTAACCCTTTCAAATTCCACAACCAGCCATTAAATAAAAAGACTTATCATATTCGGCTTCTCTAATCTCTAAACTCTCAAGTCTCATCATCTCTAATTTTCTATCGATTGCCGATCTCACTAGATGAACTCGAATTTGAAAATGATTTGATTATTGATAATTAATTACCTTTGGAAGATGTAGTATTTTTGGAATTTGTTTAATATATTTTTATTTTTTTATTGCCGTACCTGTATCTTGAAATTTCGAGTTTTGCCGTTCCTCATTCCCGTATCGTCCCCGTACCTCAATCCCGTACCGTTCCGGTGCTACTTAGACCGTAAACAAAAAGGAGAAAACACTATTCATACGTAATTTCTATTTATATATTTCTATTTTATGTAACATGTTAAAAATAAACACTGTCTGGTCTGTGAGTGCATCATTTTCTCATAGCCACACACTTAAGCATTGATATTCAGTGAACACACCCAAAACATATATATAAAAAGATACTAGATCTCTAATTTTGAGATATTTAAAGCAAGTTGCAGCTTAATGAAGATTGCTCATGAGGATTGTGAAAATGAAATGTTTTTGGATTATGTAATAAGTGATCAAATTTAAAATTTATTTTAATTTGTTGTAATCATTTAAAACATAAAATAATATATTAGAATGGTAAGAAAAAGAAACTTACTTGAAATCTCAACAATTATTTTTCTAACAATTTAATTAGTTAGCCGATTCCGTAATGACCCGACACATACCTAACGGGTATTGGGCGGGGTATGAGATATAAATTTACAACCAATATGAGACCGAGATTACCAATACACGTCTAATTGTCATCCATAGATGCAAGTGATTGGACCGCTCAGGTGGTAACGAAATTTAAAGCAAGGATAGGTCCTGTAGCAGAATTCGGAATTTAGTTGATTTCGGTTTTGGTCACTTGGCTAACCAGTAGACGACCGAAATAAAGGCATGCTGAAGGGTGAACTAAGCAACAATGATGAACTCAATTTGTGAAAGTCCAATGAATTGAGCAATGGATGTGAGGCCAGCTCCTATATATTATCTTCATCAATTTCAATACTCAATCACCTCAAATGCATGCACACCACCTCCTTTAAGGTCATTTTGCTGCTATGTTTATATGAGTATTGAACAAATTTTTTTTTTTCAGTTTGTTAACACTATATTATCTCTAAGAGTCATGTTTTTCTTGGCTGCATTACTTAATTCTAATTAATTAATGTGTGTGTGGACACATGAAGAAAAAAAAAAAACTCATTGCTGCATGTTACAAGAACCAACTTTATAATCTTTAAATTTGCCATTGTTAAAAGCAGTGGCGGAGCTAGCCCATTTGGATTTTTTTTACCGTGTAATCATACAATAACTAAAAAACGGTAATAAATAAAGTAAAACAATAGCATTGTTCAAAAGTTTGTTTTTCGACGACACAAACCACAGCATTGTTCAAGATCGCTGGCTTCTTTTCTGTATAATCGACACTTGGTTTCCACTGCCGCCCATAATCACAAATCAAAATGGGCCTCTTTCAATTACAATATTGTTTTGGGTTTTGGGCTAACTTTATCAATTATTATTAGGGTCTCCTTAAATTTTATTATTGTTAATTTAGTCTTATTTTATCATTCGTGCTTAATTATTCTACAAGTTTTCGAGTTGTACAATGTTTGGCCTTATAAAAAATGAGATTTTAGTAAAATTAAGTATCATATTTTTGGTTAGGGGTATCCTCGTATTTTTTTAGAGGCATCCTTCGCATAAAACCAGAAAAAAAAAACACTACGAATACGGGGTTGAGTCGTAGCCCGTGCTACGGCTCCTAACCCTTTAGTTCCGCCCCTGGTTAAAAGAGTAGGTCTAAGATGATTACTTACCTATAACATGACTACATGAGAATCCTAATTAAGAAGGAGCAACTTGATAAGAAAAGTCAACTAATTCCCATGGTACACATGGTCTTCTTCTATTTTAACCTTTTATTAGTTCTAGACGTTTGTTCTCATATGATGTTAGTTATGATATTTGGTACCATTTGATGTTAAAAAAAGACCATAAGAGCCCACAGTATGGATTTGAGCATAGAGTTGTATAACTTCTGAATTAATAAAACTAACTAGAAACATAATTCACCAAGTGATATACTAATCAAAAGATTAAAATGCTGATAATCTGATGAACTTTAAACAGCAGCAAAACAACCAATGTAAATCCACGGATTGATTCGGCCCACCTACAGTTCTCTCGGTCCAAGCTCGATCGAAAACTAGAAAGAAACCAAGAAAGTGATTGAATGGGAACCCAGTAAAGAAACCAAGAAACTGAATAAATGGGAACCCAGTACCTGCCGAAATGCATATGTTTTGTCCGGTTTCAGTCTTTTACTGGCAAGGTTTTGGTTTTTCTCCATCCGACCAGAAAATTACTAACCATACACTTCCAAGAAAGTTATAAGAAATCAAATCTTTTAACGTAAGTTGTTTACACAAATGATATAAACTCTTATGTAGGGTTGTAAGCAACTTGTCACGAGCCGAGCTTAAACGAGCCTGAGCCTAAAAACAAGTTTGTTTAGTAAATGAGCTCAAATTTCGCTTATCAAGCTCAAGCCTGCTCGCAAACCTAAACAAGCCTATTATTTATATAAATTATAAATAATGTGATTAATTTCAAATATATACTCTTACAAACTTGAAAAATTCATATATACCCAACCAAAACTAAAAATATTATATACGCCCTTGGAAAATGATTAAAATATCAAATAAACCCAATTAGTTAAAAACAATCTAATAGATAATCATTTTACCTTTTTTTTAACTTTCAAGTTTTCATATATGCTCGCTCATCTTTTAACTTCATATTTTAAGCTTAAATTTATTTTACCCATTTTTATTTTTCTATTTATTATTAATAAACAATAGTTTTCTTCATATATAATATTTAAGCTAAATAAATTAAGCTAGAAATGAGTAAATATAATATGCGAAGTTAAATGTCATATATGAGATTTTAAAGTTTTAGAAAAATAAGGGTAAAATTGTCATTTATTAAATTGATTTTATTGAATTGGGTATATATGATTTTATAATTTTGCAAGGATAAATATGATCTTTTGTAAGTTGCAGGGGTATATGAAATTGCCCCTAAAAATATATTAAATATATATTTATAATTACTATTTATAAAATTATGAAAAGATAATTAATTTACACACACAGTATGTTATATATGAATTTATATACAATAATAATCATAGTTAATATAAATAATTAAAAAAACGTCCCCAGCCGAGCTCGAGCTTGAAAAGTTACTAACGAATCGAGCTCAAGCTTTAGAAACAAAACTCAAACCGAGCAATGGTGAATCCAGTATGTAAAGACTGGGTTCCCACTCGATTTGGAATTATTTGTGAGAACCTTTATGTTCGATCATAAGAAAATGAAGTATCTACCAAAAGGAACCCACTAAAAAAATTCTTTGACCCGCTACTAGAACCAAGCTCATCTCAAGGTCGAACTTTCAAAAGTTAGACGAGCTCGAACGCAGACTTGGCGCGGCTCGTTTGTACCCTAATCTTATGAAATTCGACATACCAAAACCGTAACATGAATATTTTACAGGGACCATATGTGTACTTAAGTTACAACTTACAACTACTAAAATAATAACATAAAATAGATAAAAATTGTCCGGACGAAAACAACAATAATTTCTACCTTTATAACCACGGCCTTTTTCCTCTTCCTGCTCACCCCTACACCTTTCTTCTTGTTCTCTTTCTGCCTCTGTTTTATCTGTTCACATACAAACAGAAAGCTTCCTGTTTCCATTTATCTATTCTTTAATCAATCTTCACTTTCCAATCAACTTACTTGGATACAATATCCTATACATATAAACATTCTATAATGAAATGTGTTTGCTTTAACTTCCACATTTTTAGCCACTTTTAAACCACCCCAAAAACAGAAAACAGAGCATCCTCTGTTTTATTTTCCGCCAAATTACTTCCTTTTCATGCTCTGTTTTTTTATAAAACAAAAAACAGAGCAAATGGAGAAGCTTTTTACAATGGGATTTATTACCGAATTTTTTGTGGGTGCACAGTATGACATTGCAGGGCAACTTATGCTGATCTGGGGTCAGATCAGAGCGTCATTAGTGGTGCCATTTTTGAGGATTTTTATGTATATTAATCTGGTGATGTCGATAATGCTGTTCACAGAAAAGGTTTACATGGCTATGGTGGTTGCAATTAACATAGTGTTCGGTCGAAAACCGGAAAAACGTTACAAATTTGAACCATTTGAAGATGATGTTGAGCTGGGTAACTCTGTTTACCCTCTTGTTCTTGTTCAAGTTCCCATGTTTAATGAAAGAGAGGTTTGTTTTCGCAATTTCTCTGTTTCTGTTTTTGTGTTTTGTTATTTTAATTTTATTTTTTTTAATTTTAGTGTAAACAGTTTATCAGCTTTCGATAGGAGCTGCATGTGGGCTTTCATGGCCGTCTGATCGTATTGTGATTCAAGTGCTAGATGATTCAACAGATCCATTAGTCAAGGTTGATAAATGGCATATTATTGTGTATAGTTATTAGCTTGTATAACATAAATATTGCACAACAATATGTTACTTTTCAATACTTTATTGATGTGGGTTCATTGGGGATGTATTGTAGGGTATGGTGGAAATGGAGTGCCAAAGTTGGGCAAGCAAAGGAATAAACATACACTATCAAGTTAGGGACAACCGAAAGGGATACAAGGCCGGGGCACTTAAAGAAGGGCTAAAGCATGATTACGCCAAACAGTGCGAGTATGTGGCTATCTTTGACGCTGATTTTCAACCGGAGCCGGATTTTCTCAATCGAACTATCCCGTTTCTTCATCACAACCCTGAACTTGCTCTCGTTCAAGCTCGTTGGCAATTCGGTAAAAACATATCCCTACGTAGTACTTTAATATTATTTTATGTTTTTCTCTCATTTCATTATTTGATATTAGATTTTAGTAGTAAATGATGAATCTATGCATACAATAGTAGGTAGATGTTAGTTTGTTACAATGTTCAACTCGTCCAAAAGCAGCTAGAGTGATTATTATATAAAAATTGCTGAATTGGACATAGACATGCTTAATAATATAAAAGTGCACCATGTCATGATATGAGAAAAAATAGTTGGTAAAGTTCATTTAAAAAACTAAAAAAATTAAAAGAACATGTGGATCTGTAATCCAATGCGGAGGCTCCATACCATCCATCAATTGGAGTGGGTAGTGTCCGCATAATTGGTTGTTAAGATACCTGACAATATTTTTCTTTTAAAAAAGAGTGATCAATTGGAGCTGTTAGCCTGTTATGCAATGAGATCAGGTAATATTAAATATTTGGCTATGGCATTATTCTGTTTGTATTTCCAGTATATATAGATCTAACCTTTTTTAGCTTTATTTTTTAATGTACACTACATTTATTTAACTTACTGAGTTATTGGCATTATTCTGTTTATATATATATATATATATATATAAATATATATATATATTTTAAAGAAATACATTTATAATTTGCTGATTTATAATGTGGACATTTGAAGATATTTATTTGTATTAAGGAGATATTAAAATTAGTTAGAAGGTGATAATATGACGGTTCAATTAATATCGTAAAGTTTGATTAGATGTGGAGATCAAGGACATGTAGGCTGTAGCATTAAACTTACTGATTTTTTAAACGTCCAATTAAATAACCGGATAAGCAATCTAGGATGTACTTAATCGAGCAAATTCATCCCCTCCTCCATAACGGTCAGAGTTGGATGTATACCCGAGCCTCCAGTTCCGATGGAACATGTCCGCCTGAAGGCCACATTGCGGTAAAACCCGATTCAACTCCGTTTCGAACGGACGATCTCCAAAGAAGTCTAGTTCTAAACTTCGTTGCCACCACCAATATCCTTCAAAGTGATAGTAGTTGGAGTTGAACTTGAGACTTTAAGGAAAGAAAACCAAGTGACTAGTCACTAGACCAACTTATCAGGACATTTAACTTACTGATTTATTTATGTGTGTGTGTTTTAGCTCACTTAATATTATATTTCAATCTTTTAGTTAGTTTTTCTCCAATTAAGGTTGAACTTTTCCGACAAAGATTGCATGATTGGAGAACAAGGTGGGATTTGATTGAGACAAAGATTACATGATAAGGTTTAAGTAATATTTTAAAAGGGATAATAGTTAAAGTAATCAAAATATAATATTTAATATTTTTTGTTAAAATAGGAATACACGTTTACTTTTAATTTTGTTTCACTGTTAGTAAAATATTTTAAACTAGCTTAGAAGTAAATTTCGTGATAACGGCTCACAGAAAAAAAAATTAATAAAATAGAAAGACTTTAAATCCTCACATCATGTGAGTCACATGCTAAGTTAAAAACACAAACATAATGTTAAACTGTATTTTAAGTATTCATTGAACCGTTAAACGAGATCAATAAGTATAAATACAATAAATAAAAAAAGTATTTAATGCACGCATGTGCCGAGTGTCATAAGTGAGAGTGACGTAGATACAAGGCCAAGGATGAGGGATCTACAAAATGTGTGGCGGAGATCGTGCATGTGGAGAGTCCGCACCAATCGAATTGTAGATTCAGTGGGCTTCTATAAAATATCTTTTTTAATTTATAAAACGATTAAAAACATTTTAACTATAAATAAAACGACAAAATAATGAAGGAAACATGAATACATGATTGCGAATGACAGTTCCATTTTTGTTGGTGCGCACTAAACTGCCCCCACACTTGAGGCCCATTTTGAGAAGTTGGAAATAGTAAAGTGCAATAATGGTCACTTGTTTAGTCATTTGATTTATTTTCTTTAGGTCTTAAGTTCAACTTATACCGACATCAATTTAAAGACATTAGTGGTGGTAATGAAGTTTAGAACTAAGACTCTCTGGAGGTCGTCAGTTTGAAACAGAGCCGAACCGGGTTTTACCGCAGTGGGCCTTCAGGCAAGCGGATTTTCCCTAGAACTGGTGGCCTGATGGCTCGGGTATGCATCCAACTCTGACCGTTTTGAAGAGCGGATGCATTTGCTCGATTAAGGTCATCACATGATGCTTATCCAGTGATTTAGTTGGTCGTTCAAAAAAAGTAAAGTGCAATGCTTCAGCAGTACCCTGATGACTTTCTCTAGGTTAGGTTGTTGGTTGAAGTTTCGCACGTAACAAAATAACATACGCGAGTCAAGGGTTTTATTACAGTAGACTTTATAGCTGTGGGTTTCATCTGAAATTGATGACGGGCCGGATAATCAGTAGTGTTTGCAATTGCATAAATGAATGGCCTTTTGTCGACGGATGTATCACGGTTTTGTTAGACATTAAAAAATGTAAGAGGGGGCATAAATGAAATTAACTGCTTTTGGCATGAGCTAGTTCATCCAACATTGTTATTATTAACATGTGTCCTGGTTGGTGCAACATCTTATATAATTAAATTTTACCATGAAAGTGTTGGATCATGGTTGGCTTGAATTCACTTTTTTATCATTGAATTATGGCAGTCACATGTGAGTGGGTCTTGAAATAGACACTTCATACCCTCCACTTTTGACTTTGGTAATATGAGACTTAGGTCCATGGACTTTACAGCTTCTACACCTTTCCTTAATGACTAATCACCCTATGATGTGAGAATGGATGATTTATATTTAAATTATTGATAAATGACATAGAATCTGATATGTTTTTAAGGTGGTGTATTATTATTGCAGTGAACTCAAATGATTGTTTGATGACAAGAATGCAAGAGATGTCACTTGACTATCATTTCAAAGTGGAGCAAGAATCCGGTTCTATTACTTATGCGTTCTTTGGATTCAACGGTAAGGAAACTCGTACTTAAAACGATTGCTTTTTGTTTTTTTTTTGGGGTTTAAGTCAATTGTCATATAATTCACCATCGATATAATGTTTCTTATGTTTCAAAACATGATTATCGCGGCTTATTTTGCACAAACTATAGACACTATTTGATGATAGATTTAAGATATTTATAACATAAACTTGTATTTGAATGGAAACTCAAGTGGTCTTCTATTTTGTTTTTGTTAGGGACTGCTGGAGTTTGGCGGATGGCTGCACTTGACGAGGCAGGAGGATGGAAGGACCGCACCACCGTTGAAGATATGGATTTGGCAGTTCGTGCTAGTCTTAAAGGGTGGAAGTTCTTATACATTGGTTCACTAAGGGTAAGTTCTCTTAATTTTCTTGAGAATAATAGCCAATGACAAATGAAATGTTGAAATTATCTTCAACACACAGATATAAATATGATGTGCCTACCTTTATTTAAAATAAACCCTTTCATTGTTCTTTGATGTATAGGTTAAAAATGAATTGCCAAGTGTGTTGAAAGCATATCGTTACCAACAACACCGTTGGTCTTGTGGTCCCGCTAATCTTTTTAGAAAAATGATTATCGAGACATTGAAAAATAAGGTATGTTTTTCTTCTATTTTATTACTATATTCGATTAGTGGATATTGTTGTGACTTTTTTGTTACTTCTTGAACAGAGAGTGAATTGGTGGAAGAAGCTATATGTGTTGTACAGTTTTTTCTTTGTTAGAAAGATCGTAGCTCATATTGTTACATTCACACTCTATTGTGTCGTGATACCCGCAACTGTATTGATACCAGAAGTAATGATTCCAAGATGGGGTACAATATATATCCCAACCGTCATCACGCTTCTAAACGCAGTTGGAACTCCCAGGTTGGTTTTTTAGTTGTTTGATCATTCCCAACAAGTCTCTTTACTAGAAAATGAATGAATGTTTTGACTTTTTGTTTGCTTTCTAGGTCTTTCTATTTGGTGGTGTTTTGGGTCCTCTTTGAGAATGTCATGTCCATGCATCGGACTAAGGCCACATTCATTGGCCTTTTCGAGACTCAAAGGGTGAATGAATGGGTCGTCACCGAGAAGCAAGGAGATGCTTCCAAGTCTAAAGCAGCAACACAAAGAAGTCAATCTCGGTTTAGAATAGGTGAAAGGTACATTTTACTATAACTTAAAAGAAACATACGTGCATGTTATATCTATGTGTGTAAACTAAATAGTGAGTGGGTATATGGGACAGAATTCTTATGCTAGAGCTTTGCTTTGGGATCGTCCTCCTTGGATGTGCTTGTTACGATCTTGCATATGGGAAGTACCACTACTACGTTTACCTTTATCTACAAGCTATAGCCTTCATCACAATGGGTTGCGGTTATATTGGAACTCAAGTCCCGAGCTCTTAGCTAACAATGTTCTACTACAATTCTTTCAATACACATGTGCTGCATGCTTTCATCATTAGCCACACCATACGAGCATTGCTTGAGAACATGCTAACTTTCTTTTGTATATTTCCAATAAAAAAAGAAAGTGGGAAGCAAAGAATAAAAGTATGTGATCATGAAGAAATGTTAGGTGTGGCCTATAACACACATACGGCCGTAAATGTATTATTAAATTATTTAGATTCATTTTGTACGTAGTATATTGATGTATAATAATAACTCTATTTGTAATTATTTGGTTCGAGTAATAAGGAGACAATTACGTGAAAGACATGTTGCCATTTCCACCTTTCCCTTTCTTACATTTTGACAAAAAAATAAAATAAAAAATAAAGTGGCATATGATGTCGAATTTGCCACCTTTCTTTCTTACATTGTGATCACGAATTTGATGCTAGTGACCCAATAGCGACATATGATGTGCCACTAGCTTAACGACGCATGGCAGTGTCTCACATTATGAAAATGGGCACTAAAATAAATATGGCATTGAGATTGTCGTTTTCGTTGTTATTCAATTGTGAGTGACCTACTGTCCTACCATAAGTTTTATTTTTGTTTTTTTTTATTTGCAACATGAGAACCCAGTTACATCATAAGTTTTACATCATCACTTTTATATATATATATATATATATATATATATATATATATATATATAGGGTTAGGATCATGAGAAGAGATAGGCTATTTGAGAAACTTGAGAAGAAATCTGGTCCACACATTTTTTCTAAGTAATTCGTAATATACATATATGTATTATATATATATATATATATATATATATATATATTATATATATATGGTAGGGATCCTAAGAGAAATCCATCCTATTTAAGAAACTTGAGAAACATTCTGGACCACACATTTTCCTAAGCTTTTCGTAATATACACATGTATAGTTTAGAATTGAATATATACATATATGTATATTGAATTATACACATATGTATATAGTCAATTTTAAACTATACATATGTGTATATTACAAATAGCTTTGGAAAAATGTGTGGTCCAGAATACTTCTCAAGTTTCTCAATCAGCTTAGTGCTTCTCACATGATCCTAACCCTATATATATATATATATATATATATATATAGGGTTAGGTTCATTTGTGAACAACCCTTTTAATTGTGAACACTAATTAATTAATTCTATCCCTTGATTATTAAAACACAAATGTAAATCAAGGACCAGGATCTGATGATGAAAATACACCGTTGTCTTTTACGATTTGATGATGTAAATATTGTGAGAACCGTGAGAACGAATAAAAAATCCACTATAACTTTATAAAAAAACAATTCAAATTCAAAATTTCTTTTTACACTTATCATTATTATTCAATACAATATTAGAAATTAAATTTACACATTTAAATTTACATATATTCGTAAATAAAAATAGATTACACATGTGTAAGTTTGCCATTTGCACATGTGTAAATTTATTGTATCTACACATGTGTAAATAATTTATTAAGAGTGATTTTGAAAGGTGAGATGAATTATTTAAAGAGGAAATTCTTTTTCTAATGTTGTATTTTAATTATAGTGAGGTTTGTATTAAAAAAATTGATTTTGATTGATTTTTCTCATTTATTCTCTTGGTTCTCACAATATGTGGTGTTCTCAACATAACCCTACCCTATATATGTGTAAACAAAAAAAACTACTTAAAAAAGCCTAAAAACACACCAATTTTTTTTCTTTAAATTTTGCTATTTTTAATTTATTAAAAAAATAAAAAATAATACTAAGTACATACATGTGCATTAATACGAAAAACCTAAAGCCCCCCACCCCCGCACCCTATCAAAAAAAAACCTAAAACGTAAATCCCCCAAAAACCTAACCTGAAAACTAAACTAAACTCAAAACCTAAACCCTAAAAATTAAATTGTATATGCAACATATACATATAATGCACATATGCAGTACTGATATATTTTTTAAAAAGGTTTTTTTTATATATAAAAAATAGAGAATTTTAATTAAAAAATTGGTGTGTTTTTTAGTTTTTTGTAGTTTTTCTCATGATTCTCTCTCTCTCTCTCTCTCCCTATATATATATATATATATATATATATATAATATATATATATATATATAGGTTAAGGTTCATGCGAGAACCACCTTTTTATGAGAACTTCGAGAACCAATGTGAACACAAAAGTAACCCACTACATCACAACCAAAAACCCCAAAAACCTAACCCCCCTCCCCCACCCCAAAAAAAACTAAAAAAACCTAACCCCCGCCCCCAACCCCAAGCTATATGCTAAACCCCTCAAAAACCTAAAAAAATCTAAAAAACATAGAATTTTTATAACATTTTTTTACCAAAAAACCCTACATTTCGTCAGCAAAAAAAATTATTTTTTTGTTGACGAAAATTAGCGTCTTTTTGTTAAAAATGTAAAAAATGTATGTTATTTTAGATGTTTTTAGGTATTTTTGGTTATATTCACATTGGTTCTCGCAATAAATGGTGGTTCCTAACAGATCCTTATCCTATATATATGTGTGTGTGTGTGTGTGTACGAGAGAGTTTAAATGAGAACGCTAGGTACCGTGAGAACAAATGAAAAAAATAGCGAGAATTTGATTAAAACAAATAAAATTCACAATTTCTTTCACACTTATTATTATTATTCCAATACAATGTTAGAAATTAAATTTACACGTTTAAATTTACGTGAATTCATAAATAAAGAAAATTTACACATGTGTAAGTTTGTTATTTACACATGTATAAGTTTGTTGTATTTACACATGTGTAAAAAAATCTAATAAGAGTGGATTTGAGAAGAAAAATGAATTATTTAATGTTGTAAATTTTTTTATTTTTAATGTTGTATTTTAATTACAATGAGGTTTGTATTAAAAAAAATGGTTTTGATCGGTTTTTTCATTCGTTCTCACATTTCTTGTACCAACTCAGAATTTCGTTGTTATCTTTTCTTTTATTATCGATTATATCTATCCTTTATAAATCTCGAGATTCGTTGATAAGAAAAGTTTATGTTAATTAATTATGATTATGCATGTTATATCACATCTAAATCGCTTATTAAATCGCACCGCTTATCTCATCGCATCGCAAAGCGCAATTAATTTCGTGGTTTTATGTTACTTATGTGTTGTGTATGTTTGTGGTTATGATTACGCTCGCTATCGCATCGCTCTCGCACACTCAAATCGCTAAATCGTACTATTATATCAATTATAACGCTTAATATAACTAATTAATACGAACCGAATCGCCAAACGAACACTTAACGCGAAATCAGCAAACGAAACTTGGTCATCAGGCCAAGTTCGGCCGAACTTGACTACCACAAGTTCGCCAGAACTTGCCTGAGACACAAGAATCTTCTGCTTTCCACAAGTTCGCTCGAACTTTTACACACATGTACAAGTTCGGCCGAACTTGGCTAATCTCCCTTAAAAATCAAGCAAGTTCGACCGAACTTGACTCCCCAGTCCTCTCATTTTGCCTTCACCTATAAATACCCAACTCCATTCTCTCATTTGAACTTGCTGTAAGTTCGCCCAGAGCTCCGGAAACCCAAAACCCTCTGTTTCTAAGTAAGAATCAACCCGATTTCCACTACAATGATGTTCAACAACGTTTTACAACAGTTTACAACGATTTTTGCACAAGCCATTGCCTTCGTTTTCATCAAATCTCTTCTGTTTACGAAAATCTTCATCTTTTTCCATAAAAACTTCTATTTTCACTCAGATCTATACTAGAACTGAGCAAAACCCTTTTAAATCCTTGATTTTTACACCATTTTTCGGACTAATGACGTATGTTTCGTTCACTTTTGAGTGGAACGAGCCGTTGTCGAAGCTAGATCTCAGATCCGGAAGCACAAGGACGAAATCGTCACTTTACACAAGCTGGACTAACCCGTACGAACCATCAAGTTCGCCCGAATTAGCCCGAGTTTCTGTAAAATGGCTAAGTTCGCTCCAAAAGACCTCTCCAGCCTAAGTTTTACTCAGTGGCTTAAGGTTGGAGGGATGGGCATTCGATTTCCTCAGCAAATGACTCGAAAACGCAAGATTTTGGACCCGAACACATCAAGTTCGCTCGAGATTACACTGATTTTGACAGCACAAGTAGTCAAGTTCGCTCGAACTTGCCCTCAAGGGGTCAAGTCGGCCGAACTTGAGTGGGAATGTTCAAATTTTCTTCAGAAGCCTCCCAAGTTCGCTCGAACTTGTCAAGTTTCTCAGGAAACTTCACAACTTCGGCCGAACTTGTCTCACCTGTTAAGGTTACCCACAAGTTTGCTCGAACTTGTCAAGTTTCCTTGAGAAACTTGCAAGTTCGCCCGAACTTGACATCAAAATCACCAAAACTTAACAAGTTCGCTCGAACTTGTATGTTTACATACAAGTTCGGCCGAACTTGCCTACTGTTCAAATCCAAACTTAACCGTTTCAGTTTTTCGGAGACTGATGCACTTCCGTTCGCGTATGCAGGCTGATCCGGCGCTCCTCTTCACCGCTTGAAAGTCTTCTACTCTCTCCTAAACGCACCGACTGTGAGTATACTTGACCCATTTTCGTTTTAATGCACTATTTGGGTGTTACATACGTTCCTCTATCAAAATCACTTCACAACTCAAACTGTTTATCACACGCGAATAATCTGATTATGTATGCTCAATACGTGATACTAGAAACATGTGACTAGGTCTTATTTTCATTAACTTGTCTCCTTAGCTAGTATGGTACTATAGTGTGGCTAACACCCGATGTCACACCCCGACCCGCAGCGGAATAAGAGTCGGGGCATAATTGGGTTATCACCAAAGCTCATGATATTTACTAATATGTTTCATATTTATTAAAGTCAAAGTTACATTTCCAAATATCCAAACATGTCCATACAATACAAAGAAAATAAACCAAACATAACAATCCCAAACTCTAAATCATTTTATTCTTCTAGTCCAATCCTATGTGTTTCTGGCTGCTGCTGGTTCACCTGTATCATGTGTAAAAATGGGGGTTTTTGGGTCAACATAAGTTGGCGAGTGAACCTTGTTAGATAAACATTTGTTATTGATTTTCTTGTTAGTTTATCAATGAAAAATTGTGAATAATCATAAATGAGCAAATGTAAATAACCAAGCAGTAGCAATAGCAATCACAACTATAACATACAATAACACATGATAGCATACATTAACATACCAACATCATACGGTAAATAACATGAATGAAACTGTGCGATCAAGGCTCAATCAAACGGAGCCGATCGTATTGCATGTACTGAAAAGTAAATTTTACCCAGAAAACATATTCCGACTGTTATGATCGATTCATGACATATTCGATTTCCAAACATTATAAGTAATTTAAAAGTAAAGAATGGAGAGAGTTGGGGAAAAGGATGTACCGATTAATGTTGTTCACAGAATTCCGGCAGAGGTTCGTCGGTTCTGAAAGTGAACTCCGGCTGTTAAAATCAATTAACAGCTTTGTTCGATTATTTAAGAAGTTGAGGCACTTAAACAAAGTTTAACAGAAGTTTGGAAGATCATACTAGTTCCCGGTGTGTTTCCGGAAGTTTCAGAAGTTTTCCGGCGAAGGTAGGATTTTCGACAAACGTTGACTAGGATCGATTCTGATGGTGGAGTTGTGTTAGTGACCGATAAATCACATGATTGAAACAGAAAGAGTCGAAGGAATTACCGTGTTGATGTGAGTCCCGGTTTTCCGGCGACTTGCAGAATTTTTCCGGCGAGTTAATTTAAGCTTCTCCGGTGGACTGTAAAGTTGCGGAAATGCAATTGAAGGTCTTGCAAAGTATTTTGAGTCGCAGGAGAGGTCTAAGATTGAAGTAATTCAGATTGTTGGATGGTTTCGGTTATAACACCCATCATCATCCGAATTCAAGTCAATTCAAGTCTGAATTGATTAAAATTTGTCGGTTCATCGGTTATAAACGTGAATGTGCGACTAATCAAACGATTAGACGATTGAATTGCCGATTTCAGTTTCTCAGTTGGCGCAACCGGTTTAACTGAGTTTGTGTATAAATGTTATTTGTTTCCTAGAGATAACAGAAAACAACAAGTGGCGGAGTGGTGATGTGTGTGTGTGTTAAATCTTTGGATTTCAGTTCTGGCTGACCCGGGTTCGAGTCCCGGCAGCAACATTTCCTTTTTTATTTGTTTTGTTTTAACTTTTTATCAAATATAATTTTTATAGTTTAGTTTGTTTATTGATTATGTATCATTATAAATCAAAATAATCATAAATATACAACGTGACATTTATAACTTGTTATTCGATTACAAAACGGAGCGGGTTTTGGAAACCCGTTTTAGACAAATGTTACAGTATCCCCTACTTTTAGGAATTTCGTCCCGAAATTTAAGTAGTAGAAGTAGTAGGAAAAAGATGCGGGTATTTTTCGCGCATTGAGTCTTCACGTTCCCAAGTAAACTCAGGTCCCCGTTTCGACTCCCAGCGTACCCTAACAATTGGAATGCGACTTCGTCGTAGACGTTTCTCCCCGAAGTCCATGATTTGTACTGGTCTTTCAATAAAATGCATAGATTCATCAATCTGAATATCTTCCAGAGGAATGTGGAGGTTTTCATCAGCGAGGCACTTCTTCAAGTTCGACACGTGGAATGTGGGATGAATCCTGTTGAGTTCTTCTGGTAGATCAAGCTTGTAAGCTACAGGTCCGACTCTTTCGAGCATCTTGAAAGGTCCTACGTAGCGTGGTGCTAGCTTGCCTTTTTGACCAAAACAAACTACTCCCTTCCACGGTGATACTTTTAGAAGTACATGATCACCAATGTTAAACTCTAAAGGCTTCCGTCGTTTATCTGCATAACTCTTTTGACGACTCTGAGCCGCTAGAAGATTGTTTCGGATTTGATGGATCTTGTCTGTGGTTTCTTGGATCAATTATGGACCAGTGATTTGAGCTTCCCCAATTTCGTGCCAACATACAGGAGATCGGCACTTACGACCATATAAGGCTTCGAAAGGTGCCATGCCGATACTTGAATGATAGCTGTTGTTGTACGAAAATTCAACTAATGGTAGGTGGGCGTCCCAATTTCCCTTGAAGTCTATGACACATGCTCGAAGCATATCTTCAAGAGTTTGAATGGTGCACTCAGATTGTCCATCAGTTTGAGGATGATAGGCGATACTGAGATCTAATCGCGTACCCATAGCGGATTGTACTGCTTGCCATGTTCGTGAAGTGAAACGACCATCACGATGAGAAATAATGCTTAACGGTACCCCATGTCGGCTTACGATTTTGCTGATATAAATACGAGCAAGCTTTTCGTTCTTGAAATCTTCGCGGATAGGAATAAAGTGAGCTGATTTTGTAAGTCGGTCTATAATTACCCATATAGTGTCATACCCACCAGAAGTGCGAGGTAACCCGGTAATGAAATCCATGGTTATATTTTCCCACTTCCATACAGGTATTTCAGGTTGGACCAGAAGTCCTGAGGGTCTTTGGTGTTCAGCTTTCACCTTGGAACATGTAAGGCACTTGGAAACAAAAACAGCAATATCCTTTTTCATTCCAGGCCACCAATAGGTATATCGTAGGTCTTGATACATCTTATCGGCTCCTGGGTGTATAGAGTATCGCGTTTTGTGAGCTTCCTTCATAAGAGTTTCACGAAGATTGTTGTGGTTAGGAATCCAGATACGATCTAGGTAGTACAGAATACCGTCAGATTTAGTTTCAATTTTAAGTTCAGCTCCACAGGACATCTCCTTTCGTACATCATCTTCCGTAACTGAAACATGTTGGGCTTCTCGAATTTGATCTTTAATGTCGGTTATAATTTGCGAACATAGAAGACGAATGGAGTTCGCATAACCCTTTCGACTAAGTGCATCAGCCACCACATTTGCTTTGCCAGGGTGGTATCGAATTTCACAGTCGTAATCATTTAGAAGTTCGACCCATCTTCGTTGCCTCATGTTTAACTCCTTTTGATTGAAGATATGTTGAAGACTCTTGTGGTCAGTGTATATTTCACACTTAGTACCATAGAGATAATGCCTCCATATCTTAAGAGCGAACACAACGGCTCCAAGTTCTAGGTCATGAGTGGTGTAGTTCTTCTCATGCGTCTTGAGTTGTCTCGAAGCATAAGCTATAACTTTTCCTCTTTGCATTAGAACGCAGCCTAATCCTTGCCCTGACGCGTCGCAATAGACCACGAAATCGTCACAACCTTCAGGAAGAGTAAGGATTGGTGCATCACAAAGTTTTTGTTTAAGAGTTTGGAAGGCTTCTTCCTGCTTGGGTCCCCATATGAAAGGTTTTCCCTTGTGAGTTAAAGCCGTGAGTGGTACAGCAATGCGTGAGAAGTTTGAGATGAATCGACGATAATAACCAGCCAAACCAAGAAAAGATCTTACTTCAGTTGGTGTACGTGGAGCTTGCCATTCTTGTACCGCTTTGATCTTTGAGGGGTCGACATGTATTCCCTTGTCATTGACTACATGTCCGAGGAATTGCACCTCTTTTAACCAGAATTCGCATTTGGAGAATTTGGCGTAAAGCTTTTCATTCTCTAGAAGTGTAAGGATGAGTCGAAGATGACCCTCATGATCAGATTTAGACTTTGAATAAATAAGAATGTCGTCGATGAAGACTATAACAAATCGATCAAGATAAGGTTTGCAGACTCTGTTCATTAGGTCCATGAAGACAGCTGGTGCGTTGGTTAAACCAAATGGCATGACCATGAATTCATAATGGCCATAACGAGTTCGGAAAGTAGTCTTTGGGACGTCTTCTTCATGTACTCTAAGTTGATGATAGCCCGATCGAAGGTCGATTTTTGAAAAGCAATTGGCACCTTGAAGTTGGTCAAGAAGATCATCAATGCGTGGTAAAGGATAGCGATTCTTGATTGTTAATTTGTTGAGCTCTCTGTAGTCGATGCACATACGAAACGATCCATCTTTCTTCTTTACAAAGAGGACAGGTGCACCCCAAGGCGATGAGCTAGGACGTATGAATCCCTTGTCAGTCAACTCTTGTAATTGACTGGCTAGCTCTTGCATTTCAGAGGGGGCTAACCTATAAGGAGACTTTGCAACTGGTGTAGCACCAGGTATAGGATCAATACGGAATTCGACTTCTCTAACTGGAGGAAGTCCTGATATGTCGTCAGGAAAAACTCGCGGGAAATCTTTTACTACTGGAATGTCTTCAAGTTTCTTCTCCATGGTTCCCTTTTTGATGATATGAGCTAAAAACGTGACATAATTTTTGCGAAGATATTTTTGGGCTTGAAGACAAGACATTAAGCTGAGCCCCTTTGACGAGGTTTCACCAAAGATTCGAAGAGTCTGACCGTTTGAAAGAGGAATACGTATAAATTTTTCGCGACATACAACTTCTGCCTGATGTTGACTGAGCCAGTCCATACCAATTATGATATCAAAACTTCCCAGCTTCATAGGAATAAGGTCGACTGAGAAATCGTGGTCGTTTAAGGTGAGTGTACAGTTGCGTATAATAGAACTTAATGAAACTGGTTTCCCGTCAGCAACTTCTACCGTTATGAATTCCGTGAGCTTATCCCGATTTTGGTTTAAGATAGGTTCAAATTCTAAAGACACAAAACTTCTATCCGCACCAGTATCAAATAACATAGATGCATATCTACCATTTATAAGGAACGTACCATTAACCACATTGCCGTCAGCCCTAGCCTGATTAGTGTTGATATTGAAAGCTCTTCCTCTTGCAGGTGGAGGAGCTTGGTTCGCTTGATTCACTGGGTTGGCTTGAGCCTGAGCATGAATAATGTTTACCAACCTTGGACAATTGTTTCTGAAATGGCTTGGGTCTCCGCAATTGTAGCAAGCCCGCATAGGTTGGCCCATAGGATAATTGGGTTGGTAATATGTTTGGGCTAGGTGTTGGGTGGGTGGTAATAGTAGGGTTGTTGGGCTTGACCCATTAATTGTTGGTGGGTTTGGGTTAAAGGTTGGTGGCGGTTCGTTCGCTGGGGCATGCGGCAGGTTTGAACCGTATGACCCGCGCGACCACAGCCGGTGCAATGCTGGCAAGGATAATCAGGAGAATGGTGATATTGGCAACGATTACATTTTGGTAACGGGCCAGAGTAGGGTCTTTTGTATGGTGCAGGTGAAGGAGCGGCTTGGGTAATGGGTGCAGCAGGAATAGGGGAGTTGGTTTGTGTAACTGCGAAATTTCTGGTGTTGCGCTTCCTCTTGTTAGCAAACTTAGAGGAAGAGATGGGATGGTTTGAAGTTTGACCCTCAACAGGGGCTTTCTTTTTCTCCTCTTTAAACTTCCCGTTGCGAATTCGATTCTCGGTCAGTTCAGTCGCTAGCTCCATAGCAGCTTCAAGTGTTACCGGTGAAATGCTGAGAACTGAATCTTGAATTTTCGAGGGAAGTCCTCGAATATAATGCTCGATCAAACGATAAGTTCGAGTAAACAAATTTGGAACCATTTGGTTCAACTCCAAGAACCTCTTGTTATAGGTGGTGTGATCCCCCTCCTTCTGTTTTAAAAAATGAAATTCGTCCTCCAACTTTTTAATTTCACTCCTAGGACAGAAACGCCTAGTCATGATTTCCCTTAACTCCTCCCAAGTTAAGGCCATTGCATCTTCAGTTCCCCTCTTCCCTTTTTCAGTATTCCACCAAGTGAGAGCTACCCCAAATAGTCTCCCGGTGGCGTATCGAACCTTGCGATCCTCAGGACAATCGCAATTGAGGAAGGTGTTTTCCATTTCCTCGAACCAGTGGAGGAGAGCAGTGACACCTTCGGTCCCCTCAAATTTAGGAGGATCACATGATTTGAAATGTTTGTATGAGCACTTGCTGGTAGGAGGGTTGTCGATGTTCTGGTCATGTTGTTGGGGAGGGTTAGTAGGATTTGTAGCGAGGGCTTGTTGTACTTGGACCACAATGTCAGGCAGTATCGTGGCCATTTGTTTCGCGATTTGTGTGGCCAAGCGTTCCTGAGACCTTCCTGATCTTTTACCCCTTCGTTGTTGTCTGGACGACATCTACAGGAACATACATGAGAAGATTGTGAGTTTATGGTGTCTTTTTAGGTGTCATGTGTCTTTAAGAAAATGAAAATAACATAAATATCAATAATGCAACTACATCCATAGGATGTCTTGGGTTTGCTCATGTTGGGCCTCAAATGTCCCCCATACCTTCACCTATATAGTCATGTGGGCCCCCATGGCTATTGGCTTGGTAGGATTCACATTAGTATTGGCAATTTAACACTCGCATCACCCGAATGCAAACCACAAAATATGTTCATGAGATGTTTGGTCGGAACGTGTCCAGGTGTAGACACAATGACAACTCAAAGTGGGGTTAGCTCACACGACGTTTGGTATAGCATGCTTTGGCCTAATAGGTACTTCGTACTCTCATCGTTAGTCCCCAGGTAGGCAAACTGGTCCTTTATTTTGGATTTATACGAATGCCTGCCTAGACAGGACGTTCCGACTACCGGTACTGGTACCCTTCCAGTTACTACATGCCCGTCATGAGAACTCACTTTGATGAGATTTGAAAACACAAAAATCATTGTAAAAGCAATCATGATGTGGTGTGTGCTTTCATGGATGTGATATGTTATGAGTATATGATTCATGATAGTCATTATATGATAATACATACTTATGAACATGCTTGCATAATATTGAATGTAACATTTAACATAAAACATATAAACATCATGAAATTTGGCATGTAACACACAAAAATCTTATAAGTTTCTAATCAACTATAGTATAGGCTCTAAGGGTCTAATAACCTATCCTATATCCCTATAGTCATGGCTCTGATACCAATCTGTCACACCCTGACCCGCAGCGGAATAAGAGTCGGGGCATAATTGGGTTATCACCAAAGCTCATGATATTTACTAATATGTTTCATATTTATTAAAGTCAAAGTTACTTTCCAAATATCCAAACATGTCCATACAATACAAAGAAAATAAACCAAACATAACAATCCCAAACTCTAAATCATTTTATTCTTCTAGTCCAATCCTATGTGTTTCTGGCTGCTGCTGGTTCACCTGTATCATGTGTAAAAATGGGGGTTTTTGGGTCAACATAAGTTGGCGAGTGAACCTTGTTAGATAAACATTTGTTATTGATTTTCTTGTTAGTTTATCAATGAAAAATTGTGAATAATCATAAATGAGCAAATGTAAATAACCAAGCAGTAGCAATAGCAATCACAACTATAACATACAATAACACATGATAGCATACATTAACATACCAACATCATACGGTAAATAACATGAATGAAACTGTGCGATCAAGGCTCAATCAAACGGAGCCGATCGTATTGCATGTACTGAAAATAAAAATGTCTGTGCGATCAAGGCTCAATCAAACGGAGCCGATCGTATGTGGGCACGCCAGGTTCACGCTCATAATGTAATGGGGAACATGCTCAACGCTCATAATGTAATGGGGAGCGGCGGCCTATGAAATTGCATGTACTGAAAATAATAAATTGCATCTAACGATAACCACACAACAGTTGAAACAAACTGAATACACATGTTCATGATATGATGTATGCACAATGATTTAAATATAATATATAGCAAGACACATGATACACCCTAAAACGTGATTAAAACGGGGAATTTGTAAGATTCACTCACATTGGGTGCGTTGGATTGGAGATGGTGAGATGCGCACGAATTGGATGAGCGGAACAACGAGAAATAACTAACCTAAATAATAACGGAAAATATAGTAAATGAGTGGATTTTATTAAGGATTTTAATGGAATTTTTAGATATATTTTTGTGAGTTTAAGGCTATTTTCTATCTTTAAAAATGTTTTTTTTAAGTATTTTTAATTGATTTTTAAATTAAATTAAATAAATAAAAATATAAAAAAAATTGTTTATTTTGTGTTGACCGTTGGCCGTTGACCGTTGACTTGTTGACTTGTTGACCGGTTCGGTCAGTGTGCATGAATGCGCTGGGTGAGACTCGAACCCGAGACCTCCCGTACGCGTGCACGCAGCTCTACCAACTGAGCTACGTGTCTAACCCGAAATAATCTTGTTTTTAATTATATTTATATACTAGTTCGATTTAACCAAAATTCTTTTAATTTCAAAAACATTTTAATTCAACAACCCGGTGCCAGTAACAGGTTTCGAACGCGTGACGTGTGACTTAGTGTTGCACACAGTCCACCGCTGGACTGTGTGTCTAACCTGGTTATTATCTCGGTTTTTATTATACTTAACAACTAGCGGGATTAACCCGGTTCAGCTTTAATAAAAAAAGGCATTTTATTACTTAGAGGGTGCGTGTATCAGGGATCAAACTCGTGACGTGTGCGTATTATTTGCACACAGTCCACCGCTGGACTGTGTGTCTAACCCGTTCATTTTATCCATTTTTATTAGTCTTATGTTATATTGCGTCTTCGTCTTCTTCGTTAATTTTACCCAGAAAACATATTCCGACTGTTATGACCGATTCATGACATATTCGATTTCCACACATTATAAGTAATTTAAAAGTAAAGAATGGAGAGAGTTTGGGGAAAAGGATGTACCGATTAATGTTGTTCACAGAATTCCGGCAGAGGTTCGTCGGTTCTGAAAGTGAACTCCGGCTGTTAAAATCAATTAACAGCTTTGTGTTAAGAAGTTGAGGCACTTAAACAAAGTTTAACAGAAGTTTGAAAGATCATACCAGTTCCCGGTGGACTGTGTGCAACCGAGAATAGAAGAGAAGAACGGTGAGGACTTGCGACCGGAAGAAGAGAAGAACGGTGAGGGACTGCCGCGATCAAGATGAAGTTGTGACAAGCTGTTTGCGGTCGAGAGACTGAAAGGAAGGCTGCCGTCGGCTGATTTCTCCACTAGGGTTTTGTGTTTTGTTTTTATGAAGAAGGCTTATTCATGTGTGTGTATATATAGCGCAAAGAGTAGAAGAAACAAGGGGAGGGTTTACGGTTTGGGTTCATTCGCGGCCGAGGGGTTTGGGTGGGTTGGTTTGGGTTTAAGACTTGATCCCCAAGTTTGGTTCCTTGAGTCGCAAGAAAAGAGGCCGGCTCGTGTCGCGGTTCGGCTCGATTCGTTTATATATTTATTATATATATATTTCGTAACTAAAACAAATCACGTAACCGAACATCACATATTCACCAACTCACAAACGTTTATATACATTGCACGTAATTAGTTTGACAAGTACACGAAATTATCGAAATTCTTTCGAGCGTGCAATTTAAGTTCTCCGAACCAAATTAACGTAGGAACAAATAATCGTGAAGTAGTGCGTTTAAGATATCTGAAAAACCGGGATGTCACATTATCCCATGTTGAAAGAATTTTTGTCCCGAAAATTGAGTAAACGCGGTTTAGGATGCAACGTACATGTTTAGAGTGCCACGCACAAAGAGTTAGTCGTTAACAATGGTACGCGAAGTTACAAGAAGTTCCCAGTGCCATGCACAAGGATTCCCAAGTGCCATGCACAAGGATTTAGTTAACAATGGTACGCGAAAGTATGAGAAATTTCCAGGTTGTCACATCATCCCCATGTTGAAAGAATTTTCGTCCCGAAAATTTAGTTACTGGTATCGTTAGTTTGCTGCTTAGTTGCGAAGAGGTGTGGGTATTTGCTTTTCATTTGGTCCTCTCTTTCCCACGTGAACTCCGGTCCACGCTTAGAGTCCCAACGAACCTTAACGATCGGAATCTTGCTGTGCCTTCGAGTCTTGATCTCACGATCCATGATCTCGATAGGCTGTTCCACAAAGTGCAGTTGTTCATCCACTTGAATCTCATCCAATGGAATGACTAGAGTTTCATCTGATAGACACTTCTTCAGATTTGACACGTGAAACACGTTGTGAACTCCACTGAGTTCGGCAGGAAGGTCTAATTGATAAGCTACGGGTCCAATACGTTTCAAGATCACAAACGGACCTACGTACCGTGGGTTTAGTTTGCCTCGTTTTCCAAAGCGGATTACACCCTTCCAGGGTGACACCTTTAGTAGGACGCGGTCGCCTACTTGAAATTCGAGCGGTTTGCGTCGTTGATCAGCGTAGCTTTTCTGTCGATCTCGTGCCGCCGCCATGCGGTTTCTGATTTGTACAATCTTTTCAGTAGCCTCAAGTATCAACTCAGGGCCTGTAAGTTGGCTGTCACCGACTTCTGCCCAACAGACCGGTGATCTACATTTACGACCGTATAATGCCTCAAACGGTGCTGCCGATATACTTGTATGGTAATTGTTGTTATACGAGAATTCCACTAAAGGCAGGTGGATTTCCCAACTATTTCCAAAGTCTACTACGCATGCCCTAAGCATGTCTTCCAAGGTCTGTATGGTCCTTTCGCTTTGACCATCAGTCTGAGGGTGATAGGCTGTGCTCATATCTAAGCGTGTTCCCAACGCTTTCTGAAGTGACTGCCAAAAGTTGGACGTGAAGCGAGCATCTCTGTCTGAGATGATGGACGTTGCCACTCCGTGCCGAGAAACTACTTCCTTAATGTAGATGCGAGTCAACTTCTCCATCTTATCTGTTTCTTTAATAGCTAGGAAGTGTGCGGACTTAGTTAAACGATCCACAATCACCCAGATGGTATCGCAACCACCCAAAGTTCGCGGGAGTTTAGTGATGGAGTCCATCAAGATCTGATCCCATTTCCACACTGGGATCTCAGGTTGTTGGAGTAGCCCCGATGGCTTTTGATACTCTACCTTGACTTTTGCACAAGTCAAACACTTACTCACGTAGGTGGCTATATCAGCTTTCATGTTGGGCCACCAATACGCAGCTTTAAGGTCTTGATACATCTTATCCGAACCAGGATGGACAGAGTATCGGGATTTGTGAGCTTCGTCCATGACTAGCTCTCTGAGGTTTCCGTAGAGAGGTACCCATATGCGATTCATGAAATACCGGGCTCCATGGGGTTTTACTTCCCAATCGCGTTCCATTTTTCCCACCGATTCGGCCTTGATGTTTTCTTCCTTAACTGCTTCTAACTGCGCGTTGCGTATCTGTTCGGGTAACCCCGAATGAATAGTGAGCTGTAGTGCTCGTACTCGACGAGGTTTCAAGTGTTCCTTCCTACTGAGGGCGTCAGCTACCACGTTAGCTTTACCCGAGTGATACTGAATGGCACACTCATAATCGTTTAAGAGTTCGACCCAGCGACGCTGTCGCATGTTCAACTCCTTCTGATCAAAGATGTGTTGGAGGCTCTTGTGGTCTGTAAAGATTGTGCACTTCGTTCCATATAGGTAGTGTCTCCAAATCTTAAGTGCAAACACTACTGCTCCCAATTCCAGGTCATGTGTTGTGTAGTTTTTCTCGTGAACCTTCAGTTGTCGGGACGCATACGCGATGACCTTATCGCGTTGCATGAGCACGCATCCCAACCCCTGAATGGAAGCATCACAATATACTACAAAGTCATCCGTCCCTTCCGGCAAGGACAGAATGGGTGCACTGCAAAGTTTCTGCTTTAGCAATTGAAATACTGTTTCCTGCTTGTCACCCCACGCATACTTGATGCCTTTCTGGGTGAGGGTAGTAAGCGGTTGTGCGATCTTTGATAATCCCTCGATGAAACGTCTGTAGAACCAGCCAAACCCAAAAATTGGCGGATCTCTGTCGGTGTCCTGGGTGCTTCCCAGTTTTTGATAGCTTCAATCTTGGCAGGGTCGACGTGGATACCCTTTTCATTTACGATATGCCCGAGAAACTGAACTTCCCGAATCCAGAAATCACACTTCGAAAGCTTGGCATATAGTTTCTCCTGTTGAAGTAATCCTAGCAGTAATCGTAGATGTTCAGCGTGCTCTTCTTCACTTTTAGAGTAGATGAGTATGTCATCGATGAACACAATGACAAACTTGTCGAGGTATGGTTTACACACACGGTTCATGAGGTCCATGAACACCGCGGGTGCGTTGGTGAGACCGAAGGGCATGGCCAAGAACTCATAATGGCCATACCGAGTACGAAATGCCGTCTTAGCGATATCCTCCTCCCTGACGCGTAGCTGATGGTAACCGGACCGTAGATCAATCTTGGAATAGTAGCTTGACCCTTGGAGTTGGTCGAAGAGATCGTCGATGCGAGGTAACGGGTATCGGTTCTTGACAGTAACCTTGTTGAGTTCCCTGTAGTCGATGCACATGCGGAAGGTCCCGTCCTTCTTCTTGACAAAAAGGACTGGAGCTCCCCATGGCGAAGCGCTTGGTCGGATAAATCCTTTTTCTAACAGCTCCTGAAGTTGGGTAGACAGCTCCTGCAGCTCGGCTGGAGCTAGGCGGTATGGGGCTTTGGCGATAGGAGTTGCATGGTTCGCCAATTCGATTTCAAACTCCAATTGTCGATGGGGTGGAAGACCAGGTAATTCCTCTGGGAATACATCGGAAAAATCACGGACGACAAGGATGTCTTCTATACGTTTCTCGTCCTTAGGCTGTTTGGTAACCAGTGCGAGTAAAGCGAAGGAGTTCTTTCTCCGAAGATACTTCTGCGCTTGCATGTAAGAGATGATGTTTGTGACGGCGCCTGCCTTCTCGCCTTACACCGTCAAGATTTCGTCGTTAGAGAGCAGAATACGGATAGATTTTTCGAAGCAGAGAACTTCAGCTCGGACGTCGGATAGCCAGTCCATTCCGACTACCACGTCAAAACTACCCAGGGTAGTTGTCATCAGATCAATGGTAAAGGTGTGACCAGCGAGTTTGAGTTGACAGCCGGATACTATATGGGTCACATCTACGGATTTACCATCTGCTAGTTCTATGACATAAGGGGTCTCTAAGGGTTTAGGCGTGAGATTTAGGTTCTTCCTAAAAGACTCAGATATAAAGCTCCTATCCGCACCCGTATCAAAAAGCACAGTAGCAAAATGTTCATTAAGGGGAAACTTACCGGTGACCACGTTCGAGTCGTTTCTGGCCTCTCCACGGCCCAATGTAAATGCGCGACCTTTGGCACCTCCTGTGCCACCATTTCCATTATTGCTGTTGTTATTGTTGTTGTTGTGGTTATTGTGATTGTGGTTGTTCCCACCATTGTTGTTGTTGTTGTTACGGAGCTGTGGGCAGTCTCTTTTGAAGTGGGCAGTGCGACCACACTGATAGCATCCCCGGTTAATACCCTGCTGCTGACCCTGGGGTTGATTTTGATTTTGTCGGGACATGATTTCCCCGCGACAATCCTTTGCCGCATGCCCCACTTTGCCACATTGTTGGCAGCGATTCCCGGCACAAGGGCCGTGATGATGAAGATTACAACGATTGCACTGCGGCTTTCGACCTACGTAGCCGCTTGCGTTCTGGTTGTTGTTGTTGTTGGCGGGCTGATTTTGGTGACCCCGGTGGCTGTTGTAATGGTTGAACCGTTTCTGGTTCCCCTGTTGTGGCTGGGATGACGAAGACTGTCGAACAGACGAGTCTTCAAACTTTCTTTTA